>JAOPSE010000011.1:60380313-61599971 GCA_029449295.1 Zea luxurians | reverse complement strand
AGAGCTTTTGGTTTGTCAAAACTCTTTTATTGTCTCTTTTGTCAAAAGTTGGCCTCTTGTGGGGAGAAGTGTTGATTATGGGAAAAAGGGAGAGTTTTTGAAATCCTTGATCAATTTCATTTGGAATACCTCTCTTTATGTCTCTGCAAGTGAATTTGACTTAGAGATAGGAAATTGAGTTTGATTTGCAAAAACAAACCAAGTGGTGGCAAAGAATGATCCATATATGACAAATATGAATCAAAACTATATTGAGTTTTCATTTGCATTGATATTGCACGTGTTCTAGTTGCTTTATGTTGTGTTGGCATAAATCACCAAAAAGGGGGAGATTGAAAGGGAAATGTGCCCTTGGGCCATTTCTAAGTATTTTGGTGATTGAGTGCCAACACAAGTGCTTTTGTGTTAATCTATGCAAAGTGGTGGACAAAGTGCAAATCATGTCAAAAGGTATGTTTCTAGACTTAGTACATTGTTTTATGGACTAATGTATTGTGTCTAAGTGCTGGAAACAGGAAAAATCAAGTTAGAGAAGAGATGGCTTTGTTCTGCCAAAGTCTGCTCAGTCTAGGTGCACCGGACTGTCCGGTGGTGCACCGGACAGTGTCCGGTGCGCCAGACTGACTATGGCGAACTTGCTGCTCTCGGGACTTTGACGGTGGTGTACGGCTATAATTCACCGGACTGTCCGGTGGCGCACCGGACTGTCCGGTGAGCCGTTCACAGGCGAACTCATCGCTCTCGGGAGATGATTAACGGCGTACGGCTAAAATTTACCGGACTGTCTGGTGGTGCACCGGACTGTCCGGTGAGCCAACGGTCGACCGGGCCAACGGTCGGCCGCGCGATCTGCGCGGGACATGTGGCCGAGCCAACGGCTAGAAGGAGGCACCGGACTGTCCGGTGTGCACCGGATAGTGTCCGGTGCGCCAACGGCTCTTAAACCCCAACGGTCGGCTTCGCCAAATAAGGAAGGATATCCGCACCGGACAGTGTCCGGTGGTGCACCGGACTGTTCGGTGCGCCAGGCGACAGAAGGCAAGATCAGCCTTCCTGGAATGCTCTCAACGGCTCCTAGCTGCCTTGGGGCTATAAAAGGGACCCCTAGGCGCATGGAGGAAGAAACCAAGCATACTCAAAGCATTCCTAAGCACCAAGACTTCGATTCCACGCATTTGTTTCTTCGTGATAGCATCTAGAGCTCTAGTTGAGTTGTGAACTCGTTGGGTTGTGTTGCGAGCTCTTGTTGCGACTGTGTGCGTGTTGACATTCTGATTTTGTGTCTTTTGTGCGTTGCTCATCCCTCCCTTACTCCGTGCTTCTTTGTGAACTTCAAGTGTAAGGGCGAGAGGCTCCAAGTTGTGGAGATTCCTCGCAAATGGGATATAGTAAAGCAAGCAAAACACCATGGTATTCAAGTGAGTCTTTGGACCGCTTGAGAGGGGTTGATTGCAACCCTCGTCCGTTGGGACGCCACAACGTGGAGTAGGCAAGCGTTGGTCTTGGCCGAACCACGGGATAAACCACTGTGCCATTTCTGTGATTGATCTCTTGTGGTTATTGTGTTTTGTTGAGACTTCTCTCTAGCCACTTGGCGATCATTGTGCTAACGCTTAACCAAGTTTTTGTGGCTTAAGTTTCAAGTTGTACAGGATCACCTATTCACCCCCCCTCTAGGTGCTCTCACCTTTTCCCTGTCTTCACACTTATTGCACCTTTGTCGCTCTTTGTCCGAGATTTCTCCTCTGCCGAAGTTGATTGCTTCGATCCACATTCTTGTTATCTGTACACATAAATGAAGCTTATCTCCTCATAGTTTTAGATGACAGATAGCTTCGTTCGACCATTATCGTACGCCTGAAATAGCCAAAGACCTGCTTCGTGCCTTCGTCTGACTTTTATTATACACCTGAAACACAATTGTGTAATACAGATATTTTGAGGACCTTCGACAATGTAAGCCCCTTGTAGGATGAGTTCGTTGTTTCATAACGAGCTTAGGTTGTAAAAATTGTAACTGGGAGGCATTGTGCCGAAGGTTCGAAAATACCTTCCTAAAGCGCGTTATGAAGTGGCAACTCCGAATAGTGGGACCCAACGGTCATTGAGTGCAATCGGTTAGAGCCAAACAGTTGTGCGTATAAAAGGGGCAGCACCCAGCATGACTTTTGCTATTTGCATTCACTGCTGCTAGTGCCTGCTCCACCTTCGAAGCTATCATCAAACATCTTTGTCACTTTTGAACCAGCCTTAGCTAGTTTGGAAATCATTCGCTTTTCACGAAGCTTGTTGCTAAGATGTAGCTGACACCTTCGTCAGATGTGTTAGAGACGAGGGTTGAAGAGTTTTCTTTAGTAGTGGGAGCTACCGCCTCCCAAGCTAAGGCTAGCTTTATGAATCCGTCGGAAGACAATGACATCATTGACATTGAGGAGGACAACACAATCATACGTCCCATGAAGCCATGCCAAGTGCACTTCAGTAAATCCAAGATCAAAGGAGGACACATTGAGCTATATAACCATTTCGGCTATATTGACAATGTTCATTGGGTGCGGTTAGGAGGCTTTTTGAAGGCTGGCCTTAGATTCCCTTTGCATAAGACGATAGTCGCGTTGTTAAAAAGGTTTAACATTTATCTTCATCAGTTCACCCCAAACGCTATAGTGCGTCTAGAAATTTCCATTTGGGCTATTCGGAGTCAAGGGGTTGAACTTGATGCTGAAGCTTTATGCGACGCCTTTAGTCAGATTCATGAGCTGCACTTTCAGACGAATGCAACTAGGGGCCTTCATAACAACTTTGGTTACTATAACTTTGCTTATCGAAGGGGCTCGATGTTTCTGGCTCTTGCTTACCGAAGCAAGTGGCCAAATGAATGTGTAAAGGAGTGGTTTATATGAAGAATGACTTGACTGTGCGAGCTAATATAAAAGGCATTATTCAAACTCTATATAAAAAGCCGACGTGCTACATCAACTTCGAAGCCCAGGCTACCATAGTTGCTTTCAATGCAATTTACACACATGTTGGAATGAGGGATCTTGTTCAGAAATTTTTAGCTTTTAAGACATGACCACTAGCGGTTGAGTGGGAAATGTCGAATATGTCTGAAGAAGATGCTTCGGACACCGAGCCTAGGCTGGTTAGGCTTCGTTACAAGTATAGATTCGAAGATGAGTTTGGAGAACCTAGTGCTGGGTGGCTAGATTATTTTGAAGCGAGATTTAACGAGATACTTGGTAACTATAGCAAGCCTGAAGCCGAAGCTTTACGGGCTTTTGGGGCTCGAAAGACGTGATGATTGAATTATGTCTTTGATGCTATCGGCTTCTTCTATCCTAACTATCCCATGATGGTTTAGGATTCGAAGAAGGGGAAGAAGAAGGTAAACAATAAGGCGAAGCAAAATTTTGAAGGTGCAGGTTGAATCAACTCCTTAAGCCTCTGAGGAAATTCTAGTAAATAGGCTTTTTCGATCTTCGGTATACTGGTTATGAATTTATTATATTAATTTCTTGTTTTGAATAATTTTAGACTGCACCCAAAGCTAAGGTGCAGCTGACATTGAAGAACTCCCTCCTATGTGAGTCGAAGAGGCAAAAGTTGGAGAAGTTATAGCCTTGATAGCATAAAGGGTTACACCTTTGGAATCGCTTCCAGAGAGCAAGGAAGAAGAAGATGAGCGAATTGCTCCGATAATGAGTTCATTCTTTGATGTTGACGAAGATTAAGCAGAGGAGAAAGATACTATCGGTACAACACTAGTGCCAAAGAACACTACACCGCCCGCTACAGATGAGACTAGCCCAGGATTTGAACATGTTAGTACAGCGGTGACACCTTCGACAATGATGGCGGCTGAAGGTAAGGTTTCCTCCAAGACTGTCCTGACAAAGGACAAATGGAATGAATTTGAAGAGGCCAAGAAGGCGATCGAAGATGATACACCGCTTGGTGAAGAACCCTTTGACCAAGAATTGGTTGGCCGAAGGTACCGGGTCCATCATGCTGCTGGGAAAGTCATGGGGGCAAAGCAGCTGGCCGAGGCTATTGGTTTTGCCGAACAACTTGGATACCCTTTGGGATCCACTATCTTTGGGGGCGGGCCGGACGATAATTTATACTACTGCCCAGATAATATGGAAACAGAAGTATGTCGCTGTATGGCAGACAATGTTGGTTTCCCAAAGCTAGAGGCCATGCTTTCGACTATTTCTTCTGAATAATTTTCTGATTGTCTGGCTTACACTCATCTTAAGGTATTTTCTATCAAATTTTGTTCTTTAACTTTGAGTTGCTTTGATGGAATGGCTTATTTTTCTCTTTTTTATATCTTTGCAGGGTCTGTTCCTAAGTAAGGACTTAAGGAACAAGAGGAATGTTGAGGGCAAAGCTTCCTAGAAAGAAATAATGAAACTTAGATCCGAAGTGTCCAGGCTTCAGTTTGATTTTGAAGAGAAGGAAAAATCTTTCAAGATCCTGGAAAATGATTTTATTGACAATCAGACCGAAGTCTAGAAAATGCATGAAGAGAAGAATAAGTTATATGCTTCCAACATAGAAAAGGACTGGTGAATTGTGTCGCTTGAAGCTGAGCTGGAGTGAGTGAAAGAAGAGCATGAAGCTAAAACTACAAAGCTGATGCAAGCATCCATCGAAGTGGCTGTCAACCTTAGCAGCGCTCAGGCGAAGATCGATGACCTAAAGGATGAAATAAATCATTTGAGAGGACTTGATGAAAACTACCGAATCTTTCTAGCCAACTATCACACCCTTGGCAACAGATGTCATAATGACTTGCTGAAAACCTTCTCCACTGTCGGGGCTCTATCTAAAGAGAAAAGTTTTTTAGATGGTGACTTGGAGGGCCTAATGAGATGAGTGCTTAGTGAGACCCGTGCTTTCAAAGGTGTTCTCTCAGCACGAGAGGACTACTGTGCTTGGAAACGTGCCCGAAGCACTGCTTCAGTTCTATTAAAAGTCAGGTGCAATCACGTGAGAGCTTGCATAGAACCCAATTTCTGAGTTTCTGCTGACCATGTCCGAAGATCAACTATCGAAGCTTCGGAGTGGTCCAAAAAATTCTTATCTGAAATTTGGAAGAGGGGTGGGAAAGAATTAAGTATTGAAGAACCTATAAAGAATAGGGAGAAGGTATGTACTCTATCACCTTCATCTTTTCCTTCGCGGGGTATGACCATACTAACTTTCAAAAAATTCTTATAGGCACGATAAGCAGCTGAAAAGCATGTGGACATCAGGAAGAAGCTTCAAAGCAGGAAATCTGAAGGTATGTGACTTTTCGCTTTTGTTAAATTTTAGTGTACTCATTCTAGTGATTGCTTTACTAACCTTTGCTAAAAAGTTTCCACTTCATAGGTAATAAGTGAAGTAAAACATACTAAAGTCGAAGGAAAAGATGTTGCTACCGAAGCTGAAGCAATCTCTGCCAGGGCTATGAAAAAGCTGAAGATGATGTTGTCCTGAAGATTTGCGAGCAAATTTATGACGAAGCAATGCAATGCAACCCATGAATATATAGTATGAAAATTAGTGTTGCTTGTTGTAATATTTTTGAAACTACAAAGTGTCTAAACTCTTTCAAAGGTTCTTCAGATGTTTTGTAATATATTTGTATTTTTTTTTATTTTTTCCGTTTACTTTTCAGATGTGTGAAATTTTATTCAACATGTGTTTTTGAGCCGAAGATGAAAAACACATTCCCTTCTTTCACATATTACAAAAGAAAGCATATATCTACACTCCCTCAGGAATGTCTTCGAGGTTTTTTCTCACACCTGGATTTAAGGAACAAAGCCGGGTGCATCTCATACATGCGCCAAAGAAGACAACATATATAATAACAGAGTGTATAGAGATAAATGTCACAATAACATCAGAGTACTTATTACATTGCGGAAGTCTTACAAAATAAAAGATAAATATACAACAAACTAAGGATCATCCTTGGTGCCATAAAGTCAACTAGGAAACACCACCTAGATCAGATCAAACTCCTTGTTTTGTGGCTCCTCTTGAACCACCTGTTCTTCTCCTGTGGGGGTGTGAGACAGCAAGGGTGAGCTCACACATGATCATAGCTCAACAAGTTGTGGGGAATAATGTGCATGAACTCACCAAAGGTGGGAGTTCATGTGATGTGTAAGGATGATCCACAATAGGGGTTAAAGCTGAGCATTGCTTTTAATAAGTTGCTCAAATTTTATTAGCAGTTACTAAGTGTAAGTAAATACCAAACCATAATAAATAATAGAACAAAATTAATAAATAATCCCATGCAAATGCAAATGACAAATTGAATTTAAGTTACATAAATTAATCATGTGAGTGTCCGAGTCACTCATGACCGTGAGCATGGCTAGTATACCAGTTTTACACTCTACAGAGGTTGTACCCTATACCCACAAGTCATGTTACCCATCTGCCAAGAGACGGCCAATCCCATACACCTCTACCGAGGAGGTGAGGCAGGGTAACACTACGAGGCCTTTACAAAGTTCCACTAGCTTTAGAAAACCCGCTATAGTTTATGGGAAGAGCATTTGCAAGAATCCCCCGTCCGACCACCATCGCAGCAAAATCAACCCGAGAACCTCCCTGCATGCAACTCCCCTACTTCCCTTGCCCCTTTCGGGTAAGGTAGTCTTCCACTAGCTTTCCTAATTAGTTAGCCAAGGGGCCCCATTCCTCCCTTGTGGTGGCACATTTTCCCGGGTGGTTCTCCATGTTCCCATTAACATAATGATCTTATCATGAACTAAATAACATAACGGAATAATTGGAACATGGATGTAATGAAATATTAACCCAAAACCATATAAAGCAATAGCAAAACTAACCATGTGATTCAGGAGTAAACAAGGTAAAAAGAATAACAAACTAGTGTGACCTATTGGGTCCCATCAAAATTAAACTATGAAGATCATATGATTAATAAGAACATGACTGGGTAAAAAGGAAGTGATCAAGGGCATAACTTGCCTTCAATGAGCTCCTGCTCAGCAACTTCTATCTGCTGAACCCCAGGATCCTCAGTAGCTTCCTCGTCTACTCGCATCAATTCAAACATACATAGTATAGCAAAAATTAGCATCACACCACACATGTGAACAAAATGCATAATAAAAATCTACACATTAAAATAAGATCCTAGGAACAGAAATCATAAATTTTGGAGTTATGGATTTTAAGTTATGAATTTCTAAAGGTTTTATGTATTCGATACAAGATTAACTAAGAAATAAATTTTATTACTGTTTTCATGTTAAAACAGAGACACTAGGTCATAAACAATAATATTACAAAATTTTAGGAACTGGAATGGATCAATTTGAAATTAAAATGAACTAAATATGAATTTTCCATGTTTCTAGAATTATTTTTGTATTAAAACCAATTTCTATATTTATTTCTCTATTTTTAATCTTCTCTGGACTGGGCGTGAAATTTCAAAAAAGCTAGGGGCCTTCGTCTGAAAGATTCCCAAACACAGAGCCCATATAAGTGGACCGCGGGTTATTATACATAAACCGAGGGGCTCATTTGCTTAATCGTGTAGCCGAAAGGGTACCGCGGGCTTCTGACAGTCCGATCTAAAATCAAGCGCCCAGATTAAATCAAGTCATACACGAAATGGTACGCAACGACAAGCGCAGGATGTGAGATCTACAGCTGAGATTTTATGCGCGAAGGGGTACGGTTGCAAGTAATCTGGATCGTCCATCAGAGAATCAACGACGCAAATCCCACTATCCCTAGATCTAGTCGTGGCCGTTGAATGCGATCTAACGGCCCGAGTGGCATCTCCTTCCCTGAGCCGAGGCACGGCGGCACGCCCAACCCGCGGTGGCACCATGGCTGGCAAACTCCCGAGCCAGTGCCAGGAATGCCCTAACTCAACACAATCCGGTGCAAAACAAAGAGGGGAAGGTAGAGGGCTTATTAGTGGGGATCATACCGAGAATTAGGTCACCAGGAGTTACGACAACGGTGCACGGCGTAGAACGACACCGACGAGAAATTAGCTGTTCAATTCAAACGCCCCACCGCCTGTGGTTCGCCCGATTAGGTCCCTGATGACCGCAAGTCCGTCCCCGACCCCGCCTTCCGCCAATGGCGCGCGGCACTGGACTATCGACCCAGACGTCGATGGCGGTGGCGCTTCTTTGCTTCCCTACCTCACTTCACAGCAGCGGCAATGGATTTTAGTGTACGCCCGGGAGGCAACGCGCGCGAGAGAGATACTACAGGCTCCCGCTTTATCGCCCAGCTTGAGGTGGACTCCGAGCCCGACGCTCCGCTCTGCGTGCAGGAGGTTGCAACGGCAGCGCCGCGAAAAGGGGAAGAACCTGACAAG
The DNA here is from genome assembly GCA_029449295.1 of Zea luxurians. Taxonomy (NCBI): domain Eukaryota; kingdom Viridiplantae; phylum Streptophyta; class Magnoliopsida; order Poales; family Poaceae; genus Zea; species Zea luxurians. Next base: position 61,591,591 of record JAOPSE010000011.1, on the reverse strand, counting down.
CGGGTCCATGGGTCACTGATATAGGCACGCCAACGAGGGAGATGTCGTGTTTGACTGGCAGTCCGGGCCCGGTGCTCAATGCCAGGGAGAATCCCCATCGCGCGCGCGGAGAAAGCGACGTCCAAGTGAGTCGTGGGTTCGAGTCTGACAGCTGGGCCACATTTGTCAGATGACGCGCGCGGTGGGATCCCGACCAGTGGGACCCACATGGAAGTGCTTGACTGCGTGGGAGAAGAGATGGGCTGTGCGGGGCAATGGAACAAATGGGCCGAAATGGGGGCAGGGCCCAGTTAGGCGCTTTAGTCATTTTTTCTTTTATTTTTCTTTATATTTTTACATACCCTCTTCTTTTCTCTTTTAATTTCAAATTTAAATCTCAAATTTGAATATATAAGGGTGAAGTTCATACTTAAATCAACTGTATAATTCCAAATACCAATATGAACCTGATTTGATTAATTTATATATTTATTTGATCTTATATGTAAGTATTTTCTTCTCTTGTTTCAATTCTAGAATTTTCCTTTAGGATTTGAATTCTAATTTGGGTATTAACATATTTATTTTTTACATTATTGTCACAAAATGAAAACCAGCATGATTTAGTGGTGTCCTTCGTTAGTCATTTATTTGTTTAAGTGGGGTGTCCACTGGAAATGATAAATAGAGATGGCACACATGTGTATAAAGGAATATAATTCCTCCTTTTAGATTTTCTTACAAAGTGGGTATTACAAATCCTACCCCCCTTAACAAGAATCTCGTCCTCAAGATTTAGGAAGGACTAGGGAAAAGATGGGGAAAATCTATGTGAAACTCTTTTTCTCTCTCCCAAGTAGCTTCATCTTCTCCATGGTGACTCCATTGCACTTTGCACATCTTAATAACTTTATTTCTTGTAACTCGAGTCAAAGTATCAAGAATCTTGATAGGATATTCCGTATAAGTCAGATCATCTTGAACACTAAGATCCTCCATCGGTAGCTGCTCTTCAGGTAACCTGAGGCACTTCTTTAGTTGTGACACGTGGAAGACATCATGTACGTCGGCAAGGTGATCGAGTAGTTCTAGTTGATATGCAACTTCTCCCACTCGCTTTAAGATCAAGAAAGGTCCAATAAAGCGAGGGGACAACTTTCCTTTGACCTTAAATCTTCTCATACCTCGGATTGGTGACACCTTCAGATACACGTGATCACCCTTCTTAAACTCTAGTAGTCTTCTTCTATTATCAGCGTAGCTCTTTTGCCTTGTTTGAACTACCCTCAAATTCTCCCGAATTATGTGGACTTGTTCTTCTGCTTCTTGAATAAGTTCAGGCCCAAAGTACTGTCTTTCTCCAGTCTGATCCCAATATAGAGGAGTCCTGCACTTCCTGCCATATAAAGCCTCAAATGGTGACATCTTCAAACTGGTCTGGTAGCTATTATTGCAAGAGAACTCCGCATATGGTAAGCTCTTATCCCAACTACCACCATGTTTAAGAGCACAAGCTCTTAACATATCCTCCAGCACTTGGTTAGTCCTCTCGATCTGCCCATCAGTTTGAGGATGGTAGGCCGAACTGAAATTCAACTGTGTGTCCATGCACTTCTTCCAAAACCGAGAAGTAAACTGTGATCCTCGGTCAGACACGATCTTCTTAGGCACCCATGTAGACAAACTATCTGAGTCATATACAATTCTGCTAGTTTGGCTCCCATGTAATTAGTCCTCACAGGTATGAAGTGAGCCACTTTTGTCAGTCTATCCACAATCACCCAAATGGAGTCATATCCTACAGGAGTGCGAGGCAATCCCGTAATGAAATCCATGCCAATTTCTTCCCACTTCCATTCGGATATCTTCAGTGGATGCACTAGTCCAGCTGGCCTCTGGTGTTCAGCCTTAACTCTTTGACACACATCGCACATAGCCACATGTGCAGCCACATCTCTCTTCAATCCATACCACCAATACCTCTGCTTTAGATCCTGATACATCTTAGTGCTACCAGGGTGAATAGAGTAATCAAAATCATGGGCTTCCTTCAGTATAGTCTCACAAAGGCTATCAATATCCAGAACACATATTCGGTCCTTAAACCATACTGTGCCTTGCTCATCCTCCGTGAATTTCAGACCTCTACCTTCAGTAATAAGATCCTTGATCTCTTGTATCTTAGCATCACCAACCTGACCTTTATGGATTTCTTGCTCCAAGGTAGGTTCCACATCAATGGTGACTCCTTCAGTGTGTGTAACAATTCCTAGGTTGAGTCTCCTGAAATCCTCAACAATCTCCTCGGGTAGTTGGGCAATAATAGCTGAATGAACGTGCTCCTTTCGACTCAAGGCATCTGCAACCAGATTCGCCTTGCCCGGGTGATAATGAATCTCCAAATCATAGTCCTTAATGAGCTCCAACCAACGATGTTGCCTAAGGTTGAGATCCTTCTGAGTGAATATATACTTCAAACTCTTATGATCCGTGTACACTTGGCACTTGGTCCCCATAATATAATGTCTCCATATCTTAAGCGCATGTACAACGGCTGCCAGTTCTAAGTCATGAGTGAGGTAGTTCAACTCATGTTTCCGCAACTGACAAGGTGCATAGGCAATCACGTGTCCTTCTTGCATAAGCACACATCCCAAGCCTTGGCCGCATGCATCACAGTAAATGTCAAATCCCTTCTGTAGATCTGGCATAACCAACACCGGTGGTGACATCAATCTCTTCTTTAATTGATCAAAGATATCTTGACACTTTTCGTCCCACTTAAACTCTCTTCCCTTCTCCAGAAGCGAGGTCATAGGCTTAGTGTGACACCCCAGTGTCACCTAGGGCTTTTCTCAGTGCTAACTCAAGAACCATCATTTCATGTAAGCCAAATTAAGCATGAAGCCCCAAATCAACTTAAGAATGAAAGATCCACTAAGTTTATATCTAAAGAATCATGTTCAAAACAACTGAGATTTTCAAAAAAGAAAGAGAGAAAACTGTTGAAACCCTAATACCGCCCCTAATTAAGCTATTTAACTGGAAGTTAAGAAAAGGGATGAAAGACCATGAAGAACATAAAATCATGGCTTAGGCTAATTATAAACATTGAAGTATACTAAATAAACTACAATAAATATTATGAAAGCTTGGCCAAAATAGTTTATTAAAAACTCCAAACAAGCCATTTAAGTGGAAGTTCAATGGGGAAATCTGAAATTCAGATTTCTGAATTTTCAGCCCTTGAACAAAAATCGAGCGCGTTCACCTTGATCCTTAACTCTAATCCAAATGCTCCCATTGACAAAAATGTGTCTAACTAACCCCTCTACCTCATACCAGAAGATGGCATCGGGACGCGTGCTCTGGACACATCAAACCTGGGATCTTCTCTCTGTGCTCGGCAGTGAGACAAACCCAACTTCACCCATCCATATCTCTTGATTTTTAGTCAGCGAAACCTACAAGCCTCCACACACAAGCGACAAAGGAATGTCAGGGGAAGAGATCTCTCAACGGGATCATGGCCATAATCTCAAAGATTTGGAGCCAATCCGCGCTTGAACACGACCTCTCTCTGCGCTGCCTCGTGCTCGACGCTGTGCCAGACGCCAAAGCGTGCACTGGCGCTTGCCCGCGCACGCCCTGAGCACTTGTCAGAGTCCCGCCCTTGGCCGCGCTCGCCCGCACCTATAAAGCCTCCCTGGGCGCGCCTCACTTCACCCCGTGCTCACCCTCGCTAGCCATACGCCCCTCCTTAGCTCCGGCGAGCCTTTCCTCTGCCCGCCACCACTGCCCAAGCTTCGGCTACCGTGGCCAGCTCCCTCCAGTCGATTCCAAGCCGCGCCAGCCCTTCGGTTAGCTTTGCCAGTGGCCCGTGAAGCTTTCCAAGCCCTCGGACCCGGCAGAACATCACTGGAAACCCGAGATCGTCCTCGCCGGACTTCGGTCGCCCGCCGCCGCGTGTGGGCAGAGAAATCCGGTGAGTCATTTTCTGATTCCTTGCACCCACATCTTCCCTAGCACCCAGTGAAGCTCTCTGACCCGTTTGATTGAACTATCGCACCGTGAGCAGGCCGGACTCCTTGCCGCCGACGAGCTCCTCCGCCTGCGCACGTGGACCGACCGACTCCGGCCATCCCCGACAGTGACCCGCACATCGCCGTGATCCTCAAGACCTCCCCTACGCCCTCGACCACCTCACCGGAGCAGCCTCGCCGCCGATAAGCCCCTCCGCCCCTTTCTTCCTCCGCGGCCACTGTTCCATTAGGGAAGGACCACGGGTTCGATTTCCAGAAACCCTAGGGGGTTTTCTGCAGAACCGTAGACTCATGTGAATAGTAACCCAAGGACCTGTCTGTAATTCCTTTAAGAACTTCTGCCAGGGACCCTAGCGTAAAATTGTTTTCCCTTTATCCATTTCTAATTAATCTTTTTAAATTCAGTAGAGAACTTAGAAAATTTATATCTCGAGTTATATTCAACCAAATATGGCCAAACCAATTTTGTTAGATTCAAAATATTATGGACTATCAAATAAAAATGCTAAACCCTATGCTTTCTGTTTTAAATTTTAGAGTTTGAAATTAATTACAGAAACTGACCAAACCTTAGTAAAGTAGGAAAAAAATTAGTTATGCTTTTGTGCGGAACTTAAGAAAATTTGTAGATGCTCAAACCTCATGTAGACACGGTTTAAAAATAATGAGCACCCTAGTATTGTAAATTTAAGTTGGATTATCTATTAAAAGCCATTTTTGCCCAAAACTTAAGAAAATCAAAGAGGTATTAGAAATTAATGAACTATGAATGCAATTATTTTTCCTAGTCTACTTAAGTAACAGAGAACCTAGGAAAAATAAAGGGACCCCTAGTCCAGAGCAATTTCTAAAAGAAATGTTTTATTAGGCACTAATCAACTAGAAAAACAATTATTAGAATTATGAAAACAATTTCAAAATTGTTAATAAAAATCCAGTGGACTTGTAACCACTAAGACACTACTACAAAAATGATAAACACCTCAGTCCATCATTTTAAGTAGGGCAAACAAATAGAACTTGATATTGAGCCATATTTCAATTAAATCATGAGCATGCCAAAAAGTATGTAACAGTGGGTAAATAAATTTTTACTAGATCAATAATGAAATAGACCACTAGAGAAAAATACAAAACTTAATTGAAAGCTGCAAAATGCTGCCCACTACCAATACTTCTTGAAAAAGGCCATTTAATCCAAATAATTTCTAACACCCTTCCCTTAAGCAAAAAGTTGCTAAACTTTAGAATGATTGCTCTTGCACAAAGAAGAAGATAGAAAAAATGTGAAATCTGTTGTTTGATATTTTTAAGTATAGTGGTAGTAGAAAGCACCCCTTTGGCTAGAAATTTTAGAAAATCATAACAAAATAACTAATAAGTATTAATGGCTAGAAATTTGTACAAGGTCATGTTATAACATCTAAATACCAGCAAAAATATGTCTTAGAGAATAAACCTCTATTAGAAAGGAGCTGTAGTTCAAAACACACCCTCTACTCTAATATTTGATAATTTTGTACAGAGAGGACCATTCACTTTTTAAGCCGCAAATTTTGAGACAGAGAGTTATACACCAGTGAGAAGCCACTGTAATTTTTACAGAATTTTTGGAAATTTATTAAGATAACTTATAGTTCAAACCCACCTTAAAAGCATAAAAGAAATAGAAGGAAAGAGAGGAAGAATAACCCTCGCTCCAATAAGTTCAACTAAAAGTCTTGATAAATTCTCTCTAGAACATTAAAAAGAATTTAGTGGGACACCAAAATAGACTTACCACTTAGTTAACTAAGCTAGACCCTAATTTGCTAAGTGTACCACCAAAATCTTCGAGTAACAAGATTAAGCCCTACCTTATTAAAATGGTCATTCACCCTCCAAGTTTAATTGCTAAATTACATATAATATCATGCATATATCTTACCCATTGCATTCATTAGATTGCAATCTCGCTGACAGAGAGTATGTGCTCATCCCCGAGCAAGGAGCTGTTAAAGAGGAAGAGCAGGAGCAAGCTCCCGAGACTGCCATCGAGGATCTCCCCGCAGCCCCAGCAATTGAAGGCAAGCCCCGGTTTTATGCATAACCATATCTATATATGCTACTTTACTACACTTAATGTTTGTAGGATTGTAATGTGCACTTAAGTGTAGGAGTTTCTTGAAACCTCTAGTTGCATGAACTTAGGATGCCTTTTTGAGATGGATACTAGTATGCTAGGTCGAGTAGCTGCTATGCTAATCAGGATCTCGATAGAAGTCGAGTGATTTTTCTAACACTCGCGCGAGGTCAGGAATTGATTGTATTCATCTTGATAACGGGATCTATGATGGTCTATGGACTTGGATCTAGGGAGGATGCCTTGTCCATGAGACAGGAAAAGGAATTAAGGATTAACGTGTGAATACCTGAGTCAAGCGTTTGAACGTACTAAACACATGTCGGGAAATATGCTAACCGGTAAACCTAGTACCTGAGTGAAGCCGGGCACTGACTTTATCCCTCACTTGTCCTGAGATTAGGTCTCCCATGCTAGCTATGGTGGGTACAAGTACGGTGACTGCACGGCGGCAGCCAGGGTCAGTGGAGCATTGTATGCCAAGGCGGTGAGCCCTGGCCGCGAATGGGGAATCGATGGGGACGATTGACGTGTGTGGGGACAGAGTGTCCCTACATGTCGTGTGTTTAGGTTTACCTTGCAAGGTTAAAACTCGATTCGAATCGTCTGCTTCTCACAGCTAATGAGACTGCTTGACCCCTTGTACTACATTGAGTAAGAAGTGAAATGAGGTTTTATATGAGTTAACTTGTTGATTGTACTAAATGCTTGCTACCATGTATGCTTAGAAGGAGCAAACTTAGCTAAATTAATTATGCTAGAATTGGAAAAAGCTAAAAATGGACTTTAGACTCAGCTAGTGCTTTTGGCAAACCAAACCCCTCAGCCAAATAGCTGCATAGCCTAGAGGTAGAGGAGTAGATTCCTCACACCAGGTAAATCTAGCTCAGTATTAGTATACTCAGCCTTGCTTGTGGCATAATTTTTGCAGGTACGCTTCAGGATATGGTTGATGACTTAGCCTACCACCCTGCCACCAGGTTGGACGGTCGAGTAGGATGCTGCTCCAGCAGGAGAGGAGCAGGAGGAGTAGTGGGCTAGGCCTTGCCTAATTCCTCGCTACCGACGACATTGATTATCTGCTGCATCTTATTTTGTGAACTTTTATCAGCAACTTGAAAAACTCCGATTTGTGTAATAATTCAGTACTTTAATTTGATGTTTTCCTATTTTATTGTATTTCTTCTATGACTCACCTTTGAGTGAGTTTGTGGTATTTGATCCTGGTTAAGTGGCTCTATCAGACTAGACCTGAGGGACTGACGGGTTATTCTGATTTAAGTGTGTTGCGGTCCCTGAGGCGTAACTTAGGCACTTAAGATGGAATAATTCGGGCGGTTCCACCACACTTAGCAATCTTAGAGAATCCTTCAATAAATCACCGATAGTATCCTGCAAGTCCCAAGAAACTCCGGATTTCAGTAACTATAGTGGGTATGCTCCACGCCATAATCACTTTAGCAGGATCCACTGATATCCCACCATTAGAAATAATATGTCCAAGGAATGGCACTTCATCAATCCAGAACTCGCATTTGCTATACTTGGCGTAGAGTTGATTATCTCTTAGCTTTTGTAGCACCAATCTCAAATGTTCTTCATGATCACTATCACTCTAGGAATAAATCAGAATATCATCAATGAATACCACGACAAATCTGTCCAGATACTCCATAAACACCTTATTCATCAGATTCATAAAATAGGCCGGTGCATTAGTTAGTCCAAATGACATAACCGTGAACTCATATAAACCATATCGGGTCGAGAAAGCCGTCTTGGGAATATCCGATGGCTTTGTCGGCGTCTCGGACCCGAGGGGGTCCCTTGGACCGACTAGTGAAATCGCTGCATGCCCCTGCCCAGATGGGTTGGCGCGGGATGGAACACAAGAGGTGTGACAAGCCTTGTATTATCCTACACCAGGGGTGCCGCTCGTAGTAGGGGTTACAAGCGCGTTGTGTGGGAGAGAGAGAGACACAGAGTTCGTCCGCCGCTTCCCCCATGCGAACCCCCCTCAGGGTGGCCCTGGACCTCCCTTTTATAGAGGCAAGGAGAGGGTCCAGGCGTACAACGGGGGGCCTAGCTATGCGCTAACGTGTCCGGCAGTGGAGTGCTTAAGCCCTATGTACATGCCAACGCGGCCGTTGGGGGAGAACTTGGGCCCTGTACATGTGATGGCATGGCCGTCGGAGGAGCGCATGTGTCCTATAGGAGCACAGCTAGCAGTGCGGCGAGGGTCCTGCTGACGTCTCCTTGCTGTCGTAAGGGGCTGAGAGCCACCGGCGTTATGGCGCACGTGGGGCACCATCATTACCCGTCGCCGAGTAAGCCAGATGGGACGCCGGTCTTGTTCCTTGTAGCCTGAGCAGGCTAGGAATAGGGAAATGATGTATCCCCTGTTAGCGCGGTCGGTGCGAGCCCAGGGTTGGTCGAGGCGGAGACTTCTCTTGAGGCCGAGGCCGGGGTCGGGCGAGGACGCGATTCCTCCCAAGACCGGGGTCGAGGCCGAGTCCGGGGGTCGGGCGAGGCGGAGACCTTCTCCTGAGGCCGGAGCCTGAGGTCGGGCGAGGCGGAAACCTCCTCCCGAGGCTGGAGCATGAGGTCGGGCGAGGCAGAGCTTCCTGTTGCGCCCGAGGTTGAATCGATGGTTGATCGTGACTTGTTGTCAGTCGTCGTCGGGGTGGCTGACACGGTAGTCGGAGCGGAGCGAGCGACGCTGTTTTCCTGTCATATTAGACAGTAAAGAAGAGGGGCGGAGTGATTGCGGTCACTTCGGCCTGCCCGTCTGAGGCGCGTGTGTCAGGATACGGCGTCAGGCATCGCCTGTTTTTAATGCGCCTACGAAGCGGTCGGTTGGTGAGGCGGTCTGGCCAAGGTTGCTTCACAACGGAGCCTTCCCGAGCCAAGCCTCGGGAGAGCCGAGGGGGCGTCTGCTGCCTGAGGAGGCCCTCGGGCGAGGCGTGAACTCGTCTGGGACTACTATTCTAACCCGAGGCTGGGCTCGGGTGAGATCGCGTCCCTGGGGTAGACGAAGTCTTGACTTGAACCGCACCCATCAGTTGGTCTGAGGGTGTTTACCAGCCATGATTAGGAGTGTTGGGGGTAACCCTAATTATGGTACCCGACAGTAGCCCTCGAGCCTCGAAGGGAGTGTTGGTACTCGCTTGGAGGCTTTTGCCACGTTTTCGGTGAGGGGACCGGCCTTTCTCGGTTTTTGCCTTGTTCTGGTGGGTGCGTGCGGCACCCGCCGGGTGTAGCCCCCGAGGCCTCGGAGGAGTGGTTTGACTCCTCTGAGGTCTGAATGCTTTTCGTGGTGCTTCGGCCGGTCTGATCATTCCCTCATGCGGCCCGGCTGTAGCCCAGGTGTGTGGTCGGGTTCCAAGTTATCAAGCTGGTTTGTTGACGCTGTTAACAGTTTTGGCCGTAGCCAGGTGCGAGAGCAGCCCCCGAGCCTCTACACGGAGCGAGAGGACGATCAAGGACTTTCCTGACTTTTATTATACGCCCATGCGTCGCCTTTCCGCAAGGCGGAGGGGGGGAAGCGCCATGTTGCCTCGGAGGGCGTCGAACATGGTGTTTCCAGTGAGCTGCTAACGGGTGATCCAAGTGGACGCCCGTGCCCCGTTCGTTATGGGTCGGCTGGTGGCCCAGAGGCACGCTCCAAAAGTACTTGCGGGTGATTTGCTGGACCCTGACCCCTTCGACAGGGTCCGAGGGCTCGATGCCTCCCTCCGATGGGATTCCGTTACAAATCGTTCCAGCTGGTCTCGGAAATGTCCTAGGGTACCTCGGAAGCGTAGCCCAAGCCTCGGCTATGTATCGAACGTACCCTGAGTCATCCCTCACTCTGTGTGGTCTGGGGCGACTGTCGAACCCTTCCGAGGGGCCAACCTACGAACCCCTGATCAGTAGTGGGCACGGAGCCCGAGCACTCTAGGGTGGCTGTCGAACCCTTCTGAGGGGCCATCCCTCGAACCCCTGATCAATAATGGGCTTGAAGTCTGGGTGCTCTGGGGCGGCTGTCGAAACCCTTTCGAGGGGCCAGCCTTCGAACCCCTGATCAGTAGGAGGGCTCGGGGCCCGCTTCCTTCGCCGGGAAGGATCCTTTCCACAACATCCCCTTTTCCGGTCCCTGTAGCAAGAGAGAGAGAGAGAGGAGGAGGGGAAGGATATGAATTTAAATAATGTGGCGCACCTTTTTTGACGCGGTCATTATGGCGAAGGCGAAGCGACGCTCGCCTCGCGTGCCAGAGGTGTCGCCTGCTCCGTCGGGGAGTTAATGCGACGGGACGGGCGATTTGTGTGGTGCCTGTTGCGCGCGCGAGCCATTTGAGGAATGGGGCACGGGGCGTCTTCTTCACGCCGTGGGAGAGGGCTCTCCCGTCGCTTCAAGAGGGGACGCAAGCCTGCAGGCGACTTGACCGCTGCCTCCGCTCGTCTGCCGCTGCAGTTATTGCCGGCCCGCTTTTGACCATGCCAACCGTCGTGCCTACCCCACGGCTGACCGGCCCATGGCCATCACCTTTAACTGGCACTGTTGGGTACTGTGCAGGGCTACCTTGAGTCGCGGTACTGGTTCCACAGTCGAGGAGGCGCAGCATTGGTGCGAGTGGCGGTGTAACTTCTCGCATGTCGTAACCTGCGCGCCGGTCACATGACATGCGGGCCCGCTTCCTTTGCGCTGGTCCGCCGAATGTGGTCGAAGCCGAAGGGGCCCACAGTTGCAGTGCAGTTGGATGCCTGTCGTGTGGCAGTCCACCCTTTCGACCACCGGTTTCTGTGAAGATGGGAGAGCGCTTGTAACCGCGGGACAGTTACATGCCTCGCGTGCGGCGGTTCGCCTTCTTCGTGCTCCGGATTAGCTCGTATGACGTGTGGGTACCAGCCCCCGTGTCGTAGGGGGAGAACCCTGGAGGATGTCAGTGGAGATTTTGCCCATGACGCTAAGGGGTGCAAGTGAGGAGGTCTACCTATAAAAGGGGGATCGATCCCCTAGGCAGCGGCCATGCCTTCGTTCTCCCCTCATGCATTGCTACCTTCCACCTTTTGAGCCCCCGGATGGGGTGCTCCAGCGTCGCCTTGCTCTTGCTGTTGTTGGAGGAGCGCGGCCTCGTGGAGATCGGCACCTTTCAGCCATCGGTCGGCTTCAAGTATTTTCGTCGTGCAGCCCGGCTGCATTCCCTCACCAATGGGTAGTTTGGTGGGGAGAAGCAAGCCGGGCCGCGGCCTCTGCCCCGCCCTCAGCTTCAAGGATCTTCATCATCCTTGCTGAGGCAGAGGGCGAGCCGAGCCGGGGTTCTACCTCCCGCATGGGCCGACAGGTCGTCTCCTCCTTCAGCATTCAGGGGAGAAGGCGCTCACCGACCTTGCGGAGGGGCGAACCTCAACAACGCAGGACCAGTCGGCTGCAAGCATCGTCAGCTCCAGCGTGGCTGGCTCGCTGGCTCAGCTGGCTCTGTCGCGGCCCCCGACGCTGCCTCCTGTCGCTTGATCCGGGCTCGGGCATCTGTTGCGCCGTGCGCACCGGTGGATCGTCCAAGATGCCGTACACCGCATGGGCGGCGTTCGTGTTCTTGGATTGTCTTGTCCTCACTCCGGCACGACGCCTCTGCGTGGAGGTTGGGGCCTGCCCGTCCGCGAGGACCTGAGTGGGGATCTGTCGGTGCAGGCTGGGGCGTCCGCCATTCGTCGGCGTGGCGCTGGCGCGCAGGTGGCCGCTGTCGTCGGTGCTGAGGTGGTGGCAGCCGGAGAAGGTTTCTCCGTTGACGAGACCATCGGCGTCAGCTGCGGCCGGACCCCCGACTCTTTGGCTTTGATGGCTTGTCCTCGCCCCTCGAGCGGAGACGCGGGCGAGGGCCTCGTCACAGCAGTGTCGGCCATGAGGTCATCGCTGCTGCTGTTTAGCCACCTAAAGCGGGGGTCGTTGTCACCGCTGGTGTAGTGGTCACCGGCGAGCCACCTGGAGTTTGTTGTCCCGCAGGCCCCTCGGTGTGGAGGTAGTTCATACCTGTGGGAGCGGAACCGGAGTCCCGTTTGTAAGGAGATATACTGGGTTTTTGCTGGAGCAAAATGTAACCGCTTCAAGTACTTAGACATTTGTCGTAGGTCGGGAGAACCGCCGAGGGTTCTGCCGACGTCTAAGTCTGTGTAGCATAGTTACCCCCAAGTATATGTGTTTGTTCTTTGTGGCTGTCGAGGCCTGAACATTTGGGTATTCGAGAATGAAGTTGTGTGTCTTCCTCATTCCGAGCGATGGGACTTGTCTGTTGGCTAGCCGAACCACTTAACCGAGCGTCGGTTGCCTTTCGCGGAAGGTGATGAGTGAGGTATCTGTATCCCAGAGGCGTAGGAGTCCCTCGGCTCGGTCGGCCTTGCCGCTCTAGGCCTCTCTTGCTCAGTTTTTGGAACCCTCGGCTGCTCTGCGATGAGCCGGAGCCGGAGGCATCGGTGTTAGCGCGGACAGACGCAGAGTCGGCTCAGAAAGAGGCATCATCGGCTCGGGAGATGGCGGCTTCCCCTGTCGAGGAAGATGTGGTAGCAGCCGCTGGAGCTTGGCCAAGACACCTGCTGGCGCAGTGCTGGCGTCCTCCCTTAGGTGGAGGTCCTTTTGCCCGGGTCGCCGTCCAAGGCTGGGCCAGGTTCCGCCGAGGGTGCTGCTGCTCCCCCTGCCGATGCCTGAACCTACAGGAACAGTTTGTCTGTAGCATGCGCATGCTTTTTCACGGCCGCCGAGGCCTAAACACTTTATCGTCCTGTTTAAAAAGCTGCGTCTTCTCTCCTCTTGTTTCGAGCATCACGACTTGTCTGTCAATAGCAGAATCATTTATCTGAGCGAGAGTTACTTTTCGTGGAAGGTGACAAGTGAGGTATCCGTATCCCGGAGGCGTAGGAGTCCCTCGGCTCGGTCGACCTTGCCGCTTATGTGCGCTCTCGTTTGGTCGGAGGATTCCATTATTGGTACAGTCGAGAAGGCGCGAAAGTCGTTTTCTACCCGAGTGTTAGGACTTGTTCGGTAGCAGGATCGCTTATCCGAGCATGAGTTACTTCTCGCGGAAGGTGATGAGTGAGGTATCCGTATCCCGGAGGCGTAGGAGTTCCTCGGCTCGGTCGGCCTTGCCGCTTACGTGTACTCTCGTCGTTCTCAGGATCCCGCTATCGATACGGAAGTCGAAAGCACAAAGGTTATTTTGGTAGAAAATTTTTCCGAGGAAAATTTTGACGCAGAGGGGGTTCCCCCCTTCTAGCCCCCGAGGGAGGGTCAGGCTTTGCTGAGGCAAGGCCGACCCTTCCTTGACGGTTAGACTTTGTGTATGTAAACGAGGTACATGAACGACTTAAAACATCTTAAGGGTAGAAGCGACATAGTTGTTGGATGTTCCAAGCGTTGCTGTAGACCTCGCCTTGGTCGTTGGCCAGCTTGTGTGTTCCGGGCTTCAAGATCTTGGCGATGATGAAGGGCCCTTCCCAGGGAGGAGTGAGCTTGTGGCGCCCTCGGGCGTCCTGTCGTAGGTGAAGCACCAAGTCTCCCACTTGGAAGCCTCGGGACCGAATGCTTCGGGCGTGGTAGCGCCGCAACGACTGCTGGTACCATGCCGAATGTAGTAAGGCAACGTCCTGAGCCTCCTCGAGTTGGTCCAGCGAGTCTTCTCGGCTGGTCTAGTTGCTTCGATCGTCGTACGCCTTGGTCCTTGGGGAGCCATATTCTAAGTCCGTGGGGAGGACGACCTCGGCCCCATAGACTAGAAAGAATGGCGAAAAACCCGTGGCGTGGCTCGGCGTCATCCTCAGACTCCAGACTACCGAGGGTAGCTCTTTCATCCATCGCCTACCGAACTTGTTGAGGTCGTTGTAGATCCTCGGTTTGAGCCCCTGCAAAATCATACCGTTGGCACGCTCCACCTGCCCATTCGTCATGGGATGAGCTACGGCGGCCCAGTCCACACAGATGTGGTGGTCGTCGCAGAAGTTCAGGAACTTTTTTCCGGTGAACTGCGCGCCATTGTCGGTGATGATTGAGTTTGGGACCCCGAATCGATGGATGATGTTGGTGAAAAATGCCACCGCCTGCTCGAACCTGATGCTGGTCAAGGGTCGGACCTTGATCCACTTGGAGAATTTGTCGATGGCGACCAGAAGGTGCGAGAAGCCCCCGGGTGCCTTCTGCAAGGGACCGACGAGGTCTAGACCCCACACAGCAAATGGCCAGGTGATGGGTATCGTCTACAGGGCCTGAGCGGGCAGATGCGTCTGCTTTGCATAGAATTGACACCCCCGGTAGGAGCGCACAATCCTAGTGGCGTCGGCCACCGCGTTTGGCCAGTAGAAACCTTGTCGGAAGGCATTCCCCATGAGGGCTCGAGGTGCTGCATGGTGGCCGCAAGCCCCCCGAGTGTATTTCTTGCAACAGCTCTTGTCCTTGGGCGATAGATATGCATCGTTGGAGGATGCCCGAGGGGCTGCGGTGATAGAGCTCTTTTTCATCACCCAGCAAGACGAATGACTTGGCACGCCGAGCCAGCCGCCGAGCTTTCGTCTTGTTGATGGGAAGCTCTCCTCGGAGGAGATATTCTAGGTACGGGGTCTGCCAGTTCGGATCTGGCGTGACCCCATTCTGTTCCTCCTCGACGGGCAAGGCCTCTTCCTCGATGGCCGAGGGTGCCTCGGGCTCGGCCGAGGGTACCTCGGGCTGGGCCAAGGCTTCCTCAGGCTCGGGCGTGTCGTTGATCTTGACGGATGGTTGATGTAGGTCTCTAGAGAAGACGTTCGAGGGAACCGTCATTCGCCCCGAGGCTATTTTCGCCAGCTCGTCCGCAGTCTCGTTGTAACGTCGGGCGATGTGGTTGAGCTCCAGCCCGTAGAACTTGTTTTCCAGGCGCCTGACTTCGTCGCAGTAGGCTTCCATCCTCTGGTCATGGTAGTGGGAGTTCTTCATGACTTTGTCGATGACAAGCTGTGAGTCACCTCGAGCGTCGAGGCGTCGGACCCCTAGCTCGATGGCGATGCGTAGCCCGTTAACCAGTGCCTCGTACTCGGCCACATTGTTTGATGCTAGAAAATGGAGGCGAATGACGTAGAGGAGATGCTTTCCGAGGGGTGAAACGAAGAGCAGGCCAGCGCCTGCCCCTGTTTTCATGAGTGACCCATCGAAGTACATGGTCTAGAGCTCGGGCTGGATTGGAGTTGTTGGTAACTGGGTGTCAGTCCACTCAGCCAGGAAGTCTGCCAAGACCTGGGATTTTATGGCCTTTCGAGGAGCGAATGATAGCGTTTCGCCCATAAGCTCCATCGCCCACTTTGCTATCCTACCCAAGGCCTCGCGGCACTAGATGATCTCCCCCAGGGGGAAGGATGACACCACAGTCACCGGATGAGACTCGAAGTAGTGTCGCAACTTTCGCCGTGCCAGAATCACTGCGTAGAGCAGCTTCTGGATCTATGGGTAGCGGACTTTGGTCTTGGAAAGCACTTCGCTGATGAAGTAGACTGTCCTCTGGATGGGCAGTGCATGCCCTTCTTCTCGTCTCTCGACTACGATCACAGTGCTGACCACCTTAGTAGTCGCGGCTACGTAGATCAAGAGGGCTTCTCCTGCGGCGAGGGGGCACCAGGATGGGTGTGTTCGTAAGGAGTGCCTTAAGGTTTCCGAGGCCTTCTTCGGCCTCGGGGGTCCAAGTGAAGCACTC
This sequence comes from Zea luxurians, assembly GCA_029449295.1. Lineage (NCBI taxonomy): Eukaryota > Viridiplantae > Streptophyta > Magnoliopsida > Poales > Poaceae > Zea > Zea luxurians. The sequence continues at coordinate 61,575,761 of JAOPSE010000011.1, read as the reverse complement.
GGCCTTCCTTAAGAGGCGGTATAGAGGCAACCCTTTCTCGCCAAGGCGTGCGATGAAGCGGCTCAGAGCCGCAAGGCATCCCATGACCCTCTGTACTCCTTTCAAATCTTTGATCGGTCCCATGTTGGTGATGGCCGCGATTTTCTCCGGATTGGCCTCGATGCCCCGCTCGGAGACGATGAATCCAAGTAGCATGCCTTGGGGGACTCCAAAGACACACTTCTCAGGATTGAGTTTCACGCCTTTCGAGGTCCCGCTCGGAGACGATGAATCCAAGTAGCATGCCTTGGCCTCGATGCCCCGCTCGGAGACGATGAATGTCGTTTCAAGGTCAGAGAGGAGGTCGGAGGCTCTCTTCGTCTTGACAAAGATGTCGTCGACGTAAGCCTCGACCGTTCTGCCGATGTGTTCTCCGAACACGTGGTTCATGCACCTCTGGTAAGTGGCGCCTGCATTCCTCAACCCAAATGGCACTGTAGCGTAACAGTACATGCCAAAAGGTGTGATGAAAGAAGTTGCGAGCTGGTCGGACTATTTCATCTTGATTTGGTGATAGCCTGAGTAGGCATCGAGGAATGACAGGGTTTCGCACCCAGCAGTGGAGTCCACGATTTGATCGATGCGAGGTAGAGGGTAGGGAACTTTCGGACATGCTTTGTTTAGACCAGTGTAGTCTACACACATCCTCCATTTCCCATCCTTCTTCCTTACAAGAACAGGGTTGGCTAACCATTCGGGATGGAATACCTCTTTGATAAACCCTGCCACGAGTAGCTTGTGGATCTCCTCGCCTATAACCCTGCGCTTTTCTTCGTTAAAACGGCGTAGGGTTTGCTTCACGGGTCGGGCTCCAGCTCTGATGTCTAGTGAGTGCTCGGCGACATCCCTCGGTATGCCGGGCATGTCCGAGGGACTCCACGCAAAGACTTTGGCGTTTGCGCGGAGAAAGTCGGCGAGCACTGCTTCCTATTTGGGGTCGAGCTCGGAGCCGATCCGAACTTTCTTGCTGGCGTCGTTGCTGGGGTCGAGAGAGACGGACTTGACCGCCTCAACTAGTTCGAAGTTGCCGACGTGCCGCTTCACGTCAGGCGCCTCCTTGGAGAGGCGTTCGAGGTCGGCGATGAGGGCCTCGGACTCGGCGAGAGCCTCGGCGTACTCCACGCACTCCACGTCGCATTCGTACGCGTGGCGGTACGTGGATCCGACGATGATGATCCCATTCGGGCCCGGCATCTTGAGCTTGAGGTAGGTGTAGTTGGGGACGGCCATGAACTTGGCGTAGCACGGCCTTCCCAACACCGCATGGTAGGTTCCTCAGAACCCGACGACCTCGAAGGTGAGAGCTTCCTTTCGGAAGTTGGAGGGAGTCCCGAAGCAGATGGGTAAGTCGATCCGCCCAAGGGGGAGGATACGCTTTCCAGGTGCGATCCCGTGAAAGGGTGCCGCACCGGCCCGGCCCTCAGACCGATCAACCTCCAAGAGTTCCAGGGTCTCGGCGTAGATGATGCCTTGCTGCCTCCGTCCATGAGGACCTTGGAGAGCCTAACGTTGCCGATGATCAGATCGACGACGAGCGGGTACCTTCCTGGGCTTGGCACGAAGTCGGGGTGGTCGCCTTGGTCGAAGGTGATAGGCTTGTCGGACCACTCTAGGTAGACTGGCGCCGCCACCTGCACCAACAGACTTCCCGGCGCTCTTGCTTGTGGTGCCGAGCCGAGGCATTCGCCGCCTGCCCACCGTAGATCATGAAGCAGTTATGGACTTCCGGGAATCCCTCTTCCTTGCCGCCCTCCTTCTTGCCGTTGCCATGGCCCTTGCCATCCTCCGCCAGGGGCCCAGTCTTATGGAAGTAGCGCCGGAGCATGACACATTCTTCGAGGGTGTGCTTGACGGGCCCCTGGTGATAGGGGCACGGCTCTTTGAGCATCTTGTCGAACGCGCCGGCCTCTCCAGGAGGTTTCCGAGGGTTGCTGTGCTCGATCGCAGCGACGAGATTCGCGTCTGCGGCGTCGCGCTTCGCTCGCGACTTGCTTTTAGCCTTCTTCTTCGTGCCCCGCTGGGCGGACACCTCAGGGGCGTCTGTCTTCGGCTCTCCCTGAGGCTGCTTGTCCTTTCGGAAGATGGCTTCGACCGCCTCTTGACCCGAGGCGAACTTGGTGGTGACATCCATCAGTTTGCTCGCACGGGTGGGAGTCTTGCGCCCCAGTTTGCTCACCAGGTCTCGGCAAGTGGTGCCGACAAGGAAATCCCCGATAACATCCGAGTTGGTAACGTTGGGCAGCTCAGTGCGCTGCTTTGAAAACCGCCGGATGTACTCTCGGAGGGACTCCCCTGGCTGCTGGAGGCAGCTTCGGAGGTCCCACGAGTTCCTAGGGCGCACGTACGTGCCTTGGAAGTTTCCCGCGAAAGCTTTGACCAGATCGTCCCAGTCGGAGATTCTGCGTAGGAGGCAGATGCTCCAGCAAGGCTCGGGCGGCATCGGAGAGGAAAGGGGGTAGATTACAGATGATGAGGTTGTCATCATCTGCCCCTCCCAACTGGCATGCTAGTCGGTAGTCCGCGAGCCACAGCTCTGGCCTCGTCTCCCCCGAGTACTTGGTGATGGTAGTCGGGGCTCGGAAACGGGCAGGGAATGACACTCATCGTATGGCCCGGCTGGAGACTCGCGGACCGGGTGGTTCGGGCGAAGGACTGCGATCCTCCTCACTGTTGCAGCGTCCCCCACGCCTGGGATGGTAGCCTCGGCGCACCTTCTCGTCGAGGCGGGCTCGATGGTCGATATGGTGGTGCTCTTTGCCGAAGCGTTCCCGGGCGGCGGGCGCCTCGTCTCGCGTGCGCTCGGGATGGACCGAGGCTTCCTGAATGCGCCGGGAGGACACCGTGTGATGCTCCGAGGGGTCAGCTCGCCTGCGGGAGGCGGAGCTCTCGGCTCGTCGAACCGCGGCGCCTTCTAAGAGATTCTTGAGTTCGCCTTGGATACACCGTCCCTCGGTGGTGGATGGCTCCGGCATGGCTCGAAGCAGCATCGCTGCTGCAGCTAGGTCCTGGCCGGACCCGCTGACGGCCAAGGGTAGCGCTACCCTGGCATTGTCGACGATGCGGCGCCGGATGTCTTGGGCCCGATGATAGGCTTCTCTGGCGAGTGTTCGGCCTGCCCACTCCTGTTCGATGTTCTATCGGAGCTGTCCAAGCCGGCCTGCTTCCCCGTTGACCCGGGCCTGCATTTCACGGATTTGCTCGAGCTGTATGTCCTGACCCCCCGCAGGGACTGGGACCACAGCTAGCTCCTGTGGGATGTCAACGCGAGATGCGGGCCCAGGGGGATCGTCAACCTCTGGCAACCGAGGTGGTTGCCTTTGTTGTGATCTCCCAGATCGACGTGGAAACATTCGTGACTTGGGCCGTAACCCTCATCGTCAAGGTCATGGCCATCGTCAGAACAACCGGAGAGGCATTGGTCACATGCGGACATGAAGCCCCGCATGACACCGGGGTCATTGAGGGCAGAGAAATCCCAACCAGAGTCGGGGTCGTCCTCTTCCTCATAACCCGCCGGTCTGAAGGTTGAGACGGCTGTCAGTCAGTCCCAGGTCGACCACATGTGGTACCCCAGAAGGTTTGGATACGCCTTTATGAAGGCGCTCACCATGGCGGGGTCGCTAGGTGGATCGAAGCTGAACCCAAAAGGTACGGGATGGAAAACGGACGGTACCTCTTGGTCGATGGACGGTGGTGAAGTCGCGTCGGGGGCGGAGCACACCGTCATCTCAAGTACGAGGGTAACGCCCAGCAGGTCCTTTGCGAGGGTGCTGGCGTCATCAGTCCGCTTGGGGCTGACACGTCGCTGGGAAGTGACACCTGCCGTCACCTCAGGTGCGAGGACAATGCCCGACATGTCCCCCGGGGGAGTGCCGGTGTCATCGACTCGCTCTGGTGCGACAGCTGACAAGGTGCCGCCTCCTGCATGGCCATGGTTGCCTCGTCTCCGCCTCCTCCGACGAGGAGGGTGGCGGGGACGACCGGAGTGCTCCTCTTCTGCCACGGGGAGATGCTATCGTAGAGCTCGCCGCCGCCAGGCGAGTCGGAGACCGTCGTTGTTGTCACGCTGCGGGGGGAGGAGTACCATGTCGTGGCTGCCGTCGAGGGACATGAACTCGAGACTCCCAAAGCGGAGCACCGTCCTGGGCTCGAGAGGTTGCTGAAGACTCCCCATCTGGATCTCAACGGGAAGGTGTTCGTTAACACGCAGCAGGTCCCTACCTGGCGCGCCAACTGTCGACGTCTCGGACCCAGGGGGGTCCCTTGGACCGACTAGTGAAATCGCTGCGTGCCCCTGCCCAGATGGGTTGGCGCGGGATGGAACACAAGAGGTGGGATAAGCCTTGTATTATCCTGCACCAGGGGTGCCGCTCGTAGTAGGGGTTACAAGCGCGTCGCGTGGGAGAGAGAGAGACACAGAGTTCGTCCGCCGCTTCCCCTGCGCGAACCCCCCTCAGGGTGGCCCTGGACCTCCCTTTTATAGAGGCAAGGAGAGGGTCCAGCGTACAACAGGGGGCATAGCTATGCGCTAACATGTCCGGCAGTGGAGTGCCTAAGCCCTGTGTACATGCCAACGTGGCCGTTGGGGGAGACCTTGGGCCCTGTACATGTGATGGTGTGGCCGTCGGAGGAGCGCCTGTCCTGTAGGAGCACAGCTGGCAGCGCGGCAAGGGTCTTGCTGACGTCTCCTTGCTGTCGTAAGGGGCTGAGAGCCACTGGCGTCATGGTGCACGCGGGGCACCATCATTACCCGTCGCCGGTGTGAGCCAGATGGGACGCCAGTCTAGTTCCTTGTAGCCTAAGCAGGCTAGGAATAGGGAAATGATGTATCCCCTGTTAGCGCGGTCGGTCCGAGCCTAGGGTCGGTCGAGGCGAAGACTTCTCTTGAGGCCGAGGTCGGGGTCGGGTGAGGATGCGATTCCTCCCGAGACCGGGGTCGAGGCTGAGTCCGGGGGTCGGGTGAGGCGGAGGCCTTCTCCTGAGGCCGGAGCCTGAGGTCGGGCGAGGCAGAAACCTCCTCCCGAGGCTGGAGCATGAGGTCGGGCGAGGCGGAGCTTCCTGTTGCGCCCGAGGCTGAACTCGGTGGTTGATCGTGACTTGTTGTCAGTCATCGCCGGGGTGGCTGACACGACAGTCGGAGCAGAGCGAGCGGCGCTGTTTTCCTGTCATATCAGACAGTAAAGAAGAGGGGCGGAGTGACTGCGGTCACTTCGGCCTGCCCGTCTGAGGCACGTGTGTCAGGATACGGCGTCAGGCATCCCCTGCTTTTAATGCGCCTGCGAAGCGGTCGGTTGGTGAGGCGGTCTGGCCAAGGTTGCTTCACAACGGAGCCTTCCCGAGCCGAGCCTCGGGAGAGCCGAGGGGGCCCCCACTGCCTGAGGAGGCCCTCGGGCGAGGCGTGAACTTGTCTGTGACTACTGTTCCAACCCGAGGCTAGGCTCGGGTGAGATCGCGTCCCTCGGGTAGACGAAGTCTTGACTTGAACCGCACCCATCAGTTGGTTTGAGGGTGTTTACCAGCCATGATTAGGAGCGTTGGGGGTACCCCTAATTATGGTACCCGATAGGCTTAATCTTCATTTGATGGTAACCTGATCGGAGATCAATCTTCGAAAACACCCTAGCACCTCTCATCTGATCAAATAAATCCTCAATGCGGGGTAACAGATACTTGTTCTTTAAAGTAACATCATTAAGGGGTCTATAATCCACACACATCTGTTGTGATCCGTCCTTCTTCTGTACAAACAGAACCAGCGCTCCCCAAGGTGAGGAACTCGGACGAATGTACCCAGCCTCCTGTAACTCTGTTAACTGCTTCTTAAGTTATTTTAACTCTTCTACAGACATCCTGTATGGCCGTTTAGAAATAGGAGCAGTTCCAGGTAAGAGATCAATGACAAACTCAACTTCCCTATCTAGTGGCATCCCTGGTAACTCCTTAGGAAAGACATCTAGAAAATCCCTAACCACACGGATGTTGTCTCCAACAAACTCCACATCTATGAAGAACGCCGCATGTCTGGTAGAGGTAGTTACTGTAATTTTAACGTCGAATCTTTCTCCTTTAGGGCTGGTCAGTTCTACTGTACCCCTACCACAGTGTATAATGGCCTTTGCCTTTCTTAACCATGACATACCAAGGATTAGATCTATGCTGCTTGCCTCTAATATTATAGCGGTAGCCCCGAATTCTCTTCCCATAATTGTCAATGTCAATTTATGTGTCATATGATTTGCCTCAACAGGCCCTTTGGGTGTAATTACTATCATTGGTGTTTTCATATATAATTTTCAGTGGTAACTCATTTGTGTTGGCATATCGAGCAGACATAAATGAATGTGTAGCACCAGAATCAAATAATATTGTTGCAGGAATTGCATTAATGTAAAACATACCAAGTGCGATGTCATCCCCATTCGGAGTAGCATCAGCAGTGACTTGATTAACCATGGCAATAGAGAATCCCTTGCCAGATCCCGGAGTCTGCTGCTTGTTCTGAACTGGGTAGTAGCACTCCTCTGTGGGCAAACATTTGCATAATGTCTAGTCTTCCCACACTTGTGGCAAGTAGTACCTGCACTCTGTCCTAAAAACTTTGTCGGGGTGCCAGTGAGGGTAGCCTGATGAGTCGATGGAGTCCCCTGAGGTGAGTGCTGAGCTGGGCGCTGGCCTCCTCCAGTGCGAACTGGTGTACCCTAGGGTGAACCTTAGCGAGGACGAACACTGTTGCTTCCCTGACCCTGAGATATCGCCTTCCTCTTCAAATCTCCCAGCTGAACACGCGTGTGTTCAATAGCTAGGGCCTTGTCAAGTAGCCTCTGGAATGACAGAAAGGTGTGAGCCACTAGAGCATACTGCAGAGGTCCATTGAGTCCTTCAATAAAGTGCTCCTGCTTCCTCTCATCTTCAGCAACCTCGTCCGGTGCATATCTGGAGAGCTGTATGAACTTATTGCGGTACTCGCTTACTGACATGCTCCCCTGCTTCAGAGACAGAAACTCTTTCTTCTTAATCTTCATTAGTCCAGCAGGAATATGGTAGTTTCTGAATTGAGTATAGAATTCCACCCATGTGATAGTATCAGCATCATCGTGGGCAGCAGTTTATGAATCCCACCAATCAGCAGCAGGACCTGTCAGATGACCAGCAGCATATAGAACCTTCTCCCGGTCAGAGCATTGGGCAATAATCAACATCTTCTCCATAGACTTCAGCCAATCATCAACGTCTAGTGGATCAAGTGAACTGGCGAATGTCGGTGGCTTGTGGCTCATGAACTCCCGGTGCTTGTCCTGGGGTGGAACTGGTGGTGGAGGTGGAGGTAGTGGTGCTTGCTGCTGTTGCTGTTGCTGTTGCTGTTGCACCCTTCTCTCCTGGCGTATCTCCTCTCGCCCTTGGCGCATTTCCTAGCGTATATCCTCTCGCTCTTGGCGCATCTCCTGGTGTTCCTGCCGCATCTGCGCGTGCATATCTGCCATGGTGTCTGCCATCTGTTGCATTATCCGCATCTGGGCTGCAACTGCGGGATCAGCTCCAGCTGGTGGAGGCTGTGGAGGATCCATCTCAGGTTGTTGTTGTTGTGGTTGTCTAAATATCCTCCGAGTGTGTCGATTGGGAGGTAGATCAATTCCACCACCCTTCCTGGTATTGACCATCTGGGTTAGAAACATATGGTAAGAAAGAATAGTAGACAAGGCAGGTAATTACGAATCATGTTACTTTGGGAGATTTATTAGCTAAGCAGATTGGTGTTTTACCTACTAGAGCTAATTCATTACCTTATGGTGGTACATGCTAAGATGTCCATGTATAATATCTCAATCAATCAAAGAAGCAAATCAGGCATTTATCATTAGAACAATCAACCAACATTTTTAAATAGAGAAAATAGTTTTAATTTCGTCTTAGGTTCCTTATCTCTTAAGAATATCACAAATGTAGGATTCCAAGGTGTGAAACCCATCTTGTCTTAGAGTAGAAAAGATAAGAGTAATCAGAGTATGACAGCAAAAGGTGAGACATGATCAAGATAAGATAAGTATAGAATCAATCAGAGTAAGGTAAGTAAGTAAGGGTTTTGTCCATTTCTACCTAGGTTTCATTCTACAGTCAACATTTTCTCTGATACCACTTCTGTCACACCCAGATTTAAGGAACAAAGCGGGTGCATCTCGTACATGCACCAAAGAAGACAACATATATAATAACAAAGTGTATTGAGATAGATGTCACAATAACAACAGAGTACTTATTACATTGCGGAAGTCTTACAAAATAAAAGATAAATATAAAACGAACTAAGGATCATCTTTGGCGCCATAAAGTCAACTGTGAAATGCCACCTAGATCAGATCAAACTCCTCGTTTTGCGGCTCCTCTTGAACCACCTATTCTTCTCCTATGGGGGGGGGTGTGAGACAGCAAGGGTGAGCTCACACATGATCATAGCTCAACAAGTTGTGGTGAATAATGTGCAATGAACTCACCAAAGGTGGGAGTTCATGTGATGTGTAAGGCTGATCCACAATAGGGGTTAAAGCTGAGCATTGCTTTTAATAAGTTGGTCAAATTTTATTAGCAGTTACTAAGTGTAAGTAAATACCAAACCATAATAAATAATAGAACAAAATTAATAAATAATCCCATGCAAATGCAAATGACAAATTGAATTTAAGTTACTTAAATTAATCATGTGAGCTTCCGAGTCGCTCATGACCGTGAGCACGACTACTATACCAGTTTTACACTCTGCAGAGGTTGTACCTTGTACCCACAAGTCTTGTTACCCATCTGCCAAGAGACGGCCAATCCCATACACCTCTACCGAGGAGGCGAGGCAGGGTAACACTACGAGGCCTTTACAAAGTTCCACTAGCTTTAGAAAACCCGCTACAGTTTATGGGAAGAGCATTTGCAAGAATCCCCTGTCTGACCGCCATCGTAGAAAAATCAACCCGAGAACCTCCCTGCATGCAAATCCCCTACTGCCCTTGCCCCTTTCGGGTAAGGTAGTCTTCCACTAGCTTTCCTAATTAGTTAGCTAATGGGGCCCATTCCTCCCTTGTGGTGGCACGTTTTCCAGGGTGGTTCTCCATGTTCCCATTAACATAATGATCTTATCATGAACATAAATAACATAACGGAATAATTGGAACATGGATGTAATGAAATATTAACCCAAAACCATATAAAGCAATAGCAAAACTACCCAAGTGATTCAGGGGTAAATAAGGTAAAAAGAATAAACAGACTAGGGTGACCTATTGGGTCCCATCAAAATTAACCTATGCAGATCATTATGATTAATAAGAACATGACTGGGTAAAAAGGAAGTGACCAAGGGCACAACTTGCCTTCAATGAGCTCCTGCTCAGCAACTTCTATCTGCTGAACTCCAGGATCCTCAGTAGCTTGCTCGTCTACTCGCATCAATTCAAACATACATAGTATAGCAAAAATTAACATCACACCACACATGTAAACAAAATGCATAGTAAAATCTACACATTAAAATAAGATCCTAGGAATAGAAATCATAAATTTTGGAGTTATGGATTTTATGTTATGAATTTCCAAAGGTTTTATGTATTTGATACAATATTAACTAAGAAATAAATTTTATTACTGTTTTCATGTTAAAACAGAGACACTAGGTGATAAACAATAATATTACAAAATTTTAGGAACTGAAATGGATCAATTTGGAATTAAAATGAATTAAATATGAATTTTCCAAGTTTCTAGAATTATTTTTGTATTAAAAACCAATTTCTATATTTATTTCTCTATTTTTAATCTTCTCTGGACTGGGCGTTAAATTTCAGAAAAGCAGGGGCCTCGGTGTGAAAGGTTTCGAGACACAGAGCCCATATAAGTGGACCGCGGGCTGTTATTACATAAACAGAGGGGCTCATTTGCTTAATTGTGCGGTCGAAAGGGTACCGTAGGCTTCTGACCGTCCGAGCTAAAATCAAGCGCCCAGATTAAATCAAGTCATACGCGAAATGGTACGCGACGACAAGCGTAGGATGTGAGATCTACGGTTGAGATTTTATGCGCGAAGGGGTATGGTTGCAAGTAATCTGGATCGTCCATCAGAGAATCAACGGCGCAAATCCCACTATCCCCAGATCTAATCGTGGCCGTTGAATGCGATCTAACGGCCCGAGTGGCCTCTCCTTCCCTGAGCCGAGACACGGCGGCGCGCCCAACCCGCGGTGGCGCCATGGCCGGCGAACTCCCGAGCCAGTGCCAGGAATGCCCTAACTCAACACAATCCGGTGCAAAACAAAGAGGGGAAGGTAGAGGGCTTATTAGTGGGGATCATACCAAGAATTAGGTCACCAGGAGTTACGACAACGGTGCACGGTGGAGAATCGACACCGACGAGAAATTAGCCGTTCAATTCGAATGTCCCACCACATACGGTCTGCCCGGTTAGGTCCCTGATGACCGCAAGTCTGTCCCCGACCCCGCCTTCTGCCAATGGCGCACGACACTAGACTATCGACCGCGGCGTCGATGGCGGCAGCGCTTCTCTGCTTCCCTACCTCACTTCACAGCAGCGACAATGGAATTTAGTATACGCCTAGGAGGCAACGCGAGAGAGAGACTACGGGCTCCCGCTTTATCGCCCAGCTCGAGGTGGACTCCGAGCCCGACGCTCCACTCTACGCATAGGAGGTTGCAACGGCAGCGCTGCCGAAAGGGGAAGAACCTGACAAGCGGGTCCACGGGTCAGTGATACAGGTGCACCAACGAGGGAGATGCCGTGTTTGACTAGTAGCCCGGGCCCGGTGCTTAGTGCCAGGGAGAATCCCCATCACGCGCGCAGAGAAAGCGGCGTCCAAGTGAGTCGTGGGTTCGAGTCTGACAGCCGGGCTACATTTGTCAGATGACGCGCGCGGGTGGGATTCCGACCAGTGGGACCCACATGGAAGTGGTCGACTGCATGGGAGAAGAGATGGGCTGCGCGGGGCAATGGAACAAATGGGCCGAAATGGGGGCAGGGCCCAGTTAGGCGCTTCAGTCATTTTTTTTCTTTTATTTTTCTTTATATTTTTACTTACCCTCTTCTTTTCTCTTTTAATTTCAAATTTAAATCCCAAATTTGAATTTATAAGGATGAAGTTCATACTTAAATCAACTGTATAATTCCAAATACCAATATGAACCTGATTTGATTAATTTATATATTTATTTGATCTTATATGTAAGTATTTTCTTCTCTTGTTTCAATTCTAGAATTTTCCTTTAGGATTTAAATTCTAATTTGGGTATTAACATATTTATTTTTTTACATTATTGTCACATTGTCACAAAATGCACACAAAATGAAAACTAGCATGATGCATGATTTAGTGGTGTCCTTTGTTAGTCATTTATTTGTTTAAGTGGGGTGTTCACATGAAATGATAAATATATATGGCACACATGTGTATAAAGGAATATAATTCCTCCTTTTAGATTTTCTTACAAAGTGGGTATTACAGTTTTTCCTATTTCTTGGATGTAATGAATCGCAACTCTGCATCCTCATAGGGACGACTTCAGAGCTTTTTCATTGTTGCTTGGGTGAAGTGAGACATGGCTCTGCATTCCCTTAGGAACGACATTGGAGCTTTTTCACCATTACTTAGGTAAAATGAGACATAGCTCTGCATTCCCTTAGGAACGACTTCAGAACTTTTTCACCATTACTTAGGTGAAATGCGACATAGCTCTGCATTCCCTTAGGAACGACTTCGGTGCTTTTTCACCATTACTTAGGTGAAATGAGATATAGATCTGCATTCCCTTAGAAATGACTTCGGAGCTTTTTCATCATTACTTAGGTGAAGATTTAATTGTAACATTTTCATCATTGCACTCGAAGGTACTAGATCATTATTGTATTAATTTGCATGATATAGGAAAAAGTTGAAGACAATAAATGTAGATAGACCATAATGGCTTCTCAATAACTTTGGGCTCGCTTACCCAGCCCCTTGGGGTCTTCAATATATGTGCTTGGTCTCTAGGACCATACTATTGACAATACAGGTTTTAGATTCCTGTCGGTTCATCGAGCGCCTCTGCATAAAATGTGCAGCGCGCGTGGGCTGCTGGCTCGCGGGCCTGATTTCCTGTGCACGTGGGCCAAACTCCTGGCTTTCGGCCCAATGCTGTTTGTGGTTTTTTCTTTTTCTTTTTACTGGAAAATTGTAAAATCCATAAAAAACATAGAAAAATGCGAAAAATATTAAACCAATTTTGTAGAGTCCATAAAATGGTGTAGTTTATGTTTAAATTAGTTTTAGGATTTTTGTAGCAAAAGATAAATTATGGGTCATTTAAAAGTGCTTTTAGAAAGCTAAAATGAATTTTAGAAATAAAACTAGAACACCAAAATTATAAAAATTAGTGGAAAAACTATTTACCACTATATGAGCGCTTGGTGAAAATCTTGATCTGTTTGGGGTTGGTTGTCCCAGAGAACCATAAAATAGCTAAATGTGGATATCTAAATCTACAATACTAATATAGGTTTAGGAGAAACTTAAGCCATATAAAATGTTGAGTAGCAAGTTTGACAAACTTTAGATATTTAGTTCTCTGGTTTTCCCAACTAAGTTCAGTTTAGTCACTTTTAGCAAATGTTTGGTGATATAGAAATATAAGTATACTTGTCATATGCTTAATTGAGAGTGATTATGCTTCCTACCTCTCCTTGTGAGAGTTACATTTCATATCATTACATAAACATTTCTATACTATACTTAAAGCACCAGTTTCAACGGTAAACCCTTTTCACTTTTTTAAAATCAACCTGCAGCGCCTGCGTAACATACAAGTCGTAAGAGAAGGGACTACGATTTTCTCGTCGTCCTGCGTAACCGGACGTGTAACCTACGTGATGTAGAGTTAGGGGCTAGGATTTAGCTGACATGATTTGATCTTGCTATAAATAGCCTCCTCCGTTGTATCATTGCAACAAACCTTCAAAAAACGCTCCATGGCTCCACCTCCGATGCAGATCACCTCTTGGATCCACCAAGCTCGTAGAGGGGGGTCATGATCCAGCAGGCAAGAGAGCAGGAGACTCTGCTCAAGCTCCAACGCGACCATGTAGACGTCGAGGCAGGAGCAGCGCACGCGCGTGGACGATGGCGCCAGGCCTGGGCATGAGGAGGGGCCCCAGACCCACGAGCAGGTCCACTGCAGAGGCAACCTAGAGTTCGTGCGGCAGGGCGCAAGGTCAATGGTGAGCGTCGTCAGCCGCACGCTCGGCGTCGCCAGCAGTGACGCAACCATGGAGAGTCGACTCGTTGAATCCGAGGACCACGTCAGCCGCTGGACTGGCAAGGGGACGGAGCCGAGCGCCCTCCTTCCCTTTCCCACGTTGTGTCATCATAACCGATCTGTTGCCCTTCTCTTGCCACATCTGCTCCCCTGAGTGACAATCCGAGCACATGGTGGTCGTCTCCCCTCACCATGCTAGGAGCCTAGGACTGCTTCCTGCTTCTTCCGGCGCGCCCGACCTGGTGGTCGTGCCCCCTCACCGTGTTAGGAGCCTGCTTCTTCCAGCGCGCCTGACCTAGTTGCAGGTGCTTGCCCTGCTCCTCTCCCTCTGCCACTTCTTATGGATCGAGACAAGGGGCGTCGTCTATTTGCTGAGGGAGGGGTACAATAGGGAGCCAATCTGAACAGGAGGCTCGCTCTTCTGAATGAAGAGAAAAGTTTCAAACAACAATGTCACTGGAGTTGCCCTAAAAGCTCTCTAACTATTCCTCACCATAGAATCAGATCCGGTGCCACTAGTTCCTTCCCTCTTCATCATTAATGCTTCAGGGCCTGTCGTCGGCTCGTCGCCACCCTGCATCATAGCTTGTTGCTACCCTCCACGCGAGAGGTACTTCAAGTCATGTATCCTCTCCAAGATTTATGAGTATATGATTAGTAAAAGAGGCATTCGTTAGATACATAAGATCTTGGATATTTCTATAGTGATATTTTAAAAAAGCTCCATTATCATCATCAATGTTTCCTTCTGTGAATTGTTGGGTCTTGGCATTAATTATTTGTTGTTGCTTCTAATTCTAATCGTGCCAAAATGTGAAATTTTTAACCCATTTTAAGTGAAATTTAGGTGTACTTCTCCAATCCATGAATTATCAATTAGTCTGCATCAATGATGAGGTTGAAGCAAATCATGCATGGTAGTTGTTAAGATAGGCGAAGCAGAGTTGTTGCTTATGGCAAACATCTAGGCCCTTTTCTTATCATTAGCAGAGTGGGGGAATCTTTCATTGATCTGTGTGTGTTGGGGTGAGTTTCCAAGGAAATGCCCCCTTGTAATTCCTTACCCATTTCTTGGACTTTCATTGTTTGCCGAAATTAGATGGTCAACTGATTCGCTTGTCACAACTTTTACCAAGGAAACTCCCTACAGTCTGTGTCGTCTCTAATTTCTTCTTGTCGAGCCCTAAGGCAGACGGGAATAAGCTGTCTGGGATCAGCATCGTGATGGAGAGGTCTCCCATGTGGCTGTTCTTAAGGTGCAGAAGAAGCCAAATTTCATCGTGGAGGAGTTCATGGTTGAGCACCTTGCCCTCAAGGATGGGCTGCATGTCACACTTCATAATGGGATCTGGAAGATCTTCACCTTCACTAATTTGGAGAAGCTCTACTTTTAGGTAAGAATTGGTGAAGCTAATGCATTTGGTTTTAGACAGCCCTTTGCTTGTAGCAATAGATCTTAGCATAGTGCCACTTTTATATCAAATTTTATACCACCTTATTCTTCTTCAAGCACTAGGTATATGCCCGTGCGTTGCTACGGAATCGACATGATAGAATACACTGATATGCAAAAGCACTAATTGTTATTCTATAGTCTATTAGCATGTTAAGGATGTTTGCATCAAGAGATGATTCATTATCAACCACTGCATGCTTGTCCAATTGGTTGTCAATTTGTATTTGATTTTTCTCCTTCGAACAATCCATTTTGGCACCATTGTAATATTGAATTCCTACGTTAATAAATCTGTTACAATCATAGCAATAGCTTTTTTTAACTATTGCGAATAGAGGATTAAACATTAAAAGAATAGAGGTCGATATTCTATATTTATATTGAGATTCTAATGGATTTATCAAAATCTACTTGCTGTTGTTCTATATTTCCTGAACTAAAAGGTTGTATTTTTTGGCCATCCATTGGTGAAACTATAAGTATATCTTTATTGTAAAAACATATTCCTAAAACGTTTGCAAACTATATTTGTTTGCTACATATAAACGTTGTTTGCCCTTATGTTGCGAGAAAGATAATAATCAAAGACTAACTTTGAAGCCAGATGCATTGAAAAAATGCTCTTGTGGTCCGAGACGAGACACCGATACCTTGGTGTACACACAAAGAATGGAATCTACAGTGTCGGTCATCGTTGTCAACTATATGGCGGCAGTGCTATGGGCAGCTTCCATGCCTGGCCACATTGGTAGATCCACCCCATGTTTTTGTTTGATAACGATGCTCTCTGCAGATAAACTTAAGTATATTTGTGCATATTTACCATCTCAGGGTAATCAAAGAATGATAGCTGGATGATTTTAGCTTTTCATCACTGGATTAGAATCAAAATTATATGACCAGCAATAGGCTATCAAGTATCAATAGTTACATCATTAGATCAACAAACGAGGAGCTCACAAACAAAATTGTGCTTCACAAGACATGTCTAGTTTCCTACAGCTGTTATATGAAAGATGTGAGTAGGGAAAACACCATAGAACAGTGCGTGGGAGCCGACTACCATATTCATGCCCCAGTTTCACCTGTTACTCAAAAAGAAAAATGAACTGGCTAACTCAAGATTCTGCAATTCCTTTAAAGCTCAATCAACTCACAACAATTCACGGTATGGGTTACTACATAAAAAAAATTCAAACGACCATGCATAACCAAAATCACCAATCTCCAATTCCTTGGCGCTGAACACCAACAGGGATCACTGCTGGAAAACATAGTTAAACATAAGAGAATACGTACCATGAAGATAAGAACATTCTCCCTCAGTCCTCAGTCCACTTATACTCTATAAGATGGGCATTTCTGAGATTTTTAGGACACAATAACAGTGAATAACTCAATAGTCAATAAGCGACAAGATAAAAGACTTTGTCACTCATTGAAGGGCCTGAGTCATCTTGTGTTTAGTGGCATTTAGAAAAACTGCTGTTAAGGTAATAAATGGTAGCTGTGGCGGCAACAGCATCCCGCTACTGTGTGTGTGCAGAAGGTCACCAGGGAGGGTGGAAATGCCTCGCAGCTGCTTGCTGAGCAGATAAGGCTTCGTGTGTGCGGAATAGGGAGGAGAGAGGGGTGGATTGTGCCAAAAATGCTTAAATTTGTGTCCAAATTTTGAATCTCAAAATATGTGGACAGAGAGATAGTAAATCATAAGACTTTGTCAATGCTGCAAGTATTGTTCCCCGCTGAAATTACCAATCTAATATATGTATTGAGGAAGAAGCAGCTTTCTTTCAATAAATTCAAAACAGTGATAGGGAACTCGCTGAATGGGCTCTAGTCCATGTTGCTAGATATTCTCAAAATATGTGCCAGATATACTCGCTGAATGGGCTCTAGTCCATGTATGCATTATATGAGTCAGTGAGTGCAATTACAATATAATATGACCAGACCTACATACTTACGCCTTATAGAGTGTCGTATTTTTGGGAACCAAGTGTATGCAAGAACCCAAATAGTCTACACTACTTGTATGTAGTTATTTTAGTGTGTTTCTACGACAATCAACTTGGCATATTCATTGGAATATGCCATTTGATCCACAT
This sequence comes from Zea luxurians, assembly GCA_029449295.1. Classification (NCBI taxonomy): domain Eukaryota; kingdom Viridiplantae; phylum Streptophyta; class Magnoliopsida; order Poales; family Poaceae; genus Zea; species Zea luxurians. The sequence goes on along the minus strand of JAOPSE010000011.1, from coordinate 61,558,874 downwards.
AAAGCCAAAGTATTGTTTTTCAATCATATAATGTAGAGAAAAACGAGCAGACCCACTAACCTATAACTCAGTATTTTTTAAGTTTTTTTGTTCTATGAAGTAAGCTTGGCATCCCTTACAATCATGAATACTTGAGTATGGGATCAATTAGCACGTCTAGATACCCATAGCCTCCAGCAATATAATAGAAAGGCACTAAAAATAACATTCTAGATTCTAAATTTTGTGTATAGTTAGAGAATGAGGTGAGAACAATACAAATAAGTGATTATTGATTCAATATTCCTGTTCTCATCATAAAAAACATGGATTTGTAGGGAATCTCAGTTTTCCTATGGATCTTTTGGAAATGCTCAGTCTTGTGAGTCCAGCTGGAGAATATTTCCTTCATACAACGACCAAGAGAAAACAATATAATATTCAGCATTCTGTTCTTACACCAGAAAAGGCATCTGATTCAGAAAATAAACTTAAGCAAGGAACACAAAAGCGTGTGAGTGTGTAGGATCATTAAAGGAATGTATCATTAGGTAAACAATAGCATGCTGGAGATGCAAGTAGTAGCTCTAGATTGTTCACACAAAGTAACTGTAACTGGAGTGTGTTGTGTGCCACAGATTTTCTTCAATTCTCTCACAAAACTTGTTCAGTAAATGATCAGCTAGTTGATGAAAGCCTAATAAGCCTTAAACACTTGAAGTTTCATACCTGCAAGAGAGAAGGTTGTGTTGGTGACAGTGCTTGATTACTTGAGGGAGCTCACTGCCAGGCAGATTAAAGCATAGTCAGCCCAACTCCGATTCAAACATCGTCGAATCCTACCTCCAAAAAAACAAGATACACAAATGGACATGAGAACACAAGATGGACCAAACATAAAAAAGGCTTCTACACAAATAAGGATGTTGATTCCTGATCCACAATGTAGATGAAACATTTAGAGTTGGGAGATCCCTGTCTACAAGTAAGACAATGAATGGGTCACCTCGAAAGATGTGACGGAACCACCACTCAACCCCATGCAGGTCCTTGGCCACCGATTCTTGATTTAGGGGATGTTGACTCATATCCTAATCAAGGAGGAACATCAACCTAGTGATAATCTGATCACTGCAAAACCAAGAAATAATTAACTAACATATACCTAGTGATACATTTACAACCATAAAATAAGAATAGGAAAGTAGATATTTCCGAGCATCACAAGCACTTTCTCCTGAACAAGAAAGAATAATGCTCTAATTCAACACATTGACATATTATTGTATTAACTCAATAGCATTTTATTTGTCCATTTTTTATAGTGTTTGGGAACTTATAGGTATACAGTTAGATATGTTGCACTTGTGCCAGATCAAAATGAAATGTGACTGATCATATATCAAAGTGCAGAGGTTTGTTTATATCTCTATTTTTTATTCAAAAACATAAATATTTTGTACTGGAAACTAATAAATTAAGGGTTCTTTGGGAGTGGTCGGCTTTAAAAAATGAATTTCAAAGATGTAGATTTACCATGAAGCAACTCCACTTCAAATTTCTGAAGTTTATAAGAATTGTTTGGCTTGTAATACAACTTCAACTTCAGAAATAAGATGTTCACTTAGAAATTGCCTACAGGAACACAAACGGGTGGGGGAGAGTGATTAGAGCCATAGTTTTTAAGGCGTCCGTATGGCGATTATTGGACATATAATCATCACTCATCGCATGCTGACCAAAGCTTGGTTGATTATGCCATTATATTAAGGAACAATAGTGGAAGATGGATGACATAATCATCACTCATCACCATGTTGACCAAAGCAGGTTTGATTCTACTATTATCAAGGAATAATCGTAACGGATAGAGACATGGAGTAATACTTTGCTCTATACAATTATTGCATTATTGACTGAAGTGATGTGTTTAATGTTTAGATTATTATTCTGTCATGAAATGGACTCAATCATAGAGCGCATATGTAAGTCAATATTGTCAGTAATTTCGCCCTATCAAACAAGCTTGTGTCACCAAAAGGAAAGGTGCAAATGACAACACCACCGGAGTGCAGTTCGTTGCCAGCCTTTGCGCGGGTTGCTTCCTTTCAGGCTTGCCTCTACGCCGGCCGGGCAGTAGCCATAGCCGTCAACAACTTGCTCCTACTGCCCAGACAAAGGATACCAGGGGCATGAAATGCCCGGATGCTGCAGGCCCTGACCCAGCTACCCGCCGACCACTAACGAGTGTGCGCCCTCTTCCCGGCTGCTCCACCTCTGACGATCAGACAAGTGCAGCATGATCGCCTCCAGCACAAAATGCTCTTTCTATGCCCTGAAACAAGTGATGGTTGAATACAATAGTGATTATCATATTAAATAGAGCTAAAAGGCATCAAGGCAATGACACAATAGTGATTATCATATCAGATAGAGCTAGGTGGAAATTAGAAACAAATTAAACCAAAGGGGAAAACACAAGTTGAAGTGAGCTCTGTTCCATGGTGTTCCATGGTGTTGTTAATTTGGTCTAGCTATAGATGAAGTGACTAAGATTTACCTCTGTGAGAATCTAAACCTTTGGTTTACCTCTGTGTTTTAGGCTGGTGATTTCGTTCTATCTAGAGCATGTGTGGCCCTTGAAGCACTTGGGAACACAGACGTAAATCGACATGTCTTATTCATTTGTTTTTAGCAACTTCAAGAATATGCAATATGTTTACTTTATTTGATCTTCTGAAGGGAAATTATAGTTGTTATATGCCATATCAGTTGCTTCTGTGGATGCCATTAGACTCATTTCATGGATCTCATTCTTGCACTTACTCTGGTCAATGAAGTGAATTTCCTCGGTATTCAGTAGCATAACAAGCTTATCCTGTGCTGTAATTATACATATAGATCTATCCTTGTGGTTACTGTGCCCATGTGCTCTTTTCTTGCAAGCTATCTATATCATCACTAACTGGTTTCTACCTTGTCTATACAGGTGGTTTCTCTAATGGCAACTGCTATAGAACATCTAGTTACTGGTGAAACTATGCAGATCTCAACAAGCAGTGGGTAGTGTGTGAAGGAGCAAACATTTATTCTCTATTGCTTCTATCCGTATGGGCCTATGGGGTTTACATGATTAAATCTGGAAATTAGGTCAAAGTAAGCCACTTTCCTATTTGTACATACAAAACACTTGCTCGTTAATGTCGTCATAAAATGATATAGCTTCCTGCTATTGGGAAATTGGTCTCCTTTCTTTTTAGTGTCATTTAAATATATTACGATAAGGTAACCATTTTTATATTTTTTTGAATCTAATTGAACATCTTTACTTACACAGACTACTTGTATGATTTGTTCACATGTTTGGTATTTTCATTCAGTGATGTCTTCGATATTTTGACTGTTCCTTGCCTGAATTATGAAGGAAGGAGTTTGATGCTGAGCAAAATTCCAAAAAAGAAGCATATGAAAAGACACACCTTAAAAAGGACAACCAGTATGAAGGGTGAGTATCTGTACCGTACAACCTATCTGATCAATTATTATTATTATTTGTTTCTTATATTCAAGGAAATTTGGTTGCAGCTATCAAAAAGGCCTAATTGTGGCCTTCAATTTGGAGAAGCAGGTAGCAGTTAACTCAGAAAAGGAAAGCGGGTTATTATTTTGATCACTGGTCAACTAATGGCATAAAATTGTCTTAACAAAGATGACAGTAATATTGGAGAATAGGCAGCAGGTGAAGCTTTAGGCATCTATAATCAAGTTCCGTATGAAATATTTACCTTGCTTAAATTCACTCACAAAATTGAAGCTTGAACCCCCATTATGTTCTCAGAGTTTATAGATGCGCACCTACAAAAAATGGTATAAAAACAGATTCTAAAATGATACAAATGACCACCCTTTCGACCAATTCGTAAGACTGACAAGATCTAACCAGACAACTTGTTGTCCCAACAACCAAAGTCATGCTTAATGGACAAAAGGCTAGAGATGATACAGGAGCATTAGCTCCATCCAAATTAACATCAAATTAAGGCAAGGGAATTATATCTATGCACCTTGTGAATGTCGATGCATGGTCTGAAGCTAACAGCAGCACACACAACACGCACACAAAGGCGCGGGGCCACGAGGTGCGAGGACCTGGCGGTGTGCCACGTCAGGGTGCTAATCAAGGGCTGGATCTGGATCCCTAATGCGGTCGTCGATGTCTACACCTGCCACTGCGGAGTCAGCTGCGTTGGGAGCAAGTTTCCTGCCGCCGTCGACCGTCCCGGTGCGCTCCTCTTTGAGGTTGCCACGCCGCCGCCGTAGGTACAGGAATTCATTCCCTCTTTTCTTGTTATAGTTTGGATTGAAGCTGATTGCGATACCTTCTAAAACAGCAAGGCTAAAAAATAACATGGTAAGCCTCTTATCTGATGAACCAGAGAACATACATATCAGAGGTACTCTAGAGCATCTGCCTGGTTGCAAGCTCTATTAGTGAAGCACAGATGAGTTTTTCCTATAGTCATGTTACTGAACTAAAGTCGTCAGCTGTTGCAACACTTCATCTTAAAAAGTATCTAACAGGAGATGAAATGTTTGCTGCTTCATTTACAGATGAGTAACGATCAGGTTGAGGAACAAGTAGTAACCATTTGATCAAATATAGACAGTAAAAGATAGAATGGACAATGGCAAATATTTTTTATTGGCGCAAGTGTGCACAGAAAAGTCATTACCCCTATCTTCAGAACTTGGTCTATGTCTCTTATCACGAAACGAACGATGCCTGGTATCTCTTATAGGGGAATACCTCCCATGGGGTGTGTGTCTTCTCTCAGACCTGACTCTAAAGTCATGATATCTATATAATCCCTTCTCCCTACAAACAGGAAGGTGGAAGATTTCCCCAAAAACATTATGCCATTAAAGAACAAAAGTTAGATGGAGCTGCATAGATACAAGGCAACACAGAAACACATTAAGCTTACCACAATCTTGAGCCATATGGTTATTCAATTAGCTACAAGAATTAGAGGGTCCACAATAACACTAAACCATAGACCATAAACATAGATGAGCCATTGAAGGTGGAAGGGTCGTTAGGGCGGTGGTCTCCCGACGTGGGTCACGCGGTGGGCTCCTAGCGCTTGCGGCATCCCCTCTGCCGCCGGCTATCCTGGCGCCGTCCATCGTCCCCAGCACCGAGAAGCACGCCGAGAGGAGGGCCAAGAAGAGGTCGCTGCCACGTCAGACTCCATCGCAGATCTTCATGACGTACCGCACCGGTGCCACGGCAAGGGCAAGCAACAAACAAGGAGGGATCAAGAATCGGAGCACCCATCGAGAAAGCAGAGCAAGAGCAGTAGACGAGCAACAATAAAGAAGAAATCGTCACCTCTTGCGCTCGACCTTGTGGGGGACGAGGTAGGCGGAGCTGTAGGCGCCCGGTCGATCTGCTCCACCACCTCGGCGTCCATGACTCCATCGCTCGTTCGGGGTCGATCTGCTCCACAACCTCGTACTTCTTTGGCGGCGACGACCCCATCTAGGAGGTGAGGAAAGAGGGGTGGGAGATGGCAATGTCGGTGGCGGCGTCGACGAAGGCGGGGCGGTTGGGGAGCAGAGCGAGCTGGCGGCGACGCTCTGCTTGGGGGAGGGGGGAGCGCCTGACTGTCTAGGGTTTCGAGAGCCCGTGCTGTGGAGAAGCAGGCAGGCACACGGAGGACAAGTCACCGCCGTCGCGGTCGCCTCAGCCGTGCGAGGCGATGAACCTCCTCCCTCCGCGGCGCAGCCCGGCGCCACCGGCCCCGTACCAGCAGCGCCATTGACGGCACCACGACGGGCAGCACCAGTACCAGCAAAAGGGCCACCGCCGAGGACGACTTTACCTCCTCCTCCATTGGCGCACGGGCAACTCCGATGGGTAGGGTTGGGGCAGGGATCCGGATCTGGCGGCGCAACGAGGGGGAGAGGAGGAGGTGGCGTAGGGGCGAAGACGCGTGGTGCGAGATCAGGGGCGCGGACGCGCGGAGGCAGAACACTCTCCTGTGGACGCCTACACTACGTTCTTAAGGAGTAGTAAAGATATCAACAAAATCATGCACTTCATATCTGTAGATTTTATAGGCTCAACTGTAAGTCTAAATGATTGTAAATATGCCCTTTAAATTGATTCCATATTCTTTAACACTAGAGAGTGGCTGTGAACCAAGGCCTCAATGGATCGTTTAGTTCTTGGTCGTTTATGTGTTGTATCTAAATCCTAGATCTACATAAATTCTATTGTATAGTGGTCTTGCATAGTCAGTGAATGCGATGTTCTTAATGGTGTTGCTTACTTTTTAGCCTAATTAATCTGACTAGGTTTATATTTGACCTAGAACTTGCATGCTTTGCCCCCCCACCCCTAGCGCACGTAGAGAAGCATATAGTTTTGTTTCACACACTGGCTAATTTGTCCTCAATACAAATTATTTTTTTGTATGTGGGTAATCACTCCTTTTAAGTTATATTTTAATTCGTGGAAAAATATTTTGGACTAGATTAGTAGTGTAAAACATATATGCTTTCTACCTTAAATGGGAACATAGTTTCACATAATTCAACAATGCCTTCTATTGCAATTGTTGTTATACTCGATTTAGCTGATTTTTATTGATCGAATTAAAACCACTTGTTAGCATTTATGAATAGTGTGTATCTGTTGAAGTTTTTAACTTAATACAAGTAGTTTGTAACTTAGCAAGTTCAATTTCTGCTTTGGGCTTGTTAAGCGCCTCAGCACCTAACAACGCCGGACCACGACTACGTAGTTCATAGTCACGCTCTAGGCCTTCACTGTGAGGGAATTCCTCACCGGCGGCTTGAGAGTAAGCGGGAGAGAGAGCAAGTTTAGGATAACTGATTTCTTGATGCCCTTTTCTCCAAGTTTGGTTACAATATATATGGCCAATGTGCCAACTAATCACTCCTAGATTTAAGGCATGGAAAAGAAACTAATCTTCTATTTCTAAATCTGGCCACTAATGGTGGCAACTTCCTATGCCGCGTGAGCAGCACGCTCTGCCGCACGCCTGATGTCACGATGGCGCCTATATGTTTGCCCGTACATGACAGGGCTTAAGTATGGATGGAACAAAGAGCAAAATGTGCAATATGTTCTCTTCAATTACAACTACATGCTTTTAATTTCTTAGCTATTATCTCTCATGTATTATGTCTATGATATATGATGCTATTCCTTGTTCTATTCCCCATTATGTTCTTTTTTTTCTTATGTGGCTCTATTATTTCTTGACCATCACACAATGAAGTATTTGACTATATTTCCTAAAAGTGATGGATGGATGTGTGTAGGCTCAGATAGAAACATTTTATGGACACGAAGTTGGTGATGTGGCTAGCTTGCTATTATCAGCAAATCCTTCCAACCAAACTTGTTCATCTCTGCTCATGAAATGCTTTGTCCCCTCCCTGGAGAGAAGATAAACATGACCATTATGTACTTCTTGTTGGAGAGAATTTGACATCTCACGATAATTACACTTGACTATCACTATTGGAGTAATATCTCTATGATATGTGTTGGTCATCCTTCCAGGGTTACATTTCTCTTTTTCTTACACATTTAAAACGATGTGGATTTCTTTGTGTTATTTTTTTCTTTTGAACAGATATTTCCATTTAAAGTTTTTAATTATTTTTCTTGGAACATGGTTGCAGTGCCTTGGCGGCTGTCACCCCGACCACTCAGTTGTTGAATTTTCTATCATTTGTAGGTGTCCTTTGGTGTGATTGGGCTAAGGGTTGGGCTCTCGCTATTGCGTACCGATGGTGCATTCATGGCCTTGAGGGCCCTGTGGCTGGCGATGGAGCATCGCCGTTGCTAGCCTCTAGTGCCCTTTGCGCCCACCTTCCTCACCCTCACTATGGTGACCTACTTCTGTACCACCTTTGCCCGTGCCTACCGATGGATCATCAATAAATCTCGAACTGCTACCAATCCTTGTTCGGCGCCGCAGCAACCCCAGCCGGAGCTCTCCCTACTATGCGTTGTCAAGGTTCCCAACAAGCTCTCCAAAATGTGCTTGCCTGATGGCTCTCTTTCCCTTGTTCCTCTTTTGTCATTCTGGCTTTGCTTCGTACTTAACTGAATCCTAGATTCGTGGTTTCCTCTCTTGTAGCAAGGTGCAACTAACGCTGTATTTGGTGGGTGGTGGATGGCTTCGTTGAAAAAGTAAGATGTCAAAAGGTGTAAGAACGTGGAAATCTTGTTGGTTCTCGTCACTGTAGGTGATATTGTTAAAGGCCAGGGCAAATATGCAATTTTTAGCTGGTCTTTTCATCTAATTTTGGTCTATAATTTTGACTTCATAGATAAACCCGGCAAGCAAGTCTGGAGCATGGTTAGAATCAAGAACATCAACAATTTTCAGCCTTCAAGGTTACAACCAATCGTCACTAAAAATTCTAGATGCAACTTAATTTTAATTAACTACACAACACATGGTCATACATATGTTATTGTTGCGCTAATTTTTTTCAGTTGCAACGCATGGGTATTTACCTAGTATGTACTTATAATTGACTTGTAGAACACCTAAAACAAGTTGAAGTGGAAGTGGAACCAGTTCCTCAATCTAAAGCTTCTCCATCTAAAGTTCCTCCTGAAGGTCCTCTGGAAGGTGCTCCAGTGGGTTTTGCTGCTAACTGCAATATTCTGGTAGAAGAGCCTGACTCTTCTGCTCATCAAGGCAAGCCTCGATGCATTTAACAAATTCCTTGTGATTTCAAAACTTTTATCCCTTATATGATGCATTAGGTGATAGGAGTTGAATGATTAAACCTTTGTTGCATGACTTTTCCTTAGAATATTGATTATCATCCCTGATACCTGATTTACAAAGCTAGACATGCTTAGTGTGCTTATAGATTAAGAACAAAATGTTTTGATGTATGAATCATGTTTTTTACAAAGAAAAAGAGCTTGGAGTGATAAAGGTATCAAAGGCCTTGATGACTTCATCATTCAAGCAAGGTACCTCTGATTGGTACAAGGTTTGAGAAATAGTTTAAAATGAGACCAGACATTGAATAGGAAATGTCGCCTGTCTATGTCATTTAAGGACCGCAATGAAAGCAGGCTTGCTAATCTAGGACCTTTTAACTGGCCACATGCCTCGTCATGGGTAAGCTTAGCTTTGGCTGGAGAAATACCAAAACAGCTCGCACACACTACGAGTGGAGAGATGGCGGGAGTAATGTGTGCCCACCTGGCAAGTGGCTTGATGTTGGGGTACTATGCTCTCAGGTCGTGTGAACCCATTCTAGTCTTGATAAACCCGGGTGCGAGTTGACATATGCAAGGGTCAAGTGCTACATATGTCGTATGGTTGGAGATCCCTAGCTGGGTACTAATCGATTCAGATCATTGTTACTTATCAGATATGGAGACTGGATCACTACCCTACATCGTAGATAACAAGTATAACAAGATTTGTGTTATGTAAAAGGAAGCTAGACTAGGCCAAGTGGATGAACTAGGTTAGGCCAATCTAGAGAAAGGTAAGAACTTAACTTGGAAAGTAAAAGGCTGGCCTAAGTATCAAGTGATAGTAAGCTTTTATGCAAAACTTGAGTCTTCGAACATTGATGACTTTCACCTTGATTCCCAATCAGCTAGCATACCCTTGAGAGTCTTTTCTTTAGTCGGGTTAGTATTGCTAAGTAATTGCATACTCAGGGTTTTATTCCCTATGTTGTTGCAAGATAGGTTCTTGACATGTTTGATTTATGTTAGGCTCACCATGGAGACCTTTTACTTTTGGTTAGCTTGTGTGTGTGCTTGTGGGAAGATGACATCTTCCCAAGTGATGTAATAAGTTAGCACTTTGACTCTACCTCAGACATGTAATAATAAACACTACATGGTTTTGTAAACTTAAAGTTTGCTAATGTTTATTATCTTATTGTAAAGTCTTCTGCTCAAACTCCTATGCCTATGTTTATGTTCATGGTTTCAAGGTATATGGTTATTGTAATGTTCTCAATCACATGTGGATGATCCTTGGGAATGAACAAGTTCATTGAAACTCGGCACCACGAGTAAGTTATCTAGTTCACTTACATATCCATCTGAGGCCTTGAGGGCAAGGATTGGTGTACGTGGGCTCGATAATTTGGTTGGGTTGTGACAGCTAGTACCAGAACATGCACCTATTGTTGTGAACATTAGAATAATCTTTTGAACATCTCTTCAAAATAATTTGAGTCCACATAATTTTGGAAAAACATAAACTTGGTTACATTCCTGGTAGTAGAAGTGCAAATAGTACTATGGTTAAGCTAAGGACAATTAGGTGGCTTAGCTTAAGATACTAACCACTATCCCACAACTGTGAAGGGTAATGCATACTTGTGTAATGTTATTTTTGGGGCCATTCAGTTTTTGAACGGAACGACGACCAAGATAAGGTGAGCTGTGAGAGCATGACTAAACAAACGTCGGTCTAGGGGAGTGCTTAAATGTTGCGCTTGACTATATACATAGTTCACATGTGTATATATGAAGGTTGTGATGTGGAGTATTTACTTTTCTGGGATTCAGTACCCCATGGATGTGTATGGGTACACAGACATGGGAATACTGAGAAGTGCAATGTACTTGTACCGACGCACCTACGCTTGGGTAGGAAGGTGAGTTACCACAATGAGCTGCCCTATGGTTAAAGTGTGGCAGCGGTGCCTATACGTGGCTCGACACTTAATGAGGAGTTGGCCTCCATATAGAGATATATGGAGTATAAACTATGACCAACTGTATGAATTGCATCATGGGGAAATGGGTTGTGGTGGAATTTTCTACAGGTACACTGACTAAACTCTAGGAAATTACAACTAGTTAACTTTGGAGTGAGTAGGATTGCCACCGCCATAATACTTGATAGCCCTATATGTTGGCAATAGTTGAGAGGCGAATAGGAAACGAAGCATGCATCATGTCATTCACTTCTTTAAAAAACTTTCCCCATTAAATTAGGTGTGGTTATCAAGATATATGTGGGTTCCAAATTATTCTTACTAACCTTACTAATCCTTTGAATTTCTCTTTTACCTTTATTCCTTATAACCTATAATGGTTCCGCCCAAGCAAACACCCCATATGCATAACATAATCATAACCAAAACCATCATCCTCATTATCACCTATGAACAAAACATCTCTATTCAATGTGTCTCTAATCAATGGAGCTCCCTTGGCCGCTCATAACCGCGAGCACGGCTAATATATCAGTTTCATAACACTCTGCAAAGATTGCACACTTTACACACAAGCCGTGATTCCATTTTGCCTCGGGCCGATCAAACCCTTAAACACTACCAAGGTGAATAGGCAAGTTTTCACTACGTAGCCTTTACAAAGATTCCCTGAGGCTGTAGCCACCCGTTATGTTTCCTAAATGTACTGCACTCCTCCCCAAGGGGCAATCCACCCTCGGCAGAGCGAAGCCGCATACACCGAGCCCCATTGATGGCACGACGGCGAAGCGAACTACACCTCAGTTCCTCTAATTATTCAGCTAACGGCGAAGCGAACTCCACCCCCATGTTTGCTCTGTTTTCCTGGACGGTCATCCAACGAACCAGTTCTTACGGAGAGGCACTCGAGAAACCGCTCGAGTCCCCTTAAATGTCACAATATCATCATCATAATCAAAAGGGAAAACAGTGTATCATAAATAATCTCATCATGTTCATGATTAGTGTGAGGCACTAGCATAAAACTAAACCAAAATAACCCAACCCACATAGGTAAACAAGGACATGATAAACAAAGCTAGTCAATCTTTAGGTATAAATTGTGTAAATGCGGGGATTGAATTATAAAATGAGTAGGACATAGATGGGTCAAGGGACACTTGCCTTCACCAACCAGCTGCTGCTCAGGGTCTTCACTTGCAACTCCTTCAGACTCTGCCAACTGACCATTATCTATACGAGTTCAAACATACATTTCACAAAGTTAATACAAAAAGAACAATACACCACATAATAAAATCTATACTACCTATTAAGACTCTAAGGGGTAGGCTGCCCCATTCCTGGTTCTGCCATTCCCATTCCGAACTCTTGTGTGTTTTCATTCCCATTCTCATGCGCCCTGTGTCCATTCCCAACTATGTCCCTCCCCGCACTGTCTTTCTCATTTCCTCTCCCCGCAAAGCTCATTCCCATTCCCACGTACATCCCACGCCTAGCTAAAATTAAATTAAAAAAACACAAATGTGGCCCTAATGGGATTCGAACCCGCGACCTCTCAAGTAAATGTGCTCGTAGCTACCACTACATCACATGTGTGTTTATGTTAATATTTGTTACAGTAAAAATATCTAATACATCTCTCTCAAAGTCCACCTGCTACCCTTACACAATATGTATTAGTAGATAATTATCAACGAGATTCCCGAATTATATTTTTGGATGGAGAGAGTAGTATTTAAAGAAGAGCCTTGCATGCAACTTCTTTTGTTTGAATAAGTTTTCAACTTAAATTCCTTTTTTATATGTGTGACATTTATTCTCCGTAATATTTTGTCCATGGATCTGACTTGTGAGTCATTTTTATAAACTAACGCCAAAGATGAATCCATGTTTCTTACTTGGAAACCCCGAACAAACACCACTGGCAGGAGGCGCTCGCGTTGGCGTCGCTCATCGACGATGAGAAGAAGCTTGGCAACTGCCAGTTCGACCTCTGGAAGCAGTCCTACTTGGCCGCATGCGTCGCTATGTTCGGCAAGCTCCGGCGCAGCCGTCGCTTGGACGTGGTCCAGAGCGGCTACACCGCTGTCCATATTCAAACGAGGGACCTCATAGTCGTTGCCAACACCGGTGACTCTCGGGTTGTTCTGGGCACCGCATCCGACGACGACGCCGTCACGCCATCTAGCTCATCATCCACCTGAAGCTCAACCGGCCACGTAAGTCGCTACTGACCGGCCATAAATTCTTGTGCACTGGGACGACGGTTGTTGTTGATGTTGTGTGAGTGTCCTCGAACAAGATGTATGTAGAGGAGTAGCACATCTGGAGGTGCAACGGCTAGGTGTACTACCTCGCTGATGAGCCCGGGGTGCACTTCGTTTAGCAGCCCAGCCAAAAGTCATCGGTACTCGCCATGTCACGCGTGTTCGACGACTACTATATCAAAGACTGTGGCGTCATCTTAGCGACAGAGGTGACGCAGAGGAGGACCGACAACAATGACCACTTGCCATCGCCGAGGTAGCTTTTGTGCTGGCCTGCCTTTAATTCTCTTCGCAAACGCACACACTTGCCTTTTTATTTAAGCAAACATGTATGGTTGTGCGTGCCTGATGACTGACGATTTACGAGGGAACTTCTACCGATAGGTGTGACACATGCTCTCCAATGATGAGACCATGCAAATCATGGTATATATCGAAGTCTGTATGATACTGATGGTTGTAATATAGTAGTGAAACAGTTAAATTAAAATAACAAAATTTATATATGGCTAGGATCACAAATGAATTATAAAACATTTTCTTATAACAATATAAGACACATTATATATATAAGTTATCATGGTATTGTGTGTTTCCGTTGCAACGCACGGGGCACTCATCTAGTATAATAAATAAGTAGACGCTCGGCGCAGGGCTCGCACCTACGACTAAGCGAGAAATAGAAAACAACGGTCGAGGCTACTGTCGAAAGGCGATTATGTTAGGAGGTTATAGATTAAAGTACTCGTCTAAATATAACCATATTAATTTGAAAATCACGCTAAGCATGAAATAAAGTTACGCTATGCGTTTAATTATTATAAACAGTTCGAGGCAAATTTAAAAGGGTTGTCATGCGGCGAGACGCACGACGGCACACGTGAACTAAGCCGAAAACTGGGATGAGTTGTCGTGCGACGAAACACGCGACAGCACGCACGAACTAAGCTGAAAATAAAATGAGTCGTCACGCAACGCCACGCTTAGACTAAATTGAAACTAAACAAATCGTTGTGCGATGAAGCGTGCAACGAAACACTTGAATTGAATATGAAAATAATGTAAAGCGACGCGCGACGAAGCACACAACGACATACATCATTTAAACTAAATTAAAAACGAAACGTCGCGCGACTAAACGCGCGACGTCACACATTAAATAATCTAAACTTAAAACAAATTGTCGCGCAACGAAGCACGCGACGCAACACATTAATTAAACTAAATTTAAAATTACTTAAACTGAAATTTAAACATCGCGCGCGTCAGGGCTGCGCGCGCGGGAACGCGCTAGGCGAGCCGCGAGGGGCCGCGCTGCCGCGAGGGCAGGGGCCGCGCGCTGCCGGGGGGCCAGGGGCCGTGAGGCCACGCCGCCGGGGGCCAAAGAGGCCACGCGCCGGGGGCCACAGAGGTCGCGTGCGAGGGGCCGGGGAGGCCACGCGTCGATGGTTAGGGAGGCCGCGCCGCCAGGGGGCTGGAGAGGCCGCACGTGAGGGGGGGTGCGGGAGGCCGCGTAGGGACGCACACAGGGAAGGGGAAAGGGGAGGGAGACGGAGAGAGAGAGAGGGAGCGGTGAGCTCACCTTGGGATCCAAAATCCAGCGATAACCATCCACCGGATCACCTAGGGCAAGGAGGTGGGAGAGAGGTGGAAGAGAGGGAGGGGGAGTTGCTGCACGGAAAACCAAATGAGAGAGAGAGGGGCACGCGGGAACTCGCCGGGCCAGGCTGGGTCACGGGCCGGGACGGAAGCCCACTACATGCACGACCACTGATCGAAATCCAATTGCGAATCAAAACCCAAAACGAGGCGAGATGGATGCGTGATTAAACACAACACCAGACAAAAGAAATATGCTTCGACATGATGCAACACCCATGTCGACTTAGGTTTTTTTGCTTACACGCGATACGGACACCAGTCACTATACTGCTTTGAAAATGGGAAGAAGGAGCAAAATAGGAAGAGAAACGAGAGTAACGCCTGAATTTGGTGAGTATCGAAGAAGAAAAATTCTACCCCCCAAATTTAGGGCGTTACATAGGTGCTTCTCCCTCGCGCTGGCCGGCTCGAGGAAGGCCAGCGGGTGCAGCACTACACCGGTGGCTTGCTACCACCGCTCAGCCACCAGGTGCGCATCCACACACCGGAAACCCTCGTGGCAGCCATGAGTCTGGAACAAGCATTAGATCTAGTTGAGTTGGACCGTCTCAACTCCGTTCCTGGCAAGGCTGCACCGCACGCACTCGGCCCACCACCCACGCCATGCCCAGGCATCTTGGCGACCCTCCCTGCGCCAATCCAGCAGGCGCTTGCGGTCCAGTTGCTACCAGCAACCCAGGCACAGCCCCTGGCACTACCGGTGCCACTACCACCATGAGGTGGGGGCAAGCGCCTCTCGATGGAAGAGCAGGCGGAATGGCGTCGCCTCGGCCTCTACTATAACTGCAACGAGCCATACTCCCGCGGCCACAATAGGGGCTGCCGCCGCATCTTCTATATCGACGTCGTCGAGCTGGCTGAGGATGAGCCCGCTGAGGAGGCACCTGTCTACTCCCTCCATGTCGTCGCCGCTGTTCCAGTGGCGGTACTCTCCAACTCGAGGTGCAGGTGGGCGCGGCCACATTGATCGCCCTCATCGACACGGACTCCACCCACTGCTTCATTGGCGAGGTGGCAGCACAGCGGGCCGGCCTGCCCATCGCTCCTTGGCCTCGACTGACTGTGACCGTGGCCAACGGGGAACAGATCGCCTACCCGGGCAGGTTCTGCGCTAGGCGCCCATCGTCATCGACAGCCGACTGTTCGCGGTCGACTTGTACATCATGCCCCTGGTCGGCTATGACCTGGTGCTAGGCACTCAATGGTTGGCTACCTTGGGTGATATTATCTGGAACATGGCCACAGGAACCATGGAGTTCAAGGTGGCGGACTAGTAGGTCAGCTGGCGCAACATCGCACCGCCGAACCGCCGCACGTCCACTATGCCTCGATGATAGAGCCCCTCCTCGACGAGCTGCTTGCATCCTTCACCGACCCGAAGGGCCTGCCTCCTGCACGTGGCCGAGCGCACCGCATCATCCTCAAACCGGACACCGCGCTAGTGGCAGTGCGGCCTTACAGATATCCGGCCACCCACAAGACTGAGCTGGAGAAGTAGTGCGAGACCATGATCAGGAATGACATCATTCGGCACAGCGACTCCACATTCTCCTCGCCGGTCCTTATCTTCAATAAGCCAGATGGCTCGTGGAGATTCTGCGTCGACTATCGCGCCCTCAACGTGGTGGCGGTTAAGGACGCATTCCCGATTCCTGCCGTCGACGAGCTTTTGGATGAGCTCCATGGCGCCAAGTACTTCACCAAGATCGACTTGCGCTCTGGGTACCACCAAGTGCGCATGAGGCCTGAGGATGTTCACAATACAGCGTTACGTACACACAACGACCTCTATGAATTCCTAGTGATGCCGTTCGGACTCTGCAACGCCCCGGCCACATTTCAGGTGCTCATGAACGACGTCTTGCGCCTGTTTCTTTGTCGGTTTGTACTTGTTTTCTTTGACGACATCTTGATCTACAGCAAGTCATGGGTCGACCACCTACGTCACCTCTGCACCATCCTTAGAGAGCTTTGTTGGCACACCCTCTTCGTCAAGCGCTCCAAGTGTGTATTCCAGATCATCTCCGTCGCCTACCTCGGCCACACGACCTCGGAGGCGGGGGTGGCCATGGACTCTGCCAAGGTGCAAGCCATTCACGAATGGAAGGTACCTCGCTCGCCGCGGGTGGTGCGTGGCTTCCTTGGGCCCGCGAGATACTACCACAAGTTCATCCACAACTACGACTCCATCACCGTGCCGCTCACCGTGCTACTCAAGAAGGAGGGCTTCGCGTGGGGGCCTGAGGCTGAATTGGCCTTCCTCGCCCTCAAGGCGGCGGTCACCTCGGCGCCGGTGCTCACTATGCTGGCCTTCGACAAGCCCTTTGTCGTCGAGTGCGACGTGTCGTCCCATGGGTTTGGTGTTGTCCTCATCCAAGAGGGGCATCTGATCGCCTTCTTCAGTCGGCTGGTGGCACCTCGACATCAAGCCCTGGCAGCCTACGAGCGTGAGCTCATTGGTTTGGTCCAAGCGGTGCGCCACTAGTGGCCATACCTTTGGGGGCGCCGTTTCACAGTCAAGACGGATCACTACAGCTTGAAGTATCTGCTGGACGAACGCTTGGTCACCATTTGCAGCACCACAAGGGAGCTGCTGGGCATCGACTTCTTCGACACGCTATCCAGGCGTGACACCATGGAGGGAGAGCTCCTTTCCCTCTCTGCTCTGTGCTTCAACTTCATCGACAAGCTCCGATAGGCCCAGCAGGACCACCCGACCCTTGTCGCTCTCCGTGGCGAGATCACAGCGGGCACCCGACCAGCTCCCTGGGCGCTGGTGGACGGCATGGTGCAGTTTTCTGGATGGCTGTACATCCCGGCCGATTTTCCGCTGCTACAAGAGATTATGGGGGCCATACATGAGGACAGACACGAAGGCATACAACTGGACGCTCCACCAGCTGTGCCGTGACTTCCATTTTCCTAACATGAAGCAAGTTGTGTAGGAACGGGTGCGTACGTGTGAAGTCTGCCAATGCTACAAGTCCGAGCACTAGCACTTGGCGGGTCTCCTTCTTCCGCTGCTGGTTCCCCAGGGAGTATGGACTGATGTTGCGCTAGACTTTGTGGAGGCGCTGCCATGGGTCCGCGGCAAGTCAGTGATCCTCACCATGGTGGACAGGTTTAGCAAGTACTGTCGTTTCATTCCATTGGCACACCCATACTCCACTGAATCCGTCACCCAAGCTTTAATCAACGACATTGTCCCCCTCCATGGTGTTCCACAGTCCATGTTCTCCTACCGGGACATAGTGTTCACGTCAACATTCTGGCAGGAGTTGATGCGGCTGATGGGGACTAAGCTGCAGATGACCACGACATTTCACCCCAGTCCGACGGGCAGTCTGAGTCAGCCAACCATGTCATCCTCATGTACCTGTGGTGCTTGGCAGGAGACAGACCGCGCGAGTGGCTCCAATGTCTCCCATGGGCAGAGTTCCTCTTCAACACCATACCAGACGTCCCTAGGGGACACCCCGTTCTGCATGGTCTACGGGCATGATCCTCTCTCCATCCGGTCCTATGAACCTAGGGAAAGCAGGGTGCCGTCTGTCGCCAAGAGCATGGAGGAGTGCGTGGAGTTCCTTGCGGACATCCGCTACTATTCGGAGCAGGCACAGGTGTACTAGAAGCGCCACTACGACCGTGTGCACCGCGATGTCACTTATCAGGTCGGTGATTGGGCGCTGCTTCGACTATGTCAGCGCGCGACGTCGTCTCTTCCTCAGGGGGTGGGCGGCAAACTGAAGCCATGCTTCTTCGGGCCATACCGCATCGTCGAACTCATCAACAAGGCCGCCATCCGGCTGGAGCTTCCTCCCCGCGCCTGCATCCATAATGTGTTCCATGTGGGTCTGCTCAAGAAGTACCAGGGGCCACCACCCACAGAGCCTCCGCCACTACCGCTCCTGTATCATGGCGCCATTAGCCCGGAACTAGAGCACGTGGTGCGGTACCGCCTGGCTCGTGGCGTACATCAGGTGCTCATCCAGTGGAAGGGCACGTCGGCTGCATCAACATCCTGGGAAGACATTGCACCTTTCCGCACCAAGTTCCCCAATTCCATCTCGAGGACGAGCTGGCTCTCGATGGGGAGGGAGATGTCATGTTCAAACAAGTGTACACCAGGCGCCATAGGGCCCGTGACGTGCGCCGAGCCCAAGAACGCGCTGCTCCGCGCACGGCAAGCACGCAGGGCACGACCTCCAGCAGCGGCTAGGAGGGAAAGTAGCATATCTTTAGCTATTTTGGTTAGTCCTTAATTAGTTGAGTTTGTTACTCCTTTTGGTTGAGCCGAAAGGCTATAAATATGGAGATCTTTAGCTATTTTTGTTGGTCCTTAATTAGTGGAGTTTGTTAGTCCTTTTGGTTGAGACGGAGGCTATAAATATGCAGTAATCAAACAGTTGGGAATTAAGAAAGATATTACCATCTAATCCTCTCTCTTCCTCTACCTAAGCCAGCGGCAGGGGGATAACCCACCAACGAAGAATGGCGGCAAGGGGGTATAACTCGGCCGGCCATCACGGACAGCGGCTACGATCTACGTAGCCGACGTCCCCCTACCCTCAGGCTCATTGCCCTTGACACTCAGGCATCCAATCAATTGATCCCAGACTTTCTAGAAAGATAATGAAATTGTCTACAACTCATTTATGAACATCTCAAGTTGATTTAACATGTATCAAGAGTAAAAGACACTAGGAAGGCTTTACTGTCCAGATTTGGACAGATTCAGTCTTCCTACTTAAAACATCTATAACTTGAGCTTTAGACCATCAAAAAGGATGATCCAAGACTTTTTGGAAAGTTTAGTAAAAGTACTATATAACGTTTATAATCACAAGAAGGGATTCCAAATTTAATCAACCCAAACAATACAATTTTCGAAATGTATCCAAACAGTAAACACAACACAACAATCATATTGTAAAATTCATAACTCTAAAACCATCAGGCCTATGCTTATGAAATTTTAACAAAAACAAGATAATAAAGTTATCTTCAACTTTATTATGACCACCAAGAACTTATTTTAACATTAACTTAAGCAACCATTGCAATCTCTAAAATCTGTACAGAATTTGGACAGATTCAGGTACTAAACTTGTGAAAAGCATAACTTCTAAACCATCAATTCTTAGCTCATAATTTTTTAGGATGAGCTATATACACAAGTGAACTACAACTTTTATATAGAACATATCTACATAAAACATACTTTACTTTACTAAATTACTTGCACAACCAAAACCGTACAAGCAGGAATTTCAGTTTGCTAGCACAAGAGCACTTAACTAATTTACCAAGCAAAATCTTAGAGAGATACTACCACTAATTTCTCAAGTTTAAATCCTTATGACTTAGTTATCAAGTTTAAATTTATATCAAGACACTTAAGCATTTCAAGAAACATGCACGCTTTTGTTTACTTCTAATTTTTCACTAACTCTTATAATTATAAAATGGGTGTTATTTAGCACCATATGAGACTATCTTATTTGGGGCTAGAATTTTTATGAGGCATAGGTAATAACAATTATGAGTAATGTATAAATTTCACATGCTCAGGTTTTATATTGTATTTACTACAAAAATAACAAATTGTTAATGAAATAAAGCATGTGAGAGCAAGTTAAATCTAAAACTAATTATTTTCTGTGGATGCATGACCATATTAAGTTTTCTTAGGCTACTATAATATCATGCAAGGACAGTGGAACACCGTTTTCTATTTTTACATTCATATATTATTTATAAACCATTTAAAACTACTTAATGTGTATCAAGCAAGTTAAATCACTAACTCAGTGATACATGCACCATAAATCATGGAACTTTTACCAGTAACCAAGCATCATACATAAAGTCTACTGTAAACATTTCAAGACATTTTGAGCAATGGAGCTAGAGATCCAAAAATAACAAGCAAAACAATCATCTTTTTGCTATTTAACAAGATTTAACTAATACACCAAGAAAACAGTAAACAACATATGGGTTTTATATTTTTCCTAGCTAGAGTATGACACCATCTAACTAACAAAACAAGTCTCATCATTTTTGGATTTTTAAAATTAAAACCATACAGAGAAGCAAGTTCATTTATTTTCTAAACCAGTTTTAAATACAAATTTCGATAGCATAAAATTTCTACTAAAACATGCCAACTTATAGATCTACTAGGTATACCATTTCATAATGAAACCAACAAAACAAATTTCACGTTTTTAGGAGCTGCCAAACAAAAGATACGAATTTTGGAAGGGAGTGCACAGATATGCCGTTTTGTGTACACATGAACTAGTCCTAGGACCCACGGGTCATTGTCACAGGGATCATCTTCTACCTTACGAACAGCAGCCACGGACAGTAGTTTGGAGCTCGGCGCCTGCTGCTCACTTCCGAAGGAGGCACCATGGGGCAGCTCCCTACGCCATGAGCAGGAGGGAGATGGAGTGGGAGAGAAGGAGAAGGGGCTGCTGCAGGGGGCTCTCGGCCAAGGTGCTAGGTGAGCTCATGAGGGAGATGTCGAGGGAGCTAGAGCCAAGCTGCCATGGATGGGGAGCTATGGAAGAGCCGGCCATGGGGGCGCTCATGGAGAGGAGGAGGTGTAGGGTGCGGCTTGGGAGAGAAGGAGCCCGAGGAGGAAAGGTGTGTGGGAGAAGGGAGAGGGGTGGGCTGCCATTTATAGAGCAGGAGCTCTGAACATGTCAGCCAGCTCCAGCAGGTGGCAGGTGCTATAGTGATGACTTTGGACAGACGTTTTTGGCATTTTCCCGTTGGATTCGAATCTTTGTCACTGTAGGAGATATTTTCCTTGATCTGTACTCTACAAATATTATATAGAGATTGAGGTGGTTCGGACAATGGTTAGAGAGTTATGGACCCACGAAAATTGGTTTGTCAGTGGCTTAGAAAACAATGGAAACTTGTGAAAATTGAGTGTGAAAATATATCAAACGGAATCAGATGAATTCCATCTTTTAACATGTTGTGCCTCTATTAGTTATTAACAACTTTTATATTTGGAGAAACTCGAGTTGTTCAACAAAAATTTGGGAACGCGAGATGTTAACCTGAACGATATTGATTCCAGACATAGAACGATTCGAATCCTGAAATCAGATGTTTATTCTGTCTTGATGGCACTGTTTGAGATACTTAGAGATTGAATCAAGGCTAGGTGTAATTGTCAAATTTGTTGTATAACACAGGTTCTACAACTTTTATTAAAGGTCAAACCTTATATCTTGAATATAAAATGAAGTTTCACTTTGATCAAAGTAGTATCGTTTTAAAGCTTCAAATTATATTTTAAGGCAATCGAAGTATTTTTCTCGACATTTACTTGGCATGGACCCTTAATAACTTTTGTTGTAGAGTTCATCTAGAGTTGTTTGAGTAAGATGACAAGGCTTGGTTGAATTTCAAAATTTGCATTTGTTCAAACGAGCAGTTTCAAGCAAGCTTAGGATTTATCTTCTCATGTGAGTATTTGGTTCAACTTCGAGAAATCTTTAAAATACACTTGATAGATAGAGATGATTGATGACATAGATATAACAAGTTGATTTGCATAAGAATTAATTAGAGGTTCACACAACAGAGATTCTGCTGGAGAATGCGGATTTAGATTAAATATTTGGACACAGACCAAATATCAAGAAGGAGGATTTAGTCACAGATCGGATAACATCACAACTGTCAAGAGTTCGAATAAATGAGTTTGGATGGGATTTGTGAGACAAGATTGACTTTCGAATTGGCATTTGCTTCAAGAAACAAAAGTTTTAACAGGCTCCAAATTTGGCTGTTCTTCATATCGAATAATTCCAATTTGGTGAAACTTTCATGAGTAACTTGATAAAAGGAGATAGACACGACCGAGAACTAGAAATTTCCACTAACGACCTGAGCTTAGGATAAATCTCCTAACATAAAACGAAATAGACACCTAGGGTGTCACAGGCTTCTCCCCTTAAAAGAATCTCGTCTCGAGATTCGAACAAAGACCCTTAAGGGTGGAGAAGCATGTAACTCCCAGGCTGATGGTAGATGCCCATTTCATGAGATGGTATTTGACAAGATACGAAAGTTAGATTTTGATAGAACATCATGACATATTGAGACAAAATGTAGCGATAACTTTGAGAGAATGTCCACAAAAGATAGCACATCGGTGGAGTTCCATAATGGATCACGACCATTAACCGCGATACCAGCGCGTGCCGAGCAGCTCAACCATGTGTGCGTGCCCACAGGAGGCTCTCGGTTTCGTCGCGGCACCATCGGTCGTTTAGTCATAACACCATTACCAAACGTAACCAATGAGAAATCCACATAGCATAGATAGGTGGAGCCCATGAGAGTATGGCTCAGAAAATAAGAATGTGACCGGAGTTGAAGCAGAGATTGCTAGAAAAAAGAGCATCACATGAGAACCCTTCAACTCCACGAACTTTTCATTATCACCACATGGATTATCAAGTCAAAGATTGATATGATATTTGATATGAGGAGGAACCAACCATGAGATCAAGATTGATGAGCTTTTAGAGACATGAGAGAACCAAGGACAACAACGGAATCCATTGAACCCAATGGATACACCATTTAGAGATAAAAATTGACAAAATGACGTCATGATCCTTGGAGAAGGGGGTATGAAAATGACTAGAATTGAGAGATTTAGGCAGATCAACATCCAATACTTGAGAACGGGTTATAGAAGATAACCAGATAACAGGGCAGAATCAATGAAGGATCCAGAGATTCGGATGATAAAGCCACAACGTGATTCACAAGGAAAAAGATTACCAGATCCAGGTGAAAGGAGAGGTAGTCACATGAGATCGATTAGGATGAGCAACAAAAAGGTTATGAAGATTCAGGACAGGATCTATGGAAAGAAACATGGCCTTGATAGGGTTTGTGCAACTAGACACCAAACAACATTTTTTTTGAAACAACAAGTGCACAAGGAGACTTGGGTAGTTCTAGCGGTCAAGCTATGGGGGTCTACAAGCTGTGCAGGTGTAACTTCAAGGGTAAAACACGCAAGGGCTAGAAACACCAACACAAGCACATGGTAATTTTTTTAATGGTTTTACATGCTAACCACAAGGTTGTTTGGAGGGGGCACAAAGGGTTGAACAGCTACAACACCTCCTAGATAGCAAGACAAGAGAAATCAGAACCTAACAAGACTATCAAAACAACACAAGATGCGACATTTTTTATAGTTCATAAATAGCAATACATCACATTATTCACAATTTCTTATTATTAGAATAAAGGTGAGAGAAGCATGTTGATGCGCAAGAGACAATTATTATGCGACAATCATGATGCATGCTCATTCTAGGCGTCTTCTCAGACCTAACTACTTTTTGGGTGCTTGCTACAGCATCCTTCCTAATAGTAATAGTAGCTTTTATGGCCTATATAAATAGGCACCTAGCTACCCATATATTTCCTAAGGCTTCACGTCCTAGGTCTATCCTTATCGTCCTGACATCTATCCAACATTGGTTTCTAAGCAAGTTTTACTTTTAAAAAGTTGGTATCTATGACTTATTGACTTCTCTGAAGTGGTACTCGCTTCGATACCAGCTATGGCAGAACCGCCAAGATTATTCTAGCTTAAGTGCTCAAGTCTCGCCTTATAGGCAACGACGCACTTAAATCAGAATAAACTAACAATTCCTCGGATCTAGTCCGATAAAGCCACTTACCAAGGATCGAATACCACTAGCTCACTCGAAGGTGTGGTACAGAGAAATACAATAAAGCATAATACCATAAATTAAGGAAGTATCAGTAGTGATTACATTATCGGAGTTTCAAAAACAGTAACCATTGTTTTTAATGCAGCGAAAAAACTAACGGAGAAAACCGAGTAACATGTCGAAGCCTGGCCACACTACTCCTCCTGGTCCTCTTCTGCGGAGGCAGCAACCCACTCGACCGTATATCCCGGTGGCAGGGATGGAGGCCAAGTCACACCATCAACCAATCATCCAAGGAAGTACATGTAAAAATTATGCTACCAGCAAGGCTGAGTGTACTAATACTCAGCTAGAGTTACCCGGTGTGAGGAGTCTACTCCTCTACCTCTAGACCATGAAGCTATTTGGCTGAGGGGTTTGGTTTACCAAAAGCACTAGCTGAGTCTAAAACAAGTTTTAGCTTTTCAGGTTCTAGAATAATACTTTTAGACTAGATGAGAACCTAGCTATCCATACATGGTATCAAACATTATGTCAATCAACATCCTTTTGAAAGTAACCTCATTTCCCCTTTTTACTCAATGTAGTACAATGGATCAAGCAGTCTCATTAGCTGCGAGAAGCAGACGATTCGAATCAAGTTTTAACCTTCCAAGGTAAACCTAAACACACGACATGTAGGGGCACTCCATTCCCACACATATCAGCCGTCCCCATCGATCCCCCGTTCACGGCCAGGGCTCACCGTCTTGGCATGCAATGCCCCACCGACCCCGGCCGCCGTCGTGCAGTGGCTGCACTTGCACCCACCATAATCCAGCATGGGAGACCACGTCTCAGGACAAGTGAGGGGGAAAGTCCGTGCCCGGCTTCACTAAGGTACTAGGCTTGCTGGCTACCATATTTCCCGACATGTGTTTAATACGTTCAAACGCTTCACACAAGTATCCGCACGTTAATCCTTATTCCAATTCCGTCTCATAGACAACACATCCCCATGGATCCGTGTCCACAGACCATCATCATTCTGTTATCAAAATGGATACAACCAACTCCTGACCTCGCGCGAGTGCTAGAAAAATCACTTGACTTCTACCGAGATCCTTGTTAGCATAGCAGCTACTTGACCTAGCATACTAGTATTCATCTCAAAAGGAATCCTGAGTTCATGCAACTAGGGTTCAAGCAATTCCTACACTTAAGTGCACGGTACAAGCCTACAAACAATAAGTGCAGTAAAATAACATATATAACGGTTATGCATAAACCGGGGCTTGCCTGGAATCCAACACTAGATAATGTTTGCTAGATGACACTCGCTTGGCGAGCATCCACTGGTTAGGTCCATCCTTCTTCGGGTTGTCCATGAACTGCATCTTGTGGTTGGCACCACATCACTTGCATGATCAACATCCCTCGATCCTAAATGAGATGCAGGATGCATATGTATGATCATGATATAAAATAGAACAAGACTCTCCAAAGCCACATGACAGCGATCTAAACAATAAATGGAGAGACACCGTGAACAACCACACACACTAGCGCTGGCTAACTACGCGTCATCGGGCGCACAACATCGACACCACTTGGAAAGACAACGAACACTTACTATACTTAACCAACACAAACACGACATCACATGAATGAGCATTTATTTAATCTGCTACGACTTTTTATTAGTTCTTCTATTGATCATGCAAAAGCATCCCAGACAACACAAGTTTAACAGAGGACATATGCATCAATTTCTATGGAACTCCTATATCACAATCAAGTAGAGAAAGAAACATATAAAACTTGATACATATGCTATCTTATTCTTAGCCATGGCAACTCTACATTAATTACGTGCTAACCAAACATTTTTTTAGCAAAAAGGGTGAACAAAACAATCAGATGAGCACTTGCAGATTTTTGGACACCAGCACAACATTCACTTGTTTTAATCATAACTCTCCGAGGATATTTATCCAAAAATAGTGAGCAGATACTTTTTGGAAAGCTTAAGAAATGCTCTACAACTTTGGTACTGTCATATCAAGGCAATTAGACACTTAACAAGGTTAAGTAGTGATAAATGACATCTCTGTTCAGATTTGGACAGATTCAGACTTGCAACTTCAAAAATTCATAACTAGAGACTCAGGCATCCAATAAATTGATCCTAGACTTTCTAGAAATATAATGAAATCGTCTAAAAATCATTTATAAACATCTCAAGTTGATTTAACATGTATCAAGATTAAAAGATACTAGGAAGCCTTTGCTGTCCAGATTTGGACAGATTCAGTCTTCCTACTTAAAACATCTATAACTTGAGCTTTAGACCATCAAAAGGGATGATCCAACACTTTTTGGAAAGCTTAGTAAAAGTAATATATAATGTTTATAATCGCCAAGAAGGGATTCCAAATTTAATTAACCCAAACAATACAGTTTTCGAAATCTATCCAGACAGTAAACATAACACAACAATCATATTGTAAAATTCATAACTCTGAAACCATAGGCCTATAGTTATGAAATTTTAACAAAACCAAGATAAGAAAGTTATCTTCAAATTTATTATGACCACCAAGAACTGATTTTAACATTAACTTAAGCAACCATTGCAATCTCTGAAATCTATACATAATTTGGATAGATTCGGGTACTGAACTTGTGAAAAGAATAACTTCTAAACCATCAATTCTTAGCTCATGAATTTTTAGGATGAGCTAGATATACAAGTGCACTACAACTTTTATATAGCATATATCTACAGAAAACATACTTTACTTTACTATATTACTTGCACAACCAAAACCGTACACGCAGGAATTTCAGTTTGCTAGCACAAGAGCACTTAACTAATTTACCAAGCAAAATCTTAGAGAGATACTACCACTAATTTCTCAAGTTTAAATCATTATGACTTAGTTATCAAGTTTAAATTTATATCAAGACACTTAAGCATTTCAAGAAACATGCACGCTTTTGTTTACTTCTAATTTTTCACCAATTCTTCTTATAATTATAAAATGGGTGTTATTTTAGCACCATATGAGACTATCTTATTTGGGGCTAGAATTTTTATGAGGAATAGGTAATAACAAATTATGACTAACGTATAAATTTCAAATGCTCAGGTTTTATATTGTATTTACTACAAAATAACAAATTGTTAATGCAATAAAGCATGTGAGAGCAAGTTAAATCTAAAACTAATTATTTTTCTGTGGATGCATGACCATATTAAGTTTTTTGAGTCTACTATAATATCATACAAGGCGAAAGGGCCTCTAGCTGAGTTAGTTAGGTGGTCTGAGTAGCACTCCTCAGGTCCTACGTTCGACTCCCCGTGGGAGCGAATTTCAGGCTATGGTTAAAAAAATCCCCTCGTCTGTCCCACGCCAAAGCATAGGTCTAAGGCTCATCCTCGGTCGTTGTCGTTCTCACCTGTGCTTTGATGCCATTGTGTATGGGTGGGGCAGGGGTTCGGGGGTTTTCTCGATCTGTGTGAGAAGGTCTTCTTCTTAATACAATGCCTGAGGGCTGTCTTACCCCCGCAGGTCGAGTTTTTTATAATATCATGCAAGGACAGTGGAACACCATTTCTATTTTTACATTCATATATTATTTATAAATCATTTAAAACTACTTAATCTGCATCAAGCAAGTTAAATCACTAACTCATTGATACATGCACCATAAATCATGGAATTTTTACCAGTAACCAAGCATCATATGTTAAGTCTACTGTAAACATTTCAAGACATTTCGAGCAATGGAGCTACAGATCCAAAAATAACAAGCAAAACAATCATCTTTTTGCTATTTAACAAGATTTAACTAATACACTAAGAAAATAGTAAATAACATATGGGTTTTATATTTTTCCTAGCTAGGGTATGACACCATCTAACTAACAAAACAAGTCTCATCATTTTTGGATTTTTAAAATTAAAACCATGGAGAGAAGCATGTTCATTTATTTTCTAAACTAGTTTTAAATACAAATTTCTACAGCAGAAATTTTCTACTAAAACATACCAACTTATAGCTCTACTAGGTAGACCATATGATAAGGAAGCCAACAAAACAAATTTCACGGTTTTAGGAGCTGCCAAACAAAAGATACAAATTTCGGAAGGGAGTGCACAAATCTGCCATTTTGTGTACACATGAACAAGTACTAGGACCGACACGTCATTGTCACAGGGATCACCTTCTACCTTACGAACAGCAGCCATGGACGGTAGTTTGGAGCTTGGCGCCTGCTGCTCACTTCCGAAGGAGGCACCATGGGGCGGCTCCCGGTGCCATGAGCGGGAGGGAGATGGCGTGGGAGAGAATGAGAAGGGGTTGCTGTAGGGGGCCCTCAGCCAAGGTGCTAGGTGAGCTCGTGAGGGAGATGTCGAGGTAGCTGGAGCCAAACCACCATGGATGGGGAGATGAGGAAGAGCCGGCCATGGGGGCGCTCATGGAGAGGAGGAGGTGCAGGGTGCGGCTTGGGAGAGAATGTAAAGCCCAAAATTGGTATAAAAATTAATAAAATAAACAAATAAATATATATATATTTATATGTTAGTGTTTTGGGAATTTTGGAACCTTTGGAGATTATTTGGATTTCTTTTTTTTGTACATATTCAGTTAATGGATTATTCCCTCCTAAGAATATAAATATACAATATTCTGTTACGTATTAAAGTAACTCATGATAGAAAAATACATTACTTCCTCCTAAAAATAATCAAGTAATGAATATTCACTTTGAAATAAAATTTTAACCAGAATACTTAAAACCATATTTTCTTAAAAAAATAAATATGTCATGTGGGCATTGCACATTTAAAACAATTTCCCAAATAAAGGGGTGAGATAATTAGTAAAATCACACCTTGCATACATATGCTGGATTTTCATTTGCGTATTTAGGTTGGATTGAAGCTTAGCCTCTAATTGAATCTAATTTGAAACCGAAGTTTGAAAACTAATATTTGAAAATAGAATTGAAAAAGAAAAAAAGAAGATGACATTACTGTCGTTGGGCCAGTTCCTCCCTATACCGGCCCACTCCCTCATCAACCAGCCCAGCTCCACTTCCGTTCACCATAGCTGTTGAATCACTAATGCGTGGGCCAGGAGCATCAGCCACTCTGCTGCGCCTCACTGTCATGTGGGCCCACGGTGTCATCTGCTTCTCGCCTCGCACGCTCCTGGTTCCTCGCCCGAAGTCGCCGACATGTGGGTCCGCCTTGTCATAGCCACCTCTCACCTGCGCGCAATAGCCCCGCGTGGACTCTGGCAAAATTTCCACGCCCGCGCAGCCAAACCAGAATCTGTTGAACTCAGACTCAGCCCAGGGTATAAACCGTGCCCTTCTCTCGTTCATTCGTAACTCGGGAACCCACTCCTTCGATTGAGCCGCCAGGGGCGAGCAAGACTTGCCGCCATACAAGAGATGGGGCGCCGCCGCAGGTGAGCGTCATCATGCCTGCAACCGAAGTCCTATCATTGTGCCTTGGGCCTTCCTCAGGCTTGTTGTGGGGTGGTCGAAGCCGTGCCTTAGGAATTTCTCGCCAACGACGATTCCGCCGCTGGACCGCAACCCATCGTGGCCGGTCCTCACCACCACTTAATCACTGGTATGATCACGTTTCCCTAACTCGCCATTGACCCCTCTTCTTGTAGCATCTGTCCAATCGGGGTTTGGGGCGACCAATGCGCCGATTGCACTTCTCACCGACGTGCGCCACCGCGGGCGCTTAGGCGCCACCGTGCTAGTAGCTCAGGGAAGGGAGATGTGTCGATCACCGTTGATCCTAGACTCAATGGCCAAGATTATAACACAGGGTACCCCTTCGCTTATTAAACCAGGACCATTGAGAACAGATTGGTGGGCTGAGAATAGATCCCAGCAAAGACGTCTATCAACCGTTGATTCTGGATCTGAGGGCTCAGATCGCATACCGGTTCAGTATTAGGGCTTTTAATCTAGACCTCAGATTTTGAATCCCACGACATCAATCGTGTACCCATTCATTTAAAGGTAGATCTAATCAGGACCGTGGAAACCCGTTCTGGCGGTCCGGAAAGCTTCGTACACCTTAGGCCATGTCATTTTGTAAAAGACACTCTCTGATATTCCCGAATTAACCCGCAGTCGCACCTAATAGAAAGAGTATAGCAAATCAGTCCTGTTATTTACAAAACTCACCCTGAACTCTCGGGATTTTGTTTTCCTGGTTCAAACTCTATTAAAATAAATCCCAGAAATTGTTTTTAGGTATAAAAATAATATTTATATATCTAGAAAATTGTAAAATTCATATCTCATCCATTTTAGCTCCAAATTGACCCATTCCTGTGGCAATAATTTTGTTTTAATATTGTTCATCATCTTGTATCTTTGTTTAGCCATGAAACTTGAATTAAAATTATTCACTTGATTTATTCTATACTAAGCATTTAATAACTTCAGAGATTCATAACTCCTCCATTTTAATTCCGATTTGACTCGTTCCAGTTGCGTTAGCTTCGTATAAATATTCTATACGCAGTAGCAACATTGAGTATATGTTATCCCATACTTTTACAATTAGGTAACTAATTTGATTAATCTATGTTCTCTAGATTAGATTTTCTAATATTAATATAGTATTCTGATCTTATAAATATAATTTGACTAAAAGATAATATTTAATCAAGTAATAAATTAGATTAAAAGTTTGGTTAATTACTTATAGAATCATCTCTCACATGATATACACCAATCAATTTATAATATAGTTTAATAGTTAAATCACATAGGTCTCCCGTAAATCATATCTTCTTAACCATAACTCTGAATTTAGTGATTCTCGAGCCCACGATCTCGTAGCAACGCGTAGATTATTATTATGCAGTTTATTCTTATGTTTGATGTGATGTTAATTTTGCCTATACCGTGTTTGTCTATATTGCTACGACTAGCAGCGAGGTTACGAGTCATTTGAAGAGCAAGTTTGTACTTGGAATCTCAAGTCCCAGGCAAGTTGTGCCCTTGATCACTTCCTTTTTACCTAATCATGTTCTTATTAATCATAATGATCTGCATAGGTTAATTTTGATGTGACCCAATAGGTTACCCTAGTTTGGCTATCTTTATACCTTGTTTACCACTG
The DNA here is from genome assembly GCA_029449295.1 of Zea luxurians. NCBI lineage: Eukaryota > Viridiplantae > Streptophyta > Magnoliopsida > Poales > Poaceae > Zea > Zea luxurians. The sequence continues at coordinate 61,527,329 of JAOPSE010000011.1, read as the reverse complement.
AATTTTTGGGTAGTACCTGTTATTACTTTATGTGGTTTTGGGTATGGAGATATATATTATTCATGATCATACTTTTATTATCAGTTTGTTATTTACTATTCATGATAAGATCATTATGTGAATTGGAACATGGAGAACCACCCGGGAAAACAGTGCTACCACAAGGGTGGTATGGGACGCCCTTGGCTGACTAATTAGGAAAGCTAGTGGAGGACTACCTTACCCGAAAGGGGCAAGGGTAGTAGGGGAGTGGTCAGTGTAGGGAGGCCCTTGGGTTGATTTTGCTGCGATGGCGGTTAGGCGATGGGTCCCTGCATTGGAGCTTCCTAGAACTGTAGCAGGATTTCTGAAGCTAGTGGAACTTTGTAAAGGCCTCGTAGTGTTACCCTGCCTTGCCTCCTTGGTAGAGGTGTATGGGAAGTCGCGATCCCTTGGCAGATGGGTAACATGACTTGTGGGTAAAGATGTGCAACCTCTGCAGTGTGTAAAACTGGTATATCAATCGTGCTCACGGTCATGAGCAGCTTGGACACTCACATGATTTATTTATGGAACTAAATTCAATTTGTCATATGCATTGCATTAAGGGTGTTGTTATAACTTTTGTTCTACTACTTAATTGGGTTGGTATTTACTTATACTTAGTAACTGCTAATAAAATTTTGACCAACTTTAAAAGCAATGCTCAGCTTTAACCATCCTCTTTGGTAAGCCTTACACTTCACATGAGCTCCCACCTTCGGCGAGTTCATGCACATTATTCCCCACAACTTGTTGAGTGATGAACGTATGTGAGCTCACTCTTGTTGTCTCACACCCACCCCATAGGTCAAGAACAGGTACCGCAGGATGAGGCGCATGGAGGATGCTATGACGCGTTTGTTAGAGGTCTAGGCCATCGTCTCCCAGTCAACTTTGGGGTTGCTAGATTGTTGTCTCCTTATGATGTAATTAATTATTTATTTTGTATAGAACTCCTATTATATAGTAAAGATGTGACATTCGTTTCTGTACCACTATTCATCATATGTGTGAGACTTGGTCCTAGCAAATTTGGTGATTATTTCACGCCCGGGTTTTGGACCCCTAAAACCCGGGTGTGATAGAAGTGGTATCAGAAGGATGTTGACTGTAGGACGAAACCTAGATAGAACTGGACAACCATTATCTACTTACCTTTGCTACTCTGATTCTTTTCTAAACTTACCTTGATCTTTTCTCGTCTATTTTCGCTTTACTCTGATTGCCCTTACCTTTTCTTTCTAAACACAAATGTGGATTTCACACTTTGAAATCCCATGCCTAAAGTGACCTTTAGGAATAGGAAACCTACACTTAGGAACAAAATCAAAACTATTTTTGTAAATATCTACATGCTTGAGTGTTTGTTCTTATGATACTTGTCTGATTTGGATCTTTGATTGAGTGTGATGAGTTGTGGAATAATGTCCACAACTACATCTGCATATACATATAGGCATAAATATAAATAAATAAAATTCATAAGATAACTAAAACAACCTAGAATATCCTCCATTAAAGTGTATCTATTTTAAATAGATCCCTCTTAACTTAAAAGATTCTATCTTATTCTAATAGGTCCATCTTATCATAAAAGATTCTCTCTTACATTAATAGATTCATCCTATCTTGAAAGATTCGTCATATCCTAACCACCTTACTTATCTCATCCTAAAGCAACAACAACGATCTAATCCAAATTAATTGGATCTTATCTAGACTAAACCAGTCTTATCAATATATTCTAGATCACATCTAGATTAATCTGGTCATACCTAGACCCCATTCAACCTAATCTGATCCAAAATTAATTAGGTCTTATCTAGTCAAATCTAGTTATGCTAAACTAATCTAGTTTCCATCTAATCTAAAGTAACCCAATGTGGCTCACTCAAACATGATTAGTTAATATTGCCGAAATAGATAAGACCCTATCCACATGTTTTAACTTAACTCACTCTGCACTAAATTAAGAAAACAAACAAACCGACTCGGCCTTATGCAACTACCTAAACCATTCGATGGTTGCATAACCCCTCTGTTTTAACCTAACAGCGGTTCTGATAAACCTATGTCACACCCGGTTTTGGAAGGTAAACTGAATGTGAACCATATACGTTCTAGGATCAGAACTCACGTACACAACGGTTACATAATTGGACATCATCACCCAATGCTCGAAATAAATAGCGGAAATATACTTTATTACAACAAGATGTCCAAGACATCCATAGAGTCTATTACATAACCATTGTCTTTAACAAAACTATCAAAGTGCGGTAATACGGAACGTAGAAGCTAAACCTACACAGTCAGCTGACTAGGGGTTTGCCACTAAGATAAACTAGAACTCGTCGTAGTCCTAGAACTCCTCAAAGTCATCCATGTTGCCAGCATCACCTCCTGAGCACTGAGTATAGTGGGGACAACCTGGGGTGGGGTGGTTTGTAAAGCAAGGGTGAGTACACATCAACGTAGTCAGCAAATGTCCCGTTTGGCTAAAGTGGACTAGCTGTATATGGAGTTGAGGTTAAGCAGTTGCTTTTAGTTAGTCAAATATTTATTGTCATTAAGGCGCGCTAAGGGCAGAGAGGGGAGAATGGCGGAGAGAAGGTCTCGGGCGGGCCGGAGTAACTCCGGTGAGGCATTTCAGCCACGGGGAGGGGGCTTAAGGCGCGCTAAGGCCTTGGCTAGCTTCTGCAGAGGCAGAGGCACCTTAGGGACTAACGCCGGGGAACTAGACCGGGCTAAATCGGCCAGCCACCCCGCGAGCACGTCGGTCCGCCATGGCCGAGCACCGGCGAAACCGAAATTGGTCGAGCACAGAGCGCAACAGGGAAAATTAGGCACGGAGACAGGTGTCTCACCTCAGGGCGGAGCTCGAGGAGGCTTGGCGTGGTCTCCAGCGGCCTAGACGGTCGGGAACGCGGGCGCGGGTCTTTGGCGGCGGCTGGCGGTGTGGGTAGAGCGCGAGAGAGGGTGAAGCTATGCGAAATGAGGCGAGTGGCGAGCGCGGGGCACTGGCGGTGCTCTAAGAAGGGAGCTGGGCGCATGGGCGGGCGTCGTGGCCCCACTAGGCAGCGAGCGAGAGAGGGGAGAGCGCGCAGGAGAGAGGGCTGCCGCTGATAGGCGGGGTCCGCCTGTCAGGCGGCACGGGCGCGCAGGTGCATGGCCTAGCTGGCTCGAGTTGGGCCGGCTGGGCTTCATTTCCTTTTTCTTTTTCTCTGGATTTTCTAATTCCTTTTCTATTTCTTTTCTATAGGGTTTTCAAATCCAAATTCAAACTAGGTTTCAAATTTAAATAAATTCAAACATGTGCAACACTTCAAAGAATATTTTAAGCTCAGCAAGATGCAACATGTCATGACCCATAGTGTTCTGGCAAAAAAATAAATAATTAACCTCCACTATTTTAAGTTAATTCTACTTAAAAGGAAGAGAGAGAGGGAGAGAGACAATATAGAGATAGGTAGAAACTAGTGAGAGAAGAGTAACATATGATTTTGGTTGATACTTAGAAAGAAAATTTTTACCCCCAAAATCAGGGTGTTACAGACCTATCCCCCTTAAAAGAATCTCGCCCTCGAGATTCAGGGCTGGCTAGAAAAGAGCTCAGGGTACTTGGCTTTCAGATCATCCTCTCGTTCCCAGGTGGCTTCTTCTTCTGAGTGGTGACCCCATTTGACTTTGCACATCCTGATGATACTTCTCCGAGTGACCCGGTCTACCGTCTCTAGAATTTGAGTTGGCTTCTCAATATATGTCAGATCTTCTTGAACTTCAAGATCCTCTACTGGCAACTGCTCTTCTAGCACTCTCAAGCATTTCTTCAACTGAGACACATGGAACACATCGTGCACAGCGGATAGATTCTCCTATAAGCTGAGTTGATAAGCCACTTCTCCACGTCTTGCTTGAATTTGATATGGCCCAATATATCGGGGTGCTAGCTTGCCTTTGATTCCAAACCTTTTGGTTCCTTTGATGGGTGACACCTTCAAGTAGACATAGTCTCCCACTTCAAAACTGAGTTCCCTTCTTCTGGTGTCAGCATAGCTTCGTTGTCTAGACCACGCTGCCTTTAAATTCTCTCGGACCATTCTGATGTTCTCTTCAGCTTCAAGAAAAATATCTGGACCGAACACCTTTCTTTCACCAGGTTGGTCCTAATGCAATGGAGTTCTCCAGTTCCTCCCATAGAGTGCCTCGAATGGTGACATATTCAGACTGGCTTGATAGCTATTGTTGTAAGAGAATTCTGCATATGGTAATCTCTTGTCCCAACCTATCTTATCTTGCAAAGCACAAGCTCTCAACATATCCTCCAGAATCTGATTGGTTCTCTCTGTTTGACCATCTATCTGTGGGTGGTAGGCTGAGCTGAACTTCAAGTGCGTTCCCAAAGCTTCATGCAACTGCTGCCAAAAATGAGAGGTGAACTGGGTGCCTCTATCTGATACTATCTTCTTCGAAACACCGTGCAAGCACACAATCCGGGCCATGTATAGTTCGGCCAACACTGCACTGTTGTAAGTGGTCTTGACTGGTATGAAATGGGCTACCTTTGTCAAACGGTCCACTACTACCCAGATGGAGCCATAACCAGTGCGAGGCAAACCGACTATGAAATCCATTCCGATCTCATCCCATTTCCACTAAGGAATCTACAACGGTTGCAATAAACCTATAGGTCTATGATGTTCTGCTTTAATCCTCTGACAACTATCACATACAACCACATACTCTGCTATCTCCGTTTTCATACCGTACCACTAGAATCTTTTCTTCAGGTCTTGGTACATCTTCTCACTACCAGGTGTATAGAGTATCCTGTCTCATGAGCTTCCTTGAGAATCAGTTCCCGGATCGATTTGATATCGGGAACACACTGTCTGTCCTTGAACCATACCACTCCTTCTGCATCTTTGCGGAAATCCTTGCCTTTCCCATCTACGATCAGCTGCCGGATCTTGTTGATCTTCTCATCACCCTTCTAACCTTTCCTGATGTCTTGCTCTAGAGTGGGTTCCAACTCGATTGTCACTCCTTGAGTGTTGTTCAGAAATCCGAGACTCAATCTGTCGAACTCCTTCGCTAGCTCAGACAGCATCAGGTAAGCGGCCAACATATTGACTTGACTCTTTCTACTTAGAGCATCTGCAACCATGTTTGCTTTGCCTGGGTGATAATGAATCTCCAGCTCATAATCTTTGATCAACTCTAGCCATCTTCGCTGTCTCATGTTTAGCTCTGAATGAGTGAATATATATTTGAGACTCTTGTGGTCCGTGTAGATATCACACTTCCGCCCATAAAGATAATGCCTCTAGGTCTTCAATGCATGAACCACAGGTGCTAATTCCAGATCATGAGTAGGATAATTCTTCTCATGAATCTTCAATTGTCAGGACGAGTATGCCACTACTCTCCCTTCCTGCATTAACACACATCCTAGTCCGATGTATGAAGCATCGCAATATATTGAGAATGGCTTGTGAACATCTGGCAGAATCAGTACTGGTGCCGTTGTCAACTTCTCTTTCAATGTCTCAAAAGACTTCTGGCATGCTGGGGTCCACTTGAATTCAACCTTTTTTTGCCAACAAGGCTATCATTGGTCTGGCAATCTTGGAGAACCCTTCAATGAAACGCCGATAATAACCAGCCATTCCGATGAAACTCTTGATTCCTCGGACATCTTTTGGTGCTTTCCAGTCCAAGATAGCTGTTACCTTCTTTGGATCTACAGCCAATTCCTCTCGGTTTATAATGTGACCCAAGAATAGGACTTCACTGATCTAGAACTCGCACTTGCTAAGCTTGGCATACAGCTGACAATCTCGTAGCCTCTGAAGTACTTTCCTCAAATGCTCCTCATGCTCTTGCTCATTCTGGGAATATATAAGAATGTCATCAATGAACACCACTACGAACTTGTCAAGGTAGTCCATGAACACATTGTTCATCAAGTACATGAAATAAGCTGGCGCATTCATCAAACCGAATGACATGACCGTGAACTCATACAACCCATACTTGGTGATGAATGTTGTCTTCGGTATATTTGAGGGTCGGATTCTAAGCTAATGGTAGCCTGACCTCAGATCTATCTTTGAGAACACACTGGCTCCTCTCAACTGATCGAATAAGTCTTCAATTCTGGGCAGGGGGTACTTATTCTTGACAGTAACTTCATTCAAGGATCTATAGTCAATGCACATCCTCTTTGTTCCATCCTTCTTCTCCACAAATAGCACTGGGGCTTCCCAAGGCGAGGTACTCGGTCTGATATAGCCTTTCTCTAACAACTCATCAATCTGCTTCTTGAGTTCCACCAACTCTGGGCCGGACACTCGATAGGCTCTCTTGGAAATAGGGGCGGTGCCTGGGATAAGTTCTATGGCGAATTCAACCATCCTTTCAGGTGGCATACCTGGTAACTCCTCGGGAAACACATCTGGGAATTTTGACACTACATGGATAGCCTCTGATGGTTTAATCTCCTCAATATGGGCAGTGACTTGGTGACAACTCCCTTTCCTTGGTCCAGATAAGACCAACTCCACTAACACTTCTTCTCCTGATAAGGACACTAACTTCACCGTTCTCTTGTCATAGCTAAAACTGGCTTGATACTTGGTTAGCCAATTCATCCCTAGGATGACATCTATAGTTGTATCCTGGTTTCCCATAACTATAAAATCAGCGGGGAGCTCTATCCCCCTTATTTGAACCTTTGCACTAGGGCAAAATCTATCTGTTTGGGTCCTTCCACCATTGAGCTAACTCTCATAGGTGGGTACATGGGTGCTACTGGTATATTATATAATTCTACCCATGATGCAATCACAAAAGAATGCGTTGCTCCAGTATCAAATAAGATATTTGCAGAATGGTACTCGACTGAAAACATACCTAGTGCCACTCCTGGAATCTCCTGGACTGTATCGGCCTCCAAGTGGTTCACCTTTCCATACTGGGCACGAGGTTGCCCATAGTTGTTGCCTCCTTGCTGCATTGCATTCTATCTGACTGGGGCATATGGAGCTGGCTGTTGCTGAGCTGCTTTCTTTGGGCAATGATTTGCCCAATGGCCTTGTTCCCCATAGTGGAAACATGCACGACTTCCTCCTTGCGCTGGCGCTGCTTGGTTGTTCTGGTTGGTTGTTGCGGCAGGAAGACGGGCTGCCTGGTTGCTCTGACGCTAGTGTTGATTTCCTCCTTGCTGGTTATTCTGACGGTAATGCTGCTGCTGCTGAGGAAACTGCCTCTGGTACTGCTGCTGCTGGTTCTGACGCTAATGCTGGTGACCTTGCTTGAATGGCTCAGGTGGGTTGCCTGAGTAGCGAGGATGGCTGCTACTCCCAACCTAAGGTCCACCAATCTTGCGTTTCCTGTCCTCCATTTCCTGACGCTTCCTTTCTGTCATAATTGCTCTATCAATCAGATGTTGGAAGGTAGGAAAGGTGTGGTTCATCAGCTGATAGTGGAGGGGATCAACCAATCCTCTTAGAAAGCGGTACTGCCTCTTAGCATCCGTGTTGACATCTTCTGGGGCATAACACGACAACTGCAGAAACTTATCCCTATACTCGCTGATGGACAAGGGACCTTGCTTCAAGGCGAGAAACTCCTCCTTCCTCACTATCATCAGTCCCTCGGGCACATGGTAGCGATGGAAATTGTCTCTGAATTCTTCCCAAGTGATAGCTTCAGGGTTGGCATGGGAGGCGAGGTAAGACTCCCACCATGATTGGGCTGCTCCCCTCAGCTGTCGGGGACCGTACAACACCTTCTCACGATCGTTACACTGGGTAGTGTGCAACTCACGCTCCATGGTATGCAGCCAATCGTCGGCGTCCATGGGATCAGCAGAGTGGGCAAAAGCAGGGGGATGACCCCTCATGAATTCTGCCCGCTTGTCTCTGGGCACTTGAGGCATCTGAACTTGCACCTGAGGCTGAGGCGATGGTGGCTGTTGCTGCACTTGCTGCATTGCTGCTAAGGTTTGTCCGATTGCCTGAACTGCTTGAGTTTGCATCAGGAACATTTGCTCAATGGTCATCGGGGGTGGCGGTCGCAAATGCTGTTGCGAGGCTGCCTCCTCTTAGGGTGCCTGCTGTTCAGACTGAGCACGCCTCGCACCTCTGCGCCTGTTCTCAGACATCTGTAGAAATCACACACATATATCAAATCTGACTCTGCAGTCTTTCAGCATAAGAAAAGATGTATAGAAACTCTTCATAGCACTGATCAAATGGCCATCTTCACCGACAGCTTCTCAAATAAAGAGGAAAGTGGAAACACATGGATTACCCAACTAAATAACTGAGTTTATTAATATCTACACCAAGTTGTAGGGGATACCCCCAGCTTGATGACAATCATTACAAAAGATCCAACTTCATTACATATCCATCATAACAAGCATCCAACATACGGTAAGCAAGCTAACTCAAACTAAGACTAACTAGACTAAGACACTGAAGTAAGCATTATTACAGACTCTGACTCCATCGATCTATGGATCTAAATCTATGCAGGTCCTGCAGTTTGGGGTACCATAGTCGAAGCGACCACGGGGCGGTGAACGGTAAGGGTGCTGAATCCCAACAGGGGTGGGAGAACCACCATCCAGATAGTGGCGTGCTGCGCACTCAGCACGCAATTCCGCAACCTCCGCCCGAACCTTGCCCAACTCGGCAAGGGCGTGGTCCAACTCTATGTTGAGCACGACAGCCAAGTTGACCATGCTGTTCAGCCTCGGATTGCCCTCACCAACTGGCGAGGCAATCACACATCCAACACTGTCGGTCAAACGGTGAGGGTAGTAATTCAGGTCGAGGCCATCAGCTACCCCGCTGAACAACGAGCAATACTGAGAAAGTGCCCATCATGCTGCCTCTTGCATGGCTGCCTCGGTAGTATCCCTCTCAGTAATAGAATAGTGCTCTGAGAAGCCCTCTGCACCCTGGAGGTCATCGTCTGGACGGCGCACCAAGCAAGTAGCCTCCCACTAGTCCGGGTATAACCCGCGACAATGCTGGTAGACTACACAACGGTACTCAATGGACCAAGTTTGTTGGTCGAAGGCCCGACGCAACAGGGTATCGAGAGCGTCGTGGAAGTGACACCCACGAGCGGCGTCACGAGTGATGGGTCTTGCGAGCCACCCCTCTGTCTCCGGCTCCTCCGAGAGCTCCGTGCTGTGGCTCGAACTGCCACCGGTGTCGTTGTCGTCTCCATCTCCGTTAGTGTCTCCTCCAGCAACCGAGATGCCCTGTGGTGGTGCAGGGGGCATCTCTGGCTGAGGTGCAGGGGAAGGCGGCCTCTCAGACTCCACCTCCTATTGAGGCGAAGGGGAAGAGTCCAGCTGCTCATGGTCCTGCTCCTGCTCCAGGCATCGGCGCTCCTGCTCCTCATGTAGGCGACGATGCAGTATCTCCAGGTGACTGGACTGATCTAGCACCGTGCGACGCAGTGGACGCTCCGCTAGGCGAGAAGGCAAAAAGGGGATCACAAACTTACGTGTAGTGCACCTGATATGGGCCATCTACAAAAGACATCGTAAGCACAAGAGTAAGAGTAGAACTATGAGACCAGAAAGTAAACAGATAGAAAAGTGAGATAAAACTTTTTGAGATGAGTAAATAACATAGAGTTGGTCAAGATGACCAACTTTTGAAAGAACTCTAAGGTCAAGGTAAGAGTAGGGGTCTATAGTCCTTAGGGTGACCATTCTAGTCTAGGTTAGCGGTCCTATAGTCAGCAAGGCTTTAATACCACTTATGTCACACCCGATTTTGGAAGGTAAACCGAATGCGAACTATGTACGTGCCAGGATTAGAACTCACGTACACAACGGTTACATAATTGGACATCATCACATAATGCTCGAAATAAATAGCGAAAAGGTACTTTATTACAACAAGATGTCCAAGACATCCACAGAGTCTATTACATAACCATTGTCTTTAACAAAACTACCAAAGTGCGGAAATACGGAACGTAGAAGCTAAGCCTACACAGGTAGCTGACTGGAGGTTTGCCACTAAGATAAACTAGAACTCGTCGTAGTCCTGGAAACTCCTCAAAGTCATCCATGTTGCTAGCATCACCTCCTGAGCACTGAGTACAGTGGGGACAACATGGGGTGGGGTGGTTTGTAAAGCAAGGGTGAGTACACATCAACGTACTCAGCAAATGTCCCGTTTGGCTAAAGTGGACTAGCTGTATATTGAGTTGAGGATAAGCAGTTGCTTTTAGTTAGTCAAATATTTATTGTCATTAGTAGAGCCAAGTTTTAGTAATAAACCCAGTTATTACCCAGAAGTACCTCCTCAAAAGAGGAAATACCAGAGATCAGATTTTATAACATCATTATTAACCATCATCATAAAAGTATCCAATGTTCTTCTAATCAAATAGGATCCCAAGGCTGCTCTTAACTGTGAGCTCGGTTGATATACCAGTTTTTAACACTCTACAGAGGTTGCGCACTTTACCCACAAGTCGTGATCCCTTTGTGCCTCGGGTCGATCAAACCCTCAAAGACTACCAAGGTGAGTCGGCAATGTTTCACTATGTAGCCTTTATAAAGACTCCCATGGTGCATAACTGCTCGTTAGGTTTCGCCAGTCGTACAAACGCAGTACACCTCCCCAAGGTGGGTGACTAACAAAACCAAATCAAATGAACCTCTGCACCCCAACCTTGGCAGAGCGAGCACTACGCCTCGGCCCCCATTGACGGCCCTCTAGCAAAGCCAACTACACCCCAGGTTCATCTAATTAATTAGCTAAGGGCGTCCCATTCCACCCTCATGGTTCAACTGTTATCCCGGGTGGTCACTCCACGAACAGGTCCTTATGGAGAGGTACTGAGGAAAAAGGCCTGAGCCCCCTAGAGTATCATAAGATCAACAACATAATCAGGATAACGGTATCGTATCATAAATGTTCACATCATGTTCATTGATTGAAGTTAAGGCAATAGCAAAATGCTAACCTTGATAACCCAAAAGGTAGACAAGGATAAGGTACAAACAAACTAGTCAATCCTTAGGTTTAGATAATGTAATGCGGGACAATGAATCATAAAGTATGTAGGACATAATAGGTCAGAGGACACTTGCCCTCACCAAAGAGGGGAGAGCGCGCAGGAGAGAGGGCTGCCGCTGACAGGCGGGGTCCACTTGTCAGGCGGCGCGGGCGCGCGGGCGTGCGGCCTAGCTGGGCCGAGTTGGGCCAGCTGGGCTGCATTTCTTTTTTCTTTTTCTCTAGATTTTCTAATTCCTTTTCTATTTCTTTTCTATAGGGTTTTCAAATCCAAATTCAAACTAGGTTTCAAATTCAAATAAATTCAAACATGTGCAACACTTCAAAGAATATTTTAAGCTCAGCATGATGCAACATGTCATGACCCATAGTGTTCTGTCAAAAAAATAAATAATTAACCTCCACTATTTTAAGCTAATTCTACTTAAAAGGAAGAGAGAGAGGGAGAGAGACAATATAGAGATAGGTAGAAACTAGTGAGAGAAGAGTAACACATGATTTTGGGTGATACTTAGAAAGAAAATTTATACCCCAAAATCAGGGTGTTACAACCTACACCATATAATCCATCTTATCTCAAAAGGTTCTAACGTATCCTAATAATATATATCCTACCGTGGTAAATCCATCTAACTTAAACTAGTCTAATGTAGTTATATCCAATCTGTCTATCCCCACCTAACATCAAACAAGATTTTGACCAACATCATGTAGTCCATCTCACCCATAATTACTTCAACCATATGCCCCAACTCTGCTGATATACATTAACCTCGAATTAATGAGACCAAGACCGGAGAATAAAAGATCAACATCAACAGGGAAGGATATAACAGTCAAAGTGAATCTCGAGATGAATTAAGACTTAAACATTTTGGATGAAGTCTTTCCTGGCCATAATCTTTCTTACCCCAACCTATCCATCCCTTATCCCTCATATTGATTGGTTATATACCCATGCTCTCCTAATCACTCACTAAAAAAAGGAGAGACTCTTGATTTTTGAACTAATTAGAAACTAAAAGCTAAATTGCAAATCACTCTTCCTATATCCTCTTTCTTACTAATCTCGAGGACGAGATTTCCGTTAAGGGGGTAGGATTTGTAAAGCCCAAAATTGGTATAAAAATTTAATAAAATAAACAAATAAATATATATATATTTATATGATAGTGTTTTGGGAACTTTAAAACCTTTGGAGATTATTTGGATTTCTTTTCTTTATGCATATTCAGTTAATGGATTATTCCCTCCTAAGAATATATATATATAATATTCTTTTACGTGTTAAAGTAGCTCATGATAGAAAAATACATTACTTCCTCCTAAAAATAATCAAGTAATGAATATTCACTTTGAAATAAAATTTTAACCACAATACTTAAAACCATATTTTCTTAAAAAATAAATATGTCATGTGGGCATTGCATATTTAAAACAATTTCCCAAATAAAGGGGAGAGATAATTAGTAAAATCACACCTTCCATACACATGCTGGATTTTCATTTGCGCATTTAGGTTAGATTGAAGCTTAGACTCTACTTGAATCTAATTTGAAACCGAAGTTTGAAAACTAATATTTGAAAATAGAATTGAAAAAGAAAAAAAGAAGATGACATTACTGTCGTTGGGCCAGTTCCTCCCTATACCGGCCCACTCCGCCATCAACCAGCCGAGCTCCACTTCCGTTCACCGCGGTTGCTGAATCACTAACGCGTGGGCCGGGAGCATCAGCCACTCTACCGCACCTCACTGTCATGTGGGCCCGCGGTGTCATCTGCTTCTCGCCTCGCACGCTCCTGGTTCCTCGCCCGAAGTCGCCGACATGTGGGTCCGCCTTGTCATAGCCATCTCTCACGTGCGCGCAACAGCCCCGCGCGGACTCTGGTGAAATCTCCGCGCTCGCGCAGCCAAACCAGAATCTGTTGAATTCGGACTCAGCCCAGGGTATAAACCGTGCCCTCCTCTCGTTCATTCGTACCTCGGGCACGCACTCCTTTGATTGAGCCACCAGGGGCGAGCAAGACTTGCCGCCAACAAGAGATGGGGCGCTGCCGCAGGTGAGCGTCATCGCGCCTGCAACCGAAGTCCTATCGTTGTGCCTTGGGGCTTCCCCAGGCTTGTTGTGGGGTGGTCGAAGCCACGCCGCTCGCAAGTTTTGGCCGCGCCTCGGGAATTTCTCGCCAACGACGATTCCGCCACTAGACCGCATCCCATCGTGGCTGGTCCTCACCACTGCTTAATGACCAGTATGATCACGTTTCTCTAACTTGCCATCGACCCCTCTTCTTGTAGCATCCGTCCAATCGGGGTTTGGGCGACCAATGCGCCGATTGCACGTCTCACCGGCGTGCGCCGCCGTGGGCGCTTAGGCGTCGTCGTGCTGGTAGCTCGGGGAAGGGAGATGTGTCGATCACCGTTGATCCTGGACTCGATGGCCAAGATTATAACATAGGGTACCCCTTCACTTAATTAAACCTGGACCGCTGAGAACAGATCGGTGGGCTAGGAATAGATCCCAGCGGGGACGTCTATCAACCGTTGATTCTGGATCTGAAGGCTCAGATCGCATACCGGTTCAGTATTATGGCTTTTAATCTCGACCTCAGGTTTTAAATCCCACGGCCTCAATCGTGTACCCATTCATTTAAAGGTAGATCTAATCAGGACCGTTGAAACCCGATCTGGCGGTCAGAAAAGCTTCGTACCCCTTCGACCGTGCCATTTTATAAAAGACACCCTATGATATTCCCGAATTAACCGGCTGTCGCACCTAATAGAAAGAGTATAGCAAATCAATCCTGCTATTTACAAAACTCACCCTAAACTCTCAGGATTTTGTTTTTCTGGTCCAAATTCTATTAAAATAAATCCCAGAAATTGTTTTTAGATATAAAAATAATAATTATATATCTAGAAACTTGTAAAATTCATATCTCATACATTTTAGCTCCTAATTGACCCATTCCAGCTATGGCAATACTTTTGTTTTAATATTGATCATCATCTAGTATCTTTGTTTAGTCATGAAACTTGAATTAAAATTATTCACTTGATTTATTCTATACTAAGCACTTAATAACATCGGAAATTCATAACTCCTCCGTTTTAATTCCGAATTGACTCGTTCCAGTTGCGTTAGCTTCGTATAAATATTCTATACGCAGTAGCAACATTGAGTATATGTTATCCCATACTTTTATAATTAGGTAACTAATTTGATTAATCTATGTTCTCTAGATTAGCTTTTCTAATAATAATATAGTATTCTGATCTTATAAATATAATTTGACTAAAAAATAATCTTTAATCAAGTAATAACTTAGATTAAAAGGTTGGTTAATTACTTATAGAATAATCTCTCACATGATATACACCAATCAATTTATAATATAGTTTAATAGTTAAATCATGTAGATCTCCCGTAAATCATATCTTCTTAACCATAACTCTGAATTTAGTGATTCTCGAGCCCACGATCTCATAGCAACGCATAGATTTTTATTATGCAGTTTATTCTTATGTTTGGTGTGATGTTAATTTTCCCTATATTATGTTTATTTGAATTGCTACGACTAGCAGAAAGGTTACGAGTCATCTGAAGAGCAAGTTGGTACCTGGAATCTCAAGTCCTAGGCAAGTTGTGCCCTTGATCACTTCCTTTTTACCCAATCATGTTCTTATTAATCATAATGATCTGCATAGGTTAATTTTGATGGGACCCAATAGGTTACCCTAGTTTGGCTATCTTTATACCTTGTTTACCACTGAATTTTTGGGTAGTACCTGCTATTGCTTTATGTGGTTTTGGGTATGGAGAAATATATTATTCAGGATCATATTTTTATTATCAGTTTGTTATTTACTATTCATGATAAGATCATTATATTAATTAGAACATGGAGAACCACCCGGAAAAACGGTGCTACCACAAGGGTGGTATGGGACGTCCTTGGCTGACTAATTAGAAAAGCTAGTGGAGGACTACCTTACCCGAAAGAGGCAAGGGCGGTAGGGGAGTGGTCAGTGTAGGGAGGCCCTTGGGTTGATTTTGCTGTGATGGCGGTCAGGCAAGGGGTCCCTGCATTGGAGCTTCCTAGAAACTATAGCGGGTATTCTAAATCTAGTGGAACTTTGTAAAGGCCTCGTAGTGTTACCCTGCCTCGCCTCCTCGGTAGAGGTGTATGGGAAGTCACGATCCCTTGGAAGATGGGTAACATGACTTGTGGGTAAAGATGCGCAACCTCTATAGAGTGTAAAATTGGTATATCCACCGTGCTCACGGTCATGAGCAGCTCGAACACTCACATGATTAATTTATGGAACTAAATTCAATTTGTCATATGCATTGCATTGAGGGTGTTGTTATAGCTTTTGTTCTACTACTTAATTGGGTTGGTATTTACTTATATTTAGTAACTGCTAATAAAATTTTGACCAACTTTAATAGCAATGCTCAGCTTTAACCATCCTCTTTGGTAAGCCTTACACTTGACATGAGCTCCCACCTTCGGCGAGTTCATGCACATTATTCCCCACAACTTGTTGAGCGATGAACGTATGTGAGCTCACTCTTGCTGTTTCACACCCACCCCCCACATGTCAAGAACAGGTACCGCAGGATGAGGCGCATGGAGGATGCTGTGACGCGTTCCTGAGAGGTCTAGGCCATCGTCTCCCAGTCAACTTTGGGGTTGCTGGATCGTTGTCTCCTTATGATGTAATTATTTATTTATTTTGTATAGAACCCCTATTATATAGTAAAGATGTGACATTCGTTTCTGTGCCACTATTCATCATATGTGTGAGACTTGGTCACAGCACACCTGGTGATATTTCACGCTCGGGTTTTGGACTCCTAAAACCCGGGTGTGATAGAGAAGGAGCCCGAGGAGGAAGAGGTGTGTGGGAGAAGGGAGAGGGGATGGCTGCCATTTATAGAGCAGGAGCTCTGGACATGTCAGCCAGCTCCAGCAGGTGGCAGGTGCTACAATAATGACTTTGGACGAACGTTTTTGGGGTTTTCCCATTGGATTCCGATCTTGGTCACTGTAGGAGATATTTTCCTTGATCTATACTCTACAAATCCTATATAGAGATTAAGGTGGTTCGTGCATTGGTTAGAGAGTTATGGATCCACGAAAATTGGTTTGTCAGTGGCTTAGAAAACAATGGAAACTTGTGAAAGCTGAGTGTCAAAATATGTCAAACGGAATCAGATGAATGACATCTTTTAACATGTTGTGCCTCTATTAGTTATTAACAACTTTTATATTTGGAGAAACTCGAGTTGTTCAACAAAAAGTTGGGAAAGCAAGATGTCAACCCGAACGATACTGATTCCAGACTTAGAAGGATTCGAATCCTGAAATCAGATGTTTATTCTGTCTTGATGGCACTGTTTGAGATACTTAGAGATTGAATCAAGGCTGCGTATAATTGTAAAATTTGTTGTATAGCACAAGTTCTACAATTTTTTTTAAAGGTCAAACCTCATATCTTGAATATAAAATGAAGTTTCACTTTGATCAAAGTAGTATCGTTTTAAAGCTTCCAATTATATTTTTAAGGCAGTCGAAGTATTTTTGTCAGCATTTTCTTAGCATGGACCCTTAATAACTTTTGTTGTAGAGTTCATCTAGAGTTGTTTGAGCAAGATAGCATGGCTTGGTTGAATTTCAAAATTTGCATTTGTTCAAACGAGCAGTTTCAAGCAAGCCTAGGATTTATCTTCTTCTGTGAGTATTTAGTTCAACTTCGAGAAATCTTTAGAATACACTTGATAGATAGAGATGATTGATGACATAGATATAACAAGTCGATTTGCATAAGAATTAATTAGAGGTTCACACAACAAAGATTCCACTGGAGAATGCGGATTCAGATTAAATATTTGGACATAGACCGAATATCAAGAAGGATGATTCAGACACAGATCGGATAACAACACAACTATTAATAGTTCGAATAAATGAGTTTGGACAAAATTTGTGAGACGAGATTGACTTTCGAATTCGCATTTGCTTCAAGAAACAAAAGTTTTAACAGACTCTAAATTTGGTTGTTCTTGATATCGAATAATTCCAATTTGGTGAAACTTTTATGAGTAACTTGATAAAAGGAGATAGACACGATCGAGAAATAGAAATTTCCACTGATGATCTGAGCTTAGAAAAAATCTCCTGACATAACACAAAATAGACACATGGGTGACACACTCTAACCTTACGTACAGTAAAACACATTGACTCGTGACACAAGACGACGTGGGTTGATGAGATGGTTGGTTAGTTAACAGGACCACGAGACGACAGCACAAAGGATCCTTGCGTGAAGGTTGCTGCTTGCAAGCTCCCTCTCCTCTGTTGACTCTGATCTAGACCGTTAAAGGTCCTATCACATAAAGAAAGGAGACTGTTTAGCCAACTGCAAAAATATAAATGCTCCCTAACTTCGAGTATGCCTCAATATTATTTTTCTTACAACGAAAGCACATTTTACAAGAAATAGATATTGAGGAGAACATCAATGCCTCCTTCACTACTCAACAGATATGTCATCCTTATTTTCATCGCAATGTAGCTCATTCCTAGGTCTAGCAACAAAATCAAAGGACAACCCATCACCAAATAGCACATACTTGCTTTGCACTCTAACAAATAAAACATTTTAATAACCATTTCTGTCCACACTACCTCGATTTAATACTATCAAATGAATTTGAATATAAGCGACTAAATAAAAATTAAATACTATAAAATTACCCACTAACTAAATAGTAAGTAACTAAAATTTACCTAATTAACCAACTTTAAAATACGTACCTAACTAACTACCTAAGTGTGTAAGAGCAACTCCGAGAGAGAGTCCTAAATTAGCTCTAGAGATGGCAACGGGTACAAAACCCGTAGGTATAGAGTTTGTAAACAACTACCCGCCACTGGCACACCCGCAGGCTCTACAAACTGACGAAGGAAATGGATTTCGAATGGACAGAGGGCGCATCCATCAGGGGAAGCTCGCTACCTTGGAAGCCAAAGGGAAACAAATATCCTATCTTGATGGATCACAACAATGGGGTACCCAGTGTAGGTCCATTACTTGTGGCAACCTAGCTAAACAAATGGCCACAAAAGTAAAAGTTAAACTATGTCCCATCAAACAACTCTACGAGGAGGACAGACGGACTAGGTCCCGTCAAGCAACTCTATGAGGCAAACGGACCGACCAAGTCCCATCAAGCAACTCGGCAAGGTAGATGGACCGATCAGGTCCCGTCGAGCAACCCAATGAGGCGAATGGACCGACTAGTTGCAAGGCGAATAGGCCGACAAAGTCCTGACGAGCAACTTTGCGAGGTGGACGAACCAACCAGGTTCTGTTGAGAAACTGGGCGAGCGGAGACATGAAGACCCACAACGGGGGCAAGTACATCTGTGGGCCCCAGTTCCACGACCCACCGTCTCGCACATGTCAATCGCATGCCTGTACCCGCTTAGCGAGAAAACAAGGTGGACACTGTTGACCCATGCTAGGCACGATATGGCACGTCGCCACCAAATACCATCTTGACTGACGCAACGACATGCAGGGGGAGTGACGGAGAGTCTCCATCAACGGGAGGAGGCGTCATCACGTATGACCATTAACAACCCCAACTCTACGACATGGCACCAACCGAGTTCCACTACGGAGAGCCTTAGCACTGGAGTCTCTACAATAGCCCACAATGGGACATGGTGGAGCAACCCGCCATAACAATCGTGCCCTCATGCATGTGTGAGAAGACAATGCTAGAGGAACTACATCAAGAAAACTCTCATAGATAATAGATCCCGCTCTGTTTCAAACGACCCATCTCTCTATAAAGGCCTCCCCTTGAATTATAAAAGGGATGGCTAAATAGCAACCAAGGCAGGCAAGAGGGCTAGGAGCATTCTGTAGTAGTTCTCCTCTACCTCGCCCTCTCACTCTCACTTGATCCCTTTGTAACGCACACACCAAGAGCAATACTAAGATCAGCACAACACTGGACGTAGGGCACCTACCTAAACTAGTATAAGCCCTCTCGAGTCACTCGATTCACCATTTAGAGTCTGTCTAAGCTAGCCTTCCCTGCCGAACACAAATTATATTATGTCCCTGGTTTCTGAAACCACAACATATCTCTTGTGCGATCACGATAGATCTAAAGCATATAGGGAATGAAAGCACGACTACAGCGGATCTGTGCAGAACAGCAGCCTATCCTACCTCTTATGCAGCAGTGCTCTTCCAGGATGAGCAAGGGGAGGCAAGCACCGAAGCACCAAAGCTACGCAACATTGGGCTAGCGCCGCTACGTTGCATGGTAGAGAGCTAGAGAAGGAGGGGTGAGAGGAAAGGGTAGGGGAACTGAGGAAGGACTTGAGCACGAGCATCAGGCGGCGACTGGTTATGTCTGTCCGGGTTGGGGTGGTGTTGTGTAGTTGTGAAGAGTTGAGCTAGGGTTTTCAATATATCAAGAGTGAGTTTGAGGGTATATGAGCACGAGTTAAGAAATTTTATGCACACGAGAATAAACTTGTCGTGTATAGATTCAAACTCGTACCCTCACCCGCAGGTACAAAACCATAGTGTAATACCCAATTTGTAAGAGATAATATAAAAGGAGAAAAGTTATTTCCTTTATTTATATGTGTGTGTTGTATCTACTTACCATCACATTTGAACACCATATTTAAAAACAAATAATTAATATAAGATATGCCACTAAATTTTGCATCATGCTGGACTTTATTCTGTGTGCATTTTGTGACAATATAAAATAATGTAAAAAGAAATATATTACAGTCCAAAGTGAAATTTAAGACCTAAAAGAAATTCTAGAATTTAGAAGTGGAGAAAGAAAAGAAATACCCCATAAAGCATAATAAAGAAATATATACATAAATATATTCTTTTCATCACCAAATTTGATTTGGTACACTTGACATATGTGCAAATCTACAACTCAGTTCAATTTTAAAATTTGAAATTGAAAAGAAGGAAGGAAAAATAAAAAGGAAAAGAAAACAGAAAAGGAAAAAGAAAAGAATAAATGGCGCACAAGCCTAAACCCTAAAATCCGGCCCACCCTCCTTTTCCCTGTGCGACCCATCTTCATGTCCTACGACTGCGCGTGTGCCGGGAGCCGATAGGCGGGCCTGCCCCATCAGCTGTGTGTCTTCTGCCGCGCGTCGTCTGAACCTTTCCTCCACTGGCGCGTGGGCCCGCTTCGCCAGTTATTACTCCCTGTGCCATTGACTGTTGGACCCGGGCGGTCAGTTGCTTCTCGCGTGCACCAGAACCACGCCTTGATCGCGCATGTCCATGGCCGTGCCAGATACTCCGGGGACCCAACGGCATTTCCGTGGTTCGCTCGTCATCATCCAACTACGCTTCACCCTTATATAGCTCGGTCAACCCCTCTTTCCTTTCCCCTCCCTCCAATCCATGCCGTGCGTCCTTGCTAGGCAAATCCACCGTAGCCGCACTTGACCGTCGTCCACCGTTGAGGCAGGTCACCGAAGAAGTACTGTGGGTATCTGCCATCACACACCGGGGAGTTCTAAAGCCTTGCTTCAGAGAATCTTTGAGCAGGGCGCTGCGAATTGCTCACCGTTGTTGCCGCGCCGCCGTGAATACGCCCTTCGCCGTGTGCCGCTGCACCGTCGACACTAACCTCGGTGAGCACACTCCCTGTCATTTCGCAATGTCATTCTCTCTGTGTACCTTGGGTCAGAATTGTGTGTTGGAACTTGCTCTCCGGCGCAAGTTGATCCAACGGGGGAGTATAGTGACGGAAACAAGGGTTTTGCACGAGATGGCAATAGCTCTATTAATCCAGCCTCTCAAGGGCACTGTGCGGGGGTATTTATAGGTGTCTGAGTGCCCAGCGTCCAGTGTTAAGGACGCATGTGCCCTCAGGCGCCTAGGTTATCCCCTGAATATTCCCATAAAGCAGGGTTACAGACTGTAATTACAGGGAGACCTTTACAAATTAGGCCCGTAACGCGCAGCGACCACGCAGGGCCTGTTACAATGGGCCGGATCACACGTGGGCCTCCATGTTGGACGAGGCCGCAGGATGCGACGACCTCGTCACAGGTCTTCGTCCGGCGACGCGTGGAACGAAGGGTAAAACTGTCAGTCGTCTTGCCTCTGTTGGTGCAGCGAGGACGGTGCAGGCCTCGAGCGAAGGTCGGCGTCTTCGCCTTCGCCCCAACATTTGCCCTCCGATGGACCAGTTCGACTAAGTCATCTGGTGCCGAAGACGTCGCTAGATGGCGGAGATGCTGCCCTCGCTCGAAGTGGTTCCGCGAGGGTTTTTGACATGACCGTTGATTGACGCCGTACTGTTGGATTGCGGGTTTCCCGAAGCGCCGCGCCCTATGTATAAAAGGGGACGGGGGGCGGCGCGTTTTGAACTTTATGTTTCCGCGCTCCGCGAAAACCCTAACTGCCTTCTCAAAACCACTTGCTGCTCGTCTGCCCTCTTTGCTCTTGCTCGTCGGAGATCTGGCCCGTGTGAAGTAGACCGCCCGCCGCCGCCGACGGTACGTAGCGATGCCGTCCTCTTCTTCTTCTGCTGCTGCTACGCCGCTGACCGACGCGTCGTCTGAGGACACGCTGAGCACTGTGGCGGCGGAGGAGTTGCGCGCCGGCGACACGGTGGATTTTGGCGCATCGCGGATATCCTCGGTTCGCGTGCAGGACATGCAGCGACTTGGTTATTTTGGCGGTGGAGTGGCGCGCGTCCCGGGGGCGGAGGAGGTCCCCGAGCCAGAGGGCGAGTTGGTTGTTTTCGAGGCATTTTTCGCCGCTGGTCTTCGCCTGCCCGCACATCGATTCGTGGGAGAAGTCCTGCGCAGATTCAACGTCCAGGTCCACCAGCTGACGCCGAATGCCGTGGTGGCCCTGTCAAAATATGTCTGGGCAACGACTTCGTACGGCGGGTAGCCATCAGTCGAAGTCTTCGCGAAGTATTATTGTCTGCACTGGCAGAAAAGGATGATCGGAAATAAGATTGCTCAATTTGGATCCTGTACAT
The DNA here is from genome assembly GCA_029449295.1 of Zea luxurians. Classification (NCBI taxonomy): domain Eukaryota; kingdom Viridiplantae; phylum Streptophyta; class Magnoliopsida; order Poales; family Poaceae; genus Zea; species Zea luxurians. The sequence goes on along the minus strand of JAOPSE010000011.1, from coordinate 61,505,179 downwards.
TTACGCCGAAGACCGGCAAGACTTCGATGGAAGTCGTTGAGTTGGTTCCTTGCGCCCGCAATAAATGGGGCAATTGGCATGATTTTTGGTTCTACGTTGCGGAGGGTACAGTCGAATACCATCCGGGGCTCCCCGTGGCCGAGATGTGCTCGCATTATTACTCAGCATACCCGCATTTTGAAGTGCGGAGGGGGGCGCGGACGAAGGGGCCCTGCGGTGCGCGGCCGACCTGAGTAGCGGGCGTGATCTGGTTGAGGAGTTTGTCGCGTATGGGGTGTGGCCCTTGGCGCATGGCTGGGCGCTGGGCGAAGTATGCCCTCGCCAGATGCCTTCCCGTGGTGGGATGCTGGTGGGAAGTCCCGCCTTTGCACTGGATTTGCATAGCCGCGATCCCGCCGCGTTCGTGCGTGAGGCGGAGGATGGGGCGGTGCGGATTATTGGTCGGTACGTGCCGAAGATGGAGGGCCAGCGTAGCTGGGATATACGTGGGTCCAACGATCGTTTGAACAGGGTCTTCGAATTGAACCGTCTGCCGTATGGCGGTTATCCCGGGCAAGACGATATGGACCGTCGCGGGAAGAAACCGGTGGCAGAGACTGGAAACGACCCCTCGCTGGCGGCCGCCCCATCCTCTAAGAAGAGGAAACTAGGTACTGCTACGGGAGGACTGGGGGTCTCCGATAGTTTTGCTATGGAGCTGATGGGGACATGCGCGGCCCCCGGGGGAAGGATGTCTTCGCCCGAGCTCCGGGAGTCTTCGGCGCGGATGTTGAGGGTTACCGGGGGCTGGTGGCCTAAGAACGTTCCTGTCCCCTGCGCGGCCGGCGAATACTTTTTTACATCTCGCATGGTTCGTGACTTGAGAGTGTTTCCTTATGGCCGGAATATTGCTACTGTTGTGTCGGCAGTGATGGACAAGGATCGTCAGTGAGCTGCGCAGAAGCACCAGGCGGTCATCAGGCTGCCTGAGGCTAGGCCGAAGAGGTCGCGGGGGGCGACGAAGGCTGCTGCCCCCGGCGGCAGCCAGCCGACGCTGGCGGCGAAGTTAGCCGCCCCTGGGTCTAGCAGGGTGCCGGAGGCCGTGAAGGCGGCTGGTGCTGGCGGAACCAAGATTGCCCCGTCCGGAGCCGCGAAGGCCCGAGACTTGCCTCCGCCGGGCAAGCGCGTTGCCGACTTCGCCACCGATATTAGCGTGGAGGATTATCTTGTTGGTAAGTCGTTAGCCGGTTTTTTTAACTATTGATACGTTGCAGGGTCGGGCGAGGGGCAACTTGTTGTTGTTCCGCCTGTGGTGGCGACCGTGGCGGCTGCCGTGGTGCCTAGGGCGAAGGGTAGTGCTCTTAGTGCCGGTGGCGAGATTCTGGCACTTACTGCCGTCAGGGACGAGGTGGGCGCTGTGTCCCGCCGGCTGAAGGAGGCATTAAGTCAAGTAAGTTGTGTTAGACTTTGGTTTTTACCAGCTTCGTTGGGGTTGTGGTCTTATGTGTGTCTTGTAGGCGGCTGACTTCGCAGACTGCATGGCGTCGGGGGCCCTTACGGCAGTTGTGTCTGTCGAAGTCGAGAGACTTCGGGCGCAACATGCTGACGCTGTCCGGGAAAAGTCGGCCGCCGACAGCAAGTGCCGCAAGTTGGCGGATAAGGTGGCCACGCTGGAGGGCGAGAGGGCTGACCTCCGGCGCCAACTGGCGGAGGAGAGAAGGGAGGCTAATGAGGCCCTCGCCAAGGCGCAGTCTACGCAGGCGGAGGCCAATTTGGCTCGGGCGGAGGGTAGCCTTGCCAGACAGCGCGCCGAGGAATTGAAGGAGCGGTTCAACGCTCTGCAGACCCGTGTGGAGAGGGCCGAGGCTTCGACGCGCTCAGAGGCTGAGCGGACACGCAAACAGCTGATGGACTCATACCACGAGCTGGGCGCGCGGACCGCCGACTTCGAAGTGCCAGACCGAGAGCCCGGACTTCGCTGCCTCGAGTGACTGTAGGAGGAGCTGCTGGCGCTCCCCGCCATTGTGGAGGGGTTTATGTCCTATGCCTCCCTGGTCACCTGCGAGGGGGCGATGAACGCGCTGTCCCGCGAAGGGTGCCGGCACTATGAGGTCTTCGACCAAGCTGATGAGGATTTCGCGCGCGAGATCTACAAGGTTGAGGACCCTGTGGTGAAGGAGTCCGCGGGGGCCCTCTTCGACCGGATGTGGGGCCCCCACGGTCGGGAGGTGGTCCGGGAGCGGTCCGAGACGGCGAGGGGTCAGGTAATGTTTGACTTTTGTTTAGTGTTGTTGAATGTGGATTATATGTGGTTTTGCTGAATCTATGTGCTGTGTCTCAGGCGGCGCGTAACGAGAGGGTGGAGGACTTCGGGGCTTTGAACAGCGCGCGACCTAAGGCGGAGTCGGACCCGGTGGTGGCTGGGCCCGAGGTCGCTTCGACGCTGCCCCCAGAAACTGTCGAAGGCTGCCTCGCTGCCCCCGCAGCCACTACGGCCGGTGGTGGCGCGTCGCCAACCGCTCGGCCGAGGGCTGAGGATCCCCCGAAGACAGTGACGGAGCTGGTAGTGGAGGATCCTTCGGCGGCTGGGTCTTCGCAGGTGGCATAGCGGGTGTGGGTAGTTAGGGAATTTTGTATATGTTGCTGAACCTTGGTTGCTGCGCAGGTTCAAGATTTTGGGCCTGCGCACACAACCGCTACTGCTAATTTTTTGGCGGCTTCGACCGTGGATGATGGGAATGAATGGGATGAATCTGCGTCTAAGTTTTCTGATTTTGGTGACTCTGGGAGTTTGGTTGAGTGGACTGAAGAGTCGTCGGATGAGGACTTGGATTATTTTGCGGCCTTAGATGCCGCGGCAGTGGAGGCTTCACCGCGTGCTGCAGATGCTGAAGTTGTGCCTGGTCCAAGTGCTGGGCGGAGGCGGCGAAGGGCGGTTGCGAAGCGTAGAGTGAGTGAGGCGGACGGCGGTCGGCTTCGTGTGGGCGGGGCTAGCAGGCAGGAACTATTGTCCTTACCGGCCGACGCGAGTGTAGGTGAGGGGGAGCTGCGAAGTCTTTTTGTGGGTGAGGAGCTGAGGATGATGCTGTTTAACTATAGGGAGATGGGAATCATTCCGAAGGCTGAACCGTTGTAAAGTGTGGTGCCCTCGCTGTACATGTGTAATGGCTTGTATGATGATGTTGTGTGCCTTCGCACATTCGGCTATGCACACGAAGGCGTTGCGCACTTGGTCTGGTGTATTTGTTATGTCGGTCTGGTGCGCATGTAGTCGGTTTTTGCGCGGACGGTTTGGTGTAGTCTTTTCCGCACTTGTCGTGCTTGGTCCGGCTGCACCCTTAGGCGACTTTTGCGTGGATACTCTTTGCGGAAGACTTCGATTTTTCACACTTGCTTTGCCAATCCGGCTGCACCCCTAGGCGACTTTTGCACGGATGGTCTTTTTGAGGAAGATTTCGGTGTATCGCACTTGTTGTGCTAGTCCGGCTGCACCCTTAGGTGACTTCTGCACGGATAGTCTTTTTTGAAGAAGACTTCGATTTTTCGCACTTGTTGTGCTAGTCCGGTTGCACCCTTAGGCGACTTCTGCACGGATAGTCTTTTTTGAAGAAGACTTCGATTTTTCGCACTTGTTGTGCTAGTCCGGCTGCACCCTTAGGCGACTTTTGCGTGGAGTGTCGCACGCGAGGGTAGCTAGCGCTAAGCCTCGCGGTGACTTCGTATTGGTCGAATGTCGAAGACCGTCAGCGCGGTCTTTTTTTGACGTAGATTTTTGCGGGGGATTTTTCACTTGTATATTACATGACTCCGACTCGTTAAAAACCTCACCCCCGGGAGGAAAAGAGTGCGGGCCAGAATGGAATTGTTTTTGCGAATTACAAGGGCGAACTGGCCCTGATGAGTCAAACGAAAAATTTGCGGAGATTATCGATGTTCCAGGAATGCTCCAAGTCTTCGCTGTTTGGCGTTGCAAGCCTGTATGCGCTGGGGGATGCCTTCGTCTTGACAATGAAAGGGCCCTCCCACTTGGGCTCTGTTGGGGGCCTTCGTCCTCCGAAGGTCCTCAAAAACATGATTTGACAATGTTTTCCAAGTGGATTATGTGAGCAGGTGTTTTCGGGCTCAGAACTATGAATATGAAGCACGATCGGGACGAAGCTTGAACCAGACGAAGGACGAGCGCAGGCGAAGCTGTGCGCAGGAGAGCTTCGGCGCAATTGCTGAGGGGGGAACCGACTTAAAGATGAAAAGACTGCGTGGACCTTGACTGATTTCCGTAGGCTATTAACAAATGTAATGGACATGGATGTAATTTCATGTGGGCTGCGTCCCGCGTCTATAAATAGATGAACAGTACTCCCGTACTGTTCACGCTGACTTGACATTTGCGTCACGCTTGTACTTTTTATCTTCTCTCAGGACCGAAGGTACATTTGTAATTCATAATCATTTCTATTCCTTTGTGTTAATAAAATAAAAATGATTCCACGATTTACATTTCATGCTTTTTATGAGTCCTTCGTTACTACTTGCTGAATTTACGAAGGTATGTTTCTTCTGACCTTCGTCCGGAACTCATTATTCCCGATAGGGAGTAATGTTCGATAGGACGAAGGGCCTTAACGTTTAACACTTTTTATGTTGCCTTGTTCTTAATCCGAAGCATTTGAGAACAAGTCCCCAACATTGGCGCCCACCTCCGGTGAACTCACTTCCACTTCGAGCTTTTTTGAACACCTTCGGAAGCTATGGCGCCGAAGAAAGCTTCAGCGACTGGGGCTTCAGCACTGCAACCGCTGGACCACAACCAGGAGACCGTCTCTCTTCGGGAGGCCCGAAGCCAGAAGAGAAAGGCTGTCAGCCCGACACTTCAGGAAGAAGAGCTAGACCAAGAAATCAGGGATATGGAAATGCTACACCAACAAGTACAAAGGAAGAAGGAGAAGATGGCCCGCCTAGCTGAGTTGCAAAGGCAGATAGACGAAGCCTCTGAGGAAGTCCGCCATCTTACTCACGATGAGCAGAACAGAAGGCCTCATCAGAAAGACCTTCATCAGGAGGGCTTCGTCAACGAAGATGACTGGTATGATAATTTCCATCAGGGAAATTTTGTTTTTGATGATGCTTCTCCTCTGTCTGCTGAGCTGCAGGCTACACCTTGGCCTCCATCCTATAAACCACCCCAGCTCCCCATGTTTGATGGTCACTCCGACCCGAAGCAATTCTTGATGAGCTATGAAGCAACGGTGTCTTCGTACGGGGGCAATGCTGCAGTCATGGCGAAGTCTTTCGTTATGGCCGTCAGGAATGTTGCTCAGACCTGGTATTCCTCCCTTCGGCCAGGAACAATAACTTCATGGCAGAAGCTGAAGGATATGTTACTGACCAGCTTTCAAGGATTCCAGACGAAGCCGGTCACAGCTCAAGCCCTGTTCCAGTGTATCCAGGATCACGAAGAGTACCTTCAGGCGTATGTCCGAAGGTTTTTACGATTGAGGGCACAGGCACCAACGGTGCCTAATGAAATTGTTATCGAAGCCATGATCAAGGGGCTTCGTCCTGGGCCTGCAGCTCAATACTTTGCTAGAAAGCCTCCTCAGACTCTGGAGAAATTGCTTCAAAAGATGGATGAGTACATTCGTGCTGACAATGACTTTCGTCAAAGAAGGGAGGAGGCCTTCAGATTTTCTGAAATGACCAGGGGCTTCGGAGGAAGATACTACCCGAGACATGTCCGTTCTATCCACAACACTCAGAATGACGATAAGGGGAGTCAGAATAGACCACAATGCTCATCACAGGCTTCGGGGCAACAACAAACTTCCTTCCGGCCACCAGCTCCAAGAGGCAGAGGCGCCAGGGGCTTCGGCGGAAGATTCGGAGATCAGCCAAGGAGGCTGTTTTGCTTGTTCTGTGGAGAAGGCAAGGGCCATACCACTAGGTCGTGCCATATTACAATCCAGAAGCAAAAGGAAATTGCCGAAGCAGCATCCCAACAAGCTCAGCCGAAGCAGGTCATGCATACTGCTTCGTATCATCCGCCTTATGTCCCACAATACATAGACAACCACCCTGCAGCTTCTGTAGCTTCGGCAAGTCAACCTCAAGCTTCCTGGCAGCAGCTTCCGCCCCCACCTCCATTGCAGCAAGGTCAACAGCCAGAAGGGAGTCAATACGCTCCACATCAGAGGGACTTCAGGGAGCAGTCCGAAGCTCGCACAGTCAACAGCACTGTGCCAGAGTCGAAGCACATTTATTGACACATATCCTACCTTTGATAGCAGTCTTTCCTATTCAGTTTTATTTTCTGTGAAGCAAAAAACATTGATAGTTTCCATGTAATAATTTCGTTGTTTTCCACGAAGAAAATCTATTTGCTCCACAAGCCCAAGTTGCTGAAGCTTAAAATTTTCTCCGTTACCAAGGAGGACCTTCGAATTAAAAATCCTTCGGAATAACAGAAAGTCGTTCTAAGGAACGCAGAGTAAGTTTGTGAAGTCACAAAAAGCCGTTCCAAAGGGAGCGCAGTGTAAGTTTTCTGCTCAGAAGTCGTTCCTAAAGGAATGCAGAGCCTACAGCGAAAAGTCAACGCTGATACCGCCTAAGTAAAGGGCGAAGAAGCTCCTGAGGGAGGCTTACAGCGAAAAGTCAACGCTGATACCGCCTAAGTAAAGGGCGAAGAAGCTCCTAAGGGAGGCTTACAGCGAAAAGTCAACGCTGAGATCGTCTAAGTAAAAGACGAAGAAGCTCCAAAGACGTTCCCAAGGGAATGCAGAGCTTATGAATATATTTTATGAGTATCTTCGGAACAAATGTCACATGCATAGCATAACATCATCACATCATTTCGCATAGCATAAGCATCATACATCATGTTGCATACGGCAAAAGAAGGGCACACAGTATTAACCTTCGAAGGAATGATTTGAGAAAGTGCAAATCGTGCAAAGTCACGAGGGAACATGATGATGATCTTCGGAAAATAGCTTCGGAGGATGCTTTTACGAAGCATGGATGTGTCTTATCAGGATAATTTTAACGAAGAGTGTTTTCTTCACGAAGCATGAAAAGAAGGGAAGGTGTTTTTTCGCCGAAGGCTCAAAAATGGTATGTATGTACAGTTTCATGCATCGTAAAGAATTGAATAATAGAAAGAAACTTGTATATTACATCCAAATGTGCAAAATATTACATAGATCACAATTTAAATGTTTCTTCTAATAGCATCTAGTCTTCTCTTAACACTGCTTCGGCGACTTCATTTAGAAGTTGATCAACAACTTTGTTCATGATAGCTTCGGCCATTTGTTTGATTTCTTCATCTCCTTTTGTGTGGGGGTCGGCAGTTGACCCAGCAGCTTCTGAGGGAAGAGAACATTTCTTCATCAATATTGCAAACTATGTGCAGAGTTTGAAATGAAAATTACAACGCAACAAGAATGACTAATTGGTACCTAATTGTCTTTCAGGCTCCATACTCCCTTCGGCAGCTTCTGCTACTTTTCTAGCATCATGTATGCCTTTTTCGCTTCTTTGGATGATCTCTTGCGCCATTTCTCGGCCGCCGTCGTTCCAGATATCTGTAAAAAATTTGCCGCCAACCACGCTTGCTTCGGCCGAGGGGTCCTTAATGTCTTCGGAAGATAAGGCAGCTTCGGACTGAGCTAGAAATTTTACATGATCACAGCCTTTCTTCTCTAAGACAGAAGCAACTCCTCTGGCGCCCGAAAAAGCGCAGATATCGCCGCGACTGTTCAGAATCTCTTCGAAGGCCTCTGCTTCGTGGCTAATCCATTCCAACGGATCTTCGGGATTGCCTCGAGAAAAATTTTCTTCGCTGGAAAAGGCGCCGACGCTGGCAAAGCTGGCTTTAATTTTATTCACACATTCTATAGATTTAACATAGCATTTCCCCTGAGATGACCGAAGCTCCTTAACTCTTGATTCCAATTTGCTGACCATAAAATCACTAAGTTCTCGTTTCGTTTCCTCAAGCGCGCGCTCCTCTTTAGCTCTAGCCAGCTGTTTCTGAAGTTCTTTAATCTCGCGTTTTTGAGCTTCGGTCTGGGCCCTTGAAGCAGCTTCGTCTTTTTTCACTTTATCTACCAATGTAAGCAGAATTTTATCTTTTTCCAAAGCTTCGTTTCTCAGTTTGATAACTTCAGAGCGTAAATTATTAAATGCAATTTCATAACTTTCATCTTCGGCGCTCTTTTGCGCTCTTAGCGCGTTGCTTAGGATCAGGCCCTATACGAAGAAGAATTCATATAAGAAAAAAGGAACGAGTTGCGTAAAAAATAAGGGGATTCTCTTTTCAAGCGTTAAATTCCTGTACCTTCAGGCTGTTGTACGCAAGACTGTCTGCGAGATCTTCTTTCGTCATGGCGCTTAATCCAGATTCAAGCTTCGGGAAGCCAATACTCCCGGCCATTTCTCGGCAGACAGGGAGCTCTTTGTTGTCAGGCAGGCAGTATAAAAAGTCGTCTTCATTTGTCCCATTGAATATTACTGCCCCCTTTGGATATTTTAGTTCCTTTGCATAATGGTTAGCTTCATAAGTTTCTTCTTCAGATAGTTTTTTTCCCGAAGCATGTCGTATGATGTAATCACACATGCTGGCAGGCGCTTCGGGGATGGCAGTGTCAGTCTCTTCAATTAAAATTGGCTCTGGTATTTTAATTGCTTCGGCTTCCAAAGTTTGTTCCTTGAAGGGCTCTGAAGGCCCAGTTTCAGCTTCAGCTTGTTGCGTCGGAGCTTCAGAGGAAGCTTCAGCAATTTCAGCACTCTTTTTTGAAGTTGTGCTTGAAGACTTAATTGTCTCCAAGACATCTAGTACATTTACCATTCTCTTCCTTTTTGGGGTCACCATTGGACCCTTTTGGATTTTTGCTGCTTCGACATTTACTACAGGGCTCAAAATTTCTGATGTTTTTTCCTTAGTCAGATTTTTCGCTTCTTCCATTTTTTCTGTCGATGGTGCTTCGGCCATCTCTGCAATTTTTGGCAGCAAGGTTGGCTGTTCAGCTTCGGCAGCCAAAGAAGTTTCTCCAGTAAACTCAGGCACCGAAGCTAGTTCAATATGGCGTGGTCGGTGTGTGAGGACCTTCAACCTTTTTCCTTTTGGTTCTGGCTCGATAGGAGCAGTTCCAGCTTCTTCTTTTTCAGAGGTTGTGTTTTTCCTTTTTTGCCTTCGGATGGGATAGCAATAATCAGGGTAGAAGAACCCGACTGCATCAAACACTCGGTTCAGTCTCTTCTTTTTTCGGCCTCCGAAGGCTGCTGATAGTGCAGTATTTTCAGCCTTCGAATATGCCCCAAGTAATTCATCACTTAATGTTTCAATGCTTTTCAGCCAGTCATCATCAGGTTCAATAAATTTATCTGCATATTTGAATGTATACTTTAATCTGACTAGTCCGCCTTCGTCGGACTCTTTGATGGTTTCCTTCGGCATTTCCCACTTTTCTGCAAGTGGCCATACCCTGAAGGCAATGTGTTCTTGGACCAAGTCCCTTGTCCCAATAAACGAGCAGACTACCCCGAAGGCTCTTTGGCATTCTTCGGCGGCTTCGTCCATTTCGACCTTCGGCCTTCGAAGGCCGAAGCGTTGCCAGATTGGGTGCATAATAATACTCTTCACATTCTCTTGAGCTGTTAGATCATTCTTCACATAAAACCATTCAGTCATCCAGGCTCCGGGCCACCTCTTCCGAAAGGTCGGCACAGGGCAGCTTGACCCGGAGCGAGCGCCGAAGCTGTAGCACCCGAAGTTGTTGTGGTATTGCTCCTTTCCCCAGGGTTTCGTCTCGTATAATAACTCGTGTATGTTGCAGAAGCTTTTAGCGTTTGGTTCCAAACCTTGGCTTCTTACAGCCCAGACAAAAATCCCCATTCTTATAATAGCTTCAGGAGTGAGTTGATGAAGGTAGACTTGGAATGTTTTCAGTACCTCAACAACAAAATTGCTCAGGGGGAATCGAAGCCCAGCCCTGAGGAAGCTTCGGAAAATCACAACTTCATCCTCTTCGGGGGTGGGAGAAGTCTTTTCCCCGGCATCAGCTCTCACGATAGATATGTCTCGGAAATATCGCCCCCTCATATTATCAATGTGACTCTGCTTGATGGTCGTTTTCCCAAAAACTGAGTGACTTGGTCGCCACGGTCGATCTTCGGCCTCTTCCCCACCACTTTCCACATCATAGCTGTCGCTGTCATCAGTATCCTCGGACAAACCTTCGAGAATCTCCTTCGTGATTTTCTCTGTATTGGTCTCTGCCATCGCTATCAAGAACCCCAGATTCTTCTCCTCCTCGAGACTCAGCTTCGTATCAGCAGGGATCTTCAGTTTCATCTCAGCAGGGGTCTTCTTGCCTTCAGACATCTTCGGGAACGCTAAAAATTGTTCCCGAGGCCGAAGCTTCGAAATCAAAAAGAGCAGCAAATCTTAATGAACAAGCGCTAAAAATTTTAGTGGGCCGAAGCAAAAGGCAAGTATGCGTACCAAATGAGTTGGCGGTGTGCTCTTATTTATACGCCCAGGGCGTTGAAAATTAAATGACCCCGCTTGTCAGTGAATATTGCTATTCTAGCAAAGGGAAGGTGTTTTTTCGGACCTTCGGCTTAAGGCCTTCGTCCATATCGCAATCTGAATTTATTGTCAAACAAATTAATATTGCGAGGGGCTACTGTTGGGGGCCTTCGTCCTCCGAAGGTCCTCAAAAACATGATTTGACAATGTTTTCCAAGTGGATTATGTGAGCAGGTGTTTTCGGGCTCAGAACTATGAATATGAAGCACGATCGGGACGAAGCTTGAACCAGACGAAGGACGAGCGCAGGCGAAGCTGTGCGCAGGAGAGCTTCGGCGCAATTGCTGAGGGGGGAACCGACTTAAAGATGAAAAGACTGCGTGGACCTTGACTGATTTCCGTAGGCTATTAACAAATGTAATGGACATGGATGTAATTTCATGTGGGCTGCGTCCCGCGTCTATAAATAGATGAACAGTACTCCCGTACTGTTCACGCTGACTTGACATTTGCGTCACGCTTGTACTTTTTATCTTCTCTCAGGACCGAAGGTACATTTGTAATTCATAATCATTTCTATTCCTTTGTGTTAATAAAATAAAAATGATTCCACGATTTACATTTCATGCTTTTTATGAGTCCTTCGTTACTACTTGCTGAATTTACGAAGGTATGTTTCTTCTGACCTTCGTCCGGAACTCATTATTCCCGATAGGGAGTAATGTTCGATAGGACGAAGGGCCTTAACGTTTAACACTTTTTATGTTGCCTTGTTCTTAATCCGAAGCATTTGAGAACAAGTCCCCAACAGGCTCCAGCTTGCCCCTGGACTCTGTCCGGGCTGTTCGGACGAGTACGAGGTCCCCTTCGCTGAATTCCCTCGGGATGACTGCGTGGTCACGCCATGCTTTTGTCTGGGCTTGGTATTTATTTAGAGCCTGTAGAGCGAAGACGCGGTCTCCATCGATAAGATCCTTCGAAGTGGGTTCGTCCACGTCGGGGACAGCTGACAAAACTGTTCGCGGGGACCCATGTTTTATTTCTTGCAGCGTCATGGCCTCCGATCCATATAGAAGGCGGAAAGGGGTGAACCCAGTCGCCCTGCACTCAGTCGTGTTTAGCGCCCAGACCGCTTCAGGTAACAAATCGGCCCACTTGCCCTTTTTTCGTCGAGGAGCATCTTCTTGACGGCTGTGAAAATTTTTCCATTGGCGCGTTCCACAACGCCATTGGACTGCGGGTGATATACTGAGGCGAAGGCAAGCTTGGTGCCAATGGAGATGCAGAAATCCTTGAAGTCTTGGCTGTCGAACTGCTTGCCGTTGTCAACTGTGAGTTGGACGGTACTCCGAAGCGGCAAACAATGTTTTGCCAGAAGAATTTCTGTGCAGTCTTTGATGTTATTGTGGAAATAGCCCTCGCCTCGATCCATTTGGTAAAATACTCGACAGCGACGAAGGTGAACTTAAGGTTCCCCTGAGCCGTGGGCAGGGGCCCGACAATGTCCAGGCCCCAGCGCTGGAGAGGCCATGTGTGGGCGATCAGTTTTGTGAATTGCGAAGGGCTGCCTGATCGAGGAGAAAAATTCTGGCAAGCTTCGTAGGACGTTGTGACCCGATTTGCGGCGCAGATCATTGCGGGCCAGTAAAAACCTTGACAGATCACCTTTGCGGCTAGGGCCCTTGGCCCTGCGTGAGAGCCGCAAGTACCGCTGTGGACTTCGCGCAGGATTTGGACGCCTTCGGCTTTGGTGACACATTTAAGCATTGGCTGACTGACCCCCTTCTTGTAAAGCTGGCCCTCAATCAGTGCGAACTCCCGGCTTCGATGTTTGAGGCGCTTGGCCTCGTTGATGTCGGCTGGGTGGTAGTACCCCTGTAGGAACAGGGTTATTGGTGCCCGCCAGTCTTCGGTCATAATAAGGTTGACTATGTGGTGGCCCTCGCTGTCATTGGTTATCTGGAGCCCTTCGGGGCTCCGGACGGCTGGCGTGCCGATAACATGGTAGAACACGTTGGAGGGCAGGGACTCGCCTCTGGCTGCAGCCTTGGCCAATGCGTCGGCTTCTTCATTCTTGGCCCGGTCCACATGCTGCAAGGTAAATCCCTTGAATTGTCTCTCTAGACTTCGAATGGCCGCGAGATATTGCATAAGTGTGGGGTCCTTTGCTACGTAGTCTTTCTCGACTTGGCCGGCGACTACCTTGGAGTCTGTTCTGACAATGCAGGTGGTGACACCAAGGGCCCTTAGCTTGCGGAGGCCGAGGATGACAACTTCGTATTCTGCTATGTTGTTTGTGCATCTGTCAGATTCCAGGGTGAAGCTTAAGCGTGCCGCGTATCTGTGCTTGATCCCGGCGGGTGAGGTGATGACTGCAGCAGCGCCTGCCCCCGCATGGCACCATGCGCCGTCGCAGTGGATTGTCCAAACTTTCTCTGCGGACGGGTCCGGCTGTGTTATTGGCCCAGTCCAGTCTACGACGAAGTCTGCTAGAACTTGTGACTTGATGGCTATCCTGGGCTCGAAAGTGATGTGGTAGCCGGAGAGTTCGGCCGCCCATTTGGCGATCCGTACCGATGCCTCCGAATTTCTGAACAATTTGCCGAGTCCCCTATCTGAGGTGACTCGGACCTTGAGTGCTTCAAAATTGTGGCGCAATTTGCGCGAAGACATGACAACTGCATAGGCAATCTTTTCCAGTTCCGTCATGTTACATTTTGATGGTGTGAGCACTTCAAAAACGTAATAAACTAGGCACTGCCTGATCACGCCTTCTACTGTTTGCTCCTGAACTAGTACCGCGCTGACCGCGTGCGGCGAGGCCGCAACATAAAGCAACAGGGGTAGCGAAGAGTCGGGGCTTGTAAGAACGGCCAGTTCCGACAGGTACTGTTTCAATGAGGCGAAGGACGCCGCCTGCTCTGGTCCCTAAGCGAAGTCTTTTGCGCCGCGGAGTGTTTTGAGGAAGGGGAGACTTCGCTCGGCGGACTTGGAGATGAATCTGTTGAGGGCGGCCAATCTGCCCGTTAGGCGCTGGACGTCTCTGGCTGACTGCGGGGGCGTCATGTTGATGATGGCCTGAATTTTTGTTCAATTGGCCTCGATCCGCGGTGTGATACCACATAGCCCAATATTTTCCCCTGGCGAACGCCAAAGACGCACTTTTTGGGGTTTAGGCGAAGTCGTGCGTCCCGCATGTTCGCAAAGGTTTCGGCGAGGTCAGCAAGATGGTCCTCCTTGCTCCTGCTGGCGACGACGATGTCGTCCACATACGTGAATATATTCCTGCCGACTTGCCCCTCGAGCACCATTTTGGTAAGCCGGGAGAAAGTGGACCCGGCGTTCTTGAGTCCCTCCGGCATTCTGATGAAGTAATATGTGCCGAAGGGTGTTATGAAGCTGGTGCTGGCCTTGTCCTCCTCCTTCATATATATTTGATGGTAACCGGAGAAGCAGTCGAGGAGTGACATGACTTCGCACCCGGCCGCGCTGTCGACTATTTTGTCGATCCGAGGCAGCGGGAAGTTGTCCTTTGGGCAAGCCTTGTTGAGACTGGTGAAGTCGATGCACATTCGCCACTTGCCGCTCTTTTTCTGCACCATCACAACGTTGGAGAGCCACGTGGGGTAAGCCACTGGCTCGATAAATTTGGCTTCCAAGAGGCGATGTACCTCGGCCTTGGCGGCTTCTGTCTTCTCGTCAGACATTTTGCGGAGCCGCTATTTTTTTGGTCTCACCGAAGAGTCGATTCCTAGGCTGTGCTCAATTATGGATCGGCTGACCCCGACCAGGTCGAGGGCTGACCAGGCGAAGACGTCTTTGTTCTTGGACAAGCAGCAGAGGAGTCTCTCCTCGTCATGCGAAGTGAGGTCTTCACTGATGGTGACTGTCTGGTTGGGCGTGGCCTGGTCGAGGGGAACAGTCTTGGTCCCGTCGTTGCTCTGCAGCTGTGCCTTGTCGTGTTCATTGTTAGTTGGGCTGGCGGACGCAGGGACCTCGCGCTGGGCCATGAGGCAGTGCACATTTCTTTGCCCGGGGACGAAGTCCCGCTCTATGTTGCGCGCAGTCTGCTGGTTGCCATAGACCATGATGGCGCCTAACGGACCTGGTATCTTCATGCACAGGTAAAGTCCGTGAATGGCTGCCTCAAACTTGTTGATGGAGCCCCAGCCCATGATGGCGTTGTACGGATACACCATATCCACGATATCGAAGGTCACTTGCTCGCTTCGGGCATTGGGTGCTACGCCGAAGGAGAGAGGCAATTCTATTTTGCCGACGGGAAATGTGCCCTTGCCGCCGAAACCATATAACGGGTTGTCCGAAGGCTTGAGCAGGCTGTGGCTTATGCCCATGCGGTCGAAGGCATGGAGGAAGAGGATGTCTGCTTGACTGCCATTGTCGACTAGGACTTTGTGTAGGTCCCAACCTGCCACGCTGCAGTTGATAACCATGGCGTCGCTGTGGGGGGCGCTGCGCAGATCAACGTCTCGGGCGTCGAAGGTCCGCGGTACATGGGACCACTTTGTCTGCACGACTGGACCGGTGATGGCGACGTGGTTGATGCTGCGGTAGTGGTCTCGCTTCTGCCGCTTTGTGTCGAAGTCGGTGCTGGACCCCCCAGTGATCATATGAATGACTCCGTGATACGGCTGATCGGCGAAGTCCTCTTGTTTCGGGGCATGGGGGTGGTGGATGTTTTGTTGTTGCTGATGTGGAAGAGGGGGTGGGGGAGGTACGATTTGTACTTCCTGGTGGTGTTGGTATGCGTGGTGCGGTGGATGCGGAGCGGGGGCGTGGATGTATGGTGGAGGGGGCTACTGATATGTGTGCGCGACAACTCTAGGGTTGTCGGCTAGTTGCGCCCGTGACATCCTGTCTTTGGTGGCCTTCGTCTCTGGGCAGTCTCTGGTTTGGTGGGCGCAGTCTTCGCCGTGAAACAGGCAATAAAATTGGCGCGGCGGCTGCGCACGTCCCCGGCCCCGTCCGTGAGTTCCGTTTCCGCGGCCCTGGGGGGGGGATATTCCTGGCGGCGAGGGGCCTCACCAGCGAGGTGCTGGTTGGCGATGTTGTGCACCTGCTGCTGATTGCGGCCGTCCCGACCGGAGTCTGGCTGCGGAGTCCTCGTCCACGTGCGGCTGGACTGTGGAGCATCTTTGGGTTTCCTCTGAGACTCAATTTTGCGCTGGTGAAGCTCTTTGGATTTGACATATTTTTCAAATAGTTGGTACAACTCCTGGAGGTTCTTGGGCGGATCCCTGATGCAGTGGCTCTAGAGGACGCCGGCCCGAAGGCCACTGATGGCGTAGTGGATAGCGATTTGGTCATCGACCGAGGGTAGCTGTGACTTGAGTGTCATAACTTACGGTAGTACTCCCGCAGAGTCTCCTTTTCCAGCTGCTTGCAGAGTGAGAGTTCGGCCAGGGCGTCGGTGTCTGGGTGGTACCCTTGGAAGTTGAGCAGGAATTTGTCCCGGAGGCTTCTCCAGGAGTCAATGGACAACGGGGGTAATCTGGTGAACTAGGTGAGAGCTGGGCCCTCGAGGGCAATGATGAAAGACTTGGCCATCGTGGTGTTGTCCCCTCCGGAAGATGCAACGGTGACCTGATAACTCATGATGTACTGTGCTGGGTCAGTAGTGCCGTTGAACTTGGGATAGGTCCCTGCCCGGAAGTTGGCAGGCCATGGTGTCACTTGGAGGTGTGGCGCCAGGGGACTTCGCTCGTCGAAGTAGTTGACACCTTGGAATGCCGTGGCGTGTGGGATGGCGGGATCCCGGTGGGGAAAGTGCAGGTCTTTGACTTGTGCGCGATGTTGCAGGGGTGGCCCGTGTTGCAGGCCGAAGTGGCCTTCGCGCTGTTGCAGGGGTGGCCCGTGTTGCAGGCTGAGGTGGCCTTCGCGCTGCATTAGCGCGATCTCTTGCTCGAGCTCCTGGGCCTTCTGCTCTTCGTCTCGTATCATTTGCCGCACCTTGGCCTGTGCAGACACACGTTGGTGCTTGGCCTCAAGTATCTCTTTTTGCTTCTGGAGATTGCGGTTCTTGATGCGCAGGGCGCGCATGCTGTAGCTGTTCTTCTGCTGAGACACCGATGACTTTGCCGTCCTCGGTGAAGTCCGTGCCCTCTGGTGGAGCGAAGCCAGGGGGAGGCTGCGGCTGTCCCTCAGGGCCGCAGGTGCGAAGAGCATCTTCTTCACAGGTGTGGGGAACGTTGTCTTCAGTGGCCTCTTGGTGGGTGGAGTGGGTGAGGGCGAGGGCCTTGCCCTTTTTTGCGGCCAGCAGTGCTGCCTTCGCAGCCTCGTCAGCCTTCGAGCTAGCTTTCTTGGGTGCCATCGCGGGTGGTTTTTTCGTAGCACGAACGGTGGGTGCCAAATGTTGGAACTTGCTCTCCGGCACAAGTTGATCCAACGGGGGAGTATAGTGACGGAAACAAGGTTTTTGCACGAGATGGCAATAGCTCTGTTAATCCAGCCTCTCAAGGACACTGTGCGAGGGTATTTATAGGTGTCTGAGTGCCCAGCGTCCAGTGTTAAGGACGCATGTGCCCTCAGGCGCCTAGGTTATCCCCGGAATATTCCCATAAAGTAGGGTTACAGACTGTAATTACAGGGAGACCTTTACAAATTAGGCCCGTAACGCGCAGCGACCACGCAGGGCCTGTTACAATGGGCCGGATCACACATGGGCCTCCATGTTGGACGAGGCCACAGGATGCGACGACCTCGTCACAGGTCTTCGTCCGGCGACGCGTGGGACGAAGGGTAAAACTGTCAGTCGTCTTGCCTCTGTTGGTGCAGCGAGGACGGTGCAGGCCTCGAGCGAAGGGTGGCGTCTTCGCCTTCGCCCCAACATTGTGGATGGCCTTAGGAATTGATGGGCGCGCTTAAGCCGACCATGGCACCACCGTGCGGGGCTATTGCGCCGCCGCTCCCTACGTCGTAGAGGACAACCATCCTCTATTGTCCATCCCAGTATGGACGGTGTGGATTAGTTTATAGTGGACGACTAGGTTGAATAGTCTGGGGCCCTCCGATGGTGATCGTGGGGCCAGGATCTGGGCTCGGCATGTTGTTTAATCAGGACCGTTGATCATTAATCGAGCGGTTGAGGGCGTTTGTTGTTTCTGGGGTGGGGCCGATCTGTTCTGTGCCGCCGATTTTAGATCCGGTGGCCAAACGTGTGTACTGGTTCGTGGATAGGGAAATCTAATCGAGGACGTTGACAACAGATCTGACGGCTACTAGTGCATCGTATCCTTTAAGTCGTTCCGATTTACAAAAGAGACCATGTGTTTTAGGTGAAACAATCTGCCGTCCATTACAACTGTACACAGTGTCTTGGAGTTCTTACCCCGAGACCCCTGCCTTTCTTTGTTTTAATGTGCGCAGTCTAGAGAATTATAAAACCAGAGAAAATTTATTAGAAAAGGATTTTTAATGTAAAAATAAACCCCTAGTAATTTATAAATCATAGAAAATTCATATGAACTCCAAATTGATCCGTTCCAGTTTCTAAAATTTTGTAATATTATTGTTTATCCATTAGTACCACTGTTTTGACATGAAAGTCACATTAAAATTTATTTCCTAACTAATCTTATACCAAGCACATAAAACACTCAGAAAACCATAACTTAAAATCCACAACTCCAAAATTTATGATTCCTGTTCCTAGGATCTTATTTTAATGGTAGATTATTATTATGTATTTTGTTTACATGTTTGGTGTGATGTTGATTTCTCCTTTATACTGTGCTTGTTTGTATGGTGGCAAGTAAAAGAGCTTGTGACTGAGGATCCTGGTGCCGAGCAGATTAAAGTTGCTGAGCAGGAGCTCATTGAAGGCAAGTTATGCCCTTGATCACTTCTTTTTTTACCCAGTCATGTTCTTATTAATCATAATGATCTACATAGGTTAATTTGATGGGATCCAATAGGTTACCCTAGTTTTGGCTATCTTTATACCTTGTTTTACCACTGAATTTTTGGATAGTATATGCTATTGCTTTATGTGGTTTTGGGTATAGAGATATACATTACTCATGTTCACACTTTTGTTATTAGTTTATTATTTACTGTTCATGATGTTAATGGGAACATGGAGAATCACCCGGAAAAATAGTGCCACCACAAGGGTGGTATGGGACGCCCTTGGCTGACTAATTAGGAAAACTAGTGGAAGATTACCTTACCCAAGAGGGGCAAGGGCAGTAGGGGAGTTGCATGCAGGGAGGTTCTCGGGTTGATTTTGCTGCAATGGCGGTCAGACGAGGGATTCTTGCAAGTGCTCTTCCCATAAACTATAGCGGGGTTTCGGAAGCTAGTGGAACTTTGTAAAGGCCTCGTAGTGGATCCCTAGCCATTCACCTTGGTAGTGTCTAAGGGCCTTGCGAACCCTGGCAACATGGGATACACGACTTGTGGATACAGGGTACAACCTCTACAGAGTGTAAAACTGGTATACTAGCCGTGCTCACGGTCATGAGCAACTCGGACACTCACATGATTAATTTATGGAATTAAATTCAATTTGTCATTTGCATCGCATTGGGATTACTTTATTATTACTTCTATTTATTATTACTAAGGTTTGGTATTTACTTACACTTAGTAACTGCTAATAAAATTTTGACCAACTTATAAAAGCAATGCTCAGCTTCAACCTTTATTTTGTTGATCAGCCTTACACTTCACATGAACTCCCACCTTTGGTGAGTTCATGCACATTATTCTCTACAACTTGTTGAGCGATGAACATGTGTGATCTCACCCTTGCTGTCTCACACCCCCCACAGGAGAAGAACAGGTGGTTCAAGAGGAGCCACACAACTAGGAGTTCGACTTGATCTAGGTGGCATCTCCTAGTTGACCTTATTGGTGCTAAGGATGGACCTTAGTTCGTTTTATAATTATCTTTTATTTTGTAAGACTTCTACAATGTAATAAGTACTCTGATGTTATTGTGACATTTATCTCTATACACTGTTATTATATGTGTTGTCTTCTTTGGCGCATATATGAGTTGCACTCGGCTTTGTCCCTTAAATCCAGGTGTGACAGAAGTGTTATCAGAGGAATGTTCGACTGTAGGATGAAACCTAGATAGAAATGGACAAAACCCTTACCTACTTACCTTACTTTGATTCATTCTATACTTATCTTATCTTGATCCCGTCTCACCTTTTGCTGTCGTACTCTGATTATTCTTATCTTTTCTACTCTAAGACAAGATGGATTTCACACCTTGGAATCCTACATTTATGACATTGTTAAAAGATAGGAAACCTAAGACAAAATTAAAACTATTTTCTCTATTTAAAAATGTTGGTTGATTGTTCTGATGATAAATGCCTGATTTGCTTCTTTGATTGATTGAGATAGTATAAATGGACATCTTAGCATGTACCACCATAAGGTAATGAATTAGCGTTAGTAGGTAATACACTAATCTACTTAGCTAATAAATCCCCCAAAGTAACATGATTCATAATTACTTGCCTTGCCTACACTTCTTTCTTACCATATGATTCTAACTCAGATGGTCAATACCAGGAAGGGTGGTGGAATTGATCTACCTCCCAATCGACACACTCGGAGGATATTTAGACAACCACAACCACAACAAGCTGAAATGGATCCTCCGAATCCTCCACCAGTCGGAGCTGATCCCGCAGTTGCAGCCCAAATGCGGATAATGCAATAGATGACTGACACCATGGCGGATATGCACGCACAGATGTGGCAAGAACGCCAAGAGATGTGCCAAGAGCGAGAGGAGATGCGCCAGGAGCGAAGGGCGCAACAGCAGCAAGCACCATTACCTCCACCACCACCACTAGCTCCACCCTGGGACAAGCACTGGGAGTTCATGAGCCACAAGCCACTGACATTTGCTAACTCTCCTGATCCACTAGATGCTAATGATTACCTAAAGCCTATATAGAAGATGTTGAATATTGCTTAGTGCTCTGACCGGGAGAAGGTTCTCTATGCTTCTGGTCATCTTACTGGTCCTGCTACTGATTGGTGGGATTCTTACACTACTGCCCACGATGCTATTGATCTATCACATGGGCAGAGTTTTCTACTCAGTTCAGGAACTACCACATACCTGTTGGACTGATGAAGATAAAGAAGAAAGAGTTTCTGTCGCTGAAGCAGGGAAGCATGTCAGTTACCGAGTACCGCGATAAGTTCATTCAGGTTTCCAGATATGCACCTGATGAAGTTGCTGAGGATGAGAAGAAGCAGGAGCACTTTATTGAAGGACCCAATAGACCTCTGCAGTATGCTCTAGTGGCTCATACATTTCCATCCTTTTAGAGGATGCTTGACAAGGCCCTAACTATTGAACACAAGCGTGTTCAGCTGGGAGATCTGAAGAGGAAGGCTATATCCCAGGGTCAGGGAAGCAGCAGTGTTCGTCCTCGTTATGTTCCACCCTAGGGTACACTAGTTCGCACTGGAGGAGTCTAGCATCTAGCTCAGCACACACCACACGGGACTCCACCGACTCGTCAGGCTGCCCCCACTGGCACCCCGACGAAATTCTCAGGACAGAGTGCTGGTACCACATGCTATAAGTGTGGTAAGACTGGTCATTATGCTAATGTTTTTCCGCAGAGGAGTGCTACTACACCTGTGCAGAACAAGCAGTAGACTCCAGGATCTAGCAAGGGATTCTCTATTGCCAGAGTTAATCTAGTCAGCGCTGATGCTACTGCTGAAGGAGCTGACATCGCAATTGGTATGTTTTATATTAATGCAATTCCTGCAACAATATTATTTGATTCTGTTGCTACACATTCCTTTATGTCTGCTCGATATGCCAACACAAATGAGTTACCACTAAAAAATATGAAAACACCAATGATAGTAATTACACCTAAAGGGCCTGTTGGGGCAAATTATATGACACATAGGTTGACATTGACGATTATGGGAAGAGAATTCTGGGCTACCGCTATAATATTGGAGGCAAGTAGTATAGATCTGATCCTTGGTATGTCATGGCTAAGAAAGGCAAAGGCCATTATACAATGTGGTAGGGGTACTATAGAACTCACCAGCCCTAAAGGAGAAAGGGAGATATTTCCGCAATATTTCCATTGTGAGGGCTGGAGGAGATAGCAACGCCCCTACGCCTGATGTAGACGAAGTTGTTGTCTACAGGAGCTTCATGTAGGCAGGGCTTCGGTTTGCCTTGAGCAAATTTTTAGTAGAGGTTCTGAAGACTTTTGAGATTTTCCTTCATCAGATTACCCCCGAGGCTATCATTAGGATGAGGATTTTTATTTGGACCGTGAGGAGCCAGGGACTGGAGCCGAATGCAAAATGCTTCTGCGATATGCATGAGCTGTCCTATGAGACGAAGGCTTCTGGCAAGGAGCAGTATCATAATAATTTTGGTTGTTACGGCTTCGTGCCCCGCTTTGATGTGAGCTATCCAGTTCGGACGTTTCGGAAGAGGTGGCCAGGAGCCTAGATGGAAGAATGGTTTTATGTGAAGAACAACTTGATTGAAAGAGAAGATATAAGGGGGATCATCCAACGCCCGATTTAGTCTCGCTTCGGCATCAGGAGGCCAGCCACTGCTCTTGGAAATGATATCGAAGCATGCCAGAAGGCTTTTAACAGTGTATGCACTTTTATTGGCATAAGAGACCTAGTCCAAGAGCACATTGCTTATAGGGTATGGCCTCTTGTGAATGATTGGGAGATGCCGAAGGAGACTGCTGCCGGTTCTAGTCAAGGCAGCTTGGTTTATCTGAAATACACCTTCAGGTACAGAGATCAGTTTGATGAGCCAAACGATGACTGGCTGAACTGTATTGAGGCAACTAATGACGAGTTGCTTGGGGCCTACACAAGGGCCGAAGATGATGTCATGACCTTAGGCTTTGGAGGACGAGGCAAGAAAAGATTAAACAGAGTTTTTGATGTAATTGGTTTTGTATATCCTGACTATTGCTATCCCTCCCGAAAGCAGGGAAAGAAAAGAAAAGCTGCTACTACTGCCATCTCTGCTACGCCGAAGGTGAAAAAGATCAAGGTTTTGAAGCACCGGCCTAGGTATATTGAAACGACCAGGGTGCCGAAGCTTGTTGAGGGGACTTCTTCCGCCGCTGAGCCGGAATACCCCGGTCCTACCGGTGCCAAGGGAGAATCGGCTGAAGCGCCGAAAGTAATGGGACAGGAGAAAACTGAATCGGCCAAAGCGTCGAAGCGTCTTGCCGAAGCCGAAGAAAAAATGGTCGAAGAGCCAAAGCTGGAAGAGTCAGCAAGATTGCCAAAAATCCTGAGCCTGCCACCAGAGCCGGAGTTAACGAAAGTATCCAAAGCTCCTGCGATAACTCCCAAGAGGAGGAGAATGGCTAGCGTGCTGGACGCTGTCTTGGAGTCGACAAGGGCACCAACTCCTGCCTCTGCAAACAAGGCCACCGAAGCTGCTTCAACTAGTGTTGAATTCGAAGCTGGGCCTTCAGTGACCATCAAAACAGGGCCTGTTGAAACTATTGAATAGAATACCGTACGAAGACCTTCAGATGTCATCCCGATTATGAAAAAAGAAAGCGCATCCAAGGTTAAATCTCCTACTCCCAAAGCATTTATTGAGGAGCTAGACTTTATCATACGACACGCTTTGGGTAAACAGTTGTCGGAAGAGCAGGTTGCCGAAGCTAAGCACTATGCCAGGGAATTAAAGTACCTAAAAGGATCCTTGGTGTACAATGGCACTGATGAAGATGACTTTCTGCACTGCCTTCCGGACAACAAGGAGTTATCTGTTTGCCGGGAGATGGCAAGGAATATGGGGTTTCTGAAGCTCGAGCTTGGCCTTTCTGCAATGTCAAAGGATGACCTTGCAGACAGTCTTGCTTATAACAGTCTGAAGGTAAAAATGTTCTGGCTTACAAACAGATTATTTTTGTACCTTGTACCATAGTTCTGATCCTCCTCTTTTTTGTAGGGCTTGATCTTGAGCAATGCTTTAAGGGCACAAAAGAATGCTGAAGACGAAAGCTGCCAAATAGCCCTTGGGAACCTTTGATCGAAGGTTATCAGATTGAGGAATGAAGCCATAGAAAAGGACAAAATTCTGCTTTCCTTGGTAGACAGAGTAAAGGTCAGCGAAGCCAATCTTGCTGCACAGTCCGAAGCTCATAGAGCCGAAATCGAAAACTTAAAGAAAAAGCTTGCCGAGAAGAATGAGGATTTTGAAGTGGCTAAAGCAAAACAGGAAATAAGTGAATGGACTAGCGCAAGATTGCAAAAGAATGTGGATGAGCTTCAGGAGTCGAAGGATAGGTATTACGAGAAATCCTTGGATTGTGCTAAGAAGTTGAAAGATAGTTTTGTAAAGGTGGCTGCATACTCATCTGAGCAAAAATTTATTAGAGGCGATCCGGATGGAATCATCGAATGGATCAGCGAAGAAGCTGAAGCTTTCGACAAAATACTTAGCGACCGTGGGGATTTCTGCGCCTCCGCCGATGCTCGAGGGGTTGCAGCGATTCTAGAAAAAGTTGATGTAACCATGTTAAAGCTGTAGCCCAAGCAGAAACCTTCTCCATAGATGACACGAAGGAGCCTTCGGTTGAAGCTACTTTAATGGGCAGGAAATTCTATTCCAACGTTTGGATGAAGGGTGGCCGGGAAATAGCCGATGAAGCTATAAAGAAAATGAAAAAGAATCCCATGATGTCCGAGAAGAAGCCAAGCGAGCCGAAGAGGCTGCTGAGCGTGCAAGGCATATAGGTATTTTTACTGAATCTTAGCTTCGGTATTTTTTCTGGCTTCAAATTAACAACTCGCTATCTTACTGCAGCTGAACTTTCACCGCCACCTGAACCCTATGACCCCAAGGCTGACCCAGCCATGAAAGCGGCATTGGAGACAATAAGGATTGCTGAAGAAGCCATTGATGAAGCTGTCAACAAACTACTGATCGAAGCTGCTGAAAAGATTTTAAAAGAGGACTGAAGACTAAGTTCTTATGTACTTAAAAATGTATTTGGGAAATGTAATATTTGTACATGAGTTAATCATTATATATCTATGTGTATATTAATGTAGTATATTTCTTTGCGATGCATGAAATTTGCGTTCATACCATTTTTGAGCCTTCGGCGAAAAATACCTTCCCTTCTTTTTATGCTTCGTAAAGAAAGAGCCCTTCTATAGCACAGCTGTTGTATAATACCATTGTCAAAGAAAATTTTCTTGACATGTAAAATTATAATTGCCGAAGGTGTGCTTTGTGCTCTAGCACACGTTCATTCTTCGCATATTTTGAGAGAAACACTTTCCTTCTACACAAACTTGCTACTGATGCGACATGATGTAATGCTATGGGAAATGATGCGATGATATGATGCAGTATGATGTGTATACCGAAGACACATACCCATACAAAAACACACCGACTCTGCATCCCCTTAGAAACGACTTTTGAGTCTCTTCACCTTCTATTTCGGTGATATTTAAGCTCTGCATCCCCTTAGGAATGACTTTTGAGCTTCTTCACCTACTATATCGGTGGTATGTAAGCTCTGCATCTCCTTAGAAACGACTTTTGAGCTTCTTCACCTTCTGTTTTGGTGGTATATTGGCTCTGCATTCCCTTAGGAACAACTTTTGAGCTTCAAAACTTACTCTGCACTCCATTAGGAACGACTTTGGTAGCTTCGAAACTCACTCTGTGCTCCATTAGGAATGACTTTTGTAGCTTCGGAAGCGTTGCTGAGGGGGTGGCATTCTACACTCGATAATGTGACCACAATATTATTACGTTGAGTTGGAGATTAAACCTCCATGGATTGTTTTCATGCAGTAAAATAAAATGACAAACAAAACGAAAATACATCAGATTAGGATATCCTTTAGTAAATGTGCTTTGACTTGGGCACAGTGTTGTTGACTGTGCGAGCTTCAGACTCCTCTTGGAAATCACGATGTTGCTGAGCATGGTGATGCCCTTCCGGCTGCTGATTGCGGACCAGAGTAGGTGCTAGTAGTGGTGGTGGTGGCAACTGGGCCCAAGAAGCTTGAGAGTGGCTTGCCGAAGCAACAGAGGTCGTAGGCTGTTGATTGCCTACATACTCTGGGACATACGGAGAGTAGCATGAAGCAGTATGTAGAACCTGCTTTGTCTGACTCTGCCGCGCTTTAGCTTCAGCAATTTCCTTCTGCTTCTGAATAGTAACATGGCATGTCCTTGTTGTGTGGCCTTTGTCCTCACCACAAAAAAGACAGTACAGTTTCCTAGGTTGGTTGCCAAACCTTCCTCCACTGAAACTTCTACCTCCTCTGCCCCTCAGAGCTGGTGATCTGAAAGAAGTCATGCTTGAGGACTGAGAATTCTGATGACCATGCTGAGCATTGCTGGCCCTGTCATCATTGGCATTGGAGTTGTGAATGGAGCAGACATGCCTAGGATGAAGCCTCCCTCGGAAGCCCCTGGTCATCTCAGAGGACCTATAGGCCTCCTCCCTTCTTTGGTGAAAGTCGTTGTCGGCCTGGATGTACTCATCCATTTTCTGAAGTAGCTTCTACAGAGTTTGTGGTGGCTTCCTAGCAAAATACTGAGTTGCGGGTCCTAGCCTAAGTCCCTTGATCATGGCCTCAATGACAATCTCATTGGGCACTATGGGTGCTTGTGCTCTTAGTCGCAGGAACCTTCGGACATACGCCTGAAGGTATTCTTCTTGGTCTTATGTGCATTGGAACAATGCCTGAGCAGTAACTGGCTTTGTCTAGAAACCTTGGAAGCTAGTGACCAGCTTGTCTTTTAGCTTCTGCCGTGATGTAATTATGCCTGGTCAAAGAGAGGAGTACCATGTCTGGGCCACACTTCAGACTGCCATGACGAAGGACTTTGCCATGACAACGGCGTTACCTCCATTTGAGGATATTGTTGCCTCATAACTCATTAAGAACTGCTTTGGGTCCGAGTGCCCATCGTACATGGGCAACTATGGTGGCTTGTAGGATTATGGCCATCGAATAGCCTGCAATTCTACTGCCAGGGGAGAAGTATCATCAAAAGCGAAATTGCCATGATGAAAATCATCGTATCATTCATCGTCATTATGTGAGCTCCCTTGACGAAGCTCCCTGTGTTGAGGCCTTCGGTCCTAGTCATCTTGAGTAAAATGACGCATCTCTTCAGTAGCTTCATCAATCCTCTTCTGCAGGTCGGCCAGATGGGCCATCTTCTCCTTCCTCTGCACCTGCTGATGAATGACTTCCAGGTCCCTGATCTCCTGGTCCAGCTCCTCCTCCTGAAGTGTTGGGCTAGTAGCCTTTCGCTTCTAGTTTCTGGCTTCATAGAGAGAAAGCATTTCCTGGTTCGTGTCTAGTGGCTGCAATGCAGCCCCTGGCGCTGCTGTCTTCTTCGGCGGTATAACGAAGGTCGATGCTTGCCGAAGGTGGTCGAATGAGTTCACCGGAGGTGGGCGCCAATGTTGGTCCTTGTTCTTAGATGTTATACATCAAGAACAAAGCAACACAATTGTTAATGATAAAAAACCTTCGTCCTTCGAAACATTATCTCCTTTCAGGTATAATGATCCTCAGACGAAGGGCATGAAGGGTATACCTTCATCATCTCAGTAAGCGAATATTAATGTAGGTACATAAAATCCGAAAGAATATAAATAATGGTGACATATCAACAAATTATTTATATTCTCATTTCATAAACGTGAGTAAATATTCACAATATTTATATTACATTGATACCTTTGGCTAGTCAGAAGGTGAAAAATGTGAAAGTGACGTGAGAGCGATTACAATGCAGAGTGAAAAGTACGGTGTTACTGTTCATCTATTTATAGGCACGGGATACAACCTGGGCAAAATTACATTCATATCCCTGACATTTACTACTAACCATAAGGCGAGCTATCAAGGGCTGAGTAGTCTTTTCCCTTTTAGGTCGGTTTCATCTTCCATCTTTATCATCATACTAAGCCAAAGCTCCTTCAGCCACAGCTTCGGCGCTCGTTCATCCTTCAGATCGTATCCTCATAACACGCATACCTTCGTCTCAATGCCAAAACCTCCTATAACAGTCTATGTTATACTGAAAAACATGTTAGTCACGTTTTTGAGGACCTTCGGAAGAGGAAGGCCCCTAATAGCCGCCGTGCGGGACTGTTGCGCCGCTGCGCCCTGCGTCATAGAGGACGACCATCCTCTGTCGTCCATCCCAGTATGGACGGTGTGGATTAGTTTATAGTGGACGACTAGGTTGAATAGTCTGGGGCCATCTGATGGCGATCGTGGGGCTAAGATCTGGGCTCAGCATTTTGTTTAATCGGGACCGTTGATCATTAATCAGGCGGTTGCGGGTGTTTGTTGTTTTTGGGGCGGGGCCAATCTATTTTGTGTCGCCGATTTCAGATCCGGTGGGCAAACGTGTGTACCGGTTCGTGGATAGGGAAATCTAATCGAGGACGTTGACAACAGATCTGATGGCTAGTAGTGCATCATATCCTTTGAGTCGTTCCAATTTACAAAAGAGACCCTATGTTTGAGGTGAAACAATCCACCGTCCATTACAGCTGTACACTGTGTCTTGGAATTCTTACCTCGAGACCCCTGCCTTTCTCTGTTTTAATGCGCCCAGTGCAGAGAATTATAAAACCAGAGAAAATTTATTAGAAAAGGATTTTTAATGTAAAAATAAACCCGTAGAACTTGTATAAATCATAGAAAATTCATATGAACTCCAAATTGATCCATTTCGGTTTCTAAAATTTTGTAATATTATTGTTTATCCATTAGTACCACTGTTTTGACATGAAAGTCACATTAAAATTTATTTCCTAACTAATCTTATACCAAGCACATAAAACCTTTAGAAAACCATAACTTAAAAATCCACAACTCCAAAATTAATGATTCTTGTTCCTAGGATCTTATTTTAATGTGTAGATTATTATTATGTACTTTGTTTACATGTTTGGTGTGATGTTAATTTATCATTTATACTGTGCTTGTTTGTATTGTGGCGAGTAAAAGAGCCTGTGACTGAGGATCCTGGTGCCCAGCAGATAGAAGTTGTTGACCTGGAGCTCATTGAAGGCAAGTTGTGCCCTTGATCACTTCTTTTTTTACTCAGTCATGTTCTTATTAATCATAACGATCTGCATAGATTAATTTGATGGGATCCAATAGGTTACCCTAGTTTTGGCTATCTTTATACCTTGTTTTACCACTGAATTTTTGGGTAGTATATGCTATTGCTTTGTGTGGTTTTGGGTATAGAGATATACATTACTCATGTTCACACTTTTGTTATCAGTTTATTATTTACTGTTCATGATAAGATCATTATGTCAATGGGAACATGGAGAACCACCCGAGAAAACAGTGCCACCACAAGGGTGGTATGGGACGCCCTTGGCTGACTAATTAGGAAAGCTAGTGGAAGACTACCTTACCCGAAAGGGGCAAGGGCAGTAGGGGAGTTGCATGTATGGAGGTTCTCGGGTTGATTTTGCTGCGATGGCGGTCAGACGAGGGATTCTTGCAAGTGCTCTTCCCATAAACTGTAGCAGGTTTTTGGAAGCTAGTGGAACTTTGTAAAGGCCTCGTAGTGGATCCTTAGTCATTCACCTCGGTAGTGTCTATGGGCCTTGCAAACCCTGGCGACATGGGATACACGACTTGTGAGTACGGGGTACAACCTCTGTAGAGTGTAAAACTGGTATACAAGCCGTGCTCACGGTCATGAGCGACTCGGACAGTCACATGATTAATTTATGGAATTAAATTCAATTTGTCATTTGCATCACATTGGAATTACTTTATTATTACTTCTATTTATTATTACTAAGGTTTGGTATTTACTTGCACTTAGTAACTGCTAATAAAATTTTGACCAACTTATAAAAGCAATGCTCAGCTTCAACCTTTATTTTGTTGATCAGCCTTACACTTCACATGAACTCCCACCTTTGGTGAGTTCATGCACATTATTTCCCACAACTTGTTGAGCGAAAAACATGTGTGAGCTCACCCTTGCTGTCTCACACCCCCCCACAGGAGAAGAACAGGTGGTTTAAGAGGAGCCACACAACGAGAAGTTCGACTTGATCTAGGTGGCGTCTCCGAGTTGACCTTATTGGCGCTAAGGATGGACCTTAGTTATTTCTATATTTATCTTTATTTTGAAAGACTTCCGCAATGTAATAAGTACTCTGATGTTATTGTGGCATTTATCTCTATACACTCCGTTATTATATGTGTTGTCTTCTTTGGCGCATCTATGAGATGCACCCGACTTTGTCCCTTAAATCCGGGTGTGACGGAAGTGATATCAGAGGAGATGTTGACTGTAGGACGAAACCTAGATAGAAATGGACAAAACTGTTACCTACTTACCTTACTCTGATTCATTCTATACTTATCTTATCTTGATCCTGTCTCACCTTTTGCTGTCATACTCTGATTACTCTTATCTTTTCTACTCTAAGACAGGATGGATTTCACACCTTGGAATCCTACATTTATGACATTGTTAAGAGATAGGAAACCTAAGACAAATTTAAAACTATTTTCTCTATTTAAAAATGTTGGTTGATTGTTCTAATGATAAAGCCTACTATTCTTTCTTATCATATGTTTCTAACTCAGATGGTCAATACTAGGAAGGGTGGTGGAATTCATCTACCTCCCAATCGACACACTCGGAGGATATTTAGACAACCACAACAAGCTGAGATGGATCCTTCGAATCCTCCACCAGCCGGAGCCGATCCCACAGTTGCAGCCCAGATGCGGATAATGCAATAGATGGTTGACACCATGGCGGATATGCATGCACAAATGTGGCAGGAACGCCGAGAGATTCGCCAAGAGCGAGAGGAGATACGCCAGGAGCGAAGGGCGCAACAACAGCAAGCACCACTGCCTCCTCCACCACCAGCAGCTCCACCCCGAGACCAGCACCAGGAGTTCATGAGCCACAAGCCACCGACATTTGCTAACTCTCCTAGTCCACTGGACGCTGATGGTTGGCTAAAGTCTATAGAGAAGATGTTGAATATTGCTCAATGCTCTGACCGGGAGAAGGTTCTCTATGCTTCTGGTCGTCTTACTGGTCCTGCTGCTGATAGGTGGGATTCTTACACTACTACCCACGATGCTGCTGATACTATCACATGGGTAGAGTTTTCTACTCAGTTCGGGAACTACCACATACCTGCTGGACTGATGAAGATAAAGAAGAAAGAGTTTCTGTCGCTGAAGTAGGGAAGCATGTCAGTTAGCGAGTACCACGATAAGTTCATTCAGCTCTCTAGATATGCACCTGATGAAGTTGTTGAGGATGAGAGGAAGCATGAGCACTTTATTGAAGGACTCAATGGACCTCTATAGTATGCTCTAGTGGCTCATACATTTCCATCCTTTTAGAGGCTGCTTGACAAGGCCCTAGCTATTGAACACAAGTGTGTTCAGCTGGGAGATCTGAAGAGGAAGGCTACATCCTAGGGTCAGGGAAGCAGCAGTGTTCATCCTCGTTATGTTCCAACTCAGGGTACACCAGTTCGCACTGGAGGAGGCCAGCGTCCAGCTCAGCACACACCACAGGGGACTCCACCGACTCGTCAGGCTGCCCCCACTGGCACCCCGACAAAATTCTCAGGACAGAGTGCTGGTACCACATGCTATAAGTGTGGTAAGACTGGTCATTATGCTAATGTTTGTCCGCAGAGGAGTGCTACTACACCTGTGCAGAACAAGCAGCATACTCTGGGATCTGGCAAGGGATTCTCTATTGCCAGAGTTAATCAGGTCAGTGATGATGCTACTGCTGAAGGAGCTGACATCGCACTTGGTATGTTTTATATTAATTCAATTCCTGCAACAATATTATTTGATTCTGGTGCTACACATTCTTTTATGTTTGCTCGATATGCCAACACAAATGAGTTACCACTGAAAAATATGAAAACACCAATGATAGTAATTACACCTAAAGGGCCTAATGAGGTAAATTATATGACACATAAGTTGACATTGACGATTATGGGAAGAGAATTCTGGGCTACCACTATAATATTAGAGGCAAGCAGTATAGATCTGATCCTTGGTATGTCATGGATAAGAAAGGCAAAGGTCATTATACAATGTGGTAGGGGTACTGTAGAACTCACCAGCCCTAAAGGAGAAAGGTTTCAAGTTGAAATTGTAGTAACTACTTCTACCAAACGTGCGGCATTCTTTATAGATGAGGAGTTTGTTGGTGACAACATCCATGTGGTTAGGGATTTTCCAGATGTCTTTCTAGAGGAGTTACCAGGGATGCCACCAGATAGGGAAGTTGAGTTTGTCATTGATCTCTTACCTAGGACTGCTCCTATTTCTAAACGGCCATACAGGATGTCCGTAGAAGAGTTAAAGGAACTTAAGAAGCAGTTAACGGAGTTACAGGAGGCTAGGTACATATGTCCGAGTTGCTCACCTTGGGGAGCGTCGGTTCTGTTTGTACAGATAAACGATGGATCACAGTGGATGTGTGTGGATTATAGATCCCTTAATGATGTTACTGTGAAGAACAAGTATCTGTTACCCCACATTGAGGATTTATTTGATCAGATGAGAGGCGCAAGGGTATTCTCGAAGATTGATCTCCGATCGAGTTACCATCAAATGAAGATTAGGCCTTCTGATATTCCCAAGGCAGCTTTCTCAACCCGATATGGATTATAAGAGTTCACAGTTATGTCATTTGGACTAACTAATGCACCCGCCTATTTTATGAATCTAATGAATAAGGTGTTCATGGAGTATCTTGACAGATTCGTCATGGTATTCATCGACGATATTCTTATTTATTCCAAGAGTGATAGTGATCATGAGGAACATCTGAGATTGGTGCTACAGCAGCTACGGGATAATCAACTCTATGCCAAGTATAGCAAATGCGAGTTCTGGACTGATGAAGTGCCATTCCTTGGACATATCATTTCTAATGGTGGGATATCAGTGGATCCTGCTAAAGTCAAGGAGATAGTGGAGTGGAGCATACCCACTAAGTTACTAAGGCCCGGAGTTTCTTAGAACTTGCAGGCTAGTATCGGAGATTTATTGAAGGGTTCTCTAAGATTGCTAAGCCCATGACCTCACTTCTAGAGAAGGGAAGAGAGTTCAAGTGGGACTCAAAGTGCCAAGATAGCTTTGATCAATTGAAGATGAGGTTGATGTCACCCCCAGTGTTGGTTATGCCAGATCTACAGAAGGGATTTGACATTTATTGTGATGCATGCGGCCAAGGCTTGGGATGTGTGCTTATGCAAGAAGGACACGTGATTGCCTACGCATCTCTTCAATTGCGGAAACATGAGTTGAACTACCCCTCATGACTTAGAACTGGCATCCGTAGTGCATGCACTTAAGATATGGAGGCATTATATCATGGGAACCAAGTGCCAAGTATACACTGATCATAAGAGTTTGAAGTACATATTCAGTCAGAAGGATCTCAACCTTAGGCAACATCGTTGGTTGGAGCTTATTAAAGATTATGAATTGGAGATTCACTATCACCCGGGTAAGGCGAATGTAACACCCCTAGTGTTACCGGCACTAAAACTTGAGCATAACATCATGTGCATTGACAGTTCATGTGTTTGTCACACCTAGAATGCATTCACTAGGTAAAATTTTCAAATAAGTTGTGATGATAGAACCTGATGTGTGCTTAACC
Organism: Zea luxurians; assembly: GCA_029449295.1. Lineage (NCBI taxonomy): Eukaryota > Viridiplantae > Streptophyta > Magnoliopsida > Poales > Poaceae > Zea > Zea luxurians. The sequence goes on along the minus strand of JAOPSE010000011.1, from coordinate 61,471,955 downwards.
CTAGGGTAGGGTACTTAACCCTGAATTAGGGCTTATGGATGAAAGTGAAGCCAAAATGAGTAAAGATTTCAAAAGTCATTAGAATTGTTCACAAGATATCAAAGTTGATGGACTTCAGTGGCACAAAAACCCCAAAGTACTCAAAACCCTGAAAAGAACCCTAGAAAACCCTAATTGGAACCCTAGGGGGTAAATGTAAATTCTAGACACTTCTGCACCAAAGTGCAAATATCAAAGTGATAGAACATCACAAACCAAGTAATTTTCACATTGGAGGATTTCCAAGTTGTATGATGGAGTTTGGACTTATTTGCAAAAAGTACCCTTTGAACCCTATGTGATTAAGTCTGAATTTCAGTTGAATGGGATCAACTTTGGAGTTCTATATCTCTAAATTCTTAAGGATTTTGCCCTAGGTCAATATAGCAAACTTGTAGAGCTATGATAGGAGTACAAGTTTGATTAAGTGACTGAGCACTAGTGGTGTACATAAATTGGAGATAAATGGACTTTAAATTGGGTTGTCAGTCAACTCTGAGTCTGAATTTTTACTGACAGTGGCCTGGGATGAACTTTGGAAGCGATTTTGAGTAGGAACCAGGAATTATTTGATTATGGTTGCTATAGCAGAATCAAAGCTGGTTTATAGAGCTACAACTTTGGTGCAGATGGATCGATAGCTCTCCACATGAAAAATGGGGAATGGAGCTTCTCAATCTGCTCTGTTAGGCGCTCTGAATGGAGTTATGATGGTACAGTAGACTTAAAAAGATCTTCAGATGTGTCACCCCTCGCCACTGGTGACCCTCGCGCCATGATCCACGCCGGTGCTACGATTCGTGCTCTCTGGTGAGGAGATAATTGCGGCGGAGTAAAGATCTTGGCACCTGATAGGCTCGGACCCTGTCACTGGTGGGTTCACCATACCCACTTGGCCTGCGGCCGGCCAAGATGAGCCTCGCCGGCATTGGCCGCTTACCGACCGTGCACCACGTGCCTAGTTGCTTTAACACGTCGCAGTGAACCATGGCAGCAAGTCTGTCCATCACCGAAGGCCTTGCCACGGTGAAAGCCACGATCAACCGCGCCAGTGCACTTCTCCTCTCTCCGGTCGCCAGCGCGCCTTCTCAAAATTAGACGCCACCATCGTAGGACTCTATAAATTGCTGCCCTAGTGATATCCGCTAGGTAATTACGCATCCAACGCACCAGTCCTTGCCTCGGATTATCCAGCATAGCCTCTCAATTTCTCTTTTCCCCCAAATCTGTTTTCTGCGCCATTGTGAACACCTCGTTGTGGCCAGCTCTTTGCAGGTCAGTTCAAGCTTCTTTGCTTGATGTTCTAGCCTCCCTTAAGTCCTCTGCTACTCGTAGACCCATTTAATTGAACTAGACTCCCTGGATCACCAAGAACACATCGGGTTGTTCTCGGTTTTCACCATCGTTGTGAACAGAAGGATTCTAGGCTAGAATCGTGCAATTGATAGAGGGATTAGGGTCGCCGGGGGTGGAATTAGGTGTTGAAAAAAGGAGAGGCCTAGCCATTGCGTTTTTCGGCCAGTACGAGTTTGCCGGAGATGTGCTCATCGCCGTCCACCGTCGTGGACTCGGCGCTGCGAAGAAATAGAAGTGCAGGGGCCTAACTGTGAACATCAGAGACACAGATGAATAGTGTGCAAGGTTCTTTACCGGTTATTTGAATGACCAAGGTCCTCTGTGCAAAATGAACATCACAGGTGCGAGCGTGCGCGTGTTTCTCCCATCTGCGGGCCGACTTGGGCTGAATTGAGCCCAACACTATTCATTGTTTCTCTTTTTCTTTTTGCTGACAGATTAGGGAATTTATAGAAAATTCTAGAAAAATGATAAAAATATGAGACCAATTTTATTGCACTCCAAAATTCCTCTAGTATTTAACAAAAATAGTTCCAATATTTTTAGTCCCAAATATGAATTATTTAGTATTTAAAAGGGCCTAAACCTAGACTTTTGGAATTTTAGAAATTACTAGATAGCTCAAAAAATCATAAAACATTTTGGGTAAACTCAATTTGAAAACTAGAGCCCATGGGTGAAGTTTGACATGTTTTGGACATTGTTTGATCCCAAAACCCCAAAACCCTAGTTTTTTAGAATAGAATTGCCTAACCCTACTAGGGTATTAGCTCAAAAAACCCTAGTTTCCCTGCTGTACTATGAAGGAAAGTTGTTGTTGGGGGCCTTCTTCTCCACTGAAGGTCCTCTAAACAAAAACACATTCGGCAAGATGATATGCAAGCAAGCATGACATGAAGATATTTGCCGAAGATACAATTGAAAGAGCTTCGGCATGATGACACGCTTGAGACAAAGGGTGGCACCGACTTAAAGAGGAAAAGACCGCATAGTCCCTGATAATTTGTGTCATGGTTATGATTAGTTATCAAGGACATGAATGTAATTTTGTCCGGGCTGTGTCCCGTGCCTATAAATAGATGAACAGTACCCCCGTACTGTTTACGATGACTGGTAATCATTCACACGTCACTCGGATTTTTACCTTCTATCAAGTCGAAGGTACAAATGTAATTTAAATATCATTGATGTTTGTCCATAATTTTATAATGACAATATGAATAATATAATGATAAAAAACGATTATTTATGTTCTTTCTGCGTTTCATATGTTTATGTTTATATTTTTGCATGTTGAAATGATGAAGGTATGTCCTTAATGACCTTCGTCCGAAGATCATTATATCTTAAAGGAAATAATGTTACAAAGAACGAAGGTCTTTAACCATTAACATTTGTGTTGCCTTGTTCTTGATTCATAGCTTTTGTCAACAAGTGACCAACATTGGCACCAACCTCCAGTGAACTCACTTCCACTGTTGTGACGATGGCTTCGTATAACAACCAAGCTGTAGCACCTTTGGTTATGAAGCTGGTGCTCCCAATCATAGGCGGTTCAAGCTCAGAACCAGCTAACAAGAAGCAAAAGAAGGAAGCACAAAGAAGAGTACAACATGTTGGGGTGCAAGGACCCTTCATCAGATCCAAGTGGTCCCATATCCCAATCACCTTCTCCTAGGAAGATCTTCAGCTTAAAGACTATTCTCACAATGATGCCATGGTTATATCTTGGGCCATCAAGGGATTTCTGGTTCATAATGTTCTAGTTGACACAGTCAGTGCAGCGGACATCATCTTTGCAAAGGCTTTCAGACAGATGCAAGAACTAGAAGACAAGATACATGATGCAACACACCCTCTTTGTGGCTTCAAAGGAAGACAGATTGTGGCACTTGGTAAAATGTTAGTTACCTTCGGTTACATCCACAACACAAGAACTGGACAAGTTGTCATTGACATTGTTGACATGGAGTACCCATACAACGCAATCATTGGTCGAGGGACGCTTAATGCCTTCGAAGCAATACTCCATCCAGCATACTTATGCATGAAGATACCTTCGGAGCAAGGGCCCATTGCTGTTCATGGGAGTCAAGAAGCTACCAGGAGGACTGAAGGGAGTTGGATGGATTCAAAGGCAATCCATAACATAGATGGAGCCGAAGCTTGTCAGCAATATAAGCACAAAAGAGAGAAGGTTGCTTCGGCAGATCAACCGAAGCCTATGCTCCTGTGTGAAGATATAGCAGACCAAAAGGTACTGCTGGGATCTCAATTATCTAGTGAACAAGAAAAGACTCTGCTAAGATTTTTGTTCAACAACAAAGATGTCTTCGCTTAGACAGCTAATGACCTCTGTGGTGTTAACAGAGATGTCATTGAGCATTCACTCAATGTGGATTCATCTTTCAGGCCAAGAAAGCAAAGACTTCGGAAAATGTCTGAGGATAAAGCGGAAGGTGCTCAGAATGAAGTAAAGAGACTTCTCAGTGCTAGTGTCATCAGAGAAGTAACATATCAAGAGTGGCTAGCTAACACTGTTATGGTGAAAAAGGCTAATGGGAAATGGATAATGTGTATTGATTTCACAGATCTCAACAAGGCATGTCCGAAGGATGAGTTCCCTTTACCAAGAATAGACTCCCTTGTAGATACAACAGCTTCTTCGAAACTCATGAGCTTATTGGACTGCTACTCGGGCTATCACCAAATTTTTGGATGAATAAAGAGGATGAGCCAAAGACAAGCTTCATAACTCCTAGTGGTACTTATTGTTACCTTCGGATGCCTGAGGGGCTCAAAAATGCTAGAGGAAGCTTCAGCAGAATGACAGCCAAGGTTCTTCACTCTCAAATAGGCCGGAATGTGCTAACTTATGTTGATGACATCATAGTAAAAAGCACGAAACAAGAAAATCATATTGCTAATTTGCAAGAGACGTTTGCCAATTTCAGGCAAGCTGGTCTCAAGTTAAATCCAGAAAAGTGTGTTTTCGGAGTAAAGAAGGGCAAGTTTCTTGGTTGTCTAGTATCAACAAAGGGTATCGAAGCTAACCCAAGTAAGATCGAAGCTATCCTTCGGATGGAACCGCCAAATTCAAAGAAGGGGGCTCAACAATTTGCAGGAAGGCTAGCATCGCTGAATAGATTTATATCAAGATCAGCAGAGAGTAATCTACCATTCTTTGAAATACTAAAGTCAGCCGAAGTTTTTCAATGGGGTTCGGCTAAATAGAAGACTTTCGAAGAGTTAAAACAATACCTGATAGATTTGACAACTCTAACTCCACCTTCATCAGGAACTCTGTTACTCCTGTATGTGGCTGCCTCCCATTCTGCAGTCAGTGCGGCACTTGTATAGGAGAAGCAAGATGGCCAAGTAAAAAGACAAGCACAAGTGTACTTCGTCTCTGAAGTACTCAGTTTATCAAAGAAAAATTACACAGAATTGGAGAAGGTATTGTATGCTGTGTTAATGGCCTCCAGAAAGCTTCGGCATTACTTTCAAGCATATCATATAATAGTCCCTTCATCATAACCTCTGAAGGATATAATGAGAAACAGAGAAGCTACAAGAAGAATTGAAAAATGGGCTGCGGAACTCAATGAATTCACCATTGATACATGCATAGATCCTCAATTCAATCTCAAGTGTTAGCAGATTTCATTGCTGATTGGAAGCCAGGAGCTCAAGGAGAAGAAGCAACAAAAGATGTCGAAGCCTGGATGGTATTTTGTGACGGTTCTTGGCGAACCTTTGGCGCAGGAGCGGCTGCTGTTCTAGTAGCGCCCTCTAGAGTCAAGACATGCTATGCAGTAAAGCTGGACTTTAGTTGTACAAACAATATTGCCAAATACGAAGCTCTTCTATTAGGGCTTCGGAAGCTAAAGGCAATGGGAATAAGAAGGGCAATCCTTAAAACTGATTCCCAAGTTATTTCTGGTCATGTAGACAAAAGCAGCAAGGCAAGGGATCCAAAGCTTGAAAAATATTTGGATGCAGTTCGAAGATTGGAGGCTTCTTTTGAAGGATTTTCTGTAAAATATTCCAAGGGGGGAAATGAGCATGCAGATTTGCTAGCTAAATTAGTGGCACAGGGGCTCCCTTTGCCTTCGAAAGTGTTCTTTGAGACAATAAAAGCCCATTCAGTCGAACTTATGGAGAGGGCAGTGCTTGCAATATCACCTTTACATAGTGAAGATTAGAGGACTAAGATTATATCTTTCCTCCAAGGAAATTATCTTTGGGATGACGAAGTTTATAATAAAAGAATGGAAGCAAGAACAAGACCATATGTGATCATAGAAGGGGAGTTATATAAATATGGAGTCTGCTCTCCATTACTCAAGTGTTTGTCCAGAACTGAAGGTCAAGAACTGATGAAGGAAATACATGTAGGTTTATGTGGGTCTCATATTGTGTCTAGGCCTTTGCTGGGAAAGTTTTTTAGACAAGGATTCTACTGGCCGAAGGCAGCTTCGGATGCAGCAGATCTGGTTCAAAAATGTGAAAATTGCCAAAGATGTGCAAAAGACCAGAAACAACCTTCGTCTCTAACCTAGTTAATACAGCCAACTTGGCCACTGCAAAGGTGGGGTTTGGATTTGTTAGGTCCACTTCCACCAGCACAAGGAAATTTGAAATATGTCGTCATAGCAATGGAATATTTCTCTAAGTGGATTGAAGCAAAGCCCTTAGCCATAATAACTTTGGCCACAGTACAGAAATTCTTTTGGCAAAACATTGTTTGTCGCTTCAGCGTGCCGAAGGCAATAACCGTTGACAATGGAACTCAATTTGATGCTGAAACGTTCAAAGATTTTTGTGACTGAATTGGTACAAAAATCTATTTTGCATCAGTAAGGCATCCAGAATCAAATGGGTTGGTAGAAAGAGCAAATGGAATTATAATGACAGGAATAATGAAGTTAATCTTCTACCAGCCCAGAGAAAAGTGGCCAGATGAGTTGATCAAAGTGGTGTGGAGCCATAACACAACTGTATCAAGGTCAATATGTTTTACACCTTTCAAGCTCCTGTTTGGTGACGAAGCAATCTATACTACTATATTAAGGCTGCAAGTGGGTAGCCTGCCATCCCTGGTTCTATCTCCCGTCGATCTGGTTCTGCCTACCGTCCATCTGGACCGTCTAACTTAGTTCTATCAACCAGCAGCAGCACCTAACTCATCATATGTAAACCCTAGCCTTTCACATCCGCCGCCTCGATGCTCAGTGCCGAGCTCTCCCCTGCCTCGCTTCCCCCTACCTGCAGCTGCCGCCAGGGGCCCGACTGTAACACCACAGGTGTTTACCGTCTGCTCGACAATGAGTATGAATTTAAGCACATAATATCAGTGGATAAAACAGATGCTTAGTTTTAATCATCTTCGTCTATCGCGATTTTAATATCGCATCTGTTTCGTCTGTCGCGAGTTCGACATGGTCTTTATCTATCCGGGCTCTTCCTGAATTTTCGTGATGTTCGGAACCTAGTTGTTCCGAAAATCGGTGCGTCCGGTGATTATTTAAAATTCATCGCTCGCGCGAATACAAATTCGGAAGCTCGACCCACTTTGATGATTTTATTCCGAACAAATTAATTTGAACTCGACGACTAAAATGTTCGGGGCAAAATAGTCTGAATCACGCATTGTCTGAGTGAAATTGTGCGTGAGATTATGACCCAATTTATCCTTCAGCACACTGTTTTAACGGCAAAATCGTGTATACATTAGCAGATATGGTTTCGGCTAATTTTAGTCGAATCACACAGAGTAAATTATCACAGCCGAAATCAGTTTGATTCGGTCTGTTGCTTCTCGCCTTGATCTAAAATGGTGAATTAATGGTACGAATTCATCCGGCTCCTGGAAAAAACGATGTGCCAGCTCATTGTCGAATTATTCTCTGATTAAATATTCGGATAGCAGGCGAAATTCGTTTAGGTTCAACTTAATAAAACCATGTCACAATTATTGTTTACTCTGTATACATCGCTAAAAAATTAGGATCCAAAATATCTGTAATTTTCTGTATAAAAAAATGAGAACGTGAGAAAAATCTAAAAAAAAGATCTCTTCATCTCTATCTCCCACGCCGCTCTGCTTCTGAAGAAAAAAATCAGGCCGCCGTTATCCCCTGGTGCTTGGTCTTATCTCCTCCCTCCCCTACGCATGGTCTTCTTCTTCAGTCGAACGCCCAGCCTTCCCAGTGCCCAAACCCCCTTCTTCTCCCTCCCCTCTGCTCGCTCGGCCGCCTCGGGTCTCTAGTAGCCGAGCGCTCCTCCTCCTAGCTCCTCCCCTTTGCTCGCCCAACCCATGTCGCGCTCCTTTCTCCCCGCACGCGCCGAGCTCCATCCATGGCCGGAGATCCCTCAGCTCGCCGCGCCCAAGGTTCCTCCATGGTCGCGCACCCCAGTCCCTGCTCCTCCCTCCTCTAGTGCCGCAGCCCTACCACTACAACCTTTTAGGGCTTCTATGACATTATGATTATGTCACTAACTAGTGTTTATTTGTCACAAGTTGTATTTTGGTGACACCATTGTGACGAAAAGGACATCGTCACAGAAGGTGCGTGTTAAATAGCCTACAATGACGACCAACAAAAAATTGTCATAGATTTTATGACGCATACCATATTCGTCACTAAATCTATGACATTCTATTTCGTCATAAGTACCTCTAAAAACATCACAGTTCGTACTGCCATGCATTGCCACATGGCTAATGGGAATGACGTGGCATGTGACGTGGCAAAACCTTTATGACGAAAACATTTGTCATAGATTTGATCATGTGGCAAGCCACGTGGCAGATGACGTGGCAATGCATTTGTGATGAAAATTTTCATCATAAAATATGATGAAATGGCAAGTGATGTGGCGAAGCATTTATGAGAGATAAAATCATCATCAGAAGGAACACGTCATATAAATTCATATCGTCATAGAATATTACACATCACAACCAAAATATCTTATGAATTTGTTTAACACAAATATTTCATCCAACAAAGAATAATATAACTTCAAAACATATATCTACAAATCCTTTTACATAAGATCCAAAGAAAATCCTATAACTTCAACTCAAGGAATTAAACATTAAGCTTAATTGAAAATAATCCTATAACTTCAAATCCAGAGCTACTCTTCAAATCCAGAGCTATTGTAACTAGCTACTATAGCAACCATAAGGCTGTAGATCCTATAGTGGTCAAGTAGACTTGAGATGAAGGCACTTGGCCTCTATTGAAGCTTAATAGTTGACTAAGGAGATTGTTATTTTCTTCGGTCGACCTCTTCATACTATCAATGGTCTCCTGAGATGACTGCCTGAGCATTTAAGGTTTACACTTCTTCCCAAAGTCCATCTTTTTCTTGCTTATTGGCCTCGAGTCGATCCTGAAGTTGTTGAACCTTTATAGAAACTGTTGATGTTGAGCTTTTCTTGGAGACGGACTAAAGACCATGATTGCATAAGAACACACTGGAGCCCAGTAGCACACTATAAACAACTTCTGTAGGATATTTCGGTTGTTGTCCATCTTGAACTGGTGTTGCCACCATTTCTTCCATATCAACCTAATATAAAGGTTAAAGGTTATTCATCAGGATAGTATACCGCAAGTTGCAAGTTGTGAGTACCAACATGCAAGGAAAATAAGCACTTACAATAGCTTTCTGAATATTTTTGCCAAAACCTTTCTTCTTGCTGCAATGCATCTCCTTAAAAACATCTATTGCACTAGGTTCAGCATCCTTATATTTGTCTTGCTTCTGAAATGATATAAAATGAGTCCGGTGAGAATGGAGATCTTGAAATAAGGTACATGTTGGATTTCAAAATAATAATTTAAAAAATATTTTAGATATGAATAGTGCTAAAGCATTTCGATGAAACAGTATGAAAGCATCCTTCAAGTAACACTAGTATGGTCACTCTTTATTATGTAAAGAAAAGAAACAACGATGTTTATAAAGAACATCATGTTTCCTAAAATCTAATCATAACTTCTCAGAACAAAGTATTCTAGAGCACCATTTTGCAGAAAACCACTACGTGTGTTGATCATCATGTTTATTAAAATTCAGAAGTAATATCAAAAGTAGAACATTAGTTAAACACACATACACTCAAAAGAATAAAAAAATTCAAAAGAAGACTACACGAGAGAACTAAATTCTTGATAATTCTGCAAGCACACAGAAGCTCAAATGAGTAAACCATTTAGAATCAATGCATACAGTCATGATAAGAAATGTACCTTCAAAGTACATGTAGACGTCATCCTTTCGGCACCATGGCTTGCGCTACCTCACAATGACAGCTGTCATCACCTTCTTCCTAAGGTTAGGCTTTCCATTCTCCATGGTCACCAAAACCATGTCACCAACACAGGCAGAAGGATGCTTGTTAAGGCGCCCTTGATTCCCTTCACGGAAATGATGTAGAGGTTCTTGGCTCCAGTGTTACCAGCACAGTTCACAATAGCTATCAATGGTAGACCTAATGACATCCAGAACTTGTTACCAGCAGTACCTCCATGCCCTGCAGCTCAAAACACACACACACAAGTCTAATACATCATTATGAAGTGTAAACTATAGATAACAAGCAACATTTAAAGCACATTGATGTGAAATAAATTGTACACATTGCCAAAGTTTGTTTAAGAGAGCCTAAGTAGGAGTAAATGACAAAATACAGAAACGCCTAGACTGAGAAATGTGACACGCTGCGCTTCACTTAAGATCAACTAGGTTAGCTCTTTGCACATGAAAGAGGAAAACATCATGTGACAATTCGATTAACTCTTTACACATGAAACAGAACACTGGGGACGATTGGTAGTAGGTAAACATTTAATAACAATATTGACTAAATGAAGTTACCACCAATCATCTAATAAATAGCTTCATTTCATATAACTAAACACTAGACCATTAGGCGTGCTTTGCGTGACCTGCAGTTTCAACCGTTTGTGATCGTCCTAAAAACTGTAGTTTAACCAAAACAGTAACTATCGCAGCACTTTCTCTTGTAATGGTGGGAAGCATAATGATAGCAAAAAAAAATGGAACACAGATAACATATAAGGGGGCATTTCAATTTGGGTCATGTGCCTACAGTAATGCACTTGGTAGCATGCACTGTTTTATAATTTGAAATTTATAGAGTGAAACTAAACATATTTGACTACCTCTTTCAGTCGAGGTAACAGTTTTTGGATTGGAATGAATTAACGGAACTTAATTGTAAGTTGTTTTGGCTCTTCTAGGTACATAACTTCTGCTATGCTCCTATGTATATCCTGTCTTAGATACATAGTACAAGCTATGTATACCTAAAATAGCCAATGCTACTTGCATTTTGGAACAACGAGATTACATGATTTTTGGACTTCAGGTACAAAAGGCAGCCTATAATGGCATCCCAAAAAAGAATAGAATGATCCAAAGCCATGCAGGAAATTGAATAAACAAAGGTTAGATACAAATGAGGACTTTCAACTGGTGGTTGACTGAATATTAGATCTCAAATAAAAAATCGTTGATGACATGTAGGTAAGTTTTGGTTCTTTTTACAATAGCAATGATATGTTCCAAGGTAGGTCAATTAAGTTCCGTTAATTCATTCCAATCCAAAAACAAATACAGTGGGATGTCTTTTGTGAACTGATGCTTGTACAATACTCCAAATCTTAATTCATTCACAAAACCAATAATTTAATAAGCAGTATTATGACAGATATGGCGCATGAGACTTTAAAGATCCCTTTCCAGATATCTCAAGAAGAAAAAATAATTGTACTAATTCAAAGTAGGCTTATGTTTTCATAATGTTATTACTCTACAAGTCCACAGGTTTGCATATCACTCACCAAGCAAAGCATTGAAGTGTACAAGCAGGAACAGAGTCTAGCAATTCAAGATAACAATATGATTCTGCAGGAAGTTGATTGTAAGGGGTAAAGACTGAAGGAGGACAGCCAGGTGAGCTCGCTTAGATAGGAATTACACGAAAAGGCTTAAAGAGTTAAACTGACTCTTCATGGGTTTGAATTGGTACATTAGGATCATTGAACTATCAAATGGTAAGATCTCAAGATGATTTCTATGATACTATTGTCTACTTATTGATGCCATAACCAAGAATAAACTGGGCTCTCAATCCAAACATGCTATAAATATAGTAGCAAAGAAACAAAGATGACATCACAAAATAAGTCATTATGAACATGAATATATGACAACTTATAAGCAAAGGAAATTAACCAAAAGGAATATCCATACTACAAGATTATGGTCTTCGATTTGGAGCTTTTGATATAGCATTGAAACCTAAGCTGATTTCATAAACATATATTTCCATAGCAAAATGGTGAACCAAAACAAAGCCCTAGTATGTATTCAGATTTTAGAATCTTAGTGAATCGAGAGAGAAAAGTCACACTATGGTTAGCTAAAAAGAGCAGATTTTGGAGATGGAGATAAATATATGTTACAACATTAAATGGTCATTTGCTAATAAAATGCTTAGGTTTTGAGTGAAACAAGTATTTTTACCTTCATAAACTTCGCTCCACCAAAATACTCCTCTTGTTTGAGGCGGGCAGCCTTCACATATCTTGATACATAGGTAGCTTTTCCATCTTTAATGTGCATGGCACGAATCAACCAAATAGACAAAATGAAGATGGTATCACAGTTAGTACACCATGAATTATTAACACAACCTTTTGCTAGTTTAATAAAAAAAGACACATGATATACTACATGAACATAGTTAAGTGAGTACATTTCAACATCAAAGTTCTGCTACGAGACTCCCTCATCAGCTTCTAATCTCCACAAACAGCCACTGCTATGGACTTGTACACCTCGACAGTAAATCCCTGGCCTTGGCGACCATCCCAGCGCACGCGAGGCTGAAGATGAGCATGTTGTAGGTGACGAGCTTGGGGTTGACGCCATCGCTCCTCATCTTCCGGAATAGCCCTATAATCGAAAAAACAATAAGGATTTTTATTCAAAACAATAAGGCAAAACAACACTCAGCTCTGAATCAAATGTCTCGTGCCTTGGCTACCTAAGGGCATGGATGTGGAGCGCATGCTGATGACGCCGTCGAACCGGAGCTGGAACCGGGGCACACGAGCGTCGGCATGCCAGCACGCAGCATTAACGTTGTCACCGATGGGGAGGTAGTCTTAGGGCAAAGCAGGGCCTAGGAAGAGATAGAGCTTGGCCTTGGTGACAGGGCAGAACATGTGTAGGGAGGAGCTTGGTCTCGAGTCCGCCCTTAGCAAAGGCGCAGAGCTCGGTAGGGGAGGGGATGGGGCAGAGCTCGGCCTAGGCGCATCTCAGCGCCGGCGGTAGACTGGCGACGAGCGGTGCTGAGCACCTAGGCCTTGGTTGAAGGAGAACACCAAACAGGGCGACCGGGGCTTGGCAGGACTCCTCAAAGTGAAGGTGGGTGGAGGTGGAGCTCGGTTGGGGTCTGGGGCGGAGCTGGAGCCTGATAGATGCCGGAGGCATGGACCACTGAGATGCTCAACAGACAACAGATAGGAGACAACGCTTAGGGTTAGGGATTATTTTTTTACCGCCGATGCTTGGTTGGGGGCGTTTGGCTAAGGTATTGTCCCAAGCAATACCGAGCCATATAGGGCCCTTCACCCTAGCTCTGCTCTGGGGATGGCTCAGCGTTTTCCACCATGACGTTCGTCTTTATGCGGGTGTTGTAGAGGTACACTTTAGCACAAACGACGTGGTACTTGAGCACCGGGAGGACATGGGAGATCTATGCACGGCTTGCTGGAGTGGGACACAGTGTTTGTGAGCACCAATAGCGCCCCACGCAGACTGGGTTGGGGCGCGTGCAATCATCCTCGCTGGAGGGATTGAGATTGTCAAAGAGGCCCTTTGTGGTAGCGACGGAGCGGACGGGTGTGGATGAGGAGAGGAGAGCGGACGACTAGTGGCATGTCTAGGGGCACGATCAGGGCCAGGCAGCCGCCGCGTCGACGTCGACGTCCGTCACCGTGCAGATGGTGGTTGCAAGGTTAGCCAGGATTTGGATGGGCTTCCACTCCCCATGCAAAGCCTCGACGAGGCCACGACTATAAAATTTTTGGAGCTCCTATGGGGTTTCTTATGGGGCTCGGTAGGATTGGTGGGAAGATGAGAAAACGGCGCATGCAGCTACGATAGTGGTTGTGTGGAGGGAGAAGTGGCATGGGGTTCGAGTTTTGGCTCCTTTGCCTCCAAGGAAGTGGAGATGCGTGCATGACTAGGAAGAAGGAAGAGGAAGGTGTTGGTGTACCAAACATGGATCAACAAGTGATGGCAAAAGGAAAATTGGATCTTTTATATTGTAGAAATACATATGTCTAAGCCATATGCGTATTGTCATAATATCGTCACAATTATTATGTTGAGAAGGTTATGACAATTTATACTTATGACGATTCCTATATTGTTATAGAAAATTGTCACAAACATGATGCTAGAGTATGTTTTGACAGGTTTAATGACGGATGTTAAATTTTCATCATTATATCGAGCCACCTTCTGAAAATCGTCATAAACAAGGATATTTAATGATGAATTATTCTATTGTCACTGACTATTCGTCATAGAAGGCCATAAGTGTTGTAGTGTACCACTCCCTGCCGCGCGAGCTTGCCTGTGCTCGGCCGCACCCATGTCGGCTCCCTGCTCGGCCATGGAAGACGCGTCGCCGCCCTGGTTCCTGATCCCTGGCCGCCGTGGAGCTTCCTCGCCGCCCCTGGCTCGGATCCAACGCCCAAGCGCCCTGCCTGTCTCCCTGCGCGTGCTCCCGGGGTCCTGCTCTCTGTTTGCCACACGCAGCCGACGTTTCTCCCTGACGTGCTCGCCCAGCCATCTTCCATGGCATGCGCCCAGCCACCCCTTCGTTCTCCTCCTCGCTGCGGTGCTCTCCCTAGCCGAGGTCGGCCGAGCGCTCAGCAGCTCCTCTGCTCCTTCCCTGCGCGCAGCCGTTTTCTTCAAGCGCCGTTCCATGGAAGCCCCAGCTCGGCCTGTGCGCTCCGGCAACGCCGTCCTCTACTCGGCCTCCCTGCACCGTGCCATGGCGACCGTCGGACCGACCATCCCCTGCGCGCCGACTTCCCTGTGCGCGCCTCTGTTCCTTGTCGTGGTGGTGTCGTGGCGTGGCGACGTCGTGTGCATCGCGGCAGCCGTCCTGACCGCAAAGCAGTCCGCGCAATAAAGTTCGCCCGGCCGCGACCTCGCCTTGTTCCCTGTCGCGCTCGCCTTCGTGGCCGTTGCCTAGCCCATCTCCTTGATGCCGCATAGGCCCCTGTTGCCTGGTCCTGGTGCTCGTGCTTACCCTCAGCTCGCGTCGACGCTCGCGCACCTGCTCGTCTTCTCTGCGGTGCACCCGCTCTTGTCCATCGGATTTCGCGTGTGCTCGCGTTTGCCGTCGAGCCATTGAATCCGTTTTCCCCTGCTCAACCTCGTCTTCGCCCTTCTGGTGGCCATCGTCAATATGGTGCTGCACTATGCTCCTTTATCTGGTCACACTGGCTGTCGACCTTGTTGGTCCTTTCTGTGTCAAACCAGCAAGCTCCACCACCGTCACTCAACTGCTCGCCTCGTGTGTGCTCATAAATTTTTTTGGTCGTGTCTGCTGAGCTGACCAATGCTCCAGCTCGCCGTTATCGCCAAGTCCCACGCAGCTGTGTTGTTCTCTCGTCATCATTCATTCCTATTTTTCCCTGCCATATGCCGCCTCGTCATGACGAACCTGAAGACGGACAGACGAAGCAAGTATCGGAACAAAGGCTGATCGTCAAGTGATCGTCGTCTAACAAACACTAATCTAGTGTTATTCCAGGCAAGCCCCGGTGCATGCAACCCCTTCCTTGTGTTTTTAAATGATTTTTACACACTTTAAGTCTAGTGAAATGTGCATTAGGTTTATAGGAGTTGCTTGGAAAACCTTTGATGCATTGGCTACCTTGAAATCCATTCCTTTTCTAGATACTTCCGGTGAAGTATCAAAATATGATTTACAAAAAATGCTTAGCCCTACTTATAAGCAGATAGAGTTTGTCCTTTGCACTAATGCCTAGCTCAGGTTTATCCTGAGGAAGGATGGCTTCTACCTGCAAGAATATTTTCATTGGGAGCATGGTGGGATCTTACTACAAAGTTCCCTATAATGCTCTTTTCATCCTAAGGAACACAAAACAATCCTAAGGATGGAAGTACTTAAATCGAGACCTGGGTTAGGAATAGGTGATGCTCCACCAAGATTAATTAAGGATTGGATACGTATGTAGGCCTGTATGATCAAGGACTATCTTAACTGGCCACATGCCCTGGATATGGGATAGGGTAAGCTTGAACCCAGCTATTCCATACGTGAAAAGACAACCGCGCACTGGGCGTGGGAGATGGTGGGATAGCGTGTACCCTCCTGGCTGGAGGCTGGACGGAGGGGTACTGTGCTCCCGGGTAGTGCGGACCGGTTCACGTTGTGGAGGATCTGTGGGAACGGTTGACATATGCAAGGGTTAAGTGCTACATATTTCATGTGGTTAGAGATCCTCAGCTGAGTAAATCGATTCGGATCGCCGTTATATCCCCGAAGAGTGGAGACTTGATCACTGACCTACAACCTTGGTCAGGATGTAAACATTATGAATAAAAATTATGTTGTACTGATGAGATGGTGAAATTAGACTAGGTGCAACTAGAGTCTATTAATATTTAATCTGGCGTTAAAATATTGAAAGTAAGGACTGACTTTAGTAAGCTATTTCTGCAAAAGTATCTAAGTTGATTCTTGCTAAAAGCCTTTCCTTGATTCCCAAATCCAGCATATCCTTGAGAGTCTTTTCTTTAGTCGGGTAAGTCTTGCTGAGTAATTGCATACTTAGGGTTTTATTCCCTGTTGTTTTTTAGGTTTTAACTTTGTGCTGCTGTTGATGGTGTTAAGTGTCGGTGGGCTCGACCTTCTTATAAGTCTAAGTACCTCTCCTATACTTCTTATTGGGGATTGTCATTGAGCTAGCATATATATTTCAAAACTATAGATAATTTATAACAGTTCAAAATTATTTCTTGAATCACTTTTATAATCACTCCGATCATGTACAATGTAAATTTGTTGCAACTTGTAAAATTTGGTAATAAGATTTCCACTGCAAAATTGTTGGTGTGTGATTTGTGTTTACTTAATCCTGCGGTTCTGGTTGTAAGTGGTTTATCCGGTGTCCTTGGGGCACTCGGACGGATCCTGTTAAGTTATCTGGTGCACACGTATAGTAGTCTGAGGTCTTTGAGACAAGGACAGTTGCATGTGGGCCCAATAACTTGGGAGGTTCTGCCACACCGCCTCGCCTCGCCTCGCTCCCCTCGCCCCCTGTCGTGCTTCGCGAGCATGGGGTCCGGGCGGATGCGTATGGCTTGCGCCGTAGCGATGCCAATTGATATGCAGCAAGAATGAACGAAGACATAAATCTAGTTGATGCTCCTCTCCATCACCTTGTTGTACTGTAGCCATGAGATCTGGCGTTGCAGCTTCATCTGCACGTAGAACCTGGCGATGAACTCGTCCGCCTTGACGTCCACCCCGGCATCCTCGCCGCTGTCCGCTGCCACCGATCGTCTGGCCGTGCTCGCACGGCAGGCCTCCCCCACCACGCGCTCCAGCAGCAGCTCGCTATCGCCACAGCAGCTCGGCTCCTCTTCCTCCTCATCCTCGACGTCACTGTAGCGCACCCGGCGCCCTCGTCCATCTCCCGCACGACGGCGGTGCTGAAGAAGTAGCGGTCGTCACCTTAGAGGCCCAGCATGTCCGGCACGGTCGGCGCGATGCAGGGGATCAGGCGCAGCACGCGCGCAGACAGGGTGCGTAACCGGAACACCGGCGTCTCGTCGATGGAGTACTCGCGCTCGCCGCAGCGGAGCCAATCGCCGCGCGCGCCACCCGGGCCGGCGAGGCCATGGCCGTGGCGGCGGAGCATGCGGAGCAGGCGCTGGCTATGCGCCGCGCCGCCCTTCTGTGCCCACAGCACCGCCAGCCATAGTAGCCGCCACGCCCACGTCCCGAATGACGGCCTCTTCAGTCCCGCCGCCATTGCGCTGCGTGTCGGATCAGATGGCGGTGCTTCATTCGTCGAATGCGAAATGCCGCTGGATCATCGCTCCGCACTGCTTTGCTCGGGTGATTGCTTTGCTTCGAGTTCGAGATGAGTTGGCCATTGGGAGGGAGAATATATATAGGAGCTATGGGGGTTGGTCGGCTGGGTGGCATTGCTTGCGAGCTTTGGTTTGCAGCGGCACGAGCGCGGGAGGAGGAAGCGAACGCGTTTAGCAGCTCCCATGCCGCCCGCGTTAAGCTGGACTGGACTGCCAGAGGCTGCAGACACATGATTGGGCGGGGGTGGGCTTGTCATGTGGGGCCGTTTTCCAGGACGAAGGTGGCTATGGCACCCATGGACCTACTGGTTCACATTTTCGGGATGCTACTACGGAGCCTGGAGGCGTTGGCTTCATCTACTTGATGGGCAGGAGTGGCAGCACGGGGATGCGGCCAGTCGGCCATGGTTGTATTACCTATGATGAACGTGGGGGCCTCACCCTGTCGTGGCCTTGGTCGATCCTGAGCGAATTCCTGGGTTCCCCTGATGAGTTCGCAGCTGTTGTTGTTTTCGGTCCCCCCACACACATGGTTTTTGCCCAGGAGGCGGCGAGAGGAGACTGTCCATCCATCCCTCGTTTTTTCAGATTATCCGGTAAAACCAGGTAATCTAAGTATTTCGCCAGCCAGTTCTGAGCTGTAATGCATAGTCGACGACCAGCGATTTACATGATTGAATGCTTCCCCCTCTTTTTTATCAACCAGTCACCGATTTAAATTAAGCTATATATTTATATAAAATATTGTTAGCGCACCTCATCTCAAAATAGGATTACTATAATCATTGTATAAAATGAGAGATGCACCCTCTTTTTACAAAGGATGGAGTCCACGATCTTGTCAAACGTAACCTACGTTTTTTAGGAATTTAAAATGGATGTCAAAATCAAATCGCTTTACCTTTGCCTAGCTGTTCATTTGGGAGAAGTGCCACTGTACCACTACGTGCCCTCATGGTTTCTTCATTTATTTAATGCAATCCATATTTTCACTTTCTATTTAATGCCACTTTCTAATACTTGTTTGGACTTCATTCTCTCAGTTTATGACCCTAAACCCTAAACCCCTACTTTCTGAAGGTGACACATAAATTTGTTTTGACTCTTTTTTCTTTTTAAAATGCTTATCATGTCCTCTCTATATTGTGTTTGTTGTACCTACATGACCAAGATATAAGAGCATTTAGAAAAAAGAAAATACAATATGTTTTACCCCTTTGTGCTTCATAGTAATCTCTACTGTCCCTTTGCGTTCATACTTTAATAGATAAACTTTCTAACTAACGAGTCTAAATTATTCACTTGAACCAGACAATAATGAAGATGTCGAGATAGTGGAGAAGGTACCAAAAGCTATTATCAGGTACACTAGGTTCCTTACCGGGTTATCGGAGGAGAAAGAGGTGAGCGATTCAAGAGCTTGATGCTACAGTTAGTTACATGATGCCGGTGCAATGGTGCTACTATGCGGACAATGTTGCCAACAAAGCAAGACATGACAAAGGTGCGAATAATAGTAGACATGGTTATGGAGGAAAATAGCAAGGGAGGTATGTTTCCATTGCTGGTGTGATGACAAAGCCGGGACATGTTTTTAGGATTTTGACGCTGTGCAAATCTCTTATATTCTAGGTCCATTGGGACATCATACATTTCCAGAATATGAAGTAGCTTTCATCGTTACATGAAACATTCTTTTACGAGGCATGATGTTTGCACTTTGACTTTCCAAATTTTATAGCTTCCTTGTTATTTCTTTGACCGATTCATTGGCCTTAAGTTATCCAAGGTTTTGAATTACCTTCTACAAGTATCACATTAAGATACTATGTAATCATTGTGCACTATCATTTTATCAAATATTTTGTATGTCATTGCAACGCATGGGCACGTACCTATATAGTGGTGAAATAACAAGAATAAAATAACAAAATTTGTGTATGATTAGTATCATAAATGGATTACAAAACATTTTCTCGTAACTTTATAACAGACATTTGTACATAAGTTATCGTGATATTATATATTTCCGTTGCAACGCACGGGCACACACCTAGTAACTCCAGAAGAAGTCAAAACAGGATCAGTAAGAACAACAGCTTCAACGGAAGACGAAGCTAATTCTCAAATAACAAAAGACACTATAGAAGGGACCAGACTTCAGGCCATAGAGCACATCAATAAGTATCAAGCCGAAACAATAAAATGGCGTGATAGAAAATTTCGATTGAAAAATATCAAGCTAGGTCATTTGGTGCTTCAGAGAGTAGCCAACCCAGATACAGTGGGCAAGTTACAGCTAAAGTGGGAAGGTCCTTTTCTAGTAGTATCTTCGTCAAGACCCGGTTCTTATAGATTGAAGGATATGGACGACAACGACATACCTAGATCTTGGAACACGGATGAGCTTCGGTGGTACTATGTGTAATTCATGTAATCTTTTTCATTTTTCCTATGGCACCCTTTTCCTTTCAGGAGGGGAGAAAGGTTTTTAATGGGGCCATAGTTTGTAATTTTCATTCTTATTTAGCCCTATGCAATACAAGGGCCAAAATCCTCCAAAGATGTAACATGTAAAATCAGAACCTGCACCATCGAGTGCAAAAGAAAACAGCGAAAAGCTCAAAAGACGTCCCTAAGGGAATGCAAAGCTATAATCACCCCAAGCATGATAAAGTTGCAAAAGACATTCCTAAGGGAGTGCAGCGTAAGTTTCGAAGCTGCAAAAGTCATTCCTAAGGGAACACAGCGTAAGTTCCAAAGCTCAAAAGTCATTCCTAAGGGAATGCAGAGCCAAATACCACCGAAATATAAGGTGAAGAAGCTCCAAAGTTGTTCCTAAGGGGATGCAGAGCTTAAATGCCACTGAAATAGAAGGTGATGAAGCTCCAATGTCAATTCTAAGGGGATACAGAGCTTAAATACCACCAAAATAGAAGGTGAAGAAGCTCCAAAGTCATTCCTAAGGGGATGCAGAGCTTAAAGACTCCAAAGTCGTTCCTAAGGGGATGTAGAGTCTGGGTGTGGCTTCGTGTGTGTTTGGAACATTCATTTGCACATTACATTACATCATTCATTGCATTCATACAGACATTTATTTAGACATTCGTAGGATCATCATCATCATAACATGAAGCACGAACAGAAATACTCCAGCTTCGACGGCAGTGCTTCGATGAACACGAAAAAGCTTCATTTCAAACATACACATTTTATGCAAGGACATGCTTCGTTGTGTACGAAAAGAAGGGAAGGTGTTTTTCGCCTTCGGCTCAAAAGATACAAGTTTCGTCCACAACAAAGCAATTTGTACATGGATGAAAAGGTAAAAATATATTACAAGGTATGGACAAATACACACAGTATTGTTTAATTCTCGATTACAATTTTTTGCAAAGATAATACAAATATTCCTAAGCTCTATACAGGCAGGCCTAAAGAGAAGCTTCAGCAACCTTCAGAATGTGCTTTGGGTTATCAACCTTCGGCACCACCATCCTGCAGAGAAACAATGGTATAAGGTAAAAAGTAATTACAAGAATCAAGGCAAGCAACAGGTATAAGTTCCGTACCGGTTTAAGTAAGTTTCGGGCTTTGTCCCCAGCCAACTCTCGTCCACCCTCAGCCCGAATCTAAGTTATGAATCTATTTCCGATGCTTCGGGCTTCACTGGGAATATCAATCAAATCCGATGGTGACAGGTTGAAGGTTGGTCTGTTTACTATCTTCACATGCGTGCAACAAGCCTTCAAGAATGTGGCAACTGTGCTGCGAGAAGCTAGCAAGGCACAGAAGTCACCATGCCCAGCTATCACTTCATCAAGTGCATCAACTTCATTTTCAATATGTTTGAAGGTATTTGGTATGTCTTCAGGCGAAGGGGTAATATCTTCAGAACTGGCCCTAACCGAGCTAAAGACTCCCTTTAACCGTTGCACGCAGCATCTGCCAAATTCTAAGCACGTATCCCGAAGGTTTTCAAAGATTTCTGCAACTTTGTATTTTTGTCAGCTTCGGCTTCATATTTCGCTTGCAGATTTTTCTTCTCTTGTTAAAAGTTTTTTGATTTTTCTTTTAAGGTTGTTTGACTTTGGAGGAGCTCCTCGCTTAATCTAGCATTTTCAGCTTGAATTTCTGCAAGCAAGCCCTCTGTTGCTTGAAGTAGGAAGTCCTTCTCTAGAGAAGCTTCGTAATCCTTGATCTTACTCTCCAGGCCCTCGATTATGATTTCATTTTTCTTGTCTTTGAGGTCTTGTTGCATCCTCAGTGCCTTACTTAGTAACATACTCTGTCGAAATAAACTGACATTAGAAAATCTTGATTCGTCACAAATATAACAGAAATCTAGGCAAAAAGAATTTTACCTTGAAATTGGAATAAAACAGACTGCCGACGATATGTTGTCGCTGGTAGCCGCTAATATCAGCCTCTAGCTTCAGGAAACCGACACTCTTCGACAAAGTGTCGATTATCTTTGCCTCGGCACGATCGCCAATGCATCCTAAGGCTCCTTCGTCAATTCCACTAAAGAGCATAGCTCCTGGCTGGTAGCCACAGGATATCCCATATTCCTGTGGCTCCTTCTTCTCAGCCTCGGACAATTCTTGACCCACCAAGTTCCGAAGGTCAAAGTCCCTTTCTTCTGCAGCAGCATCAGCAATCTTTTTCCCTTTGTCAGGCACTGCGGACATGACCTTCTCCGTTGCCGCAGCTGCCTCCTCCGCAGCTGTCGGTGTTTTGGGCCCGACCGCGCACCTGGGGTTGCCCCTCAAGGTGCTTTTTGGAGTAGGACGGTGTTATCGACTGTAGCTCGATGGTTCGTGCTAAATGCACGAGAGACACTGGACAGTTGTGTATAGGTTCGGGCTGCTTTGAGATGCGTGACACCCTACGTCCTGGCGTGAGTACTTTATGTGGTGGGTTACAAGGAGGTTCTGTAGTGTTGGAAACGTAGAGAGCCGGTGTTGGTGGCTAAGTAATGAGGTCGATCGTCTTGAAGGGGTGCCCCCTAGGCCTTATATACTCGACCATGGGACATTACATGTGGATATGATAACAACGTGCGCCTAAGTAATAGTGAACTGATTGAGTCTATCTTACTATAATTAAGCCGACCCATCCTCGCTTAGTTCCAATGTACGGGGCTCCTGCGCGGGAAGGTCGGGTCACTGTTGTGATCACTGCTCGGATTCATCGGGTCGCCTGGGCTTGTGTCAATCTGATCTTGTGTCGATCCACTTCACTAGGCGTTCTTTCCCAGGCCCACGAAGGGATGATCTTGTGAATTATTGGGCCCACGGGCCTTTCGTGAGGTCTTTTATCCTTCCGGTGCATCTGGGGGATATCTGTCCCCCACAAGGCCCCGATCTTTGGGTCGATTTTGAAATAACCGGCCCAAAGATCCAAGGTCTAGCTTGTAGTTTTTTAATTTTGATAAGGAATAATTCGAAAGTAAGTCCGCTGGGCCATTGCTCCTGAACTCTGAGTGATCCAGTAAAAACGATCTTTTACTGCCTTCTTCCGTTATTGCTCTTCAAAACTTGATGTTCTGCCTTGAGTTTATGCTTTAGAGGTCAGCATTTTGAATTCATTGGGTGCACTGAAGGTGCACCCAATGGGTGTAGCCCCCGAGCTTCGAGTGGATTTTTGTAAATAATCCACTCGAAGGTCTTCATTTTAGGTCTTCAAGAATCACTTTTATCTTCCCTTTGTGCTTTTTTAGAAGTCAGCCTTGTCTTAGTTTCACCATATGCTTTAGAGGTTAGCATTCTGCTTCTCAGGGTAGATGATTCATTGGGTGTAGCCCCCAAGCTTTGAGTGGATTTTTGAAAACAATCCGCTCAAAGGTCTTCACTGTCATATTGGAATCCACATAATGCTTTAGAGATCAGCATTATATCATCAACATTATGCTTTAGAGGTCAGCATTTGTTTTTGTTCTTCGAAATCGAGCACAAGATCTATCCATATCTTGCTAGGTCTGGCAATTTATTTGATCTACGACTGATTGGACGTTCGATAGATGGCCTTTGGCTAATCTTCCTATCACTTCGTGCTTCAATGCTTCTATCGATTAGACTTGTACCTCATCAGCTATATTTGGCTTTCCTTTGATCCTTATTGATATCTTCCTTCTATCTTGAGGTATTCATTGCGTATACTGTATGGATGTGACTGCTTGGGAAAAATTTATTGAAAATTCCTGGACGTCCCCCCAATGGGTGTAGGCAAGGGACGGCTTGGTGCGCTGAGCATTTAGCAAACTGCTTCTAAGTAGTAACTTGACGTGACTGCGGGTGTAATCATATCATCCGAGTAGTTGACTGGAGTCCCAATGGGTGTCGTGTTACATGGAACGGCATCAACCGCCTGACATGTTTCTAGACGGTTTGGATTGCATACTGAATTTTTGCGACTGTTCAGTGGCCGTGGTAGGAGGTGTGCGGTTACCTTCTCCTTCTATAAATAGTGTTCTTGCTTCTCCGGCGTTTTCACATCTCTTACTGCTGCTCGTTGCTTACTCTTTCCACTTTCTTTCTACTCTACCATGGGCAAGAGCAAGAAGGGTGGTAGTTCTTCGCATCACTCCGGTGATAAGCGGAAACGTGAGCCGACTCCTCCCTCGGAGGACTTCGGCGACTCGGAATACTCGGAGGAGGAGTTCTCCTCTGAGTCAGAGGGCTCTCCGGTTCACGCCTCTCCCTCGGCATCGTCTGATGATTCAGACGACTCCCAGGGGATCGCCGCGGAGGTGTGGACTTACATCCGGGCTGTCAAGCGCGCCGGGCTCGAGGGCTCGGATGAGTCGGAGTACTCCTCGGACTCGTCCGAGTGCGGCGGCGACGGCGATGGCGGTGATGGCGATGACGACGGAGGCGACGGCGACGGTGGCGGTGACGACGGCGAAGGCGACGGCAAGGGTGGCAGCAGCGACGGCGGCGGCAAGGGTGGCCGCAGCGACGACGGCGATGGCGGCAAGGGCAACAGCAGGGGCAGCAACAAGGCTAGTGGCTAGACGCCACTGGTTTTAGATGTTAGTATAGTTTAGTAGTAGAAGTAGTATTAGTGAAATAATATAGTAGTAGTTAGTAGTATAGTGTAGCAAAATGTAATGTAGTAGTAGGGAGGATATCAGCTCATAATGAGTTGATTTGTAAGTTCGGTAATGCTCCCCTTTGATAATGAAGAAGGATTTCGCCCCATTCTGTGTGCACCATTTTGCCTCTCTGTCAATCGTCGACCGTATTTATGCTTATTGCAGATGTTGTTTTTGGATGTAACGCTTCAGTAGCAACTTAGAACCGTCGAGTTGCATTTCAGACTGCCTTCTTCGCGATGTCAGCGCTTTAGTGGTAGCGGCTGAGTCCTTTGGGGTCACGTTACTGCTTTAGGAATAACAGCCGAGTGATAGCGGGCCACGTCGGTGTTCTAGAAGTAACAACCGAGCGGTTACTGGTGATGTCGGTGTTTTAGAGGTAACAGCCGAATCCTTTGGAGCCACGTCACTGCTTTAGGAATAACAGCCAAGCGACTGCTGGCGACGTCGGCGTTTTAGAAGTAACAGTCGAGTGATAACGGGCCACGTCGACTACTTTGGAAACAATGACCGAGTGAAGTCTGGTAACGTCAGCGTTTTTAGAAATAACAGCTGAGTTAAATTGGGCCGCGTCGGCCGTTTTGGAAATAACAGGCGAGTGATGACATGGCATGCCAGCGTTTTAGAAATAACGGCTGGATGATGACTGGGCGCTTTTTAGAATTGGCGTCTGGCCCGGGAAAACCCCATATGTACTGCACTGTCGCACGCCTCTGCATTCTGTGCCCTAGTTTTGCTTTTTTGCAATACTGCCTCCGCTCCGCTCGCTACCAAGGTTGAGATGGCGCCCAAGCGGAAAGCCTAGAGTTCGTCCGTCGCAATCATTCCTCCTCTCGATCCCAACAGTCAGTTGCCTTTCGCAGGTAACCACATGTCTGTTGTCTCTGAATCCGACCTTCTCCATCTCGTATCCATCGGAGTTCTTCCTCCGAAGGAACTCTGCTCTTGGCGGATCTGCTGTGGGGTCACTGTTCCGACAAAAGATACCCATGAATCCGTCATTTACATTCCTTTTCTCATCCGCGGCCTTGCTCTTCCTATTTCTCCTTTCTTTCGCGGTCTTCTTGACTTCTATCACTTGAATCTGACCCATCTGAATCCCAACTCCATTATGCAAGTTTCCGTTTTTGTTCATTTGTGTGAAGCTTTCCTTGGTATTCTGCCACACTTCGGCCTATGGAAGTACTTGTATCACTGTCGGCCTGGAATGGCCGGGGGACAGCACCAGCTTGTGGGGGGTGCGAGTTTGGAGATGCGCCGCGGGAGGAAAACCGAGTACCTCGACATCCCACTCAAGGACAGCATCAAAGGATGGCAGCTGGAATGGTTTATCATGGAGAATCACGGGAATTCCCTCCCCCCATGGTCAGGGAGACAGCCAAATGTTCGCACTCTGAGTTGGACCGAATCCCCCACAGATCTGGAGGTGGCTGAGGCAGGGGCTCTGCTTGCTGAGGTTGGATTATTGAAAGAGAGGGGTCTGACTACAGAAGCTGTGGTCGCTGATTTCATTTTCAAGAACATTCAGCCACTAAAAGACAGAGCATACCCGGCTTATCTGTATCGAGTCCTCGCTGATTCAACCCGGGTTACCAACAGAAGGATTCATGCTGTGGATTTGGTGAGCCGGCTCGAGATGATACTCAGAGGCAAGGTGTCGAATATTGGAGCTCCTGTTGCATAATCAGCCTGGAATCTGCCTCCTTCTAAGGCTTTTACCAGTTTTGTGTCAAATCCTCCTGCCGGTGATAGAGGTTTGGGCCTTAGAGTGTGACCCTCTCCCGAAGAGGTTAGTGCTTTGGTTGCCTCACTTGGTGAAATCCCTGACGACGAGAGGCAGGTTCATTTTGAGGTACCTTTGAATCCAAGTGATGCAGAGATAAGTGCCATTCTGGATATGTTGGCTGAAGATTCCTCTAATGCAGCTCCTGCTGAAACACTAGCTGTAGCACCCATCACAGAGGCTGGCAAAGCTTTGGATATTCAGAGGTCTGATAGTGTTCGTCCGAAGCGTCCTCGCCGAGCCACTCAACCAACTTCTCCTGCAGAGGGGAAGAAAAAGAAAAGGAGACGTCTTCGCCGAGTGTCATGCTTGGATCAGGATGCCAGTCCTTCTTCTCCTGCTGCTGAGGAAGTGCTAGTGCTAGTTTTTGCTGAAGCTGATCCCAATGGGTGTGACCCGACTGATGCTAATCCCAATGGGTGTGACCTTGATGATGCTGATCCCAATGGGTGTAATCTGGCCACAGCTGATCCCAATGGGTGTACTATCCGCATTATTGATGAAGATGAGGAAGAGGAGAATGAGGTCCCTTTAATTCGGAAGAATAGCCGGCGCTACATAGCTAGCGGGGAAAGTAGTGGTGTTCCTTCTCCAGCTTTGTTTGCCCTCGTTGGTTTGCAAGAATTGTCTCTGGCAAACTTTGATCAGACTCTTGAAGACATGGTCCCAGAAGATCTGTTGTCAGAGCCGACAGATGGTGGAATGATGGAAGTTTGCGCTGATGTGCCTAATGTCGGGTTGGAGTTATCCCACGCGGCGTCCCGTGCCTCATCGACCTTGGATCACGGTCTTAAGGGTCAGGAGGCTGGTCTGGATTGCCTTGCTCCCATGGAAGTGGTTGAAGGTTCTTTAGCCTTAGAGGTGGCTGTTACAGAGGATTCAGCCCTCAAGGATGGCGCTAGCGCTTACCCAGCTCCCGAGGGTGTTGCCGGGGATGATTCGGCTCGGATGGGTAGCGCGAGCTATGACCCAGCCCCCGAGGGTGTCCGAGTTGATTTTCCCTCTCATACTTCCATGGATGTTCACGTAGTGTCTTCTCCTCCGCATTCTGGTTGCCTGGCAGCAGCTCAAGCTTCAGGTCAGGGAGTCGCCTTAGAGGCCGGCGCTCCTGATGACAGAGTTTAGATTTCTGCTGATGACACTAACTTGGTCCCCACTAATGCATTGCGAATTGTTCTAGTTGGTGATCCTTCATCGAGCCATCACTTGACTTCCCACGACTTGGGAGTTTCTTCGTTCTTCTCCAACCTCTAGGTAATTTGGTCTTTCCTGATTTGGCTGTATCCCGGGTGTGATATTGTTCTTTACACTCATCTATTTTTGTCGTCAGGCATTGGTTGACGAAATGGCTGGTCAGCTGAAGTCGCAGGGTGCTTCTGTCCCGGAAAGGGCTCTGTCTCTGACGCATTGGAATCCAGTGCTGCTTCAGCGGCGGGTATCTGATTTGGAGATGGCAAATGCTGGTTAGTGCCCTTTGTTTCTTCTTTGGCTACTTGATTAATCTAATTTTTAGCTAAACACCCTTGCTTGACTATTTCTTGACAGATATGGCTCAGCAGTACTCTGATCTTGAAGAAAAATATTCTCAAGATCAGACTGAATTGGCCCGGGTTTCTACTTCTCTAAATGATGCTAACACGCTGAACTCCACTCTCCATGCTCAGCTCGACTCTGAAAAGGTGACCAGTGAATTAAGCTTTACTTGGCTTTGTCTGCTGTGTTCTTAGTTCTTGCTTGACGTTGGAGAAACTGATTCTTGTCTGCAGGAGGAAAAACGTGCTCTTGCCACTTCTCGTGACAACCTCGACAAGCTATACCGCGACGCCAGCAACTCGTTGACCATCTTGGAGAGGAGTCATCGCTTCACCATGGAAGATTTGGATAATCATCATTATAAGCTGCAAGAGTCCTTGGATGACATGATTCGCCTCAGGCAATTGGTGTCGAACAAGGATACTATCATCAAGGATCTACGTGCTTCCAAGAAATCAGTCGTCCAGGAGCTAGAAACTGCTCGGTTGGCTATCAAAACTGCTGAAGAGACTTCTGCCACTCTGAGGGCCCAGCGCGACAAAGCTATGGACAAAGCTATTCGCGCGGGGCGGATCCTGATGAGGAGACCCGGCGTGGTTGTTCCTAACGACATAGTGGCTGACGTCAATGCCGCTCCAGATTCTTCGAGTCGCCCTTCTTCGTCGTTCGCTCCTGAGAAGAACATTACCAAATAGAAACACTGAATGTTTTGTATATGTGGTTAGTGTGCTTGGATATTCCGTCAGAAAACATTTTTCAGTACTGAATGCCGTTATTGTTTTTCTGTTGTTAGAATACAACCGTATCTATAACCGCAGAAGTAAATGCAGTATGATGGTTTTGAAATTTCTTCGTATTCCGCAGGGCATAGAGGTCGCTCTAAGATGAGTAATTGCCAACGTGCTCGTGTTGGATTAAGTAGACGCGAGTGTGCTGTGCTGATTTAAGTTGTTACCGACTTAAACCGACTGCTCCATTAGTAGGGTATAATGGTCACCCCGAGTTAAGTAAGCGTGCAGGTTGACAGTGAATAATTTGAGTGCCTTTGAAGTCTTTTTATTGATGATATATTTCCCAGTTTACAGAATACATTGTCGTCCCATTAGCTTTTGAGATATAGCTAGGAGTAAAACTTCCTGAGATGTTCTATGTTCCATGAGTTCCCAATTTCCGTGCCGTCCATTTGAGTGAGATGGTATGATCCAAGCCGAGTGACTTCTGCTACCATGAATGGTCCTTCCCATAATGATGACAGTTTGTGTCGTCCTTCTCCCGTAAGAATTCACCGGAGGACGAGGTCTGCCACTCCAAAGGATCGATGTTGTATGGCCTTGTCATGATAGTGCCTCAGAGTTTGCTGATATCGGGCCGACTGAATCACCATATTCAATCGTTCTTCTTCTAGTACATCGACATCCCCTAGCCTAGTAGCCTCAGCTTCTTCTATGTTTTCAAAGATTAACCTTGGTGCCCCAAACTTGAGATCAGCAGGTAGCACTACTTCCGAACCATAGACCATAAAGAAAGGTGTGTTTCCATGCAGGGCTCGACTAGGTTGAGTTCTTAGGCTCCAAACAACATACGGCAGCTCTCTGATCCACTTTCCTGCGAACTTTTCATTATTGTCGAAGACTTTCTTTCTGAGCGCTTCCAATATCATCCTGTTGGCTCTTTCTACCTGCCCGTTGGCTCTTGGGTGCGCCACCGAGGCGTATTTGATTTGAATGCTCTTTTGCTCGCAGAAATCGAAGAACTCTGAACTTGTGAAGTTGGATCCCAGGTCGGTTATGATGCTATTCGGTATTCCAAACCTGAATATTATGTCTTGTATGAATTCCACTGCCTTAGTTGAAGTTAGAGAAGCAATGGGTTTGAATTCTATCCATTTAGTGAATTTGTCGATAGCCACCAGTATATGAGTGTATCCTCCTTGAGCTTTCTTGAAAGGTCCAATCATATCTAATCCCCATCATGCGAACGACCAAGTTACAGGTATGGTTTGCAGTTGTTGTGCTGGTAGATGTTGCTGTTTTGACAAGTACTGACAGGCTTCGCACCTCTGGACTAACTCGGCTGCATCACTCTTTGCTGTTGGCCAGTAGAAACCCGACCTGAAGACCTTCCCAACCAGGGTCCTGGATGCTGCGTGTATCCTGCATTGCCCAACATGAACCTCTTCTAGCAGTTGCTTTCCGGTGGCTGAGAGAATGCATTTCATGAGGACTCCTGATGAGCCCCTTCTGTATAGCGTTTCCCCAATGAGAGTATAATGAGCTGACTGCCTTGCAACTCGTTCTGCTGCATTTTTGTCATCTGGTTCCTCCTCATTTTTTATGTACTTGATCGGCTCCCTCCAGTCATCAGAATTTGACTCCGGCTGGCTCAGAGCACTGCATTCCTCCGCCCGATCTAGTGAAATGCTTGGATGCAGTATTTCTTGAACAAAAACTCCAGGCGGGACCTGAGTCCGACTGGATCCTAGCTTGGACAATATATCAGCTGTCGTGTTGCGATCTCTCTCCACATGATGAAATTCTAGACCTTCAAATTTGTCTTCAAGTTTCCAGACAGTAGTGCAGTATTTTCCCATGGAATCATTCGAACAATCCCATTCTTTGTTTATCTGACTTGTGACCACCAGAGAATCTCCATATACCATCAGTCTCTTGACACCCAGTGATATGGCAATGTTTAGTCCATGAATTAGAGCTTCGTATTCTGCTACATTGTTGGATGCTAGAAATAACAATTGAAGAGCATATTTGAATTGTTCACCTCCAGGTGCAATAAAGAGGATCCCTGCACCTGCTCCCTGCAGTTTCAACGAGCCGTCGAAACACATTCGCCATACTTCTGCAGTTTCTGGGTTATCTGGCACTTGTTGTTCAGTCCACTCTGACACGACGTCAACCAGTTCTTGAGTTTTGATGGCAGTGCGAGGTCGAAATTCAATGTCATGAGATCCTAGTTCACAGGCCCACTTGGCTATTCTTCCGATGGCTTCTTTATTATGGAGAATATCCCCTATCGGAAATCCAGTGACTACTATGACTTTGTGGTCGTCGAAGTAGTGATAGAGCTTGCGTGCAGTTAGAAGTACTGCATATAATAACATCTGAACTTGAGGGTATTTTTTATTCGAAGGACCCAGAACTTCACTGATGAAATAGACAGGATGTTGTACTGGGTACGCATGTCCCTCTTCAGCTCGCTCGACTACCAACGCGGTGCTCACCATGTGAGTCATGCAAGAGATGTATAATAGTAGATCTTCAGCTGGTCGAGTCGGCGTGGCTCGGCGCGGCGGTTTTAGCACTGGCGGTGTTGTCAAGAATTTTTTCAGCGCATCTAAAGCTTCTTGTGCTTCTGAAGTCCACTGGAATTGGTCTACCTTCTTGAGCAACTTATAGAATGGTAAGCCTTTTTCTCCCAGCCTTGATATGAATCTGCTCAGAGCTGCCATACATCCGGTAAGTCTTTGTACTTTCTTCTGTGATCGTGGTGCTTCCATCCTCATGATAGCCTCGATCTTTTCTGGATTTGTTTCAATTCCCTGGTGGCTGACAATAAACCTGTAACACCCCTAGTGTTGCTGTTACTAAAACTTGAGCATAAAATCATAAGCATCAGCATTTCATATGATTGATACCCCTAGAATGCTTTCACTAGGCAAAAATTTCAAGCAAGTGTATTGTTATGGCATTTTGCAAATAAGACCCTAGTGTAGGGTGCTTAACCTTAAATAGGGTTCTGAAGGGTAAACAAGAGCC
The DNA here is from genome assembly GCA_029449295.1 of Zea luxurians. Lineage (NCBI taxonomy): Eukaryota > Viridiplantae > Streptophyta > Magnoliopsida > Poales > Poaceae > Zea > Zea luxurians. The sequence continues at coordinate 61,440,184 of JAOPSE010000011.1, read as the reverse complement.
AAATAGAGAAAACCCCAAAGGTTAAATGAAATAATTATAAAAAGTTACCAAGGATGGACCTACATTACATTTACACCCCTGAGATACCAGAAACCCTCGAAAACCCTAAATCCAAACCCTAAGGGCCTATGTGTAAAATCAGTCCACTTTTGGACCAAAGTGCAAAAATCATGATAATAAAATGCCCTAAGTCTTATGGATCACATTTATGAAGATTTGCAAGTTTAACCTTGGATTTTGGGCTAAATTGCAAAAACACCACTTGTGTGACCATATGGTTAAGTCTGAAAACAGTATTGAAGGGCTGACTTTAGGGCTCTGTAGATCCAAAACTATGGTGAATTTGCCTTGGGTCACCACATCAAATCTATAGAGCTATATAAGGAGAACAATCTTTATTAAGTAATTAAGCACTAGTGCTGAATAGAAATTGAAGAAAAATGAGTCTGAAGTCGTGCTGTCAGACTACTTAATGTCTGAAATAAGACTAACAGTGGTACTGGGTCATCTTTGGAGCTCTACAGATCAAGAACTTCAAGGAATTTGCCCCAAGTAAATATAACAAAGTTGTAGATCCTTTATAGTAGAACAACTTAGCTATAGATGTTTGGGCTTGGTACCATAGAAAATCTAGAGAAAATGGGACCTAAACTTGTGCTGTCAGGCTACCTGAATGAGACACCATGGTACAGTAACTGAAATGGATCAGACCGCCAGCGTGGCAACCTCACCGTCGGCGACCTCCCCGCGCTTAGATTCGTGCCATCGCTGCCGTGATTCGCGACCAGATCGACTGGATAACACTTGAAGATCATCGCCGTGGATAACTCCAGCGAGTAAAGTATTCCGGCCACCGTACATCGTTCATCACGGTGGATTCTGATAAGTACGTCGGTGACTGCCGCCTTCTGGCTTTGTGCCATGTGTCTAAGCGTCTCCACCACATCGTCGTGACTCGCTCTAGCTCCCCGTTGATCGCCAGAGTAACTGCCACGACGTAGGACACGAATTCACGCGCGCTAGTGACCTCCCCCTCCTCTGACCGCCTCGTGTCGCCACTGAAATTCGTGGCCATCGCTGTTGCTCCCTATAAATTGAGGCCACCACGATCTCTGCAAGGTCACCACACACCCAGCCACCCAGTATTACCTCCAGCCGATCACCAGCGAGCTTGAATTTTAAACTTCCCCCAAACTGCTCGAAAACACCTCAAGAACACTCTCCTCACGACCAGCTCTACTCAGGTCAGTTCAAGTTGCTCTGTCACTTGTTCTAACACCCCTAGGCTCTCCTCGAAATCGTCGACCCACCCAATTGAACTGGATCGCCAAGAATCACCGGGAACACGTTGTTCTTTGGGTTGTCCGCTCTGTCACCGTAGCCAGAGACATTGGGATAGCCGTTCATGAAATTTAATGAGGGGAAACACTCCTCTGGGTTGGAATTAGGGTTAAACCAGAAATTAGCGCCAGTCCTTGCCCCATTCGGCCGGTCTATGCGCTCGTCGGAGCACTGCCATGCTCATCGCCGTTGGAGACTTCGGGCAGCGAAGAAATAGAACGTGGAGGTCCTTCTTGCAACCTGTCAGCGACTCAGGGCAATAGTGACTGAACCCACTTCGGGTTAGCCAGTAAACCGAGGGCCTTTTCACAAAGCAGCCAGCACAGGTGCGGGCGCGCGTGCTTTCCTATGTTAGTTGCGCCGCCTGGGCTGAAATCAGCACAGGGCTATTCATTCTTTTCTCTTTTCTTTTTCGGGCAGGACTCCAACAATTTTAGAAAATGGTAGAAAAATGGTAAAAATGTCAAACTAATTTTTCCATATTCCTAATTTTCCATAGTATTTAATGAAAATAGTTTCATGATGTTTAGGTCAAATAAGGAATTTTGGAGCATTTAAAATAGCCTAAAGCTTTGGTTCTGGATTTTTAGAAAATAGATAATAATTCCAAAAATGCCCAAACTTTTTATTTGAACTTTAAACATTATTTAGAAGCCTTGGGTAGCATTTGGTTTGATTTGGACCTTGTTTGATACTTAGAACCCAAAACCCTACCCCCCTGCCCTTTGAATTCCTTTACTGACTCCGAAAACCCTAGTTTCCCAAAGAACCGTGAAGGAAAATTGTATTCAAGGCCTTAGATAATAAACTCTTATTACCCTTACACTCTCATGAGCACTACATGACATTCATTCTTATATATATATGATTATATATAGAAAACGAAGAAGATGTTGAGGTAGAAGAGGAGAAGACTTCACCACCACTACCTGCGGAACATCAGGCAGGAAATTGTTTTTACTTTGACATCTGTGGATCCGAGCCTGAATCACCTATAAATGAAGTCAAGCCCCGCTGCATTTGCCACCTCCTTGTGATTTAAAGACCTTTTTCACTTGCTTGATGCATTAGGTGATAGAAGTTGATTGGTAAAACAATTCTTGCATTACCTTCCTTGAACTTGATTACCTTCCCTTGGATCCCCGTTTTATAAAAAGTTTTTACTATGCTCAGTTTTGCTTTAGAAAAGAAAAGATTTTGTTTTTACAAAAGATGATGTGGCAAAGGGGGAGGGACGTTTTTGAAAATAAAATTTGATGGTGGATCCATCATGGCCATGATGGGTTCAACATCAGAAAAGATGTACCTCTGCCAGGTACCAAACTTTGGGATTGAAATGATTAAGATGAGACCAGGCGGGTGACTTGCACGAGAAGAAAGTCTCGGTGTAGTGTCCCTGTCTGAGTCGATTAAGGACCGTGTCCAAGTAGGCTTGCTGACCGAGGACCCTTTAACTGGTCACATGCCTCATCATGGGTAAGCCTTTCCTCGGGCAGACTAAGGCCAGAATAAGATAACACGCAATGGGCGTGGAGCGGTGGCGAGAGTAGCGTGTACCCTCGGTGGCAAGAGGATGGACGGTGGTGTATCTGTGCTCTCGGTTGACGTGAACCTGATCTGGTCTCAAGAACCCCAGTGGCGGGTTGACATATGCAAGGGTTAAGTGCTACATATGTCGTGTGATTGGAGATCCTCAGCTGAGTATAATCGATTCGGATCGTCGTACCTTCGCGGTTATGAAGACTTGGTCACTGCCCTATACGTAGAACTCCAGTAAAGATAAAGGGTTGGTAAGAAATTGGCTAGTGCAGGTCAAGTGATTGAACTAGGGTAGAAAGAACTCTAGAGATAGGTAATCTTACCTAACTTGACAAGTACAATTTGGACTTTTAAGGATCCACTTTAGTAAGCATTTTTGCAAACAGAGTCTTTGATTATTGAGAAACCTTACCTTGACTCCCTGATAACCAGCATACCCTTTGAGAGTCTTTTCTTTAGTCGGGTAAGTCTTACTGAGTAATTCCATACTCAGGGTTTTATTCCCTATTGTTTTTAGGTGAGGAAGCAACAAACTTTTGTTGTTTCTGTTCCAAGGTGGTCCGAAAAGAAGAAAACCAAGATTAAAGTTACGGGAGGAAGAGTTCCTCCATATGAACTTTTGTTTAAAACTTATCGGGAGGGGTTTTTGCCTCCCTTGGTGTGTAATAATATTACTCTGCACTCATAAGTTATCCTAGTCTGTAATATATAACTTTGTCTTACTTTTTAAATAAAGGTAAGTTTATGTAATCGTTTCCGCATTTTCGTATCTCCGATGATCTGTAATGTCTGCATGACGAGTGAAACGCTCTTGGGAAAGGTAAGAAAAGCACATACCGAACTTGTCAAGTGATTCAGGGGCACCTGCAGGGTTGTCTGAGGTCCATGGGATAAGGACAACTGTAGGTGGGCCTAATGACTTGGGAGGTTCCGTCACAGCTGGTATTGGAGTGAAGCCCTTCTCTTCAGATATTATGAGGCATCTTCAAAAGAATTTTTCTAAAGACTTATCTAGAAAATTTCTTCCCTTCCTACCCATTATTTCTGAAGAGTTTATATGAAAGACCAGATAGGAGGAGTGCAATGTATAGAAGGTTGAATCAACTAAGGTTGGTTCTGTAATTACACATGCATCATGCTAAGAACTATGTTAATAAGATTTGCCCCTTAGAAAAATGTCGCCGTGCACAAGGAAAACTGCGCGAAAGCATACTGGCCCAATTGGTGTGCCACGTCATCAACTTGCCCCAAGACACAAGGATAGCAGTAGTGGGAGTAATGATCCGATCGGGGATCTTGAAGCACAAGTGAATCTGCTTCAAACAGAACTCCGACGTAGGACTGACATCTGGGTTGCGGATGGCGACAGAATTAATGAATTAAGAAGCGACATCCGCCACCTGCAAGATCAGCTCGCAGATCGAGATTTATCACTTGACTGGGCGGTTCAGTCTCGTTCGATTGCCTGGGCTAAGGAGGCAAAAGCTCGAGCCAGAGTAGAAGAGCTTAGCTCAGCCATCGATAACCTGCAGGCTTATTGTAATACTCTACATGAAGAAGTTCATGTAATGTATTCATAATTGCACCCCAATATGCCTGCGGATCCTGTCGGGACAGAAGTCAGACCTTCTCATGTAGCGGGAGAAGCTTTTGGTGGTGAATTGGACCTTTTTAGGCCCCCTCCCTCTATGAAGTTGGTCGATGAGTGGTCTCCTACACCCGACAACGAGGCTACCGGGAGCAACGGGAAGTAGGAGTAGAATAGTATAGTATAATAATAGAAATAGTAGTGATGTATAATAAGTGGTGTAATCCTGTTGTAAAAATTCGAGTATGTAACATTACTCGTTTTAGTAATGTAAAATGGATGGTTTTCTTTGGCATATCATATTGTTTTCAAATGTTTGTTGCCACAGATGCCTTCTCGGACTCGTGCTCAGGATGGGGCTAGTACCTCCCGTGGAAGGGAGAACACCAAACCCACCTCCAGTCCCTCCCACACTTGCCGAGGCTATCGCCGCCTTGGTAAATGCTACAGCAGATAATACCTGCTTCCTGCAGGAGATGGCAGGTCAACAACTTCAACAACAAGGCGGGCGGGGCTATCCGCAAGGTCCCCGTGAGACATCTTACTTGGACTTCTCCGAAACGCGCCCACCATTGTTTGTCAAGGCAGAATACCCTTTAGAGGCGGACAAATGGATCCACGTCATTGAACAAAAATTTGGACTTCTTCGATGTTCTGAAACTCAGAAGCCCCTGTTCGCAGCTCAGCAATTGCGTGGCCCTGCCAGCACCTGGTGGGGAAACTTTGTGGCCGTTCAGCCGGCCAATCATCAGATTACCTAGGATGAATTTAAGCTAGCCTTCAGAGAGCATTACATACTAGAAGGAGTACTCCACATGAAACAGGAGGAATTCATGAAGTTGAAGCAAGGCAGATATACTGTCACCCAGTATCTCAATAAATTTAATCACTTGTCTCAGTATGCAATTGACCAAGTCAACACCGACATAAAGAAGAAGAACTGTTTCATGAGGGGTTTAAATGATCGGATGCAAAGGAAAATGGCTACTTGCATCGACCTCACCTATGGAAGGGCTGTCAGCACAGCACTGGCAGTTGAATCTAAATATGCAAGTTCTGGAAAGTCCAAGGGGAATGGAGGCAATTGGCCTAATCAGGGCCCCGAGAAAAGGCAACGGTTAGTTATCCGGCCTTTTAATCAGGGTCGTTCTTCATCACGTCCACCCTCCTTCCCATTTAAACAACCAGTGTTCATCCGTCCCAATGCTGCCCCCACTACAACAAGTCAGTCGGGTGCCCCTGGCACTTGTTTCCCGGCCCTTCCCAGTCCTTCAACAAGTTGTTTCAATTGCGGAAAATCTGGGCATTTTATTAAGGATTGCCCTTACCCAAAGCAGAATCGCACAAATAATCAACAAGGTATTGGGAATTCTTCTCAAGCTAAGGGAAATGCGGGCAAGAATACAAAGAAGACGGGACGAGTTTATTACACTCAAGTGACCACCACACCGGACGGTGAACCGGTAATGATGGGTACGTTCCTTGTGGCCAATCACCCCGCAATTATTCTTTTTGATTTCGGTGCTTCACATACATTCATCAGCAAGAAATTTGTGGAGCAACATTGCATTTCATACCATGGATCAAAAGAAGGGTTTAAAATTCAGTCACCTGGGGACAAATCTTTACTAGGGAAGTGGCTTTCCATGTGCTCGTAACATTGGCCGGACGGGACTTTCCTACTAATATGATTGTTCTGAAAGGCCAAGACATAGACATGATTTTGGGCATGAATTGGTTGGCCCGACATAAAGCAACCCTCAACACTGATCTGAGAACCATCAGGTTGAGTCATAATCAAGAGGAAATTCTTTTGTCTATCCCCATTCCAACCAAAACTAATGGTAGAGTTTATGAAGCCATTATACCGGAGATCAAGGATATTCTGGTAGTATGCGAGTTCCCAGATGTCTTTTCCAGAAGATTTGCCTAGATTGCCACCTGAAAGAGATGTAGAGTTTGTAATTGAGCTGAAGCCCGGTACGGCTCCCATTTCTAGAAGATCGTACCGGATGCCTCCAAATGAGCTGGCAGAACTGAAGATTCAATTACAAGATCTACTAGAGAAAGGATTCATCCGGCCAAGCTCGTCACCATGGGGTTGTCCCGCCATATTTGTCAAGAAGAAGGATCAAACATTATGGATGTGCATGGATTATCGACCCCTGAATGAGGTCACTATCAAGAACAAGTACCCTCTTCAACGGATTGACATTCTATTCGATCAATTGACTAGAGCAAGGGTATTCTCCAAAATTGATCTCAGGTCGGGCTACCATCAAGTCTGTATTTGGCCCGAGGATATACCAAAGACCGCATTTACCATGCGGTATGGTTTATTTGAATATTTGGTAATGTCTTTCGGACTGACGAATGCTCCTGCCCACTTCACTTATCTGATGAACTCGGTATTCATGCCCGAGTTGGACAAATTTGTGGTGGTCTTCATAGATGATATTTTGATATATTCAAAGAATGAAGAGGAGCATGCTCAACATTTACGGGTCATATTAACGCGCTTGAGAGAACATCAATTATATGCCAAGTTCAGTAAATGCGCGTTTTGGCTGGAAGAAATTCAATTTCTAGGACATGTGTTATCTGCCAGGGGGATTGCGGTAGATCCCAGCAAAGTCAAGGATATCTTGGAGTGGAAACCCCCAACCACTGGTCATCAAGTCCGAAGTTTCCTTGGACTAGCTGGCTATTACCGCCGATTTATACCGGATTTTTCTAAGCTTGTGAAACCAATCACAAGTCTATTGAAGAATGAGACTAAATTCAATTGGTCTTTAAAGTGTAATGAAGCTTTTGAGAAATTGAAGACATTATTAACCACTGCTCCGGTATTGGCTCAACCGGACATTAATAAGCCCTTTGATGTGTATTGTGACGCATCGGGCAGTGGTCTCGGCTGCGTATTAATGCAAGAGGGCCGAGTAATTGCGTATGCTTCAAGGCAGCTGCGCCGGCATGAGGAGCATTATCCCACTCATGATCTGGAGCTAGCTGCAGTGGTTCATGCCCTGAAGATATGGCGTCATTATTTGCTGGGGAATGTCTATCATATTTATACAGACCATAAGAGTTTGAAATACATCTTTACCCAGTCTGAGCTCATTATGAGACAAAGGAGATGGCTCGAGCTAATCAAGGATTATGAACTAGAGATCCATTATCACCTAGGCAAAGAAAATGTGGTGGCAGATGCACTCAGTCGCAAAGTCTCCTGCCATTGTTTAACCATGAAGACTTCTGACATTACATTATGCTAGGAGATGGAGAATTTGAACCTGGGAATAATTCAGCATGGGACTTCAAATCACTTGAAACTAGAGTCAGTCATCTTACAAATTATAATTGATGCACAAAAAAATGATGAGGGTATGAAACATATACGTGAGAAGATAAGGGCTGGAAAAGCCAATTGCTTCCGAGAAGACGATCAAGGTGTGGTATGGTTTAACAACCGCATAGTGGTGCCTAAAAATGAAGGGGTCCGCCAGCAAATTTTGGATGAAGCACATCTTAGTCACTATTCTATTCATCCCGGAAGCACTAAGATGTATCAAGATCTGAAACAGCATTATTGGTGGACAAAGATGAAAATTGAAATCGCACGCTATGTGGCTAGATGTGACACTTGTAGACGCGTCAAAGCCATACACCTGAAAGCTGCCAGTGCATTACAATCTTTACCAATACCAACATGGAAATGGGAAGATATTAGTATGGACTTTATTGTGGGACTGCCCAGGACTGCCAAAGGGTATGATTCTATCTGGGTTATCATTGATCGAGTCACAAAGATTGCCCACTTCTTACCCGTCAGGGCAAAATACACAGTGGCCACTTATGCAGCATTGTACATTGCCCGTATTTTCAGTTTGCATGGTATTCCGAAGACGATAGTGTTAGATCGTGGGTCGTAATTTGTGTCCAAATTCTGGGAAGAACTCCATAAATCCCTAGGTACCAAATTGCTCCACAGCTCGGCCTATCATCCTCAAACAAGTGGGCAGACTGAGAGGGTCAATCAAATACTTGAAGATATGCTGCGGGCATGTGTGTTGGACTTCTCACAGAAATGGGATGAATGTTTACCATTAGCGGAGTTCTCATATAATAATAGCTATCAAGAAAGCATTAAGATGGCACCCTTTGAAGCTTTATATGGGCGACGATGTCGTACTCCGCTAAATTGGTCTGAACCCGGTGAAAGGTACTTTTTCAGGCCTGATATGGTGAAAGAGACCGAAGAAAAGGTTCAGAAAATAACTCATAATTTGAAGAAAGCTCAAGCTCGTCAGAAAAGTTATGCAGACAAATAGCGGATGCCCTTATATTTTCTGGTGGGGGATTATGTTTATCTGAAGGTCTCCCCAATGAAGGGTGTATCGCGTTTCGGGGTTAAAGGGAAGCTTGCACCCCGGTACATTGGTCCTTTCCCTATACTTGAGAAATGTGGACCAGTGGCATACCGACTCCAACTACCTGAAACCTTGTCTGCTATACATAATGTGTTCCACGTGTCTCAGTTGAAGAAGTGTCTTCGGGTTCCAGATTGAACCATTGAAGTGACAGATGTTGTCCTTAAACCAGACTTGACATATTCTGAACATCCTATTCGAGTCTTGGATCAAAAGGACAGGATTACCCAAAGAAAAACTCTCAAGTTTTACAAGATACAGTGGAACCAACATTCCGAAGATTAGGCTACTTGGGAAACTCAAGACTTCTTAGATAAGAAATTCCCAGGCTTTTTAGCCTCATGTAATTTGTAAAGTGTATAAAATTGTTGTAATAAAGGAGTGAGCCCCAAACCCACCCCTGCCTTGTACCAAAACTCAGGAAATAAAAATGTGAAGCATTTCCTTTTCCACTACTTACCCTAGGACTTTTAATCTCGGGACGAGATTCTTTTATGGGGGAAGGATGTAAGACCCCTGGTGTTACTGTTACTAAAACTTGAGCATAACATCATAAGCATCAGCATTTCATATGATTGATACCCCTAGAATGCATTCACTAGGCAAAAATTTCAAGCAAGTGTATTGTTATGAAATTTTGCAAATAAGACCTTAGTGTAAGGTGCTTAACCTTAAATAGGGTTCTGAAGGGTAAACAGAGCCAAATAGAGAAAACCCCAAAGGTTAAATGAAATAATCATAAAAAGTTACCAAGGATGGACCTACATTGCATTTACACCCTTGAGATACCAGAAACCCTCAAAAACCCTAAATCCAAACCCTAAGGGCCTATGTGTAAAATCAGTCCACTTTTGGACCAAAGTGCAAAAATCATGATAATAAAATGCCCTAAGTCTTATGGATCACATTTATGAAGATTTGCAAGTTTAACCTTGGATTTTGGGCTAAATTGCAAAAACACCACTTGTGTGACCATATGGTTAAGTCTGAAAACAGTATTGAAGGGCTGACTTTAGGGCTCTGTAGATCCAAAACTATGGTGAATTTGCCTTGGGTCACCACATCAAATCTATAGAGCTATATAAGGAGAACAATCTTTATTAAGTAATTAAGCACTAGTGCTGAATAGAAATTGAAGAAAAATGAGTCTGAAGTCGTGCTGTCAGACTACTTAATGTTTGAAATAAGACTAACAGTGGTACTGGGTCATCTTTGGAGCTCTACAGATCAAGAACTTCAAGGAATTTGCCCCAAGTCAATATAACAAAGATGTAGATCCTTTATAGTAGAACAACTTTGCTATAGATGTTTGGGCTTGGTACCATAGAAAACCTGGAGAAAATGGGACCTAAACTTGCTGTCAGGCTATCTGAATGAGACACCATGGTAGTAACTGAAATGGATCAGACCGCCAGCGCGGCAACCTCACCGCCGGCGACCTCCCCGCGCTTAGATTCGTGCCATCGCTGCCATGATTCGCGACCAGATCGACTGGATAACACTTGAAGATCATTGTCGTGGATAACTCCGGCCAGTAAAGTATTCCGGCCACCGTACAGCGTTCATCGCGGTGGATTCTGATAAGTACGCCGGTGACCGCCGCCTTCCGGCTTTGTGCCGCGTGTCTAAGTGTCTCCACCGCATCGTCGTGACTCGCTCTAGCTCCCCGTTGATCGCCGGAGTAAATGCCACGGCGTAGGACACGAATTCACGCGCGCCAGTGACCTCCCCCTCCTTTGACCGCCGCGCGTCGCCACTGAAATTATCGGCCACTGCTGTCGCTCCCTATAAATTGAGGCCACCGCGAGCTTCGCAAGGTCACCATACACCCAGCCACCCAGTATTACCTCCAGCCGATCACCAGCGAGCTTGAATTTTAAACTTCCCCCAAACTGCTCGAAAACACCTCAAGAACACTCTCATCGCGGCCAGGTCAACTCAGGTCAGTTCAAGTTGCTCCGTCGCTTGTTCTAACACCCCTAGGCTCTCCTCAAACTCGTCGACCCACCCAATTGAACTGGACCGCCATGAATCACCGGGAACATGTTGTTCTTTGGGTTGTCCGCTCTGTCACCGTAGCCAGAGACACTGGGATAGCCGTTCATGAAATTTAATGAGGGGAAACACTCCTCTGGGTTGGAATTAGGGTTAAACCAGAAATTAGCGCCAGTCTTTGCCCCATTCGGCCGGTCTACGCGCTCACCGGAGCTCTGTCGTGCTCATCGCCGTCGGGGACTTCGGGCGGCGAAGAAATAGAACGTGGAGGTCCTTCTTGCAACTTGTCAGCGACTTAGTGCAACAGTGACTGAACCCACTTCGGGTTAGCTAGTAAACCAAGGGCCTTTTCGCAAAGCAGCCAACACAGGCGCGGGCGCGCGCGCTTTTCTATGTTAGTTGGGCCGCCTGGGCTAAAATCAGCCCAGGACTGTTCATTCTTTTCTCTTTTCTTTTTCGGGCAGGACTCCAACAATTTTAGAAAATGGTAGAAAAATGATAAAAATGTCAAACTAATTTTGCCATATTCCTAATTTTCCATAGTATTTAATGAAAATAGTTTCATTATTTTTAGATCAAATAAGCAATTTTGGAGCATTTAAAATAGCCTAAAGCTTTGGTTCTGGATTTTTAGAAAATAGATAATAATTCCAAAAATGCCCAAACTTTTTATTTGAACTTTAAACATTATTTCGAAGCCTTGGGTAGAATTTGGTTTGATTTGGACCTTGTTTGATACTTAGAACCCAAAACCCTACCCCCTACCCTTTGAATTCCTTAACTGACTCCGGAAACCCTAGTTTCCCAGAGAACCGTGAAGGAAAATTGTATTCAAGGCCTTAGATAATAAACTATTATTATCCTTACACTCTCATGAGCATTACATGGCATTCATTCTTATATATATATGATTATATCTAGAAAATGAAGAAGAGGTTGAGGTAGAAGAGGAGAAGACTTCACCACCACCACCTGCGGAAATCAGGCAGGAAATTGTTTTTACTTTGACATCTGTGGATCCAAGCCTGAATCACCTATAAACGAAGGCAAGCCCCGGTGCATTTGCCACCTCCTTATGATTTAAAGATCTTTTTCATTTGCTTGATGCATTAGGTGATAGGAGTTGATTGGTAAAACAATTCTTGCATTACCTTCCTTGAATTTGATTACCTTCCCTTGGATCCCTGTTTTATAAGAAGTTTTTACTATGCTCAGTTTTGCTTTAGCAAAGAAAAGATTTTGTTTTTACAAAAGATGATGTGGCAAAGGGGGAGGGACGTTTTTGAAAATAAAATTTGATGGTGGATCCATCATGGCCATGATGGGTTCAACATCAGAAAAGTTGTATCTCTGCTAGGTACCAAACTTTGGGATTGAAATGATTAAGCTGAGACCGGGCGGGTGACTTGCACGAGAAGAGAGTCTCGGTGTAGGGTCTCTGTCTGAGTCGATTAAGGACCGTGTCGATGTTGGCTTGCTGACCAAGGACCCTTTAACTGGTCACATTCCTCGTCATGGGTAAGCCTTCCCTCGGGCAGACTAAGGCCAGAATATGACAACACGCAATGGGCATGGAGCGGTGGCGAGAGTAGCGTGTACCCTCCGTGGCAAGAGGCTGGACGGTGGTGTATCTGTGCTCTCGGTTGACGTGAACCTGATCTGGTCTTAAGAACCCCGATGGCAGGTTGACATATGCAAGGGTTAAGTGCTACATATGTCATGTGATTGGAGATCCTCAGCTGAGTATAATCGATTTGGATCGCCGTACCTTCGCGGTTATGAAGACTTGGTTACTGCCCTATACGTAGAACTCCAGTAAAGATAAAGGGTTGTTAAGAAATTGGCTAGTGCAGGTCAAGTGATTGAACTAGGGTAGAAATAACTCTAGAGACAGGTAATCTTACCTAACCTAACAAGTAAAATTTGGACTTTTAAGGATCCACTTTAGTAAGCATTTATGCAAACAGAGTCTTTGATTATTTAGAAACCTTACCTTGACTCCCTGATAACCAGCATACCCTTTGAGAGTCTTTTCTTTAGTCGGGTAAGTCTTGCTGAGTAATTCAATACTCAGGGTTTTATTCCCTATTGTTTTTAGGTGAGGAAGCAACAAACTTTTGTTGTTTCTGTTCCAAGGTGGTCCCAAAAGAAGAAAAGCAAGAGTAAAGCTGCGGGAGGAAGAGTTCCTCCATAAGAACTTTTGTTTAAAACTTATTGGGAGGGGTTTTTGCCTCCCTTGGTGTGTAATAATACTACTCTACACTCATAAGTTATCCTGGTCTGTAATATATAACTTTGTCTTACTTTTTAAATAAAGGTATGTTTATGTAATCGCTTTCGCTTTTTCGTATCTCCGATGATCTGTAATGTCTGCGTGACGGGTGAAACGCTCTTGGGAAAGGTAAGAAAAGCAGATACCGAACCTGTCAAGTGATTCAGGGGCACCTGCAGTGTTGTCTGAGGTCCGTGGGACAAGGACAACTGTAGGTGGGCCTAATGACTTGGGAGGTTCCATCACAAAACCCGAGCAACTATCCTGCTGGTACTCCAAAGACACATTTTTCGGGATTAAGCTTCCATTGGTATCGTCGTAGACTGTTGAAGACCAGCTGTAAATCTTCAATGAAGTTTTCTGAATTCTCTGTCTTGATCACCACATCATCCACATAAGCTTCCACATGCTTGCCCCATTGGTCGGCTAAACATGTCTGAATAGCTCTCTGATAAGTCGCTCCAGCGTTTTTGAGGTCGAACGGCATGGAGGTGTAGCAGAAAGCTCCGAACAGGGTGATGAACGCTGTTTTTTCCTCGTCTTCTCTTGCCAAGCTAATCTGATGATACCCGGAGTAGCAATCCAAGAAAGACAACACAGAACACCCGGCGGTCGAGTCCACCACCTGGTCTATCCTAAGATGTCCGAAGGGATCCTTCGGACAGTGTTTGTTGAGATCCGTATAGTCGATGCACATGCGCCAATCCACCTTATTCTTTTTGAGTACAAGAACAGGATTAGCTAACCACTCAGGATGTAACACCTCTCTAATGAATCCGGCCGCGACCAAGCGAGTCAGCTCAGTATGGATGGCTTCTCTCTTGTCAGGCATGAAGTGATGTAATTTTTGTCGGATCGGCCTCGCCTGGGGGTAGACCTTCAATTTGTGCTCGGCCAGTTCTCTCGGGACTCCCGGCATATCCGCAGGTCACCATGCGAATACGTCTCGGTTATCTTGCAAAAACTGGATGAGCGTGCCTTCCTATTTGTCATCCAGGTTGGAACTAATGATAGCAGTTTTGCGCTCGTCGGCGAACCCAAGATTGATTCTCTTGGTTTCTTTAGTCGGCCATATAGAGGTGATGGCTTGAGCTTCATTCGCGGGTACCGCGAGGTCTTCCCCACGCTTTAAGTTCGCCTGCGCAGAAGAAGTCACCGATGGTTTGATGGTGAGGGCCACCTGAATGGCCACTCAGAAACATTCTATAGCTCCTTGGAAGTCAGCGCGCACAGTTATGATTCCTTGTGGTCCTGGCATCTTCAATATCATGTATGTATAATGCGGAATGGCCATGAACTTTGCCAATCCAGGCCTCCCGATGATGGCGTTGTATCCGCAGTCGAAGTTCGCCACCTCAAACCTCAGGAACTCGGTTCTGTAGTTTTTCGGAGTTCCGAAGGTGACCGGCATGTAGATGTGGCCTAGCGGATATTCTCCTTCAGTCGACACGATGCTGAAAAAGGGAGTGTCCGACTCGTGGAGCTCTTTGAGGGGAACTCCCAAGCCTTGGAGCGTCCGAGGGAAGGTGACGTTGATGCTGCTTCCCCTTCCACTAACACCTTCTTTACCCTGCTCTCTCAGATCACCGGATCGACGAGGAGCGGGTACTTGCCTGGGTGGTCGAAGTTGAGCCACTGATCTGCCCGGGTGAAGGTGATCGGATGCTCAGACCCTGATAATTTGTGTCATGGTTATGATTAGTTATCAAGGACACGAATGTAATTTTGTCTGGGCTGTGTCTCGTGCCTATAAATAGATGAACATTACCCCTATACTGTTCACGCTGACTGATAATCATTCGCACGCCACTCAGATTTTTACCTTCTGTCAAGTCGAAGGTACAAATGTAATTTAAATATCATTAATGTTTGTCCATAATTTTATAATGACAATATGAATAATCTAATGATCAAAAACGATTATTTATGTTCTTTCTGCGTTTCATATGTTTATGTTTATATTTTTGCATGTTGAAATGGTGAAGGTACGTCCTTCATGACCTTTGTCCGAAGATCATTATATCCTCAAGGAAATACTATTACAAAGGACGAACATCTTTAACCATTAACATTTGTGTTGCCTTGTTCTTGATTCATAGCTTTTGAGAACAAGTGACCAACAGTTGTATTCAAGATACAACTCGATGTATCTCTATTTTAATTGCATACTCATAGCATCACATGAGCATTCATGTATATGTATGGTTATGTATAGAAAACGAAGAAGAAGTAAGTGTCGAAAAAGAAGAGACTGCACCACCAACTGAAAATCCACCTGCCGGGAATTGTTTTTATTTTGATATCTGTGGAACAGATCCTGACTCCCCTACAACACAAGGCAAGCCCCGGTGCATTTACCTTTTCCTTGTGATTTTAAACTATTTATCAATTGAATGATGCATTAAGTGATAGGAGTTGGGTGCTAAACCAATTGCTGCATTTCCTTCCTTGGAACTATTTACCATTCCTTGATTACCTGTTTATTTAAAAGGTTTTCTGATGCTTAGTCTTGCTTTAGAAAACAAAAAGGTTTTGTTTTAAACCAGGGATGGTGCTTTAGATGGAATGGGATGTTTTTCAAAAATAAAACTTGATGGTGGATCCATCATGGCTGTGATGGGTTCAACATCGGACAAGATGTACCTCTGTCAGGTACCAAAGTTTGGGTTTGTAAATAATAAAGCTGAGACCAGGCGGGTGACTTGCACGAGAAGGAAGTCTCGGTGTAGTGTCTCCGTCTGAGTCGATTAAGGACCATACCGATGTAGGCTTGATGATCGAGGACCTTTTAACTAGCCACATGCCTCGTCATGGGTAAGCATTGCCTCGGGCAGACTAATACTAGAAAGGCCAACACGCAATGGGAGTGGAGAGATGGCGACAGTAGCGTGTACCCTCCGTGGCAAGAGGCTGGACGGTGGTGTATCTATGCTCACGGTTAGCGTGAACCCGGTCTGGTCTTAACAAACCCGGTGGCGAGTTGACATATGCAAGGGTTAAGTGCTACATATGTCGTGTGGCTGGAGATCCCCAGCTGGGTATTAATCGATTCGGATCGCCGTTACTTCTCGGATATGAAGACTTGGTCACTGACTTACACAGCATTCTAGTGAACTAAAGGGTAATAAAAGATGGCTAGTGCAGGTCAAGTGCTTGAACTAGGGTAGAAAGAACTCTAGCTACAGGTAATGACTTAACTTGCTAATAAAATTGGATTTTTAAGGATCCACTATTAGTAAGCATTTCTGCAAACACAGTCTTTGAATCTTGAATAAGCCTAACCTTGACTCCCTTAAGCCAGCATACACTTAAGAGTATTTTCTTTTGTCGGGTAAGACTTGCGAAAGTACACTCCTTACTTAGGGTTTTCGAACCCATGTTGTTGTAGGTGAGGAAACAGCAGACTTTTGCTGTTTTTGTTCAAAGGTGGTACCCAAGGATGAGCCCCAGCAGTGAAGTTAGTCACGGGAGGATGTTGGCCTCCCACTTTAAAAACAATAACCTTTTGTACGGGAGGGTGTTTTGCCTCCCGGGTCTGTAATAATAAATTTTATGCACTCATAGTACCCTGGTATTGTAATAATAATAATACTCTCTCTCTATATTGGATGAATGTAAATTAAGTTTTTGTAATTTGCTTCCGCTTATTCTTTCCTCCGATGTGATGTAATATCTGCGAGACGGGTGAAGCGCTCTTGGGCAAAATGATGAGGATACAGTTACCGAACTTGTCGAGTGATTAGGTGCATCTACAGGGTTGTCCAAGGTCTTTAGGACAAGGACAACTGTAGGTGGGCCTAATACCTTGGGAGGTTCCATCACAGCTGGTATCGGCAAAAGAATTATGCGGATAAGCGACGTCAACCTTTAGTCTTTCAAGTTAATGACCATGTGTATCTGAAAGTATCACCAATGAAGGGTGTGAACCGTTCCGAGGTAAAAAGAAAATTGGCACCCTAGTATATTGTTCCATTTCTTATTCTTGAACGATATGGACCAGTGGCATACCGACTTCAACTGCCAGAAACATTGTGTGCAGTGCATAATGTGTTCCATGTATCTCAATTGAAGAAGTGCCTTCGAGTTCCTGATCGAACCGTCGATGTGGTAGATGTTGCCTTGGAACCAAACCTAACTTATTCAGAACATCCCATTCGAGTTTTGGATCAGAAGGATAGGATCACTCGAAAAAGGGCTCTTAAATTCTATAAGATACTGTGGAACCAGCATAGTGAAGAAGAAACTACCTGGGAGACTCAAGACTTCTTGGAAAAGAATTTTCATAGGTTTTTAGCTTCATGTAACCTATAAGATATGTACATTTGTTTATAAAGTTGGAATAAACCCCATACCACCCCCTGCTCTTTAATACAAGTAAGGAAATAAAAAAGTGACGTGTTTCCTTTTCCATTACTTACCCTAGGACCTTAAATCTCGGGACGAGATTCTTTTATGGGGGGAAGGATGTAACACCCCTAGTGTTACTGGCACTAAAACTTGAGCATAACATCATGTGCATTGACATTTCATGTGTTTGTCACACCTAGAATGCATTCACTAGGTAAAATTTTCAAATAAGTTGTGATGATAGAACTTGATGTGTGCTTAACCCTAGGGTAGGGTACTTAACCCTGAATTAGGGCTTATAGATGAAAGTGAAGCCAAAATGAGTAAAGATATCAAAAGTCATTAGAAATGTTCACAAGATATCAAAGTTGATGGACTTTAGTGGCACAAAAACACCAAAGTACTCAAAACCGTAAAAAGAACCCTAGAAAACCCTAATTGGAACCTTAGGGGTAAATGTAAATTCTAGACACTTTTGGACCAAAGTGCAAATATCAAAGTGATAGAACACCACAAACCAAGTAATTTTCACATTGTAGGATTTCCATGTTGTATGATGGAGTTTGGACTTATTTGCAAAAAGTACCCTTTGAACCCTATATAGTTAAGTCTGAATTTCAGTTGAATGGGGTCAACTTTGAAGCTCTATATCTCTAAATTCTTAAGTAATTTGCCCTAGGTCAATATAGCAAACTTGTAGAGCTATGATAGGAGTACAAGTTTGATTAAGTGACTGAGCACTAGTGTTGTACATAAATTGGAGATAAATGGACTTTAAATTGGGATGTCAGTCAACTCTGAGTCTGAATTTTTACTGATAGTGGCCTGGGATGAACTTTGGAAGTGATTTTGAGTAGGAACCAGGAAGTATTTGATTATGGTTGCTATAGCAGAATCAAAGTTGGTTTATAGAGCTACAACTTTGGTGCAGATGGATCGAAAGCTCTCCACATGAAAAATGGGGAATGGAGCTTCTCAATCTGCTCTGTCAGGCGCTCTAAATGGAGTGCTGATGGTACAGTACACTGAAAAAGATCTTCAGATGCATCACCCCTCGCCGTCGGTGACCCTCGTGCCGTGATCCATGCCGGTGCTACGATTCGTGCTCTCTGGTGAGGAGATAATTGCAACGGAGAAAAGATCTTGGCACCTGATAGGCTCGGACCTGGTCACTAGTGGGTTCACCGTACCCACTTGGCCCGCGGCCGGCCGAGATGAGCCTCGCTGGCGTTGGCTGCTTACTGACCGTGCGCCACGTGCCTAGTAGCTTTAACAGTCGTAGTGAACCATGGCAGCAAGTCCGTCCATCGCGGGAGGCCTTGCCACAGTGAAAGCCACGATCAACCACGCCAGTGCACTTCTCCTCTCTCTGATCGCCAGCACGCCTTCTCAAAATTAGACACCACCACCATAGGACTCTATAAATTGCTGCCCTAGTGAGATCCGCTAGCTAATTACGCATCCAATGCACCAGTCCTTACCTCGAATTATCGACCATAGCCTCTCAATTTCTCTTTTCCCCCAAATCTGTTTTCCGCGCCACCGTCAACACCTCGCCGTGGCCAGATCTCTGCAAGTCAGTTCAAGCTTCTTTGCTTGATTTTCTAGCCTCCCTTAAGTTCCCTTCTACTCGTAGGCCCATTTAATTGAACTAGACTGCCCTGGATCACTAAGAACACATCGGGTTGTTCTCGGTTTTCGCCATCGTCGTGAACAGAAGAATTCTAGGCTAGAATCATGCAATTGATAGAGGGATTAGGGTCGCCGGGGGTGGAATTAGGTGTCGAACAAAGGAGAGGCCTAGCCGTTGCGTTTTCCGGCCAGTACGAGTTCGCCAGAGATGTGCTCATCGCCGTCCACCGTCGTGGACTTGGCGCTACAAAGAAATAGAAGTGCAGGGGCCTAATTGTGAATGTCAGAGACACAGATGAATAGTGCGTAGGGTTCTTTATCAGTTATTTGAATGACCAAGGTCCTCTGCGCAAAATAAACATCGCGGGTGTGGGCGCGCGCGTGTTTCTCCCATCTACGGGCCGACTTGGGCTGAATTGAGGCCAACACTATTCAATGTTTCTCTTTTTATTTTTGCTGACAGATTAGGAAATTTATAGAAAATTCTAGAAAAATGATAAAAATATGAGACCAATTTTATTGGAATCCTAAATTCCTCTACTATTTAACAAAAATAGTTCCAAAATTTTTAGTCCCAACTATGAATTATTTAGTATTGAAAGGGACTAAATCTAGACTTTTGGAATTTTAGAAATTACTAGATAGCTCAAAAAATCATAAAACATCTTTGGTAAACTCAATTTGATAACTAGAGCCCATGGGTGAAGCTTGACATGTTTTGGACATTGTTTGGTCCCAAAACCCTAGAACCCTAGTTTTTTAGAATAGAATTGCCTAACCCTACTAGGGTATTAGCTCAAAAAACCCTAGTTTCCCTGGTGTACCGTAAAGGAAAGTTGTATTCAAGATACAACTCGATGTATCTCTATTTTAATTGCATACTCATATCATCACATGAGCATTCATGTATATGTACGGTTATGTATAGAAAACGAAGAAGAAGTAAGTGTCGAAGAAGAAGAGATTGCACCACCAACTGAAACTCCACCTACCGGGAATTGTTTTTATTTTGATATCTGTGGAACAGATCCTGACTCCCCTACAACACAAGGCAAGCCCCCGGTGCATTTACCTTTTCCTTGTGATTTTAAACTATTTATCACTTGAATGATGCATTAAGTGATAGGAGTTGGGTGCTAAACCAATTGCTGCATTTCCTTCCTTGGAACTGTTTACCATTCCTTGATTATCTGTTTATTTAAAAGGTTTTCTGATGCTTAGTCTTGCTTTAGAAAACAAAAAGGTTTTGTTTTAAACCAAGGATGGTGCTTTAGATGGAATGGGATGTTTTTCAAAAATAAAACTTGATGTTGGATCCATCATGGTCGTGATGGGTTCAACATCGGACAAGATGTACCTCTGTCAGGTACCAAAGTTTGGGTTTGTAAATAATAAATCTGAGACCGGGCGGGTGACTTGCACGAGAAGGAAGTCTCGATGTAGTGTCTCCATCTGAGTCGATTAAGGACCGTACCGATGTAGGCTAGATGATCGAGGACCTTTTAACTGGCCACATGCCTCGTCATGGGTAAGCTTTGCATTGGGCAGACTAATACCAGAAAGGCCAACACACAATGGGAGTGGAGAGATGGCGACAGTAGCGTGTACCCTCCATGGCAAGAGGCTGGACGGTGGTGTATCTGTGCTCTCAGTTGGCGTGAACTCGGTCTGGTCTTAAGAAACCCGGTGGCGAGTTGACATATGCAAGGGTTAAGTACTACATATGTCGTGTGGTTCGAGATCCCCAGCTGGGTATTAATCGATTCGGATCGCCGTTACATCTCGGACATGAAGACTTGGTCACTGACTTACACGTAGCATTCCAGTGAACTAAAGGGTAAAAAAAGATGGCTAGTGCAGGTCAAGTGCTTGAACTAGGGTAGAAAGAACTCTAGCTACAGGTAATGACTTAACTTGCTAATAAAATTGGATTTTTAAGGATCCACTATTAGTAAGAATTTCTGCAAACACAGTCTTTGAATCTTGAATAAGCCTTACCTTGACTCCCTAAAGCCAGCATACCCTTGAGAGTCTTTTCTTTTGTCAGGTAAGACTTGCGAAAGGACACTCCGTACTTAGGGTTTTCGAACCCATGTTATTGTAGGTGAGGAAACAGCAGACTTTTGCTGTTTTCGTTCAAAGGTGGTACCTAAGGATGAGCCCCATCAGTGAAGTCAGTCGCGAGAGTATGTTGGCCTCCCACTTTAAAAACAATAATCTTTTGTGCGGGAGGGTGTTTTGCCTCCTGGGTCTATAATAATAAATTTTATGCACTCATAGTACCATGGTATTGTAATAATAATAATACTCTGTCTCTATATACATTGGATGAATGTAAATTAAGTTATTGTAATTTGCTTCCGCTTATTCTTTCCTCCGACGTGATGTAATATCTGCGAGACGGGTGAAGCGCTCTTGGGCGAAATGATGAGGATACAGTTACCGAACTTGTCGAGTGATTAGATGCATCTACAGGGTTGTCCAAGGTCTTTAGGACAAGGACAACTGTAGGTGGGCGTAATACCTTGGGAGGTTCCGTCACAGCGAATCTGGTTGCAGATGCCTTGAGTCGGAAGGAACACGTCCATGCAGCTATTGTTGCCTAGATACCCAATGAGATTGTTGAGGATTTTAGGAGACTTAACCTGGGAATAGTTGCACATATTGAAGGAGTCACTATTGATGTGGAATCTACCTTAGAACAAGAAATTCGTAAAGGTCAGATTGGTGATGCCAAAATTCAAGAGATCAAGGATCTGATTACGGAAGATAGAGGTCTAGAATTCATGAGGATGAGCAAGGCATAGTATGGTTCAAGAACCGGATATGTGTTCCTGAGATTGATAGCCTTCGTGAGACTATATTGAAGGAAGCTCATGACTCTGATTATTCTATTCATCCTGGTAGCACTAAGATGTATCAGAATTTGAAGCAAAAGTACTGGTGGTATGGGCTAAAGAGAGATGTGGCTACACATGTGGCTATGTGTGATGTGTGTCAAAGAGTCAAGGCTGAACACCAAAGACCAGCTGGACTATTGCACCCATTAAAGATACCTGAATGGAAGTGGGAAGAAATTGGTATGGATTTCATTGTTGGACTACCCCGCACTCCTGCATGGTATGACTCTATTTGGGTGATTGTGGATAGAGTGGTGAAAGTGGCTCACTTCATACCTGTGTGAACTAACTACATGGGAGCTAAGCTAGCAGAATTGTACATGACTCGGATAGTTTGTCTACATGGGGTGCATAAGAAGATCTTGTCAGATCGAGGATCACAGTTTACTTCTCGGTTTTGGAAGAAGTTGCACGAGTGCTTGGACACACAGTTGAATTTTAGTTCAGCCTACCATCCTCAAACGGATGGGCAGACCGAGAGAACCAATCAAGTGCTAGAGGATATGTTGAGAGCTTGTGCCCTTAAACATGGTGGTAGTTGGGATAAGAGCTTACCATATGCGGAGTTCTCTTACAATAATAGCTACCAGGCCAGTTTGAAGATGTCACTGTTTGAGGCTCTATATGGCAGAAAATGTAAGACTCCACTGTATTGGGATCAGACTGGTGAACAACAGTTCTTTGGGCTGAAATTATACAAGAGGAAGAAGAACAAGTGCAAATGATAAGGGAGAATTTGAGAACTGCGCAGTCAAGGCAGAAAAGCTATGCGGATACCCGGAGAAGACTGCTAGAGTTTAAGGAGGGTGATCATGTGTATCTGAAGGTGTCACCAATCCGGGGTATGAGGAGATTTAAAGTTAAAGGGAAGTTGTCCCCTCGCTTTATTGGACCTTTCTTGATCTTAAAGCGAGTGGGAGAAGTTGCACATTAACTAGAACTACCCGATCATCTTGCGGATGTACATGATGTCTTCCACGTGTCACAACTGAAGAAGTGCCTCAGGGTACCTGAAGAGTAGCTACCGATGGAGGATCTTAGTGTTCAAGATGATCTGACTTATATGGAATATCCTATCAAGATTCTTGACACTTTGACTCGAGTTACAAGAAATAAAGTTATTAAGATGTGCAAAGTGCAATTAAGCCATCATGAAGAAGATGAAGCTACTTGGGAGGGAGAAGAAGAGCTTCACATAGATTTTCCC
Source organism: Zea luxurians (assembly GCA_029449295.1). Classification (NCBI taxonomy): domain Eukaryota; kingdom Viridiplantae; phylum Streptophyta; class Magnoliopsida; order Poales; family Poaceae; genus Zea; species Zea luxurians. Next base: position 61,416,933 of record JAOPSE010000011.1, on the reverse strand, counting down.
CATCTTTTCCCTAGTCCTTCATAAATCTCGAGGACGAGATTCTTGTTAAGGGGGGTAGGATTTGTAATACCCAATTTGTAAGAGATAATATAAAAGGAGAAAAGTTATTTCCTTTATTTATATGTGTGTGTTGTATCTACTTAACATCACATGTGAACACCATATTTAAAAACAAATAATTAATAAAAGATATGCCAATAAATTTTGCATCATGCTAGACTTTATTCTGTGTGCATTTTGTGACAATATAAAATAATGTAAAAAGAAATATATTAAAGTCCAAAGTGGAATTTAAGACCTAAAAGAAATTCTAGAATTTAGAAGTGGAGAAAGAAAAGAAATACCCCATAAAGCATAGGAAAGAAATATATACATAAATATATCCTTTTCATCACCAAATTTAATTTGTTGCACTTGACATATGTGCAAATCTACAACTAAGTTCAAATTTAAAATTTGAAATCCAAAAGGATGAAGGAAAAATAAAAAGGAAAACAAAACAGAAAAGGAAAAAGAAAAAGAAAAGAATAAATGGCGCACGGGCCTAAACCCTAAAATCCGGCCCACCCTCCTTTTCCCTGTGCGGCCCATCTTCACGTCCTACGACTGCGCGTGCGCCGGGCGCCGACAGGCGGGCCTGCCCTGTCAGCTGCGTGTCTTCCGTCGCGCGTCGTCCGAACCTTTCCTCCAGTGCCGCGTGGGCCCGCTTCACTAGTTATTACTCCCTGCGCCAGTGACTCTTGGACCTAGGCGGTCAGTTGCTTCTCCTCCGGGGATCTCGCGCGCACCAGAACCTCGCCTTGACCGCACACGTCCATGGTCGTGCTAGATACTCTAGGGACCCAACAGCATTTTTGTGGTTTACTCATCATCATCTGACTGCGCTTACGCTTATATAGCTTGGTCAACCCCTCTTTCCTTTCCCCTTCCTCCCATCCACACCGTGCGTCCTTGCTGGGCAAATCCACCGCCGCGCTGCACTTGACCACCGTCCACCATTGAGGCGGGTCGCCTAAGAAGTACCGCGGGTATCCGCCATCACACGCCGGGGAGTTTTGAAGCCTTGTTTCGGAGAATCTTCAACCAGGGCGCTGCAAATTGCTCACCGTTGTTGCCGCGTTGCCGTGAATACACCCTTCGCCGTGTGCCGCTGCACCGTCGACACTAACCTCGGTGAGCACACTCCCTATCGTTTTGCAATGTCATTCTCTCCGTGTACCTTGGGTCGGATTTGTGGATGGCCGTAGGAATCGATGGGCGCGCTTAAGCCAACCATGGCGCAGCCGTGCGAGGCTGTTGCACCGCCGCGCCCTACGTCGTAGAGGACGACCATCCTCTGTCGTCCATCCCAGTATGGACGGTGTGGATTAGTTTATAGTGGACGACTAGGTTGAATAGTCTGGGGCGATCCAATGGCGATCATGGGGCCAGGATCTGGGCTCAACATTTTGTTTAATCTGGACCGTTGATCATTAATCGAGCGGTTGCGGGCGTTTGTTGTTTCCGGGGCGGGGTCGATCTGTTCTGTGCCGCCAATTTCAGATCTGGTGCCAAACGTGCGTACCGGTTCGCAGATATGAAAATCTAATCCAGGACATTGACAACAGATCTGATGGCTAGTAGTGCATCGTATCCTTTGAGTTGTTCCGATTTACAAAAGAGACCCTGTGTTTTAGGTAAAACAACACGCCGTCCATTATAGTTGTACACTATGTCTTGGAATTCTTACCCTGAGACCCCTGCCTTTGTCTGTTTTAATGCGCGCAGTCCAGAGAATTATAAAACCAGAGAAAATTTATTAGAAAAGGATTTTTTTAATGTAATAATAAACCCCTAGAACTTGTATAAATCATAGAAAATTCATATGAACTCCAAATTGATCCATTCCAGTTTCTAAAATTTTGTAATATTATTGTTTATCCATTAGTACCACTATTTTAACATGAAAGTCACATTAAAATTTATTTTCTATCTAATCTTATACCAAGCACATGAAACATTCAGAAAACCATAACTTAAAATCCACAACTCCAAAATTAATGATTCCTGTTCCTAGGATCTTATTTTAATGTGTAGATTATTATTACGTATTTTGTTTAAATGTTTGGTGTGATGTTAATTTCTCCTTTATACTGTGCTTGTTTGTATTGTGGTGAGTAGAAGAGCATGTGACTGAGGATCCTGGTGCCCAGCAGATAGAAGTTGCTGAGCAGGAGCCCATTGAAGGCAAGTTGTGCCCTTGATCACTTCTTTTTTATCCAGTCATGTTCTTATTAATCATAATGATCTGCATAGGTTAATTTGATAGGATCCAATAGGTTACCATAGTTTTGGCTATCTTTATACCTTGTTTTATCACTGAATTTGTGGGTAGTATATGTTATTGCTTTATATGGTTTTGGGTATAGAGATATACATTACTCATGTTCACACTTTTGTTATCAGTTTATTATTTACTGTTCATGATAAGATCATTATGTTAATGGGAACATGGAGAACCACCCAGGAAAAAAGTGCCACCACAAGGGTGGTATGGGACACCCTTGGCTGACTAATTAGGAAAGCTAATGGAAGACTACCTTACCCGAAAGGGGCAAGGGCAGTAGGGGAGTTGCATGCAGGGATGTTCTTGGGTTCATTTTGCTGCGATGGCGGTCAGACGAGGGATTCTTGCAAGTGCTCTTCCCATAATTGTAGCAGGTTTTCGGAAGCTAGTGGAATTTTGTAAAGGCCTCGTAGTGGATCCCTAGCCATTCACCTCAGCAGTGTCTAAGGGCCTTGCAAACCCTGGCAACATGGGATACACGATTTGTGGGTACAGGGTACAATCTCTGCAGATTGTAAAACTGGTATACTAGCCGTGCTCATGGTCATGAGCGACTCGGACACTCACATGATTAATTTATGGAATTAAATTCAATTTGTCATTTGGATCGCATTGGGATTACTTTATTATTACTTCTATTTATTATTACTAAGGTTTGGTATTTACTTACACTTAGTAACTGCTAATAAAATTTTGACCAACTTGTAAAAGCAATGCTCAGCTTCAACCTTTATTTTGTTGATCAGCCTTACACTTCACATGAACTCCCACCTTTGGTGAGTTCATGCACATTATTCCCCACAACTTGTTGAGCGATGAACATGTGTGAGCTGACCCTTGCTGTCTCACACCCCCCACAGGAGAAGAACATGTAGCTCAAGAGGAGCCAAACAACAAGGAGTTCGACTTGATCTAGGTGGCATCTTCACTACTACAGTAAACCTCTATACAGGCGGTCCGGTTAGCCTCTACACAGGCGGTTCCAGGAACCGCTTGTGGTGCACCGCCTGTGATGTAAAACAACATCACAGGCGGTCAATCAGAAACCGCTTGTGATAGACACACTTCACAGGCGGTCCAGTTTAAAGGAACCGCCTGTGATAGACACACATCACAGGCGGTTTCTAATCCTAGCCGCTTGTGTTAGCCACACATCACAGGCGGTTTTAAATATAAGTTCGACTATATTTCAATATACAGATTCCAGATTCATATACAGAATTAATAACAGATTCAAACAAAGATTCAAACAAAGATATGTTGCATAACAAGTTCCATACACAGATTCATCCACATATCAAGTTCCATCATACACAGATTTATACACATATCAAGTTGCATAACAACTCAACATCTCAAAGTTCCATAGACAACTAAACATCTAAAGTTCCTAACTAAAGATCTAAACACTGTGTGATATCGTGTACAAACTTAGTTCTGGGAAGTGTTGCAAATTTCCATTTGTATTGTAGAATAGCCCTTGTTGATGAAGAACTTCACGGCGCATAAAGTAAAGCAAGTCTTTTACAACCTTAGCCACGCCGACGGAAACCATATCTCTTTCTAACCATTCAGCATTGATCTTGGATTTAGGAACCTGCAATGAAAGCAAAAAAGCAAGCAGTGCTAAGAGTAATGTGATGAGCAACAATATAACATAAAAATTGCAACATAGACAATGATAGCGAACTTACATCCTCACGATTGACCATGTACTGGAAGGTGACACGACACCATTCGCATACATAATAATCGCACAGGACAGTACCCGGAGGTTGTTTGTCACCATATGGAAATAATGATATTGACAAATTAGGCTTGTCCTCTGGATGTTCGCCGCCAAGATCTTTCCAATAAAAACGGTATGCACTGCATATAAGAATAGCATTGTGAGATTAAGAATACATTTGTTAAGTTGTAATAAGTACAAGTGTGCAATAATAATCATACTTCTCTAAAATCTTCAAGAAGTCATTATACGTAGCCTTTTCCATTCTCAGTGAGTCAAAGACCACGACTTTACCATGCTTTGGAAAGATCATGATACAAATGTAGTGGTCACTATATAGACAAAGACGAAAACACATGTTAAGATCATGATTGCCATAATTTTTAGTTCAAAACCATGTAGAGAACTTACTTAAAGTGGTGCGGAGCTATTATTATGTCCTTGCCATGTTGTACATGATTATACATGGCTCGTCCAATGTATGCCGCCATTACCTTCATTTTCTTTCTCTGATTCTGTTTGACGACTTTCTCAAATTCATCATCATCCAAGTCTTTGTATTCTTCTCCATGTCTCTGAGCAACTTCTTTGTAGCGAGCTTGGGATATCATCAACGGGTAAAGAAACCCTGTCTTAAGTTGTTTCTTCTTATCATCCATGTATTGCATCCTACGTGTAAAAGTGTTAATCATTAGACTCTCGTTTATGTGTGCGTGTACAAAACTAACAAATATGAAAGTTTAGAGGTACTTACAAGCAAAAGAGGGTTAAGTAGTTGGTTTCCATCCTTTGTCGGTGGTACAACGACCAGAGATCGTCAAAGAATAAATGTCGCACAGGATCTATATTATCTTTGCTCCAAAATGCATCTTCTGGCACAACAAATGTGAAGTCCTCAAGTTTGTATTTGTTGCTAGCCACCATGTACCACTCATGCATTCTAATCTCCGGAGTCGACAACTTAGAAAGTTGCACCATCGTCAAGAACGGTCTCCCATTCACAAATTTAGGAGGAACAGCCTCCTTCTTGTATATCGGGATATTGATTTTAAGACGTAATGATTCTCGAGTATGAATCATTCCATCTTCTTCCCATACTTCGAAATTGTCTATTTGGGACCGTGTGCGTACTCCACGAGATGCTGATTCCGCTTTTGATTGATTTGTCATAACTCTCTTCAATTTTTGCAGGTAGCATGCCACTGATTCTGACGGTTTCTTGACATTGTCCGTGGCGATTCGCTGATGAATTTTCTTTGAAGTAGTTGGCCCTTCAACATTGGTGTCAACCTTTGCTTCCTTTTTATGTTTGCGTCGACATTCTAAGGAACAATTTTGTCTACGTCCCCCTCATTGAGTTCCTTCGCAAGAGGTGATATGATTATTTCAACGATTTTTGTGGAGGTCGGTGCTATATTTTCCTGCACCATGGGGTATGGAATGATCGAACTATCTTTCTATTGCATTGGTGTTGAATTCGGCATTGGTGACTTATGACGCGATACACGGCTTAAGATTGGCTCATCACCCAACTTGATGTCGCGTCGATGCCAAAGGACCAACTCGTTCATTGGCTCCTGCAAAGTTATGATCCCCTCAACTGGAAAGTCTATCTCCCAATCTTTACAACCACTGTCTGTGATCTCTAGAACTTGGACCACAGCATAGTGTGGCGGGACAGGATTATCCTTATAGTTAACAAGTCCTGGTTTTACCAAACCAGTAGCAGCTTGTTTTGTTTTTGTCCCAGATCGATTGATTGGAATATAAAGAAAGTGAAAGGGAATTAGGCTTACACCTAGTTCCTAAATAGTTTTGGTGGTTGAATTGACCAACACAAATAAATGGACTAACTAGTTTGCTCTAGTGTATAAGTTATACAGGTGTCAAAGGTTCATACTTAGCCAATAAAAAGACCAAGTTTTGGGTTCGACAAAAGAGCAAAGGGACAACCGAAGGCACCTCTGGTGTGGCGCACTGGACTGTCCGGTGTGCCACCGGACATGTCTGGTGCACCAGAGGGTTCCAAACTCCAACTCGTCACCTTCGCGAATTTCCAGAGGCAGCTCCGCTATAATTCACCGGACTGTCGAGTGTACACCGGACATGTCCGGTGCTCCAACGAAGAACAGCCTCCGGAACTCGCCAGCCTCAGGAATTTAATTCGACTGCTCCGCTATAATTCACCGGACTGTCCGGTGTAACAGCGAGGCAACGGCTATTTCGGCGCCAACGGCTACCTGCAGCGCATTAAATGCGCGCCAGCGCGCGCAGAAGGCTGGCACACGCGTCATGGCGCACCGGACACTCTACAGTGCATGTCCGGTGCGCCACCGGACATCCAGGCGGGCCCAGAAGACAGAGCTCCAACGGTCGACCCCAACGGCTTTTGGTGATATGGCTGTCGCACCGGATATGTCCGGTGTGCACCGGACTGTCCGGTGCACCATCGAACAGACAACTCCACCAAACAGCTAGTTTGGTGGTTGGGGCTATAAATACCCCCAACCCCCACCATTCATTGTATCCAAGTTTTCTACTTCCCAACTACTTACAAGAGCTCTAGTATTCAATTCTAGACACACCAAAGAGATCAAATCCTCTCCAAATTCCACACAACACCCTAGTGCTTAGAGAGAGTGATTTGCTTGTGTTCTTTCGAGCTCTTGCACTTGGATTGCTTTCTTCTTTCTTGATTCTTTCATTGCGATCAAAATCACATGTAATTGAGGCAAGAGACACCAAACTTGTGGTGGTCCTTGTGGGAACTATGTGTTCCAAGTGATTGAGAAGAGAAAGCTCACTCGGTCCGAGGGACCGTTTGAGAGAGGGTAAGGGTTGAAAGAGACCCGGCCTTTGTGGCCTCCTCAACGGGGAGTAGGTTTGCGAGAACCGAACCTCGGTAAAACAAATCCACGTGTATCAGTCTTTATTCGCTTGCGATTTGTTTTGTACCCTCTCTCGCGGGCTCAATTATATTTCTAACGCTAACCCGACTCGTAGTTGTGTTTATTTTGAGAATTTCAGCTTCGCCCTATTCACCCCCCTCTAGGCGACTTTCAATTGGTATCAGAGCTCGGTGCTTCATTAGAGCCTAACCGCTCGAAGTGATGTCGGGAGATCACACCAAGAGGGAGATAGAGACCGACGACAAGCCCACTACGAGCCAAGGGAGCACTTCATCGGAAGAGTCCCGCACCAAGAGGAAGGAGAAGAAGAAGAACTCCTCCAAACGGAAGGAGAAAAGATCTTCTTCCTCTCACCACAAAGAGAAGAAGGAAAAATCTTCTTCCCACAAGTCGCATCGGAAAGGCGACAAGCAAAAGAGGATGAGGAAGGTGGTCTACTACGAGACCGACACTTCATCAACATCAACCTCCGACTCCGATGCGCCGTCCGTAACTTCTAAGCGCCAAGAGCGCAAGAAGTTTAGTAAGATCCCCTTACACTACCCTCGTACATCTAGACATACTCCATTACTTTCTGTTCCATTAGGCAAACCGCCAACTTTTGATGGCGAAGATTACGCTAGGTGGAGTGATTTAATGAAATTTCATCTAACCTCACTCCACAAAAGTATATGGAATGTTGTTGAGTTTGGAGCGCAGGTACCATCCGTAGGGGATGAGGACTATGATACGGACGAAGTGGCCCAAATCGAGCACTTCAACTCCCAAGCTACAACCATACTCCTTGCCTCTCTAAGCAAGGAGGAATACAACAAGGTGCAAGGGTTGAAGAATGCAAAAGAGATTTGGGACCTTCTCAAGACCGCGCACGAGGGTGATGAACTCACCAAGATCACCAAGCGGGAAACGATCGAGGGGGAGCTCGGTCACTTTCGTCTTCGCCAAGGGGAGGAGCCACAAGATATGTACAACCGGCTCAAAACCTTGGTGAACCAAGTGCGCAACCTCGGGAGCAAGAAATGGGATGACCATGAGGTGGTTAAGGTTATTCTAAGATCTCTCATTTTCCTTAACCCCACTCAAGTTCAATTAATTCGTGGTAATCCTAGATACACACTAATGACCCCCGAGGAAGTCATCGGGAATTTTGTGAGCTTTGAATGCATGATTAAAGGCTTAAAGAAAATCAACGAGCTTGACGAACCTTCCACGTCCGAGGCACAACCGGTTGCATTTAAGGCAACGGAGGAGAAGAAGGAGGAGTCTACATCGAGTAGACAACCAATTGACGCCTCCAAGCTCGACAATGAGGAGATGGCTTTAATCATCAAAAGCTTTCGTCAAATCCTCAAGCAACGGAGGGGGAAGGACTACAAACCCCGCTCCAAGAAAGTATGCTACAAGTGTGGTAAGCCCGATCATTTCATTGCTAAATGTCCTATATCTAGTGACAGTGACAGGGGCGACGACAAGAAGGGAAAGAGGAGAGAAAAGAAGAAGTACTACAAGAAGAAGGGTGGCGATGCCCATGTTTGCCGGGAGTGGGACTCGGACGAGAGCTCCACCGACTCCTCCTCCGACAAGGACGCCGCCAACATCGCCGTCACCAAGGGACTCCTCTTCCCAACGTCGGCCACAAGTGCCTCATGGCAAAAGACGGCAAAAATAAGAAGGTTAAATCTAATTCCTCCACTAAATATGAATCCTCTAGTGATGATAATGCTAGTGATGAGGAAAATAATTTGCGTACCCTTTTTGCCAACCTTAACATGAAACAAAAAGAAAAATTGAATGAATTAGTTAGTGCTATTCATGAAAAGGATGACCTTTTTGATTCCCAAGAGGACTTCCTAATTAAAGAAAACAAGAAACATGTCAAGGTTAAGAATGCTTATGCTCTTGAGTTAGAAAAATGTGAGAAATTATCTAGTGAGCTGAGCACATGCCATGAGACCATTAACAACCTTAGAAATGAAAATGCTAAATTAATTGCTAAGGTTAATTCTCATGTTTGTATTGATTCAACTTCCAATCCTAGAAATGATAATGTTGATTTACTTGCTAGGATTGATGAGTTGATGTCTCTATTGCTAGCCTTAGAAATGAGAATGAGAAATTAATTGCTAAGGCTAAAGAATTAGATGTTTGCAATATTACAATTTCCGACCTTAGAACTAAGAATGATATGTTGCATGCTAAGGTTGTAGAATTAAAATCTTGCAAACCCTCTGCATCTACCGTTGAGCACACTTCTATTTGTACTAGATGTAGAGATGTTGATATCAATGCTATTCATGATCACATGGCTCTAATTAAACAACAAAATGATAATATAGCATTATTAGATGCTAAAATTGCCGAGCATAACTTAGAAAATGAAAAATTTAAATTTGCTAGAAGTATGCTCTATAATGGGAGACGCCCTGGCATCAAGGATGACATTGGCTTCCAAAGGGGAGACAATGTCAAACTTAACGCCCCTCCAAAGGATTTATCTAACTTTGTTAAGGGTAAGGCTCCCATGCCTCAGGATAACGAGGGTTACATTTTGTACCCTGCCGGTTATCCCGAGAGCAAAATTAGGAGAACTCATTCTAGGAAGTCTCACTCTGGCCCTAACTATGCTTTTATGTATAAGGGTGAGACATCTAGCTCTAGGCAACCAACCCATGCTAAGGTGCCTAGAAAGAAAACTCCTAGTGCATCAAATGATCATGCTATTTCATTCAAAACTTTTGATGCATCATATGTGCTTACTAACAAATCCGGCAAGGTAGTTGCCAAGTTTGTTGGGGGCAAGCACAAGGGCTCTAAGACTTGTGTTTGGGTACCCAAAGTTCTTGTTTCTAATGCCAAAGGACCCAAAACCGTTTGGGTACCTAAAATCAAGAACTAAAATTGTTTTGTAGGTTTATGCATCCGGGGGCTCAAGTTGGATACTCAACAGTGGGTGCACAGACCACATGACAGGGGAGAAGAAGATGTTCTCCTCATATAAGAAAAACCAAGATCCCCAACGAGCTATCACATTCGGGGATGGAAATCAAGGTTTGGTCAAAGGATTGGGTAAAATTGCTATATCACCTGACCATACTATTTCCAATGTTTTTCTTGTAGATTCTTTAGATTACAATTTTCTTTCCGTATCTCAATTATGTCAAATGGGCTACAACTGTCTATTTACTGATATAGGTGTCACTGTCTTTAGAAGGAGTGATGATTCAATAGCATTTAAGGGAGTGTTAGAGGGTCAGCTATACTTGGTAGATTTTGATAGAGCTGAACTCGACACTTGCTTGGTTGCTAAGACTAACTTGGGTTGGCTCTGGCACCGCCGACTAGCCCATGTTGGAATGAAGAATCTTCATAAGCTTCTAAAGGGAGAGCACATTTTAGGACTAACAAATGTTCATTTTGAGAAAGACAGGATTTGTAGCGCATGCCAAGCCGGGAAGCAAGTTGGCACTCATCATCCACACAAGAATATCATGACAAGTGACAGGCCACTGGAGCTCCTACACATGGATTTATTCGGCCCGATCGCTTACATAAGCATCGGTGGGAGTAAGTACTGTCTAGTTATTGTGGATGATTATTCTCGCTTCACTTGGGTGTTCTTTTTGCAGGAAAAATCTCATACCCAAGAGACCTTAAAAGGATTCTTGAGACGGGCTCAAAATGAGTTCGGCTTAAGGATCAAGAAAATTAGAAGCGACAATGGGACGGAGTTCAAGAACTCTCAAATTGAAGGCTTCCTTGAGGAGGAGGGCATCAAGCATGAGTTCTCTTCTCCCTACACTCCACAACAAAATGGTGTAGTGGAAAGGAAGAATCGAACTCTATTGGACATGGCAAGAACCAAGCTTGATGAGTACAAGACACCGGATCGGTTTTGGGCCGAGGCGGTCAACACCGCTTGCTACGCCATCAACCGGTTATATCTACACCGAATCCTCAAGAAGACATCCTATGAACTCCTAACCGGTAAAAAGCCCAACATTTCATATTTTAGAGTTTTTGGTAGCAAGTGCTTTATTCTTGTTAAAAGAGGTAGAAAATCCAAATTTGCTCCTAAAACTGTAGAAGGCTTTTTACTAGGATATGACTCAAACACAAGGTCATATAGAGTCTTTAACAAGTCCTCAGGACTTGTTGAAGTTTCTTGTGATGTTGTGTTTGATGAAACTAATGGCTCTCAAGTAGAGCAAGTTGATCTTGATGAAATAGGTGAAGAACAGGCTCCATGCATAGCGCTAAGGAACATGTCCATTGGGGATGTGTGTCCTAAGGAATCCGAAGAGCCTCCACATACACAAGATCAACCATCCTCCTCCACGCAAGCATCTCCACCAACTCAAAACGAGGACGAGGCTCAAGTTGATGAAGAAGAAGATCAAAGAAATGAGCCACCTCAAGATGATGGCAATGATCAAGGGGGAGATACAAATGTTGAGGACAAGGAGGATGAAGAACCAAGGCCGCCACACCCAAGAGTCCACCAAGCAATCCAACGAGATCACCCCGTCGACACCATCCTCGGCGACATTCATAAGGGGGTAACTACTCGATCTCGGGTTGCACATTTTTGTGAGCATTACTCCTTTGTTTCCTCTATTGAGCCACACAGGGTAGAGGAAGCACTACAAGATTCGGATTGGGTGATGGCAATGCAAGAGGAGCTCAACAATTTCACGAGGAACGAGGTATGGCATTTAGTTCCACGTCATAACCAAAATGTTGTAGGAACCAAGTGGGTCTTCCGCAACAAGCAAGACGAGCATGGTGTGGTGACTAGGAACAAAGCTCGACTTGTGGCCAAGGGATATTCCCAAGTCGAAGGTTTGGATTTTGGTGAAACCTATGCACCCGTAGCTAGGCTTGAGTCAATTCGCATATTATTAGTCTATGCTACTTACCATGGCTTCAAGCTTTACCAAATGGACGTGAAGAGTGCCTTCCTCAATGGACCAATCAAGGAGGAGGTCTACGTTGAGCAACCTCCCGGCTTTGAAGACAGTGAGTACCCTAACCATGTCTATAGGCTCTCTAAGGCGCTTTATGGGCTCAAGCAAGCCCCAAGAGCATGGTATGAATGCCTTAGAGATTTCCTTATTGCTAATGGCTTCAAAGTCGGCAAAGCCGATCCTACTTTATTCACTAAAACTCTTGACAATGATTTGTTCGTATGCCAAATTTATGTTGATGATATCATATTTGGGTCTACTAACGAATCTACTTGTGAAGAATTTAGTAGGATCATGACACAAAAATTCGAGATGTCTATGATGGGGGAGTTGAAGTATTTTCTAGGATTTCAAGTCAAGCAACTCCAAGAGGGCACCTTCATTTGCCAAACGAAGTACACTCAAGACTTTCTAACCAAGTTTGGAATGAAGGATGCCAAGCCCACCAAGACACCCATGGGAACAAATGGGCATCTCGACCTCGACACGGGAGGTAAGTCCGTGGATCAAAAGGAATACCGGTCGATGATTGGTTCATTGCTTTATTTATGTGCATCTCGACCGGACATTATGCTTTCCGTTTGCATGTGTGCAAGATTCCAAGCCGACCCTAAGGAATCACACCTTACGGCCGTAAAATGAATCTTGAGATATTTGGCTTATACTCCTAAGTTTGGGCTTTGGTATCCTCGGGGATCCACATTTGACTTGATTGGTTATTCAGATGCCGATTGGGCGGGGTGTAAGATTAATAGGAAGAGCACATCGGGGACTTGCCAGTTCTTGGGAAGATCCTTGGTGTCTTGGGCTTCAAAGAAGCAAAATTCGGTCGCTCTTTCTACCGCCGAAGCCGAGTATATTGCCGCAGGCCACTGTTGCGCGCAATTGCTTTGGATGAGGCAAACCCTGCGGGACTACGGTTACAAACTAACCAAAGTTCCTCTTCTATGTGATAATGAGAGTGCAATCCGCATGGCGGATAATCCCGTTGAGCATTGCCGCACTAAGCACATAGCCATTCGGTATCATTTTCTTAGGGATCACCAACAAAAGGGGGATATCGAGATTTCATACATTAATACCAAAGATCAATTAGCCGATATCTTTACCAAGCCACTTGATGAACAATCTTTTACCAAACTTAGGCATGAGCTCAATATTCTTGATTCCAGGAATTTCTTTTGCTAAAACTTGCACACACAGCTTATAAATATACCTTTGATCATGTCTCTTTTATATATGCTATGACTAATGTGTTTTCAAGTGTATTTCAAACCAAGTCATAGGTATATTGAAAGGGAATTGGAGTCTTCGGCGAAGACAAAGGCTTCCACTCCACTCTACTACTCATCCTTCGCCGTCGCTCCGCATCGCTCACTCCAACTTTGGTATAATCTTCACTCATTTATTTATGACCAAAGGGGGAGAAAGTACTTTAAGGGCCTATATTTCATTCCAAGTATCCGTTTTTGGCGATTCATGCCAAAGGGGGAGAAAGTATTGGCCCAAAGCAAAAGGACCGCACCACCACCCTAATTTTTAAAATTAATGATTTTCAATTGGTAAATTTCAAATTGGCATCTCTTTGTGTTCTAAAGGGGGAGCAAGTAGTATTTTCAAAACTTAATATCTTAAAACCCTCTTGAACACTAAGAGGAGGATCTCATTTAGGGGGAGTTTTGTTTAGTCAAAGGAAAGCATTTTAAACAAAAGGAGAAAATTCAAATCTTGAAAATGCTTCTCAAAATCTTATTCATTTACCTTTGACTATCTTGCAAAAATACTTAGAAAAGAATTTACAAAAGAATTTGCAAAAACAAAACATGTGGTGCAAGCGTGGTCCAATATGATAAAAATGAAGAAACAATCCATGCATATCCTGTAAGTATTTATATTGGCTAAATTCCAAGCAATCTTTGCACTTACATTATGCAAACTAGGTCAATTATGCACTTTTACATTTGCTTTGGCTTGTGTTGGCATCAATCACCAAAAAGGGGGAGATTGAAAGGGAATTAGGCTTACACCTAGTTCCTAAATAGTTTTGGTGGTTGAATTGACCAACACAAATAAATGGACTAACTAGTTTGCTCTAGTGTATAAGTTATATAGGTGTCAAAGGTTCATACTTAGCCAATAAAAAGACCAAGTTTTGGGTTCGACAAAAGAGCAAAGGGACAACCGAAGGCACCTCTGGTGTGGCGCACCGGACTGTCCGGTGTGCCACCGGACATGTCCGGTGCACCAGAGGGTTCCAAACTCCAACTCGTCACCTTCGGGAATTTCCAGAGGCAGCTCCGCTATAATTCATCGGACTGTCCGGTGTACACCGGACATGTCCGGTGCTCCAACGAAGAACGGCCTCCGGAACTCGCCAGCCTCGGGAATTTAATTCGACAGCTCCGCTATAATTCACCGGACATGTCCGGTGTACACCGGACTGTCCGGTGTAACAGCGAGGCAACGGCTATTTCGGCGCCAACGGCTACCTGCAGCGCATTAAATGCGCGCCAGCGCGCGCAGAAGGCTGGCACGCGCGTCATGGCGCACCAGACACTCTACAGTGCATGTCCGGTGCGCCACCGGACATCTAGGCGGGCCCAGAAGACAGAGCTCCAACGGTCGACCCCAACAGCTTTTGGTGACATGGCTGTCGCACCGGACATGTTCGGTGTGCACCGGACTGTCCGGTGCACCATCGAACAGACAGCTCCACCAAACGGCTAGTTTGGTGGTTGGGGCTATAAATACCCCCAACCCCCACCATTCATTGTATCCAAGTTTTCTACTTCCCAACTACTTACAAGAGCTCTAGTATTCAATTCTAGACACACCAAAGAGATCAAATCCTCTCCAAATTCCACACAACACCCTAGTGCTTAGAGAGAGTGATTTGCTTGTGTTCTTTCGAGCTCTTGCACTTGGATTGCTTTCTTCTTTCTTGATTCTTTCATTGCGATCAAAATCACTTGTAATTGAGGCAAGAGACACCAAACTTGTGGTGGTCCTTGTGGGAACTGTGTGTTCCAAGTGATTGAGAAGAGAAAGCTCACTCGGTCCGAGGGACCGTTTGAGAGAGGGTAAGGGTTGAAAGAGACCCGGCCTTTGTGGCCTCCTCAACGGGGAGTAGGTTTGGGAGAACCGAACCTCGGTAAAACAAATCCACGTGTCTCAGTCTTTATTCGCTTGCGATTTGTTTTGTACCCTCTCTCGCGGGCTCAATTATATTTCTAACGCTAACCCGACTCGTAGTTGTGTTTATTTTGAGAATTTTAGCTTCGCCCTATTCACCCCCCCCTCTAGGCGACTTTCAGAAAGCAAGGCTTGTCCTCAACAATATCGTCTACAGGGTACTTGGTGCCCGATACGAATTCTTGCACAGATCCTACGCTGCTAGGGACTATAGGTGGACTCATGTGGCCTGGCTTGAGTTCAAATGATATGCATTCTGTTTTCTTCATTTTGTTCATCACGTCATTAATAGCCTTTTGTACCCTTTCATCAATAGTCTCTTCAAGGGTCCTTTTCGACTTCTCGTGTTTCCTATATGACGTCGCATACTCTGGAAATGCCTCTCTCTAGGAAATCTTAGAAGAGATTCCCCGAGCCCGTCCAGTGTGTTCAGGATTGCCTAGTGCTGCAGTTAGTATGTCATTCTCCCTCCGAGGCTTAAATTCGCCCTTCTTTCTCTTATCTGCATATTCTTGAATTTTTGCGAAACTTCGCCTACCAATTCTGGATGCAAAAGTTTGCCATCCTCACTCAAACCTGCCCGACCTAAGATCCAACGAATAGCTCACTCATCGATATCTTTTAATATTGGGTCCAAAGTGTCGTTAGCTATAGCTTCCTCAATTATCCTATTCCACTGCACAACTTTATGGTGATATCCGGTTGACCCCAGGCGATGGGGATGTTTGTTCATCTTCGCTCTCTGAGAATTAGTTTCGCCCAGTTCTTTGGCCTTCAGTTCGGTCTTCTTACGAACAAATTCCTCCCACTGAGCTTGAGTGATTTTCCCCATTTTCTTGGGCGGAGGAACCTTATTCTTCTTAACAAATTCCCTATTCATCTTGGCCTTCCACCCACGAAACATCTTGGCCATAGCAGAGAGCATCAACTTCCTTACTGCATCCTCTGTGCCTTTTGGGACCTTAAATGACTCAAACAACATAGCCCATAGCTTATTGCGGGTGTCTTCCTCTAAATCCTTCCATTTTTGAAGTGTGATTGGCACTATATCTCTAATAGTAGACCCGCAGGAATTTTGAAACTTTGTAACCACGTCAAGTGGTTCTTCACGAAACCCCTCTGCATTTAGTTTTGTTACGTACATAACTGCACCTTCTTTCATCTGATTGGGACCTCGTCGCCCTCGTTTCCGCTTATGTGAAACGGATGATTCAGGCATCGGAGCATCCTCCGTGTTTCGTGTAGAACATGCATCCTCTTTCTTCTCTTCATTTGAAATCTATATATTGAAACAATTAATGGCCTTTCATATATGAACATTATTTTAGAATATAGTCGGTATATTTCTATTTACCTCTTCATCGTTGGGAATATAGTCGGCATCAAGCTCATCTGATGTTTTTTTCTTCCTTGGAGGTATAGGAGGACAAGGATTGTCGTCACTAGAACTATCCTCCTCGCTCCCTTCACCAGAGCTGCTCGTTGTCTGCCATTCAAGTTTGGTCGTGTCTTCATCAACTCTGTTAGACGCACCGGTGCAGACCACATCCATCCTAGTAGGTACCTAGTGCACAGCTGGTTCCATCAATAAGGGGGTCGACCGAGGATATACTGTTAGTCTGATATACTGGTTCCATCAATAAGGGAACTTGGAGAAAAGGTGATATACTGGTGTTGATATTGATGTGTTCCTAGAACCTCTTATGGAAGATATGACAAAGCTCTGGAATGAAGGAGTTAGAATATGGGATGAGTATTGCCATGAGTATTTCAACTTAAGAGCAATTATATTTGTTACCATCCATGATTCTCCCGGTGGTGCCACACTATCAGGGCAAAAGACTAAAGGAAAGAATGGTTGTGTAGTGTGCGTCGATGGAACTGCTTCCATGTACCTTAAATCATCCAAGAAGTTGGTGTTCATGGGACACAGACGGTTCTTGATGAAGCAGCATAAATACCGAAAGATGAAAGAGGAATTTAACAATGAACTGGAAAGTGAAGGTGCACCAAAGCCTTATAGTGGGAAACTTGTTTTTGAAATTTTAAAGAACATTCACGTTGTATTCGGAAAGGGAAAAAACAAAGGAGAAAAGAGAAAGAGAACTGACCCTTCAACTTGATTATCTGTATTCTTATGTATTATAGAAGTACAAAGCAGAGTATAGTAGTATTAGTGTATTACTGCTGGTTTAGGATTAATTTTTTTTGCATAACAACAGTTATAGAAGCTGCTACTTATCCTATGTCCCCTCTAATCCAAAAGGGGAATTGTTTAACCAAACTTAACCCCACCCAACCCCAACCAAAACAGAGAAGAAGGAAATTGCCTGGTAGGTGAAGCAAAACCCTAGCAGATTAGTACAAAACCTAATATGCCTGATTGAAACAAGCAAGAACTAAAAATGGTAGCAGAGGGAACACCATCAAAGCATGTCCTCCAGTAGGTGAGCAAAGCATCCCGTCTCCCTAAGGTAAGCGTGAGGGTAGAGCTCTAGGAGTTGTAAGGGCAGGGGGCCCGTACCTTGCCGCTCCCAGACTTCGGCCATGGAGGAAGTGATAGAGGCATTCTTGAAGAACCCGCACGTGAAGCACGTACAGGGCCTCCAAACTTCGGCGCCGATGACCTAGGCGTCACTGAGCACGTGGTCGACGGTGAAGGGAGGCCAGTGGTCGGAGACCGTCCCCCAGGGCGAGGCGCCCTGGTGGAGTGGGCGGAGCACGGGCGACTGCGGGGACGGGGGCGACGACGGCGATGTCGGGAGGAGACAGGGACGGCGTGGGAGGGAGAGTTTCAGTGACGGCGGCTGCGCTTGTGTTTGGTGCGTGGAATAGGGTTTGGTTTGTTTAGTAGGCCTTTAGATAGGCTTTGGTGAGTAAATAAGAAACACAAAAATCGTGTACCCTTATAGCGACCTACTATCAGTCACACACTTACCTTTATAGCGACCGACCATAAGTCGTTAAATTTCTAGACTTTTAGCGACCCACAGACCGTCGCTATAAACGCATTTAGCGACCAACCGTCGGTCCATAATTTTTAGCGACTAACCGTCGGTCCCTAATAAGGGTCGCTAAAAATCAACCATCGTGTAGGAACGTATCGCCTTAAGAACAGCGATGATAACCTCCTGTCTAATGCATGGAACATAAAAAAGATAAGAAAATTCTACCCTTGAGTACTTTTCTCCCTTTACTTTTTGCACGCAAACAAACAAAACATGTCGACCTAGTCACCATGTTTCGCTCGAGGGCTAAGAGTATCCACCACACTGTACTCACGGCCTCGCTTGCCCCACAACCACATCTTCTCTCTTATGTCTAGTTTGGATACTCTTGGATTGAAGTGGTTTAGAGGGATTAGAGGGTATTTAAATTCTCAATAAATCAAAAACTCTCACAATACATTTCAATCCACTCCATTCCCTCTTATTCCTAGAATACCCAAACAAAGCGTTAAGTGTTCTGGTGTCTAGATCCATCCTAAGACACATCTACGCCCCATAGGTCCCGTCAGCCTCGACTACGATCACTCGAGGCGCTCGATCACAAGGGCAAACCAGCCAAGCCTTAAACAAATATGAGTTGTAGACACCAACCGAAACACAAACTTAATAGCATAAAACATGTCCAGATAGTTTTTAAATAAACAAAAACATAAACTAAAACTAAGGAGCTCGAGGGCGTCACAGGAGGAGCGCTAGGTCGACTCCCCCCGCCATCAGTTGGGCATGAGGGTAGAGTTGATCTTCAATCCGATCCAAGTCTTCATCGTTGCAGCCAGCAGCAAAGCCCTTCGTGATCATGAAAGAGTCGATCTCATCGAAATGAGAGAAAATCTGCGCGAGAGCCATGCTGCTTCCATAGAATGTGCCTTTAGCAACAACACGCTCCACGTGGCCTAACAGTATCCCTAGCCGCTCAGTTAGCGAAACCAAGGTCAGCACCGAAGGAGAGAGGTGTCTGCACATCGCTACCATGGCTATCTGCAAGGCTTGGAGCTCCAAACTCCATCTCGAGAGGGACCCTTCGTCTGGAGCTACATGGCAACATCAGCATCCCGGTAATCTCAAGGTTGCGCTTCTCCCCCTCCACCGCCTTCTGGGTGTACAAAATTACTTCTGGAGCTCTACCAAAGAGAAGGGACATGAGAAACTTAAAACATAGGCCATCTAGAAATCATATAAAAAGGCTCACCTCTGAACGCTTCATGCATCCACGAGAGCTTCACGTCCGTCTGCTCTAGGCGATCATTCGCCAGCTTCAGTGTCGACTCGGCATCATTCGCTTGCTTAGTTTACTCCGACAGAGCACCCTGAAGATGGGACCTTTCTCCACGTTGGCTCACGCCACCCCCACAGCTTCTGCAGGCACTTCATCTCGGCCCGGTGGACAACAACCTTAGAACGGATAGCGGACAACTCACGTGACTGCTCCTGTGACACCGCTCTCTCCTCCTCCTAGGGCCTCTTTGGGACGGCTCCGGGGAGCTCCGGCTCCCGGCCGACCAACCTCCGACATCCCATGTGCGCAAGCCAGAAACGCGCCAGCGGCTCCGGCTCCGTTGATTCCGTAAAATGCGCTCTCACAGGAAATGGCTCCCTCCCAAGAGCCGCAAGAAAGTGACTCCGTTGCCAGAGCCAGTGCAGTTGGAAGAGCGGGAGCCCGAGCATTTTGGAGCCCTCCCAAACACAGCCCTAGGCTCCTAGCGAGCGGCATTTGCGCGCAAGCGCTCCACCTCCCATCGTGTGGCCAACAAAGTGCTGCTCCGAGCCGACGACCGGGACAGGAGACACTGTAACCAAAAATGACACTCAGACGAAGAAACACAGAGGCAAGGAGTTTCACAAGGAATCGAAACCTACCATACCAAAGGGGAGCAACTCCTGCGTGATCGACGCATGGGCAATCGTCGCCGCTTCCCAGACAGCGGCGAGGGAGCCTTCAATAATCTCCAGGCTCTTAGAACCCCAGACAGAGGCCCCCTCGACAATCCTCCACTCCTCTGCCTCCATCTCCTCCACTCTTGGTTCCTCAAGAGAAAAGAGAGGAGATCCCCAGAGCCCTCCCCCAAAGCTGGTAGCGCGGCGAGCACCACCCTTTGTGCAGTCGAGTGTGGAGGACCCAGTGCTGTCAGAGGAGGCACTGAGGCAGCATCTCGGGTGCATTCGCCACCACTGCAGACTGCACCACCACTAGGGTCAGTTGTGATGACATCTGCCGTTGTCGACGCCGCATCACTTGGGTGGCTTGCCTCTGCTGCGCTCTAGGGCAATGGGCACAGGGCGCTGAGGCTGTCCGCAGCGGTTCCCCCTAAATTTTTCCCCCTAAATCTTACTATGCAGCCACGTCAGCAAGATTCCCTCCCCTATATTTACTCGTCCCGCAACCGTTCCCCCTAAATTTTACCCTACATATCACTCTACTCATTAAATATACATTTCCCTATAACTAACATAACCAACTTGTTTTTTTTATTTTTATTGTTTTGTTTGAACACGTATTCATTAGCAGATGAAACTTGTGGAACAAAATTTTTTTAATTATCGTCTTAATTTATACATACTATGTACAACATCAAATATTATATTATTTAATTGTAATCGTGCTTACATCATTTCATTTAAGATTACACTGCTACCATGGTCACATTAATTAACCT
Source organism: Zea luxurians (assembly GCA_029449295.1). Classification (NCBI taxonomy): domain Eukaryota; kingdom Viridiplantae; phylum Streptophyta; class Magnoliopsida; order Poales; family Poaceae; genus Zea; species Zea luxurians. The sequence goes on along the minus strand of JAOPSE010000011.1, from coordinate 61,396,151 downwards.
TACCGATACGCGGAAATGTTCCATTCATATGTGCACGAACTTTTCGGAAGCACACTTACGTTCGAAGACAAACAATCGAGTCGTACGGTATAAGCCACGACTATCTTACGATGCAAGACACCGTTGGCTTTCATACGAAGCCACGGATGGCTTTCAATGCAAGCCATCTCCGCCCCCACCTTTGCTCTCCCCTATATATATTCATTCAACCTCTCCCATATTGTTCGCCCATACTACTGAGTGAATCAAGTTATCCATAGTTCGGTATGTCTGAGAGTCATCCGGAAGATAAGTTTGGTTCGAGTGATTCGAGTGATAGTGAGGACGAAACTCTTTTGCTTGTGAACCTACTAACCCTCAACATTGCGGCTCAACAACATCACCGCCGACGGTCGGGTTTACCCCGCCGTGTCATTCACAGAGATCATTTCGCTGGAGAAAACCTCATCCAACATCACTACTTCGCCGCTAACCCAGTGTATCCACCGCATGTGTTTCGTAGAAGGTGCGCAATTCATACATTTGTCTTATGTTAAAATTTGTTCAAGTTATGACAATTATGCAATACCATTTATATAGGTTCCGCATGAGTAGGCCTTTGTTTCTCCGCATTCTGCATGGTCTTCAACAACACGATATTTACTTTACACAAAGAGTTGACGCAACTGGTATGCCCGGACTAGGACCATTACAAAAAGTTTGTGCGGCCATGCGGATTCTTGCTTATGGCTTACCTTCTGATGCGGTAGACGAGTATATTCAAATCGGGGAATCAACGGCTAGGGAATGCCTCCATCATTTTTGTCGCGCAATCATTAATTGTTTTAGTGCCTGGTATTTACGCACTCCAACTCAAGATGACATAACTCGCATCATGCATAATAGTGAGTCGCGGGGTTTTCCTGGCATGTTGGGATCCATCGATTGCATGCACTGGGAGTGGAGGAACTGTCCAACGGCATGGCGAGGTCAATTTTGTGGTCGAAATGGTAGGGCATCCATGATACTTGAAGCTGTTGCATCGTATGATCTATGGATTTGGCATGCATTTTTTGGCATGCCTGGAACAAACAATGACGTTAACGTGCTCCACCGATCCCCCGTATTTGACCCAATGACTACTGGTCGAATGCCACCTGTCAATTACACAGTTAATGGTCATGCGTACAACTTTGGTTATTACCTCGCTGATGGTATTTACCCGAACTGGCCTACTTTTGTCAAAGCAATCCGACACCCGTACGAGGAAAAGAAAGTGTACTTCACTCAGATGCAGGAAAGTTGCCGTAAGGATATTGAGCGTGCATTCGGAGTTCTTCAAGCCCGCTGGGCGGTGCTCCGTGCACCAGCTTATGGTTGGGATCGTAATCGTTTGACAGAGATAATGACGGCTTGCATCATAATGCACAATATGATCGTCGAAGACGAAGGGCCATTTGCTGCAAACATTGATTTCGGAGACAACTCTTCAAGGATTGAGTCATCTCAAATTATATCGGAAGGCCGTGCCGAATGGGTTATTAACCACTTTGATCTACGCCGCCAAGAAAGATCGTGCTCCCTTCAAAATGATCTTGTCGAGCATTTATGGGCTCGCCGTGGAAGTATGTAACAATTATGTGTCGTAGCTGGTTAGTTCGCACTTATATTCAGTACTTGTAATGTGTTTTCGTGTAACTAAGTATTCGAATAAATAAGGTCAGTTTCCGAAATTTTGCATACAGCCGACTACATTTGTCTTGCCATACTTCGATTTTGTGTATCCTACACAACACAACATCAGAATTCATGTTTTGTTGTACAATATATAACATACCATTGAATAGGCAATAAGCTTGTTCAAACATTTATAACATCCGAGTTGATTATTGTCTAATACAACAGCAAACACCTTAAGATACAGTCCTTCAACGAAACAAATAGTGTTGTCCATAATAGAATATCTTCAACGAAGCAAGGAAAATTGTCTCAACAAGTCTCAACAACACAAGCGCACATCGAACAAAAAACGTTCAGGATTGGTCAAAAGTAAATATGAACTGCTGCAATTTTTTTTTCTGTTCCTTCATGACAATCCAGACTTCAGGATCTACATCTTCTTCGTTTGTGGACAATAGCATCTGCAAACGTTGTTCTGCAGATTTGAGTTCTTCAAGTTTCAGTTCCCTTTTTCTAATGCTTAGCTTTTGGGCTTCCAACTCCAATCTCTGCTTCTGTATCTCCCTGTCTTCTTCAGTGCTCTTTTCTTTTTTTTCCCCCTTTTCGATGGACCTCTGTATTTGTTTCTCAGTAATTTCTTGTAATCGGCTTAAGTACTCAGCGGACGAAGAAGAACCAGCTTTCTTTCTCTCAGCTTTACTATAATCACGGCCACGGGGCCTTTTTCCTGTCAGCCCAGCGGATCCACTGTCAGTCTCCGCTGCTTCCATTGATGGACACCCCGAAGATGGTATTGATCTTCCATGTAAGCCTCTAAACGAGTTTCCTTGACATATACTCTCCCATTTGGGTTCCCCCTTCAATTGATGCCAGCAGTGCATATAGTGAAATGGTTTGCTCTCCTCATGAGCGAACAAAGTTGCTGCCTTAGATGTCTGCAAAATTGGAATTTCATACATAATTAGTTGCAGCACAGACGCATGTAGTACATGAAATCATCGTTTCAATAGTCATACCTTATCCTCGTCACTTAGACCACTTTGTTTCTCTCGTAGGACTCTGGCGTAGTATCCAGAGAATTTACTGACATCAGCCCTGATCTTGTCCCATCTGCTGCTAAGTGCTCTGTTAAGTCTACAAGGAAATTCCCCCCTTTGTTCATTGTACCTTTTTTCAATTCGGGCCCAGAGACCCTCCCTCCTTTGGCCAGTGTGGACAATAGGGTCACTACTTATTTGCAACCATGTAGTACAAAGGAGTATGTCTTCTGGGGCTGTGAAGTTTTGTTCCTTCGATTTCTTGTGTTTTTGAACTGGAGGTGCAATTTTCCCAGGACTATTTATGTCCTGAACACTTTGTTCAGCATCTGACTCCAAGTGTAAAGGCATTTGAGGTATAGTGTTCGAACCCTGCAACGCTGTACTTGTATGTGATGCTGGATAAGAATCTGTGTATGGACTAACTCCAACTGACCCTAGAGGGTTCCTCACAAAATTCATGTAGTGATTCCAATAGACTGCAGATTGCGAAGCAGGGATCATGGTTGATTGGGAACTAGTATTCCCTGGCTGAATCGGAGCCCACATTGTAGTTGGACCTTGACCAGGACTAGGAAAATTAATGTTTCCCATGATGTTGCAATCGACTGGATTCTGGTTCATGTAGCCCGTTGGCCAGAAAGGGGGTGGTGGTGGAAATTGCTGGGCATTGGATGGATTTGACATCGCCTGCGACGATGTCGCATTGTTGGCAGGGTCCATGCTAGGATATGTGGAGATGGCACACATTTAGTCATATATTATAAACTGAAGCCAATGGACAAAACGAGGTACATAAACAGGAGACAAAGCATAAGAACAACGGTAGTAATAATACCATCATGTACTGAACTTGTTCGGGAGGACCAGCACAACATTAAACAGTAAACATAGTTCACATACTACAACGATCTTAACATGATAAAAACTTAAGGCGACGAGGTAGCATTGAGACTTAGACATACATCAGACGACTAGTTCGACAACATGACAAGTAGGAGAACCCGAGTACTTGGTTGTTCAAAAGTCTATCCTTCTTCTACTGCTGGAATACATGGAACTAATAAATATTCCAATAGCTATTACGAGTTGACCTATCTGAGTCGCTGAAGTACCACTCGTCACTCACGTCCGGGCAGTAGAACTCCTCTTCTTCAACAGATGGTTCAGTAACTGTCGGAGGGGGCGACGGAGATGTCGGTTCAACACTTATGTCATCCCCGTCGTATTTAGCAATTTCAGGAAAAGCTTGGACTTTAGCCTCTAAGGCATCTTGGTGAAGCAAATCAAGTTTTTCTTTCATGGCAAAGAGGGTTCTAGCTAATATCTCTTCGTCAAGCATGTGGTCTAATGCATGTTCTACTAATCCACGAAGGGATTTTGCGGCATCCTCGGCACAGTCGACAAGGACTTTAACCAAAGACTTCATGGTATCTTCTTTTGAGGATGCCATTCGGAACTGTGCTGCAAAGAACAATATATGAAGAAACACGTGCATTTGCTTAAGTACCTTAAAGGCTGTACGAATATAATATCCACCCAAACCTGTAACAACTATGATGCCTCCCACATGTAATGATTTGAAATGTAGCAATGAAATAGCAGCATCGAACATAAAATATGTACACAACAATGACTGCTACGGGAAACGTGTGAAAATTAGTAATAAATAGAATGTAGTACTATGGTATACAGATGGTTGTCATAGCTGCCTATTGACTTATAAAGATTGTTGTTGTATCATTAGTTGATCGATTGAATATGGAAGCAATGCACTGAATGTAAACGAGAAACATAACTTTCATGTTTCTGGTTAGTACAAAATATTGAAAGATACAAAAAAAGAAGCAATGCACTCGATGTATCCACAAACATAACTTAAATGTGATGGTTGTACAAAACATAGAAGGATACAAAAACATGGTATGTAATCCATGCAAGGACAAACATAATGTACATAATAAAGAACTGTGTGCTCATACCATACGATGGTGAAGAAAACAAAATGTTTGGGATGACAGACACCTAACAATGTGAATGAACATCATTCATAGTAAGTAACGAAGTCATGGACCCTCTGATATGTTGATGACAGTTTGAACAAGTTTAATAAACAATGAACATTGCCCTTCGTTGGCCAAATTAACACAGTTTGCCTGAACCTACTAAAATGAGCTGTTGTTGTGGACAGTGGCGATGAAAATTAATTTACACAGCACTTGACACTTGAAGGCACTATCCAACTGAGTCCGTAGTGTAGGGATTACAAATTAATGGAATGTGTAGACGTTGTGGCCGTAATAGTAAGTACTACCATTACTTGCAGTAAATATGGAGGATTTTAAAGTGGTTAAGTACCATATAATTGCGTAACCCTAGAACGCACAGCAGATCCGGGGAGTTTTTTGAACTGCGGATGAATCGGGTCTTGTAGGATGAATTGACGTACGGTCGAAACGATTAGTGACTTTGTGTAGAAATTACTTGTTGAACTATGCGCGCAAAAAGAACATAAACAATAGGAGACGAAGAGCGTACCTCAAGATCCGAAGATTTGGGCGGAGAGAAGACGAATCGAAGCGTTGATTCCCGGAGCTGATGAAGGCGTCGATGCTCGGAGCGGCAAACGAAGCTTGGGCTCGCGGGGATCCTCGACGGAGTCGGATTTGCGGTCGCTTCGTCTTCGCTCGCGACCTGAGGTGGTTGGTGACGAACTCCACTTCGTCTTCCACAGCCCCGACGGGGAGCGGCGCGGTCGCGACGAATCCGCGCACGAATCGCCGCCGGCGCGTTCGAAGTCGCTGATTCGCAGACGGCTCCAACGGGAGAGAAGAGGAACGCGAAGGTTCCGGTCGGTGGCGCGGGCGGAGTCTTCCGCGTGAAGCCGTGGAGGGGGACTGCACAGTGCCGCGCTGCATCTGGGGTGAGAGAGAGGAGGGTCGCGGCGGAGGGGGCTGCGTAGGGGCGACCGCTGCGGCGTGAAGAGGTGAACAGTGTCCCCTATACCGTCTACAGTGATAGGGGAGGGGAGGCGAAGGGGGCACCGCTGCAGTCAGTCTGAAGCCGGCAATTCAATGGCTGCACCAGCCGTTGTGACTCCACCAGGCTCGGTTGTAGGGACCATCAGTTTCGTCGATGTCGCAGTAGGCGGGGCCACACCTGAGCAGCTCAGCATGACCAAAACAGCTGACACGACCGATGATGACAGTACAGGAGCCTACAAGGATGAGGTGCCCTCCCTCTCTGTTCGAGCCGCATCCTTCACCGATTTGTGCGGCACATACACACTAACAAGGCGACAGATAAGAATCTAGAAACAGTGACTTAGACTCTCTTCAACGGTTCACATCTCCTCTCCCCCTCCCCTCAAATAACGGCAATAGGGACACATTTTGGCGTTCATCGCTGCCCCCTTGGACTCCCTCTACGAGCTACAGTGGTAGCAGGAAGAGAAGCGGACCGTCACATTTGGGGTGCGGCAACCGGCCCCCTTACACTGTGCTGATCTTCGGTTTTGTGCCGACAACAATAGTTAGTAGAGAAAAAAAAATTTATAATGGATGATAAATTGGTATAGGAAATAATATTTTATAGATGTGGTGGGTATAGAGGTTTGATATAGGGGGAACCGCTGTAGAGCGTGGAGATATAGGAGAAGAGAGAACGCTGATGTGGCACGTGAGTGGGATATAGGGGGAGAAATTTAGGAGGAACCGCTGAACACATTCTTAGGAGAAAGGAACAAAAGACGCTACTTACCGAGGAGAGCTCGCTCGCGTGAAGGACATCCTCTGCAAAAGGGGGCCACCACTAGGGAAGCCTGCGACAATCCCCCACCAGTACGCTCGGCCAACGCAACGAGTGTGGGGGATGCCACTGGTAGCATCTCCTCCTACTCCTAGGCCCAGACGCTAGAGCCATCCTCAGCCCCATCATGACGAGACAATTCTCCCACTATACATGTCCAAACGTGCCGTCCGACCCGACCCGGCTTGAGCACGTGCTCGGCCCGGCCCAATTGAGACGTGCCAGGCACGGCACGGGCAGCCTATGGGTCGTGCCGGGCTTACCCGGCATGCCGGCCCCTGGGCCCAGGCACGGCCCGATAGGTATTCGGGCAGGCCGGGCCGTACCATTGTACTAGTCAGCCTAGTGGTACAGGACCGGACCTGGTCCGAAAATCACAGAAAATGACATATACAATTATATAACAGAATTTACAGCAAACACAAAAGACGACACAAGAAATATATTATTGAGCTGTTCGTGCAATGCTGCCTCATTAAAAACCTTCCTAGGTAAAAACTCACACCTCGTGAGAAAACCCTAGGAAGGAAAAAAGAGTGTAGCCAGCGCAAATTTATAATGTATGCAGGCATGCAACCATGTTCATAGTTCAATACAACAATTCACAAGAGATAGAGACAAAGGATAAGATTACAAGTTACAATAATTCACTCTTGAGCCCTTGACTGACTTCCTTGTTGTCCTCCATCATTGTTTAAGCTTTCAAGGACAGATTCTATTTCTCGTGTGTCCTTCTCAAGATTGTGTTGCATGTGTAAATCTGCTAACTCCCAGTCTTTGATACATGATAGAACCTTCACCATGTCCGGTGTGAGCCGTCGACGACGTTCCTCGATCACCCTGCCAACCAAACTAAAAGTAGATTCTAAAGATATAGTAGAAGCAGGAACTATCATAACATCCTTAGCTAGTATAGATAGAATAGGGTAAGTAAGTTTATACCCATACCACCAACCTAGAATGTTGAAACTATCATCAAATTGATTGACAATATCACTATCAAGGTATGCAGACAGCTCAGACTGAGCAGTAGTAGGCCAGGAAGAAATATATGCAACATTACTACCAGAACCAGATCTCCTACCACTACCAATATCATCATCACCATATATGTCATCCCAGGAAGATTTGTTCTTACCCTCAGTTGTGGATGATGGTTCATGTACACGTAAGCGCACATCACCAAACTTTGTTTCATAAACCTGATAAAGTTTAGTTAACCCTTTCCTCACATCCTGAGGAAGTCTAGAATAATCTGTACCAGTAAAACCTGATAGGCGCAATAGAGCTTTATGAAAACCTCTCATCTTAGCTCTAGGATCTAGTATGAAAGCAAAAGCATATAGAATGGGTATATCTCTCCAATATTTGAAATATTTATCTTTCATATGAACAACAGCTTGCCTCAGTAGTGTATCATTTTCAAAAGCAACTGATATCAGAAGTGTAGTCCTCTTTAGCTTTACCATTTCAGATATCAGAAGTTAGAGCAACTGATGAAACAGATTTAAATGACTCAATAAGCATAAGCACACGTTCATTGTAAAGCTTAATTAGATCCCTAGCTTTTGTTTGCCTAGAAGACTTCCAAAATTTAGGATTATGTGCTTTAGTAATGTACTCTTGAAAAGCATCAGATTCACCAAACCATAAAGGCAAATCCTCTCTAGCTATCAAACGACATAATTCAGTTCTAGCAACAGCAGGAGAGTATTCCCATCGAACTAGAGAACCATCAGGATTGTACTTAAGAAGAGACTGAACAATGCCACTACGTTGTTGTTCCTTTTTAGCAGTGCAATTATGCCGAAGCAAATGGCCAGTCCCACAACTAGATTTAGCACTGAAGGTCTGCTTACAGTATTTGCAAAGGGCACCATACCTTACCCTCTTACCATTGACGAGATTAGTCAGCTCCTCAAAGTCATTCCAGACTTTGGATCTCTTCCTAGAGGCATTGGCACCCATGTACCACTAGTACCAGTACCAATACTGCTTCCATCAGCAGAAGTGGGGCTAGTTGAGCCTATACCAGTACCGGCACTAGGAGCATCATCGTTGTGATGTCGATAAAGGCCCTTGCATCCTGCTCCTCATTATGTGCCTCAAGTCGGTACTCCTCCTCCTCCTCAGTGGCCGGATCCAGTTACATGGCAACCATGGCTCTTCAACAACTGCGCGGCATCGAAACAAGACCGATACCTCCATTCAAAGTTCATACACAATGAGAATGACCTCAACATACAAACATCAATCAACAGAACATAGATTTATTTACCTACCTAATGCAATCGGAGCACCGGAGTCACCTACTGGTCGCCAGCCGAGGATGAGGAACACCAGAGCATATGAGGATTGAGGAACACCAGAGCAGGGAGTATTAAGGATTTAGGGTTAGGTAGGAATGTAGGATTAGGAAAACCAGAGCAGGGAGCACCAGAGTCGCGCAACCGAGGAGTGGATCGAGCACGAGAAGCCAAGTAACCAACACAGAGCGATCTGGGGACTTAGCGGATTTCAGATCTGGGGAGTGGGAGCACTGCCACGGTGCAATGCAACCAAGTAACCAACACAGAGCGAGTTCTGGTGGTCCAAGAAGCGAGCGAAGGAAGAAGCATAGAAGGGGAAGAAGACTAGTGAGCTGGGCGGATCGAGCACGAGACTTACCGGTGACTCGGTGAGGCGGTGGCCCACGTCGACGACTTACCGCCGGTGAGCAGGGCGGATCGAGCACGAGAGGAAGAGATTTGGGGCGTGGCCGCGTGGGGAGCACCGCCACGACGCCACCGACACCGCTCAGGAGCACCGCTGTCGTGCGAAGCGAGCGAAGGAAGAAGGGGATTAGGGTTTGGGGAACGGCTCTGCGGAGTGCGGACTGGGGAGCGGTCGAGCGGATAGGGGCAGTGGGTCGTACTCGTGGCCACGTATTTTTCCCATAGCTTCACGGGTCGCGGCCGTGCCGATCGTTTAAACGGGTCGGGTCATGCCAAACACGGCATGCCGAGGGGGCGGCCCATACACGGCCCGGCCGTCGGGCCGGCCCGGCCTGGGCATGGTGGAGAGCGGGTCGGGTTGGGTTGGTACCTGGTCAAAATCGTGTCGAGTTTTGGGCCACGCGGGCGGTCCGTACCGTTTGGACATCTATATCTCCCACCAACACTGGCCCCTCAGATATGCTGCAACTCGTGGAGGTCATATGCTCCATGTCGTTGGAGGGGGTGATACTCCTCCCTAGCCCAGCGTGAACCACATGCTTGGCTTCCTTCTCCTTTTTTCTTGCCTAACGATGCTTCTTGTGTGCCACCAGGGTCTCTGGCTTCTTCTCCCTCTTTCACTTCCTCTCTGTGTGAGGGCGACATCCTTGGGAAAAGGAGGAAGGGACCAAGCTCCTACAAGACGAACGCCTGTCACAACAAAGCAAACAAACCACCTAAAGGAGGGATAAGATGAAGGGGGCTTACCAGATCACTCAATCTTGCCTTATTGAGAGGGAGGGGTCACACTCATTCATAAAATATGACATCACCTCGCAGTGATGCCATTGACATGAGCCTCGACCTCACTCTTCACGAGGTCCTCGGCAGAGTGTCAGTTGAGGTCGCCCGCAGCCGGAAACTTCCACATCAGATTTTAACAGGCCATGAGAGGCTAGAGCCGCTGCATGAAGGTATGGATTATCCTCTCACTAGAGAGACCCCGTCCTTTTAGCTTAGAAACCACCTCTAGCATGCAGTGCACCTTTGGCTTGATTTGGCTTCTGCGTCGTAGCCCCTATCGGCATGAGACTCCGACACTCGGCCAGTAAACTACATGCACTCCCCCCTGGTTCTTGACATAGAACCACTCAACCTCACAGTTGCAGACAAAGGATGAGAAGGGGATCTTGTGGTAGGCGGATTGTCGTGTGCTGCGTAACTAGATGGTGAAGCAGCCGATGTACGACTAACCGCCATGGCTGACGGACATCCACGGGCTAAGCAATGTGCTTCCATGGCTTCCAGTGGGGCTCCGTGACAAGATAGGCCCCACACAACGTGATAAAACATGCTGTATGGAGGACGACATTGGGGTGGAGATGTTGGATTCTAGCCCAAAGAAGAAGAGCAGCCCCCGCACGAATGAGTGCAGGGGCAGCCCGAATCTGCGCTCATAAAAGGATGCAAGAACAAGCACCTCGTCATCCCGCAACAAAGGCATCTCACTCTCCTCTAGCTGCCACCCTGAGATCACCTCAGGGGGAGGAACCCCTTCTCCAAGCCCACGACATGGATGCGAAAAATCGTGCAACGAGGGAAGGAAGCCATGGGGGCAGAAGGAAAGACAAACATGCGGAGTGAAATGCTTGTGGGCGAGAAGTTTTCAGGGAGAGGAAAGGGACTACACACGAAAACTAGTAAGCATGAAACTGACCTAGGCTGACCCCCTCCATTTATATATGGAAGTGCAGGAGGACAAACGTGGAAACTTGCAGTCGGGCCCACCACTACCAGCGAATGAGAAAATCCACCGCTCCAACTCTCGGTCGCCTTGAGCCCCGAGCAGAGAAACCTTTAATCCGGCAGGCAACACCAACCTCGAACAGAGCGCCATGAGAGGTCGTGATGCTTAGAAACCACGCCAACACTAAGCGAGACACTAAGGCTAAACACAGTGAGAGTTTCATCTCACTATTTCATTTGTTAACATACTTCTTAAATACTGCATATAAATAACCAATAGGATTTACTCAATTATATGAAGATGAAACAAAACACTCTCAATGGAGGTTTCACACAGTTTCCAAGACCTTGGAAATGAGTTAACATAGTTTCATCCCCATGAAACTCCATGAAACTCTATCTTCTTAAATGATGTGACATGTAATCAAAATAGCTGATGTGGTAGGCTAATTAATACATGAAACATCTCATGAAACCTCCATTATGATTAGCCTAATCCATCCCAGCAACCGCCCACGCGCGCTTGCGCCGGACGGGACGTTATCTGTCCCATCAGTCGCCCACATGCACCTACACCAAATAGGACATTGCATGTCCTGTTGGCTGCCCACACTAAGCTTCATGATGGCAGACTCTTCATCGTGAAGGTAATAATTATGGCCCCGGGGACCAGCCAGGTAAACTTTTATAAAAAAAAGAACTACTCACGTAGAGCGAGGGGCAATCCAAGCCTCAAGCCAGGTGGTCAACACAAGGCCATTTGCTCGAAGTTGCGTCCAAGGTCGTACCTCACACCCCCTATGATAACCCAGTTGATAAGGTGGCCACAGGCCCCCTTTGGACGAGAAAAATGATTAAACGGTCGACATGGGGTCGAGTAAGGAAGGACTTAGTGTGATGCCACCAGTGAGTCGTGCCCCTTAGTGGGACGACTCAACAGATCGGACCCTACCGTAGGGTGGTTGGATCACGCTTGGACTACCTGTTAGTCGCTCGACAGTCACCCACAATGTGTTGAATAGGTCGGTTGTGGGTATCCCTCCCCTCAAAGGGACCAAAAAAACATTCCGAGGGGGATGCGTGCAAACCAAAAAGCTATGACCAAACGACCACCCCCAGATCCTGCATTAACTTTGCGCACTCTTGATTCAGGCACATGACCGGACCAACCATCAGAGGGTCTAACCTAAAGGATGCAAACACACCACCTTCATAAGAAAGCCTCTTAGCGACTCCAAGGAGACGCTCAAAGGTTCAGGGACTGCAGACGAGTCCCCAACAATGGGGTACCCAATGAAGGTCCATTACTTGTGGAAGCCTAGCTGAATAAATGGCCACGATAGTAAAAGTTGACCCAAGTCCCGTTGAACAATTCTAAGACACAGATAGGTCGACCATGTCCATTGAGCAACTCTGCGAGGCGGATGGACCGACCAAGTCCCACTGAACAACTCTACAAGGTGGAAGGACTGACCAGGTACCGCCGAGCAACCCTACAAGGTGGACAGACCGACTAGGTCCCGCTGAGCAACTTTGTGAGGTGGATGGACCAACCAAGTCCTGCCGAGCAACTCTTCGAGGCGGATGGACCAACCAAATCGCATCGAGCAACTCTACAAGGTGGATGAACCGACCAGGTCCCGCCGAGCAACCGTATAAGGTGGACAGACCGACTAGGTCCCACTAAGCAACTATGCAAGGCGAACAGACCAACCATATCCCACCGAGCAACTCTACGAGACGGACAGACTTACTAGGTCCCTCCGAGCAACTCTACGAAGCGGACTGACTAAACAAGTCTCGCCGAACAACTAGGCGAGACAGAAACGTGAAGACCCACAATGGGGGCTAGTACATCAGAGGACCTAGTTCCACGACCCCCCCCCCCCCCCCGACATGCACATGGCAGGCGCACGCCTTTACCCGCTTAGCAGGAAAATGAGGCAGGCACTATTAACCCATGCCAGCCATGATAAGGCATGTTGCCACCAAATACCATCTTGACTGATGCTACGGCATGCCAGGAGAGTCTATATCAATGGGACGAGGCGTCATCACATACGACCCTTAACGCCCCTAACTTTGTGTTGTGGGACCAGCCAAGTTCCACTGTAGAGAGCCTCAGCATTGGAGTCTCTATAGTAGCCCACGAACGGGATATGGCGGAGCAACCCACCATAGCAATCATGCGCTCACATGCATGTCAGAAGACGATGTCTGAGGAACTACATCAAGAAAACTCCCGTAGATAACAGATCCTACTCTGCTTCGAATGAACCATCTCCCTACAAAGCCCTCCCCTTGAACTATAAAAGGGGTGGTTGAACAACAACCAATGCGGGCAAGAGAGCTAGGAGCATTTTGTAGCAGTTCTCCTCTCCCTTGCCCTCTCACTCTCACTTGCACCCTTTGTAAACACACACACACCAAGAGCAATACTAAGATCAGCACTTGTAAGACCTAAAATTGGTAGGAAAAAATATATATCATAAAATAATAAAATAAAGAAATAAGAATATATACTAGTTTGGTGAGAATTTTCAAAGACCCTTGAAAATCTATTAGAAATCTCCCTCCTCATGTTTAAATAATAATATTAAGTTAAATTAAGTGACCAATAAATAGGTAATGAGGAGTAGACCTCTTACCAACGACTTTGTAGTAATGCATATTAGGGATAACATAAATTATACCTCGAATTTTAAATGAAGACATTAAATTAGAAAATGAGAAAAAGGATTTATCATGAAACCATTTATTCCTCCCAAAAATAAATAAATAAATAAAATAAATAATATTAAACAATAGAGTCTGTGTTCATATTTGGTTTATATTTGAGAAATGGGAATCTAAAATTCAAACATAAAGATGAATCAGATTTGATTTGAAAATTTGAAAGAAATCAAAATAGGAAAAAAAAGATAAGGACGGACCTGTGTTGGGCCGACTTACTTTCCCCGCAGCCCACTCTTCTTTTTTTTCCGTGCTCCCTACGGCCCAACTCCTGCATAGCTCAATCCCCTTTCTCCTTCTGAGCAACTTATGGGTGGGGCCCCTAGCGCAGCCGCGTTCCCTTCCGATGCATGGACCGAGCACTGCTTATCTTCTACCCGCGCAACCACCTCCGTAACTACTGGCCAGACATGCCGGACCTGCGTCATGATCCTCCCTGGGGCTCACGGGTATATGGGGGAAAACCCTCTCATGCTCCTCTAACCAGACTCGTCCACCCCTCGCGGCACCGGCAGATCGAGTGTGCGAGCAAGTCCTGACCAGCGAGAACCGAGGCCCGGGTCGACCACCGTCGTCCGTGCTTTGTCGCACCTACCTCTGGCTGCTGGACGGGTTCGTTGGGGCGTCCACGCCTGCGCTCATCGAAAGCCGGTGCACCCAGGGCCGTTCCTGGCTTTTTAGGGGCCGAGTGCAAAATTCGATATAGAGGCCCCATCCACACACAAATATATATAATTATACATATATCACCGAATATTTGACGTATACAAATTATTATGCACTGTTTTATAGTTTATAAGATAACATATATAAAATATAGCAAAAAACACTTACTTGTTATATGGTATTATTAAAAATATCTTCTAACATTTTGTGATATAAAGTCATCGCTTATATCATCGAGATCAATCTCATCCAACAACTTTTTTCGATATATAGAATCATCAAACCATTTAACCTCTCTTGAGTTATTGTTGACCATAAATAGTTCATAATTTTTTTTAATTTTAAAAAGCTTCTCTCTACCGAAGCAACCATCATATGTATAGTTTATAATACTCTCTCTATATCAAAATAAAATTTGTTTTGCTTATTTAGTGGATTTATCATCATCAATATACACAAAAAAATTAAGAGCTAAACCAAATATTATTTTGAAACTGATGGAGTATTCGATAAGTAATTGAGACATTAGTTTAACAATATAAACGAGACTAGTCGATAACTCGATAGCGCATCGCTTTTTGCGTATTTGTGTCTATAATAGATATGTTTAACAAAAAAATACTAGCATCTAGTGGCTAGGGGGCCCTCTGTTTTTGGGGGCCCGGTGCGGCCGCACCCACGACACCCCCTCAGGACCGGCCATGGTTGCGCGTCGAACCTGCGGTATGGCCTCTCCCAAACGTACCTTCTCTCCTTCGTCGTCATTTCATGCGTAGTCCAGGTGGAATCTGGGGTCGTTAGGCGTACCGCGGTGTCGGTGTTGTAGCACCTAGACAGTGATAAGCTGTAGCGAGGGACAACCTGGCCATCACCATTGTTGCGGCCGTGTGCGTACGATGGGTGCTGCTTGGGCGTCTCGGATGTACATCGTAGTGTAGATGCCAATAAGGAGATTGGGTGGATCGTCGCGACCTGTTAAACACGTTCGAAGCATCGGCATCCACGCAGGGGCGCCTGGCGACAGATTTGCGGAACGGAGTTCATCGTTTTCCCCTCCGATGCTGCACACCATGGTGGCCAGGACTCTACACGGTGTGGTTCACAGTGAGGTATCGCTCGTGCTGTTCTCCCTATGCTCCGCTTTGTCTAGCACACCTCAGGATAGAGTTTGGGGTCTCGGGGACTGGGGTCGTGCACCATCCATGGCATTCGCCGCGGGGAAAAAGACCGGGCGCCGCTGTCTTATGAGCTGGGAGAAAGAAGATACTACTGCCATGGATTTTAGAATGAACGGCTAGAGTTGGGGGAGAGGGAAGAAGGGCCATCGACCGTTAGATGGGGGTGGACGGTCTAGATGGGAAAGGGATTAAGGATTCACATGTGCTGATCGTGGTCGTCGACCTGTGATCCCACAGTCCCTGTTCCATACCCCTTCGCGATATATTCTCGGCCCTTGGATCTGATCCAATGGACGAGATCCAACCATACCCCTTCACGAGGAATATTTGCTAAAGAGTCCCCGTGAAATGCAGAAACCAACCCACCATCCTTGTTAACTGTGCACTGTGTCTTAGGATCATTGCTCAGAGGCCCCTGTGTTATCTGTAATTAGCGCGCAGTCCACACATTTAATAAAACAACGAAATTTGTTTAGGAAATGATTTTTAGTACACAAATAATTGCAGAATCTTATTTAATCCCTAGAAAATTCATATTTTGTCTAAATTGACCCATTTCAGTTCCTACAATTTTGTAATAATGTTGTTTATCACCCTGTGTCTCTGTTTTTAACATGAAAATGGTATTAAATTTATTTTTTAATTAATCTTATATCAAATACATAAAAACTTAGGAAATTCAAAACCCCTTCGTTTTAACTCCGATTTGATCTGTTCAAGTTGTGTTAGTCTCGTATAAATATTTACTATACAATAATAACATTTATTGTACCATGTTTCATTCTTTATAACTAGACTTTTATTTAACTAATGTGGGTTAGTCTGGTTAAACTGCTTATAAACTTCTAGAATATAATCTATAGTCAATTCATAACCTAGATTAAAGTTGAGATAATTATTTATAGAATAACCTCTCATATGATTTATACTAACCAATTTATAATATAGTTTAATCACATAAATCCTCTTTAAAATCATAACTCCTAAACCGTAACTTCGATTTTAGTGGTTCTCTTTCCCACGATCTCGTAGAAACGCGTAAATCTTTATTATGCAGTATGTTCTTATGTTTGGTGTGATGTTAATTTTGTCTATACAATATCTGTTTGTATTGCTATGACTAGCAGTGCGGTCACGAGGATCCGAAGAATCACCCTGGTAACTGGAATCTCAAGTGCCAGGCAAGTTGTGCCCTTGATCCACTTTTGTTACCCAATAATATTATTTATTATCATTATTCAATGCACAGGTTTAATTTTGATGGGACCCAATAGGTCACCCTAGTCTGTTTATTATTTTTACCTTGTTTACCCCTGAATCACATGGGTAGTTGTTGGGGGCTTGTTCTCAAATGCTATGAATTAAGAACAAGACAACATAAAAGTGTTAAATGTTAAACTCCTTCGTCCTTAAAAACAGTATATCCTTTCGGATATAATGAATTTCGGACGAAGGTTACCAAAGGAAAGATCTTCGTAGGGTTGACAAATGGTAAAACATAGTATCCATATATAATACGCGAGTACTAATACCAGTATTATTATTAATGTATTTCCATCATTAAATTCATAAAATAGAATTACAAATGTACCTTTAGATCGATGTAAAGTAAAGGTACAGGCGCGATGTGAAAAACGTATACCAAGTCAGCGTGAACAGTACGGGAGTACTGTTCACCTATTTATAGCCACGGGACGCAGCTCTTGTAAAATTACATTGATACCCCTTACATTTATCAATAACTCTATAGTAATTCTTCAATGTCCAATTTGGCTTTTCATCTTTAAGTCAGTTCCTCTTTTCTGTCATTACGCCGAAGCTTTTCTGCACATAGCTTCGTGATCGTCTTATCCTTCGTCATGATCATTTTTCGTTCCAGTCAAGCTTCGTCTTAACCCTGCCCTTGTATATCCGCGACCTGACTCCAAAGGTGCCTGTTCACATATTACACTCGAAAAACATTGTCAGACTATGTTTTTGAGGACCTTCGGGAGCCGAAGGCCCCCAACAGTAGCCCCTCGCAATATTAATTTACTGTAATGATAAATTCATATTGCGAAATGGACGAAGGCTTTATGCCGAAGGTCCGAAAAAACACCTCCCTTTTGCTAGAATAGCAACAGTCATTGACAAGCGGGGCCCTCCAGTTTTCGACACACCGGGTGTATAAATACGAGCTCACCACGAGTTTATTTAGCACGCTCTTTTGCCATCTACTCTTTACTCACCCAGCTTTTCAGCCTGCACGCGACAGCATTTGCTCGGTTTTAAATTTTTAAGCTTCGGTTTTAAGTCTGGTTTGCCAGCATTCGCGAAGATGTCTGAGGATAAGAAAGTTGCTGGTGCTTCGAAGCTAAGTCTTTCTGAGGAAATGCACCTGGGTTTTCTTGAATCAATGTCGAAGACCAATACGGAGAAGATTGTCAGGGAGACTTTGGAGGGTTTATCTGAAGATACTGGCGACAGTGACAGTTATGATGTGGATAGTGGTGGGGAGGATTCCGAAGATCGCCCGTGGCGGCCTAGTCACTCAAATTTCGAAAAATCAACTATAAAGCAGAGTCACCTTGAAAATATGAGGGGGAGATATTTCCGAGATATATCCATTGTGAGGGCAGATGACGGAGAGAAAACTACGCCGACTCCCGAAGATAATGAAGTCGTAATCTTCTGAAGCTTTTTTAAAGCTGGGCTACGATTCCCTCTAAGCAGATTTGTGGTAGAAGTTCTGAAAATATATCAGGTTTACCTTCATCAACTTACTCCTGAAGCAGTGATAAGATTGGGAGTCTTCGTCTGGGCCGTGAGGAGCCAGGGCCTGGAGCCAAGTGCAAAAAGCTTTTGCAATATACACGAGCTAGTATATAAGACGAAGCCCTGGGGTAAGGAGCAATATCATAATAATTTTGGTTGTTATAGCTTCGGTGCCCGCTCTGGGTCAAGCTGTCCCATGCCATCTTTTCGGAAGAGATGGCCCGAGGAATGGATGAAGGAATGGTTCTATGTGAAGAACGATTTGAAGGTTCGAGAAGATATTAAAGATATCATCATGCGCCCTATCTGGCAGCGCTTCGGACTCCAGAAACCGAAGGTAGAAATGGACGAAGCAGCTGAAGAATGTCAGAGAGCCTTCAGCGTAGTCTGCTCTTTTATTAGGACCAGGGACTTAATGCAAGAGCATGTTGCCTTCAGAGTGTGGCCACTTGCAGATAACTGGGAAATGCCAAAGGAGACCGTTAAAGAAGCTGACGAGGGTGGGCTAATCAGGCTGAAATATACATTCAAGTATGGAGATAAGTTCGTTGAACCAGATGATGATTGGCTAAAAAGCATTGAGAATGTAAGTGATGAATTGCTTGGGGCATACTCAAAGGCCGAAAATACTGCATTGTCAGCGGCTTTCGGAGGCCGAAAGAAGAGACTCAACCGAGTATTTGATGCAATTGGGTTTATCTACCCCGACTACCATTATCCAATGCGAGGCCAAAAAAGGAAAAATACTTCTCCTGCAAAGGAAATTGCTTCGGCTGCTGCTAGGGAACCAACTCCGAAGAGGAAGAAGGTAAAAGTGCTCACCCACCCTCCACGCTGTATTGAGCTAGCCACAGTGCCTGAGTTTATTGGTGGGGCCTCTTTGGCCAGCGAAGCCAGAGAACCAACTCTAGCGCCAGAATCCGTAGAGATGGCCGAAACACCAGCAATAGAGAAAACGGAAGAACCGAGAACTGAAGAAGGAAAAACATTAGACATTTTAAGTCCTTCATCAAAAGCTGAGGTAGCTAAAAACCAAAAGGGGCCAGCAGCGACCCCGAAAAGAAAAAGGATGGTTAATGTGCTGGACGTTTTGGAGACAATTAAATCTTCAAGCATAACTCCAAAGAAAACCGTTGAAACTTCTGAAGTGTCTACTGAAGGCTTTGTTGCTGAAACTTTGAAGCAACAATTTGAAACTGAAGCTGGGCCTTCAGAGCCCACCAAGATACAACCTTTGGAAGCCGAAAAAATGTCAGAGGCAAGTTTAGAAGCTGAAAAAACAAAAACAATAGAGCCGATTTTGATTGAGGAAATCGACACTGCCACCCCCAAAGCATCTTCCAAAATACGTGATTATATTGTGCGACATGCTTCGGGGAAGAAACTATCCGAAGAAGAGATTTTTGAAGCCAATCACTATGCCCGAGAACTGAAGTATCCGAGGGGGGCCATAGTGTTCAATGGAACAAACGAAGATGACTTCCTATACTGTCTCCCAGACAATAAAGAATTATCCGTTTGCCGGGAGATGGCTAAAAGCATGGGGTTCCCGAAACTCGAAGCTGGCCTTTGCGCCATGACGAAGGACGATCTTGCGGATAGCTTGGCCTACAATAGTCTGAAGGTACAAAAATTGTGAATTTTGAAGTTTATGAATTTTGAATTAGTCTTTTGTTCTTATGTTAACTCATTCATTCTTTTGAATAGGGCTTAATACTCAGTAATGCCTTAAGGGCACAAAAGAATGCCGAAGATGAGAGCTGCACCATTGCTCTTAACAACCTTCGAACAGAGGTCATCAGGCTAAGAAATGAAGCCTTGGAGAAGGACAAAATTCTGCTTACGTTGGTGGAAAAAATGAAGGAAAACGAAGCTAACTCTAAAACTCAAGCCGAAGCTCAGAAGCGCGAAATCGAAGATCTTCGGAAACAACTAGCCCGAGCTAAAGAAGAACACATTCTTGAAGAAACAAAGAGAGAACTAAGCGATCAATGGGCAAATCATTTGGAAATAAATGTCGAAGAGCTTCGTGCTTCGAAGAAAAGGTATTATGATAAATCCATAGAGTGTGTTAAAAATATAAAATCCAGCTTCGCCAGCGTCAGCGCATTTTCTAGTGAAGAAAATTTCACAAGAGGGAATCCAGAAGGCCCGATTGAATGGATCAGTCGAGAAGCTGAGGCCTTCGAGGAAATCTTGAATAGTCGCGGGGACATTTGTGCTTTTTCAGGCGCCAGAGGAATTGTTACTATTTTGGAAAAGAAAGGATGCGAACATGTGAAGTCTTTAGCACAGTCTGGAACTGCTTTATCCTCTGAAGATATCAAAGACCCTTCAGCCGAAGCAAGCCAAGTCGGTGGAAAATTTTTCACAGATATTTGGGACAATGGCGGTCGAGAAATGGCTCAAGAAATTATTCAGAGAAGCGAAAAAGGCATCCATGATGCTAGAAAAGTAGCGGAGGCTGCTGAAGAGGGCACAGGGCCCGAAGGGCAAATAAGTATTAGTTAGTGGTTTTGATTCTGTTGTGATTTTTGATTTTAAACTTTGTTCGCGATTCTATAATAGTAATATAGTCGTATCCTCTCCTCCCTCAGAATCTGCTGGGGCAGCTCCAGACCCCGCCCCCGAAGGGGGACGACGAAATTAGACAAATGGCCGAAGCCATTATGGACAAAGTTGTCAATCAGCTATTAAACGAAGCTGCGGAAGTAGTTCTTAGTGAAGATTAAGTGTTAATGTAAAAAACACTTGGAACATGACATGTGTAAAACTTTGCAACTTTGAATGTAATATATAATCTACTTATGGTTCAATTCTTTACGATGCATGAAATTTTACATACATACCGCTTTTGAGCCTTCGGCGAAAAAAACACCTTCCCTTCTTTTCATGCTTCGTGAAGAAAAATTTTTATGTATCATAATAATTTTCATACTTCTCTTGATGAAGAATATCCAAGCTTCGCGCAAACATTCTTCGAAGCTGTAAAAGAATTTTATGTTGCCTCTCTGACGAAGCTATACTTCTTCTTAATACATTCTTCAAAACATTCTTCGAAGATTAATACTGTATCGTCTTCTCGTTTTCCATGCAATATGATGTATGATGCTTATGTTATGCAAAATGGTGGGATGATGTTATGCTATGCGAAATGATATTTATGCTGAAGATACACACATCTCTGCAATGGAGCACATAATCTTTTTATCTCAGCGCTGACTTTTCGCTATAAGCCTCCCTTAGGAGCTTCTTCGCCTTTTACTTTCAGCGGAATCAGCATTTATTTCTCGCTGTAAGCCTCCCTTAGGAGCTTCTTCGCCTTTTACTTTCAGCGGAATCAGCGTTTATTTCTCGCTGTAAGCCTCCCTTAGGAGCTTCTTTGCCTTTTACTTTCAGCGGAATCAGCGTTTATTTTTCGCTGTAAGCTCTGCATTCCCTTCGGAACGACTTTTGGGCAGAAAACTTACACTGCGCTCCCTTAGGAACGACTTTTTTACTACTTTGAAGAAATTGCACTGCGTTCCTTAGAACAATTTTTTGATAATTCGAAGGTTCTCCGTGCCACCATAGATTCTTATGCTTCGGCAATTCAAATCGATGGAGAAGATTGTTGGAACTTGCTCTTGACAGCAAGGGGATCCAACACGAGTGAATGGTGATGGCAACAGGGCACTCGCGCGTGATGGCAAAAGCTCTGTTAATCTAGCCTCTCACGGGCACTGTGCGGGGGTATTTATAGGTATCTGAGTGCACGGCGCCTTGCGTTAAGGACGCATGTGCCCTTAGGTACCTAGTTTATCCCCAGAATATTCCCATAAAGCGGGGTTACAAGCTGTAATTACAAGTATGCCTTTACAAATTAGGCCCGTAACACAAACGCGGCCACGCAGGGCCTGTTACAATGGGCCAGATCTCATGTGGGCCTCAGAGCTGAACAAGGCCGCGCCGCGGGGAAGCGTCGCCGCAGCCCTTCGTCTGGTGCTGAATCGAGCGAAGGGTCTCCGCATTGTCTCTGGTGCCGATGATGCGAAGGGTGTCCCTGCCCGCTTTGTCTGTCAGGGCAGGGGCTAAGCGGTGGAGACTTCGGGCGAAGGGTGGCGTTTCTGCCTTCGCTCCAACATTTGCCCTCCGAGGGACCAGTTCGACAAAGTCACCTAGTGCCGAAGACGTCGCTAGATGGCGGAGACGCTGCCCTCGCTCGAAGTGGTTCCGCGGGGGTTTTTGATGTGACCGTTGATGGACATCGTACTGTTGGATTGCGGGTTTTCCGAAGCGTCGCGCCCTGTGGGATTGCGGGTTTCCCAAGGGGCCGCGCCCTGCCTATAAAAGGGGGCGGGGGTCGGCGCTGTTTGCACTTTGCCTTCCGCGCTCCGTGAAAACCCTAGCCGCCCGCCGTCTTTCTGCTCCTCTTCTTCTACTGCTCCCTTTGCTCGTCAGGAGATCTGGCTCGAGTGAAGCAGACCGCCCGCCGCCACCGACGGTACGTAGCAATGCCATCCTCTTCTTCTTCCGCCGACGCCACGCCGCCGGCCGCCGCCTCGTCTGAGGAGACGTTGAGTAGCGTGATGGTGGAGGAGCTGCGCGCCGGCGACTCTGTTGATTTTGGTGTGTCACGGATGACGTCGGCCCGTGTTGAAGACATGCAGCGTTTGGGCTACTTTGGCGGCGGAGTCGCTCGTGCTCCGGGGACGGAGGAAGTCCCCGAGCCGGAGGGTGAGTTGGTTGTTTTCGAGGCGTTCTTCGTCGCCGGTCTCCGCTTGCCTGCGCACCGGTTTGTTGGCGAAGTCCTGCGTAGATTCAACGTTCAAATACATCAGCTGACACCGAACGCCGTGGTGGCGCTGGCGAAGTATGTCTGGGCGACGACTTCGTACGGCGGACAGCCGTCGGTTGAAGTTTTTGCGAAGAATTATTGCTTGCATTGGCAGAAGAGGGTGGTTGAGGACGGAGTTGCCCAGTTCGGGTCGTGCACATTCACGCCGAAGACCGGCAAGACCACAATGCCAGTAGTGGAGTTGGTTCCGTGCGCCCGCAACAAGTGGGGCAATTGGAATGAATTTTGGTTTTACGTTGCTGAGGCTACTGTCGAAGGCCATGAAGGACTTCCCGTGTCTGAGATGTGCTCCCACTATTACTCTGCGTATCCGCCTTTTGAAGTGGCACAAGAGGATGCAGACGAAGGGGCCCTTCGGTGCGCCGCCGGCCAGAGCAGTGGTCGTGATTTAGTTGAAGAGTTCGTGGCGTACGGGGTCTGGCCCTTGGCGCACGGCTGGGCGCTGGGCGACGTGTGCCCTCGCCAGATGCCTTTTCACGGAGGAAGGGTGGTGCGAAGTCCTGCCTTTGCACTGAATTTGCGAAACCGTGACCCGGCCGCCTTTGTGCGTGATGCGGAGGACTTGGCGGTGCGGCTCGTGGGGCGGTACGTGGCGAGGACGGAAGGCCAGCGCAGCTTTGATATTCGCGGGTCAAATGAACGTTTGAACAGGGTCTTCGAATTAAATCAATTGCCGTACGACGGCTACCCTGGTCAAGACGAAGCGGACCGCCGTGGGAAGAAACCGGCGGTGGAGACTGGAGGCGACCCTACGCTGGCGGCCGCCCCCTCCTCAAAAAAGAGAAAATTAGGTACTGCGATGGGAGGAATTGGGGTGTCTGATAGTTTTGCTAGAGAGTTAATGAGGACGTGTGCGGCCCCGGGGGAGAGGATGTCTTCGCCCGAGCTCCGGGAGTCTTCGGCTCGGATGCTGAGGGTTACCGGGGGCTGCTGGCCTAGAAATGTTCCTGTCCCCTGCGCGGCTGAGGAAGACTGTTTTACGTCTCGTATGGTTCGTCAGTGGAGAGTTTTTCCTTACGGGCGAAATATCGGTGCTGTTGTGTGGGCAGTGATGGACAAGGATCGCCAAGGGGCGGCGCAAAAACGCCAGGCGACCGTCAGGATTCACGAAGCCCGGCCGAAAAGGCAGCGGGGAGCGGCGAAGGCTACGGCCTCCAGCGGAGGCAAGCCGCCGCTGGCGGCGAAGGCAGGCGCCTCTGCACCTAGCAAGGCGCCGGAGACAACGGCGGGCGCCGGGGTCTCCAAACTGACGAAGGTGGTGCCGCCGGCCAGCGGAGTGGCGGAGGCTGCGAAGGCGGCCAGAACGTTGCCGCCGCCGGGCAAACGCGTTGCCGACTTCGGCACCGATATCAGTGTGGACGATTATCTTGGGGGTAAGTCACCCGGCCGCCTCTTTTTTTTTTTACACTCGTTGATGCGTTGCAGGGTCGGACGAGGGCCGGCTTGCTATGGTTGTGCCTGCCGCGGCAATTGCGACGGCTGCGCTGTCGTCGAAGGCGAGGGACGGGACCCTTGGCGCCGGAGGCGAGGTGTCGGCCCTCGCGTTGGTCAGGGACGAGGCTGGCGCGGTGACCCGCCGGCTGAAAGGAGTGACGGAGGCGCTGAGTCAGGCGATGGAGGCACTGAGTCAGGTCCGCCGAGCTATTATATATATATATATATATATATATATATATATATATATATATATATATATATATATATTTTCTACGACCATGGCCTTACGTGTGCTCTGCAGGTGGCTGACTTCACCAGCCGTACTGCGTCGGGGGCACTTACGGCAGCTTTGTCTGCCGAAGTCGAGAGACTTCGGACGCAACATGCTGACGCTGTCCGTGAGAAGTCGGCCTCCGACAGCAAGTGTCGTAAACTGGCGGACAAGGTGGCCGCCCTGGAGAAGGAAAAGGCTGACCTCCGGCGCCAGCTGGCGGGGGAGAGGAGGGAGGCCAACGAGGCCATCGCCAAGGAGCAGGCCGCGCAGGCGGAGGCTAGGCTGGCACGGGCGGAAGCCAATCTTGCCAAGGATCTCGCCGAAGACCTGCGGGGGCAGCTCACCGCTCTGGAGAGCCGCGCGAAGGGGGCCGAAGCCGCGGTGCGAACGGAGGCCGAACGGACGCGCACACAGCTTATGGCCACATATCGCGAGCTGGGTGCGCGGACCGGTGACTTCGTGGTGCCGGAGCGAGAGGCCGGGCTTCGCTGTTTGGAATGGGTGCAAGAGGAGCTGCAGGAGCTCCCCACTGTCCTGGGGGGATTAATGTCGTTCGCCTCCCTGGTCACCTGCGAGGGGGCGATGAACGCACTCTCTCGCGAAGGGTGCCGGCACTATGAGGCCTTCGACCAGGCAGATGAAGATTTTGGGCGAGATATCTATAAGGTCGAAGACCCCGTGGTGAAGGAGTCCGCCGGTGCCCTCTATGACCGGATGTGGGGTCTGTATGGTGGTGATGTGGTCAGGGAGCGGGCCGAGGCTGCGAGAGCTCAGGTAACGTTGTCGTTTGCTCGGCGTTTGCTGGATGTGGTCTGTGCGTGTGTTTGCTGATTTTTTGTATGTTTTGTTTTAGGCGGAGCGAGGCGAACGGGTGGACGACTTCGGAGCACTGAACAGCGCCCTGCCAGACCCGGAGCCGACCCCGGATACCGCGGAAGACGCACCAGGCGCCCCCACATCTGCTGCAACAGTTGAAGGCCTGCCCCTGAAGGTGGCCGAAGGCGCTCCTGATGCCCTCGCAGCAGCTGCGCCGACCGTCAAAGATCCGGCGGCGGAGGCGGTGGAAACAATGGCGGAAGCGGCGGCGGAGACAACGGCGGAGGCACCCGCAGCGTCAGGGCCCTCGCAGGTGGCGTAGTGGTTGTTTAGGGTTAGGGAATTTTGGATGTTGTACTGAATTTTGGTTGCTGCGCAGGTTCAAGATTTTGGGCCTGCGCACGCAACCACTGCTACTGAGTTTTTGGCGGCTTCGACCGCGGAAGGTGGTAATGAATATAGTGGGTCTGCATCTGAGTTTTTTAACTTTGCTGACTCCGGGAGCTCGGTTGAGTGGACTGAGGAGTCGTCGGAGGAGAATTTGGATTATTTTGCGGCCTTGGACGTGGCTGCGGCGGAGGCTTCGCCACACGTCGCGGACGCGTCGGACGTGCCAGGCCCTAGCGCCGGGCGCCGTCGACGAAGGGCGGTTGCAAAACGTAGGGTTAGCGCGGAGGAGCGGGCTCTGCTTCGTGTGAGTGGGGCTGGTCGGCAGGAACTGTTGTCTCTGCCGACCGCCGAGAGTGTAGGTGAAGGGGAACTGCGAAGGCTTTTTGCGGGTGAGGAGCTCAGGATAATGTTATTTAATTATAGGGAGATGGGAATTATTCCTAAGGTTGAGCCGATGTAGAGTGTGGTGCCCTCGCTTGTGTATGTAGAGGCTTGTATGGTGGAATTGTGTGCCCTCGCGTGCATGTGTGTGTGTGCGAAGGCGTTTTGTACTCACTGATTTGTTTGGCTGCGCTGTGCCGGCTTGATTATAGTTGGTCTTGGCGTGAATGGTTTGATGTTGTCGTTTCAGTCGTTGTTGTGCTAGTCCAGGTGTACCCTTAAGTGTCTTCTGCACAGATAGTCTTCGGTTTTTTCGCACTTGTTGTGCTAAACCGGCTGTACCCTTAGGCGACTTCTGCGCGGATAGTCTTCGCGATAGACTCAGATTTTTTTTCCGCACTTGTTGTGCTAATCCGGCTGCACCCTTAGGCGACTTCTGCGCGGATAGTCTTCGCGATAGACTTAGATTTTTTTTTCCGCACTTGTTGTGCTAATCCGGCTGCACCCTTAGGCGACTTCTGCGCGGATAGTCTTCGCGATAGACTTAGATTTTTTCCGCACTTGTTGTGCTAATCCGGCTGCACCCTTAGGCGACTTCTGCGCGGATAGTCTTCGCGATAGACTTAGATTTTTTCCGCACTTGTTGTGCTAATCCGGCTGCACCCTTAGGCGACTTCTGCGCGGATTTGTCGCACGCGAGGGTAGCTAGCGCTTAGCCTCGCGGTGACCTCGTGGTGGTCGAATGTCGAAGACCGTCATCGCGGTCTTTTTCGACGCATGTCTTTTTGCGGGGGATTTTTTACGCATATATTACATGGCTCCGCCTCGTTAAAAACCTCACCCCCCAGGAGGAAAAGAGTGCGGGCCGGTGCAAGATTGTTTTTGCGAATTACAAGGGCGAAGACAGCCCTGAGGAATCAAACAAAAAATTTGCGGAGGTTGTCAATGTTCCAGGAATGCGCCAGGTCCTCGCCGGTTGGCGTTGTGAGCCTGTAAGCGCTGGGGGAAGCTTTTGTCTTGACGATGAAAGGGCCCTCCCACCTGGGCTCCAGCTTGCCCTTGGACTCCGTCCGAGCTGTCCGAATGAGTACAAGGTCCCCCTCGCTGAACTCCCTCGGGGTGACTGAATGGTCGCGCCATGCTTTGGTCTGGGCTTGATACTTGTTCAGGGCCTGTAGGGCGAAGACACGGTCTCCGTCAATGAGATCCTTTGAAGTTGGCTCGTCCACATCTGGGACGGCTGATGGGACTGTTCGCGGGGACCCGTGCTTTATTTCCTGCGGGGTCATGGCCTCCGATCCGTATAAAAGACGGAAGGGAGTAAACCCGGTCGCCCTGCACTCAGTCGTGTTTAGTGCCCAGACTGCCTCAGGTAAGAAATCGCTCCATCTGCCCTTTTTTTCATCGAGGAGCATTTTTTGATAGCTGTGAAGATTTTCCCGTTGGCGCGCTCCATGACCCCGTTGGACTGCGGATGATAGACTGAGGCGAAGGCAAGCTTGGTGCCAATGGAGAAACAAAAATCCTTGAAGTCTTGGTTATCAAACTGCTTGCCGTTGTCGACTGTCAATTCGGACGGTACTCCGAAGCGGCAAACGATGTTCTGCCAGAAGAATTTTTGGGCAGTCTTTGATGTTATTGTGGAGACAGCCCGTGCCTCGATCCATTTGGTGAAGTACTCGACCGCGACGAAGGCGAACTTAAGGTTCCCCTGAGCGGTGGGCAGGGGTCCAACAATGTCGAGACCCCAGCGCTGGAGAGGCCATGTGTGGGCGATCAGCTTTGTATACTGCGAAGGGCCGCCTGACCGAGGAGAGAACTTCTGGCAGGCTTCGCAGGACCGAGTGACCCGATTCGCGGCGCAAATCATTGCGGGCCAGTAAAAACCCTGGCGGATCACCTTAGCAGCTAGGGCCCTCGGCCCCGCGTGCGAGCCGCACGTGCCACTGTGGACTTCACGTAGGATCTGCATGCCTTCGGCCTCGGTGACGCACTTAAGCATTGGTTGGCTGACCCCTTTTTTGTAGAGTTGGCCTTCAATCAGAGCGAAGTCCCGGCTTCGATGTCTGAGGCGCTTGGCCTCACTGATGTCGGCTGGGTGATAATACCCCTGCAAAAACAGGGTAATGGGTGCTCGCCAGTCTTCGGTCATGATGAGGTTGACTGTACGGTGGCCCTCGCTGTCATTGGTTATTTGGAGCCCTTCGGGGCTCCGGACTGCTGGCGTGCCGATGACGTGGAAGAACACGTCGGAGGGCAGAGTTTCGCCCCTGGCCGCGGCCTTGGCCAATGCGTCGGCCTCCTCATTCTTGGCCCGGTCCACATGCTGCACGGTGAACCCCTTGAACTGCCTCTCGAGACTTCGGATGGCCGCGAGGTACTGCATGAGTGCGGGGTCCTTGGCTGCATAGTCTTTCTCGACCTGGCCGGCAACTACCTTGGAGTCTGTTTTGATGATGCAAGTGGTGACTCCGAGGGCCCTCAGCTTGTGGAGGCCGAGGATGACTGCTTCGTATTCTGCTATATTATTTGTGCATCTGTCGGATTCCAGATTGAAGCTAAGTCGTGCTGCATATCTGTGCTTGACCCCGACTGGTGAGGTTATGATTGCAGCGACGCCTGCCCCCGCATGGCACCATGCGCCGTCGCAATGGATCGTCCAGACCTTCTCTGTGGTCGGGTCCGGCTGTGTTACTGGCCCGGTCCAGTCGACGACGAAGTCTGCCAGGACTTGCGAT
The DNA here is from genome assembly GCA_029449295.1 of Zea luxurians. Taxonomy (NCBI): domain Eukaryota; kingdom Viridiplantae; phylum Streptophyta; class Magnoliopsida; order Poales; family Poaceae; genus Zea; species Zea luxurians. The sequence goes on along the minus strand of JAOPSE010000011.1, from coordinate 61,367,005 downwards.
TTGATGGCTGTCCTGGGCTCGAAGCTGATGTGGTAGCCGGAGAGTTCGGCTGCCCACTTGGCGATCCTCATCGATGCCTCCGGGTTTCTAAACAGTTCGCCGAGCCCCCTGTCTGAGGTGACGCGGACCTTGAATGCTTCAAAGTAATGGTGCAGCTTGCGCGAGGACATAACGACTGCGTAGGCGATCTTCTCCAGCTCTGTCAGGTTGCATTTGGACGGTGTCAGGACCTCGGAGACGTAATAAACAGGGCACTGTCTGACAGCGCCTTCGACTGTCTGCTCCTGCACTAGTGCCGCGCTGACCGCGTGCGGCGAAGCCGCGACATAGAGCAATAAGGGGAGCAAGGAGTCGGGGCTCGTGAGGGTGGCCAGCTCCGTTAACTACTGTTTTAATGAGGCGAAGGCCGCTGCTTGCTCCGGCCCCCAGGCGAAGTCTTTTGCGCCGCGGAGAGTTTTGAGGAAAGGAAGACTTCGCTCGGCTGACCTGGAAATGAATTTGTTGAGAGCGGCCAATCTGCCTGTCAGACGCTGGACATCCCTGGTGGACTGCGGAGGCGACATGTCGATGATGGCCTGGATCTTGGTTGGGTTGGCCTCGATGCCGCGGTGCGACACCAGGTAGCCCAATATCTTGCCCTGGCGAACACCGAAAACGCACTTTTCCGGGTTTAAGCGGAGTCGTGCATCTCACATGTTTGCGAATGTCTCGGCCAGGTCGGCGAGGTGGTCTTCCTTATTTTTGCTGGCGACGACGATGTCGTCCACATATGTAAATATATTTCTGCCGACCTGCCCCTCGAGTACTGTTTTGGTGAGTCTGGAAAAGGTGGACCCGGCGTTCTTGAGACCCTCCGGCATTCTGATGAAGCAATAAGTGCCGAAGGGTGTTATAAAGCTGGTGCTAGCCTTGTCTTCCGCCTTCATGTATATCTGGTGATAGCCGGAGAAGCAGTCGAGGAGAGACATGACCTCGCATCCGGCCGCGCTATCGACTATTTTGTCGATCCGCGGCAACGGGAAATTGTCTTTTGGGCAGGCCTTATTGAGACTGGTGAAGTCTATGCACATCCGCCATTTCCCGCTTTTTTTCTGCACCATTACAACATTGGAGAGCCATGTGGGGTAAGCCACTGGCTCAATGAATTTAGCCTCTAGGAGGCGGTGCACCTCCGCCTTGGCGGCCTCTGTCTTTTCGTCGGACATTTTGCGAAGCTTTTGCTTTCTTGGTCGCACCGAGGGGTCGATTCCCAAACTGTGCTCGATTATGGATCGGCTGACTCCGACCAGGTCGAGGGCGGACCAGGCGAAGACATCTTTATTCTTGGCCAGGCAGCAGAGGAGCTTCTCTTCTTCATGCGAAGTAAGGTCTTCGCTGATAGTGACTGTCTGCTTGGGCGTGGCCTGATCGAGGGGGACAGTCTTGGTCCCATCCTGACTCTGCAACTGAGCCTTGTCGTGCTGCTTGTTAGTTGGGCTGGCGGGCGCAGGGACCTCGCACTGTGTCGTGAGACAGTGCACGTTCCTCTGACCAGGCACGAAGTCCCGCTCTATGTTGCGCGCTGTTTGCTGGTTGCCGCGGACTGTAATTACGCCTAGCGGGCCTGGTATCTTCATGCACAAATACAGTCCGTGGATGGCAGCTTCAAACTTATTGATGGAGCCCCGACCCATGATGGCGTTGTATGGATATACCATATCCACAATGTCAAAAGTCACTTGCTCACTTCGGGCATTGGGTGCTACACCGAAGGAGAGGGGCAACTCTATTTTGCCGACGGGGAAGGTGCCCTTGCCGCCGAAGCCATACAACGGGTTGTCCGAAGGCTTAAGCAGGCTGTGGCTGATGCCCATGCGATCGAAGGCGTGGAGGAAGATGATGTCCGCCTGGCTGCCGTTGTCAACTGAGGACCTTGTGTAGGTCCCAGCCTGCCACGCTGCAATTGATAACCATGGCATCGCAGTGGGGGGCGCTGCGCAAGTCGACGTCCCGTGCGTCGAAGGTGAGCGGTATGTGGGACCACTTTGTCTGCACAACTGGGCCCGTGACGGCGACATGGTTTATGCTGCGGTAGTGGTCCCGCTTCTGCCGCTTGGTGTCGAAGTCGGTGCTGGACCCCCCAGTTATCATATGAATGACTCCGCGATAAGGTTGATCGGCGAAGTCTTCCTGCTTTGGGGCATGGGGGATGTTTTGTGGTTGCTGGTGTGGTGGTGGAGGCGGAGGATGTACGATTTGTACTTCCTGATGATGTTGGTAAGCGTGGTGCGGTGGATGCGGGGCGGGAGCGTGGATATATGGTGGAGGGGGTGGCTGGTAATTATGCGCGACAATTCTGGGGTTGTCGGCTGGCTGCGCCCTCGCCATTCTGTCTCTGGTGGCCTTCACTTCGGGGCAGTCTTTAGTTTGGTGGGCGCAGTCTTCGCCATGGAAAAGGCAGTAAAATCGGCGCGGTGGAGGGGGTGGCTGCGCACGCCCTCGGCCCCTGCCGCGAGTTCCACTTCCGCGGCCCTGGGGGGGATATTCCTGGCGACGAAGGGGTCAGCGGCCGGCTGCTGGTTGGCGATGTTGTGCACTTGCTGCTGACCGCGGCCATCTCGACCGGAGTCTGGTTGCGGAGTCCTTGTCCACGTGCGGCTGGACTGTGGAGCATCTTTTGGCTTCCGCTGGGACTCAATCTTGCGCTGGTGGAGCTCCTCGGATCTGGCGTACTTTTCAAACAGCTGGTATAACTCTTGGAGGTTCTTCGGCGGATCTCTGATGCAATGGCTGTAAAGGACGCCAGCGCGAAGACCACTGATAGCATAGTGGATGGCAATCTGGTCATCGACTGAGGGTAGCTGTGACTTGAGTGTCAGGAATTTGCGGTAATATTCCCTCAGGGTCTCCTTCTCTAGCTGCTTGCAGAGCAAGAGCTCGGCCAGGGCATCGGTGTCCGGGCGGTACCCTTGGAAGTTGAGGAGGAACTTGTCCCGGAGACTTCTCCAGGAATCGATGGACAGCGGAGGCAACCTGGTGAACCAGGTGAGCGCGGGGCCCTCGAGGGCGATGATGAAGGACTTCGCCATTGTGGCGTCGTCCCCCCCGGACGATGCGACGGCGACCTGGTAACTCATTATGTATTGAGCCGGATCGGTGCTGCCGTTGTACTTGGGGTAGGTCCCAGCCCGGAAGTTAGCTGGCCACGGCGTCACTTGCAGGTGAGGCGCCAGGGGGCTTCGCTCATCGAGATAGTTGACCCCTTGGAATGGCGCGGCGTGCGGGAAAGTGAAGTCGCGCTGGGGGAAACGCGGGTCCTCCGGTTGCGCGCGGTGTTGCAGGGGTGGCCCGTGCTGCAGGCCGGGGTGGCCTTCGCGCGTGTCTTCGTTTTGTGCGCGCTGCTGGAGGGATGACTCGTGCCGCGGGCTGAGGTGGCCTTCGCGCTGCATCAGCGCAATCTCCCGCTCGAGTTCCTGGGCCTTGTGCTCTTCGTCGCGTATCATCTGCCGCACTTTGGCGAGTGCGGACACACGCTGGCGCTTGGCCTCCAGTATCTCCTTCTGCCTCTGGAGGTTGCGGTTCTTGAGGCGCAGGGCGCGCAGCTGTAGCTGTTCTTCTGCTGAGATGCCGAGGACCTCACCGTCCTCGGCGAGATCCGCGCCCTCCGGTGGAGCGATGTCTGAGGGAGGTGCGAAGCCTGAGGGTTGTCCCTCAGGGTCGCAGGTGCGGAGGGTGCCGTCTTCAGTGGCCTCTTGGTGGGTGGATTGGGTGAGGGCGAGGGCCTTGCCCTTTCTTGCGGCGAGCAGTGCTGCCTTCGCATCCTCGTCAGCCTTCGGGTTAGCTCTCTTGGGTGCCATCGCGGGTGGTTGTCTCGTAGCACGAACGGTGGGCGCCAAATGTTGGAACTTGCTCTTGACAGCAAGGGGATCCAACACGAGTGAATGGTGATGGCAACAGGGCACTCGCGCGTGATGGCAAAAGCTCTGTTAATCTAGCCTCTCACGGGCACTGTGCGGGGGTATTTATAGGTATCCGAGTGCACGGCGCCTTGCGTTAAGGACGCATGTGCCCTTAGGTACCTAGTTTATCCCCAGAATATTCCCATAAAGCGGGGTTACAAGCTGTAATTACAAGTATGCCTTTACAAATTAGGCCCGTAACACAAACGCGGCCACGCAGGGCCCGTTACAATGGGCCAGATCTCATGTGGGCCTCAGAGCTGAACGAGGCCGCGCCGCGGGGAAGCGTCGCCGCAGGCCTTCGTCTGGTGCCGAATCGAGCGAAGGGTCTCCGCATTGTCTCTGGTGCCGATGAAGCGAAGGGTGTCCCTGCCCGCTTTGTCTGTCAGGGCAGGGGCTAAGCGGTGGAGACTTCGGGCGAAGGGTGGCGTTTCTGCCTTCGCTCCAACAAAGATATATTTTCATTATGATAATAAGCTAAACTGTTACAAGAATTTGAAAAACGACAACAATCACTTAAACTTCCCATAATTGTTCTTTTACTACGAAGAAAGTAAAACTGAACGCGAAAGTGTAAAAAGCTGGTGTCGAGGTAGGATATTTTGTCAGTAAATGTGCTTCGACTCTGGCACAGTGCTATTGACTGTGCGGGCTTCGGATTCTTCTCTGAAGTCCCTCTGGGGGTGAGAGTGCTGGCTCCCTTCTGGCTGCGGAGCTCGTTGTATTGGTGGTGGCGGTGGAAGCTGTTGCCAGGAAGCTTGGGGTTGGCTTGCCGAAGCAACAGAGGCTGCAGGGTGATTACCTACATATTCTGGAATGTAAGGTGAATGGTACGAAGCAGTATGCATAACCTGCTTCGGCTGACTCTGTTGCGCTGCAGCCTCTGCTAGTTCCTTTTGCTTTTGAATGGTAAATGGCACATTCTGGTGGTATGGCCCTTGCCTTCACCGCAGAATAAGCAGTAAATTTTTCTTGGTTGATCTCCAAATCTTCCTCCGAAGCCCCTGGCGCCTCTGCCTCTTGGCGCTGGCGGCCGAAAAGAGCTTTGATGTTGCCCCGAAGCTTGCGAGGAACACTGTGGCCTTTGCTGGTGACTCCCTTTGTCATCATTTTGAGTAGAATTGTGAATTGACCTGACATGCCTCGGATAAAACCTTCCTCCGAAGCCCCTAGTCATTTCAGAGAACCTGAGAGCTTCCTCCCTTCTTTGGCGAAAATCATTGTCAGCTCGAATATACTCGTCCATCTTCTGGAGCAGCTTCTCCAAAGTTTGAGGAGGCTTCCTGGCAAAGTACTGAGCTGAAGGTCCTAGCCGAAGCCCCTTGATCATGGCCTCAATGACAATTTCATTGGGCACTGTTGGTGCCTGTGCCCTCAGACATAGGAACCTTCGGACATATGCCTGAAGGTACTCTTCGTGATCCTAGGTGCACTGGAATAAAGCTTGAGCAGTGACTGGCTTCGTCTGAAAGCCTTGGAAGCTGGTTATCAACATATCCTTCAGCTTTTGCCATGAAGTGATTGTTCCTGGCCTAAGGGAAGAATACCAGGTTTGTGCCACGCTCCTGACAGCCATGACAAAGGACTTTGCCATGACCGTTGTGTTGCCACCATACGAAGATATAGTTGCCTCATAGCTCATCAAGAATTGCTTCGGGTCTGAATGACCGTCATACATGGGGAGCTGAGGTGGCTTATAAGACTGTGGCCAAGGTGTAGCCTGCAGTTCTGTTGACAGAGGAGAAGTATCATCAAAAGCAAAATTTCCATGATGGAAATCTTCATACCAGTCGTCCTCGTTGTAGAAACCCTCTTGATGAAGCTCTCTACGCGGGGACCTTTGATTCTGGTCATCTTGAGCGAGGTGTCGAAGCTCTTCAGAGGCTTCATCTATCTGCCTTTGAAGATCAGCTAGATGAGCCATCTTCTCCTTCTTCCGTTGGACCTGTTGATGGAGCACCTCCATTTTTTGGATTTCTTGGTCCAAGTCGTCTTCCGGAGGCATTGGACTGGTGGCTTTCCTCTTCTGGCTTCGGGCCTCCCTAAGAGAAACGACATCCTGAATGGGGTCCAGCGGCTGCAGAGTGGCAGCCCCTGTCGCTGAAGCTTTTTTTGGCGGCATGACGAAGGTGATGCTTGCCGAAGGTTTTCAAAATTCAAAAAGTGGAAGTGAGTTCACTGGAGGTGGGCGCCAATGGTGGGGGCTTGTTCTCAAATGCTATGAATTAAGAACAAGACAACATAAAAGTGTTAAATGTTAAACTCCTTCGTCCTTAAAAACAGTATATCCTTTCGGATATAATGAATTTCGAACGAAGGTTACCAAAGGAAAGATCTTCGTAGGGTTGACAAATGGTAAAACATAGTATCAATATATAATACGTGAGTACTAATACCAGTATTATTATTAATGTATTTCCATCATTAAATTCATAAAATAGAAATACAAATGTACCTTCAGATCGATGTAAAGTAAAGGTACAGGCGTGATGTGAAAAACGTATACCAAGTCAGCGTGAACAGTACGGGAGTACTGTTCACCTATTTATAGCCACGGGACGTAGCCCTTGTAAAATTACATTGATACCCCTTACATTTATCAATAACTCTATAGTAATTCTTCAAGGTCCAATTTGGCTTTTCATCTTTAAGTCAGTTCCTCTTTTCTGTCGTTACGCCGAAGCTTTTCTGCACATAGCTTCGTGATCGTCTTATCCTTCGTCATGATCGTTTTTCGTTCCAGTCAAGCTTCGTCTTAACCCTGCCCTTGTATATCCGCAACCTGACTCCGAAGGTGCCTGTTCACATATTACACTCGGAAAACATTGTCAGACTATGTTTTTGAGGACCTTCGGGAGCCGAAGGCCCCCAACAGTAGTTTTTGCTATTGCTTTATATGGTTTTGGGATTAATACTACATTATGTCCATGTTCCAATTATTATGTTATTTTATTTATGTTCATGTCAAGATCATTATATTATTGTTAATTGGAACATGGAGCTTAACTTGGGAAACATGTGCCACCACAAGGGAGGAATGGGACCCCTTGGCTAACTAATTAGGAAAGCTAGTGGAAGACTACCTTACACGAAAGGGGCAAGGGCAGTAGGGGAGTTGCATGCAAAGAGGTTCTCGGGTTGATTTTGCTACGATGGCGGTCAGATGAGGGATTCTTGCAAGTGCTCTTCCCATAAACTATAGCGGGTTTTTGGAAGCTAGTGGAACTTTGTAAAGGCCTCGTAGTGGATCCCTAGCCATTCACCTCGGTAGTGTCTAAGGGCCTTGCAAACCCAGGCGACATGGGAAACACGACTTGTGGGTAAAGGGTACAACCTTTGTAGAGTGAAAAACTGGTATACTAGCCGAGCTCACGGTCAAGAGCAGCTCAGGACTCTCGCATGATTAATCTATGGAACTTAAATTTAATTTGTCATTTGCATTGCATGGGATTATTTGTTAATTTTAATTTGTTCTATTACTATGGTTTGGTATTTACTTACACTTAGTAATTGCTAATAAAATTTTGACCAACTTTAAAAGCAATGCTCAGCTTTAACCATTCTCTTTGGTAAGCCTTACACTTCATATGATCTCCCACCTTTGGTGAGTTCATGCACATTATTCCCCACAACTTGTTGAGCGATGAACATGTGTGAGCTCACCCTTGCTGTCTCACACCCCCCACAGAAGAAGAATAGGTGGTTCAAGCGGAGCCTCATAGCGAGGAGTTCGATTCGATCTAGGTGGTGTCTCCTAGTTGACTTTCTGGCGCCAAGGATGTATTTTAGATTTTGTTATATTTATATTTTATTTTGTAAGTCTTCCGCTATGTAATAAGTACTCCGATTATATTGTGACATTTATCTCTATACACTCTGTTATTATATATGTTATCTTCTTTGGCGCATGTATGAGATGCACCCGGCTTTGTCCCTTAAAGCTCCGGGTGTGACAGAAGTGGTATCAGAGGAAATGTTGACTGTAGGACAAAACCTAGATAGAACTGGACAACCATTACCTACTTACCTTACTCTGATTCTTCTATACTTATCTTGATCCGGTCTCACCTTCTACGGTTCTACTCTGATTAAACCTTACCTTTGCTACTTTGATTCTTTTCTAAACTTATCTTGATCATTTCTCATCTATTTCCGCTTTACTCTGATCACTCTTACCTGTTCCTTCTAAAGACACATGTGGATTTCACACTTTGAAATCATGTGCCTAAAGTTACCTTTAGGAATAAGAGACCTATTCTTAGGACCAAAAATAAAACTATTTTTATAGGTATCTATACGCTTGAGTGTTTGTTCTTATGGTACTTGTTTGATTTGGATCTTTGATTGAGTGTGATGAGTTGTGGAGTAATGTCCACAATTACATCTGCATATACATATAGGCATAAATATAAATAAATAAAATTTATAAGATAACTAAACAATCTAGATTATCCTCCATTAAAGTATATCTGTTTTAGATAATTCTATCTCATCCTCATAAATTGTTTATGAGATAAACTATACCAACTCAAAGTACCCCCACTAGAATATATCAAATAGATCCATTCTATCTTAAAAGACTCTCTCTCATCTTAATAGATCCTTCTTATCTTACAAGATTCTTTCTTATCTGAATAGACTCATCTTGTCCTAATAAGCATACTTATCCCCACCTACTAATGGCATGAAGAATTTTAGGTGTGTAAAAAAAATTTTAATTGGAAGTTCCACTTTAAATATATATATATATATATGTATATACTACTATTTGTAAGATCTAAGTATTACTTTAGTTAGTACTCGGTGTGATACTATTGTAGGAGGAATAATAAGGTCTAAGTGACCCCATGTGTGTTAATAAATTATGCATCATGCTGAGATTTTTTGTTTGTGCATATGTGTTGAGACAATATGAGTATGCACCCTTTCCTTACAAATCTCGAGGATGAGATTTCTGTTAAGGGGGTAGGATTTGTAAGACCTAAAATTGGTAGGAAAATATATATATGTATCATAAAATAATAAAATAAAGAAATAAGAATATATACTAGTTTGGTGAGAATTTTCAAAGACCCTTGAAAATCTATTAGGAATCTCCCTCCTCATGTTTAAACAATAATATTAAGTTAAATTAAGTGACCAATAAATAGGTAATGAGAAGTAGACCTCTTACCAACAACTTTGTAGTAATGCATATTAGGGACAACATAGATTATACCTCGAATTTTAAATGAAGACATTAAATTAGAAAATGAGAAAAGGGATTTATCATGAAACCATTTATTCCTCTCAAAAATAAATAAATAAAATAAATAATATTAAACAATAGAGTATATGTTCATATTTGGTCTATATTTGAGAAATGGGAATCTAAAATTCAAACATAAAGGTGAATCAGATTTGATTTGAAAATTTGAAAAGAAATCAAAATAGGAAAAAAAGATAAGGACAGACCTATGTTGGGCCGACTTACTTTCCCCGCAGCCCACTCTTCTTTTTTTCCATGCTCCCTACGGCCCAACTCCCGCACAGCCCAATCCCACTTCCTCGCCAGCCCAGTTCTCGCTCCCTGGCGAGTTTGCGTCGCTGTGGCGTGGGACCCGCACGTCATCCTCATCCCCTTTCTCCTTCTAAGCAACATACGAGTGGGGCCCCTAGCGCAGCCGCGTTCCCTTTCGATGCATGGACCGGGCACTGCTTATCTTCTACCCACGCAACCACCTCTGTAACTACTGGCCGGACATGCCGGACCTGCGTCATGATCCTCCCTGGGGCTCACGGGTATATGGGGGGAAGCCCTCTCATGTCCTCTAACCAGACTCGTCCACCCCTAACGGCGCCGGCAGATCGAGTGTGCGAGCAAGTCCTGACCAGCGAGAACCGAGGCCCAGGTCGACCACCGCCGTCCGTGCTTCGTCGCACCTACCTCTGGCTACTGGGTGGGATCGTTGGGGCGTCCATGCCTGCGATCATCGAAAGCCGGTGCGCAGCGAACCTGCGATATGGCCTCTCCCAAACCTACCTTCTCTCCTTCGTCGTCATTTCATCCGTAGTCGAGGTGGAATCTGGGGTCGTTAGGCGTACTGCAGTGTCGGTGTTGTAGCGCCTAGGCAGTGACAAGCTGTAGCGGGGACAACCTGGCCATCACCATTGTTGCGGTCGTGTGCGTACGATGGGAGCTGCCTGGGCATCTCGGGTGTACACCGTAGTGTAGATGCCAATAAGGAGACTGGGTGGATCGCCACGACCTGTTAAACACGTTCTAAGCATTGGCATCCACGCAGGGGCGCCTGGCGACAGATTTGCGGAACAGAGTTCATCGTTTTCCCCTCCGATGCTGCACACCATGGTGGCCAGGACTCTACACGGTGTGGTTCACAGTGAGGTATCGCTCGTGTTGTTCTCCCTATGCTCCGCTTCATCTAGCATACCTCAGGATAGAGTTTGGGGTCTCGGGGACCGGGGTCGCGCACCATCCATGGCGTTCTCCACGGGAAAAAAACCAGGCGCCGCCATCTTGTGAGCTGGGAGGAAGAAGATACTACTGCCATGGATTTTAGAATGAACGGCCAGAGTTGGGGGAGAGGGAAGAAGGGCCATCGGCCGTTAGATGGGGGTGGACGGTCTAGATGGGAAAGGGATTAAGGATTCACATGTGTTGATCGTGGCCGTCGACCTATGATCCCACGGTCTTTGTTCCATACCCCTTCGCGATCTATTCTCAACCCTTGGATCTGATCCAATGGACGAGATCCAACCATACCCCTTCACGAGGAATATTTGCTAAAGAGTCCCCGTGAAATGCAGAAACCAACCCGCCGTCCTTGTTAATTGTGCACTGTGTCTTAGGATCTTTGCTCAGAGGCCCCTGTGTTATCTGTAATTGGCGCGTAGTCCACACATTTAATAAAACAGCGAAATTTGTTTAGGAAATGATTTTTAGTACACAAATAATTGCATAATCTTATTTAATCCCTAGAAAATTCATATTTTGTCCAAATTGACCCATTTCAGTTCCTACAATTTTGTAATAATGTTATTTATCACTCTGTGTCTCTGTTTTTAACATGAAAATGGTATTACATTTATTTCTTAATTAATCTTATATCAAATACATAAACCTTAGAAAATTCATAACCCCTTCGTTTTAAATCCGATTTGATCCGTTCAAGTTGCGTTAGTCTCGTATAAATATTTACTATACAATAATAACATTTATTGTACCATGTTTTATTCTTTATAACTAGACTTTTATTTAACTAATGTGGGTTAGTCTGGTTAAACTGCTTATAAACTACTAGAATATAATCTATAGTCAATTCATAACCTAGATTAAAGTTGAGATAATTATTTATAGAATAACCTCTTATATTGTTGGGGACTTGTTCTCAAATGCTTCGGATTAAGAACAAGGCAACATAAAAAGTGTTAAATGTTAAGGCCCTTCATCCTACCAAACATTATTCCCCTTCGGGAATAATGAGTTCCGGACGAAGGTCACAAGAGCCATACCTTCGTAAATATAACAAGTAATAACGAAGGATTCATACAAAACATGAAATGTAAATCATAGAATCATTTCTATTTTATTAACACAGAGAAATAGAAATGATTACAAATTACAAATGTACCTTCGGTCTTGAGAGAAGGTAAAAAGTACAAGCGTGACGCAAATGCCAATGCCAAGTCAGCGTGAACAGTACGGGAGTAATGTTCATCTATTTATAGACGCGGGACGCAGCCCACGTAAAATTACATCCATGTCCATTACATTTGTTAATGACTTATGGAAATCTGTCAAGGCCCACGTAGTCTTTTCATCTTTAAGTCGGTTCCCCTTTCCGCTATCGCGACGAAGCTTCCTTGCACACAGCTTCGGCTGTGCACCTTCGTAGAACTTGGTAATCAGCTCGTCCTTCGTCTGGTTCAGGCTTCGTCCTGACCGTGCTTTATGTTCATAATTCTGAGTCCGAAGATACCTGTTCACATAATCCACTTGGAAAACATTGTCAAATCATGTTTTTGAGGACCTTCGGAGGACGAAGGCCCCCAACAGTAGCCCCTCGCAATATTAATTTGTTAATATTAAATTCAGATTGCGATTTGGACGAAGGCCTTGAGCCGAAGGTCCGAAAAAACACCTTCCCTTTGCTAGAATAGCAACATTCACTGACAAGCGGGGTCTTTCAATTTCCAACGCCCTGGGCGTATAAATAAGATCACATCGCGAACTCATTTGGTACACATACTTGCCATCTGCTTCGGTCCACTAAATTTTCAGCTCTTGTGCTTTAGGATTTGCTGGTCTTTTTGATTTTGAAGCTTCGGCCTCGAGAGCAGTTTTTTAGCGTTTCCGAAGATGTCTGAAGGTAAAAAGATTCCTGCTGATACGAAGCTGAGTCTCGAGGAAGAGAAGAATCTGGGGTTCCTGATTGCGATGGCGGAGACCAATACAGAGAAAATCACCAAAGAGATTCTCGAAGGTCTGTCCGAAGATACTGATGACAGCGACAGCTATGATGTAGAAAGTGGTGGAGAAGAGGCCGAAGATCGACCATGGCGGCCAAGTCACACGGTTTTCGGGAAGACCACTATCAAGCAGAGTCATATTGATAATATGAGGGGGCGGTATTTTCGAGATATATCTATTGTGAGGGCTGACGCTGGAGAAAAGACTTCTCCCACCCCCGAAGAAGATGAAGTTGTAATCTTCCGAAGCTTTCTCAAGGCTGGGCTTCGATTCCCCCTGAGCAACTTTGTCATTGAGGTACTGAAAACATTTCAAGTCTACCTTCATCAACTTACTCCTGAAGCTATCATAAGAATGGGGATGTTTGTCTGGGCTGCAAGAAGCCAATGTTTAGAACCAAATGCTAAAAGTTTTTGCAACATTCATGAACTGTTATATGAGACGAAGTCGTGGGGAAAAGAACAATATCACAATAACTTTGGGTGCTACAGCTTCGGTGCCCGCTCCGGGTCAAGCCGCCCTGTGCCAACCTTTCGGAAGAGATGGCCCGGAGCCTGGATGACTGAATGGTTCTATGTAAAAAATGACTTAACAGCGCAAGAAAATGTCAAGAGTATCATTATGCGCCCCATCTGGCAACGCTTCGGACTTCGAAGGCCGAAGGTTGAAATGGATGAAGCAGCCGAGGAATGCCAAAGAGCCTTCGGCATAGTCTGCTCTTTCATTGGGACAAGGGACTTGGTCCAAGAGCACATTGCCTTCAGGGTATGGCCACTTGCAGAAAAGTGGGAAATGCCGAAGGAGACCATTAAAGAGTCCGACGAAGGCGGACTGGTCAGACTGAAATACACATTCAAATATGCAGATAAATTTGTTGAACCTGATGATGACTGGCTGAAAAGCATTGAAACATTAAGTGATGAACTACTTGGGGCATATTCGAAGGCCGAAAATACTGCGCTATCAGCAGCCTTCGGAGGCCGAAAGAAGAAAAGGCTCAACCGTGTGTTTGACGCAGTCGGGTTTATGTACCCTGACTATCACTATCCGGTATTGGGTCGCAAAAGGAAAAATACTTCTCCTGCGACAGAAGCTACCACGAGTGCCCCTAGTGAGCCAGCGCCTCAAAGAAAAAAGATGAAGGTGCTCACCCATCGGACACGCTTTATTGAGCCGGCCACAGTGCCAGAATTCATTGGTGAAGTTTCTTTGGCCTCTGAAGCTACAGAACCAGCTCCAGTGCCGAAGATGGAAGAGAAGACTGAAGCGCCTTCAGCAGTAGAAAAACCGAAGATTGAAGGGCCAAAAACATCAGAAATTTTAAGTCCTTCAACAAATGTTGACACAACAAAAAATCAAAAGGGCCCATTGGTGACCCCAAGAAGAAAAAGAATGGTGAACGTACTGGATGTCTTGGAGACAATTAAGTCTTCAAGCACAACCGCAAAGGAGTCTGTTGAACTCGCTGAAGCATCTACGGAAGCTTCGAAACAACAAGCTGAAGCTGAAGCTGAAGCTGAAGCTGGGCCTTCAGAGCCCGCCAAGGAACAATCCGAGAAAATATCAGAACCAGCTTTAGTTGAAGAAATTGACACTGCCGCCCCCGAAGCTCCCTCCAGCATACGCGATTACATCGTGCGACATGCTTCGGGGAAGAAACTGTCTGAAGAAGAAATCTATGAAGCGAATCACTATGCTAGAGAGTTGAAGTATCCGAAGGGGGCAGTAGTATTCAATGGGACAAACGAAGATGATTTCCTGTACTGTCTCCCAGACAATAAAGAATTATCCGTGTGCCGGGAAATGGCTAGAAGCATGGGGTTCCCGAAACTCGAAGCTGGATTATGCGCCATGACGAAAGAGGATCTCGCAGACAGTCTTGCATATAATAGCCTAAAGGTATGGAAATTAAGCGTTTGAAAAAACTTTTTAATGCGTAATTCATTCCTTTATTCTTATATGGATTCTTTTTCATACAGGGCCTGATTCTGAGCAACGCATTAAGAGCCCAAAAAAGCGCTGAAGATGAAAGCTATGATATTGCGTTTAACAATTTACGCTCCGAAGTTATCAAACTGAGAAACGAAGCTCTGGAAAAGGATAAAATTCTGCTTACACTGGTAGATAAAGTGAAGAAGGACGAAGCTGCTTCAAAAGCCCAGGCCGAAGCCCAAAAGCGTGAAATTAAAGATCTTCAGAAACAGCTAACTAGAGCCAAAGGGGAACGTGTGCTGGAGGAAACGAAACGAGAACTTAGTGATTATATGGTCAATAAATTGGAGTTAAGTGTTAAAGAGCTTCGTGCATCTCAGAGGAAATGTTATGTTAAATCTGTAGAATGCGTGAATAAAATTAAAACCAGCTTCGCCAGCGTGGGCGCCTTTTCCAGCGAAGAGAATTTCTCTCGAGGCAATCCCGAAGGTCCACTGGAATGGATTTGTCACGAAGCAGAGGCCTTCGAGGAGATCCTGAGCAGTCGTGGCGACATCTGCGCTTTTTCGGGCGCCAGAGGAATTGCTTCTGTCTTAGAGAAAAAAGGTTGCGGGCATGTAAAATTTTTAGCTCAGTCCGAAGCTACCTTATCTTCCGAAGACATCAAGGACCCCTCGGCCGAAGCAAGCGTGGTTGGTGGCAAATTTTTTACTGATATCTGGAACGACGGCGGCCGAGGAATGGCGCAAGAAATCATCCAAAGGAGCGAAAAAGGCATCCATGATGCTAGGAAAGTGGCAGAAGCTGCCGAAAGAAGTACAGAGCCCGAAAGGCAATTAGGTACCAATTAGTCGCTCTTATTGTGTTGTAATTTTTATTTCAAACTTTGCTCACGGTTTGTAATAGTAATGAAGAAATGTTCTCTTCCCTCAGAAGCTGCTGGATCGACTGCCGACCCCCACACAAAAGGGGATGATGAAATTAAACAAATGGCCGAAACTATCATGGACAAAGTTGTTGATCAACTTCTAAATGAAGCCGCCGAAGCAGTATTAAGAGAAGACTAGATGCTATTTAGAAAAAACATTTAAAGTGTGATCTATGTAACATTTTGTACATTCGAATGTAATATACAAGTCTCTTTTCATTATTCAATTCTTTACGATGCATGAAACTCTACATACATACCATTTTTGAGCCTTCGGCGAAAAAACACCTTCCCTTCTTTTCATGCTTCGTGAAGAAGACATTCTCCGTTAGAATTATTCTGATGGAACACGTTCATGCTTCATGAAAACATTCTCCGAAGCTATACAACTTCGATATTGCTCTGATGAAGCTCGTCCATGCTTCGTAAAAATATTCTCCGAAGCTGTATTCCGAAGATTATCATTGTATTCCCTCGTGACTTTACACAATTTTCACTTTCTCAAAGCATCCTTTCGAAGGTTGATACTGTGTCCCCTTCTTTTGCCAAATGCAATATGATGTATGATGCTTATGTTATGCAAAATGATGTGATGATGTTATGTTATGCAAATGACATTTGTTCCGAAGATACACACAAAATATATTCGTAAGCTCTGCATTCCCTTAGGAACGTCTTTGGAGCTTCTTCGCCTTTTACTTAGACGGTATAAGCTCTGCATTCCCTTAGGAACGTCTTTGGAGCTTCTTCGCCTTTTACTTAGGCGGTATCAGCGTTGACTTTTCGCTGTATGCTCTGCATTCCCTTAGGAACGTCTTTGGAGCAAAAAACTTACACTGCGCTCCCTTTGGAACGGCTTTTTGTAACTTCGGCAACTTACTCTGCGCTCCTTAGAACGACTTCTTGTTGCTTCGAAGGATTTTTAATAATCCGAAGACCCTCCTTGTTACCGCAAATTTTTAAGCTTCAGCAACTTAAGCCTGTAGAGAAGATAGGTTTTTCTGATAACCAACCACGAAACTATTATATGAAAACTGAAGTGTTCTTTATTACACCGAAAACAGAACTTAAACGGAAAAGACTGCTATCAAAGTAGGATATTTGTCAATAAATGTGCTTCGACTCCGGCACAGTACTGTTGACTGTACGGGCTTCAGATTGCTCTCTGAGGTCCCTTTGGTGCGGAACATACTGGCTCCCTTCTGGCTGCTGGCCTTGTTGCAGCGGAGGTGGAGGCGGGGGCTGTTGCCATGAAGCTTGAGGTTGACTTGCCGAAGCTACAGAAACTGCAGGGTGGTTGCCCACGTACTCCGGGATGTAAGGCTGATGGTACGAAGCAGTATGCATGACCTGCTTCGGCTGTCCCTGTTGCGCTGCAGCTTCTGCTAGCTCCTTTTGTTTCTGGATGGTAACATGGCACATCCTGGTGGTATGGCCCTTGTTCTCACCGCAGAATAAGCAAAATGTCCTCCTTGGTTGATCTCCAAATCTCCCGCCGAAGCCCCTGGTGCCTCTGCCTCTTGGAGCTGGTGGCCGAAAGAAAGTTTGCTGCTGCCCCGAAGCCTGTGAGGAGCACTGCGGCCTGTTCTGCTGACTCCCCTTGTCATCATTTTGAGCGGAGTTGTGAATGGACCTGACATGCCTCGGATAGAATCTTCCCCCGGAGCCCCTGGTCATCTCAGAAAATCTGAAGGCCTCCTCCCTTCTTTGGCGAAAGTCATTATCAGCACGAATGTACTCGTCCATCTTTTGGAGCAACTTCTCCAAGGTCTGAGGAGGCTTCCTAGCAAAGTATTGGGCTGCAGGTCCAGGACGAAGCCCCTTGATCATGGCTTCGATGACAATTTCATTGGGCACCGTTGGAGCCTGCGCCCTCAAACGCAAGAACCTTCTGACATACGCCTAAAGGTATTCTTCATGGTCCTGAGTGCACTGGAACAAAGCTTGAGCAGTGACCGGCTTCGTCTGAAATCCTTGAAAGCTGGTTAACAACATATCCTTCAGCTTCTGCCATGAGGTGATCGTTCCTGGTCGAAGGGAGGAGTACCAGGTCTGAGCAACATTCCTGTCGGCCATGACGAAAGACTTCGCCATGACTGCAGCATTGCCCCCATACGAAGATACTGTTGCTTCGTAGCTCATTAAGAACTGCTTCGGGTCTGAGTGGCTGTCGAACATGGGAAGCTGGGGTGGCTTATAGGATGGAGGCCAAGGTGTAGCCTGCAGCTCAGCGGACAAAGGAGAAGCATCATCGAAAACAAAATTTCCCTGATGGAAATTGTCATACCAGTCATCTTCGTTGACGAAGCCCTCCTGATGAAGGTCTTTCTGCTGAGGCCTTCTGTTTTGCTCATCGTGAGTAAGATGGCGAACTTCCTCAGAGGCTTCGTCTATTTGCCGTTGCAACTCAGCTAGCCGGGCCATCTTCTCCTTCTTCCTCTGCACCTGTTGATGTAGTATCTCCATATCCCTGATTTCTTGGTCGAGCTCTTCCTCCTGAAGCGTCGGGCTGACGGCCTTTCTCTTCTGGCTTCGAGCCTCCCGAAGAGAGAAGGTCTCTTGGTTGTGGTCCAGCGGTTGCAGTGCTGCAGCCCCAGCCGCTGAAGCTTTCTTCGGTGCCATAGCGAAGGTCTACAGCTTCTGAAGGTGTTCAAAAAACTCGAAGTGGAAGTGAGTTCACCGGAGGTGGGCGCCAATGTTGGGGACTTGTTCTCAAATGCTTCGGATTAAGAACAAGGCAACATAAAAAGTGTTAAATGTTAAGGCCCTTCGTCCTACCAAACATTATTCCCCTTCGGGAATAATGAGTTCCGGACGAAGGTCACAAGAGCCATACCTTCGTAAATATAACAAGTAATAACGAAGGATTCATACAAAACATGAAATGTAAATCATAGAATCATTTCTATTTTATTAACACAGAGAAATAGAAATGATTACAAATTACAAATGTACCTTCGGTCTTGAGAGAAGGTAAAAAGTACAAGCGTGACGCAAATGCCAATGCCAAGTCAGCGTGAACAGTACGGGAGTACTGTTCATCTATTTATAGACGCGGGACGCAGCCCACGTAAAATTACATCCACGTCCATTACATTTGTTAATGACTTATGGAAATCTGTCAAGGCCCACGTAGTCTTTTCATCTTTAAGTCGGTTCCCCTTTCCGCTATCGCGACGAAGCTTCCTTGCACACAGCTTCGGCTGTGCACCTTCGTAGAACTTGGTAATCAGCTCGTCCTTCGTCTGGTTCAGGCTTCGTCCTGACCGTGCTTTATGTTCATAATTCTGAGTCCGAAGATACCTGTTCACATAATCCACTTGGAAAACATTGTCAAATCATGTTTTTGAGGACCTTCGGAGGACGAAGGCCCCCAACATATATGATTTATACTAACCAATTTATAATATAGTTTAATCACATAAATCCTCTATAAAATCATAACTCCTTAACCGTAACTTCGATTTTAGTGGTTCTCTTTCCCACAATCTCGTATCAACGCGTAAATCTTTATTATGTAGTATGTTCTTATGTTTGGTGTGATGTTAATTTTGTCTATACCATGTCTGTTTGTATTGCTACGACTAGCAGTGCGGTCACGAGGATCCGAAGAATCACCCTGGTAACTGGAATCTCAAGTGCCAGGTAAGTTGTGCCCTTGATCCACTTTTGTTACCCAATAATATTCTTTATTATCATTATTCAACGCATAGGTTTAATTTTGATGGGACCCAATAGGTCACAGTCTGTTTATCATTTTTACCTTGTTTACACCTTAATCACATGGGTAGTTTTTGCTATTGCTTTATATGGTTTTGGGATTAATACTACATTATGTCCATGTTCCAATTATTATGTTATTTTATTTATGTTCATGTCAAGATCATTATATTATTGTTAATTGGAACATGGAGCTTAACTTGAGAAACACGTGCCACCACAAGGGAGGAATGGGACCCCTTAGCTAATTAATTAGGAAAGCTAGTGGAAGACTACCTTACCCGAAAGGGGCAAGGGCAGTAGGGGAGTTGCATGCAAGGAGGTTCTCGAGTTGATTTTGCTGCGATGGCGATCAGACGAGGGATTCTTGCAAGTTCTCTTCCCATAAACTGTAGCGGGTTTTCGGAAGCTAGTGGAACTTTGTAAAGGCCTCTTAGTGGATCCCTAACCATTCACCTCGGTATTATCTAAGGGCCTTGCAAACCCTGGCGACATAGGAAACACGACTTGTGGGTCAAGGGTACAACCTCTGCAGAGTGTAAAACTGGTATACTAGCTGAGCTCACGATCAAGAGCAGCTCAGGACTCTCGCATGATTAATCTATGGAAATTAAATTCAATTTGTCATATGCATTGCATGGGATTATTTGTTAATTTTAATTTGTTCTATTACTATGGTTTGGTATTTACTTACACTTAGTAATTGCTAATAAAATTTTGACCAACTTTAAAAGCAATGCTCAGCTTTAATCATTCTCTTTGGTAAGCCTTACACTTCACATGATCTCCCACCTTTGGTGAGTTCATGCACATTATTCCCCACAACTTGTTGAGCGATGAACATGTGTCAGCTCATCCTTGCTGTCTCACACCCCCCACAGGAGAAGAACAGGTGGTTCAAGAGGAGCCTCATAGCGAGGAGTTCAATTCGATCTAGGTGGTGTCTCCCAGTTGACTTTCTGGCGCCAAGGATGGATTTTAGATCATGTTATTTATATTTTATTTTGTAAGTCTTCCGCTATGTAATAAGTACTCTGATTATATTGTGACATTTATCTCTATACACTCTGTTATTATATATGTTGTCTTCTTTGGCGCATGTATAAGATGTACCCGGCTTTGTCTCTTAAAGCTCCGGGTGTGACAACTACATTGGATGTAGGGCACCTGCTTGAACCAATATAGACCCCCTCGAGTCATTCGATTCACCATTCAGAGTGTGTTCTCGCTAGCCTCCCTTGCCAAACACAAATTCTACTATGTCCCTGTTTTCTAAAACCACAACATATCTCTTGTGCGATCGCAACAGATCTGAAGCGCATGGGGAATAAAAGCACGACTGCAGCGAATCTATGCAAATCGACGACCTATCCCACCTCTTGTGCAGTGATACTCAGCCAAGAGGAGTATGGGGAAGCGAGCACCAATGCTATGCAACGATGGGCGAGCGTTGTTGTGCCTTGCATGTCAGAGAGCTAGAGGAGGGAGGGGATGAAAGGGAAGGGGAGGGGAACTAAGGAAACACTCAAGAACGAGCAGCATGCGATGGCTGGTTGTGTTTGTGACGCTAGAGGTGGTGTTGTGGAGTTCTTGAGAGTTAAGTTAGGGTTTTCAGTATATCAAGAGTGAGTTTGCAGGTATACGAGCACGAGTTAGGATATTTTATGCCCATGAGAACAAATCCATCAGGTATAGATTCAAACTATTACGCTCACCCACGGGTACAAAACCATACCCAAACCTGCATCGTATAGGATTTGTGCCCGTGGGCACACAAGTAATATGTGCATGTTGTCATCTCTAATTAAGTCCTAAATTTTAAAATAGGGCCCATTTTGATTGATTTTAAGGCCCAACAAATTGTTTAGATCCAACAACAGACACTATAATTACTAATATGTTAACCTGCCACTGTTTGACAAATGTTTTTTTACCGCGCCATCTGTTATTCGCTACTGCCATTTGCATCTGTTATTCGCCTAAGTAACCGTGCACAGTAGGGATACGTCGTCGGCCTCCTCCTGCGTCCAGCAATGCGTAGAAAACTAGTCACTCGCACGCATGTAAGCAATGTAATATTTATAGTAACAACATTATATGAATACTATTTTTCATAGAAAATGAGCTCAATAGAATAGATGATAAGCATGTAAATTTTCTTCACTAATTACCTAGCATATGCTATGTATACCTGATTTGATGTAAATTTGGCCTCGATATGATTCATTGTCGTAAGTGACAGCAAATGTAAATTTGAGGGAGACAATAGCCACAATATCTGATGATGTTATTTCTGGATTTGATGTAGAAGCTAAGAGCGATGCAGATGATTTTCAAATAATATTTGTAGCGACATTTTCAAAATAGAACATATTTGATTCAGCAGTTACAACAAATGCAATAAAACTTAGTTTATACCTGTATAATTGTGAGCTTTTGGGTAAAAAGTAGTGTTGATAAGTAGTAAGTGTCTTTGAGCAATTAGTAAGCATGGTAGGTAACATTGAAAAGCATATAGAAGAGTAACGTTTTAGTGAGATTTTTTTGTGGAATGTATATATAAAAACATGAGTTTTAGTTACATGTGGAATATTTTTGTTACCTTGATTAAGCAAAAAACTTTCTGCTCTAACCGTCAGGTTGACTAAAGTAATTCAAAGCAAATGTTGAAGGTTGATTGAAACTAATTTTTTCTAGACTGAACCGGGGAAATAAAAGCAAGCCAAAGTCTCCAACTTAAAATTTGCAACCGAATTTTAAATTATCCAAATTATGTTTGCAGCATTCGTCTCCATCTGGGTTAAAAAAATCAACTTTTGCATAGATAAATTCATAAGGTTTGTCCTGCAGGTTTATATCTTGATAAGAATAAAAGGTTATGTTTGCAGACTTAGTCTTCATCTGTGTTAACAAAAATCTAGGTCTGAACTTTTGCACAGATAAATTCATAAGATTTGCCCTGCAGGTTTATATCCTGATAAGAATAGAACGATTATTCTTTCTTCTTTCTGTAGGGTACATGGCCTCAGATTTACTAAAACAACGGAAAACAAATTATTAAAGAAACTTCACATATATTAAAAAAAACTTCACATAATGTACAAAGTACAAACGTTAAGAACGTTAATTTAAAAAAATTTCACATAGTGCACAAACATTATTTAAGAATCATATATAGGAAGTTGACGCAACAAACAGGTGTCGACTTTTTGAAAACACGGTGTGGCGGTGGCCTCCTCGTATGTGACAAGATCTGGCGCCGTGGGGAACGGAGGGACAGACAGCACGAACAGGTGTCACGCTGACGCCTGGAATCCTAGATGGAGCAAGAGAGCGCAGCTTAGCGGCTTGCTGAGAAATGGCGCCGCAGGGGACGGAGGGGCGAATGACCTGACCGCAGGTGTCAGGTGTGCCAATGGCTAAACGAAGTAAAGCGGGTGAGGCAAGCTGGAACAGGCGACGCAGGGCCAGATGGAACTCATGGGAGAACGATGGGACCAATTGCCACGCCAACTATCGGATGGTGCATGTGAGCGCGGTGCGACGACCTGTTCGTATGTGACGGTGGCTCTGCGTTGCAGTAGAAGGGATAAGAGAGAGAGAGAGGGAATCAGCGTTACCTTCAGAAGGATTCAGAAGGAAGTCACCAAAGTAGAAAGAGCTGTAGGGGGAAAGCAACGACGACGCTGAGGTTGTCTGCCATCGTCCGCGGCTCGGAAGATGTCGCGCTCCCGCGACCTCTATCGCTTCGGCACTTTCTCCAGGGTAGAGCACTTTCTAGACAACTCGAGGTACACACTTTCTAGACAACTCGAGGCCTATACATCAGAGCAGAGCAGATACACTGGACAAAACAGTAAGCAACAGTTGGACGGCAAGATCCGTCAATAACAGACGATCTACCAGCAATGGAAAATTGGATGACGTGGACACCTTGGTTTGTGAGGGTCGGGTCCTGGTTATCTCTACTACTACTTATGTTTCTAATGTAGGCGTTCACAGCATGGTTCTGCCGATCTCTCCCACGCACTGACGCACGCGCATGGAAAGCCTTCCCCGCCGCCCCCGATCTCGCCCCTCGCGGATCTCGCGCCAGCCCCCGCCTGCCCTTCCCCCCGCCGCCCCGCCGCGGATCTCGCCCCCGCGGATCTCGCGCTAGCCACAACCGCGCACCCTCCCACGCGCGATGGAAGCAGCCCGCCATGCCCCTCCACAACCACGCATCAACGTCCCCCGCGCCATCCTGGGCACGGCGCCCCACGCAGGGCCTCAACGAAGAGGGGCTCGGCGGAGGCCACGGAGGGGAGCGGCGAGAAGGAGATGAGCAGCGCGCGGGAGGAGGAGAAGGAGAGCGACGCGGAGATGAGGAGCGACGAGAGCATCCCTTCCCCACCGCCCCTCGTCCGCGTCGGCCGCCGCCGAGCCCATTTCAAACCCGGAGCCGAGGAAGCGTCCGTTCCCGTGGCCGCTGGGCTCAGTGGCTTCAAGAATCCTCGAATAGTCGAGGTAATCGGCCATGTCGTCGCTGACGACCTGCGAGTCGAGCAGCGCGGCAGCTCGGCGTCCCTGGCACGGCGCACGGTGGCGTCCCTCGGGGAAGTTGAGCTTGGCGCGGCGTCCTCCGGTGTCTGCCTGCCTGGCTCGTGCTCCTCGGCGTTGCCCCCGCCCCCATCCTCTGCCTGCCTGGCACTTCCTCCACCCCCTGGTCCACACGCTCGAGCATGCGCCGCCCTAGGGGATCCGCCACTGCCTCCCCCTCTTCCTCGGCCGTGGCGGTGAGCGTGGCGCCGGCCCAAGTGTAGATCTCGAGGCGGCGACGAAGCTTGAAGCCCACACGCCCCTCGAGGTATGGCTACGACATATTGTTCCCGCATGCTCTCCTCGCTGTCCATCAATGGCGCCAAGCTGAGGTATATATATTAAGAGGGGCCCAAAGTGATTTGTATTATTTAGCCCTACTTGTAATCCAATTCCCTCCATTAGTTTCTTCTAGCTCCTCCAATTTGTTGTGGATGCAAAACCTTCCCAAGTGGTCATGTTAGGCGCATTTGTCACTTTCAGAAATGTTTCGTTGGGGTCTAGAAACTAGCCAGTGAGAACCAAGCAGCCTTTTATCAGTTGAGTAAAGATGGTACCAAAAAATGTCCTGATCAAAACAATGCTCAAGAACCAGGTCGCTCGGTAGGTTAGTCATGCCCTTATCCTCCTCTCGCAAATCGTGATCCGCATTTGTAACCATAATGGTGGACATGATAGAATTGTTCTATAGGATGCCCTGGCCATATAATCTCACTGTTGTGCCTTTTTATTGCCGATGGCAGAAGATAAGAATCACTCAAACCATGCCTTTTATTTTCCTGTACAACAGTTGGAATTGAGTTCGTATAATGTTTTTTTTCTATAGTATGTTGTGAAACAAAAACACATGTATGTTCTATTCTCTGTTATGTTCTGGCTATTGAGTCTATGTAGGATCTTCCTGCTGCTATGGGAAAGAGAGGGGTGAAGCTTGGCAAGGCATCCTATCAAGAGCTGACAGGGGTAAAGAAGCCAAAGTTGGATTAGCAGGGCATGCTTCACTAGCCTGTTATTTTGCTCTACCCATATGGCATGCCGAGTGACTTCATTGAGGGTTTGGCTTATGAAGATACTCTCTCGCCCCACCCCTCCTTAATTACATGATGCTTTTTTGGTCGAGTTAAAATGTGCGATGTTCAAGTACCTATACAGAATTTATTGTAATGGTATCCTTAACAAACATGTTCTCAGAAACTTCTTCACCATTACACTGGAATGAGAACCACACTTACACTAGGGAGCTTGTCGAACGAACCTGGACGTCGGGCGAGTGCAAGGTGCAGGGTCAGCTCCGAGGGCAAGGCACCATGGCTTGCTGCACCGCTAAACGCAGCAGCAATGTAGGTAGAAGTTA
Organism: Zea luxurians; assembly: GCA_029449295.1. Lineage (NCBI taxonomy): Eukaryota > Viridiplantae > Streptophyta > Magnoliopsida > Poales > Poaceae > Zea > Zea luxurians. The sequence goes on along the minus strand of JAOPSE010000011.1, from coordinate 61,342,085 downwards.
TTATATATGTATTATATGTTTTCTTATTGATCGCCATTTGTGCTTGTCTCTTGAAGTAACATGTAGCACATGGAGAGCATGAATTAAATCAAGAGTTTAATTTGATGCAATTGCCAGGGAGGATTTTGATGTATCTAAGATACCTATAGATGTTTTGTGGCTTAGTAGCTTGGCGTTGCTTTGGTTTAATTTGTGATTGTGTATTAATGCTTTTGTACCTACTCTGAGCGGTGTGTACGAGGACGAGAGGGAGAACAGCGGATTCATCACCGCCAGGTGTCAGGTGAGGTGCGTGCGCATACATCCATCCACCGCCCTTCACCCGCTCTTCTTCTGTCGGCGGTTCCCTCCACCCGCTCTTCTGCTGGTGGTTGCGAGGTTTGTTTTGGTTAGATCACTCTTTGTATTGTTCTTCTGTCTATTGGACATGTCTTGCCTCTTCGAATTCCATTCTGCATATCTTGCCTCTTCGAATTCCTGCGTTTAGGGTACATGTTTCATCCAGATCTGACCCCAATATATGGTTGCCTTGTTTTACTTGTGCGCTGCTGATGCATGCTTATGCCGGCCCTGTAATTGTGCCTAAGCTCCAGAACATAGATCAGATACGTTTAGGACTCGTAATGGATCGTGGCTAAATATGGGGTTAGTTGCTCCGTGGAGCAAACCGGATGTGATCCATAGAACCAAATGAGTACTCCAGAAGCACCGGTCTGTCCATACATGTAATCCAGCTTCAACCCAGTGCTCTAATGGATCGGGTGGGTCTATTGTATGATGAGCTAGCGGTGTGGCGCTACATGCTCCGATCGAAGCCATCTGCCGGCCTGGGTCCATTGTTGATTGGATGTAGCAATTTGCCCACATAATTGTCTTTATAGATTTCTAAGAGTTGTTGCCTTCCTGCAATACCTTGAGCGGTTGTTTATACACATGCTTTATGGTTTTTAACCACACAAGTAGAACAATCGAATTGAGAATTGAACTGACGAATACATATTTTCTTGGCTATGCCGTAGTTCCATGGATTGTCAAAGCCTAACCAGCAAGAACCTGATGCTGTGCAAGGCAACAACCTTTGAACACAAGTCCACAAACTACAAAAAACAACAATGATTTGCCATTAGTGTAAGATCACAAACTGAAAAACAGAACACAACTAAGGTTCACCAACACATAATTCTTTTCTCATGAACACTAATATACTAACAAACACAGTTATTGCACTGCATTCATCAGTAACGAGACTATATTTTGCATAATTATTTTGGAGATAAATATTCGTCAGCCTGGAGAATGCAAGGGATCCTTGATGTTCACATGCTGTCAACTAGCATCACAATCTTTAAAAGATATTTGAGATCCTCTACTTCTCACGGATGCAACTTACTGGGTTGCTCCTCATTCAATGCAAATTGGATCACCTTTCTTTTCTCCTCCTGCCAGTAAGCATACACATGTTATCATCACCGACGAATGTAGGATCTGTGTGACTTTGTAAGCATAAGAAAGCAAAATGATTGCTTTTTTTGTTTCATCATGAACGACCAACTGCATCAATGCTACATGCTGTAGGTATTTCTTAGCTATATTTCAAAAATATGGAATATCAAATATGTGATACTCGCTATTGGCAGCCAACATCATGTTGTGTTCTCACAGTTGTAGTAGTGAATGCAAATATTGTAATCTAAACCCCTTTCACTGTCATGCAGAGTGTGTTAAGACAAGATGGTGGTGAATGGCGACACACCTGCTAGAGGGAGTATGGCGGCAGCTGCAAGCCTGCGCAGGCGTAGGACCACAAGCGCTGCTGCTGCTGGCGGAGGTGGTGCCAGCTCGATGCTCCAGTTCTACACCGATGAGGCTGCGGGCCGCAAAATGTCACCAAACACCGTTCTGATCATGGGCATTGGGTTCATAGCTATTGTCGCTATGCTCCATGTTTTTGGGAAGCTGTACCGCACCTCCAACTAGGCTGGTACTTACCATAACCAAGAAAACAGAGGCCACCAAGAGAGGAGCCTTATAGAGCCATTTCAATGGATAGCAAGTGACTATCAGAGAGGAACCTTGTAGAGCGATTTCAATGGATAGCAAGTGACTATCAGATTGTGAAGTGTTATAGAAGTTTATCTATACAACTTGCAATGCTAAGGGCTATGATAAATCTCTGCGAGTCTTGTTTATGCTTCATATTTTTTGCATGTGCTTGCATATGCTACTTTCTATTTCTGTTGTCCTGATCTTGCCGTTCGATCCTTGTTTCTTACCTTTGGCAATCTGCCTAATGGGCAAACACTATTTCTCACTGATAGCCTTGCGCTTCCTGTTAGCAAAGTTGTTGTCACCTCTAGCAATCTTGACAACTCTCAGACTATTGCTAACTTTGTTCAATTCCATCATTAGAGATGGTAAAACACTATCATCCAACTCCCTCCCAATCTGCCTTCTATGTGCCATTTTCTCCATTATCATCTCTCTTAAGCCGTCAAATAGCTCATGAGGTAAGAGACTCCTCGGTGCCTTAATTTGGTTATTGAAACTCTCAGATGCATTTTTAGTTAGGTAGTCACATTTGCTATGTTCATAGAAGCCACTTCTATACCAAATCCTAGAATGATTTCTGTGAAGCCATGTTATAGCTTCTAGGCTATTATCTGCCATCTTTTGTAGGCGCCACTTGAATACGTCCTTTGTTTAGGACCTGAGTACAGTAAGGGCTTGTTCGGTTAGCTCTCAATCCATATGGATTGAGTGAAATTGGATGGGTTTAAATCCCAAGCAAGTTAAACTTCTTCTTAAAATTTTCCAATCTCATCCAATCCATGGGTAACAGGATTAACCGAACAAGGGCTAAAATGGCTGAGCGAGATCCGTGTATGCCGTCTGCCTCGATAACGTACCCGGATGACGTGCAACGCACGTTCTGATTGGGCGATCCGGCGCTGCGACACGAAGGGTAAATATCAAAAGAACACTGGACTGGTGGATTAACGTGCACGGGCAGTTTTCCCTTAACAAAGTGGGCTGGGCTCAGTTGCCCGGGGCAAGACCAGACGTGGCCCAGTTGCTAAGGGGAAATGGTGGGCCCATCTGTATCCATGTCACCGAAGCCCATTCTCTTCTTTCTGAAAACAAACAAACAGATAATTTTAAGAGCAAGTATAATCTTTACTATTCCTTAAGAGGCTAAGGAGGGCGTCCACCACCACCCTCACCACGCGGCTCCACCCTCCTCCCCCCGCTAATCACCACGCCGACACGCCGCGCACGCGGCCCCATCTTCGTCCCCCACCCCCGCTAATCTCGCCGCAGCATCGATGGCTCCGCCCTCGCCCTCCCCCCTGTCCACGCCCGCTGTCTTGGGGGTCCCGCATCGCCGCGACAATAGTGGTCAGCGTCGCACTGGGCTGCCTGTGCGCGTTTCTCTACCCCACCGGCCTCTTCCCTCATGCCCCCGACTCCGCCAGCCATTGGCCCAGCTAGGTACAATACCCGTGTTTCCGCTTCTTTTGATTCTGTTCTGTTCGTTGGGGGAGGGCAAGAGATCCGAAGGTTTGGACGGGGATCGGTGAGTATTCCTTGTGGGTAGTGACGCAGTGTGGTTGGCTACCAGTACCCATCCGTGTAAATAGAATTCCTGTTGGATGAATGAATGCAATAGTAGCAATAGATGAATCGTAGACAAACAAGTTGTGGGGAACGTGGACAATTTGTAGTTTCCTGGATTAGATCAAACGAGAACAACAAAACTTTGACGGATGCTGGAAGGCTTCAATGATACAGTGGTAAATTCTTTCTTATAAAAATGAGGTAGCCAATTAGATCACGAGAGAATATGCTAGGTGTGCTTGTATATGACATAGGCTTAACAAACTTGATAAGCAAATCACTTAGAGAAACCAAACGATTTAGCTTAGTAGCTACATCCCAAATAGTGACCATTCCTTTCTTTGAAGCTCAAAGATTATCACTCTGTTGAAGAAACCACAAATATTGCAATCATTTTGCTCAACGAGGACCGGCAGCCGCGCACCAGTCCGCTACCGCCACTCGCTACAAGGAAGCCTGGGCACGGAGAAGCATCGCGGTCGCCGCCCTGCTCCTCACGCTCGCCTACGTCGGGGGCTGCTCATGTTCTTGCTTGACGAGAGGCTATCCGGCTGCTCTATGGGCGGGGCGGCGGTGGGAGGACCGTGCCCGGCAGTGACGATGGCCTCCTCCGTCCGTCCGTCGGCCCTCCCCAACCCCGAGGACACGTCCCCTCACGTTTAACCTATATCGTTGTACCACAACGACCACTTTGTGTTTGAGCGTCTCTAGCTGGCCATGCGCGACGGATTTGAGCATCACGGGCTCGCGACCAGAATATAACGACATGTTCTGCTTGCTCATCGATGTGTCTAATTCAAAAGGGAAAGTCCTACAATGGTTGGGCATTCCTTTCCTGAATATTGTGTTTCTAGGTCTGTTGCATGCACATCTCCCAGCTATCCATCTTCTCATAGCTCTGGCATTTGGCACTCTCCATGCATCCTCATGTGAAGTCACTCGTCTGTCCCTATCGCGACTGTGTGAAGGCGAACAGATCTTCATTGCTGTTCTTGGCCTGCTACAGCATCACTTGGACAGGCGGATGGATCTTCACTACTATGGACACTGACTTCAACGATCGTGAGTTGAAAACTTGTGCTCTCACCGTGCCCGTCGCCATGGCCCTAAGCCCGTTTGAGGCTCGCAATTTATGTTCCGTGGCATCGCACGGGCATGTACCTAGTTTAATATATAAGAATAGAAATGCGCTAGGCAACCTGCATGCAAAAAGATCCAACGTGCAGTACCATCGCAAGCAATATCAATGAGCAGTACCATCATGGGGCAACGTGGGCAAATCAATGAGCAATCCAAAGGGCAAAAGCAATGAGCAGTCCAAACAAGGCAACGTCCCCAGCTAGGATGAAGTTTCACGGGAAGCTAGGAGAGTGGCAAAAATAAGATAGGACCCATAGGTCGTGTACTATATTTGAGACCTACTCGCTGAGTACTAGACATGTTTGACAAAATTTTATAAATAGGATATCTATTGGAAGCTTTTTTAGCCTTGAGTCCTATATTTCGAGATATGACTCAGTTAGAGACCCTTTTTGGAGTTGCTCTAACTCCCAAACTACTAATAAACACTACTACTAACTAGGTCACGAGCCAAGCCACTTACTAGTTATATAGCTGACTAACATAAGTATATCACTAACTAAGTTTATAATTAAATTATTGATGAATACAAAACTAACCTTCATCTGACAAGGTGGCGCAAGGGCCAAAACAATGGGTGAGGGTCGGCATTGGGGTCAAAGTAGCGAGTGGGACAACGATAGGTAGGGTCGGTGCTAACACGATTGACAATGTGCACTAGTACTTTGCTTGGTCGTACCATGCTCAAGTTCGATGGTCGATATTGTTCACTTTGGGATGATGATGAACATGGGCCTGCGGTATACCTTGGGCGTAGGAATGACGGCTGATAGGGCTAGGCATTGTGCAGCAGGAGGGAAATAATGGCATATGTGGGTCCAATGGTGTGGCTAGCAAGCTCTGGTAGGGTTTTGGGTTTAGGTTTTAGGGTTTAGGGTTTAGGCAGGGGTGTAGCACCATGATTAGTGGAGGGGAGCTATGTGTGGTCAAGGTTAGGGTAGAAGGGAGTGAGAGAAACGAAAGAGAAGATGATGACGAGCAGATAGGGTAGGACCTCAACGCCATAGATCTTATCCATCGTCGCCTTGAAAGGGAAATGTGCCCTTGGGCCATTTCTAAGTATTTTGGTGATTGAGTGCCAACACAAGTGCTTTTTGTGTTAATCTATGCAAAGTGGTGGACAAAGTGCAAATCAAGTCAAAAGGTATGTTTCTAGACTTAGTACATTGTTTTATGGACTAATGTATTGTGTCTAAGTGCTGGAAACAGGAGAAATCGAATTGGAAAAGAGATGGCTTTGTTCAGCCAAAGTCTGCTCAGTCTGGGTGCACCAGACTGTCCGGTGGTGCACCGGACAGTGTCCGGTGCACCAGGCTGGCTCTGGCAAACTTGCTGCTCTCAGGACTTCGACGGTGGTGTACGGTATAAATCACCGGACTGTCCGGTGGTGCACCGGACTGTCCGGTGAGCCGTTCACAGGCGAACTCGTCGCTCTCGGGAGATGATTAACGAACGTACGGCTAAAATTCACCGGACTGTCCGGTGGTGCACTGGACTGTCCGGTGAGCAAACAGTCAGCCGGGGCAACGGTCGGCCGAGGATTCCGCGCGTGACGCGTGGTCGAGCCAACGGTCACATTGGTGCATCGGACTGTCCGGTGCGCCAACGGCTCTAAATCTCCAACGGTCGGCTTCGCCAAACAAGGAAAGAAATCTGCACCGGACAGTGTCCGGTGGTGCACCGGACTGTCCGGTGCGCTAGTCGACAGAAGGCAAGATTTGCCTTCCAACAATGCTCTCAACGTCTCCTAGCTGCCTTGGGGCTATAAAAGGGACCCCTTGGCGCATGGAGAAGACATCCAAGCATTCTTTGAGCATAGTTGATCACTCACACTTCGTTCTTGCGCACTTGTTCGACATTCTTAGTGATTTGAGCTCCGTTCTAGTGAGAAACTCGTGATAGTCTCTTGAGCTCAAGTCTGGGTTTTGGGTGTGCGTATTTGCTCTGATCTTTGTGTCTTGTGTGAGTTGCTCATCCCTCCCTTACTCTGTGCTTCTTTGTGAACTTCAAGTGTAAGGGCGAGAGGCTCCAAGTTGTGGAGATTCCTCGCGAACGGGATATAGTAAAGAAAAGCAAAACACCGTGGTATTCAAGTGGGTCTTTGGACCGCTTGAGAGGGGTTGATTGCAACCCTCGTCCGTTGGGACGCCACAACGTGGAGTAGGCAAGCGTTGGTCTTGGCCGAACCACGGGATAAACCACTGTGCCATCTCTGTATTGATCTCTTGTGGTTATTGTGTTTTGTTGAGACTCCTCTCTAGCCACTTGGCATTATTGTGCTAACGCCTAACCAAGTTTTTGTGGCATTAAGTTTTCAAGTTTCATACGATCACCTATTCACCCCCCCTCTAGGTGCTCTCAATTGGTATCAGAGCCGTTCTCTTCACGAAGGGACTAATCGCCCGAAGAGATGGATCCTAAGGGGAAGGGAATCATGATCAACGATAAGGAGGAGTCCTTTGTCAACGAGCCGAAGGATGACAAGCCTACCGACTCGGGCTCGGGCCACAAACGTAAAGATGGGAAGAAGAAGAAGACAAGGCGCATCAAGGAGATCGTCTACTACGACGACAGCGACGAGTCCACTTCTTCCCAAAAGGACAACGACGACAACGACTACGACAAAAGAAAGACGGTTAATTCGAACTTTTCTTTCAATTATTCTCGTATTCCGCATAGCTCAAATACACATTTGCTTTCCATTCCTCTTGGCAAACCTCCACACTTTGATGGGGAGGACTACGGATTTTGGAGTCACAAAATGCGTAGTCACTTGTTCTCTCTCCATCCAAGCATATGGGAGATTGTAGAGAGTGGAATGAAATTTGATAGCTCGGATAGTCCCATGTTTATAAATGAACAAATCCATAAAAATGCACAAGCTACTACTGTCCTCTTAGCATCTTTGTGCAGGGAAGAATACAATAAGGTGAGCGGCTTGGACAATGCCAAGTAGATCTGGGACACCCTCAGGATCTCACATGAGGGGAACAACGTCACCATGCTCACCAAAATGGAGTTGGTGGAAGGCGAACTCGGGAGATTCGCGATGATAAGGGGCGAGGAGCCAACCCAAAAGTACAACCGGCTCAAGACCCTTGTCAACAAAATAAGGAGCTACGGAAGCACGAGATGGACGGACCACGACATCGTTCGCCTAATGCTAAGGTCCTTTACTATACTTGATCCACATCTGGTGAACAATATTCGTGAAAATCCTAGGTACACCAAGATGTCGCCCGAAGAAGTTCTTGGAAAGTTCGTAAGCGGGCGAATGATGATCAAGGAGGCGAGATACGTGGACGACGCGTTGAATGGTCCAATCAATGAGCCTCAACCCGTTGCTCTCAAGGCAACGAGGAGCAAGGAGGCGCTACCTAGCAAGGTGGCGCAAGTTGAGGCAGCAGGGCTCAATGATGAAGAGATGGCCCTCATCATCAAGCGCTTCAAGACGGCGCTAAAGGGTCGCAAGGGGCAGCCAAGCAAGACCAAGACAAAGGTGAAGCGCTCATGTTTCAAATGCGGTAAGATTGGTCATTTTATCGCTAATTGCCCCGATAATGTAAGTGACCAGGAACAAGGGAACAAGAGGGAGAAGAAGAAGGCATACAAGAAGGCTAAGGGCGAGGCACACCTTGGCAAGGAGTGGGACTCGGATTGTTCGTCATCCGACTCCGACAATGAAGGACTCGCCACCACCGCCTTCAACAAGTCATCCCTCTTCCCAAACGAGCATCAGACGTGCCTCATGGCAAAGGAGAAGAAGGTATGCACTCGGAATACCACTTATACTTCTTCAAGTGATGAGGAGTCTAGTGATGACGATGAAATAGACTATTCTAGTTTATTTAAAGGTTTAGATAGAAATAAAATTGATAAAATCAATGAATTAATTGATGCTTTAAATGATAAGAATAAATTATTAGAAAAGCAAGAGGATCTCTTGTACGAAGAACATGATAAGTTTGTAGAGGCTCAAAAATCCCTTGCTTTAGAAATTAAAAGAAATGAAATGCTTTCTAGTGAACTATCTACTTGTCATGAAACCATTTCTACTTTAAAAGGTGTTAATGATAATTTAAATGCTAAACTAGAAGTAGCAAGTAAATCTAACTCTTGTGTAGAACATGTTATGATTTGCAATAGGTGCAAAGATTTTAATGTTGATGCTTGTAGTGAACACCTAGTTTGCATTTCTAAATTAAATGATGAAGTGGCTAGTCTTAATGCCCAACTTAAGACTAGCAAGAATGAATTTGACAAGCTAAAATTTGCAAGGGATGCCTACACGATTGGTAGACACCCCTCAATTAAGGATTGACTTGGCTTCAAGAGGGAAGCCAAGGACTTAACAAGCCATAAGGCTCCCATCTCCGCCAAGGAGAAAGGGAAGGCCCCTATGGCTAGTAGTGCTAAAAAGAACCATGCTTTCATGTATCATGATAGGAGACATTCTAGGAATGCCTATAGAAGTTATGATGCTTTTGATTCTCATGCCATGTTTGCTTCTAGTTCTTCCTATATGCATGGTAGAGATATGTCTAGGAGAAATGTTGTTCATCATATGCCTAGGAGAAATGTTGTTAATGTTCCTAGGAAAATTAATGAACCTTCTACAATATATCATGCTTGCAATGCTTCATTTGCCATTTGTAGAAAGAATAAGAAGGTGATTGCTAGGAAGTTAGGGGCAAGATGCAAGGGAGATAAAACTTGCATTGGGTCCCTAAGACCATTGTGACTAACCTTGTAGGACCCAACAAGAGTTGGGTACCTAAGACCCAAGCCTAAATTTGCCTTGCAGGTTTATGCATCCGGGGGCTCAAGCTGGATTATCGACAGCGGATGCACAAACCACATGACGGGGGAGAAGAGGATGTTCTCTTCCTACGTCAAGAACAAGGATCCCCAAGATTCAATAATATTCGGTGATGGGAACCAAGGCAAGGTGAAAGGGTTAGGTAAAATTGCTATTTCGTCCGAGCACTCTATTTCTAATGTGTTTTTAGTTGAGTCGCTTGGATATAATCTGTTATCCGTTAGTCAACTTTGTAAAATGGGATATAATTGTTTATTCACAAATGTAGATGTGTCTGTCTTTAGAAGGTGTGATGGTTCACTAGCTTTTAAGGGGGTACTAGACGGCAAACTTTATTTAGTTGACTTTGCAAAAGAGGAGGTCGGTCTAGATGCATGCTTAATTGCTAAGACTTGCATAGGCTGGCTGTGGCATCGCCGTCTAGCACATGTGGGGATGAAGAACCTCCACAAGCTTCTAAAGGGAGAACACGTGATAGGTCTAACTAATGTGCATTTCGAAAAAGATAGACCTTGTGCAGCTTGTCAAGCAGGCAAACAGGTGGGAAGCTCTCATCACACCAAAAATGTGATGACCACATCAAGACCTTTGGAGATGCTTCATATGGACCTCTTCGGACCCGTCGCCTATCTAAGCATAGGAGGAAGTAAGTATGGTCTTGTTATAGTTGATGATTTTTCCCGCTTCACTTGGGTATTCTTTTTGCAGGATAAATCTAAAACCCAAGGGACCCTCAAGCGCTTCCTCAGGAGAGTTCAAAATGAGTTTGAGCTCAAGGTGAAGAAGATAAGGAGTGACAATGGGTCCGAGTTCAAGAACCTTCAAGTGGAGGAGTTCCTTGAGGAGGAGGGGATCAAGCACGAGTTCTCCGCTCCCTACACACCACAGCAAAATGGTGTGGTAGAGAGGAAGAACAGGACGCTCATAGACATGGCGAGGACGATGCTTGGAGAGTTCAAGACCCCCGAGCGCTTTTGGTTGGAAGCCGTGAACACGGCTTGCCACGCCATCAACCGGGTCTACCTTCACCGCCTCCTCAAGAAGACTTCATATGAGCTTCTAACCGGTAACAAACCCAATGTGTCTTACTTTCGTGTATTTGGGAGCAAGTGTTATATTCTTGTGAAGAAAGGTAGAACTTCTAAATTTGCTCCCAAAGCTATAGAAGGGTTTTTATTAGGTTATGACTCAAATACAAAGGCGTATAGGGTCTTCAACAAATCATCGGGTTTGGTTGAAGTCTCTAGCGACGTTGTATTTGATGAGACTAATGGCTCTCCAAGAGAGCAAGTTGTTGATCTTGATGATGTAGATGAAGAAGACGTTCCAACGGCCGCAATGTGCACCATGGCGATTGGCGATGTGCGACCACAGGAACAATTGGAGCAAGATCAACCTTCTTCCTCAATAATGGTGCATCCCCCAACTCAAGACGATGAACAGGTTCATCAAAAGGAGGCGTGTGATCAAGGGGGAGCACAAGATGATCATGTGATGGAGGAAGAAGCACAACCGGCACCTTCAACCCAAGTTCGAGCAACGATTCAAAGGAATCATCCCGTCGACCAAATATTGGGTGATATTAGCAAGGGAGTAACTACTCGTTCTAGATTAGTTAATTTTTGTGAGCATTACTCCTTTGTCTCTTCTATTGAGCCTTTCAGGGTAGAAGAGGCCTTGCTAGATCCGGACTGGGTGTTGGACATGCAGGAGGAGCTCAACAACTTCAAGCGTAATGAAGTTTGGACACTGGTGCCTCGTCCCAAGCAAAATGTTGTGGGAACCAAGTGGGTGTTCCACAACAAACAGGACGAGCACGGGGTGGTGACAAGGAACAAGGCTCGACTTGTGGCAAAAGGTTATGCCCAAGTCGCAGGTTTGGACTTTGAGGAGACTTTTGCTCCTGTGGCTAGGCTAGAGTCCATTCGTATTTTGCTAGCATATGCCGCTCACCATTCTTTCAGGTTGTTCCAAATGGATGTGAAGAGCGCCTTCCTCAACGGGCCAATCAAGGATGAGGTGTACGTAGAGCAACCCCCTGGCTTCGAGGATGAACGGTACCCCGACCACGTGTGTAAGCTCTCTAAGGCGCTCTATGGACTTAAGCAAGCCCCAAGAGCATGGTATGAATGCCTTAGAGACTTTTTAATTGCTAATGCTTTCAAGGTTGGGAAAGCCGATCCAACTCTTTTTACTAAGACTTGCGATGGTGATCTTTTTGTGTGCCAAATTTATGTCGATGACATAATATTTGGTTCTACTAATCAAAAGTCTTGTGAAGAGTTTAGCAGGGTGATGATGCAGAAATTCGAGATGTCAATGATGGGCGAGTTGAACTACTTCCTTGGGTTCCAAGTGAAGCAACTCAAGGACGGCACCTTCATCTCCCAAACGAAGTACACGCAAGACTTGCTAAAGCGGTTTGGGATGAAGGACGCCAAGCCCGCAAAGACTCCGATGGGAACTGACGGACACACTGACCTCAAGAAAGGAGGTAAGTCCGTTGATCAAAAGGCATACCGGTCAATGATAGGGTCTTTACTTTATTTATGTGCTAGTAGACCGGATATTATGCTTAGCATATGCATGTGTGCTAGATTTCAATCCGATCCAAGGGAGTGTCACTTAGTGGCCGTGAAGCGAATTCTTAGATACTTAGTCGCTACGCCTTGCTTCGGGATCTGGTATCCAAAAGGGTCTAACTTTGACTTGATTGGATATTCAGACTCCGACTATGCTGGATGTAAGGTCGATAGGAAGAGTACATCAGGGACATGCCAATTCTTAGGAAGGTCCCTAGTGTCATGGAATTCTAAGAAACAAACTTCCGTTGCCCTATCCACCGCTGAGGCCGAGTACGTTGCCGCAGGACAGTGTTGCGCGCAACTACTTTGGATGAGGCAAACCCTCCGGGACTTTGGCTACAATCTGAGCAAAGTCCCACTCCTATGTGATAATGAGAGTGGTATCCGAATAGCGGAAAATCCTGTTGAGCACAGCCGCACAAAGCACATTGACATCCGGCATCACTTTTTGAGAGACCACCAGTAAATGGGAGGTATCGAAGTGTTTTATGTTAGCACCGAGAACCAGCTAGCCGATATCTTTACCAAGACTTTAGATGAAAAGACCTTTTGCAGGTTGCGTAGTGAGCTAAATGTCTTAGATTCGCGGAACTTGGATTGATTTATAGCATACATGTGTTTATGCCTTGATCATGTTCCTTATGCATTTTGTTGCTTACTTGTGGTGCTCAAGTTGTAACAAGCACTCCCCGGACCTCACAAGTCCTTTTGCAAGTGATGCACATATTTAGGGGGAGATGTGCTACAACTTGACCCTTTGAGACTAACCGTGTGCTTGAGTTTGCTTGATTTAGTCTCAAAGGAGGTTTGAAAGGGAAAAGGTGGACTTGGACCATGAAAGACTTCCACTGCACTCCGATGAGAGGGTAACGTATTCCAAGTTCATCTCATGTACTCCTATTGTCTTTGTATTCTTATTTGAAGATTTTGGTGAGGCAATGGGGTTAAAGGGCCAAAATTGAGCCCGTTTTGGTGCTTGATGCCAAAGGGGGAGAAAATAAGGCCAAAGCAATCAATGGATCAGCTACCAATCAGCTACCACTTGAGAAATTTTGAAAATAGTAGAATAGAGCTTTTGGTTTGTCAAAACTCCTTTATTGTCTCTCTTGTCAAAAGTTGGCCTCTTGTGGGGAGAAGTGTTGATTATGGGAAAAAGGGAGTAGAATAGAGCTTTTGGTTTGTCAAAACTCTTTTATTGTCTCTCTTGTCAAAAGTTGGCCTCTTGTGGGGAGAAGTGTTGATTATGGGAAAAGGGGGAGTTTTTGAAATCTTTGATCAATTTCTATTGGAACAACTCTCTTTATGTCTCTTCAAGTGAATTTGACTTAGAGATAGGAAATTGAGTTTGATTTGCAAAAACAAACCAAGTGGTGGCAAAGAGTGATCCATATATGCCAAATTTGAATCAAAACAATTTTGAGTTTTCATTTGCATTAATATTGCACTTGTTCTAGTTGCTTTATGTTGTGTTGGCATAAATCACCAAAAAGGGGGAGATTGAAAGGGAAATGTGCCCTTGGGCCATTTCTAAGTATTTTGGTGATTGAGTGCCAACACAAGTGCTTTTTGTGTTAATCTATGCAAAGTGGTGGACAAAGTGCAAATCAAGTCAAAAGGTATGTTTCTAGACTTAGTACATTGTTTTATGGACTAATGTATTGTGTATAAGTGCTGGAAACAGGAGAAATCGAATTGGAAAAGAGATGGCTTTGTTCTGCCAAAGTCTGCTCAGTCTGGGTGCACCGGACTGTCCGGTGGTGCACCGGACAGTGTCCGGTGCGCCAGGCTGGCTCTGGCGAACTTGCTGCTCTCGGGACTTCGACGGCGGTGTACGGTATAAATCACCGGACTGTCCGGTGGTGCACCGGACTGTCCGGTGAGCCGTTCACAGGCGAACTCGTTGCTCTCGGGAGATGATTAACGGCGTACGGCTAAAATTCACCGGACTGTCCGGTGGTGCACCGGACTGTCCGGTGAGCAAACGGTCAGCCGGGGCAATGGTCGGCCGAGGATTCCGCGCGTGACGCGTGGCCGAGCCAATGGTCACATTGGTGCACCGGACAGTGTCCGGTGCGCCAACGGCTCTGAATCTCCAACGGTCGGCTTCGCCAAACAAGGAAAGAAATCCGCACCGGACAGTGTCCGGTGGTGCACCGGACTGTCCGGTGCGCCAGTCGACAGAAGGCAAGATTTGCCTTCCAACAATGCTCTCAACGGCTCCTAGCTGCCTTGGGGCTATAAAAGGGACCCCTTGGCACATGGAGAAGACATCCAAGCATTCTTTGAGCATAGTTGATCACTCACACTTCGTTCTTGCGCACTTGTTCGACATTCTTAGTGATTTGAGCTCCGTTCTAGTGAGAAACTCGTGATAGTCTCTTGAGCTCAAGTCTGGGTTTTGGGTGTGCGTATTTGCTGTGATCTTTGTGTCTTGTGTGAGTTGCTCATCCCTCCCTTACTCCGTGCTTCTTTGTGAACTTCAAGTGTAAGGGCGAGAGGCTCCAAGTTGTGGAGATTCCTCGCGAACGGGATATAGTAAAGAAAAGCAAAACACCGTGGTATTCAAGTGGGTCTTTGGACCGCTTGAGAGGGGTTGATTGCAACCCTCGTCCGTTGGGACGCCACAACGTGGAGTAGGCAAGTGTTGGTCTTGGCCGAACCACGGGATAAACCACTGTGCCATCTCTGTATTGATCTCTTGTGGTTATTGTGTTTTGTTGAGACTCCTCTCTAGCCACTTGGCATTATTATGCTAACGCCTAACCAAGTTTTTGTGGCATTAAGTTTTCAAGTTTCACAGGATCACCTATTCACCCCCCTCTAGGTGCTCTCACGCCTCCACGCTAACAGTAGTGTGATACCTTGGTGTCGTAACCTATGATGTCAAGGCATGTAATTTGGGCACCATATGCAATAACACTGACCATGAGGGTCCAAATATGGAATTATTTCATCTGAGGATTGGTTATAGCGTCGAGATGTGCAATTTCGATGTCGTGTGCCATGGTGCTGACCTAGGATACAAAGATGGGATTAGTTCCTTTAGGGGTCTGTTATGGCGCTCGGCTCCATGCGCCAATGATGTTGATGAGAGGGAAATGTGCCCTTGGGCCATTTCTAAGTATTTTTGTGATTGAGTGCCAACACAAGTGCTTAAGTGAAAATATATGCCAAATGTTCGACAAAGTGCAAATCAAGATTAAAGGTATGTTTCTAAGACTTAGTACATTGTTTTGAAGACTAATGCTCTGTGTCTAAGTGCTGGAAACAGGAGAAATCGAATTGGAAAAGAGATGGCTTTGTACAGCCAAAGCCTGCTCAGTCTGGGTGCACCGGACAGTGTCCGGTGCGCCACGCTGGCTCTGGCTAAATTACTGTTCTCGGGACTTCGACGGCGGTGTACAGCTATAAATCACCGGACTGTCCGGTGGTGCACCGGACTGTCCGATGAGCCGTTCACAGGCGAACTCGTCGCTCTCGGGAGATGATTAACGGCGTACGGCTATAATTCACCGGACTGTCCGGTGGTGCACCAGACTGTCCGGTGAGCCAACGGTCAGCCAGACCAACGGTCGGCCGAGGATTCCGCGCGTGACGCGTGGCCGAGCCAACGGTCACAGGGGGGCACCAGACTGTCCGGTGTGCACCAGGCTGTCCGGTGTGCACCGGACAGTGTCCGGTGCGCCAACGGCTCTGAATTTACAACGGTCGGCTTCGCCAAATAAGGAAAGAGATCCGCACCGGACAGTGTTCGGTGGTGCACCGGGCTGTCCGGTGGTGCACCGGTCTGTCCGGTGCGCCAGGCGACTGAAGGCAAGAATTGCCTTCCTGGAATGCTCTCAACGGCTCCTAGCTGCCTTGGGGCTATAAAAGGGACCCCTAGGCGCATGGAGGAGCACACCAAGCATTCCCCAAGCATTCTAAAGCACCAAGACCTCGATTCCGCGCATTTGATTCTTTGTGATAGCATCTAGAGCTCTATTTGAGTTGTGAACTCGTCGGGTTGTGTTGTGAGCTCTTGTTGCGACTTGTGTGCGTGTTGTCACTCTGATTTTGTGTCTTGTGTGTGTTGCTCATCCCTCCCTTACTCCGTGCTTCTTTGTGAACATCAAAGTGTAAGGGCGAGAGACTCCAAGTTGTGGAGATTCCTCGCGAGCGGGATATAGTGAACAAAGCAAAACACCGTGGTATTCAAGTGGGTCTTTGGACCGCTTGAGAGGGGTTGATTGCAACCCTCGTCCATTGGGACGCCACAACGTGGAAGTAGGCAAGTTTTGTACTTGGCCGAACCACGGGATAAACCACTGAGTATATCTGTGTTGATCTTTGTGTGGTTGTTGTGTTTTGCAAGAACTCCTCTCTAGCCACTTGGCTTAATTGTGCTAACCTCTAATCAATTTTTTGTGGCTTTAAGTTTAAGTTTATACAGGATCACCTATTCACCCCCCCCCCCCTCTAGGTGCTCTCAATTGGTATCAGAGTCGTTCTCTTCAAGAAAGGGACTAATCGCCCGAAGAGATGGATCCTAAGGGGAAGGGAATTGTGATCAATGAAAAGGAGAAGGAGTCCTTCGTCAACGAGCCGAAGGATGACAAGCCTACCGACTCGGGCTCGGGCTACGAACGAAAAGATGGGAAGAAGAAGAAGACGAGGCGCATCAAGGAGATAATCTACTACGACAGCGACGAATCTTCCTCTTCCCAAAAGGACGACGACAACGACTACGAGAGAAGGAAGACGGTTAATTCAAACTTTTCCTTTGATTATTCCCATATTCCGCAAAGTACCAATGCTCATTTACTCTCCATTCCACTTGGCAAACCTCCACACTTTGATGGGGAGGACTACGGATTTTGGAGTCACAAAATGCGTAGTCACTTGTTCTCTCTCCATCCAAGCATATGGGAGATTGTAGAGAGTGGAATGAAATTTGATAGCTCGGATAGTCCCATGTTTATAAATGAACAAATCCATAGAAATGCACAAGCTACTACTGTCCTTTTAGCATCTTTGTGCAGGGAAGAGTACAATAAGGCTCCCATCTCCATCAAGGAGAAAGGAAAGGCCCCTATGGCTAATAGTATTCAAAAGAACCATGCTTTCTTATACCATGATAGGAAATGTTCTAGGAATGTTCATCATGATAGAAATTGCAATAATGTTGTTTCACATGCTTATGATTCATATGCAATGACTGCTTCTAGTTCTCATGTTGTGCATGGTAGAGATATGCCTAGGAAAAATATTCATCATGTGTCTAGAAAGAATATTGTTCATGTTCCTAGGAAAGTAATTAATGAACCTTCTACAATTTTTCATACTTGCAATGCTTCCTTTGCTATTTGTAGAAAGGATAAGAAGGTAATTGCTAGGAAATTAGGGGCAAGGTGCAAGGGAGATAAAACTTGCATTTGGGTCCCTAAAACCATTATGACTAACCTTGTAGGACCCAACAAGAGTTGGGTACCTAAAACCCAAGCCTAAATTTGCCTTGCAGGTTTATGCATCCGGGGGTTCAAGCTGGATTATCGACAGCGGATGCACAAACCACATGACGGGGGAGAAGAAGATGTTCACCTCCTACGTCAAGAACAAGGATTCCCAAGATTCAATCATATTCGGTGATGGGAACCAAGGCAAGGTGAAAGGGTTAGGGAAGATTGCTATTTCATCAGAGCACTCTATTTCTAATGTGTTTTTAGTTGAGTCACTTGGATATAATTTGTTATATGTAAGTCAACTTTGTAATATGGGATATAATTGTCTATTCACAAATGTAGATGTGTCTGTCTTTAGAAGGTGTGATGGTTCACTAGCTTTTAAGGGTGTACTAGACGGCAAACTTTATTTAGTTGATTTTGCAAAAGAAGAGGTCGGTCTAGATGCATGCTTAATTGCTAAGACTTGCATGGGCTGGCTGTGGCATCGCCGCTTAGCACATGTGGGGATGAAGAACCTTCACAAGCTTCTAAAGGGAGAACACGTGATAATCTAACTAACGTGCATTTCGAAAAAGATAGACCTTGTGTAGCTTGTCAAGCAGGTAAACAAGTGGGAAGTGCTCATCACATCAAGAACGTGATGACTACGTCAAGACCCCTGGAGCTACTGCATATGGACCTCTTCGGACCCGTCGTCTATCTAAGCATAGGAGGAAGTAAGTATGGTCTTGTTATAGTTGATGATTTTTCTCGCTTCACTTGGGTATTCTTTTTGCAGGATAAATCTGAAACCCAAGGGACCCTCAAGCGCTTCCTCAGGAGAGCTCAAAATGAGTTTGAGCTCAAGGTGAAGAAGATAAGGAGCGACAACGGGTCCGAGTTCAAGAACCTTCAAGTGGAGGAGTTCCTTGAAGAGGAGGGGATCAAGCACGAGTTCTCCGCTCCCTACACACCACAGCAAAATGGTGTGGTAGAGAGGAAGAACAGGACGCTCATAGACATGGCGAGGACGATGCTTGGAGAGTTCAAGACCCCTGAGCGGTTTTGGTCGGAAGCCGTGAACACGGCTTGCCACGCCATCAACCGGGTCTACCTTCACCGCCTCCTCAAGAAGACTTCGTATGAGCTTCTAACCGGTAACAAACCCAATGTGTAACACCCCACTGGTCGCACAGAATGAATAATACCACAAACCCCACCCTCCAGACTTACTCAACACAAGAGATGAAATAAAGAAATGATATGAAGCAAGAAAATCCGGCAGCACCTCATTTGAAAACTGGCATAACGAGGAGGGAAAAACATGAAGTGTTTACAAGGTATAAAGACATATAAACCATGTAGTAGAAACTAAAATGCAAAAGTGGTAAAACTTAATTATGACCCAACTGAAGTAAAATAGATGAAATAAGGTACTCAGCCCACCCAAATCAAACACTCAACCAAGAACAAGGTATTTCACTAGTCTTGACCAACTCAGAATAACAACATTATTAAGTGAGAATTCCTTTAATTAAAGGTGAAGTGGCCGTGCTGCTACATCCCTCTATTTCCCCAAGCAGAAATTAGGTGCCTGCATCAAACAATGCAAGATGTGAGATAACACATCTCAGCAAGTAAACATAACCACAACAAATAGGGTATTGTAAATCAACTGCTTACACAACCACGTATTCCGGACTTATTTCTCTTCTTTTGAACAATAAATTGCAGCAAGAAAATAAGTAGCTACAAACTCATCGCCAAGTAGGATCACCATGCACAAGTCCAAAGTATCCACATCCACATAATAGATTCAACACCTCTTCCATGAATGCACATGGCTACAAATGCAATTATGACTTCTGCCTCCATATCTCTAAGGATATGAAGCTGCACCATACCCCTTCTCGGGCAACATATGATGCTCAATGTACCGGTACGGTCGGACCATAAGATCGCGACGAAACTTCAATGCAATGGATGATGAGTGCAATATGCATGACAACATCATAAGTTCTTCCCAAGTAAGAAAATGTGCTAGTCATATACTTCCACTCATTCCACAAAATAACCACTTGAGTAACATGATCAAACCCTCAAACTTAACATATGAAATCCATGAAACATGAACATTCTCAAATGATAGTACTCAAATAACAAACAACATATGAATATGAACATAATAGCACAACATATTCAAGAACAAGACTCCTCATTAGCCAGACGGAATAACCATCACAAGTTTACTTGCCTTCACCGGAGTTTGGGCAAAAATCTCTAAGAACGATCCGGAAGTCCACCACCTGTTTTTGACACCCAACTTAGTGCACCAAATTCATATAAAAAAACTCAAAGACAACACCGCACCTACGCGCAATCTCAACCCCCCCCCCCCCCCGCCGTGGATAACAATTTTCTCCACACCAACCAAACTGCAGCGGCGCTGCTTAGCAATTCCATAACTTTTAAAATTAAGACAGCCATGGTGTCAAACAAAACTCCAGAGGCAACTACATAAAATTCCCCACAAGTTTTGTATACAATTTACGGTTAAATTCTAACATCTAATTACTCCTAAACAGTCCACAACATAACCCCTGCAATCTGTTTTTTCCTGTTTTGGGCAGCGACACACTCGGATTCAAACAGCGATAACTTTTAAAATATAATTCCGAATCAAGCGCATAAGTACTTGTTGGAAAGATAAGAAAGGGCCCTTCATGATTCTTATACTGATTAACCCTAATTACTCCCGAAAAATCCCCAGAAACTGCTAATACTGCTGCTGTTCATCCCACCTAAAAATCTGTTTTTTTTGGACAGCCACATACCCGGATTCAAATGGTGATAACTTTCAATTTATAACTCCAAATTGAGCGCATAAATACACGTTGGAAAGGTTAGGTAAAGCTCTACATGATCCCCAAACTGATTCCCCCTAATTCCTCACGAAAAAAACATAAAAACTGCTAGAACTACTGCTGTTCATTCCACCACCTAAAATTTCTGGACAGCCACATACCCGGATTCAAACGGTGATAACTTTCAATTTATAACTCCAAATTGAGCGCATAAATACACGTTGGAAAGGTTAGGTAAAGCTCTACATGATCCCCAAACTGATTCCCCCTGATTCCTCACGAAAAAAACATAAAAACTGCTAGAACTACTGCTGTTCATTCCACCACCTAAAATTTCTGGACAGCCCCCTCTACCCAATTGCAAACGCAACTTCTAATCAATTAAATTGCAGCGCAAATGAACAAGAGATGAACACCAAAAATCACCTTGGATTCTCCCCCTTTCTTCCCTCCACCAAATCGATTGAAGCCTCGCACCACGACGACAAAGATCCGAGCGGCGAGGATTGGCACCTTGGGAGGAGGGGATTGGGGGGGGGGGCGGCTAGGGTTTAGGTGGCTGCAAAATTTGAGAGAGAGGGAGATGGGCAGGGGGGCGGCGGCCAAGGGAGGGAGAGAAGTGGGGGGGGCGGCTGCACATGGGGGGGAGGGGTTAAGAGGGAGGCGGCTAGGGTTTGGGAGGGTTAATGGGCCGAAACACCAATTGCGGCCCAACTAACACACGCGACAGCTCCCGACCGCAACGCAAGCGCCAAACCAAATAAATTCTACTGCCCTAGTTGTGAATGTTTCCCACAAAATCCCAAATCCCCAAAACAACAACCGGGTGAAGGAAAAAAAAACAAAAGGAACAACCCCCAACTTCTCTTCTTTGCAAACCGGGTATTACACTCTACCCCTCTTAAAAAGAATTCGACCTCGAATTCTGACGTTTCTATCGGAATGACAAAAGAAAAGATTAATGAATCAACCACACTTACCCACAACGAAAAGTTCCGGGTACTTCTGCCGCATCAGCTCCTCTAGTTCCCACGTAGCCTCGCGCTCCGACTGATTAGACCATAAGACCTTGACATACTTAATTGATCTCTTCCTCAACACACGCTCCGAGAATTCCAATATACGCACCGGACGACACTCCAGTGTCAGATCCTGCTGCACCGCAATTGGTTCCATCTCAATCTGATGGTCCGGATCCCGCAAGAACTTCCTCAACATAGAGACATGAAAAACCGGGTGTACCCCTGCCATGGAATCCGGCAACAGCAAGCGATAAGCCAGGCTGCCCACTCGAGCCAAGATAGTGAACGGTCCAATGTATCTCGGGCTGAGCTTCCCAGAGACACCGAATCGAACCACTCCCTTAGTGGGTGATACCCTGAGAAGGACTTGGTCACCCACAGCAAATTCCAGATCCCGCCTCCTCACATCAGCATAACTCTTCTGACGACTCTGAGCTGCCAAAATATTCTGACGAATTTCCCGAACCTTTTCAGAAGTTTGCTGAACCCAATCAGGACCAACCAGGGATCTCTCTCCCAAAGTCTCCCAGCACAGAGGAGAGATACACCGCCTGCCATACAAAGCCTCAAATGGCGCCATCTTGATGCTAGCCTGGTAGCTGTTGTTATAAGCAAATTCTGCCAGAGCAAGATGATCTTCCCAGCTACCCTTCCAAGACAGAACACAAGCACGCAACATGTCTTCCAAGGTTTGGATTGTTCGCTCGGACTGACCATCCGTCTGAGGGTGAAAAGCGACACTAAGCGAAAGCTTGGTGCCCAAAGCACTATGGAGACTCTCCCAGAATTTGGATACAAATTTGGAGTCTCGATCAGAAACAATAGACTTAGGTACCCCATGAAGCCTGACTACCTCCTTCATATATAAGGGAACCAAATCTGAAGCTGAATTTGTGGTCTTCATGGGAATAAAATGCGCAGACTTAGTCAAGCGATCCACTACCACCCAAATAGCATCCCTGCCACGAGGGGAACGAGGTAGACCCACCACAAAATCCATGGTGATATGCTCCCATTTCCACTCTGGAATTTCTAATGGCTTCAGCAAACCTGCAGGCCGCTTATGTTCGGCCTTCACGCGCTGACATACTTCACAGGCGGCCACATATTTAGAAATGTCAACCTTCATCCGCTTCCACCAGAAATTTTGTTTCAAATCCCGGTACATTTTGGTTTCGCCAGGATGGACGGTGTACGACGTTTTATGAGCTTCTCGCAGGATATCCAGCTTCACCTCTGATTTCTGAGGCACACAAAGACGGCCCCTGAAACGAACCAAATCATTCTCATCAATGGTAAACTCCCGCGGTTTAACATCACCAACCCTCTTTCGAGCTTCCTGCAAAAGACGATCCTGCTGCTGAGCCACACGCACTCTCTCCATAAGAGAGGATTGAATAAGCATCTAAGTCTCCACGCTAGCGGTGCCAACATAACACAAAGCGATCCCCAAACGGTCCAGATCAGCGATCAATGGCAAGGCCACCTTTGGAAACCCGGACCTGCTAAGGGCATCCGCCACCACATTAGCCTTCCCCGGGTGATAATGAATGGACAAATCATAATCTTTAATCAATTCCAGCCACCGCCGCTGCCTCAAATTCAGCTCCTTCTGAGTGAAAATATATTTGAGACTTTTGTGATCAGTGAAAATGTCACAAGCCTCGCCATAAAGATAATGCCTCCACGACTTTAGAGCAAAAACCACGGCGGCCAATTCCAGATCATGAGTCGGATAATTCCCCTCATGCTTCCTCAACTGCCTTGAGCCGTAAGCAATCACTTTGCCTTCCTGCATCAGCACACAGCCAAGACCAATACGCGAAGCGTCCGTATAAACTGTGAAACGCTTACCACTCTCAGGCAAAGCTAGGATAGGGGCGTCCACCAACTTGCTCTTCAATGACTGATAACTGACCTCACAATCGCTGGACCAGACGAAGGGAACACCCTTCTCCAAGAGCCTAGTCAAAGGCTTAGCAATGTTGGAGAAATTTGGTACGAAGCGCCGATAATACCCAGCAAGCCCCAAAAAACTTCGAATTTCAGAGACACTAGAGGGTCTCTTCCACTCCACCACAGCCGCAACATTTTTGGGATCAACCGCAATACCCTGCTGATTAATCACGTGCCCCAGGAAAGCCACTTCGGATAGCCAAAAGGCGCACTTCTTCAGCTTGCCATAGAATTGATTCTTCCTTAGGGCACCCAGAACGAGACGAAGATGCTCCTCATGCTCGGCCTCGGTCTTTGAATAAATCAGAATATCATCTAGGAACACGACCACAAAGTCGTCCAGGAATTCATGCAGCATCCTATTCATTGCTTCCATAAAGGCAGCAGGGGCATTAGTTAAGCCAAAAGACATGACTATGAACTCATAATGCCCATACCTGGTACAGAAGGCAGTCTTCTCAATATCCTCCTCACGAATCCTCAATTGATGATAACCAGAGTTCAAATCAATTTTGGAGAACACCTGGGCACCCCTCAACTGCTCAAAGAGGACCTCAATTCGGGGAAGCGGATATTTATTCTTGATTGTCACTTGATTCAAAGCGCGATAATCCACACACAGCCGCTTGCTTTTATCTTTCTTCTCAACAAACAATACTGGGGAAGCCCATGGAGACCTGCTAGGCCTAATGAAGCCTTTAGCCAGCAGGTCATCTAATTGCCGCTTTAATTCAATCTGCTCCTTTGGAGCCATTCGATACGGGGCCTTATGAATAGGCTGCGTACCCGGGATCAGCTTAATCTCAAAAGCTGCATCGCGCTCCGGAGGAATGCCTGGAAGCTCAGCCGGAAACACGTCAGCAAAGTCACACACCACCCGGATGTCCTGCACCCGCAAGGCAGCCTCACCCTCCACCACCATAGAGAAAAAGATCCCCGACTTCCTTGACCGGCGATCAGGAATCAATTGCGCCAACAAGGATAATGTGAACTTCAGGGAACTTCCCAAGAATACCACCTCCTTACCCGACGGCGCCTGCAATAATACTGTCTTCCAGAAGCAGGATATAACCGCGCGATACTGGGATAACCAATCCATACCCAAGATAACATCAAATGCCCCCAAGGAAAACACCACCAAATTGGCCGAAAAAACCTCATCAGCAAGAATGATGGAACACCCCTGACAAACTGAACAGCTACTAATGGAGCCATTAGCAGAACTAACCAAAATTGGGTGACCCAACCTCTGCACCGAAAGACCAGCCCGCGACACAAAATCCTCCGAAACAAACGAATAGCTAGCGCCAGAGTCAAAAAGAGCATGGGCTGCAAATGAATCAACTGAAATCGTACCTGTCACCACGTCTCCTTGCTCCCTGCCATCCGCAGCGGGTAGCACATAAGCTCCAGAAATACCCGCAGAAGAGGAAGCTCCCGGAGTAAAATTAACAGAAGAACCCCACTGAGCCACCGGAGGAGGCTGGCGCGGAGCTCCAATCTGAGTCAGCATAGGGGCAGACGGTGCAGGAGTAGGCGCGACCTGATACTGGGGAAAACCCTGCATCGGCACAAACTGAGAAGTCCCAGGCACATAAAGCTGCTGTGGAGGAAGAGGAACTGAAAACTGCTGCTCAGCACTTGACATCATGTTGATAGTGCCCTGAGAAGAGGAGGAAGTCACCGGCTCCCATCTGAGCTTCCCATTGGGATTCCTCCTACACACCACATCCTTGTGGTCCTGACTGCAGATCGAACACCTGCCACTCCACTGGCACTCTGCACGGCGATGCGCATCTCCACAGCGGAAGCACACCAGCCCCAACCCGGGCTTAGGAACGGCCCGAAACCTCTGAGTACTTCCTCCCGAAGTACCCGAGTCAGAAGATTTGCCACGGTAAGGATGGTGGCGCTGATGCTGAGACTTGCCCCTCTTGTGAGCTGGACCTCCAGTGCTGCCCCTCCTCGTGTCCTGGCTACGAGGCTGATCAACAGCCGCAGACTTCTGCGACTCCATGGTGTACTGGTGTTGCATTTCCACACCCAGCGCCTGCTCCACCGTGGTACGGAAGTCCACCAACGGAAAGGCCCCCAGTGCATGCCTGATAGAAGGCTTCAGACCCTGACGGAACTGGCTCGCCTTCTCCATCTCATTATAAGCCACATGAGGGACAAAGCGGACCATCTTGTTGAAGCCCACCTCATACTCCGTGACAGACTTCTTCTCCTGCTTGTAGGACTGCAAGTCAATCTTCATCTTCTCCAGAAAGGTGACCGGGTAGAATCTCCTTTCGAACTGCCTGATAAAAACATCCCATGATAGGACTCCTGGTGAGGAGGAGTGCGCTGCCTGCACGCCTCTCCACCAAATTTGTGCCTCTCCCTTCAGCAACTGAGTGCCAAAGCGAACCCGATCTCCATACGCAATCTCGAAGACATTCATCTTATCCTCCACATAAGTCAACCAATCTGCCGCCTCGACCGGAGTACCACTGCCATCAAAAGAATCCAACTTCATGCCCATCCACTGCATCAGAGTAAGACCACTGACTGGAAGGGGCACCTCGGCCCCGCCACCTGGAACAGCACCCGCAGGGACAGCGCCCCCGGGCACTTCTCCACCTCCAGCACCCTGAGCACCACCCGCAGGGGCGACAGGAATGGCTTGCCTCAGAAGGGCCAACTCCTGCTGCATGGCCTGCATTGCGGCTAACATTGCCGCTGGACTCATCGAGTCCCCACTAGGAGCTTGCGGACTACCCCGAGCTCTACGAGGCGGCATAGCTGCAGCCACAGAGACGAGAATAATAAGTAATGAGATAAGCATAGCATCTCTCTAGATAATGCCAAAACTAGCACAGACAATAACATAATCATATCAATAGCAAGACAGAAAACCCATCCTACATGTGCAGTGTGTCAATTTATTACTACTCCACTTGCTAGGACCTACAGCCTATGCTCTGATACCAACTGTAACACCCCACTGGTCGCACAGAATGAATAATACCACAAACCCCACCCTCCAGACTTACTCAACACAAGAGATGAAATAAAGAAATGATATGAAGCAAGAAAATCCGGCAGCACCTCATTTGAAAACTGGCATAACGAGGAGGGAAAAACATGAAGTGTTTACAAGGTATAAAGACATATAAACCATGTAGTAGAAACTAAAATGCAAAAGTGGTAAAACTTAATTATGACCCAACTGAAGTAAAATAGATGAAATAAGGTACTCAGCCCACCCAAATCAAACACTCAACCAAGAACAAGGTATTTCACTAGTCTTGACCAACTCAGAATAACAACATTATTAAGTGAGAATTCCTTTAATTAAAGGTGAAGTGGCCGTGCTGCTACATCCCTCTATTTCCCCAAGCAGAAATTAGGTGCCTGCATCAAACAATGCAAGATGTGAGATAACACATCTCAGCAAGTAAACATAACCACAACAAATAGGGTATTGTAAATCAACTGCTTACACAACCACGTATTCCGGACTTATTTCTCTTCTTTTGAACAATAAATTGCAGCAAGAAAATAAGTAGCTACAAACTCATCGCCAAGTAGGATCACCATGCACAAGTCCAAAGTATCCACATCCACATAATAGATTCAACACCTCTTCCATGAATGCACATGGCTACAAATGCAATTATGACTTCTGCCTCCATATCTCTAAGGATATGAAGCTGCACCATACCCCTTCTCGGGCAACATATGATGCTCAATGTACCGGTACGGTCGGACCATAAGATCGCGACGAAACTTCAATGCAATGGATGATGAGTGCAATATGCATGACAACATCATAAGTTCTTCCCAAGTAAGAAAATGTGCTAGTCATATACTTCCACTCATTCCACAAAATAACCACTTGAGTAACATGATCAAACCCTCAAACTTAACATATGAAATCCATGAAACATGAACATTCTCAAATGATAGTACTCAAATAACAAACAACATATGAATATGAACATAATAGCACAACATATTCAAGAACAAGACTCCTCATTAGCCAGACGGAATAACCATCACAAGTTTACTTGCCTTCACCGGAGTTTGGGCAAAAATCTCTAAGAACGATCCGAAAGTCCACCACCTGTTTTTGACACCCAACTTAGTGCACCAAATTCATATAAAAAAACTCAAAGACAACACCGCACCTACGCGCAATCTCAACCCCCCCCCCCCCCCCCCCCCGCCGTGGATAACAATTTTCTCCACACCAACCAAACTGCAGCGGCGCTGCTTAGAAATTCCATAACTTTTAAAATTAAGACAGCCATGGTGTCAAACAAAACTCCAGAGGCAACTACATAAAATTCCCCACAAGTTTTGTATACAATTTACGGTTAAATTCTAACATCTAATTACTCCTAAACAGTCCACAACATAACCCCTGCAATCTGTTTTTTCCTGTTTTGGGCAGCGACACACTCGGATTCAAACAGCGATAACTTTTAAAATATAATTCCGAATCAAGCGCATAAGTACTTGTTGGAAAGATAAGAAAGGGCCCTTCATGATTCTTATACTGATTAACCCTAATTACTCCCGAAAAATCCCCAGAAACTGCTAATACTGCTGCTGTTCATCCCACCTAAAAATCTGTTTTTTTTGGACAGCCACATACCCGGATTCAAATGGTGATAACTTTCAATTTATAACTCCAAATTGAGCGCATAAATACACGTTGGAAAGGTTAGGTAAAGCTCTACATGATCCCCAAACTGATTCCCCCTAATTCCTCACGAAAAAAACATAAAAACTGCTAGAACTACTGCTGTTCATTCCACCACCTAAAATTTCTGGACAGCCACATACCCGGATTCAAACGGTGATAACTTTCAATTTATAACTCCAAATTGAGCGCATAAATACACGTTGGAAAGGTTAGGTAAAGCTCTACATGATCCCCAAACTGATTCCCCCTGATTCCTCACGAAAAAAACATAAAAACTGCTAGAACTACTGCTGTTCATTCCACCACCTAAAATTTCTGGACAGCCCCCTCTACCCAATTGCAAACGCAACTTCTAATCAATTAAATTGCAGCGCAAATGAACAAGAGATGAACACCAAAAATCACCTTGGATTCTCCCCCTTTCTTCCCTCCACCAAATCGATTGAAGCCTCGCACCACGACGACAAAGATCCGAGCGGCGAGGATTGGCACCTTGGGAGGAGGGGATTGGGGGGGCGGCTAGGGTTTAGGTGGCTGCAAAATTTGAGAGAGAGGGAGATGGGCAGGGGGGCGGCGGCCAAGGGAGGGAGAGAAGTGGGGGGGCGGCTGCACATGGGGGGGAGGGGTTAAGAGGGAGGCGGCTAGGGTTTGGGAGGGTTAATGGGCCGAAACACCAATTGCGGCCCAACTAACACACGCGACAGATCCCGACCGCAACGCAAGCGCCAAACCAAATAAATTCTACTGCCCTAGTTGTGAATGTTTCCCACAAAATCCCAAATCCCCAAAACAACAACCGGGTGAAGGAAAAAAAAACAAAAGGAACAACCCCCAACTTCTCTTCTTTGCAAACCGGGTATTACACAATGTGTCTTACTTTCGTGTTTTTGGGAGTAAATGCTACATTCTAGTGAAGAAGGGTAGGAATTCCAAATTTGCTCCCAAAGTCGTAGAAGGGTTTTTGTTGGGTTATGACTCAAATACAAAGACATATAGAGTCTTCAACAAATCATCGGGTTTGGTTGAAGTCTCTAGCGACGTTGTATTTGATGAGACTAATGGCTCTCCAAGAGAGCAAGTTGTTGATCTTGATGATGTAGATGAAGGAGACGTTCCGACGACCGCAATACGCACCATGGCGATTGGCGATGTGCGACCACAGGGACTCAAGGAGCAAGATCAACCTTCTTCCTCAACAATGGTGCATCCTCCAACCTAAGATGACGAACAGGTACCTCAAGTAGAGGCGTGTGATCAAGGGGGAGCATAGGATGTCCAAGTTGAAGAGGAAGAAGCACAACCGGTACCTCCAACCCAAGTTTGAGCGACGATTCAAAGGAATCATCCCGTCGACCAAATTTTGGGTGATATTAGCAAGGGAGTAACTACTCGTTCTAGATTAGTTAATTTTTGTGAGCATTACTCCTTTGTCTCTTCTATTAAGCCTTTTAGGGTAGAAGAGGCCTTGTTAGATCCGGACTAGGTGTTGGCCATGCAGGAGGAGCTCAATAATTTCAAGAGAAATGAAGTTTGGACACTGGTGCCTCGTCCCAAGCAAAATGTTGTGGGAACCAAGTGGGTGTTCCGCAACAAACAGGACGAGCACGGGGTGGTGACGAGGAATAAGGCTTGACTTGTGGCAAAAGGTTAAGCCCAAGTCGCAGGTTTGGACTTTGAGGAGACTTTTGCTCCTGTGGCTAGGCTAGAGTCTATTCGTATATTGCTAGCATATGCCGCTCACAATTCTTTCAGGTTGTTCCAAATGGATGTGAAGAGCGCTTTCCTCAACGGGCCAATCAAGGAGGAGGTGTACGTGGAGCAACCCCCTGGCTTCGAGGATGAACGGTACCCCAACCACGTATGTAAGCTCTCTAAGGCGCTCTATGGAATTAAGCAAGCCCCAAGAGCATGGTATGAATGCCTTAGAGACTTTTTAATTGCTAATGCTTTCAAGGTTGGGAAAGCCGATCCGACTTTATTCACTAAGACTTGTGATGGTGATTTGTTTGTGTGCCAAATTTATGTCGATGACATAATATTTGGTTCTACTAATCAAAAGTCTTGTGAAGAGTTTAGCAGGGTGATGACGCAGAAATTCGAGATGTCGATGATGGGCGAGTTGAACTACTTCCTTGGGTTCCAAGTGAAGCAACACAAGGACGGCACCTTCATCTCCAAAACGAAGTACACGCAAGACTTGCTAAAGCGGTTTGGGATGAAGGACGCCAAGCCCGCAAAGACGCCGATGGGAACTGACGGACACACCGACCTCAACAAAGGAGGTAAGTCCGTTGATCAAAAAGCATACCGATCTATGATAGGTTCTTTGCTTTATTTATGTGCTAGTAGACCGGATATTATGCTTAGTGTATGCATGTGTGCTAGATTTCAATCCGATCCAAGGGAGTGTCACTTAGTGGCCGTGAAGCGAATTCTTAGATATTTAGTCGCTACGCCTTGCTTTGGGATCTGGTATCCAAAGGGGTGTAACTTTGACTTGATTGGATATTCAGACTCCGACTATGCTGGATGTAAGGTCGATAGGAAGAGTACATCGGGGATGTGCCAATTCTTAGGAAGGTCCCTGGTGTCATGGAATTCTAAGAAACAAACTTTCGTTGCCCTATCCACCGCTGAGGCCGAGTATGTTGTCGCAGGACAGTGTTGCGCGCAACTACTTTGGATGAGGCAAACCCTCCGGGACTTTGGCTACAATCTGAGCAAAGTCCCACTCCTATGTGACAATGAGAGTGCTATCCGCATAGCAGAAAATCCTGTTGAGCACAGCCGCACAAAGCACATTGACATCCGGCATCACTTTTTGAGAGACCACCAGCAAAAGGGAGATATCAAAGTGTTTTATGTTAGCACCGAGAACCAGCTAGCCGATATCTTTACCAAGCCTTTAGATGAGAAG
Organism: Zea luxurians; assembly: GCA_029449295.1. Taxonomy (NCBI): domain Eukaryota; kingdom Viridiplantae; phylum Streptophyta; class Magnoliopsida; order Poales; family Poaceae; genus Zea; species Zea luxurians. Next base: position 61,311,054 of record JAOPSE010000011.1, on the reverse strand, counting down.
ACCTTTTGCAGGCTGCGTAGTGAGCTAAATGTCTTAGATTCGTGGAACTTGGATTGATTTATAGCAGACATGTGTTTATGCCTTGATCATGTTCCTTATGCATTTTGTTGCTTACTTGTGGTGCTCAAGTTGTACAATCACTCCCCGGACCTCACAAGTCCTTTTGCAAGTGATGCACATATTTAGGGGGAGTTGTGCTACAACTTGACCCTTTGAGACTAACCGTGTGCTTGAGTTTGCTTGATTTAGTCTCAAAGGAGGTTTGAAAGGGAAAAGGTGGACTTGGACCATGAAAGACTACCACTGTACTCCGATGAGAGGGTAACTTATTCCAAGTTCATCTCATGTACTCCTATTGCCTTTGTATTCTTATTTGAAGATTTTGGTGAGGCAATGGGGTTAAAGGGCCAAAGTTGATCCCGTTTTGGTGCTTGATGCCAAAGGGGGAGAAAATAAGGCCAAAGCAATAAATGGATCAGCTACCACTTGAGAAATTTTGATTTGCAAAAACAAACCAAGTGGTGGCAAAGAGTGATCTATATATGCCAAATTTGAATCAAAACAACTTTGAGTTCTCATTTGTATTGATGTTGCACTTCTATTAGTTGCTTTTTGTTGTGTTGGCATAAATCACCAAAAAGGGGGAGATTGAAAGGGAAATGTGCCCTAGGGCCATTTCTAAGTATTTTGGTGATTGAGTGCCAACACAAGTGCTTAAGTGAAAATATATGCCAAATGTTGGACAAAGTGCAAATCAAGAGTAAAGGTATGTTTCTAAGACTTAGTACATTGTTTTGAAGAATAATGCTCTGTGTCTAAGTGCTGGAAACAGGAAAAATCGAATTGGAAAAGAGATGGCTTTGTACAGCCAAAGTCTGCTCGGTCTAGGTGCACCGGACCGTCCGGTAGTGCACCGGACAGTGTCCGGTGCGCCAGGCCAGCTCTGGTGAACTTGCTGTTCTCGGGACTTCGACGGTGGTGTACGGCTATAAATCACCAGACTGTCCGGTGGTGCACCGGATTGTCCGGTGAGCCGTTCACAGGCGAACTCGTCGCTCTCGGGAGATGATTAACGGCGTATGGCTATAATTCACCGGACTGTCCGGTGAGCCAACGGTCAGCCGGGCCAACGGTCGGCCGAGGATTCCGCGCGTGACGCGTGGCCGAGCCAACGGCTAGAATGGGGCACCGGACTGTCCGGTGTGCACCGGACAGTGTCCGGTGCGCCAACGGCTCTCAATCTGCAACGGTCGGCTTCGCCAAATAAGGAAGGAAATCCGCACCGGACAGTGTCCGATGGTGCACCGGACTGTCCGGTGCGCCAGGCGACCGAAGGCAAGAATTGCCTTCCTGGAATGCTCTCAACGGCTCCTAGCTGCCTTGGGGCTATAAAAGGGACCCCTAGGCGCATGGAGGAGTACACCAAGCATTCCCCAAGCATTCTAAAGCACCAAGACTTCGATTCCGCGCATTTGATTCTTTGTGATAGCATCTAGAGCTCTATTTGAGTTGTGAACTCGTCGGGTTGTGTTGTGAGCTCTTGTTGCGACTTGTGTGCATGTTGTCGCTTGATTTTGTGTCTTGTGTGCGTTGCTCATCCCTCCCTTACTCCGTGCTTCTTTGTGAACATCAAAGTGTAAGGGCGAGAGGCTCCAAGTTGTGGAGATTCCTCGCGAACGGGATATAGAAAAGCAAAGCAAAACACCGTGGTATTCAAGTGCGTCTTTGGACCGCTTGAGAAGGGTTGATTGCAACCCTCGTCTATTGGGACGCCACAACGTGGAGTAGGCAAGCTTCGGACTTGGCCGAACCACGGGATAAACCACTGTGTCTATTTGTGTTGATCTTCTTGTGGTTATCATGTCTTGCTTAGACTCCTCTCTAGCCACTTGGCGATTATTGTGCTAACGCTTAATCAAGTTTTTGTGGCTTTAAGTTTAAGTTTTACAGGATCACCTATTCACCCCCCCCCCTCTAGGTGCTCTCAACAGTGTTGCGCGCAACTACTTTGGATGAGGCAAACCCTCCGGGACTTTGGCTACAATCTGAGCAAAGTCTCACTCCTATGTGATAATGAGAGTGCTATCTGAATAGCGGAAAATCCTGTTGAGCACAGCCGCACAAAGCACATTGACATCCGGCATCACTTTTTGAGAGACCACCAGCAAAAGGGAGATATCGAAGTGTTTTATATCAGCACCGAGAACCAGCTAGCTGATATCTTTACCAAGCCTTTAGATGAAAAGACCTTTTGCAGGCTGCGTAGTGAGCTAAATGTCTTAGATTCGCGGAACTTGGATTGATTTATAGCATACATGTGTTTATTCCTTTGATCATGTTCCTTATGCATTTTGTTGTTTACTTGTGGTGCTCAAGTTGTACAAACACTCCCCGGACCTCACAAGTCCTTTTGCAAGTGATGCACATATTTAGGGGGAGATGTGCTACAACTTGACCCTTTGAGACTAACCGTGTGCTTGAATTTGCTTGATTTAGTCTCAAAGGAGGTTTGAAAGGGAAAAGGTGGACTTGGACCATGAAAGACTTCCACTGCACTCCGATGAGAGGGTAACTTATTCCAAGTTCATCTCATGTACTCTTATTGCCTTTGTATTCTTACTTGAAGATTTTGGTGAGGCAATGGGGTTCTAGGGCCAAGATTGATCCCGTTTTGGTGCTTGATGCCAAAGGGGGAGAAAATAAGGCCAAAGCAATAAATGGATCAGCTACCACTTGAGAAATTTTGAAAATAGTAGAATAAAGCTTTTGGTTTGTCAAAACTCTCTTATTGTCTCTCTTGTCAAAAGTTGGCCTCTTGTGGGGAGAATGGTTGATTATGAGAAAAAGGGGGAGTTTTTGAAATCTTTGATCAATTTCTCTTGGAATACCTCTCTTTATGTCTCTACAAGTGAATTTGACTTAGAGATAGGAAATTGAGTTTGATTTGCAAAAACAAACCAAGTGGTGGCAAAGAGTGATCCATATATGCCAAATTTGAATCAAAACAATTTTGAGTTCTCATTTGTATTGATGTTGCACTTCTATTAGTTGCTTTTTGTTGTGTTGGCATAAATCACCAAAAAGGGGGAGATTGAAAGGGAAATGTGCCCTTGGGCCATTTCTAAGTATTTTGGTGATTGAGTGCCAACACAAGTGCTTAAGTGAAAATATATGCCAAATGTTGGACAAAGTGCAAATCAAGAGTAAAGGTATGTTTCTAAGACTTAGTACATTGTTTTGAAGACTAATGCTCTGTGTCTAAGTGCTGGAAACAGGAGAAATCGAATTGGAAAAGAGATGGCTTTGTACAGCCAAAGCCTGCTCAGTCTGGGTGCACTGGACTGTTCGGTGGTGCACCGGATATTGTCCGATGAGCCAGGCTGGCTCTGGCTAACTTACTGTTCTCGGGACTTCGACGGCGGTGTACGGCTATAAATCACCGGACTGTCCGGTGGTGCACCGGACTGTCCGGTGAGCCGTTCACAGGCAAACTCGTCGCTCTCGGGAGATGATTAACGGCGTACGGCTATAATTCACCGGACTGTCCGGTGGTGTACCGGACTGTCCGGTGAGCCAACGGTCAGCCGGGCCAACGGTCGGTCGAGGATTCCGCGCGTGACGCGTGGCCGAGCCAACGGTCACAAGGGGGCACCGAACTGTCCGGTGTGCACCGGACAGTGTCCGGTGCGCCAACGGCTCTGAATCTGCAATGGTCGGCTTCGCCAAATAAGGAAAGAGATCCGCACCAGACAGTGTCCGGTGGTGCACCGGACTGTCCGGTGCGCCAGGCGACTGAAGGCAAGAATTGCCTTCCTGGAATGCTCTCAACGGCTCCTAGCTGCCTTGGGGCTATAAAAGGGACCCCTAGGCGCATGGAGGAGCACACTAAGCATTCCCCAAGCATTCTAAAGCACCAAGACCTCGATTCCGCGCATTTAATTCTTTGTGATAGCATCTAGAGCTCTATTTGAGTTGTGAACTCGTCGGGTTGTGTTGTGAGCTCTTGTTGCGACTTGTGTGCGTGTTGTCACTCTGATTTTGTGTCTTGTGTGTGTTGCTCATCCCTCCCTTACTCCGTGCTTCTTTGTGAACGTCAAAGTGTAAGGGCGAGAGACTCCAAGTTGTGGAGATTCCTCGCGAGCGGGATATAGTGAACAAAGCGAAACACCATGGTATTCAAGTGGGTCTTTAGACCGCTTGAGAGGGGTTGATTGCAACCCTTGTCCGTTGGGACGCCACAACGTGGAAGTAGGCAAGTTTTGTACTTGGCCGAACCACGGGATAAACCACTGAGTCTATCTGTGTTGATCTTCGTGTGTTTGTTGTGTTTTGCAAGAACTCCTCTCTAGCCACTTGGCTTAATTGTGCTAACCTCTAATCAAGTTTTTGTGGCTTTAAGTTTAAGTTTATACAGGATCACCTATTCACCCCCCTCCCCTTTAGGTGCTCTCAGTTGAACCTGGGAGGCCAAAGATAGAATTAATTTCTTTGAGATATAAATATGATTTTTAAGAAAAAAGACAAAATACAAAAACTCAAAAATAAAATTATTAATTTTGAAACTAACATGTTAACCTTGAACTATTATAATGCTCATGCATTGCTATAACACACCAATCATATTTTGATGGTATCGACCCCAAAAAATTAGAATTAAAGTGGACTCTCTCCACAAAAATAAATTTAAAATTAAAGTGGAGATATGGCACATATACTTGATATTAAACTATAGATAATGTACTTTATTTTAGCCAAAAGGTCGAGAAAGATATGAGTTGAAATTGGGACATGTCCCTTTTATAGCTTGCTCCGTTGCTCGTCCTCATCCAACGATCGAGGTGGTACTCAGAGCGTTGTGTTGTGTGTGACTTCATGTCGTATTAGGCTTGGGTGTTCTCTCGTGATCCATTTGGGAGGTAACAACCCACGTCACTTGACAACGCACGATGACGGTGGAATCATGGAAATTGGTGCTTTATAGGAGTAATATAAGAGAAAAGATGTTTAAACCATAGGTTAGATTCGAACAAAAAAGTATAACGACTTTTTCAGAAGGGACAACGGTGGAAACTGCCCGTAGTGGGATTCGAACTCATGCCCTGATGGAACAAGGGCAGAAAACACTAGGTGAAGCTGTCTAACCAGTAGAACATCATGCTCATATGTTTTTAATACTGAATATAAATTGTATATATGTATATACGTTTTTTAAATAAAAAATATAATCGTGTCGGGCCGGGCCAGCACTACAGGCCGAGGCTACAGCCCAAACACTGCACGACGTTCTTGGCTCTTGCAAACATTAGGTTATTTCTGAGACCATATTGGCGCAATAGACTCCATGGTGTTTGAGGTTGCTGAATTAGATGGAGCAACAATCATTTGTCACACTAACAGTAAAATGAAAGGTTATTTGTTGGTTTTAAACGTTAGTAATTGCTACGAAGTAGTATAATTTATATGGAGCGCATCCGGTTTTTATTGATGCCTGAGTTTAACAATCACTCAATATTTTGATCCATCTTTTTTATAAGTTAGAGTTCATGTGACTTATTTTAGAAACTTGAGCTCACAAACTTTATCTTATTTGGTCTCTGTATGGTGGAATTATGTCGTTTTATAATCTCTGTTCGTTTAGTCAGTCGTTGTGAACTCTCTTCTAATCGCTCACTTCATTGGCCATGTTGTACCATGATATATTGCATGGAGTAAACAATAACATCAGTTAGCCAAATCAAAAAATATTATACGGAGAGCGGAGACAATCAATAAAAAATCTTGAATTTTTTTTGGTGGATAGTTTACGTGGGTATTGTTGTAAGCCGTCGCAACGCACGAGCAACCGGCTAGTTTCCATTTATACTTGAGTATAGAGTATAAAACGCAAAGACATATATAATCTGTTGGTTAGATGTGTGTCAATGTGGGTTAGATGCCAACAACCACAATTTGAATTCTCATTTATGCATAATTTTAGCTTTTTACCATTTAAATGTGGCGGAGCATGACGATGGTGGGAATCATGAAAACCGGTGCTTTATATAGTATTAGGTGAGTGTCTGTTCATTGTAACGGAAACATATAATATCATAATAACTTATGTACAAATGTGTGTTGTACTGTTATGAGAAAAGATTTCGTAATCCATTTGTGATTCTAGTCATACATAAATTTTGTTATTTTAATCTAGCTATTTTACTAATACATTCAATCATCAATGTCATAGACTTCTACATATGATTTTAATAATGTCATGTCAGTTACATCATTTAAATGCTAATACTATCACAATAAAATACAAACTTATACAAATCTTCAAGAAAACACCAAGTTTATAGAATAGGAGAATGTTGACACAGTGATCATATCGAAGAATGTTCATGACGTATACTTGGTAGGGCCATATTGATAGGATACCCAAGTATATAGGATGAGATCATCATGAGACGAAAATTAGGATAAATGCATCAATATGGGCATTGGAAAATACTAATAGCAACGACAAGACAGTTTAAGATACATAGGATTCTAAAGAACGAACACTGTTTTAGCTATGGCAGCATAGAACATGTACTGTATTTAAATCGAACCAGCACCATTTTTCTCTCTACCCAATAGAAACATCTAAAGCATTTTCTTGCCCAGCAGAAACATCCTCACATGTTTGAAGAGATCTTCTCCCCCCAAAAGAAAGGAAATAAATTTGCTTCAGATCGAGAGAGCTAGAAGGTAGGAATATGTTGTCGAAGCACTTAACTTTGTTTGTAGAACAAAACAAAGAATATATGTGGAAAAACTGTTTTGTCCGTGTATGTAGTAATACGGAACCCAATGATTAGACGTAGCAGCAAATGCACAGTTAGTTAACTGACCATCATTCTTCATAAATGGCCTACATCTGCAACCTGCTGAGAAGTAACAGATGGTTCAGATGTTGGAAACTTTGTAGAAGGGATGAAAAGGAAGATAATGCAGTTGAACATGCATCACATGGCATAAACACGTACTAAAATGCATGTTGCTGGGCGCATTTCAAAATATTGTGTAAACTAACAATTAACTTGATGCTATTTTAGTTTACTTAACTCTACAAGTGAGATGAGATGTCTCGGTCCATAACTGCCCTCCACAAAAGATACTTGATATGTTTTCTTAACTAACAATTAACTTGATGCTATTGAAGAGAAGCTCCTTTGTACAAAGGAGTTACCTGAAGCTCTTGTTTTCCATTTTTTTATTCAAACTCTCTGAAGACCGAATTAAAGGGTGGGCGGGATGGAATCTTTTTGTGTCAAGTATGCAGGAAGCTCTTTTTTATTATGTACCTGAACTATGTTTTTTTATTCAAACTCTTCAAGGCTATAAAAGCAGCAAAAATAAGCGAAGTACATTATTTAAATTTTAAACACTATCTATGATCTGCTATGCTTTCGTCAGCACAGTTGACTACAAGCTAATGCATTTTCAGGCATACCTCTACTGTGTTCTAGATCCAAAGAACAAATTATCAAAACTGATCAAGAGTAGATAAAGTGATGGTTTTTGGACAAGCTAATGCATTTTAGGCTTCAATATAATTATAGAATAAACTACTTACTACTAATTAGTGGAACTGCATGACCAGGAATGATTTTTGGACAGGTTATCCTGACAACATTGCATGACTCAAAAAGGTTCAGAAACAAGCTTCTTTTGTCTCAAGTATGCAGGAAGATTGCCATCAGAAACAAACTGAACTGACTATATTACATATTTAGAGCACAGTTGGTTCTAATGCAACTGGCAGTGATATGTCATTTTTGGAATTTGGAGCAGTGGATTTTTCTAAATCCGGCAGTATGAGATAAAGCTACGCCGTTGCAGTTTCTGAAGATTAGATAAGGGGGTCATGGTTCATATCTTCTGCTCCCTTTTCAGAACTGAAAGACAAGCCCATGGAACGCTACTTAATAAGCATGTTGAGGATACAAATCTTGTTTCTGTTTTCCTATTATAATTGGTTCATGACGTTTTCTGTTTCAAGAAACTCGTCTTCCTTTTCAACTCATCAATCCAGCTTGCATTTACACTCATTTTCCACATTCTGAAGCTTCCTGTGAATGTCATTTTTCTCCTCTTGTTCAACAGAAATCACATCCATCAATTCCTGGATCTCATTTTCATCTGTACAAGGAACAGGGAAGAATGCCATCATATGGGATAAGCGACTCTATTCCAGAAGAATGGCGAATCTTAAACATAGAAGGGGAAGTTAAGAACGTTACACTGTGAATGCACATCGGCAGTAACGGAGTAACCTGCTCCAACCTGCTACCCAACATGTCGATATGAGCTTCATGGGCACTCAAGACTCAGCTCCAACTTCCGCGTAGGCAGGGAAGAAGCCAGGGTAGGCATGGATGGCTCGGCGTGACTTCCGCCCGGCGTCCATGGGCCACCGTGAGGCCCGCGCGCCCCGGGACCACCTCACAAGGGAGCTCGGCCAGGTCCGCGGCCTCCTCTCCCGCACCGACTGAGCGTGGCCAGTGCCAGGTGGCCTGACGGCCGGGCAGTGAGCCAGACCCCAGAGGCTGGATGGCAGTGGGCGCGTCTAGCGGCGAGGATTTGAATTTTGAAGGCGAGCCGTGGTCGCGTCGCGTGGAGGCTGAGGCGACAGGCGAGGGGACGAAGGACGGGGAGCGGAGCACGATGGAGGTGGGTAGTGTCGGGGTGGGGGTCAGGCGCACGGCGGATGAGGGGTCTGTTGGCATGCGCGCGGAGGGGGAGGCGGGACACGGAGGTGTGGCACTGTTGGTTGCTACGGTTTTTATATATTATATGAATAGATTTTATTTTAGTAAGACATAAAATATATATTTTTATTAGTTAGATAAGTGTGAATGCGTAGCCAACAATCAAGATTTAAACCCTAATTTATGACCGTTGAAACTGCTGTTTTATATAGTAAATAGTACCAGTACAATGCTCGTGTCTTGCGATGATACATAAATATTCGATAGAATTTTAAGGCACAACAATTACATAAAAAGAACAATATATATTATCATCGACCTCAATAACTCACAAATTTTCTTTACAAACAACCAATACAAAAACTAGACTAAATTTGGGATCCAGAGTGTCTCCTCTTCCTCGACTGTTTAGCCACGCATTGCCCACAGCGATGCCTCCTCTCTCCCTTGGTTGTTCTTGCCCCACTGCCTCCGAGAGGCGCATGGCAGTGAAGAGTCGTGACAGTGATTCAAGGTGCCTATCGATGGGGAAGGTAAAGGCACCACCACGGGTGGGGTGGGTGTGTGATGGCGACAGCTAGCGAGACAAGGCCAGCAGATTGCCTTGCTCGATTTCCTATATGGCGACTCGCCCAATAGAATGTCCTCTATAACGGTGCAAAAGAATCTGGATGAGAGAGGCGGAGACGAGAAAATAGATGAGAAGTTGGGACTAAGGGCGTAATCATATCGGATATGGATGGATATTCCTCATTCCATATATGTTTTCATATTTTCATTTCGAATTCAGATCGGATACGAATATTATCAAGTTTTGTCGGATAATATTTGATGGATATCGATATCTTAAGACCGTGTCCAGCAGTTTACCCATATGGTCACTAAAAACATTGTTTTGTACTGTAAAATATGCTATTAGTAGAGTGGAGTTTGAATATGAGATGAGAATGGATAAGCTGCTGGTGATAGTCTAAAAATCTAAATTTGAGAATACATATACTAATAAAGATCGGATATTAATTGGATATGGATTGGATCTTAGCCCTCTTATCAATTTGAATACGGACAGATAATATCCATAATATTACACCCAGCGAGGAGGAGGAAGCGCTCGTGATGATTGCATGATTGGTTACATATGCAAACAAGAGATAAGACTTCATACACAGTGAGGAGAAAGAGCTCGTGGTGGTTACTTTTTTAGACAAAAAGTAGGACAGAGAAAGAAACTTTTGTGAGACGACAGTTAAAATTGGTGGTTTGTTAAGCACGAGGAGCGGATGGTGGTTTGTTAGGCGAGCAACGGGTGCTTGACGCGCTTTATACATGTAGAGATTTTTCCGTCAGTGTGACTGAAAACAACATAAAAAACTGATCGTGATTCCTAGCAGTAATAGTGTCGTCCAATAGGCTTATTAGGAATTAGGTTGTCGGTCTTGATATGTAACACCTCTGGTGTTACTATGACTAAAACTTGAGCATGACATCATAAGCATTAACATTTCATATGTTTGATACACCTAGAGTGCATTCACTAGGCAAAATTTTCAAACAAGTTGTATTGTTTAAAGTGTTTTTGCAAATAGAACCCTGGTTAAGGGATTTAACCCTAAATAGAGGTTAAAGGGGTAAAACCTAACCCAGGATGAGAAAACCTAAAGACTTTAGGGAAAGAGTCATAAAATATCCCCAAAAACAAAGTTGAATCACATTTATACCCCTGGAATCCCAGAAACCCTAATTGGAACCCTGGAAAACCCTAAAACCAAACCCTAGGGGCCTAAGTGCAAAATTGGTCCACTTTTGGACTAAAGTGCAAAAACCAAGTCAAATAAGTTTCTTAAGTCCCTTGGTTCACAAATGTGTGGACTTGAAAGCCAAATGTTGAGTTTTGGACTTAAATGTAAAATGGACCTCAATTTGGTTTTATTCTAAGTCTGAAATTTCAGAGTTTTGGCTCAACTTTGGAGCCCTGTATCTTTTGAAATATAGGGTTTTTGCCCAAAGTGACCACACCAAGTTTGTAGCCCAATTATAGGAGAACAACTTTGTTTAAGGGTTCAAGCCATGATCTTATGAGAAATTTGGAGAAAAACCCAATCAAAGATGGACTGTCAGACTGGTTGAGGTCTGAAATTCAGAATGACAGTGTTATGAGATGAACTTTGAGCTCGATTTTGAAGGGGATCCAGTGACTTTTTGTAGGAACACATCATAGCAAAGTTATAGTTGGATTATAGCACTACAACTTTGTTATAGGTCACTGGGTGTGTTGCCATTTGAAAATCAGAGAAAAAGAGGCTTAAACATTGTCTGTCAGACACTCTGAACAAGTTCCTCGATGGTACAGTGACCAAACAGATCAGATCGAACGCAGCGACAGAATCCCACCGCCGGTGACCTCCCCGCCGTGATTCGCGTCGCCGGCGTCATGATTCGCGCTCGGGGTAAGTCGATAAGTTCGCGGGGTCAAATATCTTCGCCGCCGGTGACTAGGAAGCCACTCCGGCTAGCCGCCATTCATTCCCCCTTGGCTCACCGCCGTAGATAAAGCCGCTCGCCGCCGTTGTGCCATCTCTGTGCCCGCCGTGTGTCCGAGCCTTTCCACGGCACCGCCGTGATTCCCTACTGCCGTCCCATCATCGTCGATGAGCTCGCCACGGCTGGGAACACGTAACCACGACGCCAGGCCTCTTCCTTATCTCCGGCCGCCGTGTTGCTCGACCAAATTGGGCGCCACCGAGGAAGATGCCTATAAATTGAGCCCTCCACCAGTTCCGCAAAGTCATCAGCTAGCCAGCCCCCGCTAATCGTTAGCAATCATCCACCAGTGAGTTCGAATTCGAGTTTTCCCCCAACTTCGTTCTCCGCCGCCGTGAAACAAGCCTCACCGTCGCCAGTCATACTCCGGTCAGTTCCCGTCTTCTGCTCCCTTGTTTAAGCGTTCTCATGCATCTGTGATGCTTACCGACCCACCCAATTGAACTGGGCTGCCAAGGATCGCCGGGAACGCGAGCGCCTAGCCACGATGTTCTCGGCCGCCGTGGCCAGAGAGTTCTAATGCGTGATTGGCAAAATTAAGTTAGGGGAAACCTCGATTAAGGTACGAATTAGGTGTCAGTCATCGGAGAGCGCCAGTAATAGTCCCAATCGGCCGGCGTAGGTGCTCGCCGGAGCTCGGCTGGGCGTGAACGCCGTTGGGGACTTCGAACCAAGAATAAATGGAAGTGCAGGGGTCTATCTGCAAACGTCAGTGACTCTGTTAAATAGTGTTTGACGCCCGTTCTGATTAACCGAAACCCCAAGGCTCTTTTTGCAAGGTCGCCAGGGCGCGGGCGCGCGCGGGCGCCTTTCTCCTTCTTAGCTGGGCCACTGGGCTGAAATCAGCCCAGTACTATTCCTTGGTTTTTCTTTTTCTTTTATGTCCAGAGTCAAAACAATTATAAAAATGTAGAAAAATGGTAAAATTATGAAACTAATTTTCCTAGGCTTGTTATTTTCTATAGAATTTAATAAAAAATAGTTTTATAATTTTTAGGTTAAATAAGGAATTTTAAAGCATTTAAAGTAGTTCTAAGTAGTAGTTTTGGATTTTTAAAGGATAAGTTATAATCCCAAAAATACTCAAAATTTTTATATGAGTTCCTCATATTATTTAGGAGCCTTAGGTAGAATTTGGGTTGATTTGGACCTTGTTTGATCACCAAACCCCAAAACACCCCCCTGCCCTATGAACTCCTTTACTGACTCCGGAAACCCTAAGTTCTCGGAGTACCGTGAAGGAAAGTTGTATTCAAGACCTAGATAATAAGTTTATATTATCTTTGCACCCTCATGAGCATCCCATGGCATCCATTCTTATACATATATATGGTTATGTTAGAACACGAAGAAGAAGAGGAAGTCACCGAAGAAAGGACACCACCACCCTCGGATTCTCAAGTAGGCAACTGCTTCTACTTTGATATTTGCGGATCCGAGCCAGACTCACCTGTTAACAAAGGCAAGCCCCGGTGCATTTGCCACCCCCCTTGTGTTTTAAATCTTTCTCACTTGTTTGATGCACTAGGTGATAGGTGTTGATTGCTAAAACAATTCCTGCATTACTTTCCTTGGAATTTGATTACCTTCCTTGATACCCTGTTTTACAAAAGGTTTTGTTATGCTTAGTGTTGCTCTAGCAAACAAAAGGATTTGTTTTACAAAAGATGTTTGGCCAAGTGGGAGGGTTGTTTTCAAAATAAAACTTGATGGTGAATCTGTCAAAGGCCTTGATGGATTCAACATTGGAAAAGATGTACCTCTGCCAGGTACCAACCTTTGAGGTTAATGATTAAGCTGAGACCGGGCGGGTGACTTGCACGAGAAAGAGAGTCTCGGTGTAGTGTCTCCGTCTGAGTCGATTAAGGGCCGTCTCGATGTAAGCCTGCTGACCGAGGACCCTTTAACTGGTCACATGCCTCGTCATGGGTAAGCTTTGCCTCGGGTGGACTAAGGCCAGAATAAGATAACACGAAATGGGCGTGGAGCGGTGGCGAGAGTAGCGTGTACCCTCCGTGGCAAGAGGCTGGACGGTGGTGTATCTGTGCTGTCGGTTTGCGTGAACCTGATCTGGTCTTAAGAAACTCGGTGGCGGGTTGACATATGCAAGGGTTAAGTGCTACATATGTCGTGTGATCGGAGATCCTCAGCTGAGTATAATCGATTCGGATCGCCGTACCTCCGCGGTTATGGAGACTTGGCCACTGACTTACACGTAGAAATCCAGTGAAGTTGAAGGGTTGATAAGAAAATTGGCTAGTGCAGGTAAAGTGATTGATCTAGGGTAGAAAGAACTCTAGCTGCAGGTAATTTTACTTAACCTGACAATAAAATTGGATTTTAAGGATCCACTCGTAGTAAGCTTTTCTGCAAAACAGAGTCTTTGATTCTTGATAAGCCACGCCTTGAATCCCTCTAGCCAGCATACCCTTGAGAGTCTTTTCCTTAGTCGGGTAAGACTTGCTGAGTAATTCCATACTCAGGGTTTATCCCCTTGTTGTTTTTAGGTGAGGAAGCAGCAGATTTCTGTTGCTTCTGTACCAAGGTGGTTCCTAATGAAGATAAACAAGAATGAAGTGCGGGAGGAAAGGATCCTCCATTAAGACTTTTTGTGTGATAGCTGTCGGGAGGAGTTTTTGCCTCCCTCGGTATGTGTAATAATAATACTCTGCACTCGTTATATATTTCTGGTCTGTAATAAACAATGTGATCTTACTTTTTAATAAATGTAAGCTTATGTAATCGCTTCCGCATTTCTTTATCTCCGATGTTCTGTAATATCTGCATGACGGGTGAGACGTTCCTGGAAAGGTAAGGAAAGATACCGAGCTTGTCAAGTAGTTCAGGGGCACCTATAAGGTTGTCTGAGGTCCGTTGGACAAGGACACTGTAGGTGGGCCTAATTACTTAGGAGGTTCCGTCACATGATATTTCGTGGAATGGCTTTAAGTCTTGCTATAAAGTGTGCAATCGTGCATTGAGTTATACATAGTACCTCCTTTCATAAATATATAAGACAATTGACTTTTTAAAAAATTTTAACCACTCGTCTTATTCAAAATATTTATTAAAAATATAAAATTTTAAATCAAGCACAAATTACTATAAAACAAATAAAAAAATAAATAATAATTTATTATTTTTTAAATAAGAAGAGTGATCAAAGTTTTTTTTTAAAAAAAGTCAATGATGTCATATATTTATGATCGGAGTGAATAGACAGGAACAAAATTCTTTTTTCTCAAAAATAAATGTTATAGAAGCGGATCAAGTATCGAGCAGTGAAGATCAGGGAGCTAATTGAATTTGTCGATACCATCATTGTTATGGTCGCTAGATCAGTGAGGGATCGAAGAGGGGTATCGATGGGCAGAAACATCGGCCGGGGCCTCTGCCCACGGCCGAGCAAGAGGAGGTTTTTTCCCTTTTAATTCTTGCCTACTTTATTTCTTATCCATTGATTACATAAATAGGTTAGTTGGCCGCCCCTATCTAGCTAGAGATCTTTATCTCCTTAAAACTCTCATAAAACTCTCAACAAACTAACTGACAACATTCCTAGATAATCTCAACTAATCTTCTAATCTTATCTCTAACTATCTTTATCTAATTTTCCTTGGAGGGCCCATGGCTGCTGCTACCGCAGCCCCTCTATGGGCCTTCTTAGGCCCTAACACTACACCTCTCCTAGACAAGCAGCTCGTCCTCGAGCTGTAGCATGACGGGTGCTCAAAGACCGAGTCTATTTGACCCAAAACTAGACACCTAGAAGACAAGTCTTTTACATCTCGGCTTATCTTATTATTTCGAATCTATTTTTTTGACCCCATAAGATAAGGCAGACACCCTCCACGCATTGGACTTGCACGTGTGCAGCCACCTGGATCCCATGGACACCATCTAGACGAAAGGGGAGCACATAGATGGGCACCTGGAATAGGTCGCAACAATAACCAGCGGAGGCGCCCTCGTGGCGGCCGATAGCGGAATGTGGTGGTGCTAAATAGTGCGCCCTTGCCGATGACGAGGGGAGTGCCTTCCTTACCGCCGCTGCCATAGAGTTGAAGTATGTCGCCCGCAAGACACGTACCATGCTCGCACTTGGAGATAGCGGCCTGGAGCCGCTGCTGATGGCCGTCCGATAGGGCGAGGTCACGCCCCCGTGTGTCGAGGTCAACCATCACCAAGGCTGCCTCGAGCATCTATCGGTGCATCTCCCGCACTCTCTGTCGTGCAAGGAAGCCACGAGCAGCAGCTTATATGACCACAGCTGCCGACGTCTAGAGCCGTGCGGACAATGCCAGCTAGTGCTGCTCATGCTGCACTGCTACATTGATTTGCAGCAACCCTTGCTCAACCTTCTGCAGCGTGGCTTGCATCTTTGCGAGATCAGCCCTTATGTTGGTCCACAAGTCTCCCATCGATGGAGCTGATGATTGCTGAGCCGTGGCTGCCCCTAGTGGCGTCGCCCATGGGGACGGAGACACCGTCAACGAAGATGATGTAACAAAATTAGGCGTTGTTCCTGGGGATGGGCACGTCGGCGTCCAGAATGTGGTGACAAAATTGGCAGGCGATGCTGTCCATGGAGATAGGGACGCCGGTTGCCAGGATGACGTGATGAAGGTGGCATGCGGTGCAGCCCATGGAGATGGGGACGTCGGTTGCTAGGACGGCGTGATGAAGGTGACATGTGGCACAGTCCATGGAGATGGGGACGCCGTTGCCAGGATGACTCCACGAAATTGGCAGCAGAAGCCATGGGATCATTTCAAAATCCAAGCTCTCTGGTACCAGATGTTATGGCCGTTAGATCGGTGAGGGATCGGAGAGGGGTATCGATAGACAGGAACGTCGGCCGGGGGGCCTCTGCCCACGGCCAAGCAAGAGGAGAGTTTCTCCTTTCTAATTCTTAGATACTTTATTTCTCATCCATTGATTACATAAATAAGTCAGTTGGCCGCCCCTATCTAGCTAGAGATCCTTATCTCCTTAAAACTCTTCTAAAAACTCTTAACAAACTATCTGACAACCTTACTAAATAATCTCAACTAATCTCCTAAATAATTTAAACTAATCTTTTAATCTTATCTCTAACTATTCTTATCTAATCTCCCTTGGAGGGCCATGGCTGCTGCTACCGCAGCCCCTCCCTATGCCTTCTTATGCCCTGACAATCATCATCATTAGAACATGCCGTTTCAAGGAGACGGGCACACTCTACCTATCTTGCATAGATTGAAGTCCGATTCGTACTTGAAAATTTGTTGTAGACCTATGTCTATGTTCTTGACTTGGACCTCGGCCATCTTTCCCTTCCTGAAATCATACCTGCGATGCGATCCGAGTCAAGCACATGATTTGGATAATGAATGCAAATTCAGTAACTACGCAAAATAATGACTGGATGAATGCACAAAGTCGTCATGCAGCTACTAGTTGATTACCACATGACTCTGTAGAAGCTGCAGAAGAAGGCGACATCAGAGGAGTGGAGGACACCGTGGATCACCGCCCGCCTGTCGTGCTCGTGGAGGTCCTTCAAGCTTATCGTCATCTTCTTCCTCCATCTTCCTTCCCCGTAGTTAGCCATCTCCCACACCTCCAGCACCTCCTCGTTCACAGCGCCAGCTGCGTGCGTGAGCACCAGCAGGCACAGCCTCCCCTCCACGGCGCCAATCTTCTTGCGCGCCCACGGATTGTCCATCTGGTCCACCTCCTGCGGCAGCGCGATGAGCCTCCACTTCACGGCCTCAACGTCGAACGCGAAGACGTCCTGCGCGCCCGTTTGGTGGTCGGACCAGCGGAGCCAGTGCATCGCGCCGTGCGCGCGCACGGCGGGCGCCTGGGCCTGGAGGGAGAACGGGCCGAGCGGAACGTCCGGAGCTTGGCTCCACGCGAACTGTCGCGAGTCGAACACCTCGCAGCGCAGCCGGTCCCCCAGCTTGACGACTACCGATCGCGAGAAGCGGACGACCTTGAACTCCGCCCTGGTGGCACCGGAGGGCCGGGCCTCTATGGCCACAGCCACCGTGTCGAACCGCATCCGCGGGTTCGGCAGCGCCCGCCACTGTCGCGTGGCCGGCTTGCACACGTAGTAGCACCTCGGCCGCATCGCATCGACGTCGACGCAGCACACGAGGCCGCGGTGCGCGGCCACGGCCACGACGCGGACGTGCGCGGACGGCAGGAAGTCGAGCGAGATCGCCACCGCCCGCGCCGGCGGTGAGCAGGGCATCGAGACGAAGTCCGCGTGGTAGCGGTTGTGCATCAAGCTCTGGACGAGGTAGCCCGACACGGCGGCGGTGCGGCTGCAGTGCAGCGGCGCGAACGCCGGCTCAGGGGCGAAGCCAGGATAATTTTTACCGGGGTCCATACTAACACTAAGTAACTAACTTATAGCTTGAGAAATATAATATCATACACAACATCAATAATTTATAAAATAATAAACAACATATTATGACAAAATAAGATTTTACAAAAATAATTGCATACCTTTTATATTTTTCCTCTACGGTTACGGTCCTCCATCTTATGGAAGCGAACTATCACATCATCAATTGGAATTGTTGCTAGAAATCCTTATTCCACGAAGCATATGATACAATCATTAATAAATCCATCTCCAATACGGTTTCTCAACATTGTCTTCACAATTTTCATTGCTGAAAAGCACCTCTCCACTGATGCAGTGGCGATTGGAAGAACCAATACAAGCTTGAGAAGCCGATAGACCAAAGGAAAAGCCATATGTTTTGTTGTATCCACCATCAACTTTGCAAGCATAGAAATAGAGATCAAGCTAGAAAATCTTTCATCGGCTCACACATTATCAATAAAAAAGTTAAGCTCACGATGAAGATCCTTCATTTGTGTTGAATCAAAATCATCAGGGTATGATTTAGCCAACTCTACCAAGCTCTCAACTTTGAAAGCCTCAAAAGAATTCTTGGGGTTGAAAGCAGCAATCTGAGTAAGCAACTGAGAGTTTACCTCATTGAAACGATCATTAAACTCTGTAAGCTGCAAGTCAATAATTGGGTTCAAGCAATCATACCTATAATGCTGGTAGTTTGTGCGGTTAGTCTTTTTTTCTTGGCTTATGGCGATCAATATAGTCATCATCCATATCCAACTTAGGAATGCCATGTTCTTCACAAAAAGTGTGTACAGCCTGCAACAAAGAATCCCAACCATCATCCATAATTTGCTGAAATTTCTGCTTTATTAATTTCACCTCTAACATGGCCTCCAAGATGTCTTTATCTTTCCTTTGCAATGATAAGGACAAAGAATTTGCATGTCCTAAAATAAGCAACATTAATTGCAAGTGGAACACAAAGTCAAAATCCTTGAGATAATCTAGTAGACCACATGCTTGACGTCTTTTCGAATCATTTGGACCTTCCTTTTCAACATATTGGAGAACTTCAATAACTTCAGGGAATAGATTACTTAGGCTCTTGAGAGTTTTATAATGTGAACCCCAACGTGTATCTCCAGCTCTTTGGAGGGATTGTTCTTGATTTAATCCAGTTCCACTGCTTAGTTTTCCACTTCCTATGGCTTTGCTAATTCTCTCTTGTTGATTTTCTCGGATCATATCTTTACGCTTACAAGAAGCTCCAGCCATAGTTAGCAATAGTGATATCATTTCAAAGAAATCACTAGAGTCATCGTTCTTTTTAGCTACGGCAACAATGACTAATTGTAACTGATGAGCAAAGCAATGTATATAATATGCTGAGCTATTCTCTCTCAATGGATTAAGAGCTTTAATTTTGAGAGAGAATAGCTCAGCATATTATATACATTGCTTTGCTCATCAGTTACAATTAGTCATTGTTGCCGTAGCTAAAAAGAACGATGACTCTAGTGATTTCTTTGAAATGATATCACTATTGCTAACTGTGGCTGGAGCTTCTTGTAAGAGTAAAGATATGATCCGAGAAAATCAACAAGAGAGAATTAGCAAAGCCATAGGAAGTGGAAAACTAAGCAGTGGAACTGGATTAAATCAAGAACAATCCCTCCAAAGAGCTGGAGATACACGTTGGGGTTCACATTATAAAACTCTCAAGAGCCTAAGTAATCTATTCCCTGAAGTTATTGAAGTTCTCCAATATGTTGAAAAGGAAGGTCCAAATGATTCGAAAAGACGTCAAGCACGTGGTCTACTAGATTATCTCAAGGATTTTGACTTTGTGTTCCACTTGCAATTAATGTTGCTTATTTTAGGACATGCAAATTCTTTGTCCTTATCATTGCAAAGGAAAGATAAAGACATCTTGGAGGCCATGTTAGAGGTGAAATTAATAAAGCAGAAATTTCAGCAAATTATGGATGATGGTTGGGATTCTTTGTTGCAGGCTGTACACACCTTTTGTGAAGAACATGGCATTCCTAAGTAGGATATGGATGATGACTATATTGATCGCCATAAGCCAAGAAAAAGACTAACCGCACAAACTACCAGCATTATAGATATGATTGCTTGAACCCAATTATTGACTTGCAGCTTACAGAGTTTAATGATCGTTTCAATGAGGTAAACTCTCAGTTGCTTACTCAGATTTGCTGCTTTCAACCCCAAGAATTCTTTTGAGGCTTTCAAAGTTGAGAGCTTGGTAGAGTTGGCTAAATCATACCCTGATGATTTTGATTCAACACAAATGAAGGATCTTCGTCGTGAGCTTAACTTTTTTATTGATAATGTGCGAGCCGATGAAAGATTTTCTAGCTTGATCTCTATTTCTGTGCTTGCAAAGTTGATGGTGGATACAACAAAACATATGGCTTTTCCTTTGGTCTATCGGCTTCTCAAGCTTGTATTGGTTCTTCCAATCGCCACTGCATCAGTGGAGAGGTGCTTTTCAGCAATGAAAATGGTGAAGACGATGTTGAGAAACCGTATTGGAGATGGATTTATGAATGATTGTATCATATGCTTCGTGGAATCAGGATTTCTAGCCACAATTCCAATTGATGATGTGATAGTTCGCTTCCATAAGATGGAGGACCGTAACCGTAGAGGAAAAATATAAAAGGTGTGCAATTATTTTTGTAAAATCTTATTTTGTCATAATATGTTGCTTATTATTTTATAAATTATTGATGTTGTGTATGATATTATATTTCTCAAGCTATAAGTTAGTTACTTAGTGTTAGTATGGACCCCGGTAAAAATTATCCTGGCTTCGCCCCTGTGAAATGCAGTAGGGTTAGTAGCTTCACTCGTTTTCTCGGGAGCGGAAATGAAAGCACTTGGCAGGGGAAATAACTTGCTGATAGCCACACATAGAGGTTGTTTGGAATAGTTTTTCTCAACTTTATATTTAGTAAAAATAGTTTTACTTTAAAAAATCTAAATGCTCTATCTTTACTAAATCCGGATCCAACAAAATGGTAAATTTGGCGCTAGATTCACCTTTTTTTGTGGATCTCCTCATGGGATACTTCCTGAAAGACTTTCATGTGTTCCACTACAGGAAATAGTTAACTTCTTAGAGCCAAAGAACTTAAGTCATAACGGTTGGAAAACAAAACTCTCGAACGTTAGAGGATCCCATCGAAAGTTAAGTCTCAGAAAGAGTCGGTCTGAAGTTAGACTAACTTTCGATGGTTTGTTGGGACCCGTCGAAAGTTAGCGGAGGTTGACGTCGTGCAGGGTCTTACGTCGTTAGGACCATAACTTTTGACCATTTTAGCGACCTCTTGGATGTTACTGTGCTTACTTCTGTCTGTTTTAGTGGCCTCTCGGAAAATCTCTAAGGAACAAAATTCTTGAGACAGGGTGTGACATCGTATGCGTTCAAGAAACAAAACGAAACCACTTTGATGATACATATGTTCGAAGCTTCTGTCCCCGATCCTTTGACACATTCTGCATATGTCCTTCAGATGGAGCTTCGGGTGGCATAATTACAATCTGGAAAGTGCCAAATTTGAAGCAGTAATGTCATAGCAAAATAAGTTTGCTCACACAATTCAATTTTGTTCAAAACTAACAAACCAAAGTTGGTGGCTCACAAATGTCTATGCGTCATGTACTGATAGAGGTCGCGAGGAATTTCTAAACTGGTTCACCAACATTCCAATATCTTTGGACATGCCATGGATTGTTCTTAGGGATTTTAATATGACCAGAACACTAGAAAATCGGAATAAACAAGGAGGCAATGTTCAAAGGATGCTTGATTTCAATGTGGCTATCAGCCAGCTCGGTCTACAAGAAATACCGCTTAAGGGGAAACCTTTTACGTGGTATAACATGCAATGCAATCCACTACTAGAAAAATGGACTGGTGTTTTGTAACACAAGCATGGTCAACGACATTCCCAGGCATGACAACACAAACTCTATCTAAGGATATCTCAGATCATGTTCCGTGGGTGATTATGGTCAAAACAAATGTGCCCAAGCCTCATATCTTTAGGTTCAAAAATTACTGAAAGGGAAATGGGCTTAATCATTTCCTATAATCGATTTTGGTGTTTGAAGTCCATCACAAACCACGTGGACTAACGAGTTTGCCTAGTTAGTTTTTATCTCAGGTGCATAAAGTTCAACACAAACCAACAAAGATAATAATTTGGGAACTCAACAAAGTTTAGAGCAAAGACTAGCATTGGTGCTGCCAGTGGCGCACCGGACAGTGTCCGGTGTGCGCCAGACACTGTCCGGTGCCCAGGCCAAGAACCCCACAAACTGGTCACTCTCGGGTTTTTCTGGGAGACGCTCCACTATAATTCACTGGACTGTCCGATGTGCACCAGACATGTCTAGTGAACCAATGGAGCAACTGTCAGATGCGCCAACGGTCGACTATGGTGAAAAGTAAAAAGGTGAACGGTGTGCAAGTCAGAAGGCACAACAGCGAAGTCAGAACGCACCGGACATGTCAAAAGGCAGAGCAGCGAAGTCCGGTGCAACAAGAAGACAAAAGACTTCAACGGTCAACTGCTCCAAACCTCAATGGTCTACTGATGTGGCAGGCATCGGATAGTGAACAATGCCCTGTCTGGTGCACCACCGGACTCTTTGGTGTGCCATCAATAGCAATAGCTTTGGTTGGGGCTATAAATACCCCCAACCACCTCTATTCAAGCCATCCAAGCCTCCTACACTACTCATTCAATACAAGAGCAAAGGCAAACACTCCAAAGACACAATCAAAGCATTCAATCCACTCCAAGCTCCAAATATCAACTCAATTGCTTAGAGACTTGAGAGAGGATCATTTGTGTTTCTTTTATTGCTCTTGTTGCTGGATTGCTTTCTCCTTCTCATTCTAATTCTTCTAAGTGCTTTGTAAAGCTAGCAAGAGACACCTAAGTGTGTGGTGATCCTTACGAGGTCTTAGTGACCCAAGTGATTAAGGAGAAGCCTCGATCGGTCTATGTGACCGATTGAGAGAGGGAAATGGTTGGAATAGACCCGGCCTTTGTGGCCTCCTCAACGTGGACTAGGTTCTTTGGAATCGAACCTCGGTAAACAAATCACCGTGTTCATTTGTGTTGATCTTCACTTGATTTGTTTCCCCTTCTTTCCTCTCTCTAGAAGTTCCCTTACTCATATTAATTTGAGTTGGCTCCCAAAGTTATCCTCATTGATTGAGCAACTCTTGGCAAGGAGAACTATCTTTCGCACTCCAAATTATTTCTAACACTAACCCCGAGCGTAGTGTGTGTTTAAAGTTTGTAAATTTTAGGTTTCGCCTATTCACCCCCTCTAGGCGACTTTCAATTGGTATCAGAGCCCGGTGCTTCATTAAGAGTCTAACAACTCGAAGTGATGTCGGGAGAACACGCTAAGAGGGAGATGGTCACTGGTGAAAAGCCTGAAGGCTCAAGAAGGAAGAACAACGAACATACTCCATCAAAGGAGGCCGGCGACAAGCACAAGGAGGAATCCGCTTCCTCCATCAAGTCACATAGGAGGGGTGACAAAAAGAAAAAGAAAAAGAAAATGAAGAAGGTGGTCTACTACGAGACTGATTCTTCATCACCTTCCACATCCAGCGTCGAGTCTACTACTTTAAAGCGCCAAGAGCGCAAGAAGTATAGTAATATGCCTCTTCGCTATCCCTGTATTCCTAAACGTGCTCCTCTACTTTCCGTACCCCTAGGCAAACCACCATAGTTTGATGGTGAAGATTATTGTATGTGGAGTGATAAAATGAGGCACCATCTAACCTCACTCCACGAAAGCATATGGGATATTGTTGTGTTTGGAGCGCAGGCACCACAGGTGGGCGACGAGGATTATGACTCCGATGAGGCCGCCCAAATAAGGTTTTTTAATTCCCAAGCAACTTCTATACTCCTCGCCTCCTTGTGTCGAGAGGAGTATAATAAGGTGCAAGGGTTGAAAAATGCCAAAAAAATTTGGGACGTCCTCAAGACAGCGCATGAAAGGAACGAGGTGACCAAGATCACTAAGCACGAGACAATCGAGGGATAGCTCGGTCGATTCGTCCTCAATAAAGGAGAGGAGCCACAAGCAATGTACAACTGGCTCAAAACAATGGTCAACCAAGTCCGCAACCTTGGGAGCATCAAATGGGATGACCATGAAATGGTCAAGGTTATTCTTAGATCTCTTGTTTTTCGTAATCCCACTCAAGTGCAACTAATCCATGGAGATCCTAGATATAAATAGATGTCTCCCGAGGAAGTAATTGGCAAGTTGGTGAGCTTTGAACTTATGATCAAAGACTCCAAACACATTATCAACTTGGAGCAAGGCGCCACCTCCACACCCGAGGTGCAACCCGTTGCATTCAAAGCAACAGAAGAGAAGGACGAGTCTACACCAAGTAGACTCCCTATCGACGCCTCCAAGCTCAACAACGTGGAGATGCCTCTTATCATTAAGAGCTTTCGACAAATCCTCAAACAAAGGAAGGGGAAGGACTACAAGCCCCGTTCCAAGAGGGTGTGTTATAGGTGTGGTAAGTCCGGTCACTTTATTGCTAAATGTCCATATACAAGTAACAGTGATAGGGACGAAGACAAGAAAGGGAAGAAGAAGATGGAGAAGAAAAGATACTACAAGAAGAAGGGTGGCGAGGCGCACATGGGGCAGGAATGGGACTCCGACAAGAGCTCCACCGACTCCTCCGACGAGGACACCGCCAACATCGCCATCAACAAGAGACTTCTTCTCAAACATCAGCCACAAGTGCCTCATGACTAAGGAGAGCAAGGAGAAGAAGGTATATTCTAGAGATACCCCTAAATATACTACATCTGATGATGAGGGTAGCTCTAGTGATGAAAATGATGATTGAACTTCTCTTTTTGCTAACCTTGCCAAGGACCAAAATAAGAAAATAAATGAATTGATAGAGACCATTAACGAGAACGATGATCTCTTAGAATGCCGAGAGGACTTGCTCGTTAAGGAAAATAAAAAATTTGTTGAGTTGAAAAATGCTTATGCTCTTGAAGTAGAAAAATATGAGAATTTGACTAAAGAGCTTAACATTTGCAATGATTCAATTTCCTGTCTTAGAGATGAAAATGCTAGTTTAAATGCTAAGATAGAAGAATTGAATACTTGCAATATTTCTACATCTACTGTTGAGCATGTCACCATTTGCACTAGATGTAGAGATGTTAATATTGATGCTATGAATGATCACATTGCTATAATTAAGGAACAAAATGGTCACATAGCTAAATTAAATGCTAAAATTGCCAAGCATGAATTAGAAAATGAAAAATCTAATTTTCTCGAAGCATGCTTTACAATGGGAGATATCCGGGCATTAAGGATGGCATTGGCTTCCAACAAGGGATCCAAAGCAACATCAAACTTAATGCCCCTAAGAACAAACTGTCTAATTTTGTTAAGGGTAAGGCTTCCATGGTTCAGGATAGAGAGGGTTAGATTTTATATCCTGAGAACTATCCTGAGCACAAAATTAGAAAAATTCATGCTAGAAAATCTCATACTATTTCTCATCATGCTTATATGTATAGTAATGAGGCATCTAGCTCTAGGCATTCAACTCATATCAAAATGCCTAAAAAGAAAATTGTTAATGCATCAAATGAACATTGCATATCATTTAAAACTTTTGATGCATCTTTTGTGCTTACTAATAAATCAGGCAAAGTAGTTGCCAAATATGTTGGGGGCAAACACAAGAGTCCCAAGACTTGTGTTTGGGTACCCAAGGTGCTTGTTTCTAATGTGAAAGGACCCAAGACTGTTTGGGTACCTAAGAACAAGGCCTAAATTTGTTTTGTAGGTTTATGTATTCGGTGGGACAAGTTGGATAATCGATAGCGGGTGCACAAACCACATGACAGAGGAGAAAAGGATGTTCTCCTCATATGAGAAAAATGAAGGTCCCCAAAGAACAATTAGATTTGGGGATGGAAATCAAGGTTTGGTCAAAGGTTTGGGTAAAATTGCTATTTCTCCTGACCATTCCATTTCGAATGTTTTCTTGTAGACTCTTTAGATTACATGTAAAATGGGCTACAACTGTCTCTTTACTGATGTTGGTGTTACTGTCTTTATAAAAAGTGATGATTCAATAGCTTTTAAGGGAGTGTTAGATGGTCAGCTATACTTAGTTGATTTTAATGATAACAATGCTGAACTTGACACTTACTTAATTGCTAAGACTAATATGGGCTGGCTCTGGCACCGTCGACTTGCCCATGTTGGGATGAAGAATCTTCACAAGCTTTAAAAAGGGGAACACATTTTAGGACTAACCAATGTTCATTTTGAGAAAGATAGGATTTGTAGCGCATGTCAAGGAGGGAAGCAAGTAGAAGCTCATCCTTCACACAAGAACATCATGACGGCCGACAGGCCGCTTGAGCTACTCCACATGAATCTTTTCGGCCCGATCGCTAACCTAAACATCGGCCGGAGTAAGTATTGTCTTGCTATTGTGGATGATTATTCTCGCTTCACTTGGGTATTCTTTTTGCAGGAAAAATCTCAAACCCAAGAGACCGTAAAGAGATTCTTGAGACGGGCTCAAAATGAGTTCGGAATGAGAATCAAAAAGATTAGAAGCGACAATGGAACGGAGTTCAAGAATTCACAAATTGAAGGATTTCTTGATGAAGAGGGCAAGCATGAGTTCTCTTCTCCCTACACACCTCAACAAAATGGTGTAGTGGAGAGGAAGAATAGAACTCTTTTGGATATGGCAAGAACTATGCTTGATGAGTACAAGACTCCGGATCAGTTTTGGGCGGAGGCGATTAACACCGCCTGCTACTCCATCAACTGACTATACCTTCACCGAATCCTGAAGAAAACATCGTATGAACTCCTCACCAGTAAATAGCCTAATGTTTCGAATTTTAGAGTTTTTGGGAGAAAATGCTTTATTCTTATTAAGAGAGGTAGAAATTCTAAATTTGCTCCTAAAACAGTAGAAGGCTTTTTACTTGGTTATGACTCAAACACAAGGGCATATAGAGTCTTCAACAAGTCCACTGGATTAGTTGAAGTTTCTTATGACATTGTGTTTGATGAGACTAATGGCTCCCAAGTGGAGCAAGTTGATCTTGGTGAACTAGATGATGAAGAGGCTCCGTGTGTCGCACTAAGGAACATGGCCATTGGGAATGTGTATCCAAAAGAATCCGAAGAGCCTCCACAAGCACAAGATCAACCATCATCTTCCATACAAGCATCTCTACCAACTCAAGAAGAGGAAATGGCTCAAGAGGAAGAGGATCAAGATCAAGACGATGAGCCACCTCAAGAGGAGAACATTGATCAAGGGGGAGATGAAGATGATCAGGACAAGGAAGATGATCAAGAGATTCAAAGTCAAAGACCGCCACACCTAAGAGTCCACCAAGCAATTCAAAGAGATCACCCCGTTAACTCCATTCTTGGTGACATCCACAAGGGGGGTAACCACTAGATCTCGAGTTGCTCATTTTTGTGAACATTACTCTTTTGTGTCCTCTATTGAGCCATACAAGATAGAGGATGCACTAAGAGATCCAGATTGGATGGTGGCAATGCAAGAGGAGCTCAACAACTCCACGAGGAATGATGTATGGCATTTAGTTCCACATCCTAACCAAAATGTTGTAGGTACCAAGTGGTTATTCCGCAACAAACAAGATGAGCATGGTGTGGTGACTAGGAACAAACCCTGACTTGTCACCAAAGGTTATTCACAAGTCGAAGGTTTGGATTTTGATGAAACTTATGCACCCATAGCTAGGCTTGAGTCAATTTGTATATTACTTGCCTATGCTACTTACCATGGCTTTAAGTTATATCAAATGGACGTGAAGAGTGCCTTCCTCAATGGCCCTATCAAGGAAGAGGTATATGTTGAGCAACCTCTCGGCGTTGAAGATAGTGAGTATCCTAACCATGTTTATAAACTCTTAAAGGCGCTTTATGGGCTTAAGCAAGCCCCAAGAGCATGGTATGAATGCCTGAGAGACTTCCTTATCACTAATGACTTCAAAGTTGGAAATGTTGACCCTATTCTCTTCACTAAAACAATTGCTAAAGACTTGTTTATATGCCAAATTTATGTTGATATTATATTTGGGTCTAGAAACAAGTCATCATGTGAAGAGTTTAGTCAGATTATGATACAAAAATTCGAGATGTCTATGATGGGGGGAGTTGAAGTATTTCCTTGGATTTCAAATCAAGCAACTCCAAGAGGGCACCTTCATCAGCCAAACTAAGTATATTCAAGATATTCTCAAGAAGTTTGGAATGAAGAATGCAAAACCCATCAAGACACCCATGGGAACTAATGGGCATCTCGACCTCGACACGGGAGGTAAATCCGTAGATCAAAAGGTATACCGGTCGATGATAGGTTCTTTACTCTATTTATGTGCTTCACGACCGGACATAATGCTCTCTGTATGCTTGTGTGCAAGGTTCCAGGCAAATCCTAAGGAAGTTCACCTTAGGGCCGTGAAAAGAATCATGAGATATTTAGTTTACACTCCTAAGTTTGGGCTTTGGTACCCCAAGGGATCTACCTTTGATTTAATTGGGTATGCCGATGTCGATTATGCTGGATGTAAAATTGATAGGAAGAGCACATCAGGTACTTGTCAGTTTCTAGGAATATCCCTGGTATCTTGGGCTTCAAAGAAACAAAACTCAATTGCTCTATCCACCACCGAAGCCGAGTATATTGTTGCAGGACACTGTTGTGCACAATTAGACTGGATGAGACAAACCCTTAGGGACTATGGCTACAAGTTGAGCAAAGTCCCTCTCCTATGTGATAATGAGAGTGCCATCCACATGGTGGATAATCCCGTTGAACACAGCCACACTAAGCACATAGACATCTGGTATCACTTCTTGAGAGATCACCAACAAAAGGGGGATATCGAAATTGCTTATGTTAGCAATCACAACCAATTATCCGATATTTTACCAAGCCACTAGATGAAAAGACTTTTAGCAAACCTAGGAATGAGCTAAACACCTTAGATTATTAGAACTTTGATTGAAACATTGCACACATTGCTCATTTATATACACTTTTGATCATGTCTCTTTCATTTGGTACAAATGTATATTTCTTGTGCCAAAACTAAGATTAATGTGCTTTCATAAGTATCTCTATGATTAGTCTTTGATTGAAAGGGAAATGGAATATTCGGCAAAGGCAAGGCTTCCACTACAACTCTGTTGGTATCATTTATCCTTTGCCCTCCTCATGAATTTTTACGCATAAAACTTCCAATTGGTATAAACTTTCACTCATATCTTTTTACCAAAGGGGAGAATCAAAAGACCTCTCAAGTTCTTCGTTTTTGGTGATTAATGCCAAAGGGGGAGAATTAAGGCTCAAAGCAAAAGGACCGCACCACCATTTTCAATTTAAAAAATTGTTTCAACTGGTATCTGTTTCAAAAGGAAGAAATCCTTTCAAATGCAAAAACCCTCTTGATAGCTAAGGGGAGAACTTCTTTAGGGGGATCTTTTATTTAGTCAAAGGAAAAGCATTTGAAACAGGGGGAAATTTTCAAAATTTTGAAATTGCCTTTTGAAATCATATTCTTATACCTTTGGCTATTTGTAAAAGAATTTGAAAATATTTCTCTAAAATATTTGCAAAAACAAGTTAATTGGTGCATATGAGGTCCAAAATGTTGAAATGGAAGAAAGCAATCATGTACACCTAGATATACCTTCAATTGTTTTAACTCAGAGTAACTTATGCACTTCTATCAAAATTGCAAACTAGTTAAATTTCTCACTTTATATTTGCTTTGGTTTGTGTTGGCATAAATCACCAAAAAGGGGGAGATTGAAAGGGAAATGGGCTTAATCATTTCCTATAATCAATTTTGGAGTTTGAAGTCCATCACAAACCACGTGGACTAACGAGTTTGCCTAGTTGTTATTTATCTCAGGTGCATAAAGTTCAACACAAACCAACAAAGAAAATGAGTTGGGAAATCAACAAAGTTTGGAGCAAAGACTTGGTGCTGCCGGTGGCGCACCAGACACTGTCCAGTGCCCCGGCCGAGCACCCCACGAACTGGCCAGTCTTGGGTTTTTCTGGGAGACGCTCCACTATAATTCACCGGACTGTCCGACATGCACCGGACATGTCCGGTGAACCAACAGAGCAACGGTCAGATGCACCAACGGTCGACTGCGGTGAACAGTGCATAAGTCAGAAGGCAGAGCAGATAAGTCAGAATGCACTGGACATGTCCGATGTGCCACCGGACTGTTCGGTGCAGCAAGAAGACAAAAGACTTCAATGGTCAACTGCTCCAAGCACCAACAGTCTACTGATGTGGCAGGCACCGGACAGTGAACAGTGCCCTGTCCGGTGCACCACCGGACTGTCCGGTGTGCCATCGACAGCAACGACTAGAATAGTGGTTGGGGCTATAAATACCCCCAACCACCTCTATTCAAGCCATCCAAGCCTCCTACACTGCTCATTCAATATAAGAGCAAATGAAAACACTCCAAAGATACAATCAAAGCATTCAATCCACTCCAAGCTCCAAAAATCAACTCAATTGCTTAGAGACTTGAGAGAGGATCATTTGTGTTTCTTTTGTAGCACTTGTTGCTTAGATTGCTTTCTCCTTCTCATTATAATTCTTCTAATTGCTTTGTAAAGCTAGCAAGAGACACCTAGGTGTGTGGTGATCCTTGTGGGGTCTTAGTGACCCATGTGATTAAGGAGAAGCCTCGACCGGTCTGTGTGACTGATTAAGAGAGGGAAAGGGTTGGAATAGACCCGGCCTTTGTGGCCTCCTCAATGGGGACTAGGTTCTTTGGAACCGAACCTCAGTAAACAAATCACCGTGTTCATTTGTGTTGATCTTCACTTGATTTGTTCCCCTTCTTTCCTCTCTCTAGAAGTTCCCTTGCTCATATTAATTTGAGTTGGCTCCCAAAGTTATCCGCATTGATTGAGCAAATCTTAGCAAGGAGAACTATCTCCCACACTCCGAATTATTTCTAACACTAACCCCGATCATAGTGCGTGTTTAAAGTTTGTAAATTTCAAGTTTCGCCTATTCACCCCCCTCTAGGTGACTTTCAATTACTAGTTACAGCATGATGAGTTCTATGATATCTTCAGCAATGTTTGACAGCAACCAATTCATCAACCTGATCCTGCAAAAAGACTAATGGCTAAATTCAAGAAATCTAGAAAGGCCACAAAGGAATGGCACAAAGGTATCACCAACATTATTACTTGTATAGATTATAACAAACTCATCATCCAATTCTTGGATTTTGTTGAAGAAACAGGGGACTTAACAATCTAGGAGTGGAATTTTAGGGATATACTGCTTCACCACCCGCAAAATATTTTGTCATAGGAAAAGGATTATTGGAAACGAAGAGGTTAGATCAAATGGGCAACTCTTGGTGATGCTGGGACCAAATTCATCCAAGCAAATGCCATAGTGCGACACCAACAAAATATGGTTGCTAGTCTACAAAACAATGCAGGAAATGAAGTTCATAATCATGAGGACAAAGCAAAAATTTTGTATGATGCCTACAAAGAAAGACTAGAAATTTCACAGCCGACATCTATGTTATTTGATTTGCACTCTCTTCTTCAGTCTCAGGAAAATCTAGATGTGTTAGAAGAACCATTCTATACTAAAGAAATTGATTCAATCATCAATGGTCTCCACTCCAACAAGTCTCCTAGTCCTGATGGGTTTAATACTGATTTCATTAAAAAATGTTGGCCTACTATAACACCTGACTTTTATGAACTATGCAAAGGATTTCATGAAGGCTCAATATGTATGCAAAGTATAAATGGCTCTTTCATAACACTCTTACCAAAAAAGGATGCTCCTATACAAGTCGGGGATTACAGACCAATCTCTTTGTTGAATTCTAGTGTCAAGTTGCTAACCAAGTTTCTGGCCAATCGGCTGCAGAAAACTATCACTAAATTAGTACACAAGAACCAATATGGGTTCATCAAAGAGAGAACAATTTAGGACTGTTTATCTTGGTCTTTTGAGTATCTTTTTCTATGCAAACAATCTAAGAGGGAAATGGTGATTCTAAAGCTTGACTTAGAAAATGCGTTTGATAAGGTTGAAAATTAAGCCATTATAAAAGTCATGCAACACAAGGGCTTTGGGTCCAAATGGCTACATTGGATCAAGATGATCATGAGTTCGGGGACATCATCGATCCTTCTTAATGGTGTCCCTGTTAAACTATTTCTTTGCAAGAGAGGAGTGAGACAAGGAGGTCCACTCTCACCATTACTTTTTGTGCTGGCAGCAGATCTCCAACAAATAATTATCACTAAAGAAAAAGACATGGGACTGTTATGGTTGCAACTTGAGAGGTGTGGGCAAGATTTTCCCATTATACAATATGTAGACGACACCGTAATGATTATGCAAGCCTGTCCTAAACAACTTATCTTTTTAAGGCAGTCCTAAATTCATTTGCAGAGTCCACTAGGCTTAGACTCAATTAGCATAAATCAAGTATGTATCCGAACAATGTTTCTAAGCAGAAAATGGATCTTCTAGCGAACAACTTTCAATGCCAAGTTGGGATTATGCCTTTCACATACCTAGGCATACCCATGGGTACAACTAAACCTAATCTAGAAGCTTTCTTACCTCTACTACAGCGTGTCGAGCGTAGATTGTCATCGACATCTCATTTCTTATCACAAGCTAGAAGACTCCAAATGGTAAATGCAGTGTTTTCCGCTCTACCCACTAAGCAGAAAATGGTTCTTCTAGCAGACAACTTTCAATGCCAAGTTGGGATTATGCCTTCCACATACCTGGGCATACCCATGGGTACAACTAAACCTAATCTAGAAGCTTTCTTACCTCTACTATAGCGAGTCGAGCGTAGGTTGTCATCAACATCCCATTTCTTATCACAACCTGGCAGACTCCAAATGTTAAATGCAGTGTTTTTCGCTCTACCCACATACTACATGTGCACCCTTAAGTTCCTTAGCTCAATAGTCAAACAAGTAGACAAATATAGAAGACATTGCTTATGGAGAGGCGCAAACATCAATGCGAAAAGCCCCCATAACAGCATGGGGATTAGCATGCAAACCTAAAAGATGTGGTGGTCTGGGAGTCCTGAGCTTAACATCTCAGAACAAAAAGCTGCTTACAAAAATCCTTCACAAGTTCTTTAATAGATTTGGCATACCCTAGGTTTCTATCTTCTAGGATAATCATTATAGAGATGGATCGGTACCGTCGAATAAAAAAGTTGGGTCTTTCTGGTGGAAAGACATTCTCATGCATTTACAATCTTTTAAAGAAATTGCATAGGTAAACATTGGAGACGGGCATTCCCTTTAGCTTTGGCACGATCGTTGGAATAATAAGGTACACTCTGCTGCATTTCCAGAGCTACTGTCATATGCCATCAACAAATAGATTACCTTGGGTCAAGCAAAATAAATGGAACAACTTGAAGAGCTACTGTCTGTGGAGGCATTCCAATAATATCAACTGCTTCTAACATCACTTCAAGAACAACAATATAGTGTTCAATATGACAAATGGACATATATTTGGGGATCTCGAGAATATTCATCATAGAAAGTGTATAAGCATATAGCTGGTGAAGACTTTGTCCACCCGGTGTTTAGATGGTTATGGAAATCAAAATGCCAACCAAAGCATAAGGTGTTCTTTTGGCTATTCTTAATGGATAGATTGAACACCAGATCAATGCTGAGGAAGAGAAACATACCTCTGGATTTATACACCTGTGAAAATTGCATATTATAGAGGGAAGAAACTACCCCCATCTTTTCTTGAAGTGTAACTTTGCTCAAAGATGTTGGCAGTAGCATGGAATTACAGCACCGAACACCTCAAATGTGCAATTGGTGATACAATGAGTTTGTCTTCAGTTTATAAAACCATGGAGAACGGAAGCCATAATACTCATGTTGTGGTGTATTTGGAAATGCTGAAATAGTTGGATCTTCGACAACTCTCCTCCCACGGTGACGGCGTGCAGGGACATGTTTCTGAAAGAAATGATGCTTACATGTCATAGATTGAAACTTGAGATAGTAGATAGTATAAAATTGTGTATGCAACACTTGTAAAACATTGCCGTCTACTCTCGTTGTTAGTGTGTATACTTTCCTTATGATCAATATACAACTATAGAGGCAACCCTATAGGAATTTACTAAAAAAACAAATTTCATACAAGCTTCACAAGTCTCATACAAGTTTGTCAAAAGAAACATCACTGTCGATCATCATTGGGGAAATGATTGGAGTTTTGGTCGTTACCTCCACTGACGAAGTATATCATCCCCACAGACCAACACGAGTCTTTTATGCACACTTTGTCCTCACTCATGCGCACCTGAGAAAACTTCTCGATCGGTCACCCATCCTAAATTGCTCCAAGTCAAGCATGCTTAACTTGGAGGTTCTTACGAGATAGGCTTCCGAAAATGAAGATGCACCTTGTTGGTATGGATACTCTATTAATTCTATTAAGCCTTGGGCTAGGATATCACCATCCTAGGGGCTAGGATATCACAATCCACCCCTTAGAAGACCGACGTCCTTGTCGATCAACCCCAATCCAGGAACCTTCCCTATTAGCCACGTCTATGTGTCTAGTGTCGTCATATGCCATGCCATGTGACCACTATAGGCCCACATGCACCATGCGCCATATACCCGAACTCCCTAACCCACACACGCTCGTGAAACCACGAGGGTCGGCTCTGATACCACTTTAACACCCCGTCCAATCCTTGGACCAGCGGTACTTACTCCTGGTAGCTCTCTAGGATCATATATCGTCCTCACAGACCAACACGAGTCTTTTGTGCGCACTTTGTCCTCACTCATGCGCACCCGAGAAAACTTCCCGGTCGGTCACCCATCCCAAATTGCTCCAAGTCAAGCACGCTTAACTTGGAGGTTCTTTCGAGATAGACTTCCAAAAAAGAAGATGCAACTTGTTGGTATGGATACTCTATTAATTCTATTAAGCCTTGGGCCAGGATATCACTATCCTAGGGGCTAGGATATAATAATCCACCTCCATGATCCTATAGCGAGTGGGGGAAGTTGCCTACCAACTGGAACTACCCGACCATCTAGCGGATGTACATGATGTCTTCCATGTATCCCAGTTGAAGAAGTGCCTCAGGGTACCATAAGAGCAACTGCATATGGATGAATTGAGTGTTCAAGATGATCTAACTTATACTGAGTACCCTATCAAGATCATTGATACTTTGACTCGTGTTACGAGGGATAAAGTGATCAAAATGTGTATAGTGTAATGGAGTCATCACAGTGAAGATGAAGCTACCTGGGAGAGAAGAAGAACTAAGAGTAGATTTTCTCCACCTCTTCCCTAGTTCATCTTAATCTCGTGGTCAAGATTCCTTTTACGGGGGTAGGATTGTAAAACCCAAAATCTGTATATGAGGAAAAATAATATATTTATAGGTTTGTGTTTTGAGAATTTTGGAACCTTTGGAGATTAATTGATTCTTCTTTTATTTGAGCATATTCAATTAATGGAATTATATTAATCAAATAATAAATAAACAAATAAACACTAAAATATGCATCTCATGTTGGATTTTATATTGTGCATATAACTGAAGTTTGAATTCAAAATAGAATGGAATTTGAATTTGATCAAATGAAAACTAAAATCTAAAAGAATAAAAAAAAGGAAGAAACACTCACACCCGCACTAGGCCGAAATCAGCCAGTTGGCCCAAGACCTCCCGTCCGCGCGATCCTCGCCTGGTGGTGTTTGGGGCCGACAAGTGGGCCCACCGCGCCAGCCTCACTCGCCGCGCGCTGAGCCATTGGCAGGTGGGACAGACTCCACCTGACATCTACCCTTGTCGCCCACCGTAGTCCGGATTTGTGGTAGCGCTGACGATTGGGACCCACCCGTGAGGGACTCGTGTGACCACTGTGGTTCTCACCCCCCCCCCACGCCTGACTAACAGCCGCGAGCAGTCCGGGTGCCGGCGGGTTAGCTCAACAACCTCCCCACTATCCGGTCGGCATGCTTACCTCATATATAGTCAGCCTGGGTGCTCGTGTGACCCAACCCAGGCCCTAAAAACCTAACACCTCCTTAAGACGAGAGAGAGAAGGGGAAGAAGAGGGCACTACGACGGGTCCGCATCCTAGTCATGGTCTAGAGCTCGGGCACAGGGCCGGGTGATTGCTGGGGAAGAGGGGATCAACGTGCGGATCACCGTGGATCTGCGGTGTTGTGTGGAGGCCAGCATTGCTCGTCGGAGCTTGTGATTCACTGCGGTCTGGGCGGATCCATGGTTGAGATCGCACATCACGTAATCACTGGTAAGATACTCCTTGCCGCATTCGTCGTACCCTCTACGTTGATCCGTGAAGCATTTATAACCGTAGGATTCCTATCCGGCACCTAGGAGTAGATCGGGGGGTGTGTGTCACACCCGTTTCCAAGGGGCAGAGCCGGGTGCATAGCATATGTGTGCCAGGATCTATTTCCACACATATGTTGACATCACAAGTGTAATATATCAAAAGAACAATGCATAAAAGCGTAAATAACGATTATATTAACATATTACACTTTGAACAGACATAATGTCTTAACCTTTATTCATCAAAGTACAGCGAAACAAGGACATCCATCCATAGGAAGATGACCGGGGGTATCACTAGACTAGCATCCATGGAGTTCAGCATCATATCTTCATGTGCAACTTCTGATCAAAATTAAGCAAGGGTGAGCTCACTTATGGTCAGGGCTCAGCAAGTGGGGGGAAACTAATGCAAGGTAACAAGGTGAGGCTAAGGTTGAGCAGTAAGCATTTTAGTTGGTCAACATTTTATTAACAACACTTGTCTTACTAATAAGTGTGAATCCCAAGTATTCCCATTAAACAAAGGTATAAGAATATATCAACAACACTTAAGTGAAACAACTTAAGCAAACCATTGGCAGATCATCGGATCTTGATTTATTTTCATCTTCAAGTTCAATTATCATGTGAGGAGTCCAGGCTGCTCTTAACCGTGAGCACGGCTGATATATCAGTATTACACTCTGCAGAGGTGGCGCATCTTTACCCATGAGTCGCGATTCCCTTTTTGCCTGGGTTAGCTAGACCCGTATTCACTTCCGAGGTGAATGACCAGGGTCTCACTACGAGGCTTCTCCCTAGAGTCCTCATTACGCAAATGTTGGAAATGGTCAACTGCATAAGGCACACCTACCGTAACCAACTTATAGTCCGGACTACAGGGTAAAGCTTTGGGAACTATGCACGTATCCAATCTGCCTGATCCGGTACTATAAGCGCTTGCCAGATGCCCCCGTTCCGGTCGACCACGACCAACACCCAACATAAGACTTTCCTAGTTATTTAGCCAAGACCAGAGCCATGATAGTTCTCATGGTAGCACTGTTTTCCCGGGTGGTCACTCCATGTTCCAATTAATATGCAATAATCTTGTTTAACCATCGGGTTAACAACAATAATGTAAACTTACCATTTGGAACATTAACATCATAAGCAGGAGTGATTGCATAAATTTAAAGTTGTAGCAATAGCATAGCTACTAAAGTAAAGTACATTACCCAGGTTTGATCAAGGAATAAGGTTGGAAAGGTTAGGGGTATCTAAATAGGTAACCCATCAAATTATGCATATATATATCGAAAAATAAACTTTATTAAATGTATTGTTTGGGATCAAACAGAGTATGCAGAGGGAGAAGTCCACTTGCCTTGCTTATTGAAAACTCGAGGTTCTTCCACGGAATATATCTTGATTCTCAACTATTAGATCAACCACTGAATATCACATAAACAAACAGGAAGAACAAACACCACTCAATAACATACAACATTCACCATACGTAAAGCTAAAAGAAAGCCTAACGAAAAGAACATTCGCTTTTCAAAAAACGTCGCAAGTCATGGTTATAATAAGAGGATATTCTTTTAAAAAAATGTGTGATCTATACTTTATAAAATAAGACATGAGCTTATAAATGTCTTAATTAAAATATACAAATATTAGGTTCACCAAATTAATCTTTTATAAAACGTCATACGTGATACGTCAAGATAAAGGGTTTATAAGATGATAAAACACGTTATAACAATATTAAACATTTTTAACCTTTTAGAACAGATATAAGTTATATATCTAAGGTTAATGAGTTATGAGACATATTATTAAACATTGATTGATGAGAAGCTAATATATAAGCCTAAACATGTTTTATATGGAAAGATAATGAAACAAATAATTATCTTTATCTTTATTAAGAAAACACATAGCTTATATTATTATTAAGAAAGCTATATTCAAAGTCAATATATGTAGTAACATTTTAGTTATTACTTTATTTTACCCTTTAGGAAAAACTAAATGATTTATATAACATGGACTAAATGTGATAAAATAATTAATCAAGCCTATATAACTAGTTATGAACAAATTGACTATCGGTTTGATTAATAAATTGTGATAAAGGATAATTAATCTATTAATTATCTTTAATTCTATTGTAGGAACAAATGATCTAAATGATCTAATTCATTAGAAAGGAAATTATGTATCAACTATCATTTTAGTTTATAAAAGCACTGACCCTTGTTATCTTTTAATTGAGAATATAAATAATCTATTAATTGGACATATGTTTATTTTCTATTTTTATTAAGAAACATATGTCTATATATTATTTTAAGTTTCTATTTAATACGGCTATATTTAAACATCTATAACGAACCTTATTAAATCAAAACATGATATCTACTAAAAAGATCATTTTAAAAATTAGAAACAAATTATTTACTTCTTTAGTAAGAAACCTATGTTTATCGACATAACTATTATTTTCTTTATTAGAAAAGTATGAGTGCCTAGTTAAGTCATTTTAACATTATAAATCCTACTATTTCGGTTTTCTCCTTTCTTTTCTAAATAGAATTTATACATATAACTAAAAATTGTTTATTTATTTCTTCTAACATTAATATAATAAGAATTAATTGCAAATTACTAAATGAGACTTTTAATAACATATTGATGGTTATTATGAAATAAGTGTCTTACTAATTATAAGTACTTAAGTGCCATGCTTATAAATATATTTATTATGAATAGTAAAAATCTGTATTTTCATTCGATTGGAAATACGTGGCTTAATTTCTATTTCAATTTCTTATATCCATAAGTTTACACTTAAAATACTACTAACAGTTATTGTTCCACACACACTAAAGCGAAATTCAACTTTAAACATTTCTAGTACGAAAACCACGGAAGTAGTGAATAGTGACCGTACTCATTTTTCAAATTATAAAATCATACGCATATTCAAAGTATTGCCGCGGGGTTCAATTTTGGCTACACATATACATCGCATCTCTAAAAATCATACGCGTGAATCGCCAAATCGCATCAATATTACAACAATAATTCATAAGATCAATAAAGTAATTCAAACATGATTTAGAAAATACATTAACAGGTTGGGGTTGTCTTCAACCTTGGGTTCATGCTCATGCGCGGGGATGGACGTAGACGAGGGGGAGTGTTCGTCGGTAAAGGAAACTCCAGTTGGGGGACGCAGACAGTGAGTACGAACTCCGGCGACGACGGTGATGAACGGTTTGGTCGACGGTGAGCTCCGGCGACGGTGTTCGACGGTGACGGGGCGCGGTCGTCGGTGAGGCACTGGCGTCCATGGACACAGAGCAACGGCCAACGGCGGCGTACAACACACACACACCAAACACAGGACGCGAGAGGAGGAATGGCGAGAAGGGGGAATGGAGAGAGAGGCTTCGGCTGTGGCTTTATAGGCCAAGACAAGGCGAGGGGCAAGAGGGAGAAACGGCGGTGTCTTCAATCGGCCATTAATGGCGCTGGTAATGAGAGAGTTAGTGAGGAGGGAGAAGGGGAAACGGCAGCCGTTTCCGGCTCGGCATCGAGGGGCGGACGAACGCGGAGCACGGGTGGCGCGGTCGGTCCTGGGCGCTGCTTGAGGTCGGGGTCTTCAGTCGCTCGGACTTGGGCTTCACGATGCTCCCTGGCGGTCGGTGTCACGGGTGTCACGAGGCTTGCGGTGTGGCTGTAGGGCACGGACGGGCGCGGTGCGGGTTGCACGTGGCGCGCTCGGCTAGCTGCAGGCGCGGGGCAGAGGCGGCTCCAGGCGCGTTGGGCTGCGTGGGGTTGGGCGCGGCGGCTCGGGGCTGGGATCGGCGCTGGCGCGGGTCAGGGCGGTCGCTGTCACGGTGGGGCGCGGCTCGCTGCGCGCGTCCGACTCGGGATGCAGGGGCGCGGCTCGTCGAGCTGCAGGCGCTCGGCGGCTGGATTCCTGGAGGCTGCGCGTTGGGAGGGAAGGGGAGGAGAGAGAAATGAGAGGAGGGCGCGGCTGTGCAGGAAGAAGAAGGCAGGATGTTGGCTGTTGGGCCAAATGGGCCGGTAGGATTAGGGTTTAGGTTAGTTTTGTTTTTTTATTTCCTTTTCGAATTTCGAAATACATTTTTAAATAATCATAAAATTCGTACGAAACAAACTAAAATCATTTATAAATAACATATAAATTCTTGGACTAATATTTATTATATTATTTATGTGAATTTTCATTTAAGAGGAAATGCTATTCAATATCTAAAATCAATTATGAGAAATCAAAAATCATTCCGAATGAAATAAATAACAAACACTTCAATGGAAAATTTATTATCATAAATACCATTATTAACTAAATGTATTAGTTTTATTTAATGATTTCATAGTGTCACAGTGTGCGATCGTGGACCGTTGATCCCAATGTGGGCGGTCCTGATGCGATATCCCCTGGCCTGTTGTGCATTAAATCCAGGCCATCGATTGACGATCCTTCGGCCCTGTGTGCTGGTGAGTTCATGGAATACGCGATTTAATCTGGGCCATCTATGCCGATCCAACGGCTCGTGTGCCACGATACCCCTTCGCTAGGCCTGTTTTACACATAGGTCCTCGGATTTTACCTGAATCAACCCGCACTCCTAGGCAGAGTGCTATGATCATCACAAATAGGTCCCGAAAATTATACTTTTGACCCCGAACTTGCTGGAATTTTCACCCACAATCTAGAAATAGATAAAACAGGATAAATTCATACAGAAAATATTTTTTAGCATGAAAATAATCCTAGAAACTTGTTTAAATCATAGTAAATCCATTTTAACTCCTTTTTTTTATCCATTCTAGTTGCATTAACTTAGTATTAATATGGTCTATCACCTAGTAACTCTTTTTTATCATGAAACATAGGTTAAAATTATCCACTTAATTTATTTTATACTAAGCACTTAAAACTTCAGAAAATCATAACTCTTAACCGTAACTCCGAATTTAGTGATTTTCGAACCTACGATCTCGTTACGCTGCGTAGAATATTATAATGCATTCTGTTCTGAGGTTTGGTGTGATGTTAATTTCTCCTGTACCATGTTTGTTTGTATTGTTGCAAGTAGACGGGCAGGAAACTGAGGACCCAGGTGTTCAGCAGGTGGAAAATACTGAGCAGGAGCTCGTTGAAGGCCAGTTGTGCCCTTGATCACTTCTATTTACCCAATAATGTTCCTATTAATCATTATGATCTGTATAGGTTAATCATGATGGGACACAATAGGTCACCCCAGTTTGGCTATCTTTATACCTTGTTTACCACTTAACTTTTGGGTAGTACCTGCTATTGCTTTATGTAGTTTTGGGTGTTAAGATACACATTATTCATGATCATGCTTTAATTATAAATGAGTTATTTACTATTCTTGACAAGATCGTTATGTTAATTGGAACATGGAGAACCACCTGGGAAAACAGTGCTACCACAAGGGTGGTATGGGACGCCCTTGGCTGACTAATTAGGAAAGCTAGTGGAGGACTACCTTACCCGAAAGGGGCAAGGGCAATAGGGAGTGGTTGGTATAGTGAGGTTCTCGGGTTGATTTTGCTGCGATAGCTTTTCAGACGGGGGATTCCTATACTGCACTCCCTAGAAACTGTAGCGGGTTTTTTGAAGCTAGTGGAACTTTGTAAAGGCCTCATAGTGTTACCCTGCCTCGCTTCCTTGGTAGAGGTGTATGTGATTCATGACCCCATGGCAGATGGGTAGCACGACTTGTGGGTAAAGATGCGCAACCTCTGTAGAGTGTAAAATTGGTATATCAGTCGTGCTCACGGTCATGAGTGGCTCGGACCCTCACATGAGTAACTTATGGAATTAAATTTAATTGGTCATTTTGCATCGCACTGTGGTTTATTTATTAATTGTGATCTCTCATTATTTGGTTGGTATTTACTTATACTTAGAAACTGCTAATAAAATTTGACCAACTTATTAAAAGCAATGCTTAGCTTTAACCATTATTTGTTGATTAGCCTTACACTCCACATGAGCTCCCACCTTTGGAGAGTTCATGCACATTATTCCCCACAACTTGTTGAGCTATGATCTTTTGTGAGCTCACCCTTGCGATATATAAAACCCCCACAGGAGAAGAACAGGTAGCCCAGGAGGAGGTCTACTATGAGGAGTACGAGCTTGTCTAGGTGGCGTCTCCCAGTCAGCTTGATGTCGCCAGGGAATAATTATTTAGTCGCTTTATTGTTATCATTTATTTTTGTAAGACTCTTCCGCTATGTAATAATGATTGTGACATTTATCTCTATACACTTGGTCATTATATGTGTTATTCTTCTTTGGCGCACATATGAGACGAACCCGGCTTTATCTCTTAAACCTGGGTGTGACAGTTCGCCATGAAACGGGGAGAGGAGCCAACTGAAACCTACAACAGGCTCAAGACCCTGGTGAACAAAATCTGAAGCAACGAGAGTACAAGATGGACAGATCATGATGTCGTTCGACTCATGCTAAGGTCATTTACTATTATTGATCCTCATCTTGTAAACCTCATCCATGAAAATCCCAAGTACACCAAGATGACGCCCGAGGAAATTCTCGGAAAATTTGTAAGGGGCGCATGATGGTGAAGGAAGCAAGGTATGTGGATGACATTGCAAATGGACCGCTTCCTCTTTACGAGTCGTAGCCCGTTGCTCTCAAAGCGACAAGAAATAAGGAGGTGCTACCTAACAAGGTGGCACAAGTGGAGGCTGCCGAACTCAACGAAGAGGAAATGGCACTTGTGATCATGCGCTTCAAGACCGCATTGAGGGGACGCAAGGAATATCCCAACAAGAGTAAATCAAAGGGAAAGCGCTGCTGCTTCAAATGTGGTAAGTCCAGTGATTTTATAGCACAATGTCCCGATAATGATAATGACCAGGAACAAGAAAATAAAGGGAAGAAGGAAAGTAAGAAGAACTACAGGAAGGTGAAGGGTGAGGCACACATCAGCAAGGAGTGGGACTCGAACTGCTCTTCATCTAACTCCAGCGATGAGGGGATTGCTGCCTTAGCCTTCGACAAGTCCTCTATCTTCCCCAACGAGCATCACACATGCCTCATGGCTAAGGAGAAGAAGGTACATACATGAGATACCCCTAAGTACACTTCTTCTAGTGATGAGGAATCTGATGATGATGTAGACTATAGTGATCTCTTTAAGGGTTTAGATAGGTCTAAAGTAGATAAAATCAATGAATTAATTGATACCCTTAATGAGAAGGATAGGTTGCTAGAAAAACAAGAAGATATTCTTTATGAAGAACATGATAAACTTGTTAATGTTGAAAAATCTCTTGCTTTAGAGACTAAGAAAAATGAAATTATGTCTTCTGAATTGTCTTCTTGCCATGAGTCTATTTCTAGTCTTAAGAGATCAAATCCTAATTTAAATGCTAGAATAGAAAAAAATTAGATA
Source organism: Zea luxurians (assembly GCA_029449295.1). Lineage (NCBI taxonomy): Eukaryota > Viridiplantae > Streptophyta > Magnoliopsida > Poales > Poaceae > Zea > Zea luxurians. Next base: position 61,267,408 of record JAOPSE010000011.1, on the reverse strand, counting down.
TTGCTAGTTCGTTTGTGGAACATGTTTCTATTTGCAATAGATGTAAAGATATTGATGTTCATGCTTGCAATAATCATGTTTCCACTATCTATAAGTTGAATGATGAAATTGCAAGCCTTAATGCAAAACTTAAAACTTGCAAAACTAAGTGTGAAAAAAGAAAGTTTGCAAGGGATGCCTACACCATTGGTAGACATCCCTCCATTAAGGATGGACTTGGTTTCCTAAAGGGAACCAAGAAGTTAACAAGCCAAAGTGCCTCAAATCTCACCAAGGAGAAAGGGAAGGAAACTATGGCTAGTAGTTCTCATTCTTTTCATGACAAAAAGAACCATGCTTTTTTGTACGCTCATGTTAAGAATGCCACTAATGCTGCTCATTATGATGGTTGTTATAATCATGTTGTTTTACCTATACGTCATGATGCTGTCTTTGATTCACATGCCATGTTTGCATCCTCTAGCTCTTCGTATGCTCATGGTAGGAGTAGGCCAAGGCGTTATGTTCATCATGTTGTTTCTCATACGCCAAGAAATGTAACAAATGGCCCAACTATGCTTTATCGTACTTATGATGCTTCATATGTGCTAAATTGTAAAAATGACAAAGTAGTTGCTAGAAATGTGGGGGCAAGACTTGCATTTGGGTTCCAAAGTCTTATGTAACTAACCTTGTAGGACCCAACAAGAGTTGGCTACCTAAATCCCAAGCTTAAATCACCTTGCAGGTTTATGCATCCGAGGGCACAAGCTGGATTATTGATAGCGGATGCACAAACCACATGACGGGGGAGAAGAAGATGTTCACCTCCTATGTCAAGAATAAGGATTCCCATGACACAATCATATTTGGAGATAGGAATCAAGGCAAGGTCAAAGGTTTGGGTAAAATAGCCATCACTACCGAGCATTCAATTTCCAATGTATTCTTAGTAGAATCACTTGGTTACAATTTGCTTTCTGTAAGTCAATTATGTCATATGGGCTATAATTATTTGTTTACAAACATTGATGTATCTGTCTTTAGAAGAAGTGATGGTTCATTAGCTTTTAAAGGTGTAATAGACAACAAGCTGTATTTAGTTGATTTCACTAAAGAGAATGCCAATCTAGATGCATGTTTAATCGCTAAGACTAATATTGGCTGGCTCTGGCATCGCCATCTAGAACATGGTTGAATGAAGAGTCTTCATAAGCTTGAAAAGGGAGAACATGTGTTAGGACTAATCGATATCTGTTTTGAGAAAGACAGATCTTGTGCAGCATGCCAAGCAGGAAAACATGTGGGAACTACTCATCCAAGCAAGAACGTGATGGTAACGTCAAGACCACTAGAACTCCTCCAAATGGATCTCTTCGGCCCTGTTGCTTATCTTAGTATCGGGGGAAGTAATTATGATCTTATAATTATTGATGATTTTTCCCGCTTTACGTGGGTATTCTTTTTGCAGGATAAATCAGAAACCCAAAGTACACTAAAGCGCTTCCTAAGGAGAGCCTAAAATAAGTTTGAGCTCAAGGTGAAGAAGATCAGGAGCGACAATGGATCTGAATTCAAGAATCTTCAAGTGGAAGAGTATCTTGAGGAGGAAGGCATCAAGCATGAGTTCTCCACTCCCTACACACCACAGCAAAATGGTGTAGTAGAAAGGAAGAACAGATCACTCATCGACATGGCGAGGACAATGCTTGGAGAATACAAGATGCCTGAGCGGTTTTGGTCGGAAGCTGTAAATACAGCTTGCCATGCCATAAACCAGCTCTATCTTCATCGCCTCCTTAAGAAAACATCTTACGAGCTTCTAACCGGTAACAAACCCAATGTGTCATATTTTCGTGTCTTTGGAAGCAAATGCTACATCTTAGTTAAAAGAGGTAGACACTCAAAGTTTGCTCCCAAAGTTGTAGAGGGGTTTTTAGTAGGTTATGATTCAAATACAAAGGCATATAGGGTCTTCAACAAATCTTTGGGTTTGGTTGAAGTCACTAGTAACGTTGTATTTGATGAGACTAATGACTCTCCAAGATAGCAAGTTGATCTTGATGATATAGATAAAGATGAAGTTCCAACGGCCACAATGAGAACTATGGCAATAGGTGATGTGCGACCTCAGGAACAACAAGAACATGATCAACCATCTTCCTCAACACTGGTGCAACCCCCAACTCAAGATGAGGAACAGGTATCTCAAGATGCAGGCATGAATCAAGGGGGAGCACATGAAGAAAAGGATAAAGAGGAAGAAGTACCACAGGCACCTCCAACTCAAGTCTGGCCACCATCCAAAGGAATCATCCAGTGGATCAGATTATGGGTGACATAAGCAAGGGAGTAACCACTCATTCTAGTTTAGCTAATTTTTGTGAACATTACACTTTTGTTTCTTCTATTGAGCCTTTCAGGGTCAAAGAAGCCTTGCAGGATCCAAATTAGGTGTTGGCTATGCAGGAAGAACTCAACAACTTCAAAAAAATGAAGTGTGAGTCTGGTGCTACGTCCGAAGCAAAATGTTGTGGGAATCAAGTGGGTGTTCCGTGTAACACCCCAGGTGTTACCATGGCTAGACCCCACCTTGTTTTCAAAGGATATGAGCCCCTGTGGAAGAACTTAATGAATAGAAGCATAAGGGCCTTGGAAAGCTAGAGGTTAACCAAGGATTGTGAGTAACCAAAAGCATTACTCTAATCCTTGCACACTCACTACTTTGGATGAGAAGGGAGAAGAAACCTAGACCTCTCTTAGACCCTATCTCCCAAAACCCTAGTTAAGGAGGGAAAAGAGAGTGAGCAAGTGTGCAAAACATGAGTAACTTTTACCCAAACCTTAAGTGACCTTGTAACCAGCAATTAGGGGGGGGGGGAAATAGTGCAAAAAGGCCCCTGGTAAAACCCCAAATCAAATCATTAAGTGGAGAGAGAGCTAGAGCTCTCTATTCCTCTCTAAGTCCATTTTTGACCCTAGTTTAAGGATCAGCCGTGTTCACCTTGAAGATGGCATCAAATCCACTTGTGATCTATACCAAAAATGTGGCATACTACTTAGGGCACCCACTGGAAAAAGTTGAGCCCGAGACTCGGACGTTTGACATGCCATGGCATGGCTTTTGTCGCGAAGTGCCCAGTATGACACACCTGTTTTGGCATCCAAAGATCTCCCTCCCTAGGTCGTATCTGCCCCGACTTCTCACAGTGGAGTGACAGCCCTAGGTGCTAGGAAGAGGTCTGCGCCGAACCTTTGCAAAGATTCGCACGTTTGCGACCTCTGTCGACATTTGAACACTGGAAGAAACAAACCGCCACGTGTTCGACGCGTTCTGCCGCGCCAGAGCACGCCCGCGCGCGCCCCCGCGAGCCCCGCGCCGCGCCCGAGCCAAGCCAGCGCCCTGGTCCGCGTCCGCGCCTATAAAACGCCCAAGAGCCTTGGCCGTACCCCTCCGCACGCCCCCAAGTCTCACCGGAGCTCAGTTCGCCGCCGTCTGCCTGTGCGCGACGTGCCCGCGGCCACTCGAGCCACCGCCGCCGTAGACCGGCCAGCCCAGCCCTCCACAATCCCGTCCAACCCTCGGACGCGAGTGTGCACCCACCAGTAAAGCTCCCCGGGCAAGGAATCGGGCTCTACGTCACCGGAGTAGCCGAATCACGGTCACCGGACTTCGCCCGCCCGCCGGCAACCGTGGACCGAGGTACACGGTGAGTCTCTCGTCGATTCCTTGCACGGTTAGATTCCTTAGACCTCCATGAAGCTTCCCATGCCCCTGGATTGAACCGTACCGCCGTGGATAGGCCGGAGCCCACGCCGCCGACGAGCTCGCCCGCCTGCGCCCGTGGTCCGGGCGATTCCGGCCATCCCCGACGACGAGCCGTACCTCGACGTGATCGCCAGAACCTCCCCGAGCGAACCCTGCCCTTCGCCGGACCTCCCTCGCCGCCGGTAAGCCGCGCCATTCTTTCCTTCTCCGCGGTTACTGTTCCAGTTGGGGGAGGGACCGCGGGTGTGAGGGAGAGAAACCCTGGGGGGTTAAGTGTAAAGCCAAAGACTCAAGGGAATAGTGGCGTAAGGGCAGATCTGTGAGGTTGGATTCAGTTTAAACCTAGGGGTCTCGGCGCAAACTGCGTTTTCAGAAAAAAACCTAATTAAAACCTGTTTTAAATTCCAACAGAAACTTTAAAAACCCATAACTTCTGTTTGGTTTATCCAAATTTGGTCAAACAAATTTTGCCAGACTCTAAATAATATAACATGTCTAAGAAAAATATAAAACCCCATAAGCACTAGAGAAAAATATAAGGTTCTGATTTATTTTCAGTTTTGGCCAAAAGCTTAATAATGGCAAGAAAAATGGTTGTACTATTTAACTGAGGTTAGAAAAATTTAGAGAAGTTATTGTCTACCTACTGACCTAGTTAAAAATGTTAAACCTCTCTGTCCATTACATTAAGTTAGTATTTACCCCTTATTCCATAATATGCTTAAGTTTAAGGAAAATAGAAAAAAGTAATATAAATAATGAACCAGAGAGCACCCCTATTTTTGTTGAGATGTTTAGTCAATGTAGTTCACTGGAAAAATGTATCATACCCTGTTGTAGTGTAAGATAAGAAAGATACCTTTTAAATGAAGAAAATAGGGATAACTTAGAAAAACCCTACAAAAATACCCCTAAGGAGAAACCTCCCCAAACCTTAGGATAACTAATAAGTTGATAATAAGAACTTAAGAAAAATCTGAAATCTGTTGTTTGATATTTTTCAAATGACAAGTTAGTTTTAAGCACCCCTTTTTCACCAAACTTTAAAAATCCATCATTAATTAACCACCATGTTGCTCTCTGCCATTTTTGGTACAAGAACTTTTTATCACTACTAGAGGCCAACAAAAATAACCCTTAGGTCAGAACCCACTTTAATAAAGGACTTGTAGGGTAAAGTGGCCCTTTTTGCCTAACTATTGTTATTTTTGTTTAAAGCCTAGCTTTTGTACTTTAAGCCTCACATTATCAAAACAAGCTAGAATAGCCAGTGAGAACCCACTGTAATTTTTACAAAATGTTTGGAAATTTTTAAACTACTGTCATAGTTCAAACCCCTACTAGAAACCCTAGATGGAAATTAAGAAAGGAAAATGGATGATGGAATTTAATGTCCTCCTAAGACCTTTATAATTGTCCACTGAAATCTATAAAGGCAATACAAATCCAATATGTTATCTTAAAAGAAAACCTAAACCTAAAAGGTAATAAGTCTATGTATACCACTAGAAGACCCACGTAGCCAAGGAACCCTAAGTTAATTCTTGACTTAATTTCTGTAGCTTAATGTTCTTAAATCTTGCATAATCATGACATACATGTTCATTGCATTTCGATAGACTGTAATCTTGCTGACGGAGAGTACGTCCTCGTGCCGGAGCAAGGAGCTACCCAGGAGGTTGCCCCAGACCCAGCACCAGAGCCTGCACCAGAGGACCTGCCTGCCACTGCTTTGGAAGGCAAGCCCCGGTTTTATGCATAACCTATTATTTATGCTACTTTACTACACTTAATGTTTGTAGGATTGTTTGTGCACTTAAGTGTAGGAATTGTTTGAAACCCTAGTTACATGATCTCAGGAATCCTATTGAGATGAATACTAGTATGCTAGGTCGAGTAGCTGCTGTATTAATTAGGATCTCGGTAGAAGTCGAGTGATTTTTCTAGCACTCGCGCGAGGTCAGGAATTGGCTGTATCCACTTTCCTATCATATTGATGTTGGTGTGTGGGCAACAATCCATGGGGATTGGTTGTTCACGGGATAAAAAGTTGATTAAGGATTAAGGTGTGGTACCGTGAGTCAAGCGTTTGAATGTACTAAGCACATACCGAGAAATATGGTAAATCGGTAAACCTAGTACCTGATTGAACCTGCCAGTGGACATACCCCCTCACGCGACCTGAGACGTAGTCTCCCATTCCGGTTATGGTGGGTACAAGTGCTGTCACTGCACGACGGCCAGTCGGGGTCAGTGAGGCATTGTACGCCAAGGCGGTGAGACCTGATCTGCTGCCAGGGAATCGATGGGGACGGTTGATATGTGTGGGGACGGAGTGCCCCTGCATGTCGTGTGTTTAGGTTTACCTTGCAAGGATAAAAACTCGATTCGAATCGTCTGCTTCTCGCAGCTAATGAGACTGCTTGATCCATGCTGCTACATTGAGTAACAAGTGGAACTGGTTGAGATGATACAAACTGTTGATTGCTAATAATGCTTGCTACTATGTATGAATAGATAGTACACTTTTAGCCTTAAGAGAGTCACACTTAATTTTGATTAAGTTAAAATCTTGATTTAGAAACTCAGCTAGTGCTTTTGGCAACCAAACCCCACAGCCAAACAGCTGCATGTCTAGAGGTAGAGGAGTATAGACTCCTCACACCGGGTAAGTCTAGCTGAGTATTAGTATACTCAGCCTTGCTTGTGGCATAATTTTTTTACAGGTTCTCTGGAGGACATGGTTGCTGGAGTGACTTGGCCGTCCACCTTACCACCGGGTTGGACTGTTGAGTGGGACCCCGCCTCGGCTGAGGAGGAGCATGAGGAGTGATGGGATAGGCTTCCCCATCTCTCCATTTATTTATCGTTAGTTTATTTCCGCTGCACTTCAAAAACAATGATGGTTACTTTTGCGAAAACTCCGATGGTGACAATGGTGATGTAATAATTTAATACTCTTCCACGCATGGTTTTATGCTTTATTGTATTTGCTCTGTGACTCACCATCGAGTGAGACTGTGGTACTTGATCCTGTCGGTGGCCGTGTCGGACTAGATCCGAGGGATTGACGGATTATTCCCATTTAAGTGTGGTCTAGCCTCTAAGGCCGGACTTAGGCACTTAAGTTGGAATAATTCGGGCAGTTCCGCCACATTCCGCAACAAACAAGATGAGCACAGGTGGTGACAAGAAACAAGGCTCGACTTGTGGCAAAAGGTTATGCCCAAGTTATAGGTTTGGATTTTGAGGAGACTTTCGCTCCTATAGCTAGGCTCGAGTCAATTCTCATACCTAAGCTACTCACCACTCTTTTAAGTTGTTTCAAATGGATGTGAAAAGCGCATTCCTCAATGGAAAAATCAAGGAGGAGGTGTATGTGGAGCAACCCCCTAGCTTCGAGGATGATAGGTATACCGACCATGTTTACAAGCTCTCGAAGACGCTCTATGGACTTAAGCAAGCTCCAAGAGCATGTTATGAATGCCTTAGAGATTGTCTCATACCTTATTCTTTCAAGGTCGGGAAAGTGGATCCTACTCATTTTACTAAAACCTGCAATGAAGATTTGTTTGTCTGCCAAATATATGTCGATGACATAATACTTGGTTCCACTAATAAAAAATCTTGTGAAGAGTTTAGCAAGGTAATGATGCAGAAATTCAAAATATCGATGATGGGCGAGCTGAACTACTTCCTTGGATTTCAAGTGAAGCAACTTAAGGAAGGAATGTTCATCTCCCAAACGAAGTACACTCAAGACTTGCTCAAAAGGATTGGGATGAAGGATGCAAAGCCCGCCAAAACACCAATGGGAACCAATGGGCACCTAGACCTTGACAAGGCAGGTAAGTCCGTTGATCAAAAGGCATATCGGTCTATGATAGGTTCATTACTTTATCTTTGTGCTAGTAGACCGGACATAATGTTGAGCATATGCATGTGTGCTAGATTTCAATCTGACCCCAAGGAATGTCATCTTGTGGCCGTGAAGCGAATTGTTAGATATTTAGTTCATACGCCTTGCTTCGGGATCTGGTATCCAAAGGGGTCTACCTTTGACTTAATCAGATATTCAGATTCCGACTATGCCAGGTGCAAGGTTGATAGGAAGAGCACATCAGGGACTTGTCAGCTTCTGGGAAGGTCCCTGGTGTCTTAGAGCTCTAAGAAATAAACATCCGTTGCCCTATCCACCGCTGAGGCCGAGTATGTTGCCGCAGGCCAGTGTTGCTTGCAACTACTTTGGATGAGGCAAACCCTTCGGGACTTTGGCTACAATCTGAGCAAAGTCCCACTCCTATGTGATAATGAGAGTGCAATCCGCTTGGTAAATAATCCTGTTGAACATAGCCTCACTAAGCACATAGACATTCGGCATCACTTTTCGAGAGACCACCAACAAAGGGAAGATATCAATGTTTGCCATATTAGCACCGAGAACCAGTTAGCCGATATCTTCACCAAGGCTTAGATGAGAAAAGGTTTTTTGGTTGCGTAGTGAGCTAAATGTCTTAGATTCGCGGAACTTGGATTGATCTATAGCACACATGTGTTGTATGCCTTTGATCACGTTCTTTTAAGCATTTCTGTCTTTACTTGTTTTGGTGCTCAAGTTGTACAAGTCATCTTCGGATCTCACATGATGCACATGCTTAGGGGGAGTATGTACTACAACTTGACCCTTTGAGACTAATGTGTTTGCTTGAGTGATTTTGATATAGTCTCATAGATGGATTGAAAGGGAAAAGGTGGACTTGGGCAAAGAAGAGGCTTCCACTACATTCCGGTATCACTATATCTTGGTCCAAGTCACTATCTGCGTTTTTTCATTGCCCTTGGTTTTACTTGAAATTTTCTGTGAGGCAATGGGGTTAAAAGGCTAAATAGTTCTTCTGTTTTGGTGCTTAATGCCAAGGGGGGGATTAAGGCCAAAGCAACTGGATTAGCTACCACTTGTGAATTTCAAAATTTTAGTGTAATTATACTTAGTTTTTCATCAAAATCCCTTTATTGCAAAAACTGCTCTCTTGTGGGGAGAAATTTTATTATGGGAAAAGGGGGGGGGGGGGTTCTTACTCTTGATCAAAACTAGTCTCAAAAGTTATTTTGATTTGCCAAAACAAAGTTTTTTGACATAGAGATAGGAAAATGAATTTGTTTTACGAAAACAAACCAAGTAGTAGCAAAAATGATTCAAATATGCCAAATCCTATGATAACTTTATTGGTCTTCAATCTAGCATCAATTTGGACATGTTAGTTCAATATGAGTTGCTTTTTGATGTGTAGGCATAAATCACCAAAAAGGGAAAGATTGAAAGAGAAATGTACCCTTGGGCCATTTCTATATTGTTTTGGTGATTAAATGCACAACACATTATGTTTAGACTAACATGAGCATAGGTATATGAAGCAAAGTGAGCTCGGAAGAAGAAAGAGTGCAAACCTAGATGGACCAAGTGAAAAGGTAAGCTCTGGACACTTAGTAAATTGTTTTGTGTGCTAATCATATTTGTTTAAGTGCCATGGACTTTATAAAGTCAAGTCCAAAAGGAGCAAATGAAAACAAAGAAAGAAAAAGAGAAAGCGTGCTGGACTGAAGAGCATCGGACGGTCTAGTGCCAACCATCGGACAGTGTAACACCCAAGGTGTTTATATTCTGCTCAACAACGAGTATGGATTTAAGCACGTAATATTGGTAAATAAAACGGATGCTAAATTTTAATCATCTTCGCCTATCGCGATTTTAATATCGCATCTGTTTCATCTGTCACGAGTTCGATATCATTTTTATCTATTCGGGCTCTTCCTAAATTTTCGTGTTGTTCGGAACATAGTTGTCCCAAAAATCGGTGCATCCGATAATTATTTAAAATACATCGCTCGCCCGAAGGGGGACTCGAAAGCTCGATCTATTCTTACGATTTTATCCCGGGCAAATTAGTTTGAACTCGACGACTAAAATGTTCGGGGCAAAATAATTTGAATCATGCAGTGTCTGAGAGAAATCGTGCGCGAGGTTGATAATCAAGGAATTATAATTGAAATCCGATTATCACACAAATTGCCCGTAACCATGGAATCAGATGTTCAGACCACAAGTAAATTTATCAAATTTTGAATCGAATCGAACTGTGTCGCAAGTACCGTCGACCCTTTTGTTATCGCTAAAAATCTCGATCCAAAAATGTCTAGGATTTTCTTTTTTTAAAAAAAGAGAAGAAATTTTAAAAAAAAACTTTAACCGTAGCCTTATCCCCTACGCGTCGTCGTTTCTATCTTCTTCCTCTTCAGATTTTTCTCCCAACCGCCTTCTCTCTATCTGATCTTTCTACCGCTGAGCGCCACCCTTATCTTCTTCCCCCAGCCGCTTCTCTTCCCAGCACTCAGCTGCCTAGCCGGTCGGAGCTCCACGCTCGCCCTCCCTGCTCGGCGCTTCCTGCTCCTGCTCGCCGGCGCTCTGCTCCTCCCTGCAACTCGCTCTCTCTCCCTCTAGCTCGCCCCTGCGCTCGCCATGGCAGCCGAGCTTCTCCCTGGTGCCACGCCCCTGCATTCTCCTTGCGTACGCGCCGCGCGCCCCTATACCTGTCCCACACGCGCTCAGTTCCCATGGCCGGCGCTTGGCCCCAGCTTGCCGCGCCCTGAAGCTTCCCTACGCCATGCTCGGTCAAGCTCTCTGCGCACGCGCAACTGCTCCTTCTGCCCGGCTGCCCCGTCGAGCTGTCAACCTCGCCCGGACTTCGCTCGGCTGCTCCTTCGTTTCCTGCTCGCGCCGCCGTTGAACTCCCTGGTCGCGTGAGCAGCGCATCTCCCTAGCCGTGCCGAGCTCCCTATGCGCGTAGCCGTACCCCTCTGCTCGCCGTGGCCGGTTCCTTGTTCGTGCCGCAGTTCTCTCCCAGCTCCCTGCCGTGCGCTTGCCCAGCTCGGATTTCGCCAACCGCCGTTCTCTAACCCGTGTACCGGTCGGCGTCGTAGAATTTTGGTTTGATCAGCTCATCGTTGACCTTGCCAGTTGTCGTTGTTCCTCATCGTGTCGTGTGTGCAGCAACGTCGCTGATTCCTCCATGATGCTTGTTGACGAACTTCGCTTCATTGGTTTCTCGCCTTCGGTTCGGCTCATGTATGCACGCCAAACGCGTTCGCCGCTTAACCCTATGTCGCTAGAGCTCATGACCTCGCTGTCGTCGGAGTCCTCACTGAATTCGTGTCCTCGCCAGAGCTCGCGCTAACCTGCTCAACCACACCTCGCCAGCTCGCTCTAGACTCGATCTCGTCGTTCCGTACGTCATCAAGAAACCCCAAGAGTTAGGTGAAGACGAAGCTAGCAACGTGGTGTTCACCGAGTGCTCGACGAAAAGCTCGAACAAGTCGTCGATCGTCATCCTCGTCTACGCCAAAGATCCGAGAAGATTAGGCGCAGAAGGAAATAAATCAGTATGCGGTCGGAGAATTCTCGATGTGGATGAAGATGAAGCGCGATTCGACGCAGCACTCACCCTATTTTCGGTGAAATGCTGAGCTGAAAGGCGTCGTCGATTTCTTAGTTGCAAGTTTGATTTAGTATGGTAAGCCGATTCATATTTCCGTTAGCTTAATTATTGAATTAGTTCGATGAATGCGATGTGAGTATTTTCATGATTTTGGAGTAGTCGCATTGGGTAGGTTTGAGATATTAATTATGTGACGTACGGTAAATTAGTGAATGAAGTTTAAATTTAGTATTTTAAAATGTCTAAATAATAATGTTGTTAGTATTACTTATGACGAATTATAATTGTTTGATAAAATTAATGGTAGGCTATATATGATAGCTTAGAGTGGTATGTAATTTAATCCAGTCACGTGGTCTAAAAAGTGATGTGCTTTTATTCCTGTTCTAGATTTAAATTCCTTAGACCACTGAGTTTAGAATTTAATTAATTAGCTGATGAGTTGTGTTTAGGCTAATCATGTTAAATGTGTATAGTTGTTGTTTCGTGATGTTTGCGTTAGATTCAGATAATCTAGAGAAGCGTAATCATTGCACTTAGTCATACGTCGATAACTAGTGTTTCCGTATGAAACGGTACAACGCCTCGCTGCTAGGTGTTTAGTTCGCGGACATGTAGTAATATTTAGTCTTGTACTATTCCTGTCTATATGCATTCATGTGCATAATGCATTTCATTCAGGTACGTGAATTAACTACGTGATGCGAAGAACCAGAATTGAGTCGACCACGAGATGGTGCTGATGAACGGAACTGAAGATGGACAGACAAAACAAGTATCAGAACAAAAGATGGTTGCCAAGTGGACATCGTCTAACAACACTAACCTAGTGTTATTCAGGCAAGCCCTAGTGCATTTGCCACCTCCTTGCTGTTTTAAAATCTTTATCACCTTGTTTGATGCATTAGGTGATAGGAGTTGTGTGCTAAACCGTTGATGCGTTTCCTTCCTTGGAAAGTTGATTACCCTTCCTTGATACCTTTTTTTAAAAGAATTTTATGATGTTTAGCCTTGCTCTAGAAAACAAAAATGTGATGGTGGATCCATTAGGGCCTTAATGGGTTCAACATCAAAAAAGATGTACCTCTGCCAGGTACCAAACTTTGGGTTGAAAATAATAAAGCTGAGACCGGGCGGTTGACTTGCACGAGAAGGGAGTCTCGGTATAGTGTCTCCGTCTGAGTCGATTAAGGACTGTGTCGATGTGGGCCTACTGACCGAGGACCCTTTAACTGGTCACATGCCTCGTCATGGGTAAGCTTTGCCCTGGGCAGACTAATACTAGAATAAGACAACACGCAATGGGAGTGGAGAGATGGCGAGAGTAGCGTGTACCCTCCGTGGCAAGAGGCTGGACGGTGGTGTATTTGTGCTCTCGGTTGGCATGAACCTGATCTGGTCTTAAGAACCCTGGTGGTGAGTTGACATATGCAAGGGTTAAGTGCTACATATGTCGTGTGATTGGAGATCTTCAGCTGAGTATTAATCGATTCGGATCGCCATTACTTCTTGGACATGAAGACTTGGTCATTGACTTACACGTAGCAATCCGGTGAACTGAAGGGTTGATAAAAAGACGGCTAGTATAGGCCAAGTGATTGAACTAGGATAGAAAGAACTCTAGATGCAGGTAACTTTACTTAACCTCACAAGTAAAAATGGATTTTAAGGATCCACTCATAGTAAGCTTTTCTGCAAAACAGAGTCCTTGATTCTTGATAAGCTATACCTTGAATCCCTTTTTGAAACCAGCATACCATTGAGAGTCTTTTCTTTAGTCGGGTAAGTCTTGCTGAGTACTTGCGTACTTAGGGTTTTATTCCCATTGTTGCTATAGGTTACGAGTCACTTTGATTGTGATTGGTGTTAAGCGCCGGTGGGCACGGCCTTCTTATAAGTCTAAGTAACTCTTCTATACTTCTTATTGAGGATGATCACTTAAGCTAGCATATATTTCAAAACTACAAATAATTTGTAACATTTCAAAGTTATCACTTTGAATCACTTTTTGTAACCAACCGATCATGTACTTCGTAAAACTTGATGTAACTTGTAAAATTTGGTAATAAGATTTCCGCTGCAAAATGTTGGTGTGTGATTTGTGTTTACTTAATCTTGCGATCCTGGTTGTAAGTGGTTTATCTAGGGTCCTTAGGACACTCGGACGGATCCTGTTAAGTTATCTGGTGCACATGCATAGCCGTCTGAGGTCTTTGAGACAAGGACAGGTGCATGTGGGCCCAATAACTTGGGAGGTTCTGCCACAGACAGTCTGGTGCACGGACCGGCCAACGGCCTGCTCTCGAGAATTCTAGCCTATGTTGGCTATAATTCACTGGGCCGTCCGCGCGTAGCGCCGGACAGTCCGGTGAGCTAGCAGCCAACAACTAGTGGCCACGTCGGCCCCGGGCCAACAGTCAATAGGAGCATCGGACGGTCTGGTGCCCCCGAGAACAGGAAAGCAGCCAATCACGTGATTCGTAGCCGTTGCACTGTTCACTGTCTGGTGTGCACCGGATAGTCCAGTGCACCAGCGGACAGAAGGCAACCAGGGCCTTTCAAATGGAGCTCCAACGGCTCCTAGGTCTCTTAGGGCTATAAAAGGGACCCGTTGGCACATCAAGCTCTACACGAAGCACCCATTGAACAACCTACAACACCGAGACTCCGCAAGCACGCAATTGTTTCATTGTGATATAGATTTGAGTACTTCTTTGAGCTATAACTCCGTTGTGTTGTTTCATGTGGTCTTTCTTGTCTTGTGTGTGTTGTTGCTGCAACTCTAGCTCTTGTGTGTGTTTCTATTCCCCCTTACTCTTGTGTTCATTTGAAATTAATTGTGTAAGGCGTGAGAGACTCCAAATTGTAGAGATTCCTCACAACAGGATATTATTGAGATAAAGAGAGGTGTGGTATTCAAGTTGATCTTTGGATCACTTGAAAGGGGTTGAGTGCAACCCTTGTTCATTGGGACGCCACAACATGGACTAGGCAAGTATTCTACTTGACCAAACCACGAGATAAAAATCACTGTGTCACTTATTTTTATCTTACTGTGATTTTCTCTCTATTCACTTCACTTACATAATTGCTCTAAGTTTAATACTCACTTAGCGAAGAGCAATTAAGTGAAGAAGTTTTCTCCTCTAATACTCCTCATTCGAACTTGGCGTCTGCTTTCACTAATCCAATATTAGTCCAAGTCTATTTTGTTGAGTTGTTTTTACAGGATCACCTATTCACCCCCCTCTAGGTTCTCTCATGGGTCCGAAGACATCCATATGAAGAAGTTGCAGTTGTCTTGATGTCGTCATCAAGTTCTTGCTTCGATGATATGTTTCCACTTGCTTCCCTGCCTGACACGCTGCACAAGGTTTGCCTTTCTCAAAATAGGCATCTATTAGTCCTAACACATGTTCTCCCTTTAGAAGCTTATGAAGATTCTTTATTCCAACATGTGCTAGATGGCAGTACCAGAGCCAGCCCATGTTAGTCAGCAATTAGACATGCATCAAGATCGGCATTCTCTTTAGTAAAATCAACCAAATAAAGCTTGTCATCTAACACACCTCTAAAAGCTAATGAACCATCACTTCTTGTAAAGACAGATACATCAACATTTGTGAATAAGCAATTATAACCCATATGGCATAATTGACTTACAGAAAGCAAATTATAACCAAGCGATTCTACTAAGAATACATTAGAAATTGAATGCTCGGTAGTGATGGCTATTTTACCCAAACCTTTGACCTTGCCATGATTCCCATCTCCAAAGATAATCGTATCTTGGCAATCCTTGTTCTTGACGTAGGAGGTGAACATCTTCTTCTCCCCCGTCATGTGGTTTGTGCATCCGTTGTTAATAATACAACTTGTGCCCTTGGATGCATAAACCTGCAAGGTAGTTTAAGCTTAGGATTTAGGTACCCAACTCTTGTTAGGTCCTACAAGGTTAGTCACATAGGATTTTGGAACCCAAATGCAAGTCTTACTCCCTTGCCTTTAGATCCCACATTTCTAGCAATGACTTCATTATTTTTACAATGTAGCACATATGAGGCATCATAAGTACGATAAAGCATAGTTGGGCCATTAGGTGCATTTCTAGGCGCATGAGAAACAACATGATAAACATGACACCTAGGTCTACTCCTACCATGAACATATGAAGAGCTAGAAGATGCAGACATGGCTTGAGAATCAAAAACAACATCATGACACATAGGTAAGACATTATGATCATAGCAACCATCATGATGAGCAACATTGAAGGCATTCTTAACTCGAAGGACGAATGTCTTTAACCATCAACATTTTGTGTTGCCTTGTTCTTAACTTGTAGCATTTGAGAACAAGCCCCCAACATTGGTGCCCACCTCCGGTGAACTCATTCGACCACCTTTGGCAAGCTGTGACCTTCGTCATGTCGCCGAAGAAAGCTTCAGGGCTAGGGGCTACACTGCAGCCACTAGACGTCAATCAGGAAACATTGCATGAAGCCAGGAGTCAAAAAAGGAAGGCTACAAGTCCAATGCCTCAGGAGGAGGAGCTAGACCAAGAAATAAGGGACCTCGAAGCCATTCATCAGCAGGTCTAGAGGAAAAAGGAGAAGATGCTTCGTCTCTCCGATCTACCGAAGAAGATCGATGAAGCTGCTGAGGAAATGCGTCATCTCACTCAAGATGACCAGGACCGAAGACCTCAACGCAGGGAGCTTCGTCAGGACAATTCCTACGATGATGATGAATGGTATGATGATTTCCATCATGGGAATTTTGCTTTTGATGATGCTTCTCTTCTGTCAGCAGAACTGTAGGCTACCCCATGGCCCCCATCATACAAGCCACCCTAGCTCCCCATGTATGATGGACACTCAGATCTGAAGCAGTTTCTGATGAGCTACGAAGCAACCATATCTTTGTATGGGGGCAATACCGTAGTCATGGCGAAATCCTTCGTCATGGCAGTCATGAATGTTGCGCAAACCTGGTACTCCTCTCTTCAGCCAGGAACAATCACATCATGGCAGAAGCTGAAGGACATGCTGATCACCAGTTTCCAAGGGTTTCAGACAAAGCCGGTTACTGCTCAAGCTTTGTTCTAGTCTACGCAAGACCACGAAGAATACCTCCAAGCGTATGTCCGAAGGTTCTTGCGTCTGAGAGCACAAGCGCCCACAATGCCCAATGAAATTGTCATTAAGGCCATGATCAAAGGGCTTCGACCAGAACCTACGGCTCAATACTTCGCCAGGAAACCCCCTCAGACTCTGGAGAAGCTGCTTCAGAAGATGGATGAGTACATCCGGGCCGACAATGATTTCTGCCAGAGAAGGGAAGAAGCTTATAGGTTTTCTGAGATGACTAGGGGCTTCGGAGGAAGAATCCACCCTAGGCATGTTAGATTAATCCACAACTCCAGTCAGAGTGATGATAGAGGAAGCCAGTTTCAGAGGCCACAACATAGCTCACAGTCTTCAGGGCAGCAGCAGAGCTCTTTCAGGCCACCAGCTCCAAGGGGCAGAGGCGGCAGGGGCTTCGGAGGAAGATATGGGGATCAGCCCAGGAAACTCTACTGCTTATTCTGTGGTGAAGACAAGGGCCACACTACAAGAACATGTCAGGTCATCATTCAGAAGAAAAAAGAGATTGCCGAAGCAGAAGCGCGGCAGAATCAGCCGAAGCAAATTTTACATACTGCTTCATGCTACTCTCCTTACATACCAGAATATGTGGGTAATCAACCTGCAGCTTCTGTTGCTTCGGCAAGCCATTCACAAGCTTCCTGGCCCCAGCTCCCACTGCAACCACCATTGCCACCAACTCATACCCGAAGGCAGCAGCCAGAAGGGCACCAGCACGCCCAACAGCAGTGCGACTTTAGGGAGGAGTCTGAAACTCGTACAATCAACAGCATTGTACCAGAGTCGAAGCATATATACTGAGGAATATCCTACTTTTGATGTACTGTTATCTTTTATACCATTTTATTTTCTATATAAGAAACAAGTAATGAATAACATAATTTCAATTTCTTGTAATAATTGTGCCTACACCAGAGTGAAATATATTTTCTTCATTGATTTACGAAGCTCGAAAGCCGTCTCTAAGGAAATGAAGTAAATTTCGAAACTCAAAAGTCGTTCCTAAGGGAGCGCAGCGTAAGTTTTCTGCTCAAAAGTCATTCCTAAGGGGATGCAGAGCCAAAAAAATTACAATCTGAAGCTACAAAAGTCGTTCCTAAGGGAGCGCAACGTAAGTTTTCTGCTCAAAAGTCATTCCTAAGGGGATGCAGAGCCAAATACCACCGAAATATAAGGTGAAGAAGCTCAAAATCGTTCCTAAGGGGATGCAGAGCTTAAATGCCACCGAAATAGAAGGTGAAGAAGCTCAAAAGTCGTTCCTAAGGGGATGCAGAGCTCAAAGACTCAAAAGACGTTCCTAAGGGGATGCAGAGTCTTGTGTATTCCAGTGTGGGCACATGGGTGTGTGTCTTCGGCATCCTCATCATTTTGCATCATATCATCACATCATTTCGCATAACATTACATCATACATCATATTGCATTAACGGCACAAAAATTGAATACGAAGCAAACCTTCGGCAAATGCTTTGTCAAAATGAAAATGTGCTGAGGCATGAAGTAAGCTTCAGGAGATATAATTTTTTCAGACTTGCCCTAGAAGGGCTCTTTCTTTACGAAGCATGAAAAGAAGGGAAGATGTTTTTTTGCCGAAGGCTCAAAAATGGTATGTGTGCAAATTTCACGCATCGTAAAGAAATACATTATAGTAATTTACATGTTTCATCAATTGTTCCACACACCAAATGTTACATAGTATTTTTACAATAAAGTTGCAGAGTGTTATTACAACAAAGTTTACTCTTCTCTAAGGATCTTTTCTGTGGCTTCATTTAATAACTTATCGACAACTTCGTCGATAATAAAGTTTGCAAGGCTCATAACGTCCAAGCTTCCTTCACCTCCGGATTAGCCAGAGGATTGTATGGCTCTGGCAGTGGTGATAGCTCAGGTGTAATAGACAAGCTGTTAGTTCGAAGCTACAAAGCAAGTACCAAAGTTAAAATTCGAAAAACAATACCTATGCGCCTTTTTGCGCTTAGCAGCCTCTTCAGTTCGCCTAGCTTCTTCTCGGGCGTCATGGGTGTCTTTTTCATTCTTTTTTATAATTTCGTGGGCCAATTCTCGGCCACCGTTTACCTAGACATCAGAGTAAAACTTTCAGTCCATTAAAGTTGCTTCGGCTGAAGGGTCCTTCGTGTCGTTTAAGGAGAAAGCGGCTTCGGCTTGAGCTGCAGCTTTCACGTGTTCGCATCCAGCCTTCTCCAGAATAGCTGCAACTCCCCGGGCGCCGGAGAAAGCACAAATATCGTCGCGGTCATTCAAAATTTCCTCAAAAGCTTCAGCTTCCCCGCTTATCCATTCAATGATGCCTTCGAGGTTGCCTCGAATGAAGTTCTCCTCAGAGGAGTAGGCACCTTTGCAAAGCTGTTTTTCAAATTTTTCATGCAATCCAAGGATTTTTCGAAGCATCTTTCCTTGGATTCGTAAAGCTCCTCAATATTTTTCTCTAGCCTGGCCTTCCACCATTCACTTATTTCTTGGCTGGCTTTCGCGACTTCACAATTTTCTTTGACTTCAGCAAGTTGTTTCCGAAGATTTTCAACTTCGGCGCTTTAGGCTTCGGCCTGAGCGTTGTACTTAGCTTCGTCTTCTTTCATTTTATTCACCAATGAAATTAAAATCTTGTCTTTCTCCAAACCTTCATTTCTCAGCTCAATTACCTCTGAGTGAAGGTTGCTGAGAGCTATTGTGCAGCCTTCGTCTTCGGCGCTCTTTTATGCCCTCAAGGCATTACTAAGAATTAAGCCCTGCAAGAAAAAGAAAGAATTAAGCATAACAATGAAATACTTCGTTTCTAACTTTAAAGTTAACTTCTATACCTTTATACTATTGTATGCAAGGCTATCAACAAGATCATCCTTCGACATGGCCGAAAGGCCTTCCTCAAGCTTCGGAAACCCCATACTTTTAGCTATCACCCGGCAAATGGATATTTCTTTGTTGTCCGGGAGACAGTATAGGAAATCATCTTCGTTAGTGCCATTGAACACTAAGGCCCCCTTTGGATATTTGAGTTTCTGGGCATAGTGTCTGGCTTCTAAGATTTCTTCTTGGGATAATTTTCCCCGAAGCATGTTGAATAATGTAATCAACATCTTTGGCTGGAGCTTCGGGGGCAGGAGATTTTGCTTTTTCTATCTTATCTTGCCCCGCTGCCATGTCAATATCTAAAGTTTGTTGCTCAGCTTTATCTTCAGGCACGGTAGCCTTCGTCTTAATGGGCACTAAAGGCCCAGCTTTGGCTTCGGCTTGGACTTTGATAGCTTCGACAACTTCCTTAGTAGGAGCAGGGGTCAAGGCTTTTGTGGTCTCCTTGACAGCGTCTAGCACGCTGGCCATCCTCCTCCTCTTGGGAGTTGTGGCAGGAGCCTTTGTCATCTTCGGCAATTCTGCCTCTGCCGGTGGGCTCAAAATCTTTGGCATCATCGTTGTTTTTTCCACTTCTGGCTCTCTGGTCGTATCATCCTTGGCTTTGGCTGGTCCGACTGTGGGCACCTTCGGCACTACAATCGATTCTTCAGCGCTTTGCACAGTGGGAGCAACTTGTTTTGCTTTGGTAGTTGAAGAGGTCCCCTCACCGAATTCAGGCACTACGGCCGGTTCAATATATCGCGGCTGGTGGGTCAGAACCTTCAATTTCTTGCCCTTCGGCACAGTAGTGATGGCCGAAGCAGCAGTTTTTCTCTTCTTTCCTTGCCTTCGCAATGGGTAGTGATAATCAGGGTATACGAAGCCAATTGCATCAAACACCCTGCTCAATCTTTTCTTGCCCTGACCCCTGAAGGCTGCGGACAAGGCATCATCTTTGGCCTTTGAATATGTCCCAAGAAGCTCATCGCTGGTAGCTTCAATGCATTTCAACCAGTCGTTGTTTGGTTTGTCAAATTTCTCTCTAAATCTGAAGGTATATTTCAATCGAACCAAGCCACCTTCACTGGATTCAGCGGTAGTCTCCTTCGGCATTTCCTAGCTATCCACAAGTGGCCACACCCTATAGGCTATGTGCTCTTGGACTATATCTCTTGTGCCAATGAAGGCACAAACATTGCTAAAGGCCTTCTTGCATGCTTCGACGTCACCTTCAATAGCCACTTTCGGCCTTCGGAGGCCAAAGCGAGATCAGATGGGGCGCTGGATGATCTCCTTGATATCCTTTCTTTCAATTAGATCATTTTTAACATAAAACCACTCCTCCATCCAAGCCCCCGGCCATCTTTTCCGGTATGTTGGCACCGGGTAGCTTGCATTAGAGCGGGCAATAAACCCGTAGCAACCGAAGTTATTGTTGTATTGTTCTTTGCCGGTAGCCTTCATCTCGTATAATAGCTCATGCATATTGCAGAAGCACTTCACGCTCGGCTCCAGCCCCTAGCTCCTTACAGCCCAGACAAACATCCTCATCCTAATTATAGCTTCAGGGGTAATCTGATGAAGAAAGATCTAGAATATCTTTAATATCTCAACCACAAATTTGCTCAGTGGGAACCGAAGGCCTGCCTTCAGGAAGCTTCGGTAAATAACAACTTCATTTTCCTCAGGAGCAGGGGCAGTGCTGTCTCCTCCAACCCTCACAATAGACATGTCGCAAAAATATCGCCCTCTCATGCGTCAATATGACTTTGTTTAATGCTCGATTTCCCAAAGATGGTATGGCTTGGCCGCCAGGGACGATCCTTAGAATCTTCATCTCCACTCTCCACATCATAACTATCACTGACATCAGAATCTTCAGACAAACCCTCCATTATCTCCTTAGTAAATTTCTCTGTATTCGTTTTTGCCATAGACTCATAAAACCTAGCGATAAAAGGATCTGCAACTTTCTTCTCCTCATTGAGCTTCTTCTCCTCAATCATCTTTTCCTCGGTCATCTTCTTCTCCTCAGACATGGAGCAAGCACGTCTTTAAACCGAAGCTCGAAAATCAAGCAAGAGCTGGTAAGCAGGAGTTAAAAATTTGAGAAAATAACGCAAACAGCAGAAATGGCGCATCAAATGCTGTCGTTGTGGGTTCCTATTTATACGCCTAGCGCTTTGCAACTTGGCGGGCCCCGTTTGTCATTGACTTTCGCTACTCTAGTGAAGGGAAGGTGTTTTTTTCGGACCTTCGGCTTAAGGCCTTCGTTCATGTCGTAGTCTTAATTTATTGTTATAACAAATTAATACTGCGAGGGGCTACTGTTGGGGGCCTTCGTCTTCCGAAGGTCCTCAAAAACACAACTAACATGTTTTCTGAGTATAATACATTCACAGGGACCTTCGGCCTCAGAATAAAGCTGTACACGATATGAAAAGCATGGCCTGGGAGAAGGTTGAACCAGCTCTGAAGCTACGCGTAAAGAAGCTTCGGCTTAGCGGCGGAAAATGAAACCGACTTAAAGAGGAAAAGGCTATCTAGTCCTCGATAGATTGTCCTTAAGTCAATAGTAAACATAAAGGGCATGAATGTAATTTTACACAGGCTGCGTCCTATGCCTATAAATAGATGAACAGTAACACCGTACTGTTCACGCTGACCTGTATTCACGCGCACGTCATACTTGGATTCTCACCTTCTGTCAAGCCGAAGGTATAAATGTAATTCGATATTGTTAATGTCTATTCATGATGGTATAATAAAAATATCTTAATGATATCATATGATGATTCATGATATTTTCCATGTTTCATATGCTTCTACTTTCATTATTATATACTGAGATGATGAAGGTATGACCTTTATAGCCTTCGTCCGAATATCATTATATTCCAAGGGAGATAATACTTCGAAGGACGAAGGCCTTTAACCATCAACATTTTGTGTTGCCTTGTTCTTAACTCGTAGCATTTGAGAACAAGTCCCCAACAATGAGTATATAAATAAGCATGATTCTTCTTGTTATATAAAGAATGCGAACTACTAGCCATAGGTGCCTTCCCTTTCTCCTTGATAAGATTGGAGGCCTTTTGGCTTGTTAAGTTCTTGGTTCCCTTTTGGAAACCAAGTCCATCCTTAATGAAGGGATGTCTACCAATGGTGTAGGCATCCTTGGCAAATTTTTATTTTTTCACATTCATTCTTGCAAATTTTAAGTTGAGCATTAAGATTTACAACTTTATCATTCAACTTAGAGATAGTGGAAGCATGATTATTGCACGCATCAACATCAAAATCTTTACATCTATTGTAAATAGAAACATGCTATACAGATGAACTAGCAATATTTAATTTTTCTATTCTAGCATTTAAATCAGCATTTGATCTCTTAAGGCTAGAAATAGACTCATGGCAAGAAGACAATTTAGAAGAAATAATTTCATTTTTCTTAATCTCTAAAGCAAGAGATTTTTCAACATTAACAAGTTTATCATGTTCTTCATAAAGAATATCTTCTTGTTTTTCTAACAATCTATCCTTCTCCTTAAGGGCATCAATTAGTTCATTAATTTTGTCTACTTTAGATCTATCTAAACCCTTAAAGAGATCACTATAGTCTACATCATCATCAGAATCCTCATCACTAGAAGAAGTGTACTTTGGAGTATCTCGTATACGTACCTTCTTCTCCATAGCCATGTGGCAAATATGTCGCACGTTGGGGAAGAGGGAGGACTTGTCGAAGGCGGAAGCAGCAAGACCCTCATCATCGTAGTCAGATGACGAGCAGTCTGAGTCCCACTCCTTGCCGATGTGAGCCTCGCCCTTTGCCTTCCAATAGTTTTTCTTCTTCTTCTCCTTCTTCCCTCTCTTTTCTTGTCCCTGGTCATTTTCATTATTGGGCATTGTGCAATAAAGTGACAAGACTTACCATATTTGAAGTAAGAACGCTTTCCCCTTGATTCGTTCTTGTTGGGTACTCCTTGCGTCCCTTCAAAGCGGTCATGAAACGCTTGATCACAAGCGCCATTTCTTCCTCGTTGAGTCCGGCAGCCTCCACTTGTGCCACCTTGTTAGGTAGCACCTCCTTTCTGCTTGTTGCCTAGAGAGCAACATGCTGCGACTCATAGAGAGGAAGCGGTCCATTGGCAATGTCATCAACGTACCTTGCCTCCTTCACCATCATACGTCCGCTTACGAATTTTCCAAGAATTTCCCTGGGCGTCATCTTGGTGTACCTAGTATTCTCACGAATAAGGTTTATAAGATGAGGATCAATAACGGTAAATGACCTTAGCATGAGTCGAACGACATCATGATCCGTCCATCTTGTGCTCCTGTAGCTTCGAATCTTGTTCACCAGGGCCTTGAGCATGTTGTAGGTTTCAGTTGGTTCTTCTCCCCTTTTCATGGCAAACCTCCTAAGTTCGCCTTCCACCAACTCCATTTTGATAATCATGGCAGCGTCGTTTCCCTCATGAGAAATCTTGAGGGTGTCCCATATTTGCTTGGCATTGTCCAAGCCGCTCACTTTGTTGTCTTCATCTCTGCATAGAGATGCTAACAGAATAGTAGTAGCTTGGGCATTTTTATAAATTTTGTCGGCGTTCCGAGACCGGGGGGTCCCCGAGCCGACGAGTGAGTGTGCCGCGTGCCCCAGCCCAGATGGGTCGAGCGCGTGGGCGAGCGCGAAGGGGGGAGAGAGCGAGAGCGAGGTGGCCGGAGCCGGGTCGTGAGGGAGTCGGAGAATTCCCGCGGCCTTCGTGTTCGTCCCGCGCCCAGGTCGGGTGCGCTTGCAGTAGGGGGTTACAAGCGTCCGCGCGAGGTGAGGGGAGCGAGCGGCCCCGAGAGAGCGCCTGCCCCTGCCCTTCGTCCCCGCGAGGCCAACCTTCTCTAAGAAGGCCCTGGTCCTTCCTTTTATAAGCGTAAGGAGAGGATCCAGGTGTACAAAATGGGGGTGTAGCAAGGTGCTACGTGTCTAGCGAGGGAGAGCTAGCGCCCTAAGTACATGCCCAGGTGGCAGCCGGAGAGATCTTGGCACCCTGTTGGTGTGGCGTCGTGGCTGTTGGAGGAGTAACGGAGCCTGATGGAGGGACAGCTGTTGGAACAGCTGTGCTCTTACTGACGTCTCCCTGCTTTCGTAAGGGAGCTGAGAGTCGCCGTCGTCATGGTCTAGCGGGGCGCCATCATTGCCTATCTGGCGGAGCTGGCCAGATGGGACGCCGGTCTTGTTCTCTGCGACCCAAGTCGGCTCAGGGCAGGGTGATGATGACGCTTCCTGTTGACGTGGCGGTCTTGTGTCCTAGGTCGGGCGTCGTGGAGGCTCCTCCGAAGTCGGGGTCGAGTCCGTCCTGCATGACAGAGGCCGAGCCCGAGCTCCTGGGTCGGGCGAGGCGGAGGTCGTTCGGCAGAGGCCGAGGCGGAGTCCGAGCCTTGGGTCGGGCGAGGCGGAGTTCGTCGTCTTCCGGGGCCTTAGCCCGAGTCCGAGCCCTGGGTCGGGCGGAGCGGAGTTCGCCGTCTTCCGGGGCCTTAGCCCGAGTACGCCGTCTTCCGGGGCCTTAGCCCGAGTCCGAGCCCTGGGTCGGGCGGAGCGGAGTTCGCCGTCTTCCGGGGCCTTAGCCCGAGTCCGAGCCCTGGGTCGGGCGGAGCGGAGTTCGCCGTCTTCCGGGGCCTTAGCCCGAGTCCGAGCCTTGGGTCGGGCGGAGCGGAGTTCGCCGTCTTCCGGGGCCTTAGCCCGAGTCCGAGCCCTGGGTCGGGCGGAGCGGAGTTCGCCGTCTTCCGGGGCCTTAGCCCGAGTCCGAGCCCTGGGTCGGGCGGAGCGGAGTTCGCCGTCTTCTGGGACCTTAGCCCGAGTCCGAGCCCTGGGTCGGGCAGAGCCCCCCATGGCACCTCTGGCGAAGTCTGGTCGCCCGTCGGTCTTACCTTTTGCGTTAAACGCCCCGGTGACTTGGTCGGTTGGCGCGGTGATTTAGTCAGGGTTACTTCTTATCGAAGGCGGGGCCTCGGGCGAGCCGGTGATGCGTCTGCCGTGAAAGAGGAGGCCTCAGGCGAGACGGAGTCATCTTAGGGTCGGCTGCCCTCGCCCGAGGCTAGGCTCGGGCATGGCGTGATCGAGTCACTCGTATGGACTGATCCCTGACTTAATCAAACCCATCAGGCCTCTGCAGCTTTATGCTGATGGGGGTTACCAGCTGAGAATTAGGCGTCTTGAGGGTACCCCTAATTATGGTCCCCGACAGTAGCCCCCGAGCCTCGAAGAGAGTGTTAACACTCGCTTGGAGGCTTGCGTCGCACTTTTTTGCAAGGGGACCAGCCTTTCTCGGTGGTACTTTGTTCCGGTGGGTGCGCGCGAGCGCACCCGCCGGGTGTAGCCCCCGAGGCCTCGGAGGAGTGGTTTCACTCCTTCGAGGTCTTAATGCCTTGCGTAATGCCTCGGCTGGTCTGGCGGTTCCCTCATGCGAGCAGGGCGTAGCCCAGGTGCACTGTCGGGGCCCAAGTTCTCGGGCTGGTATGTTGACGCTGTCAACGGTTCGGCCGGAGCCGGGTTTGCGAGAGCAGCCCCCGAGCCTCCGCACGGAGCGAGAGGACGATCAGGGACAGACTCGACTTTTTACATACGCCCCTACGTCGCCTTTCCGCAAGGAGGAGGGGGGGAGAGCGCCATGTTACCCTCGATGGGCACCGAACATGGTGTCTCCGGTGAGCTGCAATCGGGTAATCCGAGTGGACGTCCGTGCCCCGTTCGTTGGGGGTCGGCTAGGGGCCCGGAGGCACGCCCAAAAGTACCTGCGGGTGATCTGCCGGACCCGGTCCCCTAGCGACGGGGTCCGAGGGCTCGTTGCCTCCCTCCGATGGGATTCCGTTACAGAGTCGTTCCCGCTGGTCTCGGAAATGTCCTAGGGTACCTCGGGAGCGCAGCCCGAGCCTTGGTTATGTATCGAACGTACGCCTGGTCATCCCTCGCTCGGCGTCTGAGGCGACTGTGAACCCTTCGACAGGCCAGCCTTTGAACCCCTGATCAGTAGGGGGCACGGAGCCCGAGTAGCCTGAGGCGGTCGTGGGACCTTTCGGGGGCCGACCTTCGAACCCCTGACCAGTAGTGGGTGTCGGGCCCACGCGATCTGAGGCGGCTGTTGAACCCTTCGGGGGGCCAGCCTTCGAACCCCTGATCAGTAAGGAGGCTCGGAGCCTAGTTCCTTCACGGGGAAGGATCCCCTTGGGGGTATCCCCTTTCCCGGTCCCTGTTGCAAGAGATAGAGAAAGAAGGAAAAGGGAAAAAAGATTCGAAATTGAACGTCGTGGCGTACCTTTTTTGGGTGTGGTCGTTTTGGCGGAGGCGAAGCGTCGCCAGCTGCCCCTGCCAGAAATGTCACCTGTCCAGCTGCGGAGTTAATGCGCCGGGGTAAGCGGTCGGCGAGGCTGCCGTTGCGTGCGTGAGCCGTTCGAGGAACGGCTGTTTCGCTTCGCGTTTTTTGAACCCCGCGTCCGGTTCGGGCGGTACGTTGGAACCGTCTTGACCTTGGTCTTTATGTACCCCGGAGAGGGTCCGGTGACGGTTCTCGACTCCGCTTCTCGCCTCCTTCTCAGGTTTTTTGCAGCCTGAGAGATCTAGCCAGGAAAAGGAAACCGCCCTCCCCTGTCCTTCACGCCGCCACCCCTTCTGCCTTGGCGATGGCTGACCGGGTGACCGTCATCCCGCCGCGCGACCCGTGGCCCTTCTCCACGGTGACGGCGGGTGACCTGGAGGACCTCGTCGGCGAGGGTTTGCTCCGCCCCCTCACCGATAAGCAGCGGCCAGAATGGATTCCTCCTGCGGGCGGAGTCGCTCCATCCCCTCCGCCGGGGTATGTCGTGAGCTTCATCTCCTTCCATGAGCGGGGGTTTGGTGTGCCGTCGAGCCGCTTCATGCGGGCCATCCTGTTCCACTACGGGGTGGAACTGCACAACCTCACTCCCAACTCCATCGCGCAGGCCGCTATCTTTGTAGCGGTGTGCGAGGGGTATCTGGGGATCGCCCCCCATTGGGATTTATGGACTCATCTCTTCTTTGCCGAGCTTTTTGCTTCGTCGACGGGGGAGAGGAAGGTCCGTGCGGCGGTGCGGGCCGGCGGCTGCACCCTCTTGCTGAGGCAGTTGCGGTCGTCGCAGTATATCCCTGCCGTCCTTGCATCCTCAAACAAGGGTTGGCAGCGCCGGTGGTTCTACCTCCGGAATGACGGGGAGTCGCTCCCGCCGTTCTCTCAGCGGGTTGTCACCGCCGCTCCCGACGCCTGGCGCCACGGGACTCCACACGAGAGGCAGAAGAACCTCGAACCTCTTCTCCAGGCCCTGAAGGCTTTGTGGGAGGAAGGGCTCACCACCGCGGGAGTGGTTGCCGCCATCCACCGCCGGAGGGTGCTCCCTCTGGCGGAGCGGCGGCTGTCGCTTTGGGAGATGACCCAGGAGGCCGACCGGGAGGGGTCACGGATGTCCCCTGATCCTCTTCCCCACGACGCCCTCCACTGGCGGGTGTCGGCCGCGATGGGGAAGCCGGACCCCCGCGCCTTTTCCCAGCCTCGAATGCGCCCCGACCAGGGGTGCGTCGCTCTGGTGAGTGTTCGTTCCTTCTTTCTTCACATACCAGGTTGCTTCTGATTCTTACGATTGGGTTTCTTTCTCCCCCCTTTTTAGGAGGTGGGCGGCACAAACCCTCCCTGCCGCGGGTCCCGGAGGACGCGGTGGGTCGGGCGGCGCGGCGGGTCGCCGCGGAGGAGGAGAAGAAGAGAAAGGATGCGGAGAAGGCCCGGGCCCGCAGGCGGAGGCGGGCTCGGGATGCCCTAGAGAAACACCGTCGCCAGCAGGAGAGGGAAGGACTTCCCAGGGAGCTGTCGCCGGAGACGTCCGACGATGACGACGACGACGACGAAGAGGAGGAGGACGACATGGCCGCCCGTCTCGGTCTTAGCCCCGGCCTGGGGTGCAGCCGGGAGCCGTCGAGTCAACCCCTGAGCGGGCCTACGTCGTCGGTCCCTGGAGCCGAGGCGCCGGATCCCCGACCTGAGGGGCGGGGGCAACCCGAGAGGGTTCTTGACCCCTCGGCTGGAGGAGCTGACGCGACTCCAGGGAGCCGGGCCGAGGGGTCCGTTCCTCGGGAACCGTCGCCCGCGCCGGCAGCATGGGGGAGCGGTCCTCAGGTTGCCATGGCGGCGCCTGGGCAGTCCGCCTCCCGGGCCTCAGGGGCGTCCGAGGCGAGGGCGGCGCCGGGGCTGCTGGCGAGGCGGACCTCGGCGGTGGTTCCAGGAAGCGGGAGCCAAGAGACCTCCCCCCAGGCACCGTGGATCATGGTCCGGAGCGGGTAGGTACCTTGGAATGTCTCCGTCCTGGCGCTTCATTCATACGTCTGGGCCGTGATTTTCCCTTTCTTGTTTTTTTCAGCAAACGGAGCCATGGCCCTACTGACCTGGCGCCTCGGAAGGCCCTCAAGACGGCGTTGGTCCAGGCAGCTAGCGCCACCTCGGGCCCTGCCGCTCAGCCGACCCTTTCGCAGGGTGCTCCGCCACACGGGGCTCAGGCGTCGCATGTTCCGGGGGAGCAGGTCCCCGAGGCGGGCTCCTCTGCCGAGGTGGCCATCGTGGTCGGGGAGGCGGCCGGCGCCGACGTGGTCCCGAGCTCGCCTGCCATGTCGGCCATGCCGGCGTCTGCCGCTACCGCAGTTGGCACCGTCCCAGTCGGAGAGCGTACGGTTGCCGCCGGCATCGAGACGGCCGCAGCGTCGGCGCCCGGAGCCTCGGAAGAGGTGGGCGCGGACGCGCAGTGCTTCCGGGCGGGCGGCAGCCTTGTCGCTGTGCGGCGGAGCCCCGAGGCCCGGGGCCAGTTGCTCCGATTCCGGACCCGCGAGGCTTCGGGCCCTATCTTCGTTCTTGACGACGAAGAGGAGGACCAGTCCTGGGACGAGCTCCGCAAGCGTGCGGAGGCGACAGTGGGGTTGCTCCGATCGTCGCTGGAGGTTCTCTGCGGGGACGTCCCCAAAATCCTTCAGGTAATGGTTTCAGGCATACCTTCTCGCTTCTGCGAGTGAGGCGTTCGTCGTGATGTCTTGCTTTCCTTTCCAGGATCTGACGGACCGGAGCGCTGCCAAGTCGTCGTTCATCCGCCGCGAGGCCGACGTCTGGGGCTCGCTGCGGTCCCTGAGGACTTCGCTCGCCGGGGCTACCGCGCGCCTTTCTCAGCAGGATGCTAAGATAGCGGACCTCCAGTTGCTCTGCGCTGACCTGAGGGCCGAGGCGGCGGCAGCGCGCACGGAGGTGCTACAACAGCGGTCGGAGCTTGCCCAGGTTGCCGAGGAGCGGGACCAAACTCGGGGCCGGGCCGCCGAGGCTGAAAACCGGGCCAAAACCCTCGCGGCCGATCTGGCCGCGGCCCAGGTCGCGGCCTCGGAGCAATGCGTCCGAGCTGGAGGTGCGCCCCGTCCGTCCTCGGTTCTCGTTCTTGCCCGTTTCTTTCGCTTGAGTTTGAGGTCTTTCTTTTGGTTGTTCGCAGAGCTCGAGTCTGCTCTTGACGAGTCTGCCAAAGCGCTCGCCGAGGCGCTCGCTGGAGCTGCTGAGCAGAGGGAGGTCGATCTCGCGGCCATGTCCGAGGCCGTCTCGGAGGTCTATCGGAAACTCGGTCCCGGCGACGTCCCTTCAGGAAGCTCTCCCCAAAGCCGCCTTCAAGCCCTAGGTGATTACGCGCGCGGTAAAGTCCGCGGGGCGCTACACCACGGCGTCAGGCGGGCCTTCGCCGTGCTCGCTTCCCACTACGTCGTGGACTTGGAGCGGGTCAGTGAGGGGTACTGCCTTCCTGACGAAGACGAGGCGGCCCTGGCGGAAGTTCAGCGGCTCGACGCGGTCGCTGCGGGTCCGAGCGCGGCGCTGGCGACCGTCTTCGAAGCGGAGATTCTTCCTCCTACGCCGCCGCCGGAAGCGGAGGTGGACCTTACCGACGGCGGGGGTGGAGTTGAGGGCGCGGCGCCTGCCCGAGGCGACGCCTGATTTTTGTTGGGACAATTTCTGTTGGATGTGTGATTTGCCGCGGCCACCGAGGCCTGGACGTTTTACTTCTCTTCCGTGAAGTCATGCTCCTTTTCGTTTCGATTTTCGCGCCTGGCCCATAGTGTCGACAACAGGGTGATTTCCCGAGCTGGGTCCTTTTTCGTGGCACGCGACGAGTGAGGTGTCCCTAGCCCGGAGGCATAGGTGTTCCCCAGCTCAGTCGGTCTCGCCATTTACTCGTACCCAAGTTCGCTCCTCGGGACCCTGCTTCTGACGCATCCGTGAGAACGCAAAAAACCCTTCTTGACCGAAAAAAGAGTTTCTTTGACGCGGAACGGTACGTCCAAACTCGACGAGAGGGGTTCCCCCTTTTTAACCCCCGAGGGAGGGTCAGGCTCTGCCGGGGCGAGGCCGACCCTTCCTTGATGACTGATTCTTATGTGTGAGTGGGGAAAGGGCACAGCCCCCGGGCGTCGTCCGCGCAGAGGCCGTTTGGCGAGTCAGGCTCCTGCCCAGATATCCGGCGAGTGCTCGGTGACATCCCTCGGTATGCCGGGCATGCTCGAGGGACCCCACGCAAAAATGTCGACGTTTGCGCGAGGAAAGTCGACGAGTACTGCTTCTTATTTGGGACCGAGCCCAGAACTGATCCGGACATGCTTGGAGTCATCGCCACTGGGGTCGAGAGGGACGGCCTTGACCGTCTCCGCTGGCTCGAAGTTGCCGGCGTGTCGCTTCACGTCCGGCACCTCTCGGGAGAGGCTTTCCAGGTCGGCAATGAGGGCCTCGGACTCGGCGAGGGCCTCGGCGTACTCCACGCACTCCACATCGCATTCGAATGCGTGTTTGTACGTGGGGCCGACGGTGATGACCCCGTTGGGGCCCGGCATCTTGAGCTTCAGGTAAGTGTAGTTGGGGATGGCCATGAACTTCGCGTAGCATGGTCTTCCCAGCACTGCGTGGTAGGTTCCTCGGAACCCGACCACCTCGAACGTCAAAGTCTCCCTTCGGAAGTTGGAGGGTGTTCCGAAGCAGACAGGGAGGCCGAGCTGTCCGAGGGGCTGGACGCGCTTCCCGGGGATGATCCCGTGGAAGGGCGCAGCGCCTGCTCGGACGGATGACAGATCGACGCGCAGGAGCCTGAGGGTCTCGACGTAGATGATGTTGAGGCAGCTGCCCCCATCCATTAAGACCTTGGTGAGCCTGACGTCGCCGATGACGGGGTCGACGACGAGCGGGTACTTCCCCGGGCTCGGCACGTGGTCGGGGTGGTCATCCCGGTCGAAGGTGATGGGCTTGTCGGACCAGTCTAGGTAGACTGGCGCCGCCACCTTCACCGAGCAGACCTCCCGACGCTCTTGCTTACGATGCTGAGCCGAGGCATTCGCCGCATGCCCTCCGTAGATCATGAAGCAGTCGCGGACCTCGGGGAACTCTCCTGCTTGGCGATCCTCCCTTTTGTCATCGTCGTGAGCCCTGCCACCCTCTGCGGGTGGCCCGGCCCTGTGGAAGTGGCGCCGAAGCATGACGCACTCCTCGAGGGTGTGCTTGACGGGCCCCTGATGGTAGGGGCACGTCTCCTTGAGTGCCTTGTCGAAGAGGTTAGCACCTCCGGGGGGCTTCCGAGGGTTCTTGTGCTCGGCGGCGGCGACAAGGTCTGCATCGGGAACGTCGCGTTTCGCTTGCGACTTCCTCCTGCCTTTCTTCCTGGCGCCGCGCGGAGTAGACGCCTCGGGAGCATCTTCCGACGGGCGGCCCTGGGGCTGCTTGTCCTTTCGGAAGATGGCCTCTACCGCCTCCTGGCCGGAGGCGAACTTGGTGGCGATGTCCATCAGCTCGCTCGCCCTGGTGGGGGTCTTGCGACCCAACTTGCTCACCAGGTCACGGCAGGTGGTGCCGGCGAGGAACGCGCCAATGACATCGGAGTCGGTGATGTTGGGCAGCTCGGTGCGCTGCTTCGAGAATCGCCGGATGTAGTCCCGAAGGGACTCTCCCGGCTGTTGCCGACAGCTTCGGAGGTCCCAGGAATTCCCGGGGCGCACGTACGTGCCCTGGAAGTTGCCGGCGAAAGCCTGGACCAGATCTTCCCAGTTGGAAATCTGCCCCGGAGGCAGATGCTCCAACCAAGCGCGAGCGGTGTCGGAGAGAAACAGGGGGAGGTTTCGGATGATGAGGTTGTCATCGTCCGTCCCACCCAGTTGACAGGCCAGGCGGTAGTCCGCAAGCCACAATTCCGGTCTCGTTTCCCCCGAGTACTTTGTGATAGTAGTCGGGGGTCGGAATCGGGGCGGAAACGGCGCCCGCCGAATGGCTCGGCTAAAGACCTGCGGACCGGGTGGCTCGAGCGAGGGACTCCGATCTTCCCCGCTGTCGTAGCGTCCCCCACGCCTGGGGTGATAACCTCGGCGCACCCTTTCGTCGAGGCGGGCCCGACGGTCGCGATGAGGGTGCTCGTCGCCGAGGTGGCCCGGGGCCGCAGGCGCGGTGTTGCGCGTGCGCCCGGTGTAGACCGAGGCTTCCCGCGTGAGTCGGGAAGTCGCGGCACGAGGTTCCGAGGGGTACCCCTGCCTTCGAGAGGCAGAGCTCTCGGCCCGCCGGGCCGCAGCGCCTTCCAGGAGATGCTTGAGTTCTCCCTGGATTCGCCGACCCTCGGTGGTTGATGACTCCGGCATCGCGCGGAGGAGCATCGCTGCGGCGGCCAGGTCCTGACCGGTTCCGCCGGATGCGGGTGGCGGTCTGTCCCTGGCATCGTTGGCGATGCGGTGCTGGAGACCTTGGGGCAGGTGACGTAGCGGTCTGTCCCTGGCATCGTTGGCGATGCGGTGCTGGAGACCTTGGGGCAGGTGACGTAGCGGTCTGTCCCTGGCATCGTTGGCGATGCGGTGCTGGAGACCTTGGGGCAGGTGACGTATTCCTCCGGCTGGGGGCTGGCTCGCCCATACCTGCCCGATGTTCTGGCGGATTGCCTCGAGCGCTCCTGCTCCCTCATCGAGCCCGGCCTGCGCCTCGCGGACTTGCTCGAGCTGTGGGTCGTGACCCCCCGCCGGAACGGGGACCACAGCTAGCTCCCGCGGGATGTCGGCGCGAGGCGCTGGCCTAGGGGGATCACCATCCTCCGGCATGCCGAGACAGCCGCCTCCGGAGGGATCCCCTAGCTCGATGTGGAAACATTCGCGGCTCGGGCCGCAGTCCTTGTCGTCAAGGCTGCGGCTGCCGTCGGAACAGTCGGAGAGGCAGTAGTCACATGCGGTCATGAAGTCCCGCATGGCACTGTAGTTGCCAAATCCGGAGAAATCCCAGCAGATGCTGGGGTCGTCATCTTCCTCGGACCCAGAGGGTCCATAGGCCGAGACACCCGTCAATCGGTCCCAAGGCGACCGCACACGAAACCCCAGAGAGGTTGCACTCGCCTCAACGTGAGCGTCCGCCAAAGCGAGATCGCTAGGCAAGTTGAGGTCGAGTCGAAATGACGAAAGATGGGTAGCAGTCGGTACCTTTTTGTCGACGAGGAGCGATGAAGTCACGTCGGGGGCTGATCGCGCCGTCGTCTTTAGTACGAGGGCGACGTCCTGCGGGCCCTTCGTGAGCGTGCTGGCGTCGTCCACCTGCTCGGAGTCGACGTGCTGCGGGGGGATGGCGCCCGCCTTTGCCTCGAACGCGAGGGCGACGCTTGGCGTGTCCTCCGTTGGGGCACTGGGGATGTCGATTTGCTCGACAGCTGTCGGAGCGCAGCCTCCCTGCTCGGCCTTGGTTGCCCCGCCTCCTCCTCCGATGACGAGGGAGAGGACGGAGCGAGCTCGAAAGTTGTCCTTCCCCCACGTGGGAAAGGCGTCGTCGATTCCGCCGCCGGCGGGCGGGCTGTCCGCCACCATTGTCGCTGTCGCGCGGCGGTGGAAGGAGTATCATGTCATAGCTGCCGTCGAAAGACATGAACTCAAGACTCCCGAAACGGAGCACCGTCCCGGGTTGAAGAGGTCGTTGGAGACTGCCCATCTGGAGCTTGACGGGAATCTACTCGTCAACACGCAGCAGGCCCCTACCTGGCGCGCCAACTGTCGGCGTTCCGAGACCGGGGGGTCCCCGAGCCGACGAGTGAGTGTGCCGCGTGCCCCAGCCCAGATGGGTCGAGCGCGTGGGCGAGCGCGAAGGGGGGAGAGAGCGAGAGCGAGGTGGCCGGAGCCGGGTCGTGAGGGAGTCGGAGAATTCCCGCGGCCTTCGTGTTCGTCCCGCGCCCAGGTCGGGTGCGCTTGCAGTAGGGGGTTACAAGCGTCCGCGCGAGGTGAGGGGAGCGAGCGGCCCCGAGAGAGCGCCTGCCCCTGCCCTTCGTCCCCGCGAGGCCAACCTTCTCTAAGAAGGCCCTGGTCCTTCCTTTTATAAGCGTAAGGAGAGGATCCAGGTGTACAAAATGGGGGTGTAGCAAGGTGCTACGTGTCTAGCGAGGGAGAGCTAGCGCCCTAAGTACATGCCCAGGTGGCAGCCGGAGAGATCTTGGCACCCTGTTGGTGTGGCGTCGTGGCTGTTGGAGGAGTAACGGAGCCTGATGGAGGGACAGCTGTTGGAACAGCTGTGCTCTTGCTGACGTCTCCCTGCTTTCGTAAGGGAGCTGAGAGTCGCCGTCGTCATGGTCTAGCGGGGCGCCATCATTGCCTATCTGGCGGAGCTGGCCAGATGGGACGCCGGTCTTGTTCTCTGCGACCCAAGTCGGCTCAGGGCAGGGTGATGATGACGCTTCCTGTTGACGTGGCGGTCTTGTGTCCTAGGTCGGGCGTCGTGGAGGCTCCTCCGAAGTCGGGGTCGAGTCCGTCCTGCATGACAGAGGCCGAGCCCGAGCTCCTAGGTCGGGCGAGGCGGAGGTCGTTCGGCAGAGGCCGAGGCGGAGTCCGAGCCTTGGGTCGGGCGAGGCGGAGTTCGTCGTCTTCCGGGGCCTTAGCCCGAGTCCGAGCCCTGGGTCGGGCGGAGCGGAGTTCGCCGTCTTCCGGGGCCTTAGCCCGAGTACGCCGTCTTCCGGGGCCTTAGCCCGAGTCCGAGCCCTGGGTCGGGCGGAGCGGAGTTCGCCGTCTTCCGGGGCCTTAGCCCGAGTCCGAGCCCTGGGTCGGGCGGAGCGGAGTTCGCCGTCTTCCGGGGCCTTAGCCCGAGTCCGAGCCCTGGGTCGGGCGGAGCGGAGTTCGCCGTCTTCCGGGGCCTTAGCCCGAGTCCGAGCCCTGGGTCGGGCGGAGCGGAGTTCGCCGTCTTCCGGGGCCTTAGCCCGAGTCCGAGCCCTCGGTCGGGCGGAGCGGAGTTCGCCGTCTTCCGGGACCTTAGCCCGAGTCCGAGCCCTGGGTCGGGCAGAGCCCCCCATGGCACCTCTGGCGAAGTCTGGTCGCCCGTCGATCTTACCTTTTGCGTTAAACGCCCCGGTGACTTGGTCGGTTGGCGCGGTGATTTAGTCAGGGTTACTTCTTATCGAAGGCGGGGCCTCGGGCGAGCCGGTGATGCGTCTGCCGTGAAAGAGGAGGCCTCAGGCGAGACGGAGTCATCTTAGGGTCGGCTGCCCTCGCCCGAGGCTAGGCTCGGGCGTGGCGTGATCGAGTCACTCGTATGGACTGATCCCTGACTTAATCAAACCCATCAGGCCTCTGCAGCTTTATGCTGATGGGGGTTACCAGCTGAGAATTAGGCGTCTTGAGGGTACCCCTAATTATGGTCCCCGACAAATTTGCTCATTAATAAGTACGTGATTATTGCTACTATCAAAATGCATTCTAGTTTCCACTATTTCCCAAATACTAGGATGGAGAGAAAATAAATGACTGCACATTTTATGACTCCAAAAAGAATAGTCGTCTCCATCAAAGTGAGGGGGTTTTCCAAGTGGAATAGACAACAAATGTGCATTTCGATTGTAGGGGATAGGAGAGTATTACAGGAATAGTTTTGATTAACCGTTTTCTTTTTCGATGAGGAGTCCTTATCGTCGTCGCCCCTTGGTGAGGAAGAGGAAGCATCGCTGTCATAGTAGATGATCTTCTTGATGTGCCTCTTCTTCTTTCCATCCTTCCTCTTATTGTTTGAGCCTGAGTCGGTGGGCTTGTCACCTTTTGGCTCATCAACATAGAGAATCTCCTCCTTCTCCTTGTCATTGATCACCATCCACTTGC
Source organism: Zea luxurians (assembly GCA_029449295.1). Classification (NCBI taxonomy): domain Eukaryota; kingdom Viridiplantae; phylum Streptophyta; class Magnoliopsida; order Poales; family Poaceae; genus Zea; species Zea luxurians. The sequence continues at coordinate 61,231,016 of JAOPSE010000011.1, read as the reverse complement.
CTTTAGGATCTATCTCTTTGAGCGATTAGTTGCTTGATGAAGAGAATGACTCTGATATCAATTGAGAGCACCTAGAGGGGGGGTGAATAGGTGATCCTATAAAAGATAGCTCCACAAAACAAACTTGGACTAATATTAGATTAGTGAAATCAAAAGCCAAGTCTGAATGGAGAGGATGAGACGAGTGAACATCTTCAGTTAATTGCTCTCATAAGGTGAGTATTAAACTTAGAGCAATTATGAAGTGAAATGAACTACTAGAAAGAGTAGAATCGCTATAAGGTAAAAAGATAGGTGACACGACGATTTTATCACGTGGTTCGGTCAAGCGTAAAATGCTTGCCTAGTCCATATTGTGGTGTCCCAATGGATGAGGGTTGCACTCAACCCCTCTCAAGCGATCCACTAATCAACTTGAATACCACGGTTCTCTTTCTTATCTCAACTTTTTCTGTTGTGAGGAATCTCCACAATTTGGAGTCTCTCACGCCTTAAAGAGTTGATCACAAATAAATCACAAGAGTAAGGGGGATTAGAAGTACACACACAAGAGATAGAATCAAAGCGACACACGCACACAAGTCGAGAGAGGAGCACAAGAGACAACACATAAGAATTACAGCTCAAACACTTGCTCGAATCTCAATCTATCAAATCAAAAGTGTGGTCGCAGTGTCTCAGTGTTGTAGAATGTTCAATGGATGCTTGGTGTACCGCTCCATCCACCTAGGGGTCCCTTTTATAGCCATAAGGGTCCTAGGAGCCGTTGGAGCTCCATTTGGAAGGCCTTGATTGCCTTCTGTCCGTGTGCGCACTGGACAGTCTGGTGCACCACTAGACAGTTAACAGTGTGTGTGATTCCTTTCCTTGTTTGTCGAAGCCGACCGTTGCTAGTCTCTGGTCTCATGGCATACCGGATAGTCTGGTGGCGCACCAGACAGTCCAATGCAGCCTAGTGACCATTGGCTGGGCACACGTGGCGCCTGCTGATCGCCGCGGGCGAATGTTGGTTGAGCGCGCGGCTAGCACACCGGATAGTTCGGTGCACATGGGACAGTCCAGTGAATTATAGCTACGGCGCCCTGGCTTTTTCCCGAGAGCGGCCTGTTCATCGGGTGCGCCAGCATGGCACCGGACACTATTCGGTGTACATCGGACAGTTCGGTGCACCGCAGGCTGGTGCAAGTTTGGCTACCCTTAGCCAAACTTCTCCAATTGAATTTCTCTCGTTTTTGAGAAGTTCCCTAGCACTTAGTAGAACATAGTTAGTACCATAAACAATTTTCTAAGTGATAGAATCATACCTTTATTTCTCCTACAATACTCACAATAGCATGTTAGTTTAAAGTGATGGATTGAACACTTAATTACCAAAACACTTAGAAATGGTCTAAGGGCACATTTTTCTTTCAGTTTAGCCACGTAACCCGGAGTCGTCTGGCTAATGCGGACGAAGACCGGTAAGATATTACAGAGAGGACGTGAGATGGATATTGGGCTGAATAACAGCATGATTGTTTTAGTCTCAATCTATGTAGATTGTAGGGGACTGAATGAGTTTAAATCTCTAGCAAATGAAAATTTTTGTTAATTCCTTCTAATCTCTTCTAATCTATGCATAAGCACGGGATTTCCCATTCTTTGTCCAACGGCATCAGTAGTTCGATACTAATCGCCTTTCTATCTCGTCTTTTCTTTAAAAAAAATAATCAATTTTCCCTTTGTTTTTTCTTTCGTATATTTACTCTCTCACCATTCTCGAATACAATGCCTATGACTCCTAAATTTTGTATTGGATTAATTGAAACATATGGCGTTCTATTCATTGTTCACGTGGTAAAATTTGTAAACAGGGAAATTATGATTGTAAAAAATCCTTTTAAATTAGTTTTAATCTTTGCGTGCATGGTAATTTAAGTGTTTCCTTTTAAGTTTTTATTAATAGGTTACTGGTTAAAAAGAATATATTGAGCTGTCACACTGCTGAAAGGATCTCGGATTTTTTCACAGACATGTCACTAAGGTGTTGTTTGATTCATATATTTGTAACGTCATAAATAACTGATAAATAACTGATAATGTTGACTCATATTTGTTTAGGATTAAGCGTAATAAGATACCACACTAGAAACTAATACCGATATATTAAAACTTGTTACCACTAACACTCGAGTGTAAATCGTTACCGCTATTATTTAGGTTACATTTTATGAACAAACAGCACCTAACTTGCTTATCATTCATTCACAACATGCAAAACTAGTCATGTAACATTAGTCATGTAACATTCGAGGAGATAACGAAGTGACAACACAACCATGGCGGTATAAAGTTCTAACCAAAATCACATTACTCTGTGAACTTCTGCACATCAAATGGTTACAGTATCCATTCGAGATGTTTTTTATGCGCTTTACTGCAAAAATAGAAAAAGGGGCCGATGACAACAGAGCAACCTGAATCGCCTTGCAATGCGTTCATGAAATTCCAGTTGCCAACTTGTAACACATCATTCCTTCTCTAGCAACTATCCACAAACAAAAAGCCTACACAATATTCTCTTCCCATTGCTGATCACTGCTACTGCTCTAATCCTCTTCTTGTCAGAAAATAACTTAGATGACTCCTACCGATCAAGGCGATCAAGAACCGCAACCATGATGAATCATAGCAAGCTGACCATAGGATGATCTGGTGCAAGTTGTGCAGCAAGCAAGGTCGCCACTGCAATTGCCAAGGCAGATCGGAGCACAATGGACGCCGACCATGACGTTGTTGACAGAGCACTGGCGTCACTTGCCTTCAAGGATGCAAGCCACACCGAATCTTCCAGTTGCTCGTGGCTTGGCCTCCGAGACGAATGTTCGGATTTGTCGCTGCAAAAATGTCAAAAGAAATATTGCTCGCGTAAGACCATGTTTGCTTAATCTTGTAAAGCATGAACTTGTAAAGTTAATCTAAGCAACGGATGTGGAACCCTCTATCAGTCCGATGTGTTCCTTGCAGTCCCAACTCGGCAGTTGTGGTTTTCTAGTCACACAGCACACAAGGTGGCAAGGTGCCGAGTGGGGACCCAAGGAAAAAGATGGGAAAGAGAAGAGTGCAAATCAAAGCTTCTTTGCTTTTCTCCAAGCCTAAGAATTCCGAATGAAGACCTCGCCATTCTCACGTAGTCTATATCAAACAAAACCTTACAGCTCGAAATTGCAACTGAAGTTGAAACTGGAAGAAGGAATGATCTGATTTGGGCAAGGACCTGGTTGGAGTGGATTTGGGGCAGAAGGTGATGGTGTAATCGGTGTGGTTGCAGGTGAAGGTGGAGGTGGCGTCGTCGTAGGCGTAGCTGTAGGACTTGGGGCACGCCGACTTGAAGAGCTGGGAGTACTGTGACGGGTGGCAGGTGTTGGGGTTGCCGTAGGCGCCGTTGCAGCAGTACTCGGGGCTGCCGAACGCCTCGCAGGCGCTGCGGCAGGCGCGGCCGTGGGCGGCGCGGAGCTCGTCGGGGCAGCGCCCGTTGAGGTCGACGAGGCACCCCGTGTCGGGGCATTCGGGCGCGGTGGCCCGCACGAGCATGGGCAGGTTGTAGCCGTCCACGAGGCTGACGTCGTAGAAGTCCTTGCCTTCGGCGCCGTCGAGCGTGAACTCGGCGAGCGTGGCGGGCGGGGACGCCCCCGCGCCGCGGCACTCGACCTCGCCGGAGCCGCAGTCGCCCGTGGCGCAGGAGCCCTTGCCGGAGGCGGCGTCGAAGTCGCAGCCGGAGCGGCCCCAGAAGCGGCCCGACCACCCCTGCGGCGCGTACAGCGCGCGCGACTGCCCTGGCGCCAGCGCGAAGCCCGTGGTCTCCAGCGGCGGCGTCCCCGAGCCGGAGAGCAGGCCCGGCCACACCGTGTCGCCGCAGCGGTTGCTGAAGGTGAACGTGGTGCCGCACACCGACCCTGCGCGACGCACGCGAGCGCCGCACCGGGTTCCACCATCACCCCCACCCACCCACAAACCCAAGCAGCCCGTCAGTCCACGGCGGGCAAGTGGATCAGAGCCACCACGTACGTACCTTGGAAGAAGGAGAGGATGAGGACGGCGATCGAGGCCGGCGTGCCCGGCAGGCGCGCCCGAGATGCCATTGAAGGAACTGGAGCACGCTGTTGGGAGGGACGCGCGAGCGCGAGGCGTGCTGGTGGTCGGGGAGCTCGGTTGCGAGACTGGATGAACGATTGGTGCTAGCTAGAGGGAAAGGGAGGAGCCGGGGCGAAGGCGGCGGTCGGCAGTTGGGGCGAGACGGAAAGTGGAGGTGCAGGAGGAAGTGGGCCCGTATCGGCGGTATCCCCACCTCGCCTCGCTTGCGGAGCGGAGCGGGGGATGTGCCGATGTGGGGCTAGCTGCGGGAGCCGGGAGGCGTGCCGTGCGTGGCTTGCCGGTTTTATAACTCCCGGAGACGGCAGCAGATTCCAGTCAATTGAGACTGATGAGATGAGCGGTGGATTCCCTGTGTTTCGTTCTCTCGTCTAGTCTAATCTCATCGCTGCTACACTAGCAATCAGCGATTTGGAACGGTCCTGTTCACCGTCCCTTTGCTTGGGCACTTTTTCATTCATTCATTCATTTCGTGCGCGAGGAACTTGGCGAATTAGATTCCAGCAGAGAAAAATAGAGTAGTTTAGGCTAGAGATTCCGGGAGCACGAGGTGGCAGGACATGGAGCAGGCAGGACCAGTGGCTGGCTGATGATTGCCAGTTATTAGTTTGGCTTTCAGGTGTAGCGAGCGCTGGTGACTGGTGAGCAGAGTAGCTGGTGGTGACGACTCGGTCTTGTCTGGTTCCGCTCGCTGCGTAGAATACCTGGCGCTGTCACGCATCGGGACCGTACGTCAGGTCATTTCCTCATTGGGCGGGTTTTTTTTTTATTTTTTGTATATGCATACTAGTATGACTCGCGCCACGCGACACGCGCCCGATATTTCTACCGCGCGGGCGCCTGCGGAAATGAATCGAGGACGACTCCACGAGGAAAGCCTCGAGCAGCAAGCAGCAAGCAGCAGCTGCCCTGCTTCCCAAACCCCACACGGTGGCCCGCCCAACGCCCCGACCGGCCTCGGCCTGCCTGCTACTTTGTACCATGTGTCCTCCACTCGACTGCATCATTGGCGAATGGCGACGGCGCGATGTGCCATGCCGACCGGCCGGGGAAGCCGCGCGTTGGGGCGCACCCCCGGTCTGTCTGCTGGTGGGTCAAGGACTCAAGGCACTAGTAGTACACACAGTACGTTTCAGCCGACGTTTGCGGCGACAACTGACGGACCTACAGATCGACGACGCGCCGTCTCGTCTGGCAGTCGTATTAGAGCCTGAAATAGATGATAGAATGTATACATGACGATTCGCATCGTTAATCGCTTTGGCGATCGTGCGAAGAAATGACCAGCGAAACCTTGGACACCACCAGGCACCCATGCCTACCTCCGGATTCGGGCTCACATTCTGAGCAATGCAAAACTGCAAAGCTCATAACATTCGTCTGCCGCAGCGTCTAATCACCCTAACGGCCTAACCTCATTTGGTCTAGACCTGAAATTTTAGGTGAGGCTAAGCCGGGCACGGTTTACAAACAGGAGCTCAAAGTATAATTCAGCACAAAAAAAAAGTTATAGAAAACATTAATACTTTTCAATGGTTCTTTCATGCTCAAATAATTTTTATCTCTTCATAAAAGTTATAGAAAACATTAATACTTATATTCATTGTTGGGGGTCTTGTATGCCGAAGATCGCTTATATGCCGAAGATCACTTCTCTAACATCTGGCTTCGTCGTTAATAAGTGTATTTCAGAATTGTCCTCATTGACGGACGAATCTAGACTTCGACAAAAGCAGCGTACAAAAGCGCTTCGTCCATACGCAAGCAATAGAGATAATGGCCGAAGGCGGTGACTTCGGCCACAAGTCGAAAGAAGAAGATACCTGGTTGATGAAGGCTGTAACTCGTGGAGTCAAGAATGAATAAAGTACATTACTTCCCTAATACCGTTTGTAAGCAACATATGCAAAAAAAATGGATGGGCATTACTGTAAATCTGTGTAAAGTCGGCTCGTCTCCCCTATAAACAGTACCCTGCATAAAATACCTCTTGCTAGAGCTACAGCTTCGTAGTGCTTAGCCTTCGAAGAACCATCATGCATCCTAATGTAACGAGAGACATATTGAAAATGCCAAGGCAACATAGATAAGTTCTTATGTATTGTTTCATATGTCTCTTTGTGTCACATTAAACTTATGGTTTATGCGATGATATAAAACCTTCGTCATCCGTGTTAATACTCCTAAGGAATGTCAATTTTAATACGAAGGTTTTCATAACGCTTAGACTAGATTTTCACTACCTTCAGAAGTTCGAAATCACGTATATAACTATTTCATCTTTTATTGCACGTTTAAACCTTCGTCCTCAGATGATCACACCGAAGGTGTATTATCTGAAGAATGAAGGTTCTCATTTATCAATATTGTGTTGCCTTGTTTTTGATGCCATGCAACAATTGAAAACAACTGACCAACATTGGCGTCCACCTCCGGTGATCCTACGACCATGACGAGCTTCATCGCGACGAAGAATATGGCAAGCCATCAAGCTTCGTCGGCTTCCATGAAGAAGCTTATTCTCCCCATCATTGGGGGCTCGAGCTTTGAACCCGGCAATAAAAAGCAAAAAAGAGGCCTAGAGAAGGGTGCAGCATGTAGGTGTCCAAGGACACTACATCAGGACCAAATGGTCCCATATCCCTATTACCTTCTCTCAGCATGATCTTTGTCTCAAAGATTACCCGCACAGAAATGCCATGGTTATCTCTTGTGTTATCAAAGGTTTCGTAGTACACAATGTTTTTTTTGACACAGGCAGTGCTGCAGACATCATAGGCTTTCAGGCAAATGCAGGAGCCCGAAGATAAGCTCCAAGACCCAACTTTTCCTCTCTGTGGTTTCGGAGGACAGCAAGTAATGGCTCTGGTGAAGCTAATCATGCCCGTCGCCTTTGGCTACGTCAATAACACAAGAACAAAAGATGTAATGTTCGATGTCGTTGATATGGAATTCCCATACAACACCATCATCAAAAGGGGAACTCTCAATGTCTTCGAAGTAGCTTTGCGTTCAACTTATCTCTGCATGAAGATACCCAACAATCAAGGGGTGATATCAGTTTATGGCAGCCAAGAGGCAGCAAGAAGGGCAGAAGGGACCCTACAAGAGCCAAAAAATGTTTACAACATCGATGAAACCAAAGGGCAAATCCAAGGTCCTAAAAAGCTAGTAAAAGAAAAAGCATCTTCAGCGGATCAGCCGAAACTAATATATCTATGTGATGATGTCGTGGAGCAAAGGGTATTCTTCGGCAACTAGCTAACTTCGGAGCAAGAGTCCAATCTACGAAGGTTCCTATTTCATAAAAAAGATGTATTTGTCTGGTCAGCAAATGACCTATGTGGAGTGGATCGAAGTATAATATAGCATGCCCTTAATGTGGACCCAAGTGTCAGGCCACGCAAGCAAAAACTATAGAAGATGTCCAAAGATAAGGCCAAAGGTGCAAAAGCCGAAGTCAAAAGATTGCCTAGTGCTTGAGTCATAAGAGAAATTGCATACCCAGATGGTTGGCCAATAAAGTCATGGTCAAGAAATCCAACGGCAAGTGGAGAATGTGTATTGATGTCACACCCGGTTTTAGAAGGTAAACCGAATGCGAACTATGTACGTGCCAGGATCATAAATTCACGTACACACTGATTACATAGTTGGACATCATCACACATTGCTCAAAATAATGGCGGAAAATAGTACTTTATTACATCGCAATATCCAAGACATCCACATAGTCATTAGCTTAAGTCATAATCAAAGTGCCGAACGAAACACAGTAAGATAAAGCCTTCACAGGCAGCTGATTGTGGGTTTGCCACTATTCTAGTCTAGAACTCGTCGAAGTCTTGAAACTCCTGAAAGTCCTCCATGTTGCCTTCATCTTCTCCTAAGCACTAGGTGCAATGGGGACAACCTGGGGTTTGGTGTTTTTGAGCAAGGGTGAGTACACATCAACGTACTCAGCAAATGTCCCATTTGGCTAAAGTGGACTAGCTGTATGTGGGGTTAAGCTCAAAGCAGTTGCTTTAAGTTGGTCAGGTATTTATTACTAGTAGAAAGACATGTTTTAGCAATAATCCCAAGTTATTAACCCAAATAGTACTCCCTCCGAGAGGAAATACCAAGTACCATAAATATAATCATCATCATAAAAGTATCCAGAGTAACTCTAATCAAAGGAGCTCCCAAGGCTGCTCATAACCGCGAGCACGACTAATATACCAGTTTCTAACACTCTGCAAAGGTTGCACACTTTACCCACGAGTCGTGATCCCTTTTTGCCTTGGATCGATCAAACCCTCAAACACTACCAAGGTGAGTCGGCAAGGTTTCACTACGTAGCCTTTTCAAAGATTCTCCTAGTGTGTAGTTGACCGTTAGGTTTCACCAGTCGTACAAACACGGTACTCCTCCCTAAGGTGGGTGGCTAACAAAATCAAATCGAATGAACCTCGGCACCCACCCTTTGCAGAGCAAGAACTATGCCCGGGACCCATTGATAACACTATGGCGAAGCCAACTACACCCCTAAGTTCCTCCAATTAATTAGCTAAGGGCGCCCCATTCCACCCTCATGGTTAAACTGTTTTCCTGGGTGGTCATCTAGCGGATAGGTCCTTATGGAGAGATACTCAGGAAATAGTCCGAGCCTACTAAAGTATCACATGATCATCATCATAATCAAGATATCATCAACATATCATAAATATGCTCATCATGTTCATTGATTAGAGTAAAGCGGTAGCATGATACTAATCATAATAACCAATTCCCAAAGGATAACCAAGGATAGGAAAAACAGAACACTAGTCAATCCTTAGATTGATCATGGTATGCGGGACAGTGAATTATATAGTAAGTAGGACATAATCTGTTAGATGACACTTGCCTTCACCAGGTTGCTGCTTAGGGAAGTCTCCTGCAACACACTCGGGAACCTCGAACTACTCGATGTCTATGCAAGACAATCATTCATTCAACACACTTGGGGAATGACAAAAGAACAACACACCAAACATATACAATAGAGTGAACACAGGTTCATAAAAAGGGTAAAGACACACAGGTGCAATCTAGGTTTTGGGGTAGATCACTATGCCTAGTGGTCTATTGTTCTCTAACTAAGCCTATCTCAGTGAATTACTTATTTAAATAAACTTATTCTAGGGATGAGGTCATGCATTAAAGGGGATTAGTCTACAAATGTGAGCATATGAATATTCACTAGGGTTTGATCTTTTATTTTACCTTTAATGAATATTCTATACCCTTACACTAACCAAGAGACTAACCACAAAATTAAGACATAGAAACAGTGGGTGAACATAATTTAAACATATAGAGAATAATATTATGAACATTTTGCAACTTGAACCACCCGAATTGGAGTTCATATGCAAAAGTTATGAAATTTACAAGTTTTAGAATTCAAAAACACTAAACTAAACCTATTTCTGTGATTATAATAAAGTCCAAGGGTCTCTCTGCAAGAAACCAGGGACTCCGGCGCAAGAAAAACGGACAGCGGGTTGATTCCCGGAAACCCGAGGGGCTCTTTAACAAAAAGACCAGCGAAGGGGTATCAGGCGCTCTCGGCCATCCGATCACACATCAACGGCCGAAATCATAACTGCGGGCGAGAGTGCGCGTGCAGGCACGAGCGAGCGCTGACAGATGGGCTAGGGCAGTCAGCGACTCGGGGGTGCGGGTGGGCTGACTAGTCGGGTGTCACACCCGAGTTTTAGGGACCCGGGCGTGGACATAATCACCACGTGTGCTAGGACCAAGTCTCACACATATGATGACTCATCGTACAGAAAAAATGTCACATCTTTACTATATAATAGGAGTTCTGTACAAAATAAATAAATAGTTACATCATATGGAGACAACGATCCAGCAACCCAAAGTTGACTGGAAGACGACGGTCTAGACCTCTCACGAACTCATCACAACATCCTCCATGCGCCTCATCCTGCGGTACCTGTTCTTGACCTGTGGAGGGGTGTGAGACAGCAAGGGTGAGCTCACATATGTTCATCGCTCAACAAGTTGTGGGTAATAATGTGCATGAACTCACCAAAGGTGGGAGCCCATGTGAAGAGTAAGGCTTGCCAAAGAGGATGGTTAAAGTTGAGCGTTGCTTTTAAAGTTGGTCAAAGTTTTATTAGCAGTTACTAAGTATAAGTAGATACCAACCCAAATAAATAAGAGATCAATATTAATAACAACACCCACAATGCAATGCAATGCAAATGACAAATTGAGTTTAGTTTCATAAATTACTCATGTGAGGGTCCGAGCCACTCATGACCGTGAGCACGGCTGATACACCAGCTTTACACTCTGCAAAGGTTGCACATCTTTACCCACAAGTCATGTTACCCATCTACCAAGGGGTCATGAATCTCATACACCTCTACCAAGGAAGCGAGGTAGGGTAACACTACGAGGCCTTTACAAAGTTCCACTAGCTTTAGAAAATCCGCTACAGTTTCTAGGAAGCCCCAATGCAGGGATTCCTCGCCTGACCGCCATCACAGCAAAATCAACCCGAGGACCTCCCTACACTGACCACTCCCCTACTGCCCTTGCCCCTTTCAGGTAAGGTAGTCCTCCACTAGCTTCCCTAATTAGTCAGCCAAGGGCGTCCCATACCACCCTTGCGGTAGCACTGTTTTCCCGGATGGTTCTCCATGTTCCAATTAACAATTGATCTTATTATGAACAAAAATCAAACAACAACATAATTGGAACATGATCATAATGAAGTATTAGTTTCTCAAAACCAAGTAGAGCAATAGCAAATCTACCCAATAATTCATCTGCTTGCAAAGTGGGGGATAAACAATGCTAGGGAAATCTATTAGGTCCCATCAAATTAACCTGAGCATGTCACAGTGATTAATAGTGAACATTATTAGGTAAAAAGGAGTGATCAAGGGCACAACTTGCCTTAGACTTGAGATCCTAGGTACCAGGGTGATCTTCATATTCTCGTGACCTCACTGCTATTCATAGCAATACAAACATGCACTACTAGAGATATACTTATTTAAGACACGCATTTTAAGATGGATATCAGTGCATTTCATAGAAGTGTCTTTTATCATATGTTGACGAGTAAGGTAAGACGGTTTGATGGAGACCCGTCTTTAATAAATAAGTGTTTTGAGACAGTTACATCATAAGAAATGTCTTATATTGATTTAAGACGAATTGTTATTGAAAACCGTCCTAAATAAATATACCTTTTGAGTCATTAAGATTGCAAGAATTGTCTTAGATTTTGGTTAGTATATTAGACACTTCTGTATATGAAACCGACTCAAATAAAGGTATTATTAGAGTCGTCTAGATTATAAGGACTGTCTTAGATGTTAGTGAGTATAATAGACACTTCTAAATATGAAACCGTCTTTGTATGATATTTCTAATAGAACGTATTGTGAAAAGGTGTAGTAAATAGTGAATTTGACTTAGTTTGATGATATAGATGATATAAAATGTAAAACTTATCTCTGCAACTTGATATAGATGGTAAATTGGATCCACATGCGACCTGATCGTTAATATGTCACACAACAGGCCTAAGTCATATTTTTTAGCTTTAATCCCTAATCCCTATCATTTATGTACCAAGGGGTTTACGAAGGTATACCTATCCTATGCTGAATATTTCAGTACTGTTATATTTATATTGCCAAACTCAAAAACCTGACCAGTTCATAGATTCGGACTAAAAAAGGAAACCTAGCATATAAATGATTCCTTAAGCTGCTTCCTCGCTACGACATCCACGTCATTATTTTTAATTTGAATCACACGATCCACATCCAATGGATGCCTGCACTACTCTGGCTGCCTTGGATTCTCACCGCGACAGGATGCTTCCAGAAAAGTAGAGTTTCATGGTTCGCCGTTCATTTTTGGCAGCGGAACACACTACGACATATATGGCCTTTTATGACGAATAGTCGATGACATTAGAGTAATTGGTCATTAGATCTCCTTATTTATGACGATTTTCAGAAGATGACTTAATATAGCAACGAAAATTTAACCTCTATCATCAAAACCGTCATGACATATTCTAGCATCATGTTTATGACGGTTTTCTATGATGATATAGGAATCATCATATGAATAATTCGTCATAAACTTCTCAACATAATAATTACAATGATATTGCATGACAACGCGCACATCTCATAGATATATGATGTATTTAAAAAACTATTATCCATATTAGCTCGCGTGACTCACCATCAAGGGCAGGTCATATTTTCATATAGCCTTTTTTGTTTGACATGTTGTCATATATTATTAGAGTGTAATGAGCTTTTGTCGCTATAACTCAAACTCTTAAAAGAACTTGCATCACCAAGCAGAACCGAGAACTATAAGTCATTGCAATATATAAACATTTAATATTAATTAAAATTAATTAAAGTGTCAAAATATATTTATGAAGTTATTCCTTTCGTTTATGAAAAATGCTACATATAAATTCGCCATAGAATAACTTCATAAAAATATACCGAGGATGTCTTATTTTCTAAAGAAATAGATCAAAATAGTTAGAATCTCTCATCTTCGCGGAGCAAAGCTCGTAGCTCATGCGTCCACGTCACAGCTTTCTTCCACAGCCATTCGATGGACATCGCACGGGCACGAGTCTGTCGTTTCAGCTCTAGTGACGCGATGCTTCCGAACTAATCGGCCATCTTCTCTCCCTTGCTTCTACATCTGGCCGCCGCTGCGCTACACCCCACGCGGCCGCGCCTATGGCCGCCACCGCTGCGCTCCAGGTGACCTCCCGCGGTTCCACCTTTCTCTCCCTTCCTCCTCCCACCGCATCCCCAGTCTATCTATCCTCTCCACCCACCTCTACCGTAGCAGCGCGCCACCACCTCCGCGTACTATGTCTGGATCTCTGAGCCCACCTCCATCGAGGAGCGCCGCCGTCTCCTGCTCCAACGGCTTCACCTCCGACCCGTCGCCTCCCCCGCCTCACGGCTCGCCTCTACCTCCTGCTCCAGCGGCGTTCAACGCCGCCGGTATGGGCGATCTTCGTCGCTCTGGTGGACCACGCGACGGCGGTGGCGGATAGCAACTCAACTAGGAAGTACTTCGCCACGACGGTGATGGACTTCCAGCAACGGTTCGCGTTGGAGTCCATTGCTGGCATCTCGCAAGATGCCCCGACCCATCATCCATTTCACGCGCCAGCAAGAAAGTAGATAAGAACACATTGCATTTTCAGTTTTTGATGTCGAACACAATCGTTTAGCTCTACTTTCTGTGGAAGTAACCACAATACTTTATTACCCATATGCATGATCTTGGTCGTGTGAATTTCATAGAGCTTTCAACCATACATCTTCTGGTCATCTGTTCTGCACTTTAAATAGAAGATGTCCCGTCCTGGATAACTTTGGGAAGCCAGCCATCATAGCCCCAGACAGCACAAACCCATGGTGGTCGCTCCTTGAAGAAGCTGTGAAGAGTGCTGGCAACAAGCTTGGCAAGTTAGAGATATTCCCAGCCTCTACTAACGCTTGCTACTTCCGGCAGATCAGATTACCAGCATTTGGTTTTTCATCTATGACGAACACCCCGATACTGCTCCATGAGACCATGACCATAATGTGGTTTGTGTCATTGGTTTTGGTTTGGCCTTCTGATGCCATTAAGGTATATCCATTCTTTGCAATTGTTGTATCTAGCATGCTTGTTGAACCAACATTTTTGTATCATGTAGTTTCTGAGCAAAAACCAATACCTCAAGGGAATTGGGATATATGAGCCCATTATTTATAGGTCTAATCTTTTAATTCTGAAGGTAATAAAACAAGTAGTGGAAATGAGGAATAGCGTTTGTCACAATGCAACAATATGTGCCAATGCAATCATACATGCGAGAACTACTGTCCTTCACACACAAAAAAGGGGAAAATATTTTCTTCGTAATTGGTGCCTTGTCACTAGCTACAGAGGTGGAATGCCTGTTTTAGAGTTCATTTAGGTTTGGATTGTCAATCCTGTTTTAGTATCTTTAGTGCATTATATACATCAACTTTCAGTTCTGAAAATGTCTATTTGTTCATCCCTTAATGGTGTACCTTACCTTGGCAAGACCTAAAACAGTTGGAATGTTTACGTTATTGATTCTATTTCGATATCCTTAATGCATTATATGCATATGAATTCGCATATTTGATATTGTCTTTTAAATAACTATTTGGCTACATTTGAAGGACATCTTTAGGACCACAGTGACGGTTCAGATAGCCATAGATTCAGATGAAACAGGTGAGGTTCTACAATTTTCTTATTACTTTTTTTAAAAAAGTCTGTTTTACTCAAAGAAATTGAATTTTATATAGTAGCTAATTATCATTACCTTTCTAAATAACTATTTGTGCTACATTTGAAGGACATCTTTAGGACTGCAGTGATGCTTCAGATACCCACAGATTCAGATAAAACATGTGAGGTTCTACGGTTTCTTTATTATTACTTTATTTTTTAAAAAAAATGTCACCTACATCAGCTTGGTTAGTATTCCCTCAAATCACTGTTGATCCAATTTATGACCATTAAGAAAAAAACACGAGCATAGTCATTACAATATTTTCACTCTTCAAAGCCATTAAAATCCTACGAAGGAAATTGATGTTTGTACATTGTTTTTCAGGGCATATGTAGTCATAGTGCTCTCCTTCTATTTCCTGTCACTTGATGACCTGTTTCATAAAGCTCAATTCATATTAAAAAGGATACTCTGCATTCTCCTCATCTTTAAGTACGGTGATCCATATTTTTATAAACATTGTCTTGGAAAGCTGGAAGGTGCTATACATTATCCATGTGTTAGGTGGGCAAGTCATCTTACGCTAATGAGAAGGTAAACAATTCGATCATATTTAACTGTTTCTTTCTACGCATTGTACATTTACATTTCTTCCCTACTTACATGGTGAAGCTATCTATAACTTTATTTCAACAACGTAAGCTTCTCATAACTCATCTCACCTGCTGAAACTATTGATAACTTTATTTAGGCAAATTAGCAGCTTCTACGTAATTGAACTGTGTGATGAACCTGTCTACAATTAGACTGTAGTGTGTGCATCGTATACCATGAAGCGTTATAGGACCCTTATTTACTTAAGCATTTTGGGAACAATAGAACGATCTCTAAGCTATATGGGGGTCACATTTTGCTCTATTTCCTTAAGCAGAAAGAGGTGAAATGGCCCTCAAGCATAAATTATTAGTTTTTAGGAATCTCATGTATTGCTGAAATACTGGATTTTCAGTACCTACTTAGGGACAACTCACAATATCTGAGTTACATGGGTTACACTATATGAATATATGATTGCATTCATTTCCTTCAAATCTAGACTCGTTCAGAATCCGCTGGTGAAAATGGATCTTCTATGATCATGTCAATTCCTGACATTTAAAATACCTTTAACAGCTTAGGTTGAAGTCAATGCCTTGGCACAACTAATGACATGGAAAACAACGGTCTAGGTTAACATGGGCTTCAGATTGCATTGCTGGTATGATTTTTTCCCTCTGACAATAGATTTCAGTTAACATTTGTCATTTATAGTTTTCAGTCTAGGAGAAGTTCTAGCACTGAAGATAGCAGTAGTTTACCACCAACTTTTGAATTATATTTTATTTTTGACAGATGCAAAATCTAGCATTATTCCATCATTCCTACACATCCATATGACCTTTGTGATATGTCACAATGTGAGGTGTTCAAATGTGTCTAACTACTAATTATTGCCTTTTCCTATTTGTTGTATAGGGAAAGATGGAATGGAATTCAAATTTTGGTGGCCGCACAAGTGTGAAGACTTGAATTCATATATATACTTAGTTAGGCTCAACGTTAGCACAAACAGTTGATGACCAAAATTTTCAATTAGTATTTTAGTTTGGATTTAGAGTACACTTATGTATAAGTTATTTGATAATTGCTTGTTTATGAGATATTGAATGATACTTGTCTATATTATATTAATTATAATGTTATTACATATATGTGTATATGTATATTTCTCTTTCAAATTATTATAATGTGGTATCTCAAAAATAAATATAAATTGAAGAATTACGTGCCATGTAAGTCATTTCGTTTAAATCTTAATAAGACGGTTTCTAAAACGTACAATATCAGTCTTCTAAATAAGATGGTTTTTCTATTGCAAGCGTTTATTATTATATGATATTTTATACAGTTTGATAAATACTTTATGACTTATATTGTTCGTATTCTCAACGGTTGTTTAGAATAAGTGTCTTAAATAAAGACCTAATTAAAGACGGTTTATCGGACAAAATGACTTAAACAAATACCTTTTTAGACGGTTATAAATTAAAAATTGTCTTATATAATATGTTTTAAGACAGTTTACAACCATCTTAAATGTGGGATATCTTTTGCGACTCCATCAAATTTGGACACTTCATAAGCGTCTTAATAACTGAAAATTAACCGTCTTATATAACATGATCTGTAGTAGTGATGGTATAGGCAAAATTAACATCACACTAAACATAAGCACAAACTGCATAATAATAATCTATGCGTCGTAACGAGATTGTGGGTTCGAGAATCACAAAAATCGAGGTTACAGTTACGAAGTTATGATTTTCCGGAGTTCTTACATGTTTAATATAGAATCAACTAAGTGCATAATTTAAATCTATGTTTCATAACAATCCAAACTTAATAGATAATAAACAACATTATTACGAATTTAATGCAACTGGAATGGATCAATTTGGAGTTAAAATTAATTACTTATGAATTAATCAAGATTCTAGATTTATTTTTACCCTAAAAATCATTTTCTAAGAACTATTTTACTTAATCCAAACTAAAAGTTGCCTAGAGGGGTGAATATACAAGTTAAAACTTTTTCAACAAAAACTAGAAATAAACTGGGTAAAACCAGTTCAACAGGTGTCGAAACTGGTTCAACTAGTTTGCACGAGCTCAACTAAATGATGAGATGTAAAACTGAATTGATCTCGAAATTCACCTAATTAAATTTGGAAATGAGATGTTCTAAATGATCAACAGGGTTCAAAGTAGTAGATCTGAGAAGGGCACTTATCAAAATCCACACACCAAAAATATATAAGCAAATCTTCCACAGAATGGTGAAAGAACGAAGAACATAAACAAACACAATGAGCAAGAACACAAGAGACACAAAATTTATCCCGAGGTTCAGTCACACCACAAAAGGTGCCCTACTTCCTCGTTGAGGCGCCCATAAAGAGCCGGGTCTCTTTCAACCCTAATCCTCCCTTTGCCGACCACAAAGGTCAAGCTCACACATTAATCTTAGCTCAAACGAGCAGGTAATACAAACTTTCTTGTGGTCTTCCACAAGATTTGGAGACTCACAAGAGACACCTAGTCGTCTAGGAGCTAGAAGCTCCAAGAGTAATGAATCCACAAAGAACTCGATGTAGTACCAAGGCTCGAATGAAGAAGAGCAAGAGAGATTTGGAGATGTAGCACAAAAACCACAACTCTCAAACTCACTTAAAGATTTCTCTCCAAAGATTTGAAATGGGAGAGGCTAGAGATGTGTGAGAGAGTGGGAGGTGTTTCTCAAGTTAGAAATGGAGTTTGGGTCATTGTCGGCGTTTCGGACCGGGGGGGGTCCCTTGACCGACGAGTGAGATTGTCGCTGCGTGCCCCTGCCCAGATGGGTTGGCGCGGGATGGAACACAAGAGGTGGGGCTAGCCTTGTATTATCCTGCACCAGGGGTGCCGCTCGTAGTAGGGGTTACAAGCTCGTCACGAGAGGGAGAGAGAGAGAGGGAGCCTGTTCGTTCGCTCCTTCCCCCGTGCGAACCCCCCCTATAGGATGGTCCTGGACCTCCCTTTTATAGACGCTAGGAGAGGGTCTAGTTGTACAATGGGGGGTGTAGCCATGCGCTAACGTGTCCGGTTGAGAAATGCCTAAGCCCTGTGTACATGCCAACGTGGCTGTCGGGGGAGAGCCTGAGCCCTGTACACGTGATAGCGTGGCCGTCGGAGAAGCGCCTGAGCCCTGTAGGAGCACAGCTGGCAGTGCGGCAAGGATCCTACTGACGTCTCCTTGCTGTCGTAAGGGGCTGAGAGCCACCGGCATCATGGTTGCACGCGGGGCACCATCATTACCCGTCGCCGGGGTAAGCCAGATGGGACGCCGGTCTTGTTCCTTGTAGCTTGAGCTGGCTAGGGATAGGGTAATGATGTATCCCCTGTTGGCGCGGTCGGTCCGAGCCCAAGGTCGGGCGAGGTGGAGACTTCTCTTGAGGCCGAGGCTGGGGTCGGGCGAGGACGCGATTCCTCCCGAGACTGAGGTCGAGGCCGAGTCCGGGGGTCGGGCGAGGCGAAGACCTCCTCCCGAGGCTGGAGCCTGAGGTCGGGCGAGGTGGAGCTTCCTGTTGCGCCCAAGACCGAACTCGGTGGTTGATTGTGACTTGTTGTCAGCTTCGCCTAGGTGGTTGGCACGGCAGTCGGAGCGGGGCAGGCGGCGCTGTTTTCCCGTCATATCGGACAGTAAAAGAGAGGGGCGAAGTGACTGCGGTCACTTCGGCCTGGCCGACTGAGGCGCGTGTGTCAGGATACGGCGTCAGACGTCCCCTGCATTGAATGCGCCTGCGAAGCGGTCAGTTGGTGAGGCGGTCCGGCCAAGGTTGCTTCATAACGGAGCCTGCCCGAGCCGGGCTTCAGGAGAGCCGAGGAGGTGCCCGCTGCCTAAGGAGGCCCTTGGGCGAGGCGTGAACTCGTCTGGGACTACTGCTCCAGCCCGAGGCTGGGCTCGGGCGAGGTCGTGTCCCTTGGGTAGACGAAGCCTTGACTTGAACCACGCCTGTCAGTCGGTCTGAGTGTGTTTACCAGCCGTGATTAGGAGTGTTGGGGGTACCCCTAATTATGGTACCCGACAGTAGCCCCCGAGCCTCGAAGGGAGTGTTGGTACTCGCTTGGAGGCTTTTGCCGCATTTTCGGTGAGGGGACCGACCTTTCTCGGTTTTGCTTTGTTCTGGTGGGTGCGCGCGAGCGCACCCGCCGGGTGTAGCCCCTGAGGCCTCGGAGGAGTGGTTTGACTCCTCCGAGGTCTGAATGCTTTTCGTGGTGCCTCAGCCGGTCTGATCGTTCCCTCATGCGGTCTGGCCGTAGCCCAGGTGCATGGTCAGGTTCCGAGTTATCACGCTGGTAGGTTGACGCTGTCAATAGTTTGGCCGTAGCCGGGTGCGAGAGCAGCCCCCGAGCCTCTGCACGGAGCGAGAGGACGATCAAGGACTTTCCCGACTTTATCATACGCCCCTGCGTCGCCTTTCCGCAAGGAGGAGGGGGAAAGCGTCATGTTGCCCTCGGAGGGCGCCGAACATGGTGTTTCCAGTGAGCTGCTAACGGGTGATCCGAGTGGACGCCCGTGCCCTGTTCGTTAGGGGTCGGCTGGTGGCCCAGAGGTGCGCTCCAAAAGTACCTGCGGGTGATTCGCCGGACCCGGACCCCTTCGACAGGGTCCGAGGGCTCGATGCCTCCCTCCGGTGGGATTCCGTTACAAATCGTTCCCACCGGTCTCAGAAATGTCCTAGGGTACCTCGGGAGCATAGCCCGAGCCTCGGCCATGTATCGGACGTACCCAGAGTCATCCCTCGTGCTGCGTGCTTTGGGGCGACTATCGAACCCTTCTGAGGGGCCAGCCTTCGAACCCCTGATCAATAATGGGCGCGGAGCCCGAGCGCTCTAGGGCGTCTGTCGAACCCTTCCGAGGGGCCAGCCTTCGAACCCCTGATCAGTAATGGGCTTGAAGCCCGAGTGCTCTGGGGCGGTTGTCGAACCCTTCCGAGGGGCCAGCCTTCGAACCCCTGATCAGTAATGGGCTTGAAGCCCGAGTGCTCTAGGACGGCTGTCGAAACCCTTCCGAGGGGCCAGCCTTCGAACCCCTGATCAGTAGGAGGGCTCGGGGCCTGCTTCCTTCGCCGAGAAGGATCCTTTCCACAACATCCCCTTTCCCGGTCCTTGTAGCAAGAGAGAGAGAGAGAGAGAAGGAGGGGAAGGATACAAATTTAAATAAGGTGGCGCACCTTTTTTGACACGGTCGTCGTGGCGGAGGCGAAACAACGCCCGCCTCGCCTGCCAGAGGTGTCGCTTGCTCTGCCGGGGAGTTAATGCGACGGGACGGGCGATCCGCGTGGTGCCCGTTGTGCGTACGAGCCGTTCGAGGAACGGGACACGGGTGCGTCATCTTCACGCCGTGGGAGAGAGCTCTCTCGTCACTTCAGGAGGGGACGCGAGCCTGCGGGCGATTTGACCGCTGCTTCCATTCGTCTGCTGCTGCCATTACTGCCGGCCCACTTTTGGGGCCATGCCAACCGCCGCGCCTATCCCTGCAGCTGACTGACCCGTGATCGTTGCCCTGAATTGGCACTGTTGGGTCATGCGCGGGGCTGCCTCGAGCCGCGGCACCGGTTCCGTAGTCAAGGAGGCGCATCATTCGGTGCAAGTGGCGGTGCAGTTTCTTGCACATCGTAACCAGCGCGCCGGTTACATGACATGTGGGCCCGCTTCCTTTGCGCTAGTCCACCGGATGTGGTCGAAGCCGAAAGGGCGCACAATCACGGTGCGGTTGGATGCCTGTCGTGTGGCAGTCCACCCTTTCGGCCACCGGTTTCTACGAAGATGGGAGAACGGCTGTAACCACGGGGCGGTTGCATGCCTCACATGCGGCGGTTCGCCTTCTTCGCACTTCGGATCAGCTTGTATGATGTGTGGGACCCAGCCCCCGTGTCGTAGGGGGAGAACCCTGGAGTATGTCAGTGGAGACTTTGCCCGTGACGCTAAGGGGTGCAAGTGAGGAGGTCTGCCTATAAAAGGGGATCGATCCCCCGGGCAGTGGCCATGCCTTCGTTCTCCCCTCATGCATTGCGCCCTTCCACCTTTCGAGCCCCTGGATGGGGTGCACCAGCATCGCCTTGCTCTTTCTATCGTTGGAGGAGCGTGGCCTCATGGAGATCGGCGCCCTTCAGCCATCGCTCGGCTTCAAGGATTTTCGTCGTGCAGCCCAGCTGCATTCCCTCACCAATGGTCAGTTTGGTGGGGAGAAGCAAGCCGGGCTGCGGCCTCCGCCCCGCCCTCAGCTTCAAGGATCTTCATCATCCGGGCTGAGGCGGAGGAGCACACCGAGTGGGGGGTTGCTCCGTGGGGGAAGGCGAACTGCTGCTTCCTGGACAGGGTGCAGCTTTTCGTCCTTCATCCGGGCGGCGGTCGTGCCGCGTGTAGGCCGGCCACGTCCAGGTCCTCCTCGCACCGTCAGCTACGCCAGGGGGTCACCTCGCACGTCGTACGCCGCGAGGGCGGTACTTATGTTCTGGGACGGCCTCGGCAAGGACGAGAGTGAGGATCTGCCGGTGCGCTTTGGGGCGGCCGCTGTTCGCAGGCGCGGCGTCGGTGGGTTCGATCCCACGGATGGCGCCCTCCGACTCTTCGGCCTTAACAGCTTGTCCTCGCCCCTTGTGTGGGGATGTGGGCGAGGGCCTCTTCACAGCAGCGTCTGTCCTGAGGTCATCGCTGCTGCTGTTTAGCCGCCCAAGGTGGAGGTCATTGTCTCTGCTGCTGTAGAGGTCACCGGCGAGCCGCTTGGAGTTCGTTATCCCGCGGTCCCCCTGGTGTGGAGGTTGTTCATACCCACGGGAGCGGAACCAGAGTCCCGTTTGCAAGGGGATATACTGGGTTTTGTCGGAGCAAAATGTAGCCGCTTCAAGGACTTAGACATTTGTCGTAGGCCGGGAGAACCGCCGAGGGTTCTGCCGATGTCTAAGCCTGTGTAGCATAGTTACCCCAAGTATATGTGTTTGTTCTTTGTGGCTGTCGAGGCCTGAACATTTGGGTATTCGAGTATAAAGTTGCATTTCTTCCTCATTTCGAGCGCTGGGACTTGCCTGTTGCCTAGCTGAACCACTTAACCGAGCGTGAGTTGCCTTTCGCGGAAGGTGACGAGTGAGGTATCCATATCCCAGAGGCGTAGGAGTCCCTCGGCTCGGCCGACCTTGCCGTTCTAGGCCTCTTTCACCCAGTTTTTTAGAACCCTCGGCTGCTCTGCGATGAGCCAGAGCCGGAGGCAGCAGTGTTGGCGCGGACAGAGGCGAAGTCGGCTCGAAAAGAGACTTCGTCAGCCCGGGAGCTGGCGGCTTCCCAGGCCGAGGAAGATGTGGCAGTAGCAGCTGGAGCTTGGCCAAGACATCCGTTGGCGTCGTGCTGGCGTCCTCCCTTGGGTGGAGGTCCCTTCGCCCGGGTCGCCGTCCGAGGCCGGGCCAGGTTCCATCGAGGGTGGAAATAACACCGAGGGTGCTGCTGCTCCCCCTGCCGATGCCTGAACCTGCAGGAACAGTTTGTCTATAGCATGCGCATGTTTTTCGCGGCCGTCGAGGCCTAAACACTTTATCGTCGTGTTAAAAAGCTGTGTTTTCTTTCCTCTCGTTTCGAGCATCACGACTTGTCTGTCATTAGCAGAATCGTTTATCCAAGTGAGAGTTACTTTTCGCGGAAGGTGATGAGTGAGGTATCCGTATCCCGGAGGCGTAGGAGTTCCTTGGCTCGGTCGGCCTTGCAGCCGAGTGTTTGGACTTGTTCGGTAGCAGGATCGCTTATCCGAGCGTGAGTTACTTGTCGCGGAAGGTGATGAGTGAGGTATCCATATCCTGGAGGCGTAGGAGTTCCTCGGCTCGGTCGGCCTTGCCGCTTACGTGTACTCTCGTCGTTTTCAGGATTCCGCTATCGATACAAAAGTCGAAAGCACGAAAGGTCGTTTTGGTAGAAAATTTTTTCCGAGGAAAATTTTGACGCAGAGGGGGTTCCCCCCTTCTAGCCCCCGAGGGAGGGTCGGGCTTTGCTGAGGCAAGGCCGACCCTTCCTTGACGGTTAGACTTCATGTATGTAAAGAAAACGAGGTACATGAACGACTTAAAACATCTTAAGGGTAGAAGCGACGTAGCTGTTGGATGTTCCAAGCGTTGCTGTAGACCTCGCCTTGTTCGTTGGCCAGCTTGTATGTTTCGGGCTTCAAAATCTTAGCGATTTTGAAGAGCCCTTCCCAGGGAGGAGTGAGCTTGTGGCGCCCTCGGGCGTCCTGTTGCAGACGAAGCACCAAGTCTCCCACTTGGAAGCCTCGGGGCCGAACGCTTCAGGCGTGGTAGCGTCGCAGCGACTGCTGGTACCGTGCCGAATGTAGTAAGGCAACGTCCCGAGCCTCTTCGAGCTGGTCCAGCGAGTCCTCTCTGCTGGTCTGGTTGCTTCGGTCATCGTACGCCTTGGTCCTCGGGGAGCCGTATTCTAAATCCGTGGGGAGGACGGCCTCGGCCCCATAGACTAGAAAAAACAGCGAGAAACCCATGGCTCGGCTCGGCGTCGTCCTTAGACTCCAGACTACCGAGGGTAGCTCTTTCATCCATCGCTTGCCAAATTTGTTGAGGTTGTTGTAGATCCTCGGTTTGAGTCCCTGCAAAATCATACCGTTGGCACGCTCCACGTGCCCATTCGTCATGGGGTGAGCTACGGCGGCCCAGTCCACATGGATGTGGTGGTCGTCGCAGAAGTCCAGGAACTTTTTTCCGGTGAACTGCATGCCATTGTCGGTGATGATGGAGTTTGGGACCCCGAATCGATGGATGATGTTGGTGAAGAACGCCACTGCCTGCTCGGACCTGATGCTGGTCAAGGGTCGGACCTCGATTCACTTGGAGAATTTGTCGATGGCGACCAGCAGGTGCGAGAAGCCCCCGGGTGCCTTCTGCAAGGGACCGACGAGGTCTAGACCCCACACAGCAAACGACCAGGTGATGGGTATCGTCTGCAGGGCCTGAGCGGGCAGGCGTGTCTGCTTTGTGTAGAATTGACACCCCCGGCAGGGGCGAACAATCCTAGTGGCGTCGACCACCGCGGTTGGCCAGTAGAAACCTTATCGGAAGGCATTCCCCACGAGGACTCGAGGTGCTGCATGGTGGCCGCAAGCCCCCGAGTGTATTTCTTGCAACAGCTCTTGTCCTTGGGCGATGGATATGCATCGTTGGAGGATGCCCGAGGGGCTGCGGTGATAGAGCTCCTTTTCATCACCCAGCAAGACGAACGACTTGGCCCGCCGAGCCAGTCGCTGAGCTTTGGTCTCGTCGAGGGGAAGCTCTCCTCGGAGGAGATATTCCAGGTACGGGTCTGCTAGTTCGGATCTGGCGCGACCCCATTCTATTCCCCCTCGACGGGCAAGGCCTCCTCCTCGATGGCCGAGGGTACCTTGGGCTCAGCCGAGGCCTCCTCGGGCTCGGGCGAGGGTACCTCGGGCTGGGCCGAGGCTTCCTCGGGTTCGGTCGTGTCGTCGATCTTGACGGATGGTTGATGTAGGTCTCTAAAGAAGACGTCCGGGGGAACCATCGTCCGCCCTGAGGCTATCTTCGCCAGCTCATACACAGTCTCGTTGTACCGTCGGGCGATGTGGTTGAGCTTTAGCCCGTAGAACTTGTCTTCCAGGCGCCGGACTTCGTCGCAGTAGGCTTCCATCCTCTGGTCGTGATAGTGGGAGTTCTTCATGACTTGGTCGATGACAAGCTGCAAGTCGCCGGACCCCTAGCTCAACGGCGATGCGCAGCCCGTTGACCAGAGCCTCATACTCGGCTATGTTGCTTGATGCCGGAAAATAGAGGCGTATGACGTAGCGAAGATGCTTTCTGAGGGGTGAAACGAAGAGCAAGCCAGCGCCTGCTCCTGTTTTCATGAGTGACCCATCGAAGTACATGGTCCAAAGCTCGGGTTGGATTGGAGTTGTTGGTAACTGGGTGTCAGTCCATTCAGCCAGGAAGTCTGCCAAGGCCTGGGATTTTATGGCCTTTCGAGGGGCGAATGATAGCGTTTCGCCCATGAGCTCCACTGCCCACTTTGCTATCCTACCAGAGGCCTCACGGTATTGGATGATCTCCCCTAGGGGGAAGGATGACACCACAGTTACCGGATGAGACTCGAAGTAGTGTCGCAACTTTCGCCGTGTCAGAATCACTGCGTAGAGCAGCTTCTGGATCTACGGGTAGCGGATCTTAGTCTCGGATAGCACTTCGCTGATGAAGTAGACTGGCCTCTGGACGAGCAATGCATGCCCTTCTTCTCGTCTCTCGACTACGATCGTGGAGCTGACCACCTGAGTGGTTGCGGCTACGTAGATCAAGAAGGCTTCTCCTGCTGCAGGTGGGCACCAGGATGGGTGCATTGGTAAGGAGCGCCTTAAGGTTTTCTAGGGCTTCCTCAGCCTCGGGGGTCCAAGTGAAGTGCTCGGTCTTCCTTAAGAGGTGGTACAGAGGCAAGCCTTTCTCACCAAGGCGTGAGATGAAGCGGCTCAGAACCGCAAGGCATCCCACGACCCTCTATACTCCTTTCAAATCTTTGATCGGTCCCATGTTGGTGATGGCCGTGATTTTTTCCGGATTGGCCTCGATGCCCCGCTCAGAGGCGATGAATCCCAGGAGCATGCCTCGGGGGACTCCGAAGACACACTTCTCGGGATTGAGTTTCACGCCTTTCGCTCTCAGACACTTGAATGTCGTTTCAAGGTCAGAGAGGAGGTCGGAGGCTTTCTTCGTCTTGACAACGATGTCATCAACATAAGCCTCATCGATGTGTTGTCCAAACACGTGGTTCATGCACCTCTGGTAGGTGGCGCCTGCATTCCTCAAACCAAACGGCATTGTAGTGTAACAGTATATGCCAAAAGGTGTGATAAAAGAAGTCGCGAGCTGGTCGGACTCTTTCATCTTGATTTGGTGATAGCCTGAGTAGGCATCGAGGAATGATAGGGTTCCGCACCCAGCAGTGGAGTCCACATATTGATCGATGCGAGGTAGAGGGTAGGGAACCTTCAGACATGCTTTGTTTAAACTGGTGTAGTCTACGCACATCCTCCATTTCCCATCCTTCTTCCTTACAAGAACAGGGTTAGCTAACCATTCGGGATGGAATACCTCTTTGATGAACCCTGTCGCGAGTAGCTTGTGGATCTCCTCGCCTATGGCCCTGCGCTTTTCTTTGTCAAAACGGCGCAGGGTTTGCTTCACGTGTCGGGCTCCAGCTCTGATGTCCAGTGAGTGCTCGGTGACATCCTTCGGTATGCCGGGCATGTCCGAGGGACTCCACGCAAAGACTTCGGCGTTTGCACGGAGAAAGTCGACGAGCACTACTTCCTATTTGGGGTCGAGCTCGGAGCCGATCCGGACTTTCTTGCTGGCGTCGTTGCTGGGGTCGAGAGAGATGGACTTGACCGCCTCAACTGGTTCGAAGTTGCTGGCGTGCCGCTTCGCGTCAGGCGCCTCCTTGGAGAGGCGTTCCAGGTCGGTGATGAGGGCCTCGGACTCGGCGAGGGCCTCAGCGTACTCCACACACTCCACGTCGCATTCGTACGCGTGGCGGTACGTGGATCCGACGGTGATGATCCCGTTTGGGCCCGGCATCTTGAGCTTGAGGTAGGTGTAGTTGGGGACGACCATGAACTTGGCGTAGCACGGCCTTCCCAACACCGCATGGTAGGTTCCTCGGAACCCGACGACCTCGAAGGTAAGAGCTTCCTTTTGGAAGTTGGAGGGAGTTTCGAAGCAGATGGGTAAGTCGATCCGTCCGAGGGGCAGGATTCACTTTCTAGGCGCGATCCCGTGGAAGTGTGCCGCACCGGCCCAGACCTCGGACCTATCAACCCCCAAGAGTTCTAGGGTCTCGGCGTAGATGATGTTAAGGCTGCTGCCTCCGTCCATGAGGACTTTGGAGAGCCTAACGTTGCCGATGATCGGATCGACGACGAGCGGGTACCTTCCTGGGCTTGGCATGAAGTCGGGGTGGTCGCCTCGGTCGAAGGTGATAGGCTTGTCGGACCATTCTAGGTAGACTGGCGCTACCACCTTCACCAAGCAGACCTCCCGGCGCTCCTGCTTGCGGTGCCGAGCCGAGGCGTTCGCTGCCTGCCCGCCGTAGATCATGAAGCAGTTGTGGACCTCCGGAAACTCTTCTTCCTTGCCGCCCTCCTTCCTGTTGTTGTCATGGCCCTTGCCATCTTCTGCCTGAGGCCCGGTCTTATGGAAGTAGCGCCGGAGCATGACACATTCTTTGAGGGTGTGCTTGACGGGACCCTGGTGATAGGGGCTCGGCTCTTTGAGCATCTTGTCGAACGTGCCGGCCCCTCCAGGAGGTTTCCAAGGGTTCCTGTGCTCGGCCGCAGCGACGAGATTCGCGTCAGGGGCGTTGCACTTTGCTTGCGACTTGTTCTTGGCCTTCTTCTTCGTGCCCCTGTGGGCGGACGCCTCGGGGGCGTTTTTCTTCGGCTCTCCCTGAGGCTGCTTGTCCTTTCGGAAGATGGCTTCGACCGCCTCCTGACCCGAGGCGAACTTGGTGGCGACGTCCATCAGTTCGCTCGCACTGGTGGGAGTCTTGCGCCCCAGTTTGCTCACCAGGTCTCGGCAAGTGGTGCCGGCAAGGAAAGCCCCGATGACATCCGAGTCGGTAACGTTGGGCAGCTCGGTGCGCTGCTTTGAAAACCACCGGATGTACTCTCGGAGGGACTCCCCTGGCTGCTGGCGGCAGCTTCGGAGATCCCACGAGTTCCCAGGGTGCACGTACATGCCTTGGAAGTTTCCCGCGAAAGCCTTAACCAGATCATCCCAGTCGGAGATCTGCGCAGGAGGCAGATGCTCCAGCCAGGCTCGGGCGGCGTCGAAGAGGAAAAGGGGTAGATTACGGATGATGAGGTTGTCATCATCCGCCCCTCCCAACTGGCATGCCAGTCGGTAGTCCTCGAGCCACAGCTCCGGCCTCGTCTCCCTCGAGTACTTGGTGATGGTAGTCGAGGCTCGGAAACGGGCAGGGAACGACGCTCGTCGTATGGCTCGGCTGAAGACTCGCGAATCGGGTGGTTCGGGCGAAGGACACTAATCCTCCTCGCTATCACAGCGTCCCCCATGCCTGGGATGGTAGCCTCGATGCACCTTCTCGTCGAGGCGGGCTCGACGGTTGAGATGGTGGTGCTCGTTGCCAAGGCGATCCCGGGCGACAGGCGCCTCGTCCCGCGTGCGCTCAGGATGGACCGAGGCTTCCTGCATGCGTCGGGAGGACACTGCGCGGTGCTCCGAGGGGTTGGCTCACCTCTGGGAGGCAGAGCTATCGGCTCGTTGAACCGCGGCGCCTTCCAGGAGATTCTTGAGTTCGCCCTGGATACGCCGTCCCTCGATGGTGGATGGCTCTGGCATGGCTCGAAGTAGCATCGCCGCTGCAGCTAGGTCCTGGCCGGACCCGCTGACGGCCGGGGGCAGCGCTGCCCTGGCATTGTCGACAATGCGGTGTTGTATGTCTTGGGCCCGATGACAGGCTCCTCCGGCGAGTGTTTGGCCTGCCCACTCCTGTTCGATGTTCTGTCGGAGCTGCACAAGCCGGCCTGCTTCCCCGTTGACCCGGGCCTGCATCTCACGGATTTGCTCGAGCTGTATGTCCCGACCCCCCGCAGGGTCTGGGACCACAGCTAGCTCCCACGGGATGTCAATGCGAGATGCGGGCCCAGGGGGATCGTCAACCTCTGGCATACTGAGGTGGTTGCCTTTGTTGTGATCTCCCTGATCGACGTGGAAACATTCGCGACTTAGGCCATAACCCTCGTTGTCAAGGCCGTGGCCATCGTCAGAACAACCGGAGAGACAGTGGTCACATGCGGACATGAAGTCCCTCATGGCACCGGGGTCATTGAGGCTAGAGAATTCCCAACCGAAGTCGGGGTCATCCTCTTCCTCGGAACCCGCCGGCCCGAAGGTTGAGATGGCTGTCAGTCGGTCCTAGGTCGACTACATGTGGTACCCCGGAAGGTTCGGATACGCCTTTATGAAGGCGCTCACCGTAGCGGGGTCGCTAGGTGGATCGAAGCTGAATCGAAAGGGTACAGGATGGAAAACGGACGGTACCTCTTGGTCGATGGAAGGTGGTGAAGTCGCATCGGGGGCGGAGCACACCGTCATTTCAGGTACGAGGGTAATGCCCAGCAGATCCTTTGCGAGGGTGCTGGCGTCATCAGTCCGCTTGGGGTTGACACGTTGCAGGGAAGTGACACCCGCCGTCGTCTCAAGTGCGAGGACATTGCCCGACATGTCCCCCGGGGGAGTGCCGGCGTCGTCGACTTGCTCTGGTGCGACAGCCGACAAAGTGCCGCCTCCTGCGTGGCCATGGTTGCCCCGTCTCCGCCTCCTCCGGCGAGTAGGGTGGCGGGGACGACCGGAGTGCTCCTCTTCTGCCGCGAGGAGATGCTGTCGCCGAGCTCGCCACCGCCGGGCGAGTCGAAGACCGTCGTTGTCGTCGCGCCGCGAGGGGAGGAGTACCATGTCGTAGCTGCCGTCGAGGGACATGAACTCGAGACTCCCGAAGCGGAGCACCGTCCTGGGCTGAAGAGGTTGCTGAAGACTCCCCATCTGGAACTCAATGGGAAGGCGTTCGTTAACACGCAGCAGGCCCCTACCTGGCGCGCCAACTGTCACAGTTTTGGACCCGGGGGGTCCCTTGACTGACGAGTGAGATTGTCGTTGCGTGCCCCTGCCTAGATGGGTTGGCGCGGGATGGAACACAAGAGGTGGGGCAAGCCTTGTATTATCCTGCACCAGGGGTGCCGCTCGTAGTAGGGGTTACAAGCACGTCGCGAGAGGGAGAGGGAGAGAGAGAGGGAGCCTGTTCGTTCGCTCCTTCCCCCGCGCGAACCCCCCTCCAGGATGGTCCTGGACCTCCCTTTTATAGACGCAAGGAGAGGGTCCAGTCGTACAATGGGGGGTGTAGCTATGCGCTAACATGTCCGGCAGAGAAATGCCTAAGCCTTGTGTACATGCCAACATGGCTGTCGGGGGAGAGCCTGAGCCCTGTACACGTGATAGCGTGGCCATCGGAGAAGCGCCTGAGCCTTGTAGGAGCACAGCTGGCAGTGCGGCAAGGATCCTGCTAACGTCTCCTTGCTGCCGTAAGGAGCTGAGAGCCACCGGCATCATGGTTGCACGCGGGGCACCATCATTACCCGTCACCGGGGTAAGCCAGATGGGACGCCGGTCTTGTTCCTTGTAGCCTAAGCTGGCTAGGGATAGGGTAATGATGTATCCCCTGTTGGCGCGGTCGGTCCGAGCCCAAGGTCGGGCGAGGAGGAGACTTCTCTTGAGGCCGAGGCCGGGGTCGGGCGAGGATGCAATTCCTCCCGAGACCGAGGTCGAGGCCGAGTCCGGGGGTCGGGCGAGGCGGAGACCTCCTCCCGAGGCTGGAGCCTGAGGTCGGGCGAGGCGGAGCTTCCTGTTGCGCACGAGACCAAACTCGGTGGTTGATTGTGACTTGTTGTCAGCTTCGCCTGGGTGGTTGGCACAGCAGTCGGAGCGGGGCGGGCGGCGCTGTTTTCCCGTCATATCGGACAGTAAAAGAGAGGGGTGAAGTGACTGCGGTCACTTCGGCCTGGCTGACTGAGGCGTGTGTGTCAGGATACGGCGTCAGGCGTACCCTGCATTGAATGCGCCTGCGAAGCGGTCGGTTGGTGAGGCGGTCCGGCCAAGGTTGCTTCACAACGTAGCCTGCCCAAGCCGGGCTTCGGGAGAGCCGAGGAGGTGCCCACTGGCTAAGGAGGCCCTCGGGCGAGACGTGAACTCGTCTGGGACTACTGCTCCAGCCCGAGGCTGGGCTCAGGCGAGGTCGCGTCCCTTGGGTAGACGAAGCCTTGATTTGAACCGCACCCGTCAGTCGGTCTGAGGGTGTTTACCAGCCGTGATTAGGAGTGTTGGGGGTACCCCTAATTATGGTACCCTATAGTCATGCTCTTGTGTGTGGAGAGAGGTAGGAGAGAGTATATATAGGTGGGGCTTCAAAACTAGCCGTTGGACTGTTTTTGGCTATGGAGGACCGGTTGAACCGCCCTAGGACCAGTTCAACCGACTGGGGTAGGCTGACAGTTAGTCTGGCAGACTGTAGGTCAGACTGCAAAACAGGTCCTGACACTGGTTGAACCGCCCCTAGGGCCGGTTCAACCGCCTAGGGGTTAGACTGGCAGTCAGTCTGCCAGTTAGGAGGTCAGACCAGTCAGGTGACCCTGACACTGGTTGAACCGCCCCTAAGGCTGGTTCAACCGGTTTTGACCAGTGAGGTCCAGGGAAAAAACCACGGTTGAACCTCTCTGGACCCCGGTTGAACTTTCCATGTTCCCCGGTTGAAGTTGAAGTTCAACTGTAGTTGAAAAAGCTCAACTCAGCTGAAGTTCAGCTCAGCTGAAAAGCTCAACTGCAGCTGAAGAAGCTCAACTCAGCTGAAGTTTAGTTCAGCTGAAAAGCTCAACTGCAGTTGAAGAAGTTCAGCTGCTTTTCAACAAGAACACTCTAGGTTTCTCAAACCTAACCGCGGTCAACCATTGGTTTTCAAAAATAGCTTTTAAATATAGAGGCTTGAGCTTGGGCAAACACCAACCTACTTTTTGGACCCCCTTGATAGTACGATGATTCCTATACTCAAGTTAAATAAAATGTAATTAAGTAAACTCCTTGAGTAATTGGTGTCTCATGTGTGATTTCTCCATGGCATTGCTACATAAGGATCACAAACATCTTTGTCTCACCTCTTGAAGCAAGCACAAATCTAGCCTATGACTTGAACCATTTCACCATATATGAGTTCAAATCATGGCTTCAAGTCACCTTACTGATGAATCAACATGTTATAACTCTTCATAGCTGATTAGTTCATCGACTTAGTGCAAGTACTCTCTCTTCACCTTAGCCATGGTACCTCGGTCAACAAGCCGTCGCTTGACCTTCACCTTCGCTTAGTTCCTCGAAGCCCTTTCCTTGCTATCTTCACCCTATCAAGCCATTCTTGAGTCACATCATATTGAGCAT
This sequence comes from Zea luxurians, assembly GCA_029449295.1. Taxonomy (NCBI): domain Eukaryota; kingdom Viridiplantae; phylum Streptophyta; class Magnoliopsida; order Poales; family Poaceae; genus Zea; species Zea luxurians. Next base: position 61,198,940 of record JAOPSE010000011.1, on the reverse strand, counting down.
CCATTGAGAGAATCATTTATTCAATATTGTGAACCTTGCTTGAATGTCTTCTAGATATAACTGTTAAGATCAATCGAGCTCTAGTTTGATTCTCATAGAAGCATATATGGACTGATAGTAATATGGCCAAGCCAATTCACGATTCCTTATATCTTATTCACTTTGGCTCGACCAATCCTCTTAATCACTTCATCCTCTATTTTGATCATATGTTTGTAGTGATTTCTCAGGTATTGTCCATATATTCAAACCAATATAGAGATCATATTATATCCATTTGCATTGTCTCACTGGTTATTTAACCTTGTGTTGAATCTTTGTTCACTGATCATTATACACTATTCAAGTATGTTCATCATACTGAATTTCCTATTCAACACTTATCGAACTTGTTAGACCTTTAAATGTGTTGTTATCCAAATCACCAAAACTCACAAAAGGGATGAATGCACTTTCAATCTCCCCCTTTTTGGTGATTGATGACAACACATTTAAAGCTTACATAAGATTTGATAAATAAGACTTTGAATCCTATGATATAGTTTCCTCCCCCTAAATATGTGCATTTCAGAAAATACCAATTTTGTACTCAAATGCCAAAAGCACATATTTGGGTCAAAGTATAGACAACTTATATCATACTATTCATGGGGTGCATTGTGTCATAAAATAAACGTGATGCTCATGACATAGAATGTACTTATCAACTTTCTACATCTTATGTTTTTCTTATGACTTCCCCTTTTTGTTAATTATTTCTCCCCTTTTTAAAAGTCTTCTAACACTTAGTTACATAAGACTAAAGGTAAGCTTTAATGCAAAATTTCTCCCCTTTGTCATAAATCTCCAAAAAGGATACAAAGAATATAAAGGGTAGAAATTATGATTAAGCAAGATGGAAACACACTATCATGAAAAGGGTCCTTAGATGGCACAAAGGTAATGGAGAAGTGACATGAAGTGATGTACCTTTACATTTTACCTTTTCAAAGGGGTTCCAGACTTATGTTGGATTTAGAATTCATTTGCAAGCTCTTGTTAGCATAGTTGTGACATAGGTCCAAGATATCAAATGAAGATTGTCATACTAAATCGAAGGTGAATCTTGACACCTAGAGTCTAGATGTCATCTAGCATTTTCTTATCACAACAAGAGGCAATATAAAAATAGCACAAGTTTGGATTCTACAACTAGTGATCATGTACGAAAATACCAATTGAAAAACACCAATTGATACAATTTGATAGATAAACAGATCACTAATTGCATATTACACTAAGTTCTCCTCAAGTTTTATTGCACACATATATATAATCATGCAACATAAGGAATATGTGCACTATTTAATTAATTAAGTTCTAGACAGGAGAATTTATAAGCTATGCTACTTTAGACATTTGCAATCCAAAGGGATGTGATACATATTTACCAATTTTAGATGACATTGGAGTAGCATATACAAGAGAAACTCATTCTCTTATGAAATGTATAAAATATACATTTATTGGAGCAAAGAATCTTTGATGCCCATCAAATTTGCAGTGGAAGCGATTGTCTTTGCCTGAAAATTCCTTTCTAATTTGAGACCACACATAATAGACTTGGAAATGAAGTTAGTCTCAAAGATTCAAATTATAGACCATTCTCCCCCTAAATGTGTGCATACAAATGATGAATACTTGTTTAGCTTATGCACTTGGACTTGTGAGGCCATGGGATTAAGTTCTACATTTTGAACATTGGTACAAATAAACTATGAAATTGTACCAATTGAAGGAATTACTCATAATCAAAAGATATACTAATAGACATGATATGCAATATTTTAAGCCAAGATTCTTGAGAAGTTAGCATGTTTGACTCATACCTCACTAAGATGACTTAAGACAAACTTATGACATCACCACAAGAGGTATTAATCAAATATCTAGAGATTCTTTAATCGTCACCACAAGTGCAACCTTATGGCATGACTTAAGATATTGCATATACATGCACACACTAGCATGTAAGAGCCTAGATAGATAAATGTAATACAATAGTTCATGGAGTGACACACCTTTGTTTCATGCCACATGGTCTCCATTATAATCATGAATTTCCATCTTAGCTTTTGATAGGCTTGATATTTCAAAGAGAAAATTATCCTCTTCAAATGATCAAGAGAAACTCATTTTCTTAATAGGTTCAAGAGAAACTCATTTTCATTTCTATGGAACCATTCATCCTCATTCGATGTTCTCCAAGGTGTGAGACTACACAACATGAACTTGAAAGAAATCATTAGTTTCACAGGATATAGGCTAACTCTCCCTCAATTTGTGCATATAAGAGTACACAAAGTACACTTATGCACATCAACAATACGAGGTTAAAGGAGATTTTTCCACTATATCTTGGTTTAACACAAAATGCTTTACATAGATGATGAAAATTAAACCAATTGAAAGTTTAAGAACTTAAAGTATATCAATTGAAATTCTGAAGGGTAAAGCATGCTAATATGAACCTCAAACCTCATAATGAAGGATATTATATGATTATGTCACTACTTCTTCATTATTTGGTTTACAGGATAGTTCAACTTCCTTCTTGATTCAATGTGATTTCTTTTCTCTTTATGATTTCATCCAACCAAGTGATCTTGAACTTCATTCATCTTTTCTTGATTCGATCATACTTGATATGAGGCCAATTGAAACTCAATGATTGAAAGAACTGAGTCTCTTGTATTTGTAGATTTTGAATCCATCTTCAAACAACTTGGAAGGACCTTATTGAAACACTTAGAAAAGAGAGCATTAGAAACACAAGGGAGGGTTTCACAAATGATGATCCTTTTATACGGATGGCAAATGAATCATCATTCTTGAAACCCAAAAGGATAGACTAAATTCCTTTAAATTTGTGCACACATATAGTTGATGTCAAAGTTATATGCACTATTGAACATTTTATATTGCAAGGAATTTAACCTATACTATGGTACATCCCACTAAGGATAGAATACTAAAACAAGTGAAGGAGAGGAAGTTTTCATACCTTGGCCTCTTATCAACTTCATCTTACTTTAGTTGAATAATATCCTTTAAGATTGTGATTTATCCAATTTAAAACAAGCAACATCTCTTAACATAGATTTTCTATGGATAAACTTAACACAAGAGATGTCATTAGTAGCACAAGCACTTAGTTTCTTATTTAGCAACCCTTTATATGTGGAAGGCAAGCGAGTTGCTAAAATAGAGAAACCTCATAATATGGACTAAATTTCCCTTCATCCCTAATGCACAATATATTTTGAATGACATGGATAATATGCATGGTTGTTAAATGAAGTCTAAAGGGCTGACTTAATCCATAATTATGGTGAGTGTCTAATATAGAAGAATCAAATCCAAATTAACTAGATAGAGAATATGTCACATCATTTTGGATTGTTGACCATATGATATTATTCATTCATCTTCCAATTGGACCTTTATTTCATAATCAACAACTCATGTATATCCTCAAGTGCTTCTTTTTCCTTAGTGGCTACACAAGTCACAAAAGAGATAAGATTTGAAAATAATATGCACTTGAGATTCAGTTGTTACCACCCTTGCTACTATCCCCGAATATGATTTATACATTCATTATCGAGCACTCAACTTGATCCATTGAAGTAGTGATCCTGCAAAACAAGTTTAAGCTTCGTATCTTGGTACCCAATTTGAATTAGGTCCTTTGAGATTAGTAGTAAGAGCCTTGAGTACCCACACAATCTTTATTGTGGCCTTTCTCTTTGTGTAGGCATCCACATATACTTGACAACCATCTTACATGGTTTCAAGTCAATATTTAATCACACAGAAAAAAGCTAGAGTTAAGAATAGGTGCCTTTTCTCCTTTTCTTGATACATCATTGTGTTGCCTTTTTGATGATGAACCTAGCTTGACCTTGGGTGCACCTAGCCTATCAAGGCTAGTCGCACAAGCATTCATATCATAAAGACAAGTTATGCATGGAATTTACAACTTAGTGATCCAATTCAATGTGAAGCATATGGATACCGATTGAAGTAGGATTCTAAGATATCAAAATATGGGTTTCCAAAATTTAGAGAGTATGGATCGCTAATTGTACCTTTTATAGTTTAAAAATCATATCCATGTTAGTGCATATGTATGTGATGAATATCAACAAAAAGGATTCTTATGCACTTTTAGATTTAACGATAAGGGAATTTTAAACTGCATCAAGAGTAGCTATTTAGAAAACAAAGATTACAATCCATATGAATGAGATACAAATTTACTATTTTGGATTGTATTAGTATAGCTTACTCAAGGGAAATTTATTCTCTACGATACAAGATATATAATGTTCTCCCACTAGATATGTGCATCAAGTATTTGAATGACTTGCCACATGCACTTTCAATTCAGTTAAGAGTCTCATGAGGAGTACATTACATATCATGGTCAAGGCATGACAAATTTGCAATGAATTAACTTATCTTTAAGAATACTTACCACCAAGTAGAGCGTACCATTTGTTATACCAATTTTGAAAGATCTTACTACGATGGTGGTGCCATCGTAGTATTCTTCTTTTCATCATTTGTGGAGACTTCCTTCTTTAGCTTGTTATCTCTTTTCCTTTTAAAACTAGTCGAGAAGCACTTTGAAAAGTGGTACCAGTAGTACAAGGAAGTATTTAATGAATGATGATATTTATATATGAATGACAAATAAATCATCATTTATGAGGCATAAAGGCATAAATTAAATTCTTTTTAAGTTAATGCACATGGAGGAGTGAATTAACAATATGCACCAATTTACAAATTTAAGCCAAAAGGCATTTATCCTTCATATTGACATTTTATTTCCACAGAATACATTATTATCAATTGAAAGAGTGCCACTTGAAAGGAACTATTATTGATCAACTACCAATTGAAGCAACTAGTTCCATACCTTTGCCTGATCATTCCTAATATTTCTTTTAAGTGAGGATTAACCTTTAATGCTTGTGATTTTATCGATTGAAAGAGCGCAATCTCTACTTGTGAATTTCCATGAAATATCTTAAAAGAGATTGCATTACAAACACAAGCAATAGTTTCCTATTTAGCAACCTCTAGTATATGAATGACAAGAAGGTTACAAAAAAACGAAACCCCACGATATGAACTAAATTACCCTTACAAGCATCATGCATAACATCAATTGAAATAAGATGAAACCAGCATGATTATTTAATTAAGTTTACAGGGCAAGTTTAATTCATAGCATGGTGAGTGATTAATGTAGAAGACTCAAAACCAATTTAAACAAGAAGGAATACATCACATTGTATTGGATTGATCTTCTTTGAATGTTAAATGACACGTTCCATTTGAGAAACTCATTCTCATGTTGTGAGACTACATAAACACTTAGATAGAAACATTAGTCTCACAACTCTAGTCGTACAGAGAATTCCCCTTTTGGTAAGTGCTTTAAGAATTTGAATTTCTTACTTAGCACTCTATTCATTTAAGAACATGGGATAATACTCTTTATGTCTAGGTCATGGCAATAATACGATAATTAATTTGAAATATGCCACAAGATACATACAACCAATTTAAAGCATGTAGATTGTCACAATATAAAAATATGAACATGCAATCAACCATATAATTGGATCTTTTTCAAAGCAAGGTAAAATCTTTTAAGTTCATTCTGAAGTGTTTCATTTTTTCTTGTGTGACTACAAAAGACACCAAGGAATATACTTATTAAAAGTAATGTGCACTTAAGATTTAATTGTTACCATCCTTTGGATATCCCTTAGTTGTAGGCCTTTTGCTTGATCCCCACAAAGGTTAATCCTTATTCCCTACAACACAAGTTCTTGCTAGAGATGAATATGAAGTTAGACATATAACAACTCAATTCATCTTTGGGCCAATCTTAAGAGAATAGTCAATGTAAGATTGATAGCTTGAGATAAGAATTGAGTTAAACCGCTCAAGCACCCCAAAGCTTCATATCATCTCTAGGTACCTGCAAAACTTATTAAGTATATTTTGGTACCCATCTCGTGATGGGTCCATCAAGGTTAGCCAATAAGGACTTAGGCACTCAAATAGCCTTGGTTCTAGAATGTGGTGAACTCATCACCTTTCTAGCACAAGAGTCAAATTTGGGTCTCCTAAGCAAATCTGAATGTATTGACAAGTTAGGCTTAGGAGTTTTACCCTTTGGACAAACCTTGAATAGATGACCTTTTGCATGACAATTATAGCAAATGCGGTGCTTGTCCTTGCAATGCATTTTCCTTTTGCTTTCATCTTTCTTAATGGTCACCTTTCTTGATCGTGCAAGGTCTTGGTTCTTCATGTGGGGGCATGAATCAATTTCATGACCCTTCTCCTTGCATCAATAGCACCTTCTATCGCTTCTCTTTGATCTTTCTTTGTTGAAGCACATAGGTACATTGTTAGAGCAAATAGTATGAGCATTAATTTTCTTACCATGAATTTTGCTCATGCCCTTCTTGGAAAGCTTGGTATTCTTTTGAAGGGGTTTTGTGCATGCTACTGTTGTCCCCTTCTCAAGCTTTTTCACCATATTATCACAATTATCTTGAGAAGGTTGAGCATGACACTTTCCCTTCAATTGAGTCAAGCTCCTTCTTAGCCTCTCATTTTCTTCCTTGAGCTCATTGTTTTCTTTTGCACGGGAAATATTACTTGTTCCTGAAAATTCTAGCTCAATGGAAGATTGGTTTTCTTGAGAGCAACATTTGTTAGCCCATGATAATATAGTTTCTATTTGAGTACATGTGCATAAGTGAGGTCGGTACGATTTCAAATTAGTTAACACAACCTCATGAGCCATTTCTAACATGATATGTGAATCCATAAATTTATTATGAGAGCACACAAGCATATCATGTTTTTCTTGCAAAGCTAGATTTTTAATATTTAACTTTTCTATCGTGTTCTTGAGCATAACATTTTTATTTTCTAATTGAGAAATATATGATGAATGATTAATAGCTCTAATTTGCTCAATTGAAATGTCTTCATACCTTTGGATCAAATCATCATGAGAGCACTTTAGCTTCTCATGCTCTTTGGTCAACTTCTCTAAGTCTTCGATTTTTTCGACGAGGATATCTTCTTGCTTATGAAGCATTTCCTTTTGTTCTTCTGCTCTTTTCATGAGTTTGAGCAAGCTCATCCGGTTCTTCTTGCTTAGTTGAGCGAAGAATTTTTGAAGATCATCATCATCTTCACTGTCACTTTCATGTTCATCCTCATCCTCACTTTCGCTTTCACTGTCACTCCCATTAGCGACAAAGCACATATGAGAAGTGGATTTGAAAGACGAACCTTGTGAAGAGGTGGATTCGTCATTTGGTCTCCATCGATCATTTTCTTCTTCTTCAATCTTGTTCTTCGCCTCATCTTCCTTCATTTTGAGGAACATCCTTTCGGCGATTCTCATGGCAAGATCTATTGCCCTAGGATCAACATCTGCACCAAAAGGTAAAGTCGAGGTAACCTCAACTTTTTCAAGCTTAGAAGTACTTTTGTTTCTTAGTCCCCTCGACATGATCTTTTCCTCACACGGTTAAGCGTTAGAACGAGGATTAAGCTCTGATACTAATTGAAAGTTTTCTAGAGGGGGTGAATAGGCAAGTTAAAACTTTTTCAACAAAAACTAGAACCAAACTAGGTAAAACCAGTTCAACAGGTGTCAAAACTGGTTCAACTGGTTTACACGAGCTCAACTAAATGATGAGATATAAAACTGAATTGATCTCAAAATTCACCCAGTTAAATTTGGGAATGAGATGTTCTAAATGATCCACATGGTTCAAAGTAGTAGATCTGAGAAGGACACTTCTCAAAATCCACACACCAAAAAGATATAAGAAAATCTTCCACGGAATGGTGAGAGAACGAAGAACACAAACAAACACATTGAGCAAGAACACAAGAGACACAAAATTTATCCCGAGGTTCGGTCACACCACAAAAGGTGTCCTACTTCCTCGTTGAGGCGCCCACAAAGAGCCAAGTCTCTTTCAACCCTAATCCTCCCTTTGCCAACCACAAAGGTCAAGCTCACACACTAATCTTTGCTCAAACGAGCGGGTAATACAAACTTTCTTATGGTCTTCCACAAGATTTGGAGACTCACAAGAGATACCTAGTCGTCTAGGAGCTAGAAGCTCCAAGAGTAATGAATCCACAAAGAACTCCATGTAGTACCAAAGCTCGAATGAAGAAGAGTAAGAGAGATTTGGAGATGTAGCACAAAAACCGCAACTCTCAAACTCACTCAAAGATTTCTCTCCAAATATTTGAAATGGGAGAGGCAAGAGATGTGTGAGAGAGAGTGGGAGGTGTTTCTCAAGTTAGAAATGGAGTTTGGGTCGTGCTCTTGTGTGGGGAGAGAGGTAGGAGAGAGTATATATAGGTGGGGCTTCAAAACTAGTCGTTTGACTAATTTTGGCTATGGAGGATCGATTGAACCGACCCTAGGACCGGTTCAATCGCCTGGGGCAGGCTGATAGTGTGAGCACCTAGAGGGGGGGTGAATAGGTGATCCTGTGAAACTTGAAAACTTAAGCCACAAAACTTGGTTAATCGTTAGCACAATAATTGCCAAGTGGTTAAAGAGGAATCCTCAACAAAGCACAATAACCAACAAGGATCAATCACAGAGATGGCACGGTGGTTATCCCGTGGTTCGGCGAAGACCAACGCTTGCCTACTCCACGTTGTGGCGTCCCAAAGGACGAGGGTTGCAATCAACCCCTCTCAAGCGGTCCAAAGACCCACTTGAATACCACGGTGTTTTGTTTGCTTTACTCAATCCCGTTTGCGAGGAATCTCCACAAATTTGGAGCCTCTCGCCCTTACACTTGAAATTCACAAAGAACACGGAGCAAGGGAGGATTAGCAACGCACTCAAGACAAGAAATCACAGCGACACCACGCACACAAGTCGCAATGAGAGCTCACAACACAACTCAATGAGTTCACCACTCAACAAGAGCTCTAATTGCTATCGCAAAGAATCAAAGGCGCGGAATTGATGTCTTGGTGCTTAGGAATGCTTAGTAGATGCTTGGTGTACTCCTCCATGCGCCTAGGGGTCCCTTTTATAGCCCCAAGGCAGCTAGGAGCCGTTGAGAGCAATCTTGGAAGGCTGATCTTGCCTTCTGTCGACTGGCGCACCGGACATGTCCCGATTTCTTTCCATAAACAGCGCAGTCGACCGTTGGCAGCCTGGGAGCCGTTGGTGCACTTGACATGTCCGGTGCACACCGGACAGTCCGGTGCCTTCTTCTAGCCGTTGGCTCGGCCACGTGTCCCGCGCAGATTGCGCGGCTGACTGTTGGCTCGGCCGACCGTTGGCTCACCGGATAGTCCGGTGCACACCGGACAGTCCGGTGAATTTTAGCCGTACGCCGTTGATGGTTTCCCGAGAACGACGAGTTCGCCTGTGAGCGGCCCACCGGACAGTCCGGTGCACACCGGACAGTCCGGTGAATTTTAGCCGTACACCGCCGTCGAAGTCCCGAGAGCAGCCACTTTGCCCAAGCCAGCCTGGCGCACCGGACAGTCCGGTGCACCCAGACTGGGCATACTTTGGCTGCTCGAGCCATCTCTTCTCCAACTCGATTTTTTCTGTTTCCAGCACTTAGACACAATACATTAGTCCATAAAACAATGTACTAAGTCTGAGAAACATACCTTTATCCTTGATTTGTACTTTGTCCACCATTTTACAAATAGGCACCTGTGTTGGGCACTAAATCACCAAAATACTTAGAAATGGCCCAAGGGCACATTTCCCTTTCAATCTCCCCCTTTTTGGTGATTTATGCCAACACAACATAAAGCAAGTAGAACAAGTACAAAATCAATTCAACTAAGAACTCAAAATTGTTTTGATTCGAATTTGACATATATGGATCACTCTATGCCACCACTTGGTTTGTTTTTGCAAATCAAACTCAAATTCCTATCTCTAAGTCAAATCCACTTGTAGAGACATAAAGAGAGGTTTTCCAAAGAAATTTGATCAAGGATTTCAAAAACTCCCCCTTTTTCCCATAATCAACACTTCTCCCCACAAGAGGCCAACTTTTGACATAAGAGACAATAAAAGAGTTTTGACAAACCAAAAGCTCTAATCTACTATTTTCAAAATTTCTCAAGTGGTAGCTGATCCATCTATTGCTTTGGCCTTTATTTTCTCCCCCTTTGGCATCAAGCACCAAAATGGGATCAATCTTGGCCCTTTAACCCCATTGCCTCACCAAAACCTTCAAATAAGAACATAAAGGCAATAAGAGTATAAAGATGAACTTGGAAAAGTTACTCTTTTCATCGGAGTGCAGTGGAAGTCTTGCATGGTCCAAGTCCACCTTTTCCCTTTCAATTCTCCTTGGAGACTAAAACAACCAAACTCAAGTACATGGTTAGTCTCAAAGGGTCATGTTGTAGCACAGCTCCCCCTAAATATGTGCATCACTTGCAAACAGGACTTGTCAGGTCCAGGGAGTGTTTGTACAACTTGAGCACCACAATAAGCAACAAAATGTAGAATGAACATGATCAAAGGCATAAACACATGTATGCTACATTTCAATCCAAGTTCCGCGAATCTAAGATATTGAGCTCACTACGCAGCCTGCAAAAGGTCTTCTCATCTAGAGGCTTGGTAAAGATATCGGCTAGCTGGTTCTCGGTGCTAACATGAAACACTTCGATATCTCCCTTTTGCTGGTGGTCTCTCAAAAAGTGATGCCGGATGTCAATGTGCTTTGTGCGGCTGTGCTCAACAGGATTTTCCGCTATTCGGATAGCACTCTCATTGTCACATAGGAGTGGGACTTTTCTCAGATTGTAGCCAAAGTCCCGGAGGGTTTGCCTCATCCAAAGTAGTTGCGCGCAACACTGTCCTGCGGCAACGTACTCGGCCTCAGCGGTGGATAGGGCAACAGAGGTTTGTTTCTTAGTGTTCTATGACACCAGGGACCTTCCTAAGAATTGGCACGTCCCCGATGTACTCTTCCTATCGACCTTACATCCAGCATAGTCAGAATCCGAGTACCCAATCAAGTCAAAGTTAGACCTCTTTGGATACCAGATCCCGAAGCAAGGCGTAGCGACTAAATATCTAAGAATTCGCTTCACAGCCACTAAGTGACACTCCTTAGGATCGGATTGAAATCTAGCACACATGCATACGCTAAGCATAATATCCGGTCTACTAGCACATAAATAAAGCAAAGAACCTATCATGGACCGGTATGCTTTTTGATCAACGGACTTACCACCTTTGTTGAGGTCGGTGTGTCCGTCAGTTCCCATCGGCGTCTTTGCGGGCTTGGCGTCCTTCATCCCAAACCGCTTTAACAAATCTTGTGTGTACTTTGTTTGGGAGATGAAGGTGCCATCCTTGAGTTGCTTCACTTGGAACCCAAGGAAGTAGTTCAACTCGCCCATCATCGACATCTCGAATTTCTGCGTCATCACCCTACTAAACTCTTCACAAGACTTTTGGTTAGTAGAACCAAATATTATGTCATCGACATAAATTTGGCACACAAAAAGATCACCATCGCAAGTCTTAGTAAAAAGAGTTGGATCGGCTTTCCCAACCTTGAAAGCATTAGCAATTAAAAAGTCTCTAAGGCATTCATACCATGCTCTTGGGGCTTGCTTAAGTCCATAGAGCGCCTTAGAGAGCTTACACACGTGGTCGGGGTACCGTTCATCCTCGAAGCCAGGGGTTGCTCCACGTACACCTCCTCTTTGATCGGCCCATTGAGGAAAGCGCTCTTCACATCCATTTGGTACAACCTGAAAGAATGGTGAGCGGCATATGCTAGCAAGATACGAATTGATTCTAGCCTAGCCACAGGAGCGAATGTCTCCTCAAAGTCCAAACCTGCGACTTGGGCATAACCTTTTGCCACAAGCCGAGCCTTGTTCCTTGTCACCACCCCGTGCTCGCCCTGTTTGTTGCGGAACACCCACATGGTTCCCACAACATTTTGCTTGGGGCGAGGCACCAGTGTCCAAACTTCATTGCGCTTGAAATTGTTGAGTTCCTCCTGCATGGCCAACACCCAGTCCGGATCTAGCAAGGCCTCTTCTACCCTGAAAGGCTCAATAGAAGAGACAAAAGAGTAATGCTCACAAAAATTAACTAATCTTGAACGAGTAGTTACTCCCTTGCTAATATCACCCAATATCTGGTCGACGGGATGATCCCTTTGAATCGTCGCTCGAACTTGGGTTGGAGGTGCCTGAGGTGCTTCTTCCTCTTCAACTTGAACATCCTGTGCTCCCCCTTGATCATGCGCCTCCACTTGAGGTACCTGTTCGTCATCTTGGGTTGGGGGATGCACCATAGTTGAGGAAGACGGTTGATCTTGTTCCAAATGTTCCTGAGGCCGTACATCTCCAATCGCCATGGTGCGTATCGCGGCCGTTGGAACGTCTTCTTCATCTACATCATCAAGATCAACAACTTGCTCTCTTGGAGAGCCATTAGTCTCATCAAATACAACGTCGCTAGAGACTTCAACCAAACCCAATGATTTGTTGAAGACCCTATACGCCTTTGTATTTGAATCATAACCTAATAAAAACCCTTCTACGGCTTTGGGAGCAAATTTGGAATTCCTACCCTTCTTCACTAGAATGTAGCATTTACTCCCAAATACACGAAAGTACGATACATTGGGTTTGTTACCAGTTAGTAGCTCATATGAAGTCTTCTTGAGGAGGCAGTGAAGGTAGACCCTGTTGATGGCGTGGCAAGCCGTGTTCACGGCTTCCGACCAAAAGCACTCGGGGGTCTTGAACTCTCCAAGCATAGTCCTCGCCATATCTATGAGCGTCCTGTTCTTCCTCTCTACCACACCATTTTGCTGAGGTGTGTAGGGAGCGGAGAACTCGTGCTTGATCCCCTCCTCCTCAAGGAACTCCTCCACTTGAAGATTCTTGAATTCGGACCCGTTGTCGCTCCTTATCTTCTTCACCTTGAGCTCAAACTCATTTTGAGCTCTCCTTAGGAAGCGCTTGAGGGTCCCTTGGGTTTCAGACTTATCCTGCAAAAAGAACACCCAAGTGAAGCGGGAAAAGTCATCAACAATAACTAGACCATACTTACTTCCTCCTATGCTCAGATAGGCGACGGGTCCGAAGAGGTCCATATGTAGCAGCTCCAGAGGTCTTGACGTGGTCATCACATTCTTGCTGTGATGTGCTCCTCCCACTTGTTTACCTGCTTGACAAGCTGCACAAGGTCTATCTTTTTCGAAATGAACATTGGTTAGACCTATCACGTGTTCTCCCTTTAGAAGCTTGTGGAGGTTCTTCATCCCCACATGTGCTAAGCGGCGATGCCACAACCAGCCCATGCAAGTCTTAGCCATTAAGCATGCATCTAGACCGGCCTCTTCTTTTGCAAAATCAACTAAGTAAAGTTTGTCATCTAGTACACCCTTAAAAGCTAGTGAACCATCACATCTTCTAAAGACAGACACATCTACATTTGTAAATAAACAGTTATATCCCATATTACATAATTGACTAACAGATAGTAAATTATATCCAAGACTCTCTACTAAAAACACATTAGAGATAGAATGCTCATTTGATATTGCAATCTTGCCTAAACCTTTCACCTTGCCTTGGTTCCCATCACCGAATATGATTGAATCTTGGGAATCCTTATTCTTGACGTAGGAGGTGAACATCTTCTTCTCCCCCATCATATGGTTTGAGCATCCGCTGTCGATAATCCAGCTTGAACCCCCAGATGCATAAACCTGCAAGGCAAATTTAGGCTTGGGTCTTAGGTACCCAACTCTTGTTGGGTCCTACAAGGTTAGTCACAATTTCCTTAGAGACCCAAATGCAAGTTTTATCGCCCTTGCATTTTGCCCCTAACTTCCTAGCAACTATCTTCCCATCCTTTCTACAAATAGCAAAGGAAGCATTTAAAGCATGATAAATTGTAGAGGGACCATTCATAACTTTTCTAGGAACATGATGAATATTTTTCCTAGGCACATGATGAATATTTTTCCTAGGCATATTTCTACCATGCATATAGGAAGAGCTGGGGGCAAACATAGCATAAGAGTCATAGGCATGCGAGTCAAAAGCATTACAATTCCTATGAGACTGTCTTCTATCATTGTACATAAAAGCATGGTTCTTTTTAGTACTACTTGCCATAGGGGCCTTCCCTTTCTCTTGGCGGAGATGGGAGCCCTATGGCTTGTTAAGTCCTTGGCTTCCCTCTTGAAGCCAAGTCCATCCTTAATTGAGGGGTGTCTACCAATCGTGTAGGCATCCCTTGCAAATTTTAGCTTATCGAAATCACTTTTGCTAGTCTTAAGTTGGGCATTAAGACTAGCTACTTCATCACTTAATCTCAAAATTGAAACTAGGTGTCCATTACAGGCATCAATATCAAAATCCTTACACCTAGTGCAAATCATAACATGTTCTACACCAGAATTAGATTTATTTGCTACTTCTAATTTAGCATTTAAATTATTGTTAACACTTTGTAAAGTAGAAATGGTTTCATGACACGTAGATAGTTCATAAGAAAGCATTTCATTTCTTTTAACTTCTAAAGCATAGGATTTTTGTGCCTCTACAAATTTGTCATGTTCATCATACAACAAATCCTCTTGCTTTTCTAAAAGCCTATCCTTTTCATTCAAGGCATCAATCAATTCATTGATTTTATCAATTTTATTTCTATCCAATCCCTTGAACAAGCTAGAGTAATCTATTTCCTCATCACTAGATTCGTCTTCACTTGAAGAAGCATAAGTAGAGTCTCGAGTACATACCTTCTTCTCCCTTGCCATAAGGCATGTGTGACACTCGTTGGGGAAGAGGGATGACTTGTTGAAGGCGGTGGCGGCGAGTCCTTCATTGTCGGAGTCGAACGAGGAGCAATCCGAATCCCACTCCTTGCCAAGATGTGCCTCGCCCTTTGCCTTCTTATAGTTCTTCTTTTTCTCCCTCTTGTTCCCTTGATCCTGATCACTATCATTCTCGGGACATTTAGCAATAAAATGACCAAGCTTACCGCATTTGAAGCATGAGCGCTTCCCCTTGGCTTTGGTCTTGCTTGGCTGTCCCTTGCGACCCTTAAGCGCCGTCTTGAATCTTTTGATGATGAGGGCCATCTCTTCATCATTAAGTCCGACCGCCTCAATTTGTGCCACCTTGCTAGGTAGCGCCTCCTTGCTTCTTGTTGCCTTGAGAGCAAGGGGTTGCGGCTCGTTGATAGGACCATTCAAGGCGTCGTCCACGTACCTCGCCTCCTTGATCATCATTCGCCCGCTAACGAATTTTCCAAGGACTTCTTCGGGCGACATTTTGGTGTACCTGGGATTCTCACGAATATTATTCACCAAATGAGGATCAAGAACGGTAAAGGACCTTAGCATCAGTCGGACGACGTCGTGGTCCGTCCATCGCGTGCTTCCGTAGCTCCTTATTTTGTTAATAAGGGTCTTGAGCCGGTTGTATGTTTGTGTCGGCTCCTCGCCCCTTATCATCGCGAACCGTCCAAGCTCGCCCTCCACCAACTCCATCTTGGTGAGCAAGGTGACGTCGTTCCCCTCATGAGAAATCTTGAGGGTGTCCCAGATCTGCTTGGCGTTATCCAAGCCGCCCACTTTGTGGTATTCATCCCTGCACAAAGAAGCTAGAAGAACAGTAGTAGCTTGTGCATTCTTATGAATTTGTTCATTAATGAACATGGAACTATCCGAACTATTAAAGTTCATTCCACTCTCTACAATCTCCCATATACTAGGATGAAGAGAGAATAGGTGACTACGCATTTTGTGGCTCCAAAATCCGTAGTCCTCCCCATCAAAGTGTGGAGGCTTGCCGAGAGGAATGGAGAGCAAATGTGAATTTGAACTTTGCGGAATACGAGAGTAGTCAAAAGAAAAGTTCGAATTAACCGGTTTCCTTCTCTCGTAGTTGTTGTGGTCGTCGTCCTTTTGGTAAGAAGTAGACTCATCGCTGTCGTCGTAGTAGACGATCTCCTTGATGCGTCTCGTCTTCTTCTTCTTCCCTTCCTTCCGTCTATGGCCCGAGCCGGAGTCGGTAGGCTTGTCATCCTTCGGCTCGTTGACGAAGGATTCCTTCTCTTTGTCGTTGATCACGATTCCCTTCCCCTTAGGATCCATCTCTTCGCGCGGTTAGTCCCTTTGTGAAGAGAACGGCTCCGATACCAATTGTGAGCACCTAAAGGGGGGGGGGGGGGTGAATAGGTGATCCTGTGAAACTTGAAAACTTAAGCCACAAAACTTGGTTAATCGTTAGCACAATAATTGTCAAGTGGCTAAAGAGGAATCCTCAACAAAGCACAATAACCAACAAGGATCAATCACAGAGATGGCACGGTGGTTATCCCGTGGTTCAGCGAAGACCAACGCTTGCCTACTCCACGTTGTGGCGTCCCAACGGACGAGGGTTGCAATCAACCCCTCTCAAGCGGTCCAAAGACCCACTTGAATACCACGGTGTTTTGTTTGCTTTACTCAATCCCGTTTGCGAGGAATCTCCACAAATTTGGAGCCTCTCGCCCTTACACTTGAAATTCACAAAGAACACGGAGCAAGGGAGGGATTAGCAACGCACTCAAGACAAGAAATCACAGCGACACCACGCACACAAGTCGCAACGAGAGCTCACAACACAACTCAATGAGTTCACCACTCAACAAGAGCTCTAATTGCTATCGCAAAGAATCAAAGGCGCGGAATTGATGTCTTGGTGCTTAGGAATGCTTAGTAGATGCTTGGTGTACTCCTCCATGCGCCTAGGGGTCCCTTTTATAGCCCCAAGGCAGCTAGGAGCCGTTGAGAGCAATCTTGGAAGGCTGATCTTGCCTTCTGTCGACTGGCGCACCGGACATGTCCGGTGCCCGATTTCTTTCCATAAACAGCGCAGTCGACCGTTGGCAGCCTGGGAGCCGTTGGTGCACTTGACATGTCCGGTGCACACCGGACAGTCCGGTGCCTTCTTCTAGCCGTTGGCTCGGCCACGTGTCCCGCGCAGATTGCGCGGCCGACCGTTGGCCCGGACGACCGTTGGCTCACCGGACAGTCCGGTGCACACCGGACAGTCCGGTGAATTTTAGCCGTACGCCGTTGATGGTTTCCCGGGAACGACGAGTTCGCCTGTGAGCGGCCCACTGGACAGTCCGGTGCACACCGGACAGTCCGGTGAATTTTAGCCGTACACCGCCGTCGAAGTCTCGTGAGCAGCCACTTTGCCCAAGCCAGCCTGGCGCACCGGACACTGTCCGATGCACCACCGGACAGTCCGGTGCACCCAGACTGGGCAGACTTTGGTTGCTCGAGCCATCTCTTCTCCAACTCGATTTTTTCTGTTTCCAGCACCTAGACACAATACATTAGTCCATAAAACACTGTACTAAGTCTGAGAAACATACCTTTATCCTTGATTTGTACTTTGTCCACCATTTTACAATTAGGCACCTGTGTTGGGCACTAAATCACCAAAATACTTAGAAATGGCCCAAGGGCACATTTCCCTTTCAGATAGTCAATCTGCCAGTCAGACTGGCAGACTGCAGGTCAGACTGCAAAAACAGGTCCTGACATCGGTTGAACCACCCCAAGGGCCGATTCAACCACCTAGGGGTCAGACTGGCAGTCAGTCTACCAGTCAGGAGGTCAGACCGGTCAGGTGACCCTGACACCGGTTGAACCGCCCCTAGGGTCGGTTCAACCGGTTTTGACCAGTGAGGTCCGGGGAAAAAACCCCAATTGAACCTCTCTTGACCCCGGTTGAACTTGCCCTGAACCCCAGTTGAACCACTCTCGACCTAGGTTGAACATGCCCTGGACCCCGGTTGAAGTTGAAGTTCAACTGTAGTCGAAAAAGGTCAACTCAGCTAAAGTTTAGCTCAGCTAAAAAGCCCAACTGCAGCTGAAGAAGCTCAACTCAGCTGAAGTTTAGTTCAGCTGAAAAGCTCAACTGCAGTTGAAGAAGTTCAGCTGCTTTTCAACAAGAACACTCTAGGTTTCTCAAACCTAACCGCGGTCAACCATAGAATGTTCAAGAGATTTTTGGTTTTCAAAAATAGCTTTTAAATATAGAGGCTTAAGCTTTGGCAAACACCAACCTTCTTTTTGGACCCCCCTTGATAGTACGACGATGTAGGATTACGGGGAGGCTACGCTAGCGCAAAACAAAATTTTCAACCCCATAATACCAAGAACTACTGCAGTTATAGATCATGGAATTACCACTAGACGCGCAGAGCAGCGGAAGACGTCTCGATGTAGACGAACGCGTCGAGCAGTGTCGTGCAGTCGTCGGCGTCCTTCATGTCCTCGCACGGTTCGTCCTAGTGCTCCAGATGCAGCACCTCCGAGGTATCCACACGTACAGGGAGGAAGCACCGCGTACCGAACTGCTAGGTTCGTGACGGCGGCTTGGTGAGGGCGAGAGGTGAGCGGCGGCTGCTCGTTTGCTGGTGGCCCATTAGGTTAAACCTAACCGCGCCCCTGCCCGTCATTATATAGGCGTTATGGTGGACGGAGGCCCATCAGTAACCCTAAAGCCCAGTCTAATTTCGGATCTAATCCGAGTTAGGCTTCCTTCCCCTTAAGTGTGTGACCCTATAGGTTCACGTACAAATAGACATAGCCCGAGTACTCTTACTTGGCCCAATAATTGACAGCGGCCTCTAGCAAGACATGTCAACTCCTATGAGCACGTAAAGATCATATCAGACGAACCATTGCAACATTACGTACATGTTGTTCCCTTTGTCTCATGATATTTGGTCTGGCTCTAAGCTGGCATCTCTTTCTCGATACTGTGAATTGGAATCCTTTCAATGGTTAACTCTTAACCCTAGCACGGCCATGCATTTCTTGATCCAATCACTCGAGGGGCCTAGAGATATCTCTCTCACAAAGAGAGGGACAAATTCCATCTTGACTAACCATGCCTCACAGTATGCTTCCTGACAAACCCAAAACTACCTTTATAACTACCCAGTTACGGAATAGCGTTTGATAGTCCCTAAGTAAGTCAATTCACATCTTAAGAACATGCGACAATCTCAGGTCTAAGGATACAGTATTCATGTTGCAAAAAGAGAACTATATTACAATATCTCACGTTGGGTCGGTCCAGCCTATGTCATACATGCGCCCACATTATTAGTTTAACATCTCCATGTTCATGACTTGTGAAATGTAGTCATCAACTAATACATGTGCTAGTCATCGACTCTGACTAGGGACATCATTTAGAATAACCATATAAGTAAAGAATCTCACAAACAATTCACATAATTGCTAATCAATACAAGGTGCCTTCCATGGATATTCAATTAAGCAATATATATATCATGAATACAAAGAAATATGCTCATCTCTATGATTATCTCTAGGGCATATTTCCAACAGATGATTCCTATACTCAAGTTAAATAAAATGTAATTAAGTAAACTCCTTGAGTAATTGGTGTTTCTTGTGTGATTTCTCCATGGCGTTGCTTTATAAGGTTCACAAACATCTTTGTCTCACCTCTTGAAGCAAACACAAATCGAGCCTGTGACTTGAACCATTTCACCATATATGAGTTCAAATCATGGCTTCAAGTCACCTTACTGATGAATCAACATGTTATAACTCTTCATAGCTGATTAGTTCATCGAATTAGTGCAACTACTCTCTTCTTCACCTTAGCCATGGTACCTCGGTCCATAAGCCGTTGCTTGGCCTTCACCTTCGCTTAGTTCCTCAAAGCCCTTTCCTTGCTATCTTCACCCTATCAAGCCATTCTTGAGTCACATCATATTGAGCATCCATTGAGAGAATTATTTATTCAATATTGTGAACCTTGCTTGAACGTCTTCTAGATATAACTGTTAAGATCAATCAAGCTCTAGTTTGATTCTCATAGAAGCATATATGGACTGATAGTAATATGGTCAAGCCAATTCACGATTCCTCATATCTTATTCACTTTGGCTCGACCAATCCTCTTAATCACTTCATCCTCTATTTTGATCATATGTTTATAGTGATTTCTCAGGTATTGTCCATATATTCAAACCAATATAGAGATCATATTATATCCATTTGCATTGTCTCACTGGTTATTTAACCTTGTGTTGAATCTTTGTTCACTGATCATTATACACTATTCAAGTATTTTCATCATACTGAATTTCCTGTTCAACACTTATCAAACTTGTTAGACCTTTAAATGTGTTGTTATCCAAATCACCAAAACTCACAAAAGGGATGAATGCACTTTCACAAACACTGTGGACTAGGGACACTATTTCAGAAGAGTTCAGGTGGTTCTGCGTAAATTCCAGGAACATATTGTAATGGTTTTAGCCTTAACCTCGACGACAGGTTTATTTTAGTAAAACGCAGGGTATCTTTAGCAAATTGCTGAGGTCGAAGGGGTATCTTATTATCTGGGCCACGCGATCTGTTTTCAACGCTCCAGATTAGATCCCCAGCCCTGCGAACCGGTATGCTATCCGAGCCACCGGATAGCCGATCAACGTCACAGATTTTAAACCCTCGCGATCTAATCTCCACCGGGCGATCCACAATCCATGGCCACGATTTAATGAGGCAAGGGGGTTATGTCTCTAGTTAATCCCTGCCTATCGATCCAGCGTCAACGGGTCGATTGAATCAGAGCGCTATACTAGTATGGCCATCGGATCCATATAACTGTTGATCCACGGTGCAGATCAATCCAACCAGACGGTACCGATTGTTCAAATCAGTGCTGTTCCCTTCTGAACTAACGGCCAGCGTTCATCCTCCCAACACACCTCCTTACCATAGACCGCATGCGGCGGCGCCGCCCTGGCCTGCGGCGGAGGGCGCATCGACGACATGCCAAATTATGAGCTGATGCCCTAAGCCCTGTTCCGACCGGTGCAACACGATGAGGAGGCTGAGGCAAACTCAAATGAGAACTTCAAACCGGTGATGTGGGTGGAGACCGACCCATCCTTGAGTCGGGGCGGAATCCGTGGCAGGCGACTCGATGGTGAGCAATTCCGGGCGAAGGTGGTCGAGGCTCCACAATATAATGCTATGCTCAACACCTCCACGCGGCTACGAAGCTCTAGCACCGCCCTCCTGAGTGTTTTGATGGTGCAGGTCGGGCTTCCTCGGCGGCGCGACTGAAACGATGAAGGCACACTACTTTCTTCTCTCGGTACCAGGGAGTAGGATTGATGAAGGAACACGAGGGGGACGAGCTCCGGCACATGAATTTATGGCCACAGAAGGGGGGGGGGGGTCGGCAGGGGCGCCCACGAAACTCACGCGCCGGTCGTCGGTGAACTTCGGGTGTTTGTTATGTGAGCTGCGGGATGACAACATGGGTCCACTTGTCGGCGTGCGGCTCGGTTAAGCGCGGAGTTGAGCAAGCGGGGCCACACGGCAGAGGCAGCCGGCCAGCACGCGCACGCGGATTGGCCGAGCAACAGGGCCCACATAGCGGTGTTTAGGCGGGTGGGGCACGATGCGCGCAATGGGCCGACGAGGCAAGGAAAGAGAGATGGGCCAGAATCCGGTTCTGTAGCCCAATACAAAGGCAACCCAATACAAAGGTTTACCCGTTTTTCTTTTTCCTTTCCATTTTATTTCTCCAATTTCAAACTTCAAGTTCAATTAAAATCTAGTTTTAAAATTTAAATTCTATTTAAAGGCACCCACAAAACCCCAACATTAATGCAAAGTGTATTTAATTATTTTATTCTTTTGAGTATTGCTAATAATTCCCCCATATGACTTGTTTGCAAAATTTATGTATTCTAGTTAATTTCAAATTCAAATTCCAGTTTCAAGACCTACTTATGGCTTTGAATAATTGGATTTAAAAATACCATTTGTTTAATTTAAGAGAATAGTTTTTAAGGCTAATTTAATCCATCTAAAAATTCATTTTTTTCTTTTTTTTCAAGTCAACATTTTAGGATTCTACAAATTCTACCCCATTAAAAATTATCTCATCCTCGAGATTAATAAAAAGAAGGATGTATCCCTATTTTGCCTCAGAACATATGCACAAACAAAAATCTCAGCATGATGCACCACCCATTAATAAAACATAGGGTCAATAGACCTTATTATTATTCCTAAAATTGTAAATACTAGCTACTAGCTAAGGTATTACTTCGGTCTTACAAATAGTGCTCTCTATATATATATATGTTTATATAATTATTTATTCTAATCCTACTATTCATTGCCTTCTTCACCTTCAAACATCACTTCTTCTTGGTTTTCAGGTTCAGCTTTCACTTCTGCATGGTTGACCTATCCCTGTTGACAGATAAGGGCTAACTCTTGCCTGCCGAGGCCTATCCTTGCTTCATTGGAGCCGGAGTAGTATAAGCAGCCCTGTTGGGACAGTAGTTGGCATAGTGTCTAGACTGTCCACACTTGAAGCAAGACTTGTTTGTGGTTGTATTAGGAGCAATAGGTCCAGTTAGAGTGCTTGCTTGCAGAGGAGCAGTTTGTGTCTGTTGAGTTTGCTTCCCGGAACTGCCACGAGCAGGTGTACTTTTAGTAGTAGTATAACGGGGGCGGGTACTACTCCTAGTCTATCCCTGGTTAGTAGCCCTTTTCCTCTCTCCCAACTCAAACCTCTTGTTTTCCACAGCAATAGCTTTGTCTAGTAGTCTTTGGAAGGACGGGAACGTACGCGATATCAGTTGGTATTGTAGCAGTCCGATCAAACCTTCCAGAATGAGCTCCTTCTTCTTCTCATCATCCTCAACTTCCCTAGGAGCATATCGAGATAGCTGGATAAATTTGTCTCTATATTTGCTTACGGACATACCTCCCCGCTTGAGGGATAGAAACTCCTTTTTAATCTTCATGAGTTCAGCAGGAATATGGTAATTCATGAATTGGGTAGATAATTCTGCCTAGGTAATGGTGTTGAAAGCAGCATGGGCAACGCAGTATGCATCCCACCAATCCGCAGCAGGGCTGGTAAGGCGACCCGATGCATATAGCACCTTCTCTCTTTCCGAGCACTGAGCTATGTTGAGCATCTTGTCCACAGACTTTAACCAGTCATCAGCTTGCAGTGGGTCTGCGGAGTTAGAGAATGTAGGTGGCTTGTGACTCATAAACTCCCGGTGCTTATCCCTGGGTGGAGCTGGTGGTGGTGATGGAGGTAGTGGTGGTTGTTGCTGTCTTTTCAGCCGTTCTTGCCTCATCTCTTGACGCATTTCCAGCCATTCCTGACACATTTTCTGGTGTTCTTGCCTCATCAAAGCTTGCATTTTGTTCATCATGTTTGCCATTTGCTGCAGCATCTACATCCGAGCGGCAACCACTGGATCTGTCACTGCCGGTGGAGGATTTGGAGGATTCATTTCTAGTTGTGGTTGTCTAACAATCCTCTGGCGCTGGGCCCGCTCGGTCAGTGCGCCCTCCCCCTCTACCGCTGATGCCCCTGGCCCGCTTGACAGTGCTCGCCCGCCCGCGCGCGCGTCCTCAGCCGCAGATCTAATCTCAGTCGTTGGTTTTAGATCTGACGGTTAGATTCACCCGATACCCCTTCGCGTGGCTATTTTATTAAAGAGACCCTCGGTTTATTGGAAATCAACCCGCCGTCCCTGGTTTTCGCGCGCAGGCCCCTGTCATCTTGCAGATTGAACCCTGGACTTTTAAATATTCACAGAATTAGCCCTAATTTCATATTTTGAATTCCCAAACTTGTTTATTTCATAACTTTTGCATATGAACTCCAAATTTAGTGATTCAAATTGCAAAATGTTCATAGAATTATTCTCTGTTTAAATAAAATGGTTTCACTTATTGTCTGCACACTCTAATTCTTAGGATTGAATATGAACTAGTGTAGATGTATTTTTATTTATTTAATAAAATAAATAAAAGGAGAACCTTAGAGATTTAAACATGTGTAAGCTTGTGAGACTAATAATGTGTATTACATGAAATCATCTCTGGTCTGAATTTAGGTCACAATAAAATAAGTTGAACTATGTTTATGTACTTGTAAGTAACACTTAGTGGAATAGTAATCTATTTTCAAATAAAGTTGATATATGTTATAGTTTATGTTATACTTTGAATTCATTATCCCTTATGTAGTATTGCGTCTTTTTAAGAGGTGTTCTAATGTTTGTACATGTTTGGTGTGATGTTTATTTGTACTTTCCAAATGTATTGAATGCATGCTAGCTTTATTTAGACAACGAGCAGTCTGAGGTTCCTGAGTGTGTAGTTGGAGACCTCCCTGAGCAGCAACCTGGTGAAGGCAAGTGTCCTCTGACCTATTATGTCCTACTTACCTTATAATTGACTGTCCCGCATTACTTTATGAAACCTAAGGATTGACTAGTCTATATTTACCTTATCCTTGTTTACCTTTTGGGTTATGAAGGTTAGCATTTTGCTATTGCCTTAACTTAATCAATGAACATGATGTGACTATTTATGATACTATACTGTTATCCTGATTATGTTGATGATCTTGTGATACTCTAGGGGGCTCAGGCCTTTTTCGTGAGTACCTCTCCCTAAGGACCTATTCATGGAGTGACCACCCGGGATAACAGTGGAACCATGAGGGTGGAATGGGATGCCCTTATCTGATTAATTAGATGAACCTAGGGGTGTAGTTGGCTTTGCCGGAGGGCCATCAATGGGGGTCGGGGCGTAGTGCTCGTTCTGCCCAGGTTGGGGTGCAGAGGTTCATTCGATTTGGTTTTGTTAGTCACCCACCTTGGGGAGGTGTACTACATTTGTATGACTGGCGAAACCTAACGAGCAGCTATGCACTTGGGGAGTCTTCGTAAAGGCTACATACTGTATCCCTGGCCCTTCACCTTGGTAGTGAAGATCGGGTCTTGCAAACCCAGGCTAGAAAGGGATCAGGACTCATGGGTAAAGTGTGCGACCTCTGCAGAGGATTAGAAACTGATATATCAGCCGTGCTCACGGTTATGAGCGGCCTTGGGATCCTCTTTGATTAAAGATACAGATGATCTGAGATACAATGATTATATTGATGGTTTTGGTTCGATGATGATAATGATGCTTCCTCAATGAGGAAATGGTTCACGGGTTAACTATTACTAAAATTTGGCTTCCACTAATAATAAATACCTGACCAACTAAAAGCAAATGCTTGAGCTTAACCCCACATAAAGTTAGTCCACCTCAGCCAAATAGGACATTTGCTAAGTACGTTGATGTGTACTCACCCTTGCTTTCACAAAACACTAGGTTGCCTTTGGTGCAATCTATGCTCAGGTAAAGAAGAAGGCGTCGAGGCGGATCTCCAGGAGTTCCAGGACTTCGACGAGTTCGAGGATTAGGCTAGCGACCTCCCCCAATCAGCTGCCTGTGGTGGGTTAATTTACGTTGGCTACGTTTCTATTCTGTGTACTTTGATTATATTATGTAAATGACTCTAGTCTTTCATACTATTACTTACACTTTATTCTTATTCGAAGCATTGTGCTATGATGAGTCATTTATGTAATCGCCGTGTATGTGAATTTCTGATCCTGGCACATACATGGTTCGCATTCGGTTTACCTTCCAAAACCAGGTGTGACAGGTTTGAATTTGTATTTGAATTTATATTTGATTTGAATTTTGTTTGAAAACCCTGGAGTAAATAAAATAGAAAATCAATTGGAAATTCCAGGAAAATAGAAAATCCCATTTCGGCCTAGCTAGCCCAAGCCAGCCCAGCCGCGCGCGCGCCCGCGCCTGCGCACCCGCCCTACCTGACAGGCGGCCCCTGCCTGTCAGCGCCCTCTTACGCCCACTCACTCTTCCCCTCTCCTTCTCGCTGCCCAGTGGGGCCGACTTGTCGGCGCTGATCTCCTCCGCGCATGCGCATCTTCTCTCGCTGTCCCGCGGGCCCCGCTCGTCAGCCCGGCCGCCCATTCGCATGCCCGCTCTCACTGACTGGTGGGTCCCGTCTGTCGGTCCCATCCCCTCCGAACTGCCTATGCACGACCCGCGCGTCGCCGTGGACTCCGCGCCCACGACGCACATCGAGGTCGCGCCCATCCCTACCCCGGACTTTTTCTAGCTGCCCAGCACCTGCTCGCCCTCCTCTTCCCTCATTCGTGCACTCGCAGGCCTCAACACTCGCCTCACACCGCGCGCACGCCCAAGGAGTTCCACCGTCGCTCGCGTGGTCCGCCGCTCATTTTGCGGCTATCGTGGAGTCTCTGCCACGCCCGCTGCCTCGGTGAGTTCCGCTTCTTCGTCAGCAGCCTGGGACACCCCTCAGTTTGCCCCCAACGCCTTTGGTTTGCCCGGTCCGTGCTCACCGGCGTCCTCTCCATGCAACCAAAGCCCCACCACCTTCGACCCGAGGTCTCCCTACGTCCCTGTCGTTGCTCAAGCGCTCCAGAGTCTGTACTCGAGGTGAGCAACCCTCCCATGCCCTTATTTCCCCAGTTACTGCCCTAGTGTCTGCGTAATTGCTCGCTGGAGCGAGTTTACGCCGCCGTTGAGCCGCTCCACCACGGTCTACGCCCTCTGATGCCCCTGCGCCAGTGTCATGCCCACGCCTGAGTCCGCCATGTCGCCCTTAGTGCGCCCGAGTTCTTCCGCAATCCCCTAGGGGCCTTGATGTGGCCGTGCCCTGGTCTCCTATGAGACCTCGCCGTGGGAACGAGCGGCGCCGTCGCACTTAGGACCAGTCGCCCCGACCGCGCTAGCCGTTGGATCCCGGACATCCATCCGAGATCTGGTGGTATAGGTTTAATCAGGATCGATCTAATCTCAGTCGCTCGTTCTAGATCTGGCCGCTCAGATCTCCCCCTCACCCACGCCCTACCGCTGAGCCCGACCCGTCAGTCCTACCTCAGGTCGCTGACGCTCCGAGCCCACCTATCAGCGCTCGCCGCGCATCCGCGCGCGCTTGTCCGTGGGATCTGATCTCGGCCGTTCGTTCGCGATCGTGCGGTCAAGATGGCCTTATACCCTTTCGCGTGTAAATTTGTTAAAGAAACCCTTGACTTTTTAGTAATCAACCCGCTGTCCTATAGTTTAGCGCGCAGACCCCTGATGTTCATATAAATAGACACCTGACCTTTTTATTAATCATAGAATTAGACCTAGTTTTGTATTTTAAACTTCAAAACTTGTTTATTTCATATCTTTTTCATATGAACTCCAAATTGAGTGATTCAAATTGCAAAATGTTCATAGGAATATTCTTTGTTCAAATAAATTATGTGCATCCACAGTTTGTGCACTTTAATTTTATGTCTAAGCAATAGATTAGTGTATGTAATATTTTGTTTATGAAATAAGAAAATAAAAAGGAAAAACCCTAAGGATATTTAGATGTTAATTTTGTGAGATTAATAAGATGTCTTGTATGAATTTATCCCTGGTATAATTTTGTGTCTCACTAAAATTAGTGGAACTAAATTATGTAATCCATAATATTTAGGGAATCCCTAATCTCTAAGTGTACTAATCCACCCTAGCACCTAGGTTTACCTTTTTGTGTTATACGACTCTGTCAAACTTGTGTTCACTTGATTGCATTTGTTTGGTGTATTGTTCTTTTGTCTTTATCCAAATGTATTGAATGCATGATTGCTTTATTTAGACAACGAGCAGCCCGTGGTTTCTTAGTGTGTTGCCGAAGATCTTCCTGAGCAACAACCTAGTGAAGGCAAGTGTCCTCTTACCTATTATGTCCTACATACTTTATAATTCACTGCCCCGAATTACTTTATTGAAACCTAAGGATTGACTAGTCTGTATTTAGCTTATCTTTGTTTACCTTTTGGGTTATCATGGTTAGCTTTATGCTATTGCTTTAACTTAATCAACAAACATGATGTGAATAATTATGATACGATGATGTTATCTCGATGATGATCTTGTGATACTTTAGGGGACTCAGGTTGTTTCCTGAGTACCTCTCCATAAGGACCTGTTCATGGAGTGACCACCTGGGATAACAGTGAAATCATGAGGGTGGAATGGGATGCCCTTAGCTCATTAATTAGAGGAACCTGAGCTATAGTTGGCTTCGCCGTAGGGCCATCATTGGGGTCCGGGCATAGTACTTGCTCTGTCGAGGCTGGTTGTAGAGGTTCTTCGATTTGGTTTTGTTAGTCACCCTTCCTTTGGGGAGAGGTACTATGTTCATCAAACCGGAGAAACCTAACGTGTGGCTATGACCTCTGAGGAATCTTTGTAAAGGCTATGTAGTGAGACCCTGCTAGGTCACCATGGAAGTGATCAATGGAGAGTCATGATCTCCGGGCAGAATGGGAATCATGACTTGTGGGTAAAGTGTGCGACCTCTACAGAGTGTTAGAAAATGGTATATCAGCCATGCTCACTGTTAAGAATGGCCTTGGGATCCTCTTTGATTAGAAGAATTTTGGATACTCTTATGATGATGTTTAATGATGATGGTTATAATTATGATCTCTAGTATTTCCTCTTGGAGGGAGTACATTTGGGTAATAATTGGGTTTATTACTAAAACTTGGCTCTACTAATAGTAATAAATACTTGACCAACTAAAAGCAATTGCTTAACCTTAACTCCACATACAGCTAGTCCACTTTAGCCACATAGGACATTTGCTGAGTACGTTGATGTGTACTCACCCTTGCTTTAAAACCACCCCACCCCAGGTTGTCCCTAAGAGGAGATGCTGGCAACATGGAGGACTTTGAGGAATTTCAGGACTACGACGAGTTCTAGTTATCTTAGTGGCAAAACCCCAGTCAACTACCTATGAAGGCCTTATCTACTATGTTTCGTATTCCACACTTTGATAATGTTAAATGACTATGTTATAGACTCTATGGATGTCTTAGACATCTTGATGTAATAAAGTACCTTTCCGCTATTTACTTTGAGCAATGTGTGATGATGTCCAATTATGTAATCGTTGTGTACGTGAGTTTCTGATTCTGGCACGTACATGGTTCGCATTCGATTTGCCTTCCAAAACTGGGTGTGACAGTAGCTGGTCATAAACGGAAGGTTCTTTGGCGGAGCTTTGATTTGTTGTTTTATGTCAATATTGGGATAACTAGGCATATAAGGTGAATGTCCAAAGGTAACATAGAATCTACCAAGATGAGATAGATTTGTGATACTAGCTGTATTCTAATGGTGAGATTATATAGGTTGTCTAATTATTTTATAAACACCTTTTTTATGCTTATGTGTATATGTAGATGCAATTGTGGACATTACTTCACAACTCATCACATTCGATCAAAGATCCAAATCAGACAAGTGTCATAAGAACAAACATTGAAGTACATAGATACCTATAAAAGTAGTTTTGTTTTTGTCCCTAAGTGTTGGGGGTCTTCTTCTCCGCCGAAGGTCCTCAAGGCAAAAACACCTTCGGCAAAGTGATATAGAGGTCCTCTTTTCCTTTGTGAAGGTTCTCAAGACAAAGACCTTATGTAGAAGTAATATTGCCAAATGTCGAAGCTACCATCAGCTTTGGTTCAAGTCAAGCAGAAGAAGAAAAGATTAGATACACCTTAGTATTTCAGGTTGTCTATAGATAAATGTTGAGGCTCATGAATGTAATTTCACCCGGGCTGCGTCCCGTGCCTATAAATAGATGAACAGTAACACCGTACTGTTCACGCTGAATGGTAATCACTCTTTCGCGTCTTCACCTTCGAGCAAGCCGAAGGTATTAATGTAATATGAATTCTATTAATATTCATACATGTTTTATGGAATACAAATATGAATGAATTAAAGATATGCAGTTATTATCTTCACTCTTTTGTATTCCTGTTTTCACATTAAAGTGATGAAGGTATGTCCTTCATGACCTTCGTCTGATGATCATTATACCCATGGGGAGATAATGCTTCGGAAGACGAAGGTCCCTAATAATTAACAATTGTGTTGCCTTGTTCTTGATCCATAGCATTCGAGAGCAAGCATCCAACATTGGCGCCCACCTCCGGTGAACTCACTTCCATGACTGCGACAATGACTTCGCAAGGCAACCAAGCTGTGGCACTTTCGGCTATGAAGTTGGTGCTCCCAATCATAGGAGGCTCAAGTTCTGAATCAGCCAACAAGAAGCAAAAGAAGGAAGCGTAGAGAAGGGTACAACATGTTTGAGTGCAAGGACCCTTCATCATGTCCAAGTGGTCTCATATACCAATCACCTTCTCCTAGGAAGACCTTTAGCTCAAGGACTATCCTCACAATGATGCAATGGTTATATCTTGTGTCATCAAGGGGTTTCTGGTTCAAAATGTCCTTGTAGGCACAGGCAGTGCAGCAGACATCATCTTTGCAAAAGCTTTCAGGCAAATGTAGGAGCATGATGATAAGATACATGATGCAACACACCCCCTCTGTGGCTTCAGAGGAAGGTAGATAGTGGCACTCGACAAGATAACTATGCCGATCAGCTTTGGCTATGTTCACAACACAAGGACAGAGCAGGTTGTCTTTGACATTGTTGATATGGAGTATCCCTACAATGCAATCATTGGGCAAGGAACATTAAACACCTTCGAAGCAAAACTTCATCCAGCATATCTGTGCATGAAGATACCATCAGACCAAGGCCCCATAGCTATGCATGGGAGTCAAGAGGCTGCTAGAAGGACCAAAGGAATCTAGACAGATTCAAAGGCTATCCATAACATAGATGAAGCCGAAGCTCATCAGCAGTACAAGCACAAAAGAGATAAAGCTACCTCAATGGACCAGCTGAAACCCATGCTTCTATGTGAGGACATAGCTGAGTAGAAGGTGTTGCTGGGATCACAACTATCTGATGAACAAGAAAAAACCCTGTTGAGGTTTTTGTTCAACAACAAGAATGTCTTTGCATGGTCAGACAATGATCTCTGTGGTGTCAACAGAGATATCATCAAGCATTCACTCAATGTAGATCCGGCTATCAGGCCAAGAAAGCAGAAGCACCGGAAGATGTCCGATGACAAAGCCAAAGGTGCACGAAACAAAGTCAAAAGACTTCTAAGTGCCGGAGTAATCAGAGAAGTAACATATCTAGAGTGGCTGGCCAATACTGTAATGGTGAAGAAGGCTAATGGAAAGTGGAGAATGTGCATTGATTTCATAGATCTTAACAAGGCGTATCCGAAGGATGAGTTTCCTTTACCAAGAATAGACTCTCTGGTGGATGCAGTAGCTACTTCGGAGCTAATGAGCCTATTGGACTGTTATTTAGACTACCACTAAATTTGGATGAAGAAAGAAGACGAGCCCAAAACAAGCTTCATAACCCCCAGTGGGACATACTGCTACCTTCGGATGCCCAAGGGGCTCAAGAATGCTAGAGGAAGCTTAAGCAGGATGACTGCCAAAGTTCTCCACTCCCAAATTGGCAAGAATGTGCTGACATATGTTGATGATATCATAGTCAAAAGCACGAAGCAAGAAAATCACATAGCTGTTTTGCAAGAAATATTTGTTAATTTCAGAAGGGCTGGTCTCAAGTTGAATCCAGAAAAATGTGTCTTTGGAATGAAGAAGGGAAAATTTCTTGGTTGTCTGGTATCAACAAAGGGCATCGAAGCCAACCCAAGCAAGATAGAAGCCATACTTCGGATGGAGCTACCAAAGTCACGAAAAGGTGCCTAGAGGTTGACAGGAAGTCTAGCATCGTTGAATAGATTTATTTCAAGATCAGCAGAGAGGAACTTGCCATTCTTCGAAGTATAGAAGTCAGCCGAAGTCTTCCAATGGGGATCAACTTAGCAAAAGGCCTTCGAAGAACTGAAGCAGTACTTGATATAATTAACAACTCTAACCCCACCTTCCTCAGGAGCTCCATTGCTGCTGCATGTGGTTGCTTCCCACGCTGCGGTTAGTGCAGCGCTGGTATAAGAAAAGCAGGATGGCCAAGCAAAGAAGCAAGTGACAATGTACTTCGTCTCCGAAGTACTTAGCCCATCAAAGAAAAATTACATAGAGTTGGAGAAGGTACTATATGCTATACTGATGGCATCTAAAAAGCTTCGGCATTATTTCTAGACTACCATATCATAGTACCTTCTTCACAACCTCTCAAGAATATAATGAGAAACAGAGAAGCCATAGGTAGAGTTGGAAAGTGGGCTGCAGAGCTGAATGAATTCACTATTGATTGCGTTCATAGATCTTCGATCCAATCCCAAGCGTTAGCAGACTTCATTGCTGATTGGACGCTAGGGGCTTAGGACGAAGAGAGAACAAATGACGTCGAAGCTTGGACAGTATTTTGTGATGGGTCATGGGGAACCTTCGACGCAGGAGCAGCTGTCGTTCTAATTTCACTGTCTAAAATCAAAATCTGCTATGCAGCAAGGTTGGACATCAATTGCACAAATAACATTGCAGAGTACGAAGCCCTTCTCTTGGGGCTTCGGAAACTTAAGGCAATGGGAATAAGAAGGGCAATCCTCAAATCTGACTCACAAGTCATTTTGGGTCAAGTTGACAAAAGCAGTAAAGCAAGGTACCCGAAGCTCAAGAAGTATCTGGACACAGTCCGAAGGATGGAAGCCTCTTTCAAAGGTTTCTCTGTAAAGAACATCCCAAGAGGAGAAAATGAACATGCAGCTTATTAGCTAAGTCAGCGGCACATGGGCTTCCTCTACCTTCGAATGTATTTTTTGAAACAATAAAAGCACCTTCAGTCGAGCTCATGGAGAGAGCAGTCCTTACAATTTCGCTAGTGCACAATGAAGATTGGAGGACTAAGATTATATCTTTCTTGCAAGGCAATTGTCTTTCAGATGATGAAGCTTACAATAAAAGAATGGAAGCAAGAACAAGACCCTATGTAATCATAGGGGGAGAATTGTACAAACAAGGAGTCTGCTCCCCATTACTAAAGTGTTTGTCTACAACCGAAGGTCAAGATCTGATGAAGGAAATACATACAGGACTGTATAGAGCTCATATTGGGTCCATGCCTTTATTGGGGAAGGTTTTCAGACAAGAATTTTATTGGCCGAAGGCAGCTTCGGATGTAGCAGACCTAGTTCAAAAGTGCAAAAACGGCTAGAACTGTGCCAGAGACCAGAAACAACCTTCATCTTTAACCCAACTAATTCAGCCCACCTGGCCACTGCAAAGGTGGGGCCTAGATTTGCTGGGCCCACTTCCACCAGCACAAGAAAACTTGAAATATGTTGTGGTAGCAATGAAGTACTTCTCAAAGTAGATTGAAGCTAAGCCCCTAGCTACAATAACTTTGGCCACAGTCCAGAAGTCCTTTTGGCAGAATATTGTTTGTCGCTTTGGTGTGCCGAGCTATCACGGTTGATAACGGAACTCAATTTGATGCCGAAACGTTCAAAGCTTTTTGTGACCAGATCGGTACAAAAATACACTTTGCATCAGTGAGACATCCGGAATCAAATGGACTGGTAGAAAGAGCAAATGGAATCATAATAACAGGGATAATGAAGTCAATCTTCAACTGGCCCAGTGGAAAGTGGCTAGACGAATTGATAAAGGTAGTATGGAACCACAACACTGGTGTCTCGAGGTCAACAGGATTTACCCCGTTCAAGCTTCTGTTTGGGGATGAAGCAATAACACCGGAAAAAGCAAGAACGGGTTCAATAAGGACCTTAGCTTCGACAGAAGATGAAGAGTATTGCAAAATAACAAAAAATAGCATAGAAGGGACCAGACTGCAAACAATCTAGCACATCAACAAATACCAAGCCAAAACAGTCAAATGGCGGGATGAGACCGTAAGATTAAAGAATATTAAGCCAGGACACTTGGTGCTTCGAAGAGTGGCTAACCCAGATACACTGGGAAGCTTCAGCTTAAGTGGGAAGGTCCTTTCTTAGCGGTATCTTCATCAAGACCTGGTTCATACAGGTTGAAAGACATGGACGATAATGACATTCCAAGATCTTGGAATGCAAATGAACTTCAGAGATATTATGTGTAAACTATGTAATTTTCTTATTTTTCCCTATGGCACCCTTTTCCTTTCAAGAGGGGAGAAAGGTTTTTAATGGGGCCATAGGTTGTAATTTTCATTTTTTCTTATGCAGCCCTGTGCAATACAAGGGCCAAATTCCCCCACATGTAAAATGTAAAATCTAGGATTACACCGTCGAGTGTAAGAAAGTATAAAGAAGCTCCAAAGTCGTCTCTAAGGGGATGCAGAGCTAAGATGCCACCTAAGTAAAACGTGAAGCAGCTCCAAAGTCAATTCTAAGGGGATGCATAACTTAAATGCCACCAAAGTAAAAGGTGAAGAAGCTCCAAAGTCGTTCCTAAGGGGATGCAGAGCTTAGCTCCAAAGTCGTTCCTGAGGGAATGCAGAGCTAAAACACCACCTAAGTCAAAGGTGAAGAGACTCCAAAGTCGTTCCTATGGGGATGGAGAGTCTGGGTGTGTTTTCGTGTAAGTTTTTTTCCTTCGGCATACATTTGCACACTTCATCACATCATCTTGTGCATTCATACAAACATACATTAGACATTCGTAGGTTCATCATCATCGCATCAAGCATTAACAGGGAAAGTGGTGATTCCTGTCTTCAAGAAAATGCTTTGAAGATGCTTTGTCTCAAATGAAACCTCATTGTATACAAAGATGCTTCGTCTTAAATGAAACTTCAATGTATACGAAAGATGCTTCGATGTGAACGAAAAGAAGGGAAGGTGTTTTTTGCCTTCAGCTCAAAAAACTACGAGCATTGGTTTCATCCACAGCAAAGTAGATGACATACGAACGGAAGGTAAAGTAGCATTACGAAACATTTTACAAATATTTACAATAATTTGTTCACTTTCAATTACAACTCTTTGTCAAATGATACACTTTCTTGTACAAAGGATTTCCAAAAGTGTTTATACATATGTCAGCAAAAGGAGTTTCTAAGGCCTTCAGCGCTTCAGAATTAGCTTCGGCTCATTGACCTTCGGCACCATCACCCTGAAAAATGACAAAAGC
Source organism: Zea luxurians (assembly GCA_029449295.1). Lineage (NCBI taxonomy): Eukaryota > Viridiplantae > Streptophyta > Magnoliopsida > Poales > Poaceae > Zea > Zea luxurians. Next base: position 61,163,892 of record JAOPSE010000011.1, on the reverse strand, counting down.
AAGGGTAATGAGGAACATGGTAAGGGAAAATGTAAAATAAAAGCCTAATGGTAAAGAGATTTCTATACTTTGTTGTGCAGGTTTCGAGCTTCATCCCCAGCCAGCTCTCGGTCGCCCTTCGCCCAGATTTAGGTGATAAATTAGTTCCCTATGCTCCGGGCTTTGGCCGGAATATCAACAAAATCAGATGGTGATAGGCCGAAGTTTGGCCTGTTGACGGCTCTCACATGGTTGCATCTGGCCTTCATGAAAGCTGTAGCTATACCACGAGAGGCCACCAGCGCAGAGAAATCGTCGTGGCCGGTTATGACCTCGTCGAGGACATCAACTTCTTTTTCAATATGTTCGAGAGCCCCAGGAATATTTTCGAAAGAAGGGGTAACTTCTTCAGATGCGGCTCCAACAGAATTGAATATCCCCTTCAACCGAGCAATGCATTGAGTAGCAAAGCCGAAGCATCTATCCCGAAGATTTGTGATTGTCTCGCTCAGTTTAACATTCTTTTCAATTTGTGCTTCAACTCTTGCATTCAATGCTTTGAACTCGCAATCGAAGCGATCTAAGTTCTTTTCCTAAGTTATTCGAGCTTTGTCCAGCTCTCTGCTCAATTTTTCATTCTAAGAATGAGCTTCGACGAGTGAGCCTTCGGCTAAGTGCAGCTGGATGTCTTTTTCTTTCAAGGAATCTTCAAGTTTTTTGATTTTATCTTCAAAGCCTTCAACAATGATTTCATTTTTTCTGTCCTTGACATCCTGCTGCATCTTCAAGGCCTTGCTCAGTAGCAGACTCTGAGAAGTAAATCATAGTTAGAATACCCAAATCACCATGAAGGTACCAATAGGGAGCTATAGAGAAGTCTTACTTTGAAGTTTGAGCAGAACAAGCTGCCAATAATGTGTTGCCACCTATAGCAACTGATGTCCGTTTCCAGCTTCGGAAATCCAACACTCTTGGATAAAGTGCTTATGATTTTCGCCCCAGCGCGGTCGCGAATGCATCCCAAAATCTCTTCGTCGGCCCCACCGAAGCTAGCAACCGCAGGATATATCAAACTCTTTCAATTCTGATTTGTCCTCTTCAGAAGGTTCTTGGCCACCCAAATGCCGAAGGTCAAAATCTTTATCTTCTAAAGAGGCATCTTCAATTCTTTTTCCCTTGTCAGGCGCTGCTGCTACGTCCTTCTTGGCAAACACATCCGATATGAGTCTGTCGATTTCCGACATTGTGGTTGCGAGTTCATCAACTTCGGCTCCGGCGGTATCCGTAGCTAGAGCGGTTTCCTTTGATTGCAAGAGGCTAGTAAGATCTAGCCTTAGAGGACTTAGCAGTGCAAATGGGATGGATTCAGTCATTACCTTCAGAATTTCCGAAACTTCAGCAGCAGAGGGTGAAGGACGACCTATTGTCTTCTCTGGCACATCTTGTACCTTCGGATCTGCAGGAGATATCTTGGCAAGTTTACGCTTCTTGGGAGCCAAATCCTTCGGCTCTGATACAGTCTTCTGTTTCTTCAAAGCTTTCTGGTCCTCCTTGACTGTCCGGGTAGCTTGCCTACTCAAAATGCTGACAACCCTTTTTCTTTTAACCCCTCCGGCCCCTGCATCAAGCCTTTCATAGTCAGGATACTCAAAGTTAAGAGCATACATTACTCGGTTCAACCTTCGTTTTGGCCGGGTGCCGAAGGCAGCGGTCATTAGTTGATCTTCTTTCTTTGTATAATTTACAAGGATTTCATTGCACATGGTTTCTGTTAATTCTAACCATTTAGTGCATGGCTCTTTAAATCTCTTTTGGCATTTGAAACGGTAAGGAAGTCGAATGAGTTCATACTTTTTTTCCTTCTTCCTTCTTCTTTGGAATTCCCCTCCCACTTGAGGTTGGGAAGGTTCTATTTGCCAAGTATTCTTACACCAAATCACTAGTGCTAATATGCCTAGCCACCACCCTAAATTCCACCTCGACTAGTTGGCAGGGTGACCCTAGCTACATATTGTACAAAGGTCGAGTCATGCCGAAGCTCAGTTTCAGGGGACTCATTACCATGGTCATGAGCTTCTCCCTTTTCTTCTCATCAGCCTTCATGTGAAACCATTCACTAGTCCACCTGGTTGGCCATTTAGTGCGGTAGCCAGTCATCGGGCCTTGGTGTCCTTCTAGTATGCAAAATTATAGCACCCGAAGTTCTTGTGTAGACCATTGGCTCTGGCCTTCGTCTGATAGTGAAGTTCGTGCACTCGGGAGAACCCTTCGGCGTTAGCACTTTTTCCTTGGCTTCGGAGAGCCCATATGTAAATGCTGAGCCTAACAATGGCATTCGGGGTCAGCTGAGGGAGATATATTTCAAATCTTTTCAAAACTTCCCCTATCATATTGTACAGGGGGACCGAAGCCCTGCCCTAAAGAAACTCTTAAACACAACAACCTCATCTTCTTTCGGCTCCGGAATTACTTCTTCTCCAGCAAAGCGAATAAGTTCATCTTCACTTTCCCAAAAATAGCCTAGCTTTTTCATCACAACAAAGTCCTCTACTGTTACGGTCGATTTTTCAAATTCAATGTGACTAGATTTCATTGGGCTCAAATTGTTGTTGTCCTCCTCACTTTCATTGTCACTTTCGCCTTCGACCATAGCATGTTCAGCTTCAGCATTGGAGGCACCTTCGGCAGTAGCTTCTTCTGGCACAACTAGACCTGATCATCTCATCACTTCTAATATCGGTGCTATTTCAGTTACTTCGGCCTTGTCTCCCTCACAGGACACCCTAGCAGTGGATCTTACTCTGGCAATTTCAGTGTTTAGTTTCCATAAGACGAAGCTGATCTCAAGTGACGAAGCGCTTGTTCGAAAGCGCAATGCCGAAAGATTTGGCTTCGGTTAAAATTTTTAACAGCACAACAGTGCAATGACAATGAATGTTGTGGTAACTTCTCACCAACCTGTCTATTTATATAGTGCTACAAGAGAAGAAGGCGAACCTCCAGAGCGTGTATACTAGCTAAACGGTGGACCAGCCAGCGCTCGGAGTATTTTAATCGTTTTTTGATAACCAGCTCAGGGAAGGTGTTTTTTGGACCTTCGGTATTACAAAGCCTTCATATTTTCACAGATCAATCTCGTTATGAAAAAACGATCTAGCACCGCGAAGGGGAACTGTTGGAGGTCTTCTTCTCCGCCGAAGGTCCTCAAGGCAAAAACATCTTCGGCAAAGTGATATAGAGGTCCTCTTTTCCTCTACCGAAGGTTCTCAAGACGAAGACCTTGCGTAGAAGCAATATTGCCAAATGTCGAAGCTACCATCAGCTTCGATTCAAGTTAAGCTAAAGAAGAAAAGACCAGATAGACCTTAGTATTTCAGGTCGTCTGTAGATAAATGTTGAGGGTCATGAATGTAATTACACCCAGGCTGCGTCCCGTGCCTACAAATAGATGAACAGTAACACCATACTATTCACGCTAAATGGTAATCACTCTTTCGCATCTTCACCTTCGAGCAAGCCGAAGGTATTAACGTAATATGAATTCGATTAATATTCATAAATGTTTTATTGAATACAAATATGAATGAATTAAAGATATGCAGTTACTATCTTCGCTCTTTTGTATTCCTGTTTGCACATTAAATTGATAAAGGTATGTCCTTCATGACCTTCATCTATGATCATTATACCCATGGGGAGATAATGGTTCGGATGACGAAGGTCCCTAATAATTAACAATTGTGTTGCCTTGTTCTTGATCCACAACATTCGAGAGCAAGCAGCCAACACTAAGATTAGGTCTCTTATTCCTAATAGTCACTTTAGGTGCAGGATTTCAAAGTGTGAGATCCATTTTTGTCTTTAGAAGTGAAAAGGTAAGAGTAATCAGAGAAAAGACGTAGTAGATGAGAAATGATTAAGAAAAGTTTAGAAAGACTCAGAGTAGCGGTGGTAAGAAGATAAGGGTTATCCAGTGCTATCTAGGTTTCGTCCAACAATCAACATTCCTCTGATACCACTTCTGTCACACCCGGGTTTTAGGGACCCGGGCGTGGACATAATCACCACGTGTGCTAGGACCAAGTCTCACACATGATGACTCATGGTACAGAAATGAATGTCACATCTTTACTATATAATAGGAGTTTTGTTCAAAAAAATAAATAATTACATCATATGGAGACAACGATCCAGCAACCCAAAGTTGACTGGGAGACGATGACCTAGACCTCTCACGAACTCATCACATCATCCTCCATGCGCCTCATCCCGGGATACCTGTTCTTGACCTGTGGGGGTGTGAGACAGCAAGGGTGAGCTCACATACGCTCATCGCTCAACAAGTTGTGGGGAATAATGTGCATGAACTCACCAAAGGTGGGTGCCCATGTGAAGTGTAAGGCTTGCTAAAGAGGATGGTTAAAGCTGAGCATTGCTTTTAAAATTGGTCAAAGTTTTATTAGCAGTAACTAAATATAAGTAGATACCAACCCAATTAAATTAGAGATCAAGACTAATAACAACACCCACAATGCAATGCAAATGACAAATTGAGTTTAGTTTCATAAATTACTCATGTGACGGTCCGAGCCACTCATGACCGTGAGCACGGCTGATATACCAGTTTTACACTCTGTAGAGGTTGCGCATCTTTACCCACAAGTCATGTTACCCATCTGCCAAGGGGTCATGAATCCCATACACCTCTACCAAGGAAGCAAGGCAGGGTAACACTATGAGGCCTTTACAAAGTTCCACTAGCTTCAGAAAACCCGCTATAGTTTCTAGGAGGCCCTAATGCAGGGAACCCTCGCCTGACTGCCATCGCAGCAAAATCAACCTGAGGACCTCCCTACACCGACCACTCCCCTACTGCCCTTTCCCCTTTTGGGTAAGGTAGTCCTCCACTAGCTTCCCTAATTAGTCAGCCAAGGGCGTCCCATAGCACCCTTGTGGTAGCACTGTTTTCCTGGGTGGTTCTCCATGTTCCAATTAACAATATGATCTTATCATGAACAATAATCAAACAACAGCATAATTGGAACATGATCATAATGAAGTATTAGTTTCCCAAAACCAGGTAGAGCAATATCAAATCTACCTAATAATTCATCTGTTTGCAATGTGGGGGATAAACAATGCTAGGGAAACCTATTAGGTCCCATCAAATTAACCTGAGCATGTCACAGTGATTAATAGTGAATATTATTAGGTAAAAAGGAGTGATCAAGGGCACAACTTGCCCTAGACTTGAGATCCCAGGTACCAGGGTGATCTTCAGATTCTCGTGACCTCACTGTTATTCGTAGCAATACAAACATGGTATAGGCAAAATTAACATCACACCAAACATAAGCACAAACTGCATAATAATAATCTACGCGTTGTAACAAGATCGTGGGTTCAAGAATCACTAAAATCGGGGTTACGGTTACAAAGTTATGATTTTCCGGAGTTTTTACATGTTTAATATAGAATCAACTAAGTGCAAAATTTAAATCTATGTTTCATAACAATCCAAAGTTACTAGATAATGAACAACAATATTATGAATTTAATGCAACTAGAATGGATTAATTTGGAGTTAAAATTAATTACTTATGAATTAATGAAGATTCTAGATTTATTTTTACCCTAAAAATCATTTTCTCAAAATTATTTTACATAATCCAAACACTCTAGACTGGGGACACTATTTTAGAAGAGTTCAAGGGGTTCTGCGTAAATTCCAAGACCATATTGTAATGGTTTTAGCCTTAACCTCGACAGTGGGTTTATTTTAGTAAAACGCACAGTCTCTTTAGCAAATTGTTGAGGCCGAAGGGTATCTTATTATCTGGGCTGCGCGATCTGATTTCGACGCTCCAGATTAGATTTCGAGCCCCGCGAACCGGTGCTGGGCCACCAGATTGCCGATCAATGGCATAGATTATAAACTTGGACGATCCGCAATCCATGGCCACGATTTAATGAGGCGAGCGGGTTATGTCTCGGGTTAATCCCAGCTGCTCGGTACCGATTGTTCTAATCAGGGCCATTCCCTTCTGAACTAACGGCCAGCGTTCATCCTCCCAACACACCTCCTTACCGCAGACCGCACGCAGCGGCACCGCCCTGGCCTGCGGCGGAGAGCGCACCGGCGACATGCCAAATTATGACCTGATGCCCTAAGCCTTGTTCCGACCGGTGCAACGCGATGAGGAGGCTGAGGCAATCTCAGATGAGAATTTCTTACCAGTGATGTGGGCGCAGACCGACCAGTCCTCGAGTCAGGGTGGAATCCGTGGCAGGCGACTCAACAGTGAGCAATTCCGAATGAAGTGGTCGAGGCTCCACAAAATAATGCTACGCTCAGCACCTCCACGCGGCTACGAAGCTCCAGCATTGCCCTCCCGAGTGTTTTGACGGCGCAGGCCGAGCTTCCTCGGTGGCGCGCGACCAAAACGATGAAGACACACTACTTTATTCTCTCAGTACCAGGGAGTAGGATTGATGAAAGGAACGCGAGGGGGATGAGCTCCAGCACATGAATTTATGGCCACAGAAGGGGGGATCGACAGGGGCGCCCGCAAAACTCACTCGCCGGTCATCGGTGAACTTCAGGTGTTTGTTACACGAGCTGCGGGATGACAACGTGGGTCCACTTGTTGGCGTGCGGCTTGGTTAAGCGTGGAGTTGAGCAAGCGAGGCCACACGGCAGAAGCAGTCGGCCAGCACGCGCATGCGGAGTGGCCGACCAACGGGTCCCACATAGCGGTGTTTAGACGGGCGAGGCGCAGGTGCGTGCAATGGGCCGACGAGGCAAGGAAAGAGAGATGGGCCAGAATCCGATTCTGCGGCCCAATACAGAGGTTTACCCCTTTTTCTTTTTTCCTTTCCATTTTATTTCTCCAATTTCAAACTTCAAGTTCAATTTAAATCTAGTTTCAAAATTCAAATTCTATTTAAAGGCACCCACAAAACCCCAACATTAATGCAAAGTGTATTTAATTATTTATTCTTTTGAGTATTGCTAATAATTCCCCAATATGACTTGTTTGCAAAATTTATATATTCTAGTCAATTTCAAATTCATATTCTAGTTTCAAGACCTACATATGGCTTTGAATAATTGGATTTAAAAATACCATTTGTTTAATTTAAGAGAATAATTTTTAAGGCTAATTTAATCCATCTAAAAATTCATTTTTTTTTCTTTTTTTCCAAGTCAACATTTTAGGGTGCTACATCGGGCCTAGCGCCACGGTGTAGACGACTGACGAGTGGGGCCCAGGGGCAGGGGTGCCTAAATGAAGTGGTATCCAGCGATTTGGACCACTGGATTAAGGCTAAACGTCTGGGATCAGACGCTAGGGGGGTTAACGGCACGGCTGCCGGCACTGCTCCGTCTGCGGCGGTGAATTCGCCGGAGACAAGGCAAGCGCGGACTCGGGGGGTCTAGGGTCACCGGAGTTGGCCAGGACCGGTGAGGGGGACCCGGTGAACTCGATGGCGGGGTTTTGGCCGTGAGAACAGGACTGGAGGCGAGTGAATGGCGGAGGGGGCTCTCCGAGCGGGTCAGGGTTACTCCGGCGAGCAATCTCAGTTGCTGGGAGGGGGAATCGGGTGCGCCGATGCTGACACAACCTCCGGTGAGGGGTGAGGACCACCTAGGGTCAAAGCACTGCGGACCGGTGAGGCAGGGCTCCGGCGAGCACAAAATCACTACGGCAAGGCAAAATCGGGGCAAATAGAGCATGGGGAGGTTCCTCACCTTGGGACAGCGCTCCGGAAGGCTTGGTGCGGTGTCTGGAGCTCCGAGCAGACGACACGGTGGGCACGCTTCTCCATCGAGCTCGTGAAGCAGCGATTGAGCGTGAGAGCGACTGAGAGCGGGTGAAATGAGGCAAAGGTGTCACACCCGGTTCTGGGGGCAAAACCGAATGCATAGCATTTGTGTGCTAAGATCCATTTCCACACATGTGTTGATTTCACAAGTGTAATATATCAAAAGACAATGCAATAAAGGCGTAAAGAGAGTAGAGTACTTTATTACATCATCTGAATCATTGTATCTTCAACAAGTATCAATATCAAAGTAAGGCGGAATTAAATATGGGCACTCTTCCACAGGAAGACGGCCGGCGTATCGTTAGACTTAAAACTCATCGTCGAAATCTCCATCAAAGTCTTTTTCATCACCCTCTCATCAAAATATTAGCAAGGGTGAGCTTACTTATGGTCGATGCTCAACAAGCAGGGGAAAAATTAATGCAAGTTTAACAAGGTGAGGCTAAGGTTGAGCAGAAAGCATTTTAGTTGGTCAATATTTTATTAACAACACTTGTCTTACTAATAAGTGTGTATCCCAAGTATCCCATTTACACAAAGCTATATGAGTATATCAAAAACACTTAGGTGAAACCACTTAAGCAAACCATTGGCAGATCATCAGATCTCGATTTATTTTTCTTCTTTAAGTTCAATTATCATGTGAGGGTCCAGGTTTCTCTTAACCGTGATCATGACTGACATATCAGTTTTACACTCTGTAGAGGTGGTACAACTTTACCCACAAGCCATGTATCCCATCTAGCCTAGGTTAATCAGACCCGTAAACACTACCAAGGTGAATGGCTAGGGATCTATTATGAGGCTTTCACAAAATACACTTAATACAAAGCAACCCGCTAAGGTTTCCAAGTCGGTGTGGAGGCCCTCTGGGCGAGGTACCTTAGCCAAGAATACGTCCCCATGTTAATGTGAGCTGCCACCACTGCCACTCCCCCTCTTGCCCATATTTCAGGTAAGGTTGCTAGGTACTAAGCATATAAAGCTAATTACCAAAGCTAGAGCCATGATAGCACTCGTGGTTGCACTGTTATCCTAGGTGGTCACTCCATGTTCCAATTAATATGAAATAATCTTGTTTAACCATCGGGTTAACATCATAATGCCAATTTCATTTCTAGAAGAATAATATCAATAATGAGTGACATCAAAATTAACAAGTTGAGCGGTAGCATCAATTTGCAAAGCATAGTATTTTCCCAGGGTAATCAAGGAATACAGTTGGTAAATCTAGTAAATCCTTAATTAGGTAAATCCCATCAAATTATGTAGTATATCCAAAAAGTAAACATTATTATATGCATTAATTGGGTACAAATAGAATATGCAGAGGGAGAATCCACTTGCCTTGCTCGAATGTGTCCTGTGGGTCGTCCTCAAACGTGTTAGGCTCGTCTACCTCACAGTCCACTTCTAGCATCGATTTGTGTATCACACATACAAAAGAATATGTACACCAAATAAATAAACATACACCAGTACATGGGTAATCATTCACCATTACATTCACATTCATACATCACACTTATCACACTCATAAATATGTCTTAAAGCGTAAATACTTATTAATTCATTTATTACTATTACTGCGTGTCATTATGGTGAAATTATGAGTAGTGCGATAATACTAGTTTTAACATGTATTAACATTCTTTATGGAAATAAATGCTAGTTATTACTAATAATAGACTGATAGATTTTATTCCTTTTATTTCTAAACAGAACTTATGCGTATAGCTAGAAATGGTTCATTCATGACTTTACTAACATTAATGTTCTAAGAATCAATATAAATCATTAATTGGACTTTTAATAGCATAAACATGGTTATTATGACAAAAACAAGTGTTTTACTAATTCTAAGAATTTAAGTGCTATACTTATGGACACCTTTATTTTGGCTAGTAAAAACCTATTTTTGTTACGACTAGTGATATTCTTTTAGTTTTCTCTTTTCTTTCTAAAAGAAAGTATTATTAATAATAATCGGAGATAAATCATCTAATAACCTACATTATTTATACTTTTTTGAACAAACGCAGGAGAGTTGCGTGTTATTATATTAAGAAGAAAAAACATAGGATTATAATCTTCCAACATGTGTCTATTATATTGTCATGAATTCTATACCATTTACGAATTCCATGTTAAAAAAGCTTCTATTGTCTATTAAAATGAACTTATGATTGTAATCTTCCAAATAATTTCCAAAACTCCTTGTGAACAAAATTAACTATAAAATTACCTATCTAGTGTTTTTATCACCAACATGTGTCTATCCATTTTTGTCATATTTTTCTCTAATCCAACATTCTAAAAGTCATCGCAACAAATAACATGAATAATCATGGTGCACTAATTTATCGCATACATCTACCAAAAATCCATAGCGCACATACGCATGCATTCCGAATCACAACATGCTCATATTACAACACAATAATTATAAAATTCACAAACTAAATCAAAAAGTGTTTTCAAAAATACATAAAAATTATTTTGGGTCTTCTTCAACCTTGAGCTTGCTCGTGTGACGGGGAGAGTTCAACGGGGAATTCGGTCGAGTGGAGAAGAGCAGGGGCTCAGCGTTGGGCGGCTCCGGCGGGGCTGCGTGGTCTATGGAGCTCCGGCAACATCGTGAGTGAACTCCGGCGACGGTGGCGTTGGCTCAAACGGCGAGGAGAGTGAGAGAGAGAATGGGGCAAGCTCGGGTAGAGAGGAGGGAGAGAGGAGCTCGGCCGGTATTTATAGAGAAAGAGACAGAAGAGGAGAGGTCGTCGGGGAGAGAGGAAGGGGTGGGCAAGGTCTTCAAGGCCAGTGATGTCATCGGTTTCAATGGAGAAGAACGTGGGGGAAGGAGAAACGGACTATTGAAGCTCCATTAACGACGAAGACGAACGGTCGTGGGCGGGTGGCTCGATTACGGTGTCCTGGGCGTGGAGGCTTCGGGCGTGGCGTGGTCGGCATCGGGCGTGGGGCTCAGCTCCTGGAAGTGGTCAGCGCGTTGGGAGGAAGGGGAGGCAGGGAGAGAGAGGGACCAGTGGGGCCCGCGCGCAAGAGAGGGAAAAGGGGGAGGAGTAGAAATCCTGGCGGCGGCGTCTGGGAGGTAATGGAGGGCGCGGCCAGCTTCATGGGCCCCTAGTGGGCCTTAGGGTTAGGGTTAGGTTAGGGTTTTTCTTTTTTTCTTTTTTCTTTTTTTTCTATTTCTTTTCTAAATTTCAAAAATATATTTTTAAATAACACTAAAATTCGTAATGATACCAAAATTATTTATAAATAAAATATTTATTTTTGGACTAATAATTATTATATTATTTATTTGGATTTTCATTTTAGAAGAAATGCTATTAAATATCCAAATCAATCATGAGCAATCAAAAATTATTCCAAATGCAAATAAATAACCAACACTTGAATGAAAAATTTATTACCCTAATTACCATTAATAACTAAATGCAGTATTTTTTTAGTTGATGGTTTTTATAGGGTTACAAAGGGAGAGAGTGGGTGCGGGCGGTGCTCAAATGGGAGCTGGGTGATGTGGGAGTGCGACATGGCTGGACTTCTCGGCGTGCGTGTGCGCGTGGGTCAGCGGCGGTTGCGGGGAAGACGGAACTGACAGGCGGGGTCAGGGTGTCAGCGGCTGCACGTGCGAGGTGGCTGGCGAGTGGGGGCCGCGGGAAAGAGGCACGGACGCGCGAGGAGGAAATGGGCAGCAGCGCTGACCGGCCCGGCCCGGTGCGTATGGGGAGAGTGGGGGCGCACGCACGAGGGGAGCAACACTGACAGGTCGTGCCCACCTGGCAGAGGGGGAAGAGAGCGGGCACGCGGGCGGGTCAACTGGGCCTAATGGGCCGAATGGTTGAGAGAGGGAGGGAGCTGGGCTACTTTCTATTTTTCTTTTAGGGCTAGTTTGGGAACTCCATTTTTTATGGGATTTCTATTTTCCCAAGGTAAAATGAACTAATTTCCCTTAGTAAAATTGAAATCCCTTGGGAAAATGTGGTTCCCAAACTAGCCCTTATTCTGAATTTCTAATCCCTTTTATTTTTATTTTCTCTATTGAATTCAAATCCAATCAAACCACAAATTCAAATTTGAATATTTCAAACATGTGCATCAACCAAAAACAAAGTTTAAGCTCAGCATGATGCAACAATTCATGTCTCCTCTAGGTTTTAATATACTAAATAAATAATACATTTCCCAAATAAATAACCAAAACATTATTAAAAAGGAAGAAATAGAAAATCTATAGAGATGAGAAAAGGGGTAACTCCTGAATTTGGTAGATATTAGAGAAGAAATTTTATACCTCCAAATTCAGGGTGCTACAGTTGATTTCACATATCTCAACAAGGAATGCCCGAAGGATGAGTTCCCACTACCAAGAGTTGACTCACTAGTTGTGGGTGTTTAGTGTCCAACCGCACATCTGGAGGTACCCTCGTGGTGCTTTTTGGTAGGACGGTGTCATGGATCGTAACTCGATGGTTCACTATAAACCCTAGTATAGAGTTCCCATGGCACATATCATTGAGAATATTAAAGGAACTCTTTGGGTTGTGTGAGTTATTCATAATACAGGTTTTCTTGCAAATAAATACTAAATACCAACATACGAACTCGTGCATCATGCTGGACTTCTTTTGTTTGTGCATTGAATGATAATAATAGTGTCTCTAATAAAAATATAATAATGATTTGAAAATTCAGATTTATCCCAAAGGCACAATTTAGGAAAAATTGGAAATGGCATAAAAAAAGGGGAAAGAAAGGAATAACATACTATACAAAATGAATCTATGAATAAATAACTTCTTCAAATTTGGTATGATCAAGAGAAACATTAAATTTGAATACAAATTATGTCACCATGTTGAATTTGAAAATTTAAAGTTTAGAAAAGAAAACAGAAAATAAAAACATAAAAGAAAAGGAAAAGGAGGCTTACCTGGGCCGGCTTACCGTATTTTAGCCCCCCAAATCCTTCACACCGCGCGGCCCAGGCTCTCTATACCCCGTGCGCGTTCACTCTGTCGGGTGTGGCCCACTGCCCAGCCTCGCACATCCGCACCGCGCGTTCTCTGGATCGCTGTCACGCGGGCCCACTCAATCAGCCGCACGCCTCGCGTGCAACATGTTCTCTGCTGTGTGGGACCCATTTGTCTGTGCCATACGCGCCAACTCCATGCTAACCCGGTGGCGCTCGTAACCGACCGCGCAAATCGCGCACGCGCCAGCTTAATCTCAACTGGGGTTGTTGCACCAGCTCCGGGAGTATAAATCCAATGCGCCAAGACCTTGCTCTCCTTGCCTCACCGTACCGCAGCCGTCGACCACAGTGAGAGAGGGGAACACAGAGAAGTGGGCCGCCGCCGTGGGTTCTCGTCGGCGACGGGATTCAGGCTCCAGCGTGTCTACCCGAGTGTCGGTCGGGCCCTGTTGAAGCTCTGGGGGAAGTAATTGGAGAATTGAGGCGGTACTGCCTCGGCAATTTCTCGCCATAGCACTGCCATCCGCCGCTTGCCTGTGACCGGTACCCTGCGTGGCGAATTCCTCTGGTACGATTGCTCGATCCTGTTCGTTGTCATCCCTGTAACGCGTAGAAGTGATCGGATTGGGGGATAGGGCATTCATTCACCGGTTTTGTGCCACTCCGGCGAGCCTCTACCGCGGACATTGTATAGCGCAGCCGTGCCTCAGGTGGGATTGGAGAGGACGGTTGTGCACCGTCCGATCCACATCAATGGCCGCGATTAGAAGACTTGGTACCCCTTCGTCGTTTTGGATCTGGCGCGTTGATAGGAAATCGTGTGGCCGAGAGGGAGTGAAGGGCATCGTGCGCCATGGATCTAGGATCCAATGGTTTTGGGCGCAGCTAGGTATGTAGTCGGGATTCAATCTAACTAGGCGCCTCGTTTCAGATCGGATGGCCAGTATTTTTCCATACCCCTTCGTGCGTCAATTTTGCTAAAGAGTCCCCGTGAAACAGGGGAATGAACCCGCGGTCTAGGGACACTGTTCCCTATGTCTTAGAAATTTTACCCAGGCACCCCCGTACTCTCTGGAAAATGAGGCCCAGTCCAGAGAATAAGAAAAATCGAAGAAATGAATTTAGAAATAGATTTTTAGTATTAAATTAATTGCAGAAACTTGTTTAATTGGTAGAAAATCTATTTTAGTCCAAATTGACCCATTCCACTTTCTAAATTTTGTAATATTATTCTCTATCATTTAGAGTCTCTGTTTTGTCATGAAAACAGTAAGAAAATTAATTCCTCACTTAATCCTATTTTAAACACATAAAACCTTTGAAAATTCATATTTTAAAATCTATAACTCCAAACATTATGATTCCTGTTCCTAGGATTTTATTTTAATGTGCAGATTTTTATTATGTATTTTGTTTACATGTTTGGTGTAATATTAATTTCTCCTATATACTGTACTTGTTTGTATTGTGGTGAGTAGAAGAGCCTGTGACTGAGGATTCTGGTGAGCAACAGATAGAAGTAGCTGAGCAGGAGCTCATTGAAGGCAAGTTGTGCCCTTGACCACTTTTACCTAATAATGTTCTTTAATATCATTTATTCATGCATAGGTTAATTTTGATGGGACCCAATAGGTCACCCTAGATTGTTTATCTCATTACCTTGTTTACCCCTGAATCACTTAGGTAGTTTGCTATTGCTTTACATGGTTTTGGGATAATTATTTATTATATCTATGTTCCAATTCTTTTGTTATTCTATTTATGTTCATGTCAAGATCATTAATGTTAATTGGAAAATAGAGCTTAACTTGAGAAACACGTGCCACCACAAGGGAGGAATGGGACCCCTTGGCTAACTAATTAGGAAAGCTAATGGAAGACTACCTTACCCGAAAGGGCAAGGGCAGTAGGGGAGTTGCATGCAAGGAGGTTCTCAGGTTGATTTTGCTGCGATGGCGGTCATACGGGGGTTTCTTGCAAGTGCTCTTCCCATAAACTGTAGCGGATTTTCGGAAGCTAGTGGAACTTTGTAAAGGCCTCGTAGTGTTACCCTGCCTCGCTTCCTAGGTAGAGGTGTATGGGAGTCGCGATCCCTTGGCAGATGGGTAACATGACTTGTGCTGGGCTTCGAAGTTCGACCGGGAAGCGGGCCTTCGCTTCCTCGAATGGATGCAGGAGGAGTTGCTGGTGCTCCCGACCATTGTGGAGGGTTTCATGTCCTTCGCCTCCCTTGTCACCTACGAGGGGCCATGAATGTGTTGTCCCGCGAGGGCTGTAGGCACTACGAGGTTTTCGACCAATCAGACGAGAACTTTGAACGCAAGATTTTCAAGGTCGACGACCCTATGGTGAAGCAGTCAGGGGGGCACTTTTCGATAGGATGTGGGGTCCACATGGTCGGGAGGCGGTCAGGGAGCGATCCGACCGGGCGAGAGAGCAGGTGAGGGTCATTTGTTGTATGGTAGTGTGTGTGGGTATGCTTGGTTTTTGCTGAGTGACTGGTGTTGCTGCAGATGGAGCGTGCTGAGGACGTCAAGGACTTTGGAGCTCTGGCCGGCGCGCCGCCCAAGGCTGCGGAGGTCAGACCGGTGCTGCCCTCGGATGCAGGTGAAGGCCCCTCGGCAGTGCCCGTGCCTACTGTGGTTGAGGATGACCCTGTGTCGGCCCCTACGCCGTCGGTCGAAGGCGTGGAGGAAAATGATGTTCGCCTAGTTACCGTTGTTCACTAAGACCTTCTGTAGGTCCCAGCCTGCCACGCTGCAGTTGATGACTATGGCGTCGATGTGGGGTGTGCTGCGGAGGTCGACATCTCTGGCGTCGAAAGTCAACGGCACGTGAGACCACTTTGTCTGCACGACTGGACCTGTGACGGTGATGTGGTTGACGCTGCGGTAATGGTCCCTCTTCTGTCGCTTCATGTCGAAGTCGACTGTAATGCCCTGAATTTGGGGGTAGATTTTTTTTTCTTCTTTTCTCTCACCAAATTCGGGCGTTACTCTCTTTTCTCTTTCCTGTTTCGCTCCTTCCTCCCAATTTCAAACCCGTATAGTGACGGTGTCCGTGTCATGTATAAACCAAAACCTAAGTGTCATGGGTGTTGCATCATGCTGAGGCGCATTTCTTTGTCTGATATCGCGTGTCCGTCTCGCTCTGTCTCGGTTTTCGGTTCGCGATTGGAGCCCGTGTCGTGCGTCTCGGTTTGGGTTGTGCGCGTCGTGGGTTTCGATCCGCGAAGTGGCCCGGCCCAACCCAGCCTGGCCCGGTCCGGCCCTGCGCGACCCTGGCGCCCACACCCCCCATGCGCCCCCTCTTCTCTCTCTCATTTGGATCTCCCGCGCAACAACTTCCCTCTCCCTCTTCCACCTCTCTCTCCCCGTGGTGCCCTAGGAATTGGAGACGGCGATCACCGGAATTTGGACCCCGAGGTGAGCACCCCTCCCCTCCTCCTCTCTCTCTCTCCCTCTCCCCTCTCTTCTTCCTCCCCCGCGCGCGCCCTCCCTTTCCCCTGCTCGCGCGCGCCCCTGCCCTTCCCCGCTCGCCGGCGACGCGGCCCGCCCCGCCCCTCCCCTGCGCGCGGCGGCGCTCGCCCCCCTCCTCCCCGTCCGGCGGCGCCCCCCACCCCCACCCCGGCCCTCGGCGCGGCGGCCCCCGCCCCCCCTGCCCGCGGCGGCGCGCGGCCCCGCCCCTGCCCGCGCGGCGGCACTCCGGCCCCGGCGCGGCCCCCGGCGCGGCCCCTACGCGTGCGCGCAGCCCCGGTGCGGCTCGCCCGCGGCCTTGGTGCGGCGGCGCGGTTCACCCGCCCGTGGCCCGGCGCGGCTCGCCCGCGGCCTTGGCGCGTGCGCGCGGCCTT
Organism: Zea luxurians; assembly: GCA_029449295.1. Lineage (NCBI taxonomy): Eukaryota > Viridiplantae > Streptophyta > Magnoliopsida > Poales > Poaceae > Zea > Zea luxurians. The sequence goes on along the minus strand of JAOPSE010000011.1, from coordinate 61,147,237 downwards.
CGGCCCCTGCGCGCGGCATCCCGGCCCCGTCGCGGCTCACGTGGCCTTGTTGGCCCCTAGCGAGTTCCCGCGCGCGCAAAACCCACGCGCGCGGTGATTTTTTCGGTTGTAGTTAATTCGCAAAACCCACGCGCGCGACGAATTTGTCTAATTTCAGATTCTATTAATGTGCTGCGTCGCGCGCTTCGTCGCGCGACGATTCTTTTAGTTTATATTTATTAAAGTGTTGTGTCGCGCGCTTCGTCGCGCGACGATCTATTTTAATTTCAGGTTGTTTAAGGTGCGACGTCGCGTGTCCAGACGCGCGACGTTCCACTTTAAACTCAGCTCTGTTGAAGTATGTCGTCGTGCGCTTCGTCGCGCGATGCTTAACGTCTCTTCATAATTAATGCAAAGCGTCTCGTTGTGCGGTCGCGCGACGAGTCATTGATTTCTTAATTCGATTTAAGGTGCTATGTCGTGCGTCTCGCCGCGCGACAGTCCTTTTAATTATATTCATCTACTTATAATGATTAAACATGAAACATGACTTTACTTTATGCTGAGCGTAGAGTCCAAATTAATTCTCTTCTATTAAGCGAGTGGTTAATTCATAATGATGTAACGTGATCGTTTCTCGACTGTTTGTTTCTCTTTCCCTCTTAACCGTAATTGCGAGCCTGCGTGGGACGTCTGTTTACTTACTGCGTTCTATTGTATGGTGTACTGTTCTTTTGTATTAAATATGTGGATGTATGTATGTTTGCGCTCGCATAGAGAACGATCCGGTCGAAGAGCCCAAGGAACTCGCAGGAGAAGCCCCTGAGCAGCAGTCGGTTGGTGGAGGCAAGTGTCCTTTGACCTATCTCTATCCTATTCATTCTTTAATTCACCTCCCGCATTGCACATTTATACCTAAGGATTGACTAGCTTTTGTTATCCATGTCCTTGTTTACCTATTTGGGTTGGATTATTATTGTTTAGCTTTATGCTATTGCTCAACTATAATCAATGAACATGATGAGATTATCTATGATACGCTGTTTTTCCCTCTTCTTATTATGATGTTATACTTGTGGCCTTTAAGGGGGCTCGAGCGGTTTCTCGAGTGCCTCTCCGTAAGGACCTGTTCTATGGATGACCGCCCGGGAAAACAGTGCAACCATGAGGGTGGAGTGGGACGCCCTTAGCTGAGTAATTAGAGGAACCAGGGTGTAGTTCGCTTAGCCGTCGTGCCGTCAATGGGGCTCGGTGTATGCGGCTCGCTCTGCCAAGGTTGATTTGTCCCTTGGGGAGGAGTGCGGTACATTTAGGAAACCTAACGGGCGGCTACAGCCTCGGGGAATCTTTGTAAAGGCTACGTAGTGATGCCCTGCTGGACCACCTAGGTAGTGGTCAATGGGGAGTAGCTCTCTCCGGGCAGAAAGGGAATCACGGCTTGTGGGTAAAGTGCACAACCTCTGCAGAGTGTTTGAAAACTGATATATCAGTCGTGCTCGCGGTTATGAGCGGCCAAGGGAGCTCCAGTGATTAGTGGTACTTGATCAGAGACATTATGGTACAGGTGGCTATGAGATCGATGGTTCTGGTTATGATTATGGTGCTGGTAAGTGGTATTCTTTCCGTTTGGAAAGGGTACATCGGGCTAATAACTTGGGTTAATGCTAAAACCTGGCTTTCTATTAGTAAATAATAATCTGACCAACTAAAAGCAACTGCTTGACTTATCCCCACATAAAGCTAGTCCACTACAGCCAAATAGGATACTTGCTGAGTATGTTGATGTGTACTCACCCTTGCTCTACACACCAAACCCCCCCCCCATCCCCAGGTTGTCAGCATTGCAACCACTGCTCGGGAGAAGATGAAACTGTGGAAGGAGACTTCCAGGAGTTCCAAGACTACGACGAGTTCTAGGTGTGGGTTAGCGGCAACCCCCAGTCGGCTGCCTATGAAGGCCGCAGTTATCTACGTTTCGTTTTCGCACATTGATTTATTGTAAGGACCATATGGACGTCTCAGACGTATGATGTAATCGACTATTATTTCCCTTTTAATACTATTTAAGCACTGTGTGATGATGTCCATGTTATGTAACTGCTGTGTACGTGAATTGCTGATCCTGGCACGTACATGGTTCGCATTCGGTTTGCCTTCTAAAACCGGGTGTGACATAAGTGGTATCAAAGCCGTGCTGACTGTAGGATCGTTAACCTAGAGTAGAATGGTCGTTCTAAGGACTATAGACCTCTGTCCCTGCCTTGACTTTGATATCCCTTCAAAAGTTGGTCATACCGACCAAACCTATATTCTACTATATATTATACCTTGTTGAAAATTGTGTTTTATTCTAATCCTTCATTTATTTATGATTCATTATTTGCTGGTCATATTAATTCTGTTCTCACTCTTTTGCTTGCGATGTCTTTTGTAGATGGCTCGACTTAGACACACTGCACGAAAGTCCGTCATACCCTTCTTACCCTCCCGCCTTGCGGAGCGTCCGCTTCGCCGTCCCGTGGCCGGTCAGTCCAGCCACTTGGAGAGACTGCACCACCGCCTGCATGAGGAGCAGGAACGTCGACGACAGGAGCAGCAGGGCTCTTCTTTCTCACTCCCGCAGGAGATAGAGTCTGTGAGGAGCTGCTCTCCTGTGCTTCCCCTGGAGGCGCCCCCTGCACCACCACTGGGCGCCCCAGCCTCTGGAGTAGCTGCTGGAGGAGACCCAGACGACGGAGGTGGCGACGACAGCCCGAGCCACGACACCGACTTCTCTGCTGACCATGAGCCGGAAGGATGGGTTGCTCGACCCATCACTCGCGACGCTGCTCGTGGGTGTCACTTCCACGATGCGCTCGACACCCTGCTATGTCGGGCACTTAACCGGCGTACTTGGTCCATCGAGTATCGCTGTGTGGTCTACCAGCATAGTCGCGGGGTCTACCCGGGCTGCTGGGAGGCGACCTGCTTGGTGCGCCGTCCGGAGAACAGTCTCCAGGGTGCAGAGGCCTGCTCAGAGCACTATTCTATCTCTGAGCGGGACTCAGCTGAGGCAGCCATGCAAGATGCTGCACGACATGCGCTTTTGCACTACTGCTCGGTTCTCGGTGGGGTAGCTGACGGTCTCGACCTGATGTATTACCCCCGCCGTCCATCTGGCAGCACAGGAGGCGTGATTGTTTCACCTGCTGGCGAGGACAATCCTAGGTTGAGCAGCACAGTCAACCTAGCCGTCGTGCTAAACACGGAGCTGGACCATGCACTAGACGAGCTGAGTAGGGCTCGTGCTGAGATCGCCCTGCTGCGGGCTGAGCGCGCGGAACGTCGTCACCTGGATGATGGTTCCCCCGCTCCCGTCGGGACTCAGCACCCATACCGCTCACCTCGGCGTGGACACCAGCCTTATGGCAACCCCGACTGCAAGACCAAGATAAATCTAGAACCATGGATCGTTAGAGTTGGATCTTGTAATTAATACAAAATATATACGTAGAAGCTACAGTCTTAGCGTTAGTCTCGCTTTTAGTTAGTCTTAGTTAGACAGGGTAGTTTGCTATATCCTGTGCATTTATGTTTGTCATGATGAACTATGTTTGGTTTGGATCTTTGTAATGACTGTCACCAGAGTGTGGGTATCCCCTACATTTTGGTTTACCTATTATGTTAATGGAGTTAGTTATATAGTTGGGAAACCTTTTATTCCACTTTCCTCTTTATCTAAGGAGCTGTGTTGGTCTGTGTAGGAGATCAGTGAAGATGCTCATCTGTTCAGTGCTGTTGAAGAATTCTATACTCTTTTCTTATGCTGCAAGATTTGCCAGACCAGTTCTGATGTGTGGTTGCATTCTGCAGATGTCAGAGAACAGGCGCAGAGGAGGAAGGCATGCTCAGCAGGAGCGAGCCGCTCCGCAGGATGAAGTGCCCCAGCAGCAGCACCTGCCGCCCCCGCCCCCGATGTCAATCGAGCAAATGTTTCTGATGCAGACTCAGACAGTTCAAGCCATCGGTCAGACTCTGGCCGCCATTCAGCAGCAGCAGCAGCAGCAACAGCAGCAGGCTCCACCTCAACCTCAGATGCCTCAGATGCCCAGAGATAAGCGTGCTGAATTCATGAGAGGTCATCCCCCAACATTTGCTCACTCTTCTGACCCCATGGATGCTGAAGACTGGCTGCGCACTGTGGAGCGAGAGTTGCATACCGCTCAGTGTGATGACAGGGAGAAAGTCTTGTATGGTCCCCGCCTGTTGAGAGGAGCAGCTCAGTCATGGTGGGAGTCTTATCTCGCCACCCATGCCAACCCCGACGCCATCACCTGGGAAGAGTTCAGAGGTAGCTTTCGTCAGTACCATGTGCCTGCAGGTCTGATGACAATGAAGAAGGAGGAGTTCCTGGCCCTCAAGCAAGGGTCATCATCTGTCAGTGAGTACCGGGACAGGTTTCTGCAGTTGTCTCGCTATGCTCCTGAAGATGTCAACACCGACGCCAAGCGACAGTACCGTTTCTTGAGAGGCTTGGTTGACCCTCTGCACTATCAGCTGATGAATCACACCTTCCCGACATTCCAGCACCTGATTGACAGAGCAATCATGACAGAAAGAAAGCGTAAGGAGATGGAGGATCGTAAGCGCAAGATCAGTGGACCCCAGCCTGGAAACAGCAGCCGCCCTCGTTTCTCAGGCAATCAACCTCAGAAGTTCAGGCAGAACCAGCATCCACCTCAACAGCATCAGCAGTTCCAAAGGCAGTATCCTCAGCATCAGTACCAGAACCGTCAGAGCAATCAGTCAGGAGGTCAGTTTTAGAGGCAGAATCAGCAGGCACCTCGCCTTCCTGCCCTAGCAAGCCAGCAGAACAATCAGGCAGCACCAGCTCAGGTTGGAAACAGAGCATGTTTCCACTGTGGAGAGCAAGGCCATTGGGTGATGCAATGCCCGAAGAAGGCAGCCCAGCAGCAGTCAGGCCCCAATGCCCCAGCAAAGCAGAATGTGTCTCAGCCTGGAGCAGGCAATCGCCCTCAACCGCGCTACAATCATGGAAGACTAAACCACTTGGAGGCTGAAGCAGTTCAGGAGACCCCCGGCATGATAGTAGGTACGTTCCCAGTCGACTCCCATATTGCAGAAGTGTTATTTGATACTGGAGCAACGCATTCTTTCATTACCTCATCATGGGTAGAAGCACATAATCTTCCAATTACTACCATGTCAACCCCCATTCAAATTGACTCAGCCGGTAGTAGAATTCGAGCTGATAGCATATGTTTGAATGTATGTGTGGAAATAAGGGGGATAGCGTTTCCCGCCAACCTTATAGTAATGGGTACTCAGGGAATAGATGTCATCCTAGGGATGAATTGGCTAGATAAGTATCAGACAGTTATCAGTTGTGATAAGAGGACAATCAAGTTAGTGTCCCCACTAGGAGAGGAAGTGGTGACCGAGTTAGTCCCGCCTGAGCCGAAGAGAGGAAGTTGTTATCAGATGGCTGTCGATAGTAGTGAAGCAGACCCAATTGAGAGTATCAAGGTTGTGTCTGAATTTCTAGATGTGTTTCCAAAGGATTTACCAGGTATGCCACCAGAGCGGAAAGTTGAGTTTGCCATAGAGCTTCTTCCTAGAACCGCCCCCATCTTTAAGAGAGCTTACCGAATATCCGGACCAGAGTTGGTTGAGCTTAAGAAGCAGATTGATGAGCTGTCAGAGAAAGGTTACATCCGGCCAAGCACCTCGCCTTGGGCCGCTCCTGTCTTGTTTGTGGAGAAGAAAGATGGCACCAAAAGGATGTGTATCGATTATCGAGCTCTGAATGAGGTCACCATCAAGAACAAGTACCCTTTGCTCAGAATAGAAGATCTGTTCGACCAGTTGAGAGGAGCCAGTGTGTTCTCCAAGATTGATCTGAGGTCAGGTTATCATCAGCTCAGGATCCGACCTTCGGACATTCCGAAGACGACATTCATTACCAAGTATGGGTTATATGAGTTCACAGTGATGTCTTTTGGTTTGACCAATGCACCAGCGTTTTTCATGAATCTGATGAACAGTGTATTCATGGACTATCACGATAAGTTTGTGGTGGTATTCATTGATGACATTCTGATTTATTCTCAAAGCGAAGAAGAGCATGCAAGTCATTTGAGGATGGTATTGCAGAGATTGCGAGAGCACCAGTTGTATGCAAAGTTGAGCAAATGTGAATTCTGGATCAATGAAGTCATGTTCTTGGGTCACATAATCAACAAAGAAGGATTGGCTGTGGATCCGAAGAAAGTGGCAGACATTCTGAACTGGAAAGCGCCAACAGATGCTCGAGGAATCAAGAGCTTCATTGGAATGGCCGGATATTATCGGCGATTCATTGAAGGGTTTTCGAAGATTGCAAAACCAATGACAGCATTGCTAGGCAACAAGGTTGAGTTCAAGTGGACCCAGAGATGTCAAGAGGCCTTTGAAGCGCTGAAAGAGAAGTTGACAACAGCGCCTGTCTTAGTCTTGCCTGATGTGCACAAGCCCTTCTCGGTGTATTGTGATGCTTGTTACACAGGTTTGGGATGTGTGTTGATGCAAGAGGGAAGAGTTGTGGCTTACTCGTACCGACAGTTAAAGGTTCATGAGAAGAATTACCCCATCCATGATCTAGAGTTGGCAGCAGTGGTTCATGCACTGAAGACATGGAGGCACTATCTGTATGGACAGAAATGCGATGTTTACACAGACCACAAGAGTCTGAAGTACATATTCACTCAGTCAGAGTTGAATATGAGGTAGCGAAGATGGTTAGAGTTGATCAAAGATTATGAGTTGGAGATTCATTACCATCCGGGCAAAGCGAATGTAGTGGCAGATGCTTTGAGCAGGAAGAGCCAAGTCAATCTGATGGTCGCTCGTCCGATGCCTTATGAGTTGGCCAAGGAGTTTGACAGGTTGAGTCTCGGGTTTCTGAACAATTCGCGAGGAGTCACAGTTGAGTTGGAACCTACCCTGGAGCGGGAAATCAAAGAAACGCAGAAGAATGATGAGAAGATCAGTGAGATCCGGCGACTGATTCTAGAAGGCAAAGGCAAAGATTTTCGAGAAGATGCAGAAGGCGTGATATGGTTCAAAGACCGCTTGTGTGTTCCTAATGTCCAGTCTATTCGGGAGTTGATTCTCAAGGAAGCTCATGAGACTGCTTACTCGATTCACCCTGGAAGTGAGAAGATGTATCAGGATCTGAAGAAGAAATTCTGGTGGTACGGAATGAAGAGGGAAATCGCAGAGTATGTGGCTATGTGCGATAGTTGTCGAAGAATTAAGGCAGAGCACCAGAGACCTGCTGGATTGTTGCAACCGTTGCAGATCCCTCAGTGGAAATGGGATGAAATCGGCATGGATTTCATAGTCGGATTGCCTTGCACTCGAGCCGGCTACGATTCCATTTGGGTAGTGGTGGACCGTTTGACCAAGTCAGCCCACTTCATACCTGTCAAGACCAACTACAGCAGTGCAGTATTGGCAGAGCTGTACATGTCTCGGATCGTTTGTCTTCATGGTGTACCAAAGAAGATTGTGTCAGACAGAGGAACGCAGTTCACCTCTCATTTCTGGCAGCAGTTGCATGAAGCCTTGGGCACGCATCTGAATTTCAGTTCAGCTTATCATCTGCAGACAGATGGTCAAACCGAAAGAACCAATCAAATTCTTGAAGACATGTTGAGAGCCTGTGCGTTGCAAGATCAGTCCGGATGGGACAAGAGATTGCCTTATGCAGAGTTTTCCAATAACAACAGTTATTAGGCCAGTTTGAAGATGTCACCATTTCAGGCACTCTATGGAAGGAGTTGTAGAACTCCGTTGCAATGGGATTAGCCTAGGGAAAAGCAGGTGTTTGGGCCAGACATTCTGCTCGAAGCTGAAGAGAACATCAAGATGGTCCGAGAGAATCTGAAGATAGCACAATCGAGGCAGCGAAGCTATGCAGACACAAGAAGAAGAGAGCTGAGTTTCGAAGTCGGAGACTTTGTCTATCTGAAAGTGTCACCGATTAGAGGAGTTAGAAGGTTCGGAGTCAAAGGCAAGCTAGCACCCCGCTACATTGGTCCGTACCAAATTCTCTCAAGGCGTGGAGAAGTGGCCTATCAGCTCAGTTTGCCAGAAAATTTGTCCGCTGTGCATGATGTTTTTCATTTGTCTCAGTTGAAGAAGTGCTTGCGTGTGCCAGAAGAGCAGTTGCCAGTGGAAGGTCTTGAAGTCCAGGAGGACTTGACCTACATTGAGAAGCCAGTGCAAATCCTTGAGGTTGCGGACCGAGTCACCCGGAGGAAGACCATCAGAATGTGCAAAGTCAGATGGAATCACCACTCTAAGGAAGAAGCAACCTGGGAGCGTGAAGATGATCTGATGGCTAAATACCCTGAGCTCTTTGCTAGCCAACCCTGAATCTCGAGGGCGAGATTCTTTTAAGGGGGATAGGTTTGTAACGCCCTGAATTTGGGGGTAGATTTTTTTTTCTTCTTTTCTCTCACCAAATTCGGGCGTTACTCTCTTTTCTCTTTCCTATTTCGCTCCTTCCTCCCAATTTCAAACCCGTATAGTGACGGTGTCCGTGTCATGTATAAACCAAAACCTAAGTGTCATAGGTGTTGCATCATGCTGAGGCGCATTTCTTTGTCTGATATCGCGTGCCCGTCTCGCTCTGTCTCAGTTTTCGGTTCGCGATTGGAGCCCGTGTCGTGTGTCTCGGTTTGGGTTGTGCGCGTCGTGGGTTTCGATCCGCGAAGTAGCCCGGCCCAACCCAGCCCGGCCCGGTCCGGCCCTGCGCGCCCCTGGCGCCCACACCCCCCCATGCGCCCCCCATCTTCTCTCTATCTCATTTGGATCTCCCGCGCAACAACTTCCCTCTCCCTCTTCCACCTCTCTCCCCGTGGTGCCCTAGGAATTGGAGACGACGATCACCGGAATTTGGACCCCGAGGTGAGCTCCCCTCCCCTCCCCTCCTCCTCTCTCTCTCCCTCTCCCCCCTCTTCTTCCTCCCCCGCGCGCGCCCTCCCTTTCCCATGCTCGCGCGCCCCTGCCCTTCCCCGCTTGCCGGCGGCGCGGCCTGCCCCACCCCTCCCCTGCGCGCGGTGGCGCTCGCCCGCCCCGGCCTCCCCCCGCGGCGGCACTCGCCCCCCCCTCCTCCCCGTCCGGCGGTGCCCCCCGCCCCACCCCAGCCCTCGGCGCGGCAGCCCCCGCCCCCCCTGCCCGCGGCGGCGCGCGGCCCCGCCCTTGCCCACGGCGGCGCGCGGCCCCGCCCTTGCCCGCGCGGCGGCACTCCGGCCCCGGCGCGGCCTCTGGCCCCGGCACGGCCCCTGCGCGTGCGCGCAGCCCCGACGCGGTTCGCCCGCCCGTGGCCCGGCGCGGCTCGCCCGCGGCCTCGGCGCGTGCGCGCGGCCTTCGGCCCCTGCGCACAGCATCCCGGCGCCGTCGCGGCTCGCGTGGCCTTGTTGGCCCCTAGCGTGTTCCCGCGCGCGCAAAACCCACGCGCGTGGTGATTTTTTCGGTTGTAGTTAATTCTCAAACTCCGTTAGTTAACATGCTGCGTCGCGCGCTTCGTCGCGCGACGAATTTGTCTAATTTCAGATTCTATTAATGTGCTGCGTCGCGCGCTTCGTCGCGCGACGATTCTTTTAGTTTATATTTATTAAAGTGTTGTGTCGCGCGCTTCGTCGCGCGACGATCTATTTTAATTTCAGGTTGTTTAAGGTGCGACGTCGCGCGTCCAGACGCGCGACGTTCCACTTTAAACTCAGCTCTATTGACGTATGCCGTCGTGCGCTTCGTCGCGCGATGCTTAACGTCTCTTCATAATTAATGCAAAGCGTCTCGTTGTGCGCTCGGTCGCGCGACGAGTCATTGATTTCTTAATTCGATTTAAGGTGCTATGTCGTGCGTCTCGTCGCGCGACAGTCCTTTTAATTATATTCATCTGCTTATAATGATTAAACATGAAACATGACTTTACTTTATGCTGAGCGTAGAGTCCAAATTAATTCTCTTCTATTAAGCGAGTGGTTAATTCATAATGATGTAACGTGATCGTTTCTCGACTGTTTGTTTCTCTTTCCCTCTTAACCGTAATTACGAGCCCGCGTGGGATGTCTGTTTACTTACTGTGTTCTATTGTATGGTGTACTGTTCTTTTGTATTAAATATGTGGATGTATGTATGTTTGCGCTCGCATAGAGAACGATCCGGTCGAAGAGCCCGAGGAACTCGCAGGAGAAGCCCCTGAGCAGCAGTCGGTTGGTGGAGGCAAGTGTCCTTTGACCTATCTCTGTCCTATTCATTCTTTAATTCACCTCCCGCATTACACATTTATACCTAAGGATTGACTAGCTTTTGTTATCCATGTCCTTGTTTACCTATTTGGGTTGGATTATTATTGTTTAGCTTTATGCTATTGCTCAACTATAATCAATGAACATGATGAGATTATCTATGATACGCTGTTTTTTCCCTCTTCTTATTATGATGTTATACTTGTGGCCTTTAAGGGGGCTCGAGCGGTTTCTCGAGTGCCTCTCCGTAAGGACTCGTTCTATGGATGACTACCCGGGAAAACAGTGCAACCATGAGGGTGGAGTGGGACGCCCTTAGCTGAGTAATTAGAGGAACCGGGGTGTAGTTCGCTTAGCCGTCGTGCCGTCAATGGGGCTCGGTGTATGCGGCTCGCTCTGCCAAGGTTGATTTGTCCCTTGGGGAGGAGTGCGGTACATTTAGGAAACCTAACGGGCGGCTACAGCCTCGGGGAATCTTTGTAAAGGCTACGTAGTGATGCCCTGCTAGACCACCTAGGTAGTGGTCAATGGGGAGTAGCTCTCTCCGGACAGAAAGGGAATCACGGCTTGTGGGTAAAGTGCACAACCTCTGCAGAGTGTTTGAAAACTGATATATTAGCCGTGCTCGCGGTTATGAGCAGCCAAGGGAGCTCCAGTGATTAGTGGTACTTGATCAGAGACATTATGGTACAGGTGGCTATGAGATCGATGGTTCTGGTTATGATTATGGTGCTGGTAAGTGGTATTCTTTCTGTTTGGAAAGGGTACATCGGGCTAATAACTTGGGTTAATGCTAAAACCTGGCTTTCTATTAGTAAATAATAATCTGACCAACTAAAAGCAACTGCTTGACTTATCCCCACATAAAGCTAGTCCACTACAACGAAACAGGATAATTGCTAAGTATGTTGATGTGTACTCACCCTTGCTCTACACACCAAACCCCCCCATCCCCAGGTTGTCAGCATTGCAACCACTGCTCGAGAGAAGATGAAGCTGTGGAAGGAGACTTCCAGGAGTTCCAAGACTACGACGAGTTCTAGGTGTGGGTTAGCGGCAACCCCCAGTCAGCTGCCTGTGAAGGCTGTAGTTATCTACGTTTCGTTTTCGCACTTTGATTTATTGTAAGGACCATATGGACGTCTTAGACGTATGATGTAATCGACTATTATTTCCCTTTTAATACTATTTAAGCACTGTGTGATGATGTCCGCGTTAATTATGTAACTGCTGTGTACGTGAATTGCTGATCCTGGCACGTACATGGTTTGCATTTGGTTTGCCTTCTAAAACCGGGTGTGACATCGACGCTGGACCCCCCGGTGATCATGTGAATGACTCCGCGATACGGCTGATCAGCGAAGTCCTCTTGCTTTGGTGCTTGGGGTGGTTTGGGTGGTGGATGTTTGGCTGCTGCGGGGGTGGAGGTGGGAGTGGGGGAGGTACGATTTGTACCTCCTGGTGGTGTTGGTAAGCGTGGTTAGGTGGATGTTGTGCGGGGCCGTGGTTGTATGGTTGTGGGAGTTGCTGATATGTGTGCACGACAACTCTTGGGTTGTCAGCTGGTTGCGCTCGAGACATCCTGTCCCTAGTGGCCTTCGTTTCCGGGCAGTCCCTTATTGGGTGCGCACAGTCTTCGCCATGAAACAAGCAGTAGAAACGGCGCGGCTGTTGCGCTCGTCCCCGGCCCCGACCACGAGTTCTGTTGCCGCAGCCCTGGGGGGGATAATCTTGGCGGCGAGGGGCCTCACCAGTGGGGTGCTGGTTGGCAATGTTGTGTACCTGCTGCTGACTGCGGCCATCCCGACCGGAGTCTAACTGCGAAGGTCTTGTCCACGTCCGGCAGGACTGCGGAGGTCTTTGGGTTTCCTCTGGGACTCAACCTTGCGCTGGTGGAGCTCTTCGGATCTGGCATATTTTCCGAACAGCTGATATAGCTCCTGTAGGTTCTTGGGTGGATCCCTGATGCAGTGGCTGTAAAGGACGTCGGCCCGAAGGCCGCTGATGGCGTAATGAATGGCGATTCGGTCATCAACCGAAGGCAGTTGTGACTTGAGGGTCAGAAACTTGCGGTAGTACTCCCACAGAGTTTCTCTCTCCAGCTGCTTGCAGAGTGACAATTCAGCCAAGGCATCAGTGTCTGGGCGATACCCTTGGAAGTTGAGCAGAATTTTGTCCCGGAGACTTCTCCAGGAGTCAATGGACAACGGGGGCAACCTAGTGTACCAGGTGAGAGCGGGGCCTTCGAGGGCGATGATGAATGACTTAGCCATCGTGGCGTCGTCCCCTCCGGATGATGCGACGGCGACTTGATAGCTCATGATATACTGTGCTGGGTCAGTGCTGTCGTTGTACTTGGGGTAGGTCCCTGCCCTGAAATTGGCGATCCACGGTGACACTTGCAGTTGCGGCGCCAAGGGGCTTCGCTCGTCAACGTAATTGATGCCTTGGAAAGCTGCAGCGTGCGGGATGAAGGGCCCGCGCTGAGGGACGAATAGGTCTTCGACTGGCGCACGCTGCTGGAGGGGCGGGTCGTGCTGCAGATCATGTTGGCCTTCGCGCTGCAAGAGCGCAATCTCTTGCTCAAGCTCCTGAGCCCTCTGCTCTTCATCTCGTATCATTTGGCGTAGCTTGGCCTGCACAGAGACGCGTTGGCGCTTGGCCTCGAGGATTTCCTTCTGCTTCTGAAGGTTGTGGTTTCTGAGGCGCAGGGCCCGCAGCTGTAGCTGTTCTTTTGCGGAGACGCCGAGGACCTCACCGTCCTCTGCTGCGTCCTCGCCCTCTGGTGGTGCAAAGCCTGGGGGTGGCACTTGTGGCTGCCCTTCAGAGCTGCAGGTGCAAAGGGTGCCTTCTGGAGTGTGTTGATCGTTGCGCTGTCTCTTGCTGTGTGCTTTGTCTTTGCCAGCTCCTTGGTGGGTGTTGTCGGCGAGGGCCTTGCCCTTTTTCTCAGCTAGCAGGGCTGCCTTCGCTGCTTCGTCGACGGATGGGGCTGCCTTCGAGTTAGCTCTTTCGGGTGCCATAGTGGGTGGTTTTCTCGTAGCACGAACGGTGGGCGCCAATGTTGGAACTTGCGTTCCCGGGCAGGTTGATTCTAACGGGGGAGTGAGCGAGATATGAACACGGTTTAACTTGAGGCGGCAATTGCTCTGTTAATCCAGCCACTCAAGGGCACTGTACGGGGGTATCTATAGGTGCCTGAGTGCCCAGCGTCTCAATGTAAGGACGCATGTGCCCTCATACACCCAGTCTATCCCTGAAATATTCCTATAAAGGAGGGTTAAAGACTGTCATTACAGAAAAGCTGTTACAAATCGGGCCCATAACACATTTATCCGAGCGGGGCCCGTTACAATGGGCCGAATCTCACGTGGGCCTCAAGGCAGAGTGAGGACGTGGGACGGGGCGACATCGTCGTAGGCCTTTGTCCTGTATCATAGAAAACGAAGGGTGGACCTCGCCGGTCTTTTTGCTTCCTGCTGGCGCAGCGAGGTAGACGTAGGCTGGAGCGGAGGGTAGCATCTTCGCCTTCGCCCCAACACTCCGCTAATGGTAAAAAATTATCCCATTTTTGTGGGAATTCCAGAACACATGCCCGTAACATATCTTCAAGTATTTGGTTTACCCTCTCAGTTTGACCACTGGTTTGAGGATGATAGGTCGAACTATGGAGCAATTTAGTACCCAAAGCCTTGTGAAGTTCTTCCTAGAATTTGGATACAAATTGAGGTCCACGATCCGACACTATGGTCTTTGGAACACCGTGCAAACTGAGAATACAAGTGATGTACAGTTCTGCATATGCAATTACTGGATATTTTACTTTGACTGGAAGGAAGTGGGCGATCTTGGTAAGTCGATCAATGATAACCCAAATGGAGTCAAAGCCTTTTGCCGTTCTGGGTAATCCCACAATGAAGTCCATATCTTCCCATTTCCATGTTGGTATTGGTAAAGATTGTAATGGACCAGCAGCCTTCAGGTGTATGGCTTTGACACGTTTACAAGTGTAACATCTTGCCACATAGCGTGTGATTTCAATCTTCATCTTCGTCCACCAATAATGTTGTTTCAGATCTTGATACATCTTAGTTCTTCCGGGATGAATAGAATAGCGACTAAGATGTGCTTCATCTAAAATTTGTTGGCGGACCCCTTTATTCTTCGGCACAACTATGTGGTTGTTGAACCATACAGCACCTTGATCGTCTTCTTTGAAGCAGTTGGCTTTTCCAACCTTTATCTTCTCATGGATATGTTTCATACCTTCATCATTCTTTTGTGCGTCAATTATCCTTTGTAAGATGACTGACTCAAGCTTCAAGTGATTTGAACTTCCATGCTGAATCATTCCCAGGTTCAGATTCTCCATCTCCTGGCATAATGTAATGTCAGAATTCCTCATTGTTAAACAATGGCAGGAGGCCTTGCGCCTGAGTGCATCTGCCACTACATTAGCTTTGCCTGGGTGATAATGATTTCCAGTTCATAATCCTTAATAAGCTCGAGCCATCTCCTTTGTCTCATATTGAGCTCGGACTGGGTAAAGATATACTTCAAACTTTTATGGTCTGTATAAATGTGACAGACATTCCCCAGCAGATAATGACACCATATCTTCAGGGCATGAACCACTGCAGCTAGCTCTAGATCATGAGTTGGATAATGCTCCTCATGCCGGTGCAACTGCCTTAAAGCATACGCTATTACTCGGCCTTCTTGCATTAATACACAGCCGAGACCACTGCCTGATGCGTCACAATACACATCAAAGGGCTTATTAATATTCGGTTGAGCCAATATCGGTGCAGTGGTTAATAATACTTTCAATTTTTTAAAGGCTTCATTACATTCCGAAGACCAATTGAATTTAATATCATTCTTCAATAGACTTGTGATTAGCTTCACAAGCTTAGAAAAATCCAGAATGAATCGGCGGTAATAACCAGCCAGTCCAAGGAAACTTCGTACTTGGTGTACAGTGGTTGGGGGTTTCCACTCCAAAATATCCTTGACTCTGCTGGGATCCACCGCAATCCCCTTGGCAGATAACACATGTCCCAGAAATTGGATTTCTTCTAGCCAGAATGCGCACTTACTGAACTTAGCATACAATTGGTGTTCCCTTAAGCGCGTCAATACAGTCCGCAAGTGCTGAGCATGCTCTTCTTCATTCTTGGAGTATATTAAGATATCATCTATGAAGACCACCACAAATTTATCCAACTCGGGCATGAATACCGAGTTCATCAGATAAGTGAAGTGGGCAGGAGCATTCGTCAGTCCGAAAGACATTACCAGGTATTCAAATAATCCATACCGCGTAGTGAATGCAGTCTTTGGTATATCCTCGAGCCTGATACGGATCTGATGGTAGCCCGACCTGAGATCAATTTTGGAGAATACCCTCTCTCCGGTCAGTTGATCAAATAAAATGTCAATCCGAGGAAGAGGATACTTATTCTTGATAGTGACCTCATTAAGGGGTCGATAATCCACGCACATCCGCAATGTTTGATCCTTCTTCTTGACGAATATGGCTGGACAGCCCCATGGTGACGAGCTTGGCCAGATGAATCCCTTCTCAAGTAAGTCTTGTAATTGAATCTTGAGTTCTACTAGTTCATTTGGAGGCATTCGGTACGACCTTCTAGAAATGGGAGCCGTACTGGGCTTCAACTTAATTACAAACTCTACATCTCTTTCGGGTGGCAATCCAGGCAAATCTTTTGGAAAGACATCTGGGAACTCACATACTACCGGAATATCTTTGATCTCCAGTATAATGGCTTCATTAATTCTGCAAATTGGTTTAGCTGGAATAGCTATGGGAATAGACAAAAGAATTTCTTCTTGGCCATAACTCAACCTGATAGTTCTCAGATCAGCGTTGAGGCTTGCCTTATGTTGGGCCAACCAATTCATGCCCAAGATTACATCTATGTCTTGGCCTTTCAGAACAATCATCTTAGTAGGAAAGTCCCGTCCAGCCAATGTTACGGGCACTTGGTAAGCCACTTCTTTAATAAATATTTGTCCCCCAGGCGAATGTATTTTAAACCCTTCCCTTGATTCAGCATATGGAATGCAATGTTTCTCCACAAATTTTTTGCTTATGAAAGTATGTGAAGCACCAGAATCAAAGAGAATAAGTGCAGGGTGGTTGGCTACGAGGAACGTACCCATCATCACCGGTTCACCTTCCGGTGTTGTAGCCACTTGAGTGTAATAAACCCGTCTAGTTTTCCTTGTATTCTTGCCCGCGGTATTGGTTGCCGCATTTCCCTTAGAACCTCCAGAGCTTTGCTGATTATTTGATTGAGTCTGCCTCGGATATGGACAGTCCTTAATGAAATGCCTGGACTTTCCACAGTTGAAGCAGCTAGTTGATGAGCTTGGAATAGCAGGGAAACGAGTGCCAGGGGCACCCGGCTGATTTGTAGCAGTGGGGGCAGGGGTAGGACGGATAAACACTGGTTGCTTGAATGGGAAGGAGGGTGGACGAGAGAAAGAGCGACTTTGATTAAAAGGCCGGATAACTAACCGTTGCCTTCTCTCGGGGCCCTGATTGGGCCAGTTGCCTCCATTCCCCTTGGATTTTTGTAAAGCCCAAAATTGGTATAAGAAAAAAAATAATAAAATGAATAAATAAATAAATATGCATTTCATGCTGAACTCTTTTGGTTTGTATAATCACTTTAAGTTTGAAATTTTGAAACTAGATTTAAATTTATAAAAAGAAACTAGAAAACATAAAAAAGGGAAAATAATACACATTACAAGATAACTAATATTATTGCAGAGAGGAAAAGTATAATTCATGTAGACTTTTGTTTGTATTTGAAATCTAGAGTTCAAAACAAAACTTGGAATATGGTTTGGATAATTGAAATTTTAAATAGAAGATAAAAAGGGAAAAGCAAAAATAAATTGGGCCATCCTGGGCCAAATTCGCGCCTCCCCCTCGGCCCAACCTCGCTCGCCCCTCCCGCGCGTTCATGGCGCCCTAGCCAGGCTGCTCTCGCCCTGTGCCACTATCGGGTGGGCCACCTGTGTCAGTGCTCCCTTCAACCTCCTGACCGGCTATGTGGATTCTATGGGGCGCGCGCACCTCGCGCTCCTCCAACCGATCCCCCCAAATCGGCGCTGAGTTCGGAATCCGATCCATCGCCGTGCTATAAAGGTTGAGCCGCCCCCTTGGACCCCCCATGCCGTGTCGAGATTTGATGGGGACACCAGTACAGAGCGGAGCGGGGCGAGAGAAGATCCTGGCCGCCGCATGGGCATCTCACCGGCGGCGCGGCTCTAGGATTGGCATGCGGTCAGGGCGGGTCTTCGGAACTGGACCCTGTGGGCCTTCAGGACACGCCGGGCGCGTTCGTGACCTCGCCACGTGCGATTGGTGGCTGGGGCACCGTGAATTACACGTCGGAGCCATCCCTCCACCGTGGATCAACGGGTGCTCGTGGCCGGCCACATCGTCACTTCCCTTGTCGGTACGATGCCCTCCTTAGGATGCGCTTTCATCTTTCCGTCACAAAAAAATGGGTTGGGTAGTGTCTGGTGCTCGGTGGCGTGAGTATGACTCACTCCGGCGGCGCCGCCGCCGTGCGGTGCGCTTGGTTCGCCACGTTTCTCGCCAGGGTGGGAGATGAACCCAGGGTTATCGATCTCTTCCTGGACGGCTTAGATTAGAATGTGAATACCTCTTCGCGCAATCAAATCAGGAGCATAGATTCGTGATCGTGCGAACGAGGATGGAGCGCGGTTGTTTTAATCTGGATCGTAGGTTGTTAATCCAACGAGCCAGTGTGCGTTCCGGTTCATTTAAAATGTTAGAGTGATCCGCGACGTTGATTTCTAATCGAGCGGCCTAGAATAGAAAATACCCCTTCGCGCATGTCAAGTTGCAAAAGAGCCCCTGGCTTTCTTGAAAATAAAACCCGTCGTCCACTCGGATTGTTTACTGAGTCTGAGAAAGTTTATGATTTAGCCCCCGACCTTCCTGGATTTAGGTGCTCAGCCCAGGAGATAGAAAAATCAGAAAAATAAATTTAGAAAATGATTTTAATGTGAAAATAAATGCTAGAAATTTGTATAATTCATATTTAATTCATTTTAACTCCAAATTGAGTCATTCCAGTTGCAATAATTTTGTATTAATATTGTTTATCACCTAGTACCTTTGTTTAGCCATGAAACTTGAATTAAAATTGTTCATTTGAACTAATCTATTCTAGGTGCTAAATAACTTCAGAAATTCGTAACCCAATAACCGTAACTCCGTTTTGATCCATTCTAGTTGCATTAGTCTCACAATAATATTTATTATCATCTGGTAACTTTGTTTTGTCATAAAATATATGTTAAAATGTTGCACTTAGTCTATTCTATATTTAACCACGTAGATCTTTGGAAAACCATAACTTCTTAACCGTAACTCTGATTTTAGCCATTCTCGAACCTACGATCTCGTAGCGACGCGTATAATATTATTATGTAGTTTGTTCTTATGTTTGGTGTAATGTTAATTTTGCACATACCATGTTTGTCTGTATTGCTACGACTAGCGCGAGGTTACGAGAATCTAAAGATCATCCTGGTAACTGGAATCTCAAGTGCTAGGCAAGTTGTGCCCTTGATCACTTCTTTTTACCAAGTCATGTTCTGATTAATCATAATGATCTGCATAGGTTAATTTTGATGGGACCCAATAGGTTACCCTAGTTTGACTATCTTTATACCTTGTTTACCACTGAACTTTTTGGGTAGTACTTGCTATTGCTTTATGTGGTTTTGGGTATGGAGATACACACTATTCATGATTATACTTTTATCAGTTGTTATTTACTGTTCATGATAAGATCATTATGTTAATTGGAACATGGAGAACCACCTGGGAAAACAGTGCTACCACAAGGGTTTAATGGGATGCCCTTGGCTGACTAACTAGGAAAGCTAGTGGAAGACTACCTTACCCGAAAGGGGCAAGGGCAGTAGGGGAGTGGTCAGTGTAGGGAGGTCCTCGGGTTGATTTTGCTGCGATGGCGGTCAGGCGAGGGATTCCTGCACTGGAGCTTCCTATAAACTGTAGCGGGTTTTCTGAAGCTAGTGGAACTTTGTAAAGGCCTCATAGTGTTACCCTGCCTCGCCTCCTCGGTAGAGGTGTATGGGATTGGCCGTCTCTTGGTAGATGGGTAACATGACTTGTGGGTAAAGATGCGCAACCTCTGCAGAGTGTAAAACTGGTATACTAGCCGTGCTCACGGTCATGAGCAGCTCGGACACTCACATGATTAATTTATGGAACTCAATTCAAATTGTCATATGCAATGCATCACAGGTGATGTTGTTACTTTTGTTCTACTACTTAATTGGGTTTGGAATTTACTTATACTTAGTAATTGCTAATAAAATTTTGACCAACTATAAAAGCAATGCTCAGCTTCAGTCATCCTCTTTGGTAAGCCTTACACTTTACGTGAGCTCCCACCTTTGGCGAGTTCATGCACATTATTCCCCACAACTTGTTGAGCTACGAACGTATGTGAGCTCACTCTTGCTGTCTCACACCCCCCCTACAGGTCAAGAACAGGTACCACAGGATGATGCGCATGGAGGATGCTGCGATGTGTTCGTGAGAGGTCTAGGCCGTCGTCTCCCAGTCAACTTTGGGTTGCTGGACCGTTTTCTCCTTATAATGTATTTATTTATTTATTTTGTATAGAACTTCTATTATATAGTAAAGATGTGACATTCGATCCTATGCCATGATTCATCATATGTGTGAGACTTGGTCCCAGCACACCTGGTGATTATGTTCGCGCCCGGGTCTTGGTGCCCCAAAACCCGGGTGTGACAATTTTCCGGAACTTACATATTTAGCCTCGACTGCCAGCGCTGTGCTGACAGCCCTTCCATAAGTAAGGTCGATGCAAGTGGCCATCTTTCTTTGCATCCGATCATTCAAGCCTCTCATGAAACAATTCCTTTTCTTCACATCTGTGTTGACTTGGTCGATTGCATATTGAGATAAATGATTAAATTTATTGAGATACTGGGTGACAGTATCTCCGCCTTGCTTCAATTTCATGAACTCCTCTTGCTTCATTTAAAAACTCCCTCAGGTATATAATGCTCTCTGAAGGCCAACTTGAACTCATCCCATGTGATCTGATGAACGGCCGGCTGAACGGCCACAAAGTTTCCCCACCACGTACCGGCAGGGCCTCGCAGTTGTTGGGATGCAAACAGGGGCTTTTGAGTTTCTGAACACCGAAGAAGCCCAAATTTTTGCTCAATGACGCGGATCCATTCATCCGCCTCTAGAGGGTCTTCTGCCTTGACGAATAACGGAGGGCTTGTCTCAGAGAAGTCCAAATAAGATGTCTCACGGGGGCCTTAAGGATAGGCCCGCCCGCCTTGTTGTTGGAGTTGTTGACCTGCCATCTCTCGTAGGAAGCAGGTATTGTCTGCTGTAGCACTTACCAAGGCAGCGATGGCCTCGGCAAGTGTCGGAGGTACCGGAGGTGGATTTGGGGTTGCTTCCCTCCCATGGGAGGCACCAGCCCCATCCTGAGCGCGAGTCCTGGAAGGCATCTGAGGCAAAGAACATTTGGAGCAATATGATATGCCATACAAACCATCCATTTCATGTTACTTAAAAAGGTAATGTTACAGACTCATACTTTACAATAGGATTACACCACCTATTACACAATAGTACTACTTCTATACTATATTATCCCTGCTTTTTGTCACTCTGGATAGCCTCGCTGTCAGGCGTCGGAGACCATTCGTCGACCAGCTTCATAGAGGAGGGGGCCTAAAAAGGTCTAGCTCACCGCCAAGTGCTTCTCCCGCTACTCGAGAAGGTCCGGCTTCCGTCCTGACAGGATCCACAGGGACGTTCGGGTGCAGTTGCGAGTACAGTACATGAACTTCTTCATGTAGTGTGTTGCAATAAACCTGCAAGCTATCCACGGTTGAGCTAAGCTCTTCCACTCGGGCTCGAGCTCTAGCTTCCTTTGCCCAAGCTAGTGAACGAGAGTTCACAGCCCAGTCGAGTGCTAGATCCCGATCCGCTAGCTGGTCTTGCAGTTGGCGGATGTCTCTTCTCAATTCATTGATTCTTTCGCCATCCGCGATCCATATTTCGTTCCTGCGTCGGAGTTCTGTTCGAAGCTGATTAACTTGTGCTTCTAGATCTCCAATCGGATCGTTGCTCCCACTACTGCTATCTTCATGCCGTGGGGCAAGTTGATGACGGGGTACACCGATTGGCCCAGTTGACTTGCGCGCAGTCTTTCTCGTGCGCGGCGGCATTTTTGCTAAGGGGGAAATCTTATTAGCATAGTTTTTAGCATGATGCATGTGTAATTACAGAATCAACCTTAGTTGATTCAACCTTCTATACATTGCACTGCTCCTATCTGGTCTTTGCCATAAACTCTTTAGAAATACTTAGGTAAGAAGGGAAGAAATTTTCTAGATGAGTCTTAGAAAATTCTTTTTGAAGATGCCTCATAATATCTACAGAGATGGGCTTCACTCTGATACCAGCTGTGACGGAACCTTCCAAGTCATTAGGCCCACCTATAGATGTCATTGTCCAACGGACCTCAGACAACCCTGCAGGTGTTCCTGAATCACTTGACAACTTCGGTATCTGCTTTACCTTTCCCAAGAGCATTTTACCCGTCACACAGACCTTACAATTCATCGGAGATACAAAAATGCGGAAGCGGTTACATAAACTTACCTTTATTTAAAAGTAGGACAGAGTTATATTATTACAGACCAGGATATAACTTACGAGTGCAGAGTAATATTATTACAAGCCAAGGGAGGCAAAACCCCCTCCCGACAAGTATCAAACAAAAAGTTTTTATGGAGGATCCTTCCTCCCGCAGCTTTACTCTTGGTTTTCTTCTTTTGAGACCACCTTGGAATAAAAACAACAAAAGTTTGTCGCTTCTTCACCTAAAAACAATAGGGAATAAAACCCTGAGTATGGAATTACTCAGCAAGACTTACCCGACTAAAGAAAAGACTCTCAAGGGTATGCTGGTTATAAGGGGGTCAAGGTAAGGTTTCTCAATAATAAAGACTCTGTTTGCATAAATGCTTACTAAAAGTGGATCCTTAAAAATCAAGTTTTATTTGGCAAGTTAAGTGAAATTACCTGTAACTAGAGTTCTTTCTACCCTAGTTCATTCACTTGACCTATACTAGCCAATTTCTTAACAATCCTTCATCTTTACTGGAGTTCTACGTATAGGGCAGTGACCAAGTCTTCATAACCGCGAAGGTACAGCGATCCGAATCGATTATACTCAGCTGAGGATCTCCAATCACACGACATACGTAGCACTTAACCCTTGCATATGTCAACCCGCCACCGGGGTTCTTAAGACCAGATCAGGTTCACGCCAACTGAGAGCACAGATACACCACCGTCCACCCTCTTGCCACGGAGGGTACACGCTACTCTCGCCATCTCTCCACTCCCATTGCGTGGTATCTTATTCTGGCCTTAGTCTGCGCAAGGCAAAGCTTACCCATGACGAAGCATGTGACTAGTTAAAGGGTCCTCGGTCATCAAGCCTACATCGAGACGATCCTTAATCGACTCACACGGAGACACTACACCGAGACTCTTTCTTCTCGTGCAAGTCACTCGTCTGGTCTCAGCTTAATCATTGCAAGCCCAAAGTTTGGTACCTGACAGAGGTACATCTTTTCCGATGTTGAACCCATCATGGCCATGATGGATCCACCATCAAGTTTTATTTCCAAAAACATCCCTCCCACTTTGCCACATCATCTTTTGTAAAAACAAAACCTTTTATTTTGCTAGAGCAGGACTGAGCATAGTAAAAACCCTTTTATAAAACATGGATTCAAAGGAAGGTAATCAAATTCGAGGAAGGTAATGCAGGGATTGTTTTAGCATTCAACTCCTATCACCTAATGCAACAAGCAAGTGAGAAAGCTTTTAAAAGAATCAAGGAGGTGGCAAATGCACCGGGGCTTGCCTTGGTTTACAGGTGATTCAGGCTCAGTTCCACAGATGTCAAAATAAAAACAGCTGTCTGCCTGATGTTCCTGAGGTGGTGGTGGTGAAGTCTGCTCTCCTTCTACTTCAACTTCTTCTTTGTTTTCTAAAGATAACAATACATAATAATGAATGCCCATGTAATGCTCATGAGAGTGCAAAGATAATAAGAGTTTATTATCTAAAGTTTTGAATACAATTTTCCTTCACGGTTCTCCGAGAAACTAGGGTTTCCGGAGTTAGTAAAGGCATTCAAAAGGCAGGGGGTAGGGTTTTGGGTTCTAAGTATCAAACAAGGTCCAAATCATACCAAAATCTTTCCAAAGCTTCTAAATAATGCTTAGAGTTCATATAAAAAGTTTGGGGATTTTTGAAATTATTATCTATTTTCTAAAAATCCAGAAACCATGTTTTACGCTATTTTAAATACTCTAAAATTCCTTATTTGACCTAAAAATCATGAAACTATTTTTATTAAATTCTATGGAAAATTAGGAATCTAGGAAAATTGGTTTGACATTTTTACCATTTTTCTACAATTTTCTACAGATTTCCAAAGTTTCATAGAAAAAGAAAAGGAAAAAGCTAGAACAGTGCTGGGCTGGAAGCAGCCCAAGCGGCCCAATCCCAGGGGAAAGCGCGTGCGCCCGCTCCCGCGCTGTGGACTTTACATAAAGGACCTTGGCTTAATGAATAACTGGAAGCGGGTCCAAAGCACTATTCAACCCAGTCGCTGACAGATGTAGAAAAGCCCCTAAAGTTCTTTTCCTTTACCGCGCCAGGACCACGACGGTGAGCGGCGCGGCAGAGCTCCGGCGAGCCCACGTACCGGCCGATTCACGCAAGGACCGGCGCCCTTCTTCGGCCTAAACCAGATTCGGGACCTAGTGAATGTTTCCCCTAAGTCAATTTCATGAATGGCTAACCAAATGTCTCTGGCCATGGTGACCGCGCACCCCGGGAACAACTCAAGGTGTTCCCGATGATCTTCTTCAGTTTAGCACAATTGGTTGGGTCGATAAGCTATCAGAACACACAGGGATGCTAGAACAAGACCAAGGACAATATGATCGGACCTGATTTGCGCTGGCCATGGCGAGGTGTTCTTGCGGCGTATTTGAACTGATTTGGGGGAACTGTAAAATTTGAGCTCGCTGGTGATCAACTGAGAGTGATTCTTGGTGGCTGGGTGCTTGACTACCCTACGGGGCTCACGGTGGCCGCAATTTATAGAGCGCAACAGTGATGGCGCTCAATTTGGCAGAAAGGTGCTGGCGGCCAGAGAGAAAAAGGGCACTGGTACTTGGGACAGATAGCTTTCACCGTGGCGGCTCCTCCGGCGATCACGGGACATGCACTCCATGATTCACCATGATGCGGGCTAACACTTAAGCTCGTGGCGCGCACCGGTGACAGATCAACGGCGGTGAAGGTTATCCGGTCGACCGATGAGCAAGGGAGGTACGGCGAGCTTAGCCGCGGCCGGACTCAAACTGATCCAGATGCCAAGATTTTTACCTACCCGTGCTTATCTGCTGACCACGGTGCACGAATCGTGACGATCAATCAACAATCCCGGCAAAAGATCACCGGCGACGAGGATAGGATTGAACTCGCGATCTGATTCAGATGGGGTGCACTGTACCATGGAAGGAATCTTCAGAGTGCCTGACAGTGCATTTTCAGGTCCAGATTTCTTCAAAATTTCTATAGCAACTCACTTAAGGTTCTGCGGCAAAGTTGTAGACCAAGGATTCAGCTACAATTTTGCCACAGCAGTTATTGCCAAATGTCTACTAGATCAAGGCTGAATCTTAATCCAAAGATGGCTTGGTTACACTGTCATACCAGAATTCAGTCCTAGATAGTCTGACAGCCCAACTTTGAGTGCATTTTTCTCAATTTTTTTCATAACAACCATGCTTACACTCTTAAGCAAAGTTGTTCCCCTTTCATAGAGCTACAAAGTTGATGTGGTGACCTAGGGTAAATTCTCACCAACTTGGAAGATATAGGGCTCCAAAGTTGAGCCAATATCACAGAATTTCAGACTTAGGTTTATAGGGTTTAAGTGGTGCTTTTTGCAAATAGACTCAAAACTTAGGGTTTAACTTAAAAACTCACATATTTGTGAACCATTAGACTTAAGATACCTTATTGTCATGGTTTTTGCACTTTAGTCCAAAAGTGCACTGATTTTGCACTTAGCCCCCTAGGGTTTAGGTTTAGGGTTTTCCAGGGTCCTTATTAGGGTTTTTGGTATTTCAAGGGGGTGAATGTAATGTAGGTCCATTCTTAGTAACATTTTATGACTATTTCACTTTAGCTTTAGGGTTTTCTCTATTTGGATTTTGTTTTACCCTTCTGTACCCCATTTAGGGTTTAGTACCCAACTCCAGGGTTTTATTTGCAAAATGCCATATCAATACAACTTGTTTGATACTTTTACCAAGTGAATGCATTCTAGGTGTGTCAATCTTATGAAATGCTGATGCTTATGATGTTATGCTCAAGTTTTCGTGACAGTAACACCAGGGGTGTTACAATAGCCATGGACTTAGCGTTGATCGACGACACACTCCCTATCTGGCGCCCCAGCTGTCGGTGTTTAGTGTCCGACCGCACACCCAGGATACCCTCGTGGTGCTTTTGGGTAGGGCGGTGTCGTGAATCGTAACTTGATGGTTCGCGCTTAGGCACGAGAGAGAGAGAGAGAGTCAAGCGAGTTTTATCAGGTTCAGGCCGCTTTGAGGAGCGTAATACCCAACTTCCTAGGGTGGCTTTGTATGTGAGTGATGTTTCAGGTGGTATCTATCGAGCTGTGAGATGCTAATGAGATGAAAATGGAGGGAAGTTCCCTCGTACATGCTGATCATACTTTTCCAGCTTATCTCCTAGCTAATAGCAAACAACCTCCGCTGCCCCGAGGAAAATCCGGCGCCTCTGCTCCGAGCTATCTCTGGCGTTTGAGGAGGTCGGGCGTGGAAAAATGAACGGCTTCAACACAATTATGCTCAGACTGCGATTAGTCCGAGCGTGGGCCCATCGCACTCCTAGGTTGGCCCGCTTCCATCGTTTCCCTTTGCCCATCCCACGGCGAGATGTCACCGAGGGGCAACTGGGATGTGGCCCCTGGCGGAGTTTTGCTCCCGAGTGGACCCGAGGGATATCCGTCCCCCACACTTGTGGATGTAGCTGCAACTTTGGTGCTTATAAGTCTACTCGATTGTTATTCAGGGTAT
Organism: Zea luxurians; assembly: GCA_029449295.1. Taxonomy (NCBI): domain Eukaryota; kingdom Viridiplantae; phylum Streptophyta; class Magnoliopsida; order Poales; family Poaceae; genus Zea; species Zea luxurians. The sequence continues at coordinate 61,120,664 of JAOPSE010000011.1, read as the reverse complement.
CACCAAATATGGTTGAGAAAAGAAGATGAGCTGAAGACTAGTTTCATAACCCCTAGTGAAACTTATTGGTAACTTCAGATGCCTGAGGGACTTAAAATGCTAGTGGGATCTTCAACAGAATGACAACCAAGGTGTTGAGTTTATAGCTGGGTAGGAATGTCTTAACTTATGTTGATGACATTATAATAAGGAGCATGAAGCAACATGATCATATTTCAAGTCTCCAAGAAACATTTTTCCAATTTCAAAGAAGCAGGTTTGAAGATTAACCCAGAGAAATGCGTCTTCAAAGTAAAGAAGGGCAACTTTTTGGGTTGACCTATGTCAACAAATGGTATAGAAGCAAAACCAAGCAAAATCCTAGCAATACATCGAATGGAGCCACCGAAATCAAGGAAAGGGGCTCAGAGATTGGCAGGAAGGTTAGCTTCCTTGAACAGATTCATTTCAAGGTCTACTAAACGAAGCTTGCATTCTTTGAAGTCCTGAAATCAGCAGAGGTCTTCCAATGGCCCCCCTCAGCAGCAAGCCTTCGAAGAATTGAAAGATTATTTGATAAAGCTTACAACATTATCCCCACCTTCGCCAGGGGCTCCATTGTTATTCTATGTATCAGCTTCATAAACAACTGTAAGCGCTGCATTGGTCTGGGAGACAGTGACCGAGGGTACCAAAAGGCAGATGCTTGTTTATTTCATCTCCGAAGTACTAAGTCCATTCAAAAGAAATTATATAGAAATGGAGAAGGTCCTTTTATGCGGTCTTGATGGCTTCAAGAAAGCTTCTACACTATTTTTAGTCCCACAATATCATTGTACCTTTGTCGCTACACTAAAAGACATTATAAGAAACATAGAAGTTTTGGGATGGATTGGTAAATGGGTAGCAGAGCTCAATGAATTCATCATCGATTTTGTGCTCAGGTCCTCCATACAGTCTGAGGCATTAGCAAATTTTATTGTTGATTGGACCCCAGGCTCACAAGACGAAGTAGCCCAATTAGACGTTGTTTGGACGGTTTTTTTTGCGATGGCTCATGGGGACCCTTCGGAGCCGGAGCTGCAGCTATTATTGTCTCACCATCTAAGGTGGAGACATCATATGCTATCAAGTTGCAATTCTAGAGTACAAACAATATAGCAGAATACGAAGCTCTGTTGTTGGGACTTAGGAAGCTAAAAGCAATGGGTGTACAAAAAGCATTATTGAAATTAGATTCACAAGTTATCATAGGCCAGGTGGATAAGTCAAGCAAGGTGAAAAAAATCCTATTCTAGAGAAACACCTGTTGGGGCGAAGGCAAAGGCGCCACCCATCGCTCGAAGCCTTCGCTGCAGCAGCTGAACTGACAGAAACAAAACAGGCGGGGACACCCTTCGCTTCTTCCGTTCCAGGCGAAGACTGGCGACGAAGGGCATCCCACGGCGCGGCCTCGCCCAGCTGGGAGGCCCACGTGCAATCCGGCCCGGCGTAACGGGCCCCGCTTGGCCGCCCTGTGTTACGGGCCTATGTTGTAAAAGCATTCCTGTAATTACGGTCTGTAACCCTGCTTTATGGGAATATTCTTGGGATAACCTAGGTACCTGATGGCACATGCGTCCTTAGCTCGAGGTGCTGCGCGCTCAGGTACCTATAAATACCCCTGTACAGTGCCCGTGAGAGGCCAGATTAACAGAGCTTTTGCCATCTAGCGCGAGTGCCCTGTTGTCATCACTGTTCACCCTTGTTGGATCCCCTTGCAGCTGAGAGCAAGTTCCAACATTTGGCGCCCACCGTTCGTGCTACGAGAAAACCACCCGTGATGGCACCCAAGAGAGCTAACCCGAAGGCTGACGAGGCTGCGAAGGCAGCACTGCTCGCCGCAAGAAAGGGCAAGGCCCTCGCCCTCACCCAATCCACCCACCAAGAGGCCACTGAAGACGATGTCCCTCGCGCATGCGAAGACGACACCCTCCGCACCTGCGACCCTGAGGGACAACCGCAGCCACCCTCAGGCTTCGCACCACCAGAGGGCGCGGACCTCGCCGAGGACGGTGAGGTCCTCGGCGTCTCGGCAGAAGAACAGCTACAGCTGCGCGCCCTGCGCCTCAAGACCCGCAATCTCCAGAGGCAGAAGGAGATACTGGAGGCCAAGCGCCAACGCGTGTCCGCACTAGCCAAAGTGCGGCAAATGATACGCGACGAAGAGCACAAGGCCCAGGAACTCGAGCGGGAGATTGCGCTGATGCAGCGCGAAGGCCACCTCGGCCTGCAGCACGAGTCACCCCTCCAGCAGCGCGCACACGACGAAGACACGCGCGAAGGCCACCCCGGCCTGCAGCATGGGCCACCCCTGCAACACCGCGCGCAGCCGGAGGACCCGCGTTTCCCTCAACGCGACCACACCTTCCCGCACGCCGCGCCATTCCAAGGGGTCAACTATCTCGATGAGCGAAGTCCCCTGGCGCCTCACCTGTAAGTGACGCCGTGGCCAGCTAACTTCCGGGCAGGGACCTATCCCAAGTACAACGGCAGCACCGACCCGGCTCAATACATAATGAGTTACCAGGTCGCCGTTGCATCGTCCGGGGGGGACGACGCCACAATGGCGAAGTCTTTCATCATCGCCCTCGAGGGCCCCGCACTCACCAGGTTCACCAGGTTGCCTCCGCTGTCCATTGATTCCTGGAGAAGTCTCCGGGACAAGTTCCTACTCAACTTCCAAGGGTACCGCCCAGACACCGACGCCCTGGCCGAACTTTCGCTCTGCAAGCAGCTAGAAAAGGAGACCCTGAGGGAGTATTACCGCAAATTCCTAACACTCAAGTCACAGCTACCCTCAGTCGATGACCAGATTGCCATCCACTATGCTATCAGTGGTCTTCGCGCCGGCGTCCTTTACAGCCACTGCATCAGAGATCCGTCAAAGAACCTCCAAGAGTTATATCAGCTGTTTGAAAAGTACGCCAGATCCGAAGAGCTCCACCAGCGCAAGATTGAGTCCCAGAGGAAGCCAAAAGATGCTCCACAGTCCAGCCGCACGTGGACAAGGACTCCGCAGCCAGACTCCGGTCGAGACGGCCGCAATCAGCAGCAGGTGCACAACATCGCCAGCCAGCACCCCGCTGCCGACCCCCCTCGTCGCCAGGACTATCCCCCCCAGGGCCGCGGAAACGGCACTCGTGGCAGGGGCCGGGGGCGTGCGCAGCCGCCGCGCCGATTCTACTGCCTCTTCCATGGCGAAGACTGCGCCCACCACACCAAAGACTGCCCCGAAACGAAGGCTACCAGAGACAGAATGGCACGGGCGCAGCCAGCCGACAACCCCAGAATTGTCGCGCATAATTACCAGCAACCCCCTCCGCCATATATCCACGCTCCTGCCCCGCATCCACCGCACCACGCTTACCAACACCATCAGGAAGTACAAATCGTACCTCCTCCACCCCCACCACCACACCAGCAACACCAAAACATCCCCCATGCCCCAAAGCAGGAAGACTTCGCCGATCAACCATATCGCGGAGTCATCCACATGATAACTGGGGGGTCTAGCACCGACTTTGACACCAAGCGGCAGAAGCGGGACCACTACCGCAGCATCAACCATGTCGCCGTCATGGGCCCAGTCGTGCAGACAAAGTGGTCCCACATACCGCTAACCTTCGACGCACGGGACGTCGACTTGCGCAGCGCCCCCCACTGCGATGCCATGGTTATCAATTGCAGCGTGGCAGGCTGGGACCTGCACAAGTTCCTCGTTGACAATGGCAGCCAGGCGGACATCATCTTCCTCCACGCCTTCGATCGCATGGGCATAAGCCACAGCCTGCTTAAGCCTTCGGACAACCCACTGTATGGCTTCAGCGGCAAAGGCACCTTCCCCGTCGGCAAAATAGAGCTGCCTCTCTCCTTCGGTGTAGCACCCAATGCCCGAAGCGAGCAAATAACCTTTGACATTGTGGATATGGTATACCCTTACAATGCCATCATGGGCCGGGGCTCCATCAATAAGTTCGAAGCAGCCATTCACGGACTGTACCTATGTATGAAGATATCAGGTCCGTTAGGCGTCATCACAGTCTTCGGCAATCAACAGACTGCGTGTAACATAGAGCGGGACTTCGTGCCCGGTCAAAGAAACGTGCACTGCCTCACGGCCCAACGCGAAGCCCCCGCGCCTGCCAGCCCAACCAATAAGCAACATGACAAGGCGCAGCTGTAGAGCCACGACGGGACCAAGACTGTCCCCCTCGACCAGGCCACGCCCAGACAGACAGTCATTATCAGCGAAGACCTTACTTCGCATGAAGAAGAAAAGCTCCTCTGCTGCCTGTCCAAGAACAAAGATGTCTTCGCCTGGTCGGCCCTCGATCTGGTCGGGGTCAGCCGTTCAATAATTGAGCATAGTCTGGGAATCGACCCTTCGGTACGGCCAAAAAAGCAGCGGCTTCGCAAGATGTCCGACGAAAAGATGGAGGCCGCCAAGGCAGAGGTGCACCGCCTCCTGGAGGCCAAATTCATCGAGCCGGTGGCTTACCCCACATGGCTCTCCAATGTCGTAATGGTGCAGAAAAAGAGCGGGAAGTGGCGAATGTGCATCGACTTCACCAGTCTCAATAAAGCCTGCCCAAAGGACAATTTCCCGTTGCCACGGATCGACAAAATAGTCGATAGCGCGGCCGGATGCGAGGTCATGTCCCTCCTCGATTGCTTCTCCGGTTACCACCAGATATACATGAAGGAAGAAGACAAGGCTAGCACCAGCTTCATAACACCCTTCGGCACATATTGCTTCATCAGAATGCCGGAGGGACTCAAGAACGCCGGGTCCACCTTCTCCAGGCTTACCAAAACAGTGCTCGAGGGGCAGGTTGGCAGAAACATATTCACATATGTAGACGACATTGTCGTCACCAGCAAGAGCAAGGAGGACCACCTCGCCGACCTCGCCGAAACATTCACGAACATGCGGGACGCACAACTCCGCCTAAACCCGGAAAAGTGTGTCTTCGGCGTTCGCCAGGGCAAAATATTGGGCTACCTGGTATCACACCGCGGCATCGAGGCCAACCCAACCAAGATTCAGGCTATCTTGGACATGACGCCTCCGCAGTCCGTCAGGGACGTCCAGCGTCTGACAGGCAGATTGGCCGCTCTCAACAGATTCATATCCAGGTCCGCCGAGTGAAGTCTCCCCTTCCTAAAGACACTCCGTGGTGCAAAAGACTTCGCCTGGGGACCAGAGCAGGCGGCGGCCTTCGCCTCATTAAAGCAGTACCTGACAGAGTTGGCCGTCCTTACCAGCCCCGACCCCTCGCTCCCCTTGCTGCTCTACGTCGCGGCTTCGCCACATGCGGTCAGCGCGGCACTAGTGCAGGAGCAGACTGTTGAGGGCGTGGTCCGGCAGTGCCCCGTGTATTATGTCTCTGAAGTGCTGACACTGTCCAAGTGCAACATGACAGAGCTGGAGAAGATTGCCTACGCAGTCGTCATGTCGTTGCGCAAACTGCGCCATTACTTCGAAGCATTCAAGGTCCGAGTCACCTCAAACAGGGGGCTCGGCGAATTATTCAGAAACCCGGAGGCGTCGGTGAGGATTGCCAAGTGGGCGGCCGAACTCTCCGGCTACCACATCTGCTTCGAGCCCAGGACAGCTATCAAGTCTCAAGCCCTGGCAGACTTCATCGTCGACTGGACTGGGCCAACAACACAGCCAGATCCGTCCGCAGAGAAGACTTGGACGATCCATTGCGACGGCGCATGGTGCCATGCGGGGGCAGGCGTCGCTGCAGTCATAACCTCACCAGTCGGGGTCAAGCACAGATATGCAGCACGACTCAGCTTCAATCTAGAATCCGACAGATGCACAAATAATATAGCAGAATACGAAGCAGTCATCCTCGGCCTCCGCAAGCTAAGGGCCCTCGGAGTCACCACCTGCATCATCAAAACAGACTCCAAGGTAGTTGCCGGCCAAGTCGAGAAAGACTATGCAGCCAAGGACCCCGCACTCATGTAGTACCTCGCAGCCATCCGAAGTCTCGAGAGGCAGTTCAAGGGGTTCACCTTGCAGCATGTGGATCAGGCCAAGAATGAGGAGGCCGACGCATTGGCCAAGGCCGCGGCCAGGGGCGAAACTCTGCCCTCCGACGTGTTCTTTCATGTCATCGGCACGCCAGCAGTCCGGAGCCCCGAAGGGCTCCAAATAACCAATGACAGCGAGGGCCACCGCACAGTCAACCTCATCATGACCGAAGACTGGCGGGCACCCATAACCCTGTTCCTGCAGGGGTATTATCATCCAGCCGACATCAGTGAGGCCAAGCGTCTCAGACATCGAAGCCGAGACTTCGCTCTGATTGAAGGCCAACTCTACAAAAAAGGGGTCAGTCAGCCAATGCTTAAGTGCGTCACCGAGGCCGAAGGCATGCAGATTCTACGTGAAGTCCACAGTGGCACGTGCGGCTCACACGCGGGGCCAAGGGCCCTAGCTGCTAAGGTGATCCGCCTAGGGCTTTTACTGGCCCACAATGATCTGCGCCGCAAATCGGGTCACTCGGTCCTGCGAAGCCTGCCAGAAGTTTTCCCCTCGGTCAGGCGGCCCTTCGCAGTATACAAAGCTGATCGCCCATACATGGCCTCTCCAGCGCTGGGGTCTCGACATTGTTGGACCCCTGCCCACCGCTCAGGGGAACCTTAAGTTCGCCTTCGTCGCGGTCGAGTACTTCACCAAATGGATCGAGGCACGGGCTGTTTCTACAATAACATCAAAGGCTGCCCAAAAATTCTTCTGGCAGAACATCGTTTGCCGCTTCGGAGTACCGTCCGAACTAACAGTCGACAACGGCAAGCAGTTTGACAACCAAGACTTCAAGGATTTTTGTTTCTCCATTGGCACCAAGCTTGCCTTCGCCTCAGTCTATCATCCGCAGTCCAACGGGGTCGTGGAGCGCGCCAACGGGAAAATCTTCACAGCTATCAAAAAAATGCTCCTTGATGAAAAAAAGGGCAGATGGACCGATTTATTACCTGAGGCAGTCTGGACACTAAACACGACTGAGTGCAGGGCGACCGGGTTTACTCCCTTCCGTCTTCTATACGGATCGGAGGCCATGACCCCGCAAGAAATAAAGCACGGGTCCCCGCGAACAGTTCCGTCAGCTGTCCCTGATGTGGACGAGCCAACTTCAAAGGATCTCATCGACGGAGACCGTGTCTCCGCCCTACAGGCCCTGAACAAGTATCAAGCCCAGACCAAAGCATGGCGCGACCACTCAGTCATCCCGAGGGAGTTCAGCGAGGGGGACCTCGTACTCATTCGAACAGCTCGGACGGAGTCCAAGGGCAAGCTGGAGCCCAGGTGGGAGGGTCCTTTCATCGTCAAGACAAAAGCTTCCCCCAACGCTTACAGGCTCACAACGCCAAACGGCGAGGACCTGGAGCACTCCTGGAACATCGACAACCTCCGCAAATTTTTTGTTTGATTCCTCAGGGCTGTCTTCGCCCTTGTAATTCGCAAAAACAATCTTGCACCGGCCCGCACTCTTTTCCTCCCGGGGGGTGAGGTTTTTAACGAGGCGGAGCCATGTAATATATGCGTGAAAAATCCCCCGCAAAGACATGCGTCGAAAAAGACCGCGATGACGGTCTTCGACATTCGACCACCACGAGGTCACCGCGAGGCTAAGCGCTAGCTACCCTCGCGTGCGACAAATCCGCGCAGAAGTCGCCTAAGGGTGCAGCCGGATTAGCACAACAAGTGCGGAAAAAAATCTAAGTCTATCGCGAAGACTATCCGCGCAGAAGTCGCCTAAGGGTGCAGCCGGATTAGCACAACAAGTGCGGAAAAAAAATCTAAGTCTATCGCGAAGACTATCCGCGCAGAAGTCGCCTAAGGGTGCAGCCGGATTAGCACAACAAGTGCGGAAAAAAAATCTAAGTCTATCACGAAGACTATCCGCGCAGAAGTCGCCTAAGGGTGCAGCCGGATTAGCACAACAAGTGCGGAAAAAAAATCTAAGTCTATCGCGAAGACTATCCGCGCAGAAGTCACCTAAGGGTGCAGCCGGATTAGCACAACAAGTGCGGAAAAAAATCTGAGTCTATCGCGAAGACTATCCGCGCAGAAGTCGCCTAAGGGTGCAGCCGGATTAGCACAACAAGTGCACAAAAAATCTAAGTCTATCGCGAAGACTACCCGCGCAGAAGTCGCCTAACGGTGCAGCCGGGTTAGCACAACAAGTGCGAAAAAACCGAAGACTATCTGTGCAGAAGACACCTAAGGGTACAACCGGACTAGCACAACAAAGGCTGAAACGACAACATCAAACCGTCCACGCCAAGACCAACTATAATCACGCCAACACAGCGCAACAAAACAAACCAGACAAAGTACACAACGCCTTCGCACACACATATGCACGCGAGGGCACACAATTTCATCACACAAGCCTCTACATATACAAGCGAGGGCACCACACTCTACATCGGCTCAACCTTAGGAATAATTCCCATCTCCCTATAATTAAATAACATTATCCTGAGCTCCTCACCCGCAAAAAGACTTCGCAGTTCCCCTTCACCTATATTCTCGGCGGTCGGCAAAGACAACAGTTCCTGCCGACCAGCCCCACTTACGCGAAGCCGAGCCCCCTCCGCCCCACTAACCATACGTTTCGCAACTGCCCTTCGCCGCCGCCGCCAGGTGCAAGGACCTGGCACATCTCCTGCATCCGCGGCGTGCGGCGAGGCCTCCGTCGCAGCCACATCCAAGGCCGCGAAGTAGTCCAAGTCCTCTGACGACTCCGTCCACTCAATCGAGCTCCCAGAGTCAGCACAATCAAAAAACTCAGATGAAGAACCACCACATTCATTACCATCTTCCGCGGTCGTAGCCGCCAAAAATTTAGTAGTAGCGGTTGCGTGCGCAGGCCCAAAATCTTGAACCTGCGCAGCAACCAAAATTCAGTAACATGTACAAACTTCCCCAACCCTCTACACCTACTACGCCACCTGCGATGGCCCTGACGTTGCGGGAGCCTCCGCTGTTGGCTCTGCCGCTGCTTCCGCTGTTATCTCCGCTGCTACCGCTGCGGGATCCTCAGCACCCGGCGCGGCAGCTGCAGAAGCATCAGGCGCGCCTTCGGCGACCTCTGGGGGCAGGCCTTCGCCGGCCGCAGCGGATGCGGCCGGGGTCGGCGCCAGGGCGACCTCGGACACAGCCTCCGCCGGGGCCGACTCCGGGTCAGCCAACATGCTGTTCAGCGCCCCGAAGTCGTCGACCCTCTCGCCACGCGCCGCCTAAGCCAAAACACACAAAATTCATCAAACACGCACACAGCCCACGTCCAACAAATACCAAACAAGTGAAAACGTTACCTGAGCCCTCGCCGTCTCGGTGCGCTCCCTGACCACCTCGCGCCCGTGTGGACCCCACAGCCGGTCGAAGATAGCCCGGGCAGAATCCTTCACTACGGGGTCCTCGACCTTGAAGATATCTCGCTCAAAGTCCTCTTCGACTTGGTCGAAGACCTCGAAGTGCCGGCACTCTTCGCGGGAGAGCGCGTTCATCGCCCCCTCGCACGTGACTAGGGAGGCATACGCCATAAACCCCTCCACGACGGTGGGGAGCGCCTGCAGCTCCTCCTGCACCCACTCCAGGCACCAAAGACCGGGCTCTCGGTCCGGTACTTCGAATTCACTGGTCCCCGCGCCCAGGCCACGGTATGTATCTACGAGCAGTTGGCGCGTCCGCTCTGCCTCCGCTCGTGCCGCGGCCTCGGCCCCCTTCACGCGGCTCTCCAGGGCGGTGAGCCGCTCCTGCAACTGCTCGGCGCGCTCCCTGGCAAGATTGCCCTCCGCTCGTGCCAGGTTGGCCTCTGCCTGCGCAGCCTGCGCCTTGACAAGGGCTTCGTTGGTCTCCCTCCTTTCCCCCGCCAGCTGGCGACGGAGGGCGGCCTTATCGTCCTCCAGTGTGGCCACCTTCTCCACTAGCTTTCGGCACTTGCTGTTGGCGGCCGATTTTTCGCGGACGGCGTCAGCGTGTTGCGTCCGAAGTCTTTCGAATTCGGCAGCCACGGCTGCCGTGAGGGCCCCCGACGCAGTGCGGCTAGCGAAGTCAGCCACCTGCAGAACAATCGTAAGACCGCGGTCCTAAAAAAAAGGGGGGGACGAGGTCCAACTCAGCGGACCTGACGTAGCGCCTCCGTCGCCTCCGCCAGCCGGCGGGACACAGCGCCCGCCTCATCCATGACAACCGCGAGGGCCGACGCCTCGCCACCGGCGCTAAGAGCCCCGCCCTTCGCCTTCGGCGCTGCGGCAGCCGTCGTGGTCGCCGCGCCAGGCGCAACCACAGCAAGTTGGCCTTCGCCCAACCCTGCAGCGTACCAATGAACCGATTTTAAAAAAAAAAGCCAACGACCTACCACCAAGATAGTCGTCCACGCTAATATCGGTGACGAAGTCGGCGACACGTTTGCCCGCCAACGGCAACGCTCGGGCCGCCCTCGCGACCTCCGCCACTCCGCTGGACGGCGGCACCGCCTTCGCCGACTTCGAGCCTTCGGCGCCTGCCATTGCCTCCGGCGCCTTGCTAGATGCAGGGACGCTCGACTTCACCGCCAGCAGCGGCCGGCCTCCGCCGGAGGCCGCAGCCTTCGCAGTCCCCCGCTGCCTCTTCGGCCTAGCTTCAACGAGCCTGATAGCCGCCTGGCGCTTTTGTGCAGCTCCCTGGCGATCCTTGTCCATCACTGCTGACACAACAGCAGCAATATTCCGCCCGTAAGGAAAAACCCTCCATTCACGAACCATGCGAGATGTAAAAAAGTCCTCGCCAGCCGCGCGGGGGACAGGAACATTCCTAGGCCAACAACCCCCGGTAACCCTCAGCATCCGAGCCGAAGACTCCCGGAGCTCGGGCGAAGACATCCTTTCCCCCGGGGCCGCGCACGTCTTCGTCAACTCTCTAGCAAAACGATCAGAAACCCCAAGTCCTCCCATAGCAGTACCTAATTTCCTCTTTTTAGAGGACGGGGCGGCCGCCGGCGCAGGGTCGTCTCCGGTCTCCACCGCCGGTCTCTTCCCACGGTGGTCCACATCGTCTTGACCAGGGTAGCCGTCATACGGCAATTGATTTAATTCAAAAACCCTGTTCAAGCGGTCATTCGACCCGCGGATATCCCAGCTGCGCTGGCCCTCTGTCCTCGGCACGTAGCGTCCAACAAGCCGCACCGCCCCATCCTCCGCCTCACGCACAACGGCGGCCGGATCGCGATTTTGCAGATTCAGGGCGAAGGCGGGACTCCGCACCACCCTTCCACCATGAAAAGGCATCTGGCGAGGGCATACTTCGCCCAACGCCCAGCCACGCGCCAATGGCCACACCCCGTACGCCACAAACTCTTCAACCAAGTCGTGCCCACTGCTCAGGCCGGCGGCGCACCGAAGAGCCCCTTCGTCATCATCCTCCTCCGCCACTTCAAAGGGCGGATACGCTGAGTAAAAATGAGAACACATCGCGGACACGGGGAGTCCCTCATGGCCTTCGACGGTACCCTCAGCGACGTAAAACCAAAATTCATTCCAGTTGCCCCACTTGTTGCGGGCGCAAGGAACCAACTCGACCACCTGCATCGTGGTTTTGCCGGTCTTCGGCGTGAATGTGCAGGATCCAAACTGAGCGACTTCGCCTCCAATCATCCTCTTCTGCCAATGCAAACAATAATACTTCGCAAAAACTTCCACCGATGGCTGTCCGCCGTACGAAGTCGTCGCCCAGACATACTTCGACAGTGCCACTATGGCATTCGGTGTCAGCTGGTGTATTTGAACGTTGAACCTGCGCAGGACTTCGCCAACAAACCGGTGCGCAGGCAAGCGGAGCCCGGCGGCGAAGAACGCCTCGAAAAAGACCAACTCGCCCTCTGGCTCGGGGACTTCCTCCGCCCCCGGTACTCGACCAACTCCGCCGCCGAAGTAACCCAACCGCTGCATATCTTGCACGCGGGCCGACGAGATCCGCGATACGCCGAAATCAACAGAGTCGCCGGCGTGCAACTCCTCCACCATTAAGCTACTCAGCGTCTCCTCAGACGAGGCGGCGGCCGGCGGCGAGGGAACGGCCGGCGGCATAGCGGCAGCGGAAGAAGACGAGGACGGCATCGCAACGTACCGTCGGCGGCGGCGGGCGGTCTGCTTCACTCGAGCCAGATCTCCGGCGAACAAGACCGCGGCAGGCAGACGAGCAGCAAGTCGGCGGAAAGGGCGGCTAGGGTTTTCGCGGAGCGCGGAAGGTGAAGTTCAAAAAGCGCCGACCCCCGCCCCCTTTTATAGACAGGGCGCGGCGCTTCGGGAAACCCGCAATCCAATAGTACGCCGTCAATCAACGGTCACATCAAAAACCCCCGCGGAACCACTTCGAGCGAGGGCAGCGTCTCCGCCATCTAACGACGTCTTCGGCACCAGGTGACTTTGTCGAACTGGTCCCTCGGAGGGCAAATGTTGGGGCGAAGGCAAAGGCGCCACCCATCGCTCGAAGCCTTCGCTGCAGCAGCTGAACTGACAGAAACAAAACAGGCGGGGACACCCTTCGCTTCTTCCGTTCCAGGCGAAGACTGGCGACGAAGGGCATCCCACGGCGCGGCCTCGCCCAGCTCGGAGGCCCACGTGCAATCCGGCCCGGCGTAACGGGCCCCGCTTGGCCGCCCTGTGTTACGGGCCTATGTTGTAAAAGCATTCCTGTAATTACGGTCTGTAACCCCGCTTTATGGGAATATTCTTGGGATAACCTAGGTACCTGAGGGCACATGCGTCCTTAGCTCGAGGTGCTGCGCGCTCAGGTACCTATAAATACCCCTATACAGTGCCCGTGAGAGGCCAGATTAACAGAGCTTTTGCCATCTAGCGCGAGTGCCCTGTTGTCATCACTGTTCACCCTTGTTGGATCCCCTTGCAGCTGAGAGCAAGTTCCAACAACACCTCGATATGGTTAGAACGATGGAATCTTCATTTGAAAGTTTTTAGTAAAAAACATCTCAAGGCTCGACAATGAGCATGTGAACATGTTGGCCAAGTTGGCCGCCTAGGGGCTCCCCTTACCTCCTAAAGTATTCTTTGAAGTATTGAAGGCACCTTCGACCAATCTAATGACTTGGCACAACTTCTCCTTGATGTCCAAAAAGTCGATGCTTCGGGTTATATTCTGGACAGTCTTCGATTCATTGGGACCTGGTATGCACATCAACATTCGTTCTTCTCCACCGAATAGTAAAGCCCTAGGGTTGTACCCCAAAGCTTCGCCTTTCTCTTCTAGTTTTGTGACTTCCTCTTCACTTAGTTCTTCACCGCTAATATGCCTCATGAAGAAGGTAAGTTCTTCATCTTCCCCGGTAGTTTGTGCAGCTTCGGCTACCTCTGCCTCAAGCATAGTCTCTTGCGCTTTCTGTTCCACTTTCTCGCGCCCTGAAGAACTGTCACCTTTGTGACAGCGCTCCCAAGTTTTTAGGCCCACATGCACCAATCCTTGCCTCAATGGCCTCAGATGGCTATGCACATGTACTAGATAACTTAACAAGGCTATCGAGTTAAAGAACTTGAACTCATTATCACAGAGATCTCCCATAAAACATGTGTATTACAGTAATTACATTCAATACACACACACCTTGGAGATAGAGTGGAAGACTTACAAAACATTCTTTACATTTCCAAAACTCATGTTTTACATGGTAGAAAAAGTTAAAATTATTACAAGTGCTAATAGTACTCAAAGTGCATAACTTAAATACAAAACCAGGAAGGTAGAACCCTTCCAAGCCTCAAACACAAACATAGAATACTCCTGATCACTTGCAACGACATGGGTTCGAAAACCCTAGGTACTAAGTGTACTTTCGCAAGTCTTACCCATGTCACACCCGGATTTAAGGGCAAACCCAGGCGCAAATCAAATTTGTGCTAGGATCAAGTCTCACACATATGATGACTCATGGTACAGAGACAAATGTTACATCTTTATTATATAATAGGAGTTCTATACAAAATAGCTAAATAATAACATCATATGAAGACAACGATCCTCTACAACCATAGTTGTCTAGGAGATGACGGCCTAGACCTCTCATGAACTCATCGCGACATCCTTCATGTTCTTCATCTTGCGGTACCTGTACTTGACCTGAGGGGGTGAGTACAGCAAGATCGAGTGAGCTCACATGCATTCATCACTCAACAAGTTGCGATAAATAATGTGCATGAGCTTACTTACGGTGGGGGCTCATGTGAAGTGTAAGGCTTACCAAGAGGAATGATTAAGGCTGAGCATTGCTTTTAAATTTGGTCAAAAATTTATTAGCAGTTACTAAGTATAAGTAGATACCATCTCAATTAAATAAGAGATCGCAATTATAATAAAACCCACAATGCTATGCAAATGACAGATTAAGTTCAATTCCATAAGTTAATCTTGCGAGAGTCCTGAGTCGCTCTTGACCGTGAGCACGACTGATATACCCATTTTATACTCTGCAGAGGTTGCACATCTTTACCCACAAGACGTGCTTCTCGTTTAACCAAGGTTAGCTAGACCCTTAGATACTTCCAAGGTGAATGGCTAGGGATCCACTGCGAGGCCTTTCTAAAGTTCCACTAGTTCGAGAGAACCCGCTACAGTGTTAGACCCGAGGACCTCCCTATATGTCACACCCGGATTCAATGGCAAATCCAGGTGCGAATCAAATGTGTGCTAGGATCAAGTCTCATACATATGATGACCCATGGTACAAAAATGAATGTCACCTCTTTACTATATAATAAGAGTTATGTACAAAATAACTATATAATTACATCATACGAAGACATCTAGCAACCATAGTTGACTAGGAGACGACGACCTAGACCTCTCAGGAACTCGTTGTGGCATCATTCATGCTCCTCAACTTGACGGTACCTATTCTTGACCTGGGGGGATGTGAGTACAGTAAGGGTGAGCTCACATACATTCATCACTCAACAAGTTGTGGAGAATAATGTGCATGAGCTCACTTACGGTGAGGGCTCATATGAAGTGTAAGGCTTACCAAAGAAGATGATTGAAGCTGAGCATTGCTTTTAAAGTTGGTCAAACTTTTATTAGCAGTTACTAAGTGTAAGTAGATACCAATCAGATTAAATAATAGAACACAATTAATAATAAATCCCACAAAGCAATGCAAATGACAAACTAAATTTAATTCCATAAATTAATCATGTGAGTGTCCGAGTCGCTCATGACCGTGAGCACGACTGATATATCAGTTTTACACTCTGCAGAAGTAGCGCATCTTTACCCACAAGTTGTGTTACCCATTTGCCACAGGGTCATGAATCCCATACATCTCTACCGAGGAGACGAGGCAGGTAGCACTACAAGGCCTTTACAAAGTTCCACTAGCTTTAGAAACCCGCTAGGGTTTCTAAGAAGGGCGATATAGGAATCCCTCATCCAAAAAGCCATCGGAGCATGATCGACCCGAAAAACCTCCCTATACTGTAGCTCCTGTACCGCCCTTGCGCCTTTCAGGTAAGGTAGTCCTCTACTAGCTTTCCTAATTAGTCAGCCAAGGGTGTCCCATACCACCCTTGTGGTAGCACTATTTTCCCGAGTGGATCTCCATGTTCCAATTAACACAATAATCTTATAATGAACAATAATTAAATCAACAACAAATTGGAACATGATCATAATTCAGTATAGCATTAATCCCAAAACCAGGTAGAGCAATAGCAAGTCTACCCAATAGTTCATTTGTTTGCAAGGTGTGGGATAAACAATACTAGGGAAACATATTAGGTCCCATCAAATTAACCTGAGCATGTTACAGTGATTAATAGGAACATTATTAGGTAGAGAAGATTGATCAAGGGCACAACTTCACTTAGACTTGAGATTCTAGGTACTTCACCAAGTTGGTCTTCAGATTTCTCGTGACCTCACTGCTACTCGCAGCAATACATACAAATAGGCAAGGAGTACATAAACATAATAGTACACCAAATAGCATAAAACAACCACGTAACAATATTCTACGCGTTGCTACGAGATCGTATGTTACACCCCTGGTGTTACTGCCACTAAAACTTGAGCATAACATCATGAGCATTAGCATATCATGAGTTTGTTACACTTAGAGTGCATTTACTAGGCAAAAATTTCAAACAAGTTGTATTGATGTGACTGGTCATGGGTGAAACCCTAGGGTAGGGTACTTAACCGTAAACTAGGCTTATGAGTGTCAATAAAGCCCAAATGAGAGAAAACTTCAAAACTCATTAGAAATGGTCATAAGATATCACCATTAATGGACTTGAGTGTCATCCAAACCCTAAAAGTGCCAAAAATCCTAAAAATCCTAAAAACCCTGAGTTGAAACCCTAGGGGGTTATATGTAAATTTGGCACACTTTTGGACCCAATTGCAGAAACCAAGGTATTAGGGCACCTCAAATCATATGATTCACACATTTGAGGACTTCCAAGTCAAAGGATGAGAATTGGGCTTATTTGCAAAAAGCCACTCTACACCTCTCATGTGACTAAGTCTGAAAACCAGTGAACATGGCTGACTTTGGAGCTCTGTAGTTCTAAAAATATTAGGAATTTTCCTAGGGCCAACACATCAAACTTATAGAGCTACTATAGGAGTACAAATTTGAGTAAGTGCTTAAGCCCAGGTATTGTACAAAATTAGGAGTTAAATGGGTCTGAAGTCTGGCTGTCAGATAATACAGAGACTGAATATTGTATGACAGTGAAGTTGGGCAACCTTTGAGCTGGGATTCAACTAAGATCCAGTCATTGTTTGGCTATGGTTGCTATAGCAAGGTTATACCTGGATTATAGGGCTACAACTTTGACACAGAGAGCAGGTCGAGTCACTACATGAAATTGGGAGCAAATCTACCTGCTAGTTGCGCTGTCAGGCTGACTGAATGAAGATCCAATGGTACAGTGCACTAAAAATATCCCAATCCACTGAACCTCGTCGTCGACGAGCCGTGCGCTCGGATTCGCACCTGCCGTGGTGATTCATGCCCAGCGCAGATGGATAACGGAGAAGGGTAAGAAATATCGCACCGTGGATGAACTCCGGTCACTATTCTACTCCGGCTGCCGTACCCGCCTGTGTCACGGCCGCTTCGGATAGATTCACCGGAGTTAGCCATCTCGTGACCTTGCGCCACATGCCTTGGTGCTTTAACCATGCCGCAGTGAGTCACCTTAGCCACCCGATCATCGCCGGTGAGCTCGCCACGGTGAAAGCCACCAATTGCTTGTGCCAGTGCACCCTTTTCTCTCCAGCCGCCACCGCGCTATCTCAAATTCACGGGCCACCGCTCAAGGGCACTATAAATTGGGGCACACAACACACCCACTCGTGCCTCCAATTACTCACTAGAGCCCCCGAATTGCTCATTTCCCCCAAATCAGTTTTCCGCCACCGTGAACAAGCTCTCACTGTGGCCAGTGCTCTCTAGATCCGATCATGACCTCTGCTCTCTTGTTTCAGTACCCTTACATACCCCTTATGCTCCTCGACTCGTTCAATTAAGCTAGACCGCGCTAGATCGTCGGGAACACCTCTGTTCATCCGTAGTTCGCGCTGTCACCATGGGCAGGGTGATTTAGAGCTCAACTCTAGCAATTAAGTGAGGGGAAATAGTCGCGTAGGGTTGAATTCGGTGTCCAGCAAAGGGGAGGGCTAGCCGTTGCTTATTCTGGCCAGTACAAGCTCACCGGAGCTCGGCCTGGCGCCGTTTGCCGTCAAGGACCGCGGGCTGTGAAGAAATAAGTGCGAGGGCTTATTTGCATTTGTTAGGGACCCATTGAAATAGTGCGCGGGGTTCTTCACTAGTTATTCAAACCCTGAGGACCTTGGTGCAAACCGTCACGCGGGCGCGCGCGGGCGCGTTTGCCTGTTCATGGGCTGACTTGGGCCAGTTTCGGCCCAATACTATTCATACTTTTCCCTTTTCTTTTTCTTCCAGGATTAGAGAATACATAGAAAATTGTAGAAAAATGCTAAAAATACCAGACCAATTTTGTTATATTCCTAAATTCCTATAGTATTTAATAAAAAATAGTTTTATGATTTTTAGTCCAAATAAGGAATTATGGAGTATTTAAAATAGCCAAAACCTATACTCCTGGAATTTTAGAAATTGATTAGTAACTCCAAAAATCACCCAACTTTTTGTATAAGTTTAAAATGGTATTTGGAAGCCTTGGGTAAAGTTTGGCATGATTTAGACAATGTTTGGTACGTAAACCCCAAAACCCTGAACTTCTAAGTAATACCTGCCCTACGAAATAAGATATTGACTCCAAAAGCCCTAGTTTTCGAAAGGACCGATGAAGAAAAATTGTATTCAAGACCTAAGATAATGTACCTTTATTATCTTTGCATTTTCATAAGCATTACATGAGCATTCATGATTATATATGGTTCTATATAGAAAACGAAGAAATAGTAGTTGAAGAAGAAGGAGTTGCACCACCACCACCTGAAGACCCACATGTCGGGAACTGCTTTTACTTCGATATTTGTGGAGCAGAGCCCGACTCTCCTATAACACAAGGCAAGCCCCGGTGCATTCGCCACCTCCTTGATATTTAAAATCTTTATCACCTTGTTTGATGCATTAGGTGATAGGAGTTGTGTGCTAAACCATTGATGCATTTCCTTCCTTGAAAAATTGATTACCCTTCCTTGATAACCTCTTTGAAAAGAATTTTATGATGCTTAGCCTTGCTTTAGCAAACAAAAATGTTTTGTTTTAAAACAAAAGTGATGCTTCAGTGGGTGGGAATGTTTTCAAAAATAAAACTTGATGGTGGATCCATCATGGCCATGATGGGTTCAACATCGGAAAAGATGTACCTCTGTCAGGTACCAAACTTTGGGTTGAAATAATAAAGTCGAGACAGGGCGGGTGACTTGCACGAAAAGAGAGTCTTGGTGTAGTGTCTTCGTCTGAGTCGATTAAGGACCTTGTCGATGTAGGCCTGCTGACCGAGGACCCTTTAACAGGTCACATGCCTCATCATGGGTAAGCTTTGCCTCGGTCAGACTAATACCAGAATAAGATAACACGCAATGGGAGTGGAGAGATGGCGAGAGTAGTGTGTACCCTCCGTGGCAAGACGCTGGACGGTGGTGTATCTGTGCTCTCGGTTGGCGTGAACCTGATCTGGTCTTAAGAACCCCGGTGGCGAGTTGACATATGCAAGGGTTAAGTGCTACATATGTCGTGTGATTGGAGATCCTCAGCTGAGTATTAATTGATTCGGATCGCCGTTACTTCTCGGACATGAAGACTTGGTCACTGACTTACACGTAGCATTCCAGTGAACAAGAAGGGTTGATAAAAAGATGGCTAGTATAGGCCAAGTGCTTGAACTAGGGTAGAAAGAACTCTAGAATCAGGTAACGACTTAACTTGCTAATTAAAACTGGATTTTTAAGGATCCACTATTAGTAAGCATTTCTGCAAACAATGTTTTGATTCTTGTTCAAAGCCTTACCTTGACTCCCTCAAACCAGCATATCCTTGAGAGTCTTTTATTTTGATGGGTAAGACTTGCGAAAGTACACTTCGTACTCAGGGTTTTCGAACCCATGAAGTTGTAGGTGAGGAAGCAGCAAATTTTTGTTGCTTTTGTTCCAAGGTGGTGCCAAAGGAAGAAAATCAGGACTGAAGCCTCGGGAGGAAGTGTCCTCCTTTAAAAACTTTTTACTATTATGCGGGAGTGGTTTTTGCCTCTCGGGTTAGTAATAATATTACTTCTGCACTTCTATATAGTACTGGTCTGTAATAATAATAATATTCTTTCTATACTTTAATATAAAATAAGTTGTTGTAACTGCTACCGCATATTTGTTCCTCCGATGTGTTGTAATATCTACGTGACAGGTGAAACGCTCTTGGGCAAGGTAAAGAATTCAGATACCGAACTTGTCAAGTGATCAGGTGCATCTGCAGGGTTGTCCGAGGTCCAATGAACAAGGACAACTGTAGGTGGGCCTAATGACTTGGGAGGTTCTGTCACATCGTAAGTTCCAGAATCAGTAAAATCAGAGTTACTGTTAAAAATATATGATTTTCTGAAGTTTTAGGTGATTAAACAATAAAACTATGTTATTTTTATTAATATAAATCTTGTGAGACAATATATTACCAATATACCACTAATTCAACTTTTTAATCTAAGATATAACTTCATTATAGATTTATATCTTAGTTAGTTTTCAACTATGGACATATTAACTTCGGTTAGCAAGATTAATCTATTATTCTTAGGATCAATGAACATATAATTATAGGAGCATGTGATATTTTACAAATAATGTTGCTACTGTGTAGCAAATTCTATTACAAAGCTATCGCAACTGGAACGGAGTAAATCGGAGTTAAAACGAAGAAAATATGGATTTTCTAAGGTTCTAGATTTATTTTTTATAGCAAAAACAATTTCTAGAATTACTTTATAAATATCAGGGGTTGTTTGTAAATTCCGTGGACCAAACTGTTATTTCCCCAGCACTACGGGGGGCGACGGATTTATTATAATAAAGCCGAGGGGCCCTTCAGAAAATGTTCAGGACGAAGGGGTATCGGTGAAGATCAGCCATCTGATCACGATCCTGCGGTTTGAATTAGATCCAGCTCGAATTCGAACCAGTACACACTCTCGGCCATCGGATCTCCGATCGATGGCCTAGATGTTATTAAATGCAATCTAATCTCCACCGCCCGCTTAAAGATCTATGGCTCGGATTAGATCCGGCTGAACCGTTACACCCATCTAATCTAATCTGTTCATCACGCAACTGTAACACCCTTGGTGTTACAAGATCTAAAACTTGGGCATGGCATCATATGCATTGACATGCCTTTATGTTTGTTACACCTAGAATGCATGCACTAGGCTAAAACTTCAAAACAAGTTGTGATGTGATGACTTGAGGTGCTTCTTAACCCTAGAATATGGGTGTGTGTGATACCAAATTGAGTATTATCTCAAAAGTTAGTGGAAATGTTCATAAGAGACTAAACCTGATGGATTTGAGTGGCACACAAACCCTAGAACACCCAAAACCCTAATAAGAGCCCTGAAAACCCTAATTTGTGCCCTATAAGGTGATTTCAATTTCTATATATTTTTGGACCAAAGTGCATATATCAAAGTGGTAGAATATCAAAAACCAAATAACTTTTACATTGGAAGATTTTCAAGTGTTGTGGAACAAATTGGAGTAATTTGTAAAAGTTCCCAAGGGCACCCATATGGCTAACTCTGAAATTAGTGTGATTGGGATGACTTTGGGACCTTGTATTTCTTAATCCATGGAGATTCTGCCCCAAGTCTTTACAACAAAATGGTAGAGCTATATGTTAGTAGTTCAAGTTTGATTAAGTGACTAAGCCTTGGAGCTGTATGGAAATGGGAGAAAAATGGACCTAAAGTTGGGCTGTCAGTCACCACTGAAACTGACTGTCAGTGAACTAAGATGAACTTTGAGATTGATTTTACATAGGATCCAGTGGATGTTTGATCAAGGTTTTTATAACAAAATTAAAGTCGGTTTATAGAAGAGCAACTTTGCTACAAACGGATTAATGTGTTGTTACATAAAAATTGGAGAACAAAGCCCTCTAACTTGCTCTGTCAGGCGCACTGATGAACGGTCGCGATGGTACAGTAGTAAAAGATCTTCAGATGCAGCGCACCTCGCCACCGATGATCCCCGCGCGTAGATTCACGTCGATTGCCACGATTCGTGCCTGTGTGAAGTGGATAATCGTGGTGGGTGAAAAGATCTTGACCGCGGATGAGACCGTGAGCTGGCCGTCGTACCCACTTGCCGCGCGACCAGTCGAGATGACCATCGCTGGAGTTCTCCGCTTGCTGCAAGGATGCCATGTATCTAGAAGCGTTACCACATCGCAGTAGATCGCAGTAGATAGCCCATTTGTCGCTTGATACTTTGCCTCGGTAAGCGCCATGGTAGTTTTGCTCCGGTGACTCACCTCCTCTTCGGTCGCCAGCTTATCTTCCCCGAATTCGGAGCCACCACTTGTGGATGCTATAAATTGAGTGTGCGGCCTCCTCTGTTAGCTCGTTATGAAGCCAAAACACCAAGTCTCACCCCTGATTAGCCACCGTAGGCCTGAATGTGGATTTTCCCCCAATTCGATTGCCATCGCCGCCGAGGAGAGCTCTTCCATGGCCAGCTTCGCCTAAGGTAGTTCTAGCCAAACTACTGTCTGTTCTAGCTTCCTTTCAGTGTGATGATGCTCCCCATACTTAGAATTTGAACGCTATCGCGCCTCATCGTCGGGAACAACTCGGCCTACGCTCGGTTTTCGGCGTCATCGTGGGTAGGGAAATCCAAGGTCGGATTAACTCGATTAGAGCATGGACTAGGCTTGCCTAGGCTCGGGGATGACGATCTGATGCTCGGTTTCGACAGTCGTCGCCATTTAAGGCGAGTCCCGATATGGGATGGCCAGCGGGCCAGCACGCCGTCGCTAGGGATTGAGTTAGAGAAGAAATATAAACTTAGGGGTTTATGCGCAAATGTCAGTGAGACAGATAAACAGTGTCGTAGGCGCGCGTGGGTTTCCCCTGTTCATGGGCTGGTTTGAGCCAAACACTATTCATAGTTTTTCCTTTTCTTTTTACTGCCAGACTTGGAAATTCGTAGAAAATACTAGAAAATGGTAAAAAAAAATGAGACCAATTTTGCTAGGCTCCTAAAATCATCTAGTATTTAATAAAAATAGTTCCAAGATTTTTATTCCAAACCTAGAATTATGCAGCCTTTAAAGGTGTTTAAACCAAGCCCTTTAGAGTTTTAGAAATAATTTAGTAGCTCCAAAAATAGTAAAACTTTTTTAGTAGGCTTAGTATGAGGATTAAAGACCTTGGGTGAAGTTTGAAATGATTTGGACATTGTTTGGTCCCAAACCCAATAAACTAGCCTCCTAGGATTTAATTGCCTAATACTGATAGACTACTAACTTAGGAAACCCTAGTGATTAGCTGTATTCAAGATACAACTTATATGTTTTCATTATGCAATTACATATTCATAACATCACATAAGCATTCATGTACATGTACTGTCATGTATAGAAAACGAGGAAGAGACTATAGTTGAAGAAGAAGTTGGCCCGCAAGCCGAGAATCCACCAGCTGAAAATAACTTCTTCTTCGACATCTGTGGAACAGATCCAGAACCTCCTGCAACACAAGGCAAGCCCCGGTGCATTTACCCCTTTCCTTGTTGTTTTAAACTCTTTATCACTTAAGATGATGCATTAGGTGATAGGAGTTGTGTGCTAAACAATTGCTGCATTCCCTTCCTTGGAACTGATTACCATTCCTTGATACTTGATTTACTTAAAGTTTTCTAATGCTTAACTTTGCTTTAGAAAACAAAATGTTTTGTTTTAAACAAAAGGTGATGCTTCATATGGGATGGGAATTTTTACAAAGAAAAGACTTGATGGTGAATCCATCATGGCTGTGATGGGTTCAACATCTGAAAAGATGTACTTCTGTCAGGTACCAAACTTTGGGATTGTAAATGATAAAGACGAGACCGAGCGGGTGACTTGCACGAGAAGGAAGTCTCGGTGTAGTGTCTCCGTCTGAGTCGATTAAGTACTGAATCAATGTAGGCTTCATGATTGAGAACCTTTTAACTAGCCACATGCCTCATCATGGGTAAGCTTTGCCTCGGTCAGACCAATACCAGAAAGGCCACCACGCAATGGGAGTGGAGAGATGGCGAGAGTAGCGTGTACCCTCCGTGGCAAGAGGCTGGATGGTGGTGTATCTATGCTCTCGGTTGGCGTGAACCCATTCTGGTCTTGAGAAACCCCATGGCGAGTTGACATATGCAAGGGTTAAGTGCTACATATGTCGTGTGGTTGGAGATCCCAGCTGGGTATTAATCGATTCGGATCGCTGTTACTTCTTGGACATGAAGACTTGGTCACTGCCCTACACGTAGCAATGCAGTGAACTGAAGGAATGATAAAAGATGGCTAGAATAGGCCAAGTGCCTGAACTAGGATAGAAAGAACTCTAGATGGAGGTAACTACTTAACCGGATAATAAAAATGGATTTTTAAGGATCCACTCATAGTAAGCTTTTCTGCAAAAGAGTCTTTGAATCTTGTTAAACTTTACCTTGATTCCCAAAAGCTAGCATATCCTTGAGAGTCTTTTTCCTTAGATGGGTAAGACTTGCGAAAGTACACTCCGTACTCAGGGTTTTCAAACTCATGTTGTTGCAGGTGATGAAACAGCTGAGTTCTGCTATTTCTGCTGCAAGGTGGTGCCAAAGCAGGAGGAAAATCAGTAAACTTGTTTGTGCGAGGGTGTTTTGCCTCCCAGTTATGTAATAATAAGTCCTGCACTCGAACACCCGTTATGTAATAAATACTCTCTATATATTTTGGTTTGAATGTGAATTATATTATTGTAATCCTTCCGCTCATTCTCTTCTCCGATTATGTGTAATGTCTGTGTGATGGGTTAAGCGCTCTTTGGCGATATGATGAAGATACTGATAACCAAACTTGCCGAATGATTATGCGCACCTGCATGACTGTCTGATGTCCTTAGAACAAGGACATTTGTAGGTGGGCAAAATACATTGGGAGGTTCCATCACAGCAACCAACAATCAAACAGGCTTTCTCCCCACACTGGTCGGACACCGACGGTGGCGCACGATCCAGCGTGGTGACGCCATTACCACAGAAATGACTCCCGCGGTCCGGCGATCAAATCATCCATAGAAACATGCAAAACAAAATTCATGCATCTACGAACTCGATATAAGGTGTCTTACCGGATGCGCGGCGCGGAGGGCTCTGCCCTCGGCTCGCAGCGGACCCACGACGGAGGTTCAGCTTTGGTGAGCAATTCCTCACACTTTGGTCATCCTCGTTGCACGATTAAGCATTGAGGATGTGTGGCCCGGTCTAACGCTCCTCCCTGCTCCCTCTATTGGAGCACTGCGACAACATGTAGTAGATTCAAAGGCGGCGAGCCATCCTCTCTCTCTACGCAAGCTCCTTCTTCTGCCATGGTGACTGACTAGGCTCAACCATGGCTTGGGTTTTACGGGGTGTGGCTCGGTTGTGCTTTATACCTGTAGGCAAGCAACAACTATCACTGGGTCGTCGTTGATCCAGCGGGCACTTCTCGATGATCAGTTTTTGTTACGTTAGCCCGAGATTGGAGGGGAAGATGGTTCTGACGAAGATGGCCTACATGTCGGTCTGCGAATGCAGACGCGTGAGCGAGCGTGGGTAAGGCTGAGGGCAGGGCCCATTGTCACACGCGGTTTTAGAAGGCAAACCGAATGCGAACCATGTACGTGCCAGGATCAGTTATTCACGTACACAGCAGTTACATAACATGGACATCATCACACAGTGCTCAAAATAGTATTAAAAGGGAAATAATAGTCGATTACATCATACGTCTGAGACGTCCATATAGTCCTTACAATAAATCAAAGTGCGAGAACGAAACGTAGATAACCACGGCCTTCACAGGTA
Source organism: Zea luxurians (assembly GCA_029449295.1). NCBI lineage: Eukaryota > Viridiplantae > Streptophyta > Magnoliopsida > Poales > Poaceae > Zea > Zea luxurians. Next base: position 61,095,067 of record JAOPSE010000011.1, on the reverse strand, counting down.
GCCAACTGGGGGTTGCCGCTAACCCACACCTAGAACTCGTCGTAGTCTTGGAACTCCTAGAAGTCTCCTTCCATAGCTTCATCTTCTCCTGAGCAGTGGTTGCAATGCTGACAACCTGGGGGGGTTTGGTGTGTAGAGCAAGAGTGAGTACACATCAACATACTCAGCAAGCATCCTGTTTGGCTGTAGTGGACTAGCTTTATGTGGGGATAAGTCAAGCAGTTGCTTTTAGTTGGTCAGATTATTATTTACTAATAGAAAGCCAGGTTTTAGCATTAACCCAAGTTATTAGCCCGATGTACCCTTTCCAAACGGAAAGAATACCACTTACCAGCACCATAGACATAACCAAAACCATCAATCTCATAGTCACCTGTAACCAAAATGTCTCTGATCAAGTACCATTAATCATTGGAGCTCCCTTGGCCGCTCATAACCGCGAGCACGGCTGATATATCAGTTTTCAAACACTCTGCAGAGGTTGTGCACTTTACCCACAAGCCGTGATTCCCTTTCTGCCCGGAGAGAGCTACTCCCCATTGACCACTACCTAGGTGGTCCAGCAGGGCATCACTACGTAGCCTTTACAAAGATTCCCCGGGGCTATAGCCGCCCGTTAGGTTTCCTAAATGTACCGCACTCCTCCCCAAGGGACAAATCAACCTTGGTAGAGCGAGCCGCATACACCGAGCCCCATTGACGGCACAACGGCTAAGCGAACTACACCCCGGTTCCTCTAATTATTCAGCTAAGGGCGTCCCACTCCACCCTCATGGTTGCACTGTTTTCCCGGGCGGTCATCCATAGAACAGGTCCTTACGGAGAGGCACTCGAGAAACCGCTCGAGCCCCCTTGGAGACCACAAGTACAACATCATAATAAGAGAAGGGAAAACAGCGTATCATATATAATCTCATCATGTTCATTGATTAGAGTTTGAGCAATAGCATAGAGATAAATAATAATAATCCGACCCAAATAGGTATACAAGGACATGGATAACAAAAGCTAGTCAATCCTTAAGTATAAATGTGTAATGCGGGAGGTGAATTAAAGAATGAATAGGACAGAGATAGGTCAAAGGACACTTGCCTCCACCAATCGACTGCTGCTCAGGGGCTTCTCCTGTGAGTTCTTCGGGCTCTCCAACCGGATCGTTCTCTAAGCGATTGCAAGCATACATACATCCATCCATTGAAATTAGGAAACCAACAATACACCATACAAGAGAACAAGTAGATTAAACATGCATAAAATATCACATACAATAATGAGTTTACCATGGTTAGAAAGAAATGAGAAAAGGTCTCGCGAGAGTTAAAGCTTATGCCCGAGACGCACTACGGGTTGGTGAATAACTAGACGTCACGTGTTCTAGTTCCAATTGGTTCTAACAAAAGAATTAGCTACATGCATTAATGTAAACGTGACCACTTTTAGTAGATTAACATTGAATAAGATAGACGATTAGCTATACAAATTAACTAACGTAACCAATTTCAAAATTGAGACTCCTATCTTATTAATATAAACAACGTGATTAGCGCATATAGGATACGGGGGGGTAGACGGGGCTAGGGGGTAGACGATCGTGTCGCGAGCGCAACAGGGCGCTGTGCGTCGCGTCGCGAGAACGACGAGCTACGCCAGAACGCTGCGCGAACACGCGCACGCGCAAAGCCACACTTAACGTGTCGCGAACGAGTCGCGCACGCGTCGGGGCCGTGCGCTGGCCGAGCTCGAGGCCGCGCGCCGAAGGCACGCTGGGCCGAGCTCGAGGCCACGCCGAGGGCCGACACGACGCGAGCAAGGCATGGAAGGGCGAGCGGGCAAACATGCCAGGGCAAGCGAGCACGGGCGAGCAAGGACGCCGCGAACCACTGCGAGCGAGGCACGGACGGGGCGAGGACACGGTCAGGCGAGGCCGGGCGCGGGGGCGGGGCGACCGGGCCGGGGCGCGATGGGAGCGGCCGAGCCGGGGCACGGGGCGGCCGAACCGGGGTCGGGGCAGGGCATTTAGGCCGAGCGCGGGGGAGGGGCGGTTGAACCGGGGGGGCGGCCGAGCTCGCCGGGAGGCGGGCGGCCGAGCCGAGCGGGGGCGGTTGGGCCGGGGCCGGGGCGCGGGCGGCCGAGCCGGGGCTGGGGGCGGCCGAGGCCGGGCGCGTGAGGCGGCCGAGCCGGGGAACGGCCGAGCCGGGCGCGGGAGAGGGGCGGCGCGGGGCAGGGCTCGCGCGGGCGGCCGGGGGGCGGCGCGGGGTGGCCGGGCGCGGGCGGGGTGGCCGAGTGGGCGACCGGGCGCGGGCGAGGCCGGGGCGACCGGGGCCGGGCCGAGCTGGGCGGGGTCGGGGGTGCGAGCGGCCGGGGTGGCCGGGGCCGGAGTCGGCCGGGCGCGGGCAAGGCCGGGGCGACTGGGGCCGGGCCGAGCTCACCGGAGCGGCCGAGCCGGGGGCCGAGCCGGGCGGCGCGGGTGAGGGGAGGGCGTCGGAGGGAGGAGAGGGAGGAGGGAGAGGGAGGAGAGGAGGGAGGAGGAGGGGGAGCCTCACCGGAGGGGGACGGCGCGGCGGCGGCGCCGGGGAGGGGTGGCGGCGGCGCTAGGGCAGGGGAGAGGCGGCGGCGGTGCTAGGGCAGGGTGAGGGTGAGGGAGAGAGAGAGAGGGAGGGGATTTTTGGAAAAAGAAAAAAAAGAGAGGGGGGGACGGTTGGGCCGACTGGGCCCAAAGGGGGGGGAGGGGGCGCGCGGCTGGGCCGGCGCGGGGCCCACGCGGGAAGGGGAGGGGAGGGGGCGGCTGGGCCGCCAGCTAGGCCGGCCGAAGGGGGGGCGGTTGGGCCGAAAGGGGAGAAGGCGGGGAAGAGAAAAGAAAAAAAGAAAAGGCTTTTCTTTTTTTCTAATTTCTAATTTCCTCTAGATGAAAGCATTCACATTTTTAATCAATCAAAAAGTATGCATGGTTCGGCATGGTGCATCACACAAAATAAAGTGTTTTAAGGTTTTGCTTTACACGAGGTCTAAAGCCAAAACCCGCTGCGACTTTGGAAAAGATCAAGGCTTAGCGAGAAGAAAAGGGAAAAAGGAAAGAGTAACGCCTGAATTTGGTGAGAGAAAAGAAGAAAAAAAATTCTACCCCCAAATTCAGGGCGTTACAAACCTATCCCCCTTAAAAGAATCTCGCCCTCGAGATTCAGGGTTGGCTAGCAAAGGGCTCAGGGTATTTAGCCATCAGATCATCTTCACGCTCCCAGGTTGCTTCTTCCTCTGAATGGTGATTCCACCTGACTTTGCACATTCTGATGGTCTTCCTTCGGGTGACTCTGTCTGCAACCTCAAGGATTTGCACTGGCTTCTCAACGTAGGTCAAGTCCTCCTGGACTTCAAGACCTTCCACTGGCAACTGCTCTTCTGGCATACGCAAGCACTTCTTCAACTGAGACACATGAAAGACATCATGCACTGCGGACAAATTCTCTGGTAGACTGAGCTGATAGGCCACTTCTCCATGCCTTAAGAGAATTTGGTACGGACCAATGTAGCGGGGTGCTAGCTTGCCTTTGACTCCGAATCTTCTGACTCCTCTGATCGGTGACACTTTCAGATAGACAAAGTCTCTGACTTCGAAACTCAGCTCTCTTCTTCTTGTATCTGCATAGCTTCGCTGCCTCGATTGCGCTATCTTCAGATTTTCTCGGACCATCTTGATGTTCTCTTCGGCTTCAAGCAAAATGTCTGGCCCGAACACTTGCTTTTCCCCAGGCTGATCCCATTGCAACGGAGTTCTACAACTCCTTCCATAGAGCGCTTGAAATGGTGACATCTTCAAACTGGCCTGGTAACTGTTGTTATAGGAGAACTCTGCATAAGGTAATCGCTTGTCCCATCCGGACTGATCTTGCAGCGCACATGCTCTCAGCATATCTTCAAGAATTTGATTGGTTCTTTCGGTCTGACCATCTGTCTGCGGGTGATAAGCTGAACTGAAATTCAGATGTGTACCCAAGGCTTCATGCAACTGCTGCCAGAAATGAGAGGTGAACTGTGTTCCTCTGTCTGACACTATCTTCTTTGGCACACCATGCAGACAAACAATCCGAGACACATACAATTCTGCCAACACTGCACTGCTGTAGTTGGTCTTGACAGGTATGAAGTGGGCTGACTTGGTCAAACGGTCCACCACTACCCAAATGGAATCGTAGCCGGCTCGAGTGCGAGGCAATCCGACTATGAAATCCATACCGATTTCATCCCATTTCCACTGAGGAATTTGCAACGGTTGCAACAATCCAGCTGGTCTCTGGTGCTCTGCCTTAATTCTTCGACAACTATCGCACATAGCCACATGCTCTGCGCTTCATTCCGTACCACCAGAATTTCTTCTCCAGATCTTAATACATCTTCTCACTACCAGGGTGAATCGAATAGGCTGTCTCATGAGCTTCCTTGAGAATCAACTCCCGAATGGACTAGACATTGGGAACGCACAAGCGGTCTTTGAACCATATCACACCTTCTGCATCTTTACGAAAATCTTTGCCTCTGCCATCTAGAATCAGTCGCCGAATCTCATTGATCTTTTCATCATTCTTCTGCGCTTCTTTGATTTCTTGCTCCAAGGTAGGTTCCAACTCAACTGTGACTCCTCGCGAATTGTTCAGAAACCCGAGACTCAACCTGTCAAACTCCTTGGCCAACTCATAAGGCATCGGACGAGCGTCCATCAGATTGACTTGACTCTTCCTGCTCAAAGCATCTGCCACTACGTTTGCTTTGCTTGGATGGTAATGAATCTCCAACTCATAGTCTTTGATCAGCTCTAACCATCTTCGCTGCCTCATATTCAGCTCTGACTGAGTGAATATGTACTTCAGACTCTTGTGGTCTGTGTAAACATCACATTTCTGTCCATACAGATAGTGCCTCCATGTCTTCAGTGCATGAACCACTGCTGCCAACTCTAGATCATGGATTGGGTAATTCTTCTCATGAACCTTCAGCTGCCGGGACGAGTAAGCCACAACTCTTCCCTCTTGCATCAATACGCATCCCAAACCTGTGTAACAAGCATCACAGTACACAGAGAAGGGCTTGTGCACATCAGGCAAGACTAGGACAGGCGCTGTTGTCAACTTCTCTTTCAGCGCTTCGAAGGCCTCTTGACATTTCTGGGTCCACTTGAACTCAACCTTGTTGCCTAGCAACACTGTCATTGGTTTCGCAATCTTCGAAAACCCTTCAATGAATCGCCGATAATATCCGGCCATTCCAATGAAACTCTTGATTCCTCGAGCATCTGTTGGCGCTTTCCAGTTCAGAATGTCTGCCACTTTCTTCGGATCCACAGCCAATCCTTCTTTGTTGATTATGTGACCCAAGAACAGGACTTCACTGATCCAGAACTCACACTTGCTCAACTTTGCATACAACTAGTGCTCTCGCAATCTCTGCAATACCATCCTCAAATGATCTGCATGCTCTTCTTCACTGTGAGAATAAATCAGAATATCGTCAATGAATACCACCACAAACTTATCAAGGTAATCCATGAATACACTGTTCATCAGATTCATAAAGAAGGCCGGTGCATTGGTCAATCCAAAAGACATCACAGTGAACTCATACAACCCATACTTGGAAATGAATGTTGTCTTCGGAATGTCCGAAGGTCGGATCCTGAGCTGATGATAACCTGACCTCAGATCAATCTTGGAGAACACACTGGCTCCTCTCAACTGGTCGAACAGATCTTCTATTCTGGGCAAAGGGTACTTATTCTTGATCATGACTTCATTCAAAGCTCGATAATCGATACACATCCTTTTGGTGCCATCTTTCTTTTCCACGAACAAGACAGTGGCGGCCCAAGGCGAGGTGCTTGGCCAGATGTAACCTTTTTCTGACAGCTCATCAATCTGCTTCTTAAGCTCAACCAACTCTGGTCCAGATATTCTGTAAGCTCTCTTAAAGATAGGGGCGGTTCCAGGAAGAAGCTCTATGGCAAACTCAACTTTCCGCTCTGGCGGCATACCCGGTAAATCCTTTGGAAACACATCTGGAAACTCAGACACAACCCTGATACTCTCAATTGGGTCTGCTTCACTGCTGTCGACAGCCATCCGATAACAACTTCCTTTCTTTGGCTCGGGCGGGACTAACTCGGTCACCACTTCCTCTCCTAGTGGGGACATCAACCTGATTGTCCTTTTATCACAACTGATAACTGCCTGATACTTATCTAGCCAATTCATCCCTAGGATGACATCTATTCCCTGAGTACCCATTACTATAAGGTTGGCGGGAAACGCTATCCCCCTTATTTCCACGCTTACATTCAAACAGATGCTATCAGCTCGAATTCTACCACCGGCTGAGTCAATTTGAATGGGGGTTGACATGGTAGTAATTGGAAGATTATGTGCTTCTACCCATGATGCAGTAATGAAAGAATGTGTTGCTCCAGTATCAAATAACACTTCTGCAATATGGGAGTCGACTGGGAACATACCTACTATCATGCCGGGGGTCTCCTGAACTGCTTCAGCCTCCAAGTGGTTCAGTCTTCCATGATTGTAGCGCGGCTGAGGGCGATTGCCTGCTCCAGGCTGAGACACATTCTACTTTGCTAGGGCATTAGGGCCTGACTGCTGCTGGGCTTCCTTCTTCGAACATTGCATCACCCAGTGGCCTTGCTCTCCACAGTGGAAACATGCTCTGTTTCCAACCTGAGCTGGTGCTGCCTGACTGTTCTGCTGGTTTGCTGGGGCAGGAAGACGAGGTGTCTGCTGATTCTGCCTCTGAAACTGACCTCCTGACTGATTGTTCTGACAGTTCTGATACTATTGCTGAGGATACTGCCTTTGGAACTGTTGATGCTGCTGAGGTGGACGCTGGTTCTGCCTGAACTGCTGAGGTTGATTGCCTGAGAAACGAGGGCGGCTACTGCTTCTAGGCTGGGGTCCACTGATCTTGCGCTTACGATCCTCCATCTCCTTACGCTTTCTTTCTGTCATGATTGCTCTGTCAATCAGGTGCTGGAATGTCGGGAAAGTGTGATTCATCAGCTGATACTGAAGAGGGTCAACCAAGCCTCTCAAGAAACGGTATTGTCGCTTGGCGTCGGTGTTGACATCTTCAGGAGCATAGCGGGACAACTGTAGAAACCTGTCTCGATACTCACTGACAGATGATGACCCTTGCTTAAGGGCCAGGAACTCCTCCTTCTTCACTGTCATCAGACCTGCAGGCACATGGTACTGACGAAAGCTACCTCTGAACTCTTCCCAAGTGATGGCGTCAGGGTTGGCATGGGTGGTGAGATAAGACTCCCACCATGACTGGGCTGCTCCTCTCAACAGACGGGGACCATACAGAACTTTCTCTCTGTCATCGCACTGAGCGGTATGCAACTCCCGCTCCACAGTGTGCAGCCAATCTTCAGCATCCATGGGGTCAGAAGAATGAGCAAACGTTGGAGGATGACCTCTCATGAATTCAGCACGCTTGTCTCTGGGCATCTGAGGCATCTGAGGCTGAGGTGGTGCTTGCTGCTATTGCTGCTGCTCCTGCTGCTGAATGGCGGCCAAAGTCTGACCGATGGCTTGAACTGCCTGAGTCTGCATCAGAAACATTTGCTCGATTGACATCGGGGGCGGGGGCGGCAGGTGCTGCTGCTGGGGCACCTCATCCTGCGGAGCGGCTCGCTCCTGCTGAGCACACCTTCCTCCTCTGCGCCTGTTTTCTGACATCTGCAAAATGCAACCACACATCAGAACTGATCTGGCAAATCTTGCAGCATAAGAAAATAGTATAGAATTCTCCAACAGCACTGAACAGATGAGCATCTTCACTGATCTCCAACACAGACCACACAGCTTCTCAGATAAAGAGGAGAGTGGAATAAAAGGTTTCCCAACTATATAACTAACTCCATTGACATATAACAGGTAAACCATAATGCAGGGGGTACCCACACTCTGGTGACAGTCATTACAAAGATCCAAACCAAACATAGTTCATCATGACAAACATAAATGCACAGGATATAGCAAACTACCATGTCTAACTAAGACTAACTAAAAGCGAGACTAACGCTAAGACTGTAGCTTCTACGTATATATTTTGTATTAATTACAAGATCCAACTCTAACAATCTATGGTTCTAGATTTATCTTGGTCTTGCAGTCGGGGTTGCCATAAGGCTGGTGTCCACGCCGAGGTGAGCGGTATGGGTGCTGAGTCCCGACGGGAGTGGGGGAACCATCATCCAAGTGACGACGTTCCGCGCGCTCAGCCCGCAGCAGGGCGATCTCAGCACGAGTCCTACTCAGCTCGTCTAGTGCATGGTCCAGCTCCGTGTTTAGCACGACGGCTAGGTTGACTGTGCTGCTCAACCTAGGATTGTCCTCACCAGCAGGTGAAACAATCACGCCTCCTGTGCTGTCAGATGGACGGTGGGGGTAATACTTCAGGTCAAAACCGTCAGCTACCCCACCGAGAACCGAGCAGTAGTGCGAAAGCGCACACCGTGCAGCATCCTGCATGGCTGCCTCAGCTGAGTCCCGCTCAGAGATAGAATAGTGCTCTGAGCAGGCCTCTGCACCCTGGAGACTGTTCTCCGGACGGCGCACCAAGCAGGTCGCCTCCCAGCGGTCCGGGTAAACCCCGTGACTATGCTGGTAGACCACACAACGATAATCGATGGACCAAGTACGTCGGTCAAGTGCCCGACGTAGCAGGGTGTCGAGCGCGTCATGGAAGTGACACCCGCGAGCAGCGTCGCGAGTGATGGGTCGAGCAACCCATCCTTCCGGCTCATGGTCAGCAGGGAAGTCGGTGTCGTGGCTCGAGCTGTCGTCGCCACCTCCGTTGTCTGGGTCTCCTCCAGCAGCTACTCCAGGGGCTGGGGCGCCCAGTGGTGGTGCAGGGGGCGCCTCTAGAGGAAGCACAGGGGAGCAGCTCCTCACAGACTCTATCTCCTGCTGGAGCGAGAAAGAAGAGCCCTGCTGCTCCTATCGTCGACGTTCCTGCTCCTCATGCAGGCGGTGGTGCAGTCTCTCCAAGTGGCTGGACTGACCAGCCACGGGACGGCGAAGCGGACGCTCCGCAAGGCGGGAGGGTAAGAAGGGGATGACGGACTTTCGTGCAGTGTGTCTAAGTCGAGCCATCTACAAAAGACACCGCAAGCAAAAGAGTGAGAACAGAATTAATATGACCAGCAAATAATGAACCATAAATAAATGAAGGATTAGAATAAAACAAAATTTTCAGCAAGGTATAATATATAGTAGAACATAGGTTTGGTCAATATGACCAACTTTTGAAGGGGTACCAAAGTCAAGGCAGGGGCAGAGGTCTATAATCCTTAGAACGACCATTCTACTCTAGGTTAGCGGTCCTACAGTCAGCACGGCTTTGAAGGGGTACCAAAGTCAAGGCAGGGGCAGAGCTCACAGCGGACCCACGACGGAGGTTCAGCTTTGGTGAGCAATTCCTCACACTTTGGTCATCCTCGTTGCACGATTAAGCATTGAGGATGTGTGGCCCGGTCTAACGCTCCTCCCTGCTCCCTCTGTTGGAGCACTGCGACAACATGTAGTAGATTCAAAGGCGGCGAGCCATCCTCTCTCTCTACGCAAGCTCCTTCTTCTGCCATGGTGACTGACTAGGCTCAACCATGGCTTGGGTTTTACGGGGTGTGGCTTGGTTGTGCTTTATACCTGTAGGCAAGCAACAACTATCACTGGGTCGTCGTTGATCCAGTGGGCACTTCTCGGTGATCAGTTTTTGTTACGTTAGCCCGAGATTGGAGGGGAAGATGGTTCTGACGAAGATGGCCTACATGTCGGTCTGCGAATGCAGACGCGTGAGCAAGCGTGGGTAAGGCTGAGGGCAGGGCCCATTGTCACACCCGGTTTTAGAAGGCAAACCGAATGCGAACCATGTACGTGCCAGGATCAGTTATTCACGTACACAGCAGTTACATAACATGGACATCATCACACAGTGCTCAAAATAGTATTAAAAGGGAAATAATAGTGGATTACATCATACGTCTGAGACGTCCATATAGTCCTTACAATAAATCAAAGTGCGAGAACGAAACGTAGATAACCGCGGCCTTCACAGGCAGCCAACTGGGGGTTGCCACTAACCCACACCTAGAACTCGTCGTAGTCTTGGAACTCCTAGAAGTCTCCTTCCACAGCTTCATCTTCTCCTGAGCAGTGGTTGCAATGCTGACAACCTGGGGGGGTTTGGTGTGTAGAGCAAGAGTGAGTACACATCAACATACTCAGCAAGCATCCTGTTTGGTTGTAGTGGACTAGCTTTATGTGGGGATAAGTCAAGCAGTTGCTTTTAGTTGGTCAGATTATTATTTACTAATAGAAAGCCAGGTTTTAGCATTAACCCAAGTTATTAGCCCGATGTACCCTTTCCAAACGGAAAGAATACCACTTACCAGCACCATAGACATAACCAAAACCATCGATCTCATAGTCACCGGTAAACCAAAATGTCTCTGATCAAGTACCACTAATCATTGGAGCTCCCTTGGCCGCTCATAACCGCGAGCACGGCTGATATATCAGTTTTCAAACACTCTGCAGAGGTTGTGCACTTTACCCACAAGCCATGATTCCCTTTCTGCCCGGAGAGAGCTACTCCCCATTGACCACTACCTAGGTGGTCCAGCAGGGCATCACTACGTAGCCTTTACAAAGATTCCTCGGGGCTGTAGCCGCCCATTAGGTTTCCTAAATGTACCGCACTCCTCCCCAAGGGACAAATCAACCTTGGCAGAGCAAAAAGCCGCATACACCGAGCCCCATTGACGGCACAACGGCTAAGCGAACTACACCCCGGTTCCTCTAATTATTCAGCTAAGGGCGTCCCACTCCACCCTCATGGTTGCACTGTTTTCCCGGGCGGTCATCCATAGAACAGGTCCTTACGGAGAGGCACTCGAGAAACCGCTCGAGCCCCCTTGGAGACCACAAGTACAACATCATAATAAGAGAAGGGAAAACAGCGTATCATATATAATCTCATCATGTTCTTTGATTAGAGTTTGAGCAATAGCATAGAGCTAAATAATAATAATTCGACCCAAATAGGTAAACAAGGACATGGATAACAAAAGCTAGTCAATCCTTAAGTATAAATGTGTAATGTGGGAGGTGAATTAAAGAATGAATAGGACAGAGATAGGTCAAAGGACACTTGCCTCCACCAACCGACTGCTGCTCAGGGGCTTCTCCTGCGAGTTCTTCGGGCTCTCCAACCGGATCGTTCTCTAAGCGATTTCAAGCATACATACATCCATCCATTGAAATTAGGAAACCAACAATACACCATACAATAGAACAAGTAGATTAAACATGCATAAAATATCACATACAATAACGAGTTTACCATGGTTAGAAAGAAATGAGAAAAGGTCTCGCAAGAGTTAAAGCTTATGCCCGAGACGCACTACGGGTTGGTGAATAACTAGACGTCACGTGTTCTAGTTCCAATTGGTTCTAACAAAAGAATTAGCTACATGCATTAATGTAAACGTGACCACTTTTAGTAGATTAACATTGAATAAGATAGACGATTAGCTATACAAATTAACTAACGTAACCAATTTCCAAATTGAGACTCCTATCTTATTAATATAAACAACGTGATTAGCGCATATAGGATACGGGGGCGGGGGGGGGGGGTAGACGGGGCTAGGGGGTAGAGTTTTTTGCTATTATAGTACTCTTATTAACAGGCTTCTTTCTTATGGTACTCTAAATATAACCTTCTCTATAATAGTATTTATAAGTGTTATTGCTCTCTAAAATAGTATTCTAACCTATTTTCTAATTATTTCCTTTTCCTCACCTAATAATCTGACCGTATTGCCCCCGGTTCCCAATTTGCATCTGTTGGTTCGTTTCTTCAGAGAGTACTGTCCGGTTTGTTCACAGAATAAGAGCAGATCCCTGCACGCCAAATCAAGCAGCGGTGAGAACCCTGCGAGCAACCTGAACATGAGGCAGATCTCTTGCAAGCAATCTGAGAAGCCTCTGTATCCAGCAGAGTACTGTCCGATATAAAGAGAAAAATGACCCAAGAGCAATGCTAATGCTAAAACTACTTTGCCTCATGCCTCTGTACCCAGCAGAATAAAAGTACTTGGCCTCATGCCTCTGTAAAAGGAGAAAGAATGAACCTGACAATGTACAATATCCTTTCAAATTATCATTTCAAAGGAGAAAGAATGACCCCATAGAAAACAATGGCTTACTGTCTTGAAACAATGGCAGCATATATTCATAGTGGTCCTGCTATCATTCTACGAACCTGACAATGTATAACTATAATGTCTGTGACAAAAAATAACTACTAGTTCCAAGACATCTGCATATGTAAAAGACAATTTCACTAACAGTTTATTGCTTCACTAACATCTTTCTCTAAGTGTCTTTAAAAAGTCAATTTCACAACTTTCTCTTCGCCTTTCTTGGAGTCATCTTTCTTGGAGCTGTTGTCGTAGTCTCTAAAGCCTGCGAAGAAGAAGCCTCATGTGTTGTCACCTCTCCCATCAAAATTCCAAGACGTCTGCATATGTAACCATATATTTATCAAAATTCACTTGTTTTCAACACAATGTATGCATGGTGACAAACATGAAATATGTACCTTCTTGTCATTATTCCAGGACTCTCTTGCATTAGTTGTTCTCTTGTAGTTTCTGCTCTCTCCGGCGTAGACTCTTTAGGAAACCATTCTTTGGTACTATTTTTCCTTGGCTTTCTTGGCCTAACGTAAACAAACATGAGAATGTAAACAATATGAGAAAGAAAGAAACATGAGAATGAATTAGAAAATTTAAAGCTTGCCTTTTCTTAGTTCCGTTGAGTGGGCACTTGTAACTGGCTTTCCTGTGTCCTAACTCTCCACAATTGGGACACCGCACTTTGCCTCTAATCATTTTTTTAGTCTTCTCATTCTCATTTTCAGCAAACTTTTTAGTACATTTAGACCCACCACTTCCACCTTCAAGGCAACTTTTGATCCTATTTTTTTGTTGCCTTCCAACTCCCCTTTTACTAAGTGGTGCACCAACCTCAAATGCCAAATCCACCTTGGGCCACTTTTCCTTGCTTAGGAGTTGTTCTATTTGTCTAGCATATGCCTTCCTAAACTTCTCCACAGAGTAGTAATCATGAACGAAGTCCTCCATCCTCACATTTCTAATTTGTCGGGCTGTTATCAATGACAAAGCATGCTGGCAAGGCTTGCCAGTGTGTTGCCACTCGCAACAGGAGCACTCATGCAAATATGCTTTAACCACAAACCTACGGTTGAAATTGTCCCACACCTCAGCAGCATAGTTATCACCTTTGATAACAGTTAAATGTCCCAGACCTCTAGTTCTAGCATTCAAGATTTGTATGACCGCTGGTAATATCCTTCCATACAATCTTTCCCCAATTTTTCTCCTCTTGTAAGAGAGAATCATAATCATCTCCCTTATCTTGCCAGCCAACTCAACAACAGGCAAGTCCTTTATATCTTTGATCCAATTGTTAAAAACTTCAGCCACATTGCTTGTCACATAATCACACTTGATGTCAGGATCAAAGTCTGACCTCTGCCACTTAAGCTTATGATGTGTTTCCAACCAGCTCTTAGCACTAGAGAGCGCCGCATAAACTATAGCCATGTGGCTCTCATAAACATGTTTGTCATATGCCCTAGCTGCTGGCCACATGTGTCCACTGCTGTCACCCGAATATCTCTTAACAAAATTCTGCATCAGATGCCTAAAGCATTCTCTTCTATCGGCTTCTGGAAACAGATCACGCACTGCATTTAGCAATCCTTTGCAAGCATCTGAACAAATAGCAAGTTTTGGAAGATCTCCCACAACCTTATGTAGCTGAGCCATCCACCATTTCCAATTATCTTCTGTCTCTGAGTCCATAAATCCATATGCAAGTGGGTACATCCAATTATGACCATCCACACCAATTGCAGCAGCTAAATGACCATTCCACCTGCCATTTAGTGCAGTTGCATCAACACCAAGCCATGGTCTACAACCCGTCCGAAAACCTTCAATAGAAGGACCAAGTGCACAAAAAAACGATGGAAATAAGCCTTGCCCTTAACCACCTTGCATTCAATTTCAATAACACTATCTGGCATTCTCTTCATGACCTCTGCCCTCCAATTGTATAACAGCTGAAAACTCTCTTCCCATGAACCATATAATTCATCCAAAGCCTTCTCTTTTCCTTTCCAGACCGTGTCATAGCCAATTGTGCACTTGTGCTCATCTTGCAACCTAACCTGCAGCTCCTTAGTACCCATATGAGGATATTTTCTGAGTATAGAAACTGCCTTGGAGGCAACCCACTTACACGAAGGTGTAGTTGTCCTTCTCCTACTGCTAGATGTACACGTGTGTACATCATTCAACACTGTGACCTGCATATGCAACATAACAAATTGCATGAGGCAAATATGTACAAAAAATACAATTCAAATACACTTGTATGTTGTGTTAGGAGTTCGTACCACAACAGACACTTCACCCTCCTTCTTGAACCCAACAATAGACCATGGACATCCATCACCCTTGCAGTACCCTCTGTATTTGGACTTGTTGGTCGCCTCAATACCCAACTCGAATTCTTTATTTATGGCATATTGTCTAACAGCCAATCTAAAATCCTTCATATTAGGATATCTGGTTCCTACCTCCATAGATGGATTATTCATATCATGCTCAGTCATTGACATCTCCGGAATATTATCAACAACCGGAATAAGTGCACCTTCATCACCTTGTATCGGTGGAATTCCATAACCACTTTCTCCATCAGCACTAGAATTCGGGACAGCATCATTTTGCATATTAATTTCTTCCTCCATCTCATCTTCATGTCTGAAACCTAAAAGTTCATAAACTTGTGCTTCGTCACAAAGTTCTATGTGTCCTTCATCCTCTCTTTCTTCTTGAATTGCTATTGAATCCCAATCCACTAAAGGAGGTGGCTGCTCTATAAATGGAATTGATGGCTCTACTCTTGGATATGAATTAGTAGATGGAATCGGCGGTGGTACCAATGCTAGTTCAAACCTATTCATGCCAAAAACAGATAGTAGATAAGTTATAATTTGTTAGTTTGTTCCTAATGGATCTAAAATCAGCACAATATAACAAATGTGTACCTTCTATTTTCCTCATCGATGGTCCCAAATAATTTATCTCCATCCATAGGCACTGTCGCTGTGGCTATCCCAATAAGTCTCGGGTATTATTTCACCTACAAGGACGAATTTAGATAGTCTATCCTTCGCTAAATCTGAAACAAACAAATTAAAATGCTACACATTGAACAGATAAGCCACTGACTGTCAACAAATTGAGGATACAAGACATTGAATGTTGTTCTCAGGTTTGATGATGTATGGTATTGGTCCAAACCATGTGCAGTCTACCCGATGAATAGGAAACAAACAACCATGAACCTGATATGACGGCGAGGAGGGAGGCGCTACTGCTCTAGCGGTGAGGAGGGCGGCGCCCCTACTACGGCGGCGAGGAGGGAGGTGCTCCTGCTCTGGCGGCAAGGAGGGCGGCACCCCTGCTACGGCGGCGAAGAGGGAGCCGAGAGGAGGGAGGCCAACGGCGAGGTGAGAGACCGACGGCAGGGAGTCGTGCAGCGGCTGCAGGAAGCCAGGAACGGAGACTCCGATGGATGGGGATGGGATTATGGGAACCACAAATCAAAGAGATATGGTCAAAAAAAGAAGGGGCAATACGGTCAGATTATGAGGTGAAGAAAAAGAGATGATTAAAAAATAGATTAGAATACTATTTTAGAGAGCAATAACACTTATAAATACTATTATAGAGAAGGCTATATTTAGAGTACCATAAGAAAGAAGCCTGTTAATAAGAGTACTGTAATAGCAAAAAACTCTAGGGGGTAGACGATCGTGTCGCGAGCGCAACAGGGCGCTGTGCGTCGCGTCGCGAGCACGACGAGCTACGCCAGAACGCTGTGCGAACACGCGCACGCGCAAAGCCACACTTAACGTTCCGCGAACGAGTCGCGCACGCGTCGGGGCCGTGCGCTGGCCAAGCTCGAGGCCGCGCACCGAAGGCACGCTGGGCCGAGCTCGAGGCCGCGCCGAGGGCCGACACGACGCGAGCAAGGCACGGCGGGGCGAGCGGGCAAACATGCCAGGGCAAGCGAGCACGGGCGAGCGAGGACGCCGCGGACCACTGCGAGCGAGGCACGGACGGGGCGAGGACACGGTCGGGTGAGGCTGGGCGCGGGGGCGGGGCGACCGGGCCGGGGCGCGACGGGAGCGGCCGAGCCGGGGCACGGGGCGGCCAAGCTGGGGTCGGGGCAGGGCGGTTAGGCCGAGCGCGGGGGAGGGGCGGTTGAACCGGGGGGCGGCCGAGCTCGCCGGGAGGCGGGCGGCCGAGCCGAGCGGGGGCGGTTGGGCCGGGGCCGGGGCGCGGGCGGCCGAGCCGGGGCCGGGGGCGGCCGAGGCCGGGCGCGGGAGGCGGCCGAGCCGGGGAACGGCCGAGCCGGGCGCGGGAGAGGGGCGGCGCGGGGCGGGGCGGGGCTCGCGCGGGCGGCCGGGGGGCGGCGCGGGGTGGCCGGGCGTGGGCGGGGTGGCCGAGCGGGCGGCCGGGCGCGGGCAAGGTCGGGGCAGCCGGGGCCGGGCCGAGCTGGGCGGGGTCGGGGGCGCGAGCGGCCGGGGTGGCCGGGGCCGGAGCTGGCCGGGCGCGGGCGAGGCCGGGGCGGCCGGGGCCGGGCCGAGCTCGCCGGAGCGGCCGAGCCGGGGGCCGAGCCGGGCGGCGCGGGTGAGGGGAGGGCGCCGGAGGGAGGAGAGGGAGGAGAGTAGGGAGGAGGAGGGGGGAGCCTCACCGGAGGGGGACGGCGCGGCGGCGGCGCCGGGGAGGGGTGGCGGCGGCGCTAGGGCAGGGGAGAGGCGGCGGCGCTAGGGCAGGGTGAGGGTGAGGGAGAGAGAGAGAGAGGGAGGGGATTTTTGGAAAAAGAAAAAAAAGAGAGGGGGGACGGTTGGGCCGATTGGGCCCAAAGGGGGGGAGGGGGCGCGCGGCTGGGCCGGCGCGGGGCCCACGCGGGAAGGGGAGGGGAGGGGGCGGCTGGGCCGGCCGAAGGGGGGGCGGTTGGGCCGAAAGGGGAGAAGGGGGGGAAGAGAAAAGAAAAAAAAGAAAAGGCTTTTCTTTTTTTCTAATTTCTAATTTCCTCTAGATGAAAGCATTCACATTTTTAATCAATCAAAAAGTATGCATGGTTCGGCATGGTGCATCACACAAAATAAAGTGTTTTAAGGTTTTGCTTTACACGAGGTCTAAAGCCAAAACCCGCTACGACTTTGGAAAAGATCAAGGCTTAGCGAGAAGAAAAGGGAAAAAGGAAAGAGTAACGCCTGAATTTGGTGAGAGAAAAGAAGAAAAATTCTACCCCCAAATTCAGGGCGTTACACCCATAGTGTCAGCGATAGGGTAATACAAAATAGGAAACAGTGAGGTCGGCTGGTGTGGGCGCAATTGCCAGCAGAGCGGGAGGGATGGTGGGCCGGCCGAGGCCATTCCGACCCATAGCACAGGTATGATTTTTTTCTTTTAGTTTCTTATTTCAAACTCCAATTTCAAATTTCCAATCTGAGTTTAAAGTTTTCTATTCAAGTTAGTATGCACAACATAAAACTCCAACATGGTAAAAAATATTTTATTTTAATATATAATTATCCACATGCTTCTAAACATAACTCACATACACATGTCTTATTTTAATAAGTTTTTTAAAAAATAAAATGTAGTATTCATTACTTATTTCCTTTTAACATGAATTATTTTAATTCAGCTATTTTTAAAGATTGCTTTAATTATATTGCTATAAAGGGAAATATACTTCAGGAAACCATTTTTAAGCCTTCTAGAGAATTCTCTAAATCACCAAAACGTGATTTTGGGTCTTACAAATTCTACCCCCTTAGAAATAATCTTATCCTTGAAATTAGTAGGGAAAGGGATGTAGAAATTTTTTTAACTTTTATTTTCTAGTAGTTTTCATGTTCCCAAAAGTTTCTCTTCATTAGCAGGTGTGGCTACAAAACATGTGCATATTATGTTTTAGCTAATAGGTAAAATTTAGAGAAGATTAGGACAAGAGAATGTTAGGAAAGAAAACTTCTATCCCAGATGGTGGATCTTGATTCATCTAGGGATCTAGTTTGACTACTATCCTTGACGGTTACCTTCTTTGACGGTGACTCTTATCCTTTCCTTGAGGTCGATCTTCTTCGTCTCGGTGTCTTGGTTAAGAAAACTGTGGGTAGGGCAAGCTATATGAGGTAGGTTGAAATCTAGTTTGATGTTAGGTGTGGAATGGATTGTCATCATGAATATGTTGGTTATGTTGTTTGTTCATGGCCAAGATGATCTAATGCACCAATTTAGGTTTAGGTGAGAACATGGTTTCCAGTAGTAGAGTCCAATTAATCTGATGGGATCAGGTGTGGTAAGATACTCATGTTAGATTAGATAGGATTGAATCTAATTTAGATTAGGTCAATCTATTAGGTGACTTTAGATTTGATTGGATCCCATTAGATTTAGATGAGATCTGGATTAGATTGGATATGACTAGATCTTATTAGATTATAGATTATGGTTATCCATCTAGGTTGGGATAAGTAAATTCATTACGATAGGATAGAATCTATTAAGTTAGAATAGAATCTTCTAAAGTAAGATGGATTTATAAGATAAGACAGAATCTTTTAAGATGAGATGAGCCTATTAAGATAAGATTGATCTATTATTCTTTTTAAGGGAAAGAAATCTAAGTGAAGTAGTTAACATATATTATATTTTTATGCATGTATGTATTTAGATGCAATTGTGGATATTACTCCATAACCCATCACATTCAATCAAAGAACCAAATCAAACATGTATCATAAGAACAAACATTCAAGTGCATATATACCTACACAAATAGTTTTCTTTTTCTTTTATTCCTATGATAAGGTTTCCTATTACTTAGGGACAATTTGGGTATAGGATTCCAAGGTGTGAAATCCCCATTTGTCTTTAGAAGAGAAAAGGTAAGAGTATCAGAGTAAAGCAACAATAGATGAGAAAAGATTAATGTAAGCTTAGAAAGAATCAGAGTAGCAAAGGTAAGTAGGTAAGGGTTGCCCATATCTATCTAAGTTACGTCCTACAGTCAAAATTCCTCTTATGCCACTTCTATCACGCCTAGATTTAAGGGCAAATCCAGGCGCGAATCAAATGTGTGCTAGGATTAAGTCTCACACATATGATGACCCAAGGTACAAAAACGAATGTCACCTCTTTACTATATAATAAGAGTACTATACAAAATAGCTATATAATTATATCATACAAAGACGACGATCCAACAAACATAATTGACTATGAGACGACGATCTAGACCTCTCAAGAACTCATCGTGTCATCCTTCATGCTTCTCATCTTGACGGTACCTGTTCTTGACATGGGGGGATGTGAGTACAACAAGGGTGAGCTCACATACATTCATCGCTCAATAAGTTGTGGGGAATAATGTGCATGAGCTCACTTACGGTGGAGGCTCATGTGAATTGTAAGGCTTACCAAAGAAGATGGTTGAAGCTGAGCATTGCTTTTAAAGTTGGTCAAAGTTTTATTAGTAGTTAGTAAGTGTAAGTACATACAAACCCAATTAAATAATAGATCACAATTAATAATAAATCCCACAATGCAATGCAAATGACAAATTAAATTTAATTCCATAAATTAATCATGTGAGTGTCTGAGTCGCTCATGACCGTGAACACGACGGATATACTAGTTTTACACTCTACAGAGGTTACACATCTTTACCCACAAGTTGTGTTACCCATTTGTCATGGGGTCATGAATCCCATACATCTCTACCGAGGAGACGAGGCAGGTAGCACTACAAGGTCTTGACAAAGTTCCACTAGCTTCAGAAACCCGCTACGGTTTCTAAGAAGGGTGATATATGAATCCCTCATCCAAAAAGTCATCGCAGCATGATCGACCCGAGAACCTCCCTATACTACAGCTCCTCTACCGCTCTTGCCCCTTTTGGGTAAGGTAGTCCTCCACTAGCTTTCCTAACTAGTTAGCCAAGGGCGTCCCATACCACACTTGTGGTAGAACTGATTTCCCAGGTGATTCTCCATGTTCCAATTAACATAATAATCTTGTCATGAATAATAACTAAATCAACAGCAAAATTGGAACACGACCATAATTCATTATAGCATTAATCCCAAAACCAGGTAAAGCAATAGCAAGTCTACCCAATAATTCATTTGTTTGCAAGGTGTGGGATAAACAATACTAGGGAAACCTATTAGGTCCCATCAAATTAACCAGAGCATGCTACAGTGATTAACATGAACATTATTAGGTAGAGAAGAGTGATCAAGGGCACAACTTGCCTTAGACATGAGATTCCAGTTACTTCACCAAGTTGGTCTTTAGATTTCTCGTGACTTCACTGCTACTCATAGCAATACATACAAATAGGCAATGAGTACATAAACATAACAGTACACCAAACATGAGAAAGCAACTGTGTAAGAATATTCTATGCGTTGCTACGAGATCGTAGGTTCGAGAATCACTAAAATCGGAGTTAGTGTTAAAAAGATATGATTTTATGAAGTTTTGGGTGATTAAACAATAAAACTATGTTATTTTTATTAATATAAATCTTGTGAGACAATATATTACCAATATAGCACTAATTCAATTTTTAATCTAAGTTATAACTTGATTATAGATTTATATCTTAGTTAGTTTTCAACTATAAACATATTACCTTTGGTTAGCAAGATTAATCTACTATTCTTAGGTTCAATGAATATCTAATTATAAGAGCATGTGATATTTTACAAATAATGTTGTTACTGTGTAGCAAATTTTATTACGAAGCTATCGCAACTGGAACAGAGTAAATCGAAGTTAAAGCAAAGGAGATATGGATTTTCTAAGGTTCTAGATTCTTTTTATTGCAAAAACAATTTCCAGAATTACTTTATAAATATCAAGGGTTGTTTTCTAAAATCCGAGGACCAAACTGTTATTTCCTCAGCACCATGGGGGACGGCGGGTTTATTATAATAATGCCAAGGGGCCCTTTAGAAAATGTTCAGGCCAAAGGGGTATGAGTAAAGATTAGCCGTCTGATCACGATCCTACCGTTTGAATTAGATCCAGATCGAATGTGAATCGATACACACTCTCGGCCTTCGGATCTCAGATCGATGGCCCAAATGTTATTAAACACGATCTAATCTCCACCGCCCGCTTAAAGATCTATGGCTCGGATTGGATCCTGCTGAACCGTTACACCCATCTAATCTGATCCGTTCATCACGCAACCAACGGTCAAACACGATTTCTCCCCACACTGGCCGGACACCGACAGCGGCGCATGATCCGGTGCGGTGGCACCATGGCTGCAGAAACGACGCCTGCAGTCCAGCGATCAAATCTTTCCTAGAAATGCACAAAACAAAATTCACGCATCCGTGAACTCGATAGAAGGTGTCTTACCGAATGGCACGGTGCGGAGGGCTCTGCCCTCGACTCGCAGCGGACCCACGGCGGAGGTTCAGCTCCGGTGAGCAATTCCGAACACTCTGGTCACCCTTGTTGCTCGATTAAGCGCTGAGGACGTGTGGCCCGGTCTAACGCTCCTCCCTGCTCCCTTAGTTGGAGCACTGCGACAGCGTGCGGTAGATTCAACGGCGGCGGGCCATCCTCTCTCTTTGCGCAAGCTCCTTCTTCTCCCATGGCGACTGGCTAGGCTCAACAATGGCTTGGGTTCCAGGGGGGTGCAGCTCGATTGCGCTTTGTACCTATAGGTGGTAATAACCATTACCAGGTCGCCGTTGATCCAGCGGGCACTTCACGGTGGCTGGTTTTTGTTACACAAGCCTGAGATTGAAGGGGAAGATGGTTCTGACGAAGATGGCCCACACGTAAGTCTGTGAATGCAGACGTGTGAGCGAGCGCGGGTAAGGCTGAGGGCAGGGCTCGCGGTGTCAGCGATAGGGTAATAAAAAAGAGGAAACTGGTGAGATGGGCTAGTGTGGGCGCAATTGCGTGAGAGCAGGAGGGATGGTGGGCCGATCAAGGCCATTCCAGCCCATAGCGCAGATATGATTTTTTTCTTTTAGTTTCTTATTTCAAATTTCCAATCTGAGTTTAAAGTTTTCTATTCAAGTTAGTATGCACAACATAAAACTCCAACATGGTAAAAAATATTTTATTTTAATATATAATTATCCACATGCTTCTAAACATAATTCACATACACATGTCTTATTTTAATAAGATTTTTATTTTTTTAAAAAAATAGTATTCATTACTTATTTCCTTTTAACATGAATTATTTTAATTTGGCTACTTTTAAAGATTGCTTTAATTATATAGCTATAAAAGGAAATATACTTTAGGAAATCATTTTTTTCTCAAGCCTTCTAGAGAATTCTCTAAATCACCAAAATAAGATTTTGGGTGTTACATTATACTCTGTAGCGATGCACTCCTAGCTTGCTACTTTCGGGTAAGGTAATCTCTCTCTAGCTTTCCTAATTACTTAGCCAAGGGCGTCCCATTCTACCCTTGTGGTAGCACTGTTATCTCAAGTTAAGCTCCATGTTCTAATTAAGTCAATAATTTTATGATGAATAATAATGAAACCAACAGTAATATTAGAACATGATCATAATTCAGATATAAAATTAATCCCAAAACTAGGTAGAGCAATAGCTAGTCTACCCAATAGTTCATTTGTTTGCAAGGTATGGTATAAACAAAACTAAAGTAATCTATTAGGTCCCATCAAATTAACAAGAGCATGTCACAGTGATTAACAAGAACATTATTAGGTAAACAAGAGTGATCAAAGGCACAACTTGCCTTATACCTGCTATTCCAGGTACTTCAATAAGTTGGTCTTCAGATTTCTCGTCACCTCGCTTCTAGGCGTAGCAATACATACAGATAGACAAGAAATATATAAAAATAATATTACACCAAACATAAGAACAAACTGCATAGGAATATTGTACGCGTCGCTATGAGAGCGTAGATTCAAGAACCACTAAAATCGTAGTTATGGTTAAAAGATACAGTTTTCTAAAGTTTTAGGTGATTAAATAATAAAACTATGGTACTTCGATTAATATAAATCATGTGAGTAAATATATTCCAAATAAATAACAAATTCAAATTTAATCTAAGTTATAACTTAATTATATTTTAGTCAAGTTATAGATGAACCAATTTAGAATACTACATTAACTTAGATTAGACAAGTTAATTTAATAGACATAGATTAAACAAATTAGGTATCTATTTTTGAAAACATGTGAAAAGATAAAATAGTGTTGTTATTACATAGGCAAAGTTATTATGAAGCTAACACAACTTGAACGGATTGAATCAGAGCTAGAACATAAAAATATGAAATTCACAAGTTTTAGGTTGATTTTAATATAAATTTTATACTAAAAACACCCACCAGGGACTTATTTGCAAAGTCTAGGGATTTAATTGTGATTTCCATTGAACTGGGTGGTCGACGGGTTAATTCTTATAATCAATAGGGGCTCTTTTTAAAAATACACCCAACGTTTAAATGTGAAGCGTCTAGAGCCACGTGATCTAAAATTAAGGGCTTAGATTAGGTCATGAAACGGTACACGCCATCAGCCCTAGGATCTAGGATTTACGGTGTTATGGGGGCAAATCACATACCACTTGCACGATCTTCGATCGACGATCCATAGACTCTGATCAAAACAGTACCACCTAATCAAATCTTGGCCATCAACTAGCCGATCAACGGCTCCTATCCTCCCGTGAACCGGTACGCAACCCTGGACACTGGATCCCGATCTAACGGCCATGATTCAATTGGTCGAATCATTTTCAAATGATCTTATGTACTACTTGAAGGATATAGTGATTTGAACTAGATATCTGATGTAGATGGGCTTTATGCTACAAGTGGTTATGTCTTTACTATTGGTGGAGGTGTGGTATCATGGAGGTCATGCAAGCAAGCTATCTTGACGAGGTCAACCATGGAAGCCAAGCTCGCTGCAATTGACATGACAATCGTTGAGGCAGAATGGTTGCGTGAACTCTTGACGGACTTGCCGGTGGTTGAGAAAACAATACCGACTATTCTTATGAACTGTGACAATCAGACTGTGACTGGTAAAGTGACAAGTTCTAAGGATAATGGAAGTCATCAAGACATGTTAAAAGATAATTGAAGTTTGTCAAAAAGTTGAGAAACTCTGAGTTATAAGTGTGACTAATATTTCAATAAATAAAAATCTGGCAGATCCCTTTACAAAAGGGGCTACCACGTAATGCGATAAAAATCACATTAAGAGAGATGGGTATCAGACCTGTATGAGTTGCCATGATAGAAACACAATCTATGTGTTCAAAGATCCCATGAATTAAGTCCTAGGAAGAACAAACCATTGGTGAACCGATGAGAGTAACTTTTGACCCTCTCTAAGTGAAGATGCAATAATCTCAAATGTTGTAAGGCAGGTTGGATTTGAGCCTTAATGTGTTCTGTTGGCTTTTATTAGCAAAGATGTTGTCTTGCAGAACATTCTTGAAACAACACACCTATATGAGTTCAACTGCCTAACGTCGCAGTCTATTAGATCTGGATGATCTCTAGTAAACTTATGAAGAGACCTTAGAGTACGACGTATATGCTCCACCAGAGAAGGGACTACTGGTAGCCAAGTATTGGTTATGGATTTGGATGAAACTCATCCACACAAAATTGTTATTCAAGTCATAGTCCATTGTCCAAGTTGTGGGTTGGTGTAGCTTGGAGTTCTAGGGAGAATGTAACGCCCCGAATTTTGCAGTTGAATTTTTTCTTTTCTTCACTCGCCAAATTCGGGCGTTACCTTTTCTTTTTCTTTTTCCCCTCGCTAGACCTTGACCTTTTCCAAAGCTAACGGGATTTGGTTTGGAATTCCCGTGTAAAGAAAAACCCTAAAATTGTTTTATGTTGTTTGATGCACCATGCCGAACTATGCATTCTTTGATTGTTTGAAAGTGCAAATGCATTCATCTAGAAAGATCGGATTTCGAAAATAAGGAGAAAACCTTTTCTTTCTTTCTTTTTCTTTCTCTCTCTCCTCTTTTTCTCTCTCTCCCGCGCCGTGGGCCGTCTCTGGCCGGCCCAGCCGCCCCCTGCGCGCCCCCCTTTGGGCCCAATAGGCCCAACCGCCCCCCACCCCCTCCCTTTTTCCCCCCAACCCTCTCTCTTTCCCTCTCATTCTCTCCCTCTCCCTACCCTAGCCGCCGCCGCCCCTACCCCCTGCTCGGCCGCCCCTTGGCCGCCGGCCCAACTCCCGCCGCTCGGCCGCCCCGTCCCCGTCTCCGGTGAGGCCCTCCCCTCCCTCTCCCCTCCTCCCTCCCTCTCCCCTCCTCTCTCCTCGGCAGCCCGGCCGCCTGGCCGCCCTGGCCCCAGCCCCGCCCGGCCGCGCCCCCAGCCGGCCACGGCCAGCCCCCAGCCGGCCCCGGCCAGCCCCCGGCCGTGCCCCCAGCCGCCCCCGGCCGCGCCCCAGCCTGCCCCCAGCCGCGCCGCCTGGCCGCCTGGTCCCCTGGCCGTGTCCCCCTGCGCGCCGCCGGTTCAACCGCCCCCACCCGGGCCGGTTCAACCGCCCCGGCTCAGCCGCCCCTCCCCCCCCCCCCCCCGCGCTCGGCCGCCCCTGCTCGGCCGCCCTGCCCCCGGCCGGTTCAACCGCCCCTAGGGCCGGTTCAACCGCCCCCCCCCTGTTTTTTTATTTATTTTATTTTATTTTATTTTATTTTATTTTACTTTCTGTGATCATAGTTATTTTATTTCAGGTAGGCTAATCATTGTTCATGCTATTGAAATAGGAAGTTTAATTTAGAACTTCGCTGCGCTAGTTGATTCACGTAATTAATTGTTTATCTCGTTCAATGTTGATCAACTTAAAATGATTAGGTTTCCATTAGTATATATAACAGAATTCTTTTGTTAAGAACCAATTGTAACTAATCATTAGTGCATAAACTTTAACCCCCTGCGAGACCCTTTCACCGTTTCTTTCTAACCATAACAAATGCGATATCGAATGTCATACTTGATGCATACTCACTTTATTTGTTCCCTTGTATGGTGTACTGTTCTTTTGTATTAAATATGTGGATGTATGTATGTTTGCGCTCGCATAGAGAACGATCCGGTCGAAGAGCCCGAGGAATTCGCAGGAGAAGCCCCTGAGCAGCAGTCGGTTGGTGGAGGCAAGTGTCCTTTGACCTATTTCTGTCCTATTCATTCTTTAATTCACCTCCCGCATTACACATTTATACCTAAGGATTGACTAGTTTCTGTTATCCATGTCCTTGTTTACCTATTTGGGTCGGATTATTACTGCTTAGTCTGATGCTATTGCTCAACTCTAATCAATGAACATGATGTGATTATCTATGATACGCTGTTTTCCCCTTCTTATTTATGATCATACTTGTGGCATTTAAGGGGACTCGAGCGGTTTCTCGAGTGCCTCTCCGTAAGGACCTGTTCAATGGATGACCGCCCGGGAAAACAGTGCAACCATGAGGGTGGAATGGGACGCCCTTAGCTGAATAATTAGAGGAACCGGGGTGTAGTTCGCTTAGCCGTTGTGCCGTCAATGGGGCTCGGTGTATGCGGCTCGCTCTGCCAAGGTTGATTTGTCCCTTGGGGAGGAGTGCGGTACATTTAGGAAACCTAACGGGTGGCTACAGCCCCGGGGAATCTTTGTAAAGGCTACGTAGTGAGACCCTGCCTATTCACCTTGGTAGTGTTTAAGGGTTTGATCGGCCCGAGGCAAGAGGGAATCACGGCTTGTGGGTAAAGTGCGCAACCTCTGCAGAGTGTTATGAAACTGATATATCAGCCGTGCTCGCGGTTATGAGCGGCCAAGGGAGCTCCAGAGATTTGTGATACTTGATCAGAGACATTTTGGTACAGGTGGCAATGAGATTGATGATTCTGATTATGATTATGGTGCTGGTAAGTGGTATTCTTTCCGTTTGGAAAGGATACATTGGGCTAATAACTTGGGTTAATGTTAAAACCTGGCTTTCTACTAGTAAGTAATAACCTGACCAACTAAAAGCAACTGCTTGACTTATCCCCACATAAAGCTAGTCCACTACAGCCAAACGGGATGCTTGCTGAGTATGTTGATGTGTACTCACCCTTGCTCTACACAC
This sequence comes from Zea luxurians, assembly GCA_029449295.1. Taxonomy (NCBI): domain Eukaryota; kingdom Viridiplantae; phylum Streptophyta; class Magnoliopsida; order Poales; family Poaceae; genus Zea; species Zea luxurians. The sequence continues at coordinate 61,067,724 of JAOPSE010000011.1, read as the reverse complement.
CAAACCCCCCCCCCCCCCCAGGTTGTCAGCATTGCAACCACTGCTCAGGAGAAGATGAAGCTGTGGAAGGAGACTTCCAGGAGTTCCAAGACTACGACGAGTTCTAGGCGTGGGTTAGCGGCAACCCCCAGTCGGCTGCCTGTGAAGGCCGCGTTATCTACGTTTCTTTTCCGCACTTTGATTTATTGTAAGAACTATATGGACGTCTCAGACGTATGATGTAATCGACTATTATTTCCCTTTTAATACTATTTGAGCACTGTGTGATGATGTCCATGTTATGTAACTGCTGTGTACGTGAATAACTGATCCTGGCACGTACATGGTTCGCATTCGGTTTACCTTCTAAAAACCGGGTGTGACATAAGTGGTATCAAAGCCGTGTTGACTGTAGGACCGCTAACCTAGAGTAGAATGGTCGTTCTAAGGACTATAGACCTCTGTCCCTGCCTTGACTTTGGTATCCCTTCAAAAGTTGGTCCTACTGACCAAACCTATGTTCTACTATATATTATACCTTGCTGAAAATTATGTTTTATTCTGATCCTTCATTTATTTATGATTCATTACTTGCTGGTCATATTAATTCTGTTCTCACCCTTTTGCTTGCGATGTCTTTTGTAGATGGCTCGACTTAGACACACTGCACGAAAGTCCGTCATCCCCTTCTTACCCTCCCGCCTTGCTGAGTGTCCGCTTCGCCGTCCCGTGGCCGGACAGTCCAGCCACTTGGAGAGACTGCACCACCGCCTGCATGAGGAGCAGGAACGTCGACGACAGGAGCAGCAGGGCTCTTCCTTCTCGCTCCAGCAGGAGATAGAGTCTGTGAGGAGCTGCTCCCCTGTGCTTCCTCTGGAGGCGCCCCCTGCACCACCATTGGGCGCCCCAGCTTCTGGAGTAGCTGCTGGAGGAGACCCAGACGACGGAGGTGGCGACGACAGCTTGAGCCACGACATCGACTTCTCTGCTGACCATGAGCCGGAAGGATGGGTTGCTCGACCCATCACTCGCGACGCTGCTCGCGGGTGTCACTTCCACGACGCGCTCGACACCCTGCTACGTCGGGCACTTGACCGGCGTACTTGGTCCATCGAGTATCGCTGTGTGGTCTACCAGCATAGTCGCGGGGTCTACCCGGACCGCTGGGAGGCGACCTGTTTGGTGCGCCGTCCGGAGAACAGTCTCCAGGGCGCGGAGGCCTGCTCAGAGCACTATTCTATCTCTGAGCGGGACTCAGCTGAGGCAGCCATGCAGGATGCTGCACGACGTGCGCTTTCGCACTACTGCTCGGTTCTCGGTGGGGTAGCTGACGGTCTTGACCTGAAGTATTACCCCCGCCGTCCATCTGGCAGCACAGGAGGCGTGATTGTTTCACCTGCTGGTGAGGACAATCCTAGGTTGAGTAGCACAGTCAACCTAGCCGCCGTGCTAAACACGGAGCTGGACCATGCACTAGACGAGCTGAGTAGGGCTCGTGCTGAGATCGCCCTGCTGCGGGCTGAGCGCGCGGAGCGTCGTCACTTGGATGATGGTTCCCCCGCTCCCGTCGGGACTCAGCACCCGTACCGCTCACCTCGGCGTGGACTCCAGTCTTATGGCAATCCCGACTGCAAGACCAAGATAAATCTAGAACCATAGCTCGTTAGAGTTGGATCTTGTAATTAATACGAAATATAAATACATAGAAGCTTCAGTCTTAGCGTTAGTCTCGGTCTTAGTTAGTCTTAGTTAGACAGGGTAGTTTGCTATATCCTGTGCATTTATGTTTGTCATGATGAACTATGTTTGGTTTGGATCTTTGTAATGATTGTCACCAGAGTGTGGGTTTCCCCTGCATTTTGGTTTACCTATTATGTTAATGGAGTTAGTTATATAGTTGGGAAAACCTTTATTCTACTTTCCTCTTTATCTGAGAAGCTGTGTGGTCTGTGTTGGAGATCAGTGAAGATGCTCATCTGTTCAGTGCTGTTGGAGAATTCTATACTCTTTTCTTATGCTGCAAGATTTGCCAGATCAGTTCTGATGTGTGGTTGCGTTCTGCAGATGTCAGAGAACAGGCGCAGAGGAGGAAGGCGTGCTCAGCAGGAGCAAGCCGCTCCGCAGGATGAGGCGCCCCAGCAGCAGCAGCTGCCGCCCCCGCCCCCGATGTCGATCGAGCAGATGTTTCTGATGCAGACTCAGGCAGTTCAGGCCATCGGTCAGACTCTGGCCGCCATTCAGCAGCAGCAGCAGCAGCAAGCACCACCCCAGCCTCAGATGCCCCAGATGCCCAGAGACAAGCGTGCTGAATTCATGAGAGGTCATCCCCCAACGTTCGCTCACTCTTCTGACCCCATGGATGCTGAAGATTGGCTGCGCACTGTGGAGCGGGAGTTGCATACCGCTCAGTGTGATGACAGGGAGAAAGTTTTGTATGGTCCCCGTCTGTTGAGAGGAGCAGCCCAATCATGGTGGGAGTCTTACCTCGCCACCCATGCCAACCCCGACACCATCACCTGGGAAGAATTCAGAGGTAGCTTTCGTCAGTACCATGTGCCCGCAGGTCTGATGACAGTGAAGAAGGAGGAGTTCTTGGCCCTTAAGCAAGGGTCATCATCTGTCAGTGAGTATCGAGACAGGTTTCTGCAGTTGTCCCGCTATGCTCCTGAAGATGTCAACACCGACGCCAAGCGACAGTACCGTTTCTTGAGAGGCTTGGTTGACCCTCTTCAGTACCAACTGATGAATCATACCTTCCCGACATTCCAGCACCTGATTGACAGAGCAATCATGACAGAAAGGAAGCGTAAGGAGATGGAGGATCGTAAGCGCAAGATCAGTGGACCCCAGCCTGGAAGCAGCAGCCGTCCTCGTTTTTCAGGCAATCAACCTCAGCAGTTCAGGCAGAACCAGCGTCCACCTCAGCAGCATCAGCAGCGTCAGCAGCATCAGCAGTTTCAAAGGCAGTATCCTCAGCATCAGTACCAGAACCGTCAGAGCAATCAGTCAGGAGGAGGTCAGTTTCAAAGGCAGAATCAGCAGGCACCTCGTCTTCCTGCCCCCGCAACTCAGCAGAGCAATCAGGCAGCACCAGCTCAGGTTGGAAACAGAGCATGTTTCCACTGTGGAGAGCAAGGCCATTGGGTAATGCAATGTCCGAAGAAGGCAGCCCAGCAGCAGTCAGGCCCCAATGCCCTAGCAAAGCAGAATGTGTCTCAGCCTGGAGCAGGCAACCGCCCTCAGCAGCGCTATAATCATGGAAGATTGAATCACTTGGAGGCTGAAGCAGTTCAGGAGACTCCCGACATGATAGTAGATATGTTCCCAGTCGACTCCCATATTGCAGAAGTGTTATTTGATACTGGAGCAACGCATTCTTTTATTACTGCATCATGGGTAGAAGCACATAATCTTCCAATTACTACCATGTCAACCCCCAGTCAAATTGACTCAGCCGGTGGTAGAATTCGAGCTGATAGCATATGTTTGAATGTAAGTGTGGAAATAAGGGGGATAGCGTTTCCCGCTAACCTTATAGTAATGGGTACTCAGGGAATAGATGTCATCCTAGGGATGAATTGGCTAGATAAGTATCAGGCAGTTATCAGTTGTGATAAAAGGACAATCAAGTTGGTGTCCCCACTAGGAGAGGAAGTGGTGACCGAGTTAGTCCCGCCTGAGCCGAAGAGAGGAAGTTGTTATCAGATGGCTGTCGATAGCAGTGAAGCAGACCCAATTGAGAGTATCAAGGTTGTGTCTGAATTCCCAGATGTGTTTCCAAAGGATTTACCGGGTATGCCACCAGAGCGGAAAGTTGAATTCGCTATAGAGCTTCTTCCTGGAACCGCCCCTATCTTTAAGAGAGCTTACAGAATATCTGGACCAGAGTTGGTTGAGCTTAAGAAGCAGATTGATGAGCTGTCAGAGAAAGGTTACATCCGGCCAAGCACCTCGTCTTGGGCCGCCCCTGTCCTGTTTGTGGAGAAGAAAGATGGCACCAAGAGGATGTGTATCGATTATCGAGCTTTGAATGAAGTCACGATCAAGAACAAGTATCCCTTGCCCAGAATAGAAGATCTGTTCGACCAGTTGAGAGGAGCCAGTGTGTTCTCCAAGATTGATCTGAGGTCAGGTTATCATCAGCTCAGGATCCGACCTTCGGACATTCCGAAGACGGCATTCATTACCAAGTATGGTTTATATGAGTTCACAGTGATGTCTTTTGGTTTGACCAATGCACCAGCGTTCTTCATGAATCTGATGAACAGTGTATTCATGGATTATCTCGATAAGTTTGTGGTGGTATTCATTGATGACATTCTGATTTATTCTCAAAATGAAGAAGAACATGCAGATCATTTGAGGATGGTATTGCAGAGATTGCGAGAGCACCAGTTGTACGCGAAGTTGAGCAAGTGTGAGTTCTGGATCAGTGAAGTCCTGTTCTTGGGTCACATAATCAACAAGGAAGGATTGGCTGTGGATCCGAAGAAAGTGGCAGACATTTTGAACTGGAAAGCGCCAACAGATGCTCGAGGAATCAAGAGCTTCATTGGAATGGCCGGATATTATCGGCGATTCATTGAAGGGTTTTCGAAGATTGCGAAATCAATGACAGCGTTGCTAGGCAACAAGGTTGAGTTCAAGTGGACCCAGAAATGCCAAGAGGCCTTTGAAGCGCTGAAAGAGAAGTTGACAACAGCGCCTGTCCTAGTCTTGCCTGATGTGCACAAGCCCTTCTCTGTGTATTGTGATGCTTGTTACACAGGTTTGGGATGCGTATTGATGCAAGAGGGAAGAGTTGTGGCTTACTCGTCCCGACAGCTGAAGGTTCATGAGAAGAATTACCCAATCCATGATCTAGAGTTGGCAGCAGTGGTTCACGCACTGAAGACATGGAGGCACTATCTGTATGGACAGAAATGCGATGTTTACACAGACCACAAGAGTCTGAAGTACATATTCACTCAGTCAGAATTGAATATGAGGCAGCGAAGATGGTTAGAGTTGATCAAAGACTATGAGTTGGAGATTCATTACCATCCAGGCAAAGCGAACGTAGTGGCAGATGCTTTGAGCAGAAAGAGTCAAGTCAATCTGATGGTCGCTCGTCCGTTGCCTTATGAGTTGGCCAAGGAGTTCGACAGGTTGAGTCTCGGATTTCTGAACAATTCGCGAGGAGTCACAGTTGAATTGGAACCTACCTTGGAGCGCGAAATCAAAGAAGCGCAGAAGAACGATGAGAAGATCAGTGAGATTCGGCGACTGATTCTAGATGGCAGAGGCAAAGATTTTCGAGAAGATGCAGAAGGCGTGATATGGTTCAAAGACCGCTTGTGTGTTCCCAATGTCCAGTCCATTCGGGAGTTGATTCTCAAGGAAGCTCATGAGACAGCCTATTCGATTCACCCTGGCAGTGAGAAGATGTATCAGGATCTGAAGAAGAAATTCTGGTGGTATGGAATGAAGAGGGAAATCGCAGAGCATGTGGCTATGTGCGATAGTTGTCGAAGAATTAAGGCAGAACACCAGAGACCTGCTGGATTGTTGCAACCGTTGCAGATTCCTCAGTGGAAATGGGATGAAATCGGTATGGATTTCATAGTCGGATTGCCTCGCACTCGAGCCGGCTACGATTCTATTTGGGTAGTAGTGGACCGTTTAACCAAGTCAGCCCACTTCATACCTGTCAAGACTAGCTACAACAGTGCAGTATTGGCAGAGTTGTATATGTCTCGGATCGTTTGTCTTCATGGTGTGCCAAAGAAGATAGTGTCAGACAGAGGAACGCAGTTCACCTCTCATTTCTGGCAGCAGTTGCATGAAGCCTTGGGCACACATCTGAATTTCAGTTCAGCTTATCATCCGCAGACAGATGGCCAGACCGAAAGAACCAATCAAATTCTTGAAGACATGTTGAGAGCCTGTGCGTTGCAAGATCAGTCCGGATGGGACAAGCGATTGCCTTATGCAGAGTTTTCCTATAACAACAGTTACCAGGCCAGTTTGAAGATGTCACCATTTCAAGCGCTTTATGGAAGGAGTTGCAGAACTCCGTTGCAATGGGATCAGCCTGGAGAGAAGCAAGTGTTTGGGCCAGACATTCTGCTTGAAGCCGAAGAGAACATCAAGATGGTCCGAGAGAATCTAAAGATAGCGCAATCAAGGCAGCGAAGCTATGCAGACACAAGAAGAAGAGAGCTGAGTTTCGAAGTCGGAGACTTTGTCTATCTGAAAGTGTCACCGATCAGAGGAGTCAGAAGATTCGGAGTGAAAGGCAAGCTAGCACCCCGCTACATTGGTCCGTACCAGATCCTCTCAAAGCGTGGAGAAGTGGCCTATCAGCTCAGTCTGCCAGAGAATTTGTCCGCAGTGCATGATGTCTTTCATGTGTCTCAGTTGAAGAAGTGCTTGCGTGTGCCAGAAGAGCAGTTGCCAGTGGAAGGTCTGGAAGTCCAGGAGGACTTGACCTATGTCGAGAAGCCAGCTCAGATCCTTGAGGTTGCAGATAGAGTCACCCGAAGGAAGACCATCAGAATGTGCAAAGTCAGATGGAATCACCACTCTGAGGAAGAAGCAACCTGGGAGCGTGAAGATGATCTAGTGGCTAAGTACCCAGAGCTCTTTGCTAGCCAACCCTGAATCTCGAGGGCGAGATTCTTTTAAGGGGGATAGGTTTGTAACGCCCCGAATTTTGCAGTTGAATTTTTTCTTTTCTTCACTCGCCAAATTCGGGCGTTACCTTTTCTTTTTCTTTTTCCCCTCGCTAGACCTTGACCTTTTCCAAAGCTAACGGGATTCGGTTTGGAATTCCCGTGTAAAGAAAAACCCTAAAATTGTTTTATGTTGTTTGATGCACCATGCCGAACTATGCATTCTTTGATTGTTTGAAAGTGCAAATGCATTCATCTAGAAAGATCGGATTTCGAAAATAAGGAGAAAACCTTTTCTTTCTTTCTTTTTCTTTCTCTCTCTCCTCTTTTTCTCTCTCTCCCGCGCCGTGGGCCGTCTCTGGCCGGCCCAGCCGCCCCCTGCGCGCCCCCCTTTGGGCCCAATAGGCCCAACCGCCCCCCACCCCCTCCCTTTTTCCCCCCAACCCTCTCTCTTTCCCTCTCATTCTCTCCCTCTCCCTACCCTAGCCGCCGCCGCCCCTACCCCCTGCTCGGCCGCCCCTTGGCCGCCGGCCCAACTCCCGCCGCTCGGCCGCCCCGTCCCCGTCTCCGGTGAGGCCCTCCCCTCCCTCTCCCCTCCTCCCTCCCTCTCCCCTCTCCCCTCCTCTCTCCTCGGCAGCCCGGCCGCCTGGCCGCCCTGGCCGCGCCGCCCTGGCCCCAGCCCCGCCCGGCCAGCCCCCAGCCGGCCCCGGCCAGCCCCCGGCCGCGCCCCCAGCCGCCCCCGGCCGCGCCCCAGCCCGCCTGGCCGCGCCCAGCCGCGCCCCAGCCTGCCCCCAGCCGCGCCGCCTGGCCGCCTGGTCCCCTGGCCGTGTCCCCCTGCGCGCCGCCGGTTCAACCGCCCCCACCCGGGCCGGTTCAACCGCCCCGGCTCAGCCGCCCCTCCCCCCCGCGCTCGGCCGCCCCTGCTCGGCCGCCCTGCCCCCGGCCGGTTCAACCGCCCCTAGGGCCGGTTCAACCGCCCCCCTGTTTTTTTATTTATTTTATTTTATTTTATTTTATTTTACTTTCTGTGATCATAGTTATTTTATTTCAGGTAGGCTAATCATTGTTCATGCTATTGAAATAGGAAGTTTAATTTAGAACTTCGCTGCGCTAGTTGATTCACGTAATTAATTGTTTATCTCATTCAATGTTGATCAACTTAAAATGATTAGGTTTCCATTAGTATATATAACATAATTCTTTTGTTAAGAACCAATTGTAACTAATCATTAGTGCATAAACTTTAACCCCCTGCGAGACCCTTTCCCCGTTTCTTTCTAACCATAACAAATGCGATATCGAATGTCATACTTGATGCATACTCACTTTATTTGTTCCCTTGTATGGTGTACTGTTCTTTTGTATTAAATATGTGGATGTATGTATGTTTGCGCTCGCATAGAGAACGATCCGGTCGAAGAGCCCGAGGAATTCGCAGGAGAAGCCCCTGAGCAGCAGTCGGTTGGTGGAGGCAAGTGTCCTTTGACCTATTTCTGTCCTATTCATTCTTTAATTCACCTCCCGCATTACACATTTATACCTAAGGATTGACTAGTTTCTGTTATCCATGTCCTTGTTTACCTATTTGGGTCGGATTATTACTACTTAGTCTGATGCTATTGCTCAACTCTAATCAATGAACATGATGTGATTATCTATGATACGCTGTTTTCCCCTTCTTATTTATGATCATACTTGTGGCATTTAAGGGGACTCGAGCGGTTTCTCGAGTGCCTCTCCGTAAGGACCTGTTCAATGGATGACCGCCCGGGAAAACAGTGCAACCATGAGGGTGGAATGGGACGCCCTTAGCTGAATAATTAGAGGAACCGGGGTGTAGTTCGCTTAGCCGTTGTGCCGTCAATGGGGCTCGGTGTATGCGGCTCGCTCTGCCAAGGTTGATTTGTCCCTTGGGGAGGAGTGCGGTACATTTAGGAAACCTAACGGGTGGCTACAGCCCCGGGGAATCTTTGTAAAGGCTACGTAGTGAGACCCTGCCTATTCACCTTGGTAGTGTTTAAGGGTTTGATCGGCCCGAGGCAAGAGGGAATCACGGCTTGTGGGTAAAGTGCGCAACCTCTGCAGAGTGTTATGAAACTGATATATCAGCCGTGCTCGCGGTTATGAGCGGCCAAGGGAGCTCCAGAGATTAGTGATACTTGATCAGAGACATTTTGGTACAGGTGGCAATGAGATTGATGATTCTGATTATGATTATGGTGCTGGTAAGTGGTATTCTTTCCGTTTGGAAAGGATACATTGGGCTAATAACTTGGGTTAATGTTAAAACCTGGCTTTCTACTAGTAAGTAATAACCTGACCAACTAAAAGCAACTGCTTGACTTATCCCCACATAAAGCTAGTCCACTACAGCCAAACGGGATGCTTGCTGAGTATGTTGATGTGTACTCACCCTTGCTCTACACACCAAACCCCCCCCAGGTTGTCAGCATTGCAACCACTGCTCAGGAGAAGATGAAGCTGTGGAAGGAGACTTCCAGGAGTTCCAAGACTACGACGAGTTCTAGGCGTGGGTTAGCGGCAACCCCCAGTCGGCTGCCTGTGAAGGCCGCGTTATCTACGTTTCTTTTCCGCACTTTGATTTATTGTAAGAACTATATGGACGTCTCAGACGTATGATGTAATCGACTATTATTTCCCTTTTAATACTATTTGAGCACTGTGTGATGATGTCCATGTTATGTAACTGCTGTGTACGTGAATAACTGATCCTGGCACGTACATGGTTCGCATTCGGTTTACCTTCTAAAAACCGGGTGTGACAGAGAAGTTCAACTTAACAGTCTTTGCTGAAACACTAGTATATTAAACAGTTGTGTTCACAGCGACAAAACTATATATGGACATTTGAGATTTGGTGGGGGACTGTTGAATTTATGGGCTTGGCCCAATTGAGAAATTTAATTAAATCCTAGGAAAATCACAAAAGCCAGTGTATGGCAAGGGAATGGTGAAACCATATAAGGACCGGAGTCCTTATCGGATCACGTTCAGATTGGATCGCGAGCTTATTGATTCGTGGATGTGCCCCTATATAAGACGCGTGCGAGCCCTTGCTAGAAAGTATCCCAACCTGAATTAGGTTTTTGGCTCTGCTCACACATACGCCCCAATCGTAGTCCTCTTTATCCCGAGCGCCAACGTGCATCTGCGATCGAGACAGCAGGTCTCCATAACCCGTCGCCTTTGAGATCCTACACCGGGAGAGGGCAAATAAGGTTTTTGGAAAGCGTCTTCACGTGACTGCTCACATTCTTCTTGTCGACCGTGTCACCGACGTCGTCGATCCTACTGCTTCGACCCACGTCGTCTACCAGTATGTCTGATAAATACGCATCTGATTTGACCTCATATTTCAGTTCATCTGTTATGGTAGAGGTGTGCTGCCTTTTTACGATTAGCCTGTTAGGTAACCTGTGTTTACTTGTTGTGGAATAGACACCTAGATTATTTATTGTTGGTCATGATTTATATTAGGAATTTAATATGAAAAATTTCTAATTATCAACATATTCTCTCCTCTATACGTTCTAGCAACGTCCTCTAAAACATCATATAAACATAGAGGATGTTTCTCCATCCTTTGTATATAGAGATTCCCTCTCATCTTCAGTATACTTTTTAATACTTTAAATATCATATTAAGTAAAACTAAAATATGTACAAATATACGAGGGTATGATAAATACATATGTATAAAAATATAGAGCAAAATATGTTTTTAATATCTATATTTAACATATAGAGGATGTTGCTGGAGAGGAATGCGATATGGAAGAGTGAATCTTTTAGAGAAGATTATAAAGAAGGGATATTGAGAATGCTGCTAGAGATAGTCTAGAGCAGCAAACAAACTACGTGATTCAAGTCAACAAAACTTTTTTTTCCATAAGTACTAGTATGGAAACCCTATTTTTTCCAATTGTTTTTCATTTTCCTAAGAGAAATTAATTCATTTTCCCTTGGAAAATTAAAAATCCCATAGAAAAATAAGGTTGCCAAACTAGCTCTAAATGAATAAAACCTAATATACATTAATGCCTAAGGTAAATGACAAGTTAGAGTACAATAAGTTGATCTACCCAAAAATATGGTTGTGCTCAGAGGCAGCTCTACACTTCAATGTGGTCCGTGGTCTAGGACTTGATCCATGTACGAGCCTCTTTTTTATCCAATATAAAATGGTTAAGATTAAATTCAGTAAGTTTGACGTAGGGTGCTGTTTGGTTTGCTGTCTGGTTGAGTGAAAGGAGCGGTAACAACAGTGTACTACCGGAATCCGGGCCTTTGCCGAGTGCCGGCGGCTTTGCCGAGTGCCTTTTATCGGGCACTCGGTAAAGAGCTAATTTACCGAGCGCAGGACACTCGGCACAGCCAAGCACTCAGCAAAGACTGCTTTGCCGAGAGTCAAACACTCGGCAAAGATGGCTCTCGGCAAAGGGCCGTTAGCGGCCATCTACAGCTGACGGTCGTCAGTCTTTACCGAGTGTCAAATATCTGGCACTCGGCAAAAAGAGTCTTTGCCGAGTGTCTTCTGTAGACACTCGGCAAAGCATATTTTTATTTTTTTATTTTGGTCACCAAACTTTTTGTGGTATGTTCCTACACTATATAGACCTACATGTACCATTTTGCGACAATTATAACAGTGTTTTATATAGCTAGTAGATTTAGTTTGTTTATTTGAATTTCTTCGGAAAATTCAGATTTGAACTGCAGGTCACTCGAAACTTGGAAAACCGTGCATTCAAAAATGATATCCATGCTACTTAGCACAAGTTACGACCGATTTAAGGAGCGGACTGGAAACTTCGAGCACCATGCTCACTCAACATGACCGTGAACTTGCCATCCAGGTGTTTAAAAATTGTATAAAACACAAACAAAGTCAGAAAATCATAAAACATGTCCACGTGTCATGATATCATATGTAGAGGTTGTGATAAAAATTTGAAAAAGTTTCGAGAAAGCTGTAACGCACTATGTGTACAAACCTAAGAGATCCACATTGAAAGTCTATGATTTCATATGTAGTTCTCTTAGGTCTCTACACATAATGTCTCACAACTTTCTCCAAACATTCTAAATTTTTTACCACAGACTCTACATATGATATCATGACACGTGGACAAGTTTCATGATTTTCTAAGTTTGTTTGTGTTTTATAAAATTTTTAAACAGCTGGATGGCAAGTTCACGGCCATGTTGAGTGAGCATGGTGCTCGAAGTTTCCGGTCCGCTCTTGAAATCGGTCGTAACTTGTGCTAAGTAGCATGGATACCATTTTTGCATGCATGGTTTTCTAAGTTTCAAGTGACTTGCAGTTCAAATGTGTTTTTTTCGAAGAAATTCAAATAAACGAACTAAATCTACTAGCTATAGAAAATAATTTTCTAATTGTCTCAAAATAGTACATGTAGGTCTATATAGTGTAAGAACACACCACAAAAACTTTGGTAGGGAAAATAAAAAAAATAAAAATGTACTTTGCCGAGTGTCCAAAGATGACACTCGGCAAAGAAGCCTTTGCCGAGGGTCAAATGGTTGACACTCGGCAAAGTGTAGTGAAATAGTCTTTGCTGAGTGTCGCCCGGGGGACACTCGGCAAAGAAGACTTTGCCGAGTGCCGGATCGAGGACACTCAGCAAAGTATATTTTAAAATTAAAAAAAATCTTTGCCGAGTGCCAGATCACGGGCACTCGGCAAAGAGAGTTTACTTACCGACAGTTAGCCCTTTCTTCCTCACTCTCTCACTCACGCACTCTCACCGCGCCACCGCCCCATCGCCGTCCGCGCCCCTCACCGTCCGGCCGCGCCCCTCGCCGTCCGGTCGCGCCGCTGCCACGCGCCGCCCTCGACGCGGCCCGCCACCGCCCGCGCCCCCCACCCGACCGCGCTCGACGCGCCCCGCCCGACCGCCCCTCGCCGCGCCGCCACCCCTCGCCGCGCCGCCGCCCCCCGCCGCGCCCGCGCCCCTCGCCCCTCGACACGCCCCTCGCCGCGCCCGTGCCCCCTGCCACACCTGCCCGCCCACCGTCTGCCGCACCCGCGCCCCCCGCCTCGCCCTCGCCCTCGCCCGCTCGCCGTTGCACCCTCCACGCCCACCGTGCCCCGTGTCGCGCCGCCGTGCCACTCGTCGTGCCCCTCGCCCTCGCTCGCGCCCCTCGCCGTGCCCCCGCCCTCGCCCGCGCCCCTCGCCGTGCCCCCGCCACCAACGCCGCGCGCCACCACCGCCGCCGGAGCCCGCCTCCTCGCGCTCCGCCACCGCCGCTCGGCCACGCCACACGTACCATCATCGCCCCCACGCGAGGTATAAACTTTTTATGCATCAATTTTTATTTATTATTGATTAGATGATAGAATGTATAAATCATGTAAGCCGAGGTCACCCAACCATTTATATAGCCGTGCCCGAGGTCACCATGTAGTTGTGGATCTACCAAGTTATTCGCATCTCCATCATGAAGCATTGTGATGGCTTGCAATGGGAAATAAGAAATGTGACAACTGCTAGTAGTGTATACTTTAGGTGAATTGCTTCTTACTGTGTGCATGTCAGCCATCGTGTTGTTAGTTTTATTTGGAGGTTTTAAAAACCACAACATACAGGGGAGGTGCTGTCGATTTTTTTTTGTATTAACAGACTTGTGTTTCTTTTTGACAGAGAAGATACTTGTCTTCCTAGCCACTGCGGGTCTGCCTGCACCACGTCGCGTCGCCACTGCACCGACCCACCACAGCCCCACTAGCCTGACTCAACCGCCACCCTAGGTATAACCTCTATTTCCGCATCATGGTCGTAGATCACGTAACCTAGTTAGGCGTCTCCCGTTCGAAAGAGATACGGTGTAGATATGCAGATCTTTGCATATCTACAAATGTATCAGTTTCGAATTGTCCACGTTTTTTGGACAGCCCGCGGTTGCATAGATGGTGTTAGTTTCCATGCTCTACTCCGGTCCGAGACAGAGTTTCGGCGTCACCTCCCTGTTGTTCTCCGAACAGTACACTCTCCCTGCCAGGACGTGTATCCGGAGAACAGCGGGGAGGTGCTGCCGAAATTCTATCTCGGATCGGAGTAGAGCATGGAAACTAACTCCATCTACGCAACCGCAGGTGGGATTAGGACCTATCCTCACCTATTAGAAGGTAGGAACGTAGTGTACATGCATTACATGTCTATATTAAACTATACTCGGTTATATATTTTAGAGGATGGAGGACCGTGAGTGGATGTACACGGGCCGCGTTCGACGTAATGATGTCACCCCTGAATGGATTAGGAAAACCGATGCTTTCGTGGAATGGGCATTTGGCGAAGCTGCTAAAGGAGCTAGTCTAGTCCCTTGTCCGTGCAGCAAATGTGCCAATAGGAAAAGGAAAACAAAGAAGGCCATGGTAGAACATATTTGGAAGAATGGATTTACGTCGGACTATACTCGGTGGATCTTCCGTGGTGAAGCGCATCGCACGAGAGAGGAGGTGGTGAGACAACGCGTCGAGGATTACGATGCTGATGTCGGGGTAGCGGACATGTTGAACGACTATCACGAGGCACAGTTCACCGAAGGACGTATGGAGGACGAGCCAGAGGCGACCGCAAAGGCATTCTACGACATGTTTGACGCGGTACAGAAACCCCTTCACGGCAAGACAAAGGTTTCTCAACTGGATGCCATTGGGCGTATAATGGCGTTCAAGTCGCAATATAGCATGAGTCGAGACGCCTTCGATGGTTTGTTGACAGTTATTGGCAGCCTGCTTCCGGAGGATCACGTTCTGCCAAAGAGCATGTACGAGGCACAGAAACTCCTTCGTGCACTCAAGATGACGTATGAGCAGATACATGCTTGTCCGAAGGGCTGCGTCCTATTTAGGAAAGAACACACTGAGGCAAAGTACTGTCCGAAGTGTAAATCGTCTAGGTTCATGGAGGTAGACTCTGTTGATGGATAGAAGAGGTAGCTCGACATCCCCGTGACAATCCTACGTCACCTTCCGTTCATACCGAGGATCCAGCGTCTATACATGACAGAGGAATCCGCGAAACAGATGACATGGCACAAAAAAGGCAAACGATACAATCCTGACAAGATGGTTCACGCATCCGATGGTGAAGCATGGACCCACTTTGATGCCATTCACCATGAGAAAGCCAAAGAGGCTCGTAATGTTCGTGTTGCGCTGGCCACAGATGGGTTCAATCCCTATGGAATGACCGCTGCCCCATACACATGTTGGCCCGTGTTTGTTATCCCCATCAATCTCCCCCCGGCGTATGCTTTCAAAGACAGAACATATTCGTGTCGTTGATAATTCCTGGACACCCTGGGAATAAAATGGGCGTATACATAGAGCCTTTGATTGATGAATTGGTTCGTGCTTGGGAGGAAGGGGTATGGATGTACGACCGAGCTACGAAGACAAACTTCAAAATGCATGTTTGGTACCAGTACTCCATGCCTGACTTTCCGGCGTATGGGCTATTTTGCGCCTGGTGTGTTCACGGTAAGTTCCCATGCCCAGTTTGCAAGGAAGCTCTTAGGTTCATTTGGTTGAAGAAGGGTGGCAAATATTCGTCATTCGATAAACATCGATAATTTCTCCCTCCTGACCATGCATTTCGACTAGACATCAAGAACTTTATGAAAGGTGTCGTGGTGACAGACCGCCCACCTGCAATGATGACTGGTGCTGAAGTTCGCCAACAGATAGACGGTCTCGTGGCCAACCCAGAAGGTGGTTTTGTGGGATATGGTGAGCAACATATGTGGACACATAAGTCGGGCTTGACTCGGCTCCCCTATTATGATGACATGCTCCTTCCACACAACATTGACATGATGCACACTGAAAAGAATGTCGCCGAGGCACTTTGGGCAACAATTATGGAGATTCCTGATAAGTCAAAGGATAACGTAAAGGCAAGAGTAGATCTGGCAGAGTTATGTGATAGACCAAACCAAGAGATGAAGCCGCCTAGTGGTGGAAAGACATGGAGAAGGCCTAAGGCCAATTTCGTCCTGAGCAGGGCCTAGAGGAAGGAAGTACTACAGTGGATCAAGATGTTAATGTTCCCTGATGGGTATGCAGCTAACCTTAGTAAGGGTGAACTTATCTACTCTGCGAGTCTTAGGGATGAATAGTCAAGACTTCCACATATGGATTGAACGAATTCTTCCAGCGATGGTTCGAGGCTATGTCCCTGAGCATGTCTGTCTAGCGCTTGTAGAGTTGAGCTATTTCTTCCGCCAGCTTTGTGCAAAAGAGTTAGCTCGGACCATGATTGCAGACTTGGAAAGGATGGCACCCGCGTTACTGTGTAAGCTGGAGATGATCTTTCCACCTGGCTTCTTCAATCCGATGCAGCATTTGATTCTTCATCTCCCGTATGAGGCACGAATGGGGGGGCCCGTGCAGGGACGTTGGTGCTATCCAATCGAGAGATGTCTAAAGACTATCCAAAAGAAATGTAGAAATAAATACAAAATCGAGGCTTCCATTGCAGAGGCATACATACTGGAGGAGGTGTCAAACTTCACAACAACTTACTATGGTGACAAACTGCCGAGCGTGCATAATCCACCCCCTCGTTACAATGATGGCGACAATGAATCGAACCTCAGCATTTTTCGAGGGCAACTCGGAAGCGCGAGTGGTTCGACCACCAAGACCCTGAGACATGAAGAGTGGCGCCATATCATGCTATATGTATTGACCAACCTTGAAGAGGTGACGCCATACATGGAGCAATTTCTTCATGAATTTTGGCGTCGATCAAGGGACCCAACTCCACAGGAATATGATACCCTTCTTAGAAAGGGTGTGGGAAATGGATTGCCTGATTTCATTTCCTGGTTTAAACGTAAGGTACATGCTTAGTTTGTCATTTGAAGTTGCTCTTACGTGCGAATAATATAACAATCTAGCGTGTTTGAACTTGCAGGGCCAAAGAGAGCCGTCTATGAGTGCCGAGTTGAGACAAGTAGCCAATGGCTTTGCCTATAGGGTCAGGAAATTTTCTGGGTATGACGTCAATGGATACCGTTTTCGCAGAACAAGCTACGACCAAAGTCAGCCTAATCGAAAAACCACGTGTTCTGGAGTCTTTACGCCCGGGCTTAACGAGGTCGAGTATTATGGAAGAATTGAAGAAATATATGAACTCAATTTTTATGGTTCCAAACCTCTTACTCCAGTGATATTCAAATGTCATTGGTTTGACCCTGAAGTTACGAGACGGACACATTCTAATATTGGGCTAGTCGAAATTCGACAGGATTCCACCTTACCAGGAGACGATGTCTATATTGTGGCCCAACAGGCTACACAAGTGTATTATCTTCCATATGCGTGCCAAACGAAACAACATCTTAAGGGTTGGGATGTTGTGTATAAGGTATCACCGCACGGTAAATTACCTGTTCCAAACGATGAAGATTATAACATAGACCCGGACACATATGACGGAGAGTTCTTCCAAGAAGATGGGCTAGAAGGGCGATTTGAGATAGACTTAACCGAAGCGATCGGAATGGAAGTAGATATTGAAATGGTTGTTGATGAGGAGGATGATGAGGTGCAAAATGAGAATGACTTAGAAATGCTTGAAGGCAATGCCAATGACGAAATTGTGCCTTCAGATGGTGTTGACTATGAAATGGTTGATAGTGATGATGACACTTATGATCCGGCTAACCCGGACACATATGAAGATTATTTTTAATCGATGTAATTCTATATTTCATTTATTTTGCGTATGTTTCTAAATACATATTTTTTTATCTGTGCTTAATTGCTTACTCTTAATTGCAGGTTGTTGGACAAAGATGGTGGGCGGTGGGACGAGGACGAGGAGGGGGAGGGGGAGGGGGAGGAGGAGCACCCGTAGGACGGAGGAGGAGGCGCAGCAGGACGACGCCGTACAACAGCAGGTGGAGCAGCAAGCCGCTGTCGATGCGGCGCAGCAGGACGACGACGACGACGCCACTCAGCAGGACGTCTCAGGTTCTGGCTCCTCAGGTTCGAGGAGCATCTACCTGCGAGGTCCCGCGAGTCTCCCTCAGCGACCCATACTTCGTGACAGACGTCCGCTGATACGACCCGATGGAGAGAGGTAGGTAACTTTAGATGTTGTTGCTGCTTTTTCATATTATATGTTCAAATTAATAATAGAAACTAATACTTTATCTTAATCACTTGGACAGGTCTTGGATGGTTTTGGAGAGTGCAGGGGTCACGGCCGCAACCCCAATGGCATTCTCGGCCTTCTATGCAGGGAACACTTCCCTGGACTTGTTGAGTACGCCGCAGTGACGAGCCCAGCCTACACCTTCGACCACTACGCCGTCGCCCCCGATGCAGTAGATCGGGACGGCAGACAATTCAACAACAAGGCGGAGTGGGTGAAGCAAGAGCTGTGGGTAAGTCTTCCTCGCACTATATTGTTTAATAAGTCGCATTTGTTGCATATTCTTGAAATAATGTATGGATACATCGTCTTTGTATGTAGGATTTCTTCAGATGCGAGGCTAGATACGAGGCCAGGGCGGATGTGGTGGCTACCACGATCTGTAAGAAGCTCGTCGTGGACATGCACTACGAGGCGCGCATCCAGGCCATCGTCACTTACCACGGCTCCGTCCTTCGGGAGAAGGTGACCAAGAAGGACGCCCGAACCATGTCGTTGACTCCGGACCAGTACTTACAGGTAAATACAAAACTTTATTATTGGTACTAAATATGCTTAATTTTATCTTCTGATATGCCGTGTACTTGTATTTTTTTAGATGATTCCTCATTGGTGCGCCGCGCATCCTGAGTGCTGGGAGCAGATGGTGTAGAGGTGGTGCTCGGCTGAGTGGGACGAGGCGCACAACGCTAGCCGGGAACGACGTTTGATGATGCAAGGTCCCTCCCACCATCAAGGCAGCCGCAGCCTGGGCAAATACGCGGAAGCATGGGTATGCGCTCTTTTTTATTTAGGTATATAACTTTCGATTAGACATGATTTCTAACCATCTCGTTGGTTTTCTCGCAATTGGCGGCACATGGTGGCGCGCCTTGCTCCATGTTCTCGGCATATGCTATGGCCCACAAGGGGAAGGCGACGTCCGACGTCACCTACAACCTGGATGACGGGCCCGAGGCGTACACCAACCCCGCCGTCCACAGCCGCCTTAGTGAGTACACCGCCATGGCCAAGGAGGTCCATGGGCCAGATTACGATCCGAGGACCGAGGACATCGACGGAGATGTCCTCATGAGGGTTGGAGGAGGCAAGAGGCATGTGCGGTACTGGATTGCCGACGGGGCAATCGACTCGTCCTCCACTCCCACTCTATCTCAGGTGCGAGCAAGGAGCACAAGCGCGAGCCCAACCATACGACCTCGGCAGGACAGCTCACAACATCATATCCAGCAACTCCAGGTTATTCCTTATCTATTCATCGTTCATTGATTATTATATATCTTTTCTTTGCATTATCGTAACATTAGGGTGAAATATTACAGACTCAGCTAGATGATGAGAGGAGGCAACGGAGGAGTTGGAGAAGAGGATGGTGGAGATGTTCGCGTACATGCAGAGCCTTGGCGCCGCACAGGGTCATGCTCCACCACCTCCGTTGTTCCCTGCAGCTGACCCTGCTGAGTTCACTACTCCTGTGAGTATCAAAATTTTAGTACTGCATGATATATATTCATATGTTCTCACACATGCAATCTCTTCTCTGTGCAGGGTCAATCGACGGCGTCGAACAACGCTCACGCTTCGTCCAGCCCTTCACCGAACCAATCCAGATGCCCACCTCGTTGATGACCTGTTTTGTGATGATCCAGACTTATATTTGTGAGTGTTGGTGATGTTAGTTATACTTGGTCTTGTGAGATACTTAGTGAGACTTATGTGCTGTGAAACCTGATTTATGTGGTGATATTTGTGATATATATGGTGTTGATGATAAATGTGTTGATTCTGTGATGCGATTGATATATAATGTGATGTGAATGATATATACCTTTTGTTTGTTTGGATGGAACAACAAAAACAAATAAAAAGGGACTTCCTAGTCACTTTGCCGAGTGTAACACTCGGCAAAGGGTAGCTTTGCCAAGTGCTATGACCATGGCACTCGGCAAAGAAGGAAACCTGGGAACCGGTAAAGCCTTCTTTGCAGAGTGCTGTGGCCAAGGCACTCGGCAACGAAGCTACCTTTGCCGAGTGCCGCCCAGCGCACTCGGCAAAGGGACTGGCAAAGGGGCCCACTAGAGGACTCTTTGCCGAGTGTCAGTCCACTAGACACTCGGCAAAGAAGCCTCCTTTGCCGAGTGCCTACGAGAGCTCTTGGCACAGGGATTGGCGGTGGGGCCCACTGGAGCCGTCTTTGCCGAGGGCCATGGCAGAAGACACTCGACAAAATTGGCCTCTTTGCCGAGTGCCAAAGAAGACACTCGGCAAAGGATCTGTCACCGTCACTTGGCGCCGTGATGGCGACTTTTCTTTGCCGAGTATCAAATGGCACTCGGCAAATTCTTTGCCGAGTGCCCGACAAAAAGTACTCGGCAAAGAGGCCGTTGCCGATGTACAGTTCGCTGAGCGTTATTTGTCGAGTGTTACACTCGGCAAAGACTTTACCAAGTTTCGGTCGACTCCGGTAGTGGTGGGATCAGCAGCCGGCGTTATCCGATGCACAGTAATGATTATCGCCCTTTGTTTAGTTGTTGTGGGCTGCGGATTTTGTTTTTATGGTATTGGATGACGATAGGTGCGTGGAGAGTGAGAATGAGATTCTACAAACTTGAATCCAATAACACTGCTATCAATTATGGAGTGCGCTAACCAAACTCCAAGGAACGACATCGGCTGTGAGAGGGAGTAGATACGGGTCTAAAATGGTTGAACCAAACAGGTCCTGCTGTGCTAGTCACCAACTGAGATTACAGTTAAGCATTAAAGCTGATGCTGATATACACACAAAAGGAGCTACTGATTTTGCCTCCACTGTCATGGGCTAATATCTCCCCTAACAAGGGTTATATCACATTGTTCACCACCAAATGGGATACATATTTAGGAAAACCTATACAAAACAAACGGTAACCTTCTGATAGCCTCAAAACAACACTTCACCATCTCCTCTATCAAGAACCTATGTCCCAACGAAACATGAAAACTATATGGATTGCTTTAAAAAAAACTGCCTATGGTTTTCTCTCTATCTTTCTCTAAATATAACAACGTTAACCAGACTAGCTATGAATAAAGTTACATGAATCTATATACAGTAGTCAGTTGAGGTGAAGGTGAAGCGGCAGTCATCCTTCTGTTTCTGTTTTTCCCCCTAGTTAACAGCAGGTGTTCGATACAGATCAATAGTAGTAAGCTCTGGACTGGTAGAGCTCCATCCTAATCTTTGCCTCGGGCAGCAAGCTCTCGATCACCGGATCCTGTGACATGTAGCCCTGCTTCCATGCCCAGTCGAGCACCGTCAAAACCTCGGCCTGAGCGAGTTCCTCGCTGTGGGGGACGTTGTGCGCGAGGTGGCAGACAAGGAGGACCGCCGCGATCTGGACCACCTGCTCGCCGAAGTAGACGAGCTGCACCAGGTGCTTGGCGCCGCCGTGGTCGATGATCGAATTGCAGTGGTCTACGTGCAGGTAGTTGTCCATGCACGCGAACTTGGCCAGCGCGGCCGCGGCCTCCAGGCTCACTTCGGCCTCCCGCTCGTCGAGGAGCCTGACGAGCGGCCCGATGACCCTGGTCTCCGTCGCCCGGAACGTCCTCGACAGGCATCCCAGGCACGTGATGCAGGGGATGAGGAGGTCGTCGTAGTCGGCTTTCTCCACGACGCGGAGGAGCTGGTCCACCACGGCGCGGGCCGAGGGGGAGGTCGGCTTGAACGCCGACCGCCGGAGCTCGGCGTTCTGCTCCGCGACGCGGCATATCTCCACGAGCGCCATCGCGGAGTTGTACTGCACGTCGCCCGTGGCCTTCTCGAGGAGGATGGAGAAGCAGAGCAGCGCCCTCGACTCCGTGATGTTCTTGCAGATGGCGGGGTTGCCCGTGGCCAGCGTGCCCAGCGCCCGGGCGGCGTGGGCTTTCAGGTAGGCTTTGGTCTCCGGGTCCTCGTACTCCCTCCCCCGCGTGCTCGTGGCGGAAATGGACGCGCTGTGTAGCCTCGTCCCGGCCATGCCGACGGGTCTGGCGCTGGGACCGGGAGCCGCCGCGCTCGAACTACTAGAGTCTGTCCCGCCACCGCCAAAGGTTGGTTTCCCCGCCGCCACGGCGGTGGCGGCTCGCTCCCCGCTGCCCGACGGGTCCTGTGAGCTGTCGTTGCTCTTCCTACCCATGACCACGGAGTGGATGGACATCTTGGAGGCGACGGCGTACTTGGAGTGCTCCTGCACCGTCTCGAAGGCGAGGTGGGACACGAGGAGGCGGATGACGTTGTGCTGGAGGAAGGCGTCCTGGCATTTGGGATGGTTGGCGGCGAGCTCGGAGACCGCCCACGCCACCATCCCCTGCACCTTCATGGGCGCGTCCTTGAGGATGTTGACGAAGGAGGTGCAGACCCCGGCAAGGATCATGAGGTCGACGCACTCGGGGTCGCGGCCGAGGAGGCCGATGGCGAGCGCGGCGCTCTCCTGCGCGTCGGCGCGGCCCTCCTTGATGAGCCGCAGAAGCGGCGGGACGCCGTCCTCCTCGATGATGAGCCTGCCGTAGCGATCGTTGTCGCGCGCGAGGGAGACGACGCTGGCGGCGGCGTCCGCGCGGGCCTCTAGACCGCCGTACTGCAGCACGGCGATCTGCTCCCAGATGAGAAAGAGGATGGGCTCGTTCTGCGCGATGGGGGGCAGGCCGATGTGGTCGTCCTGGTCGTCCTCGTCGGAGGCGGCGTAGTTGGAGACGCGGAGGATCCAGGAGAGATCCCCGAGGGAGTTGTCGAGCAGGTAGGACGCTCTCTTGAACGACCCCGCGGGGATGATGGTGAACACGCGGCGGACGAAGCCGTGGCCGCAGCAGCGCTCGAGCAGCGCGGCGGCCTTGTCGAGCGCCTTGTCCGTGTCCTCGAGGATGCGGCGCGCGGGGCGCTCGTAGAGGTCAGCGCGCGCCGCCTGCCGGAGCAGGGTGGAGAGGCGCTCCAGCTTGGCCTTGAGGTCCTGGCACTCCTGCCGGCACGTCTGCGCCTCGTCCGCCCACTTGATCACCTGCTCTGCGAGCTGGATTGGCCGCGCCAGGCTCGCCTTCAGGTCGTCCATCCGCGCGTGCCCCTGCCGTTCTCGCTCAGTGGAAGGGATTCGTCGGTTGATCAATGCCGCGTGCAAGGAAGAACGAGGCGGAGGAGGAGCCCTCGGCGTCGCGGCCGGCCCGACGGCCGGCTGTCGTCCAGCAGCGGCGGGAAGGCGGGGAACACGAGAACGGCAATGCCGGAGGTGACGAGCTAAATTTGGAATGGGAGAGGAGGAAGGGTGGAAGCGAGCCGGCTGGCCAGCCCAATACGGCGAGGTCGTGCCATTGCCACTTTCGACTATGGAATGGATCAATGGAATGGAGGAGAGAAGGCGGGGAATGGGATGGGGCGCGCGCGCGCGACAGCCAATTTGTTCCATTCATACCCTCCGGCAGCGTTGGATTAGAGGCCGCTGGATCAACCATAGACGGCCCGAATGCAATGCAGGACCATGAAGTGAGTGGCATCGGCCATCGTGAAACCCCCATGTCACAACATGCAGGCCTGTACACTGAACGGCAGCAGGGAGAGGTGACGAGGAAAGGCGGCAAGGCGCTGGTAGCGGGGCAGCCTGGCGGCGGTGTGACCTAGCGGCGGGGGAGCTCCTCCTGGTGAGTGTTTTCCACGGCTTGAAGTGGATCCAATTTTCTGGGTCCTACTTGTAAGCGTTGCAACAGACAGCAAAAGGGACGTAGACAGCGTCCAGACCCATTTCTGAGAAGGGGAACAAGTAGTGGATAAAAATGAGTAAGATTAAAAATTAATGATAGATTTAAGTAGCGTGACGAAACTAAGGAAATTAGTCTTACGATAGAAGTAGAACGATGGACCGGCCGGTTGCCAACTGTCTGCACGGGCATTAGATTTTATCTTGATGGGGTCGATTAGAAGAAGGCATGTCACTCACTCAATTCGTTTGTAGCTTGACTTAGCTCAAAGGAGTTGATGATGATTTTTAGCTTGTTTAAATAATGAGCTAGCTCAACCCAGCTCACAAGTAGCAATGGGCTGACGTATGGAAAAGTTCAAATTACATCTCTTAAACCTAATTTTCCAAGGGATTTCTATTTTACCAAAGGAAATTAGTTTATTTTTCCATGGGAAAATAGAAAACCCTTGAGAAATTGATGTTCCCAAACTAGCTCTTAAAGTATTTTTTTACCCCTCCACTCATTTGAGTTGTTTAATTTACCCCTTAACAAAATTTGTCACTTTCATTTCTTTACTTTTTAGTTTAATTTTTGTTGTTTAGTATCTAATAGTATAATCTAGACTAACCACACTTAACTAGACTCGACTAGGTCAAGTTACTCATCCCATGCCCCTCTTAATAGTACACATAAAAGAAAATAAAGATCATATCACTAATCTAACTATCCAACATCTCTATTGACACTTAGGACGACTCCAGCATATTACCCATAGTTTACCTATATGCACTGTTTTGCATACTGCACTGTTCGTATAGTGGAGTTTGAATTTAGGTATGAGAATGGGGTAAGTTGCTGGAGATAGTCTTAGAACTAGCTTATCCTTAACCCTTTTGAACATTCCTTTTGAATTTACCGTCAATCTTCGTTAATTGGGGCATGTAAACATTTTGAGCCTATTTTCCTGTTGTTGGGGACTTGTTCTCAAGTGCTATGAATTAAGAACAAGGCAACACAAAAAAGGTTAATGATTAATGCCCTTTGTCCTTCAGAGCATTATCTCCCTTGGGATATAATGATCTTCAGACGAAGGTCATGAAGGACGTACCTTCGGCATTACAATATATCTCAGTGGAAAGAGTAACATATGAAACATGAGAAATAACATGAATAATCTCGTGTCATCATTAATATCATTTAATCATATAGTCATGAATGTACTTGAATAATATTGAGTTACATTTTTACCTTCGGCTCGACAGAAGGCAAAAGACCAAGCGTGACGCGCGAGTGAATACAAGTCAGCGTGAACAGTACGGGGGTACTGTTCATCTATTTATAGACACAGGACACAGCCTGTGACGAATTACAATTATGCCCCTCATAAAAGTTTACAATCATTGACTCAGACCTTTATGGATTAAAAGGTCATTCTATCTCTATGTCGGTTTGTAATGCCGAAGCTTCATGAAGAGGAACCTTCGGTCATCTCCTGGGGACAACTTCAGCCGAAGCTGCTTCTTCTCGTAAGACCTTCGGCGCAACGAAGCATGGCCCCAACAGTAGCCCCTTTCGCGGCGCTAGATCGTTTTTCGTAACGAGCTTGATCCGTGAAAAAAGCCTCTCAAGCTTCGGGAAGCCGAAGGTCCAAAAAACACCTTCCCTGAGCTCGTTACCGGGAAACGATCCAGTTTCTGAGCGTGTGCCAGGCCCACCTTGCAGAGTTACTGTTTGGTCTCTGCGGTCCACCGCGCAGCGAGTGCAAGTGACTGCCCGCCTGGTGTAAAAATCCTGGCGCTTCGCCTTCTTACCTGCAGCACTATATAAACAGACGAGTAGGTGTGAAGTTACCACAGCATTCATTGCTATTTGCACTGTTTTGCTGCCAAAATTTTTAACTGTAGCCGAAGCTTGATTCCCAGAATCGAACGAAGGTCTATCTCGAAGTCTGCTTTGTCAAAAAGAAAGGCTTCGGGAGAAAAAGAAAAAGAAAAAAGTATTCAATTTCCCCAAACTCAGAATCAAATGGCCAGAGTGCGATCCACTGCCAGGGTTGAGCGTGAAGGAGACGAAGCTGAAGGTTCAGAAACTGTTCCCATATCCGAAGCAATGCAACGATCCGGACTGGTAACTGCGGAAGAAATCCCCGCCGCTGAAGCAGACCCGACAACTGCCGAAGGAGGAGAAGAGAACATTGAAGAAACTGATCCCGAAGATGACTATCGCATTGCCATGCCCAGCAAGCCCAGCCACTTAGACTTCGGAAAGTCGACCATTTCGAAGGCTGATCTCTCGAAGATGGTAAAATCAGGTTACTTCAGTGAAAATCAGAAGAAACTACTTCGCTTCGGGGGAGAAGAGACTACCCCGAAGCCAGAGAAGGACGAGATAGTTATTTTCAAGAGCTTTTTAAAGGCTGGGCTGAGATTCCCCCTTCATGGTATTATTGTAGATGTATTGAAGAAGTTTGGTATTTACTTTCATCAATTGACTCCTAATGCTATCGTTAGGCTTAATGTTTATATCTGGGCCCTCCGAAGCCAGGCTGTGGAACCGTTTGCCGACAGTTTTTGTCGAGTTCATGAGTTACATTACCAAACGAAGGCTAGAAAAGATGGATTACATGATAACTTTGGTTGCTACAATTTTGCCTACCGGAAAACAATAAAGTTTCCTGTTATAAGCTACCGAAGCAAATGGCCGGCAGGCTGGAAGTCTGAGTGGTTTTATGTGAAGGTTGACGAAGACGAAGAAAAGTTGGTACAAAGCCCACTTGAATTAATCTTCGGAGAAACAAGACCGCGATGCCACATGACATTAGAAGGTCCCACCTGGGCTGCACTGGGTGAGTTTGAAATTATTTCAAATCATATCGGTACCAGGGATCTGGTTCAAGAATTCTTGGCGTTCAGGGTTTTCCCTACTCTAAAAGAATGGGAAATGCCAAAGCTAGAGGGGGAGAAGAAGAAGGGGGAACTTGTCCGGCTTCCTTACCATTTCAAATTCAAGAAATACTTTAAAAAACCCTGCAAAGAGTGGCTGGACACAGTTGAGGTAATGTGCAATGAAATTCTTGGGAATTATTCCAAAAAAGAAGATCAACTGATGACTGCGGCCTTCGGCACCCGTCCGAAGCGAAGGCTGAACCGAGTGTTTGATGCCCTGGGTTTCGAGTACCCTGACTATGAACGGTTGAACAAGGGTGCTGAGGGCCAAAAAAGAAAAAGAGTGGCCGAAAGTTTGAACAAAGATGAGGAAGGACCAGCAAAAGAAAAGAAAATTCCAAAGAAGAGAAAAATATCAACTCCAAAGCGAAAATTATCCGATGAAGAGGGGACTCCTGCACCACCTTCTACTAGCGACGTGGAGGAAATCTTAAAGGTAATGACTGAACCCCTGCCCGCGAAGCTAAGTCCATTAGGGCCTCAACTGACGAAGCTTTTTCGAAAGGTGAAGGAGCCGGAAAAAACGAAGATAACCAAAAC
The DNA here is from genome assembly GCA_029449295.1 of Zea luxurians. Lineage (NCBI taxonomy): Eukaryota > Viridiplantae > Streptophyta > Magnoliopsida > Poales > Poaceae > Zea > Zea luxurians. Next base: position 61,040,703 of record JAOPSE010000011.1, on the reverse strand, counting down.
AAAGAGGCAAAGAATTATTGCAGTGACCGAAGTTATTGACAAGACGCCACCGAGGGCTTCAACTCAGAAAACGCCAGCGGTTGAGGGCACAACAAATGTTGAAGTCGCACCTTCGGAGGTCGCGGCTACCGAAGCCGCTTCAGCCGAAGATGTGAACTTGGAAACTACAATTGAAGACATCGACAAAATTTTACTAGACATGGCTGCAGAAGAAGCTGCCACTGCTGCTGAAAAAACCATGGCCACAGTGCCTGGAAAGGGAAAAGAAATAGCCGAAGATACTTCGGAGGACGAAGCCTACTTATTTCAAAATTTAATTGGGCAAGAACTGTCGAAGGCCGAAATAGAAGAGCTTAAGGACTATGCCAAATCTTGCGGATACAAGCCAGGAGCTCTTCTATTCGGCGGCATTGACGATGAGAAATTGGGCTGCATCCGGGACCAAACTGGGGCTAAGGTCATCGGTACTCTATCGAAGAGTATCGGTTTTCCGAAGCTAGAAACAGATATCAGCCGCTACCGACGACAACATATCGTCGGCAGTTTATTTTATTCCAATTTCAAGGTAAACAACTTTTCTCTGAGTTATATTGTTTTTAATAATGGAAATATTCCTAACGAAGGTTGCTTGTGTGCAGAGCATGCTACTAAGTAAAGCTTTGAAGATGCAGCAAGATCTAGAGGACAAGAAACACGAAGCTATAATCGAAAATCTAGAGAGCAAGATAAAAGAGCAATCAGCTATTATTGAAAAGAAAGACTTTGAACTCCAAACAACTGAAGGCTTGTTGGCAGAGACTGAAGCTAAAGTATCAGAATTGAATTCGAAGCTTATCTGCCAATCAAAACAATTTGAACAAGAGAAGCTAGAGCTTAATTCAAAACTTGAGGCCGAAGTCCAAACCAACTCAGATTTGAAGAAATCATTAACAAGCCTTCAAGACAAATGCTTGAAATTTAGTAACAACTGTATTCAACAATTAAAGAAGATCTTTTACTTAGTTGGAGCCAGCAGTGGAAAGTTCAACCCTGCAGCTGAAAATTTGCCAAGAGCCTTCGAACACATTGAAGCTGAAATTGATGAGCTGGACGAAGTTATAGCCGGGCACGGTGACTTCTGTGCCTGGGTAGCTTCTCGAGGCACTGCTGCAGCGTTCCTGAAGGCCGGCTGTGAGCATGGAAAAATCGTCAACAGGCCGAATTTCACTCTGTCTCCATCAATTTTAGACGATATTCCTGACCTCGCCCGAAGCATCTCAAACAGATTTATAAAAATGATATGGACAAAAGGCGGGCGAGAGAAGGCTGGGGACGAAGCTCGAAGTCATCTTGAACCAGTAAGAAATCATACCTTGCGCTTACCTTCTCCTTCACACTTGATTTTTACTCGCAATACCTTGATTCATGTAGGATGACGAAGCTGAAGGTGATACTTAAAGAATATGCCGCCGAAGCGGAAGCCTGACGAAGATTAGTAGGAGTATACTAGAAAAACTCAAGACTTTTGTAACAACGTTTGTAAATACAGCTAAACTGTTCTTAATGAATTTTGTTCATACCTTGTAATATATCTTTACCCTTCCATTGAGGTGCTTTGATGTGGACGAAATTAATATTTTGAGCTGAAAGCGAAAAAACACCTTCCCTTCTTTTCGTACACAACGAAGCATAAAAGACCGCTTCTTCTTTTTTGCCGAAACAACCACGTATGCCATGAATGAATGTTTATGAATGCGAATGCTATGATGCCATGTGATGTGCAAATGAATGTCCAAACACATGTCCGAAGCCATACCCTCAGCCATTATTTCCTTAGAAACAATCACACATTAGCTCTGCATTCCCTTAGGAACGTCTTTTGAGCTTCTTCGCCTTTTACTTTCGGCGGAATCAGCGTTGACTTTTCGCTGTAAGCTCTGCATTCCCTTAGGAACGTCTTTTGAGCTTCTTCGCCTTTTACTTTCGGCGGAATCAGCGTTGACTTTTCGCTGTAAGCTCTGCATTCCCTTAGGAACGTCTTTTGAGCTTCTTCGCTTTTTCAGTTTCGGCACTCGATGGTGCGTTCTCAGCTTTTACATTTACATTCTTTGGGGGATTTTGCTCTTATAAGACTAAAAAGGAAATTACATATGATGGCCCCATTAAAAACCTTTCTCCCCCTTTAGAAAGGAAAAGGGTGCCATGAAAAAGAAAAGAAAAAACATAAAAAGTTACATCAAGTTATACATAATATCGCCGAAGCTCATCGGCGTTCCAAGATCTTGGAATGTCGTTGCCGTCCATGTCCTTTAATCTGTACGATCCAGGCCTTGACGAAGATACTACTAAGAAAGGTCCTTCCCATTTCAACTGTAACTTGCCCACTGTGTCTGGGTTGGCCACTCTCCGAAGCACCAAGTGTCCCGGCTCAATATTTTTTAGCCGGACCTTTCTATCTCGCCATTTGACTGTTTCAGCCTGGTATTTATTGATATTCTCCACAGCTTGAAGCCTGATCCCTTCTAAAGCATCTTTTTCCACAAAACAGGCATCTTCAGGACCTGGTTCTGCCGAAGCTACTACTCTTATTGATCCAGCTTTAGCTTCTTCCGGAGTTATTGCTTCGTCACCGAACAATAACTTGAATGGAGTAAAGCCTGTAGACCTTGATGTTGTTGTATTGTGGCTCCACACCACTTTGGTTAACTGATCTGGCCACTTTCCCCTGGGTTGATTGAAGATTAACTTCATTATTCCTGTCATTATAATGCCGTTGGCCCTTTCAACGAGCCCATTCGACTCCGGATGCCTGACTGATGCAAAATGGATCTTCATTCCAATTTGATCACAGAAATTTCTGAAAGCTTCGGAGTCGAACTGCGTTCCATTATCTACAGTGATGGCCTTCGGTACCCCGAAGCGACAGACAATATTCTGCCAGAAAAACTTTTGGACAGTGGCCGAAGTTATTGTGGCTAATGGCTTCGCCTCAATCCATTTAGAAAAATACTCCACAGCCACTATAACATATTTTAGATTCCCTTGAGCCGGTGGTAATGGACCTAACAAGTCAAGGCCCCACCTTTGCAATGGCCAGATGGGTTGTATCAGCTGTGTCAAAGACGAAGGTTGCTTTTGATCTCTTGCACATTTCTGACAACCTTCGCACTTTTGAACTAACTCTGCTGCATCCGAAGCTGCCTTCGGCCAATAAAACCCTTGGCGGAAAACTTTTCCAAGTAACGGCCTAGATCCGATGTGGGATCCACACAGGCCTGCATGTATTTCTTTCATTAACTCTATACCTTCGGTTCTAGATAAGCACTTGAGCAACGGAGCGCAAACTCCATGTTTGTATAATTCCCCTTCTATCATGACATACGGACGAGCTCTTGCCTCTATCCTTTTATTATAAGCTTCGTCATCTGAAAGGAACTTACCCTGAAGGTAAGAGATGATTTCAGTTCTCCAATCTTCGCTGTAAACAGGAGATATGTTGAGGACTGCTCTTTCAAGGAGCTCCACTGAAGGTGCCTTTATTGTTTCGAAGAACACATCCGAAGGTAACGGCAGCCCCTGTGCTGCTGACTTGGCTAGCAAATCAGCGTGCTCATTTTGTCCTCGAGGGATATTCTTGACAGAAAATCCTTCGAAGGAGGCTTCGATCCTTCGGACCGTGTCTAGATATTTTTCAAGCTTCGGATCTTTAGCCTTGCAACTTTTGTCAATATGACCCGAAACAACCTGGGAATCAGTTTTAAGAATCACCCTTCTGATTCCCATTGCCTTTAATATCCGAAGGCCCAGGAGCAAGGCTTCGTACTCAGTAATATTGTTTGTACAGCTGAAGTCAAGTCTTGCTGCATAACAAGTTTTAACCTTGGATGGTGAGACCAACACAGCAGCTGCACCTGCTCCGAAGGTTCCCCAAGAGCCATCACAAAACACTGTCCACACTTCGGCATCTTTATTTGCTTCTTCATCCTGAGCCCCTGGCGTCCAGTCGGCAATGAAATCTGCCAATGCTTGAGACTGGATCGAGGATCTATGCACATAATCAATGTAAAATTCATTGAGCTCTGCAGCCCATTTTCCAATCCGTCCAGTAGCTTCTCTATTTCTCATGATATCCTTCAACGACTGCGAAGAAGGAACAATAATATTGTATACCTGAAAATAATGCCGAAGCTTCCTGGATGCCATTAAAACGGCATATAATACCTTCTCCAGCTCCGTATAATTTTTCTTTGATACACTAAGGACTTCAGATACAAAATATACTGGAACCTGCTTCTTGACTTGTCCATCAAGCTTCTCCTGGACAAGTGCTGCACTTACTGCCGAGTGCGAAGCTGCCACATATAACAACAAAGGAGCCCCTGGCGTTGGTGGAGTTAATGTTGTTAGATCTATCAAGTATTGCTTCAGCTCTTCGAAGGCTTTTTGTTGACTTGGGCCCCATTGAAAGACTTCAGCTGACTTCAGCACCTCGAAGAATGGTAAATTTCTTTCTGCTGATCTAGATATGAATCTGTTGAGAGATGCCAGCCTTCCTGTCAATCTTTGGGCCCCCTTTCTTGTAGTTGGTGGCTCCATTCGAAGTATAGCTTCGATTTTATTTGGATTAGCTTCAATTCCTTTTGTTGAAACCAAGCATCCAAGAAATTTCCCCTTCTTTACTCCGAAGACACATTTTTCTGGATTCAGCTTCAAACCAGCTTGTCTGAAACTGGCGAAGGTCTCCTGCAAATCAGCAATATGATTTTCCTGCTTCGTGCTTTTTACAATAATGTCATCAACATAAGTCAACACATTTCTGCCTATCTGAGACTGGAGGACCTTCGCAGTCATTCTGCTGAAACTTCCTCCAGCATTTTTGAGCCCCTCAGGCATCCGAAGATAGCAATATGTGCCACTTGGGGTTATGAAGCTAGTCTTCGGCTCATCTTCCTTCTTCATCCAAATTTGATGATAGCCTGAGTAGCAGTCTAGAAGACTCATGAGCTCTGAAGAAGCTGCTGCATCGACTAAAGAGTCTATCCTTGGCAGCGGGAATTCGTCCTTCGGACAAGCCTTGTTGAGATCTGTGAAATCGATACACATTCTCCACTTGCCATTGGCCTTCTTCACCATAACAGTGTTAGCTAGCCACTCTGGATACTTTACTTCTCTGATAACTCCTGCACTGAGGAGTCTTTTTACTTCATTGCGAGCCCCTTCGGCCTTGTCATCAGACATTTTCCGAAGCCTCTGCTTTCGGGGTCTGAAGGATGGGTCAACATTGAGCGAATGTTCAATAACATCCCGATTTACTCCACAGAGATCATTAGCTGACCAAGCAAAAACATCTTTGTTGTTGAACAAAAACCTTATCAAGGTTTTCTCCTGGTCTTCAGATAATTGCGAGCCCAACAGCACCTTCTGCTCTGCTATGTCCTCACACAATAGCATGGGCTTCGGCTGATCTGCTAAAGCTGCTTTCTCCCTTCTGAATTTGTACTGTTCACAAGCTTCAGCTCCATCTATGTTATGGATTGCTTTGGAGTCAGTCCAGCTTCCTTCGGCCCTTCTAGCAGCTTCCTGGCTTCCATGAATAGCAATAGGCCCTTGGTCCGAAGGTATCTTCATGCAGAGGTAAGCTGGGTGAAGAATTGCTTCGAAGGCATTGAGAGTACCGCGACCAATGATAGCATTGTAAGGATACTCCATGTCAACAATATCAAACACAATTTGCTCAGTCCTTGTGTTATTAACAAATCCGAAGGTTACTGGCATGGTAATCTTCCCAAGTGCTGCAATCTGCCGTCCTCCGAAGCCACAAAGAGGGTGCGTAGCATCATGGACCTTGTCTTCGGGCTCTTGCATTTGTCTGAAGGCCTTAGCAAATATAATATCAGCTGCACTGCCTGTATCAACTAAGACATTGTGGACCAGAAATCCTTTGATCACACAAGAGATAACCATGGCATCATTGTGAGGATAATCCTTAAGCTGAAGATCTTCCTGAGAGAAAGTGATTGGAATGTGGGACCATTTTGACTTGATGAAGGGTCCCTGTACTCCAACATGTTGCACCCTTCTCTGAGCCTCCTTCTTTTGCTTCTTGTTAGCCGGCTCTGAGCAAGAACCGCCTGTTATCGGGAGCACCAGCTTCGAAGCCGAAGCAGCTTCAGCTTGATTGTTGAACGAAGCCATCAGCTCAGAAAAGTGGAAGTGAGTTCACCGGAGGTGGGCGCCAATGTTGGGGACTTGTTCTCAAGTGCTATGAATTAAGAACAAGGCAACACAAAAAAGGTTAATGATTAATGCCCTTTGTCCTTCAGAGCATTATCTCCCTTGGGATATAATGATCTTCAGACGAAGGTCATGAAGGACGTACCTTCGGCATTACAATATATCTCAGTGGAAAGAGTAACATATGAAACATGAGAAATAACATGAATAATCTCGTGTCATCATTAATATCATTTAATCATATAGTCATGAATGTACTTGAATAATATTGAGTTACATTTTTACCTTCGGCTCGACAGAAGGCAAAAGACCAAGCGTGACGCGCGAGTGAATACAAGTCAGCGTGAACAGTACGGGGGTACTGTTCATCTATTTATAGACACAGGACACAGCCTGTGACGAATTACAATTATGCCCCTCATAAAAGTTTACAATCATTGACTCAGACCTTTATGGATTAAAAGGTCATTCTATCTCTATGTCGGTTTGTAATGCCGAAGCTTCATGAAGAGGAACCTTCGGTCATCTCCTGGGGACAACTTCAGCCGAAGCTGCTTCTTCTCGTAAGACCTTCGGCGCAACAAAGCATGGCCCCAACAGTATTATAATGACTTACCATACCATATAGATGCAAAACATACGTTAGTCACAATAATCTTATGTTGTCATTAATTGCCAAAATCAACCAGAGGCCTAAATGCTTTCTGTTGGGGGCCTTCGTCTTCCGAAGGTCCTCAAGAACATGATTAACAATGTTTCCCAAGCATAGTATATGTACAGAAACCTTCGGACTCGGGATGAAGTTGTACACAATATGGAAAGCAAGATCGAAACGAAGGTTGAACTAACGCCGAAGCTGCACGCAGGGAAGCTTCGGCTCAATAGCAGAAAGAGGAACTGACTTAAGGAGAAAAAGGCTATTTGGTCATCGAAAGATTGTTATTAAGTCAATAGTGAATATGAAGGGCATGAATGTAATTTTACGCAGGCTGCATCATGTGCCTATAAATAGATGAACAGTACTCCCATACTGTTCACGCTGACTTGTATTCTCTGGTGTGTCACGCTTGTACCTTTGTCTTCAATCAAGCCGAAGGTACAAATGTAATTTGATATTGTTCTTATTCCTTCCTGATTATATAAAAGAAAGATATATTATGATATCATGTAATTATCCATGTTATTATGTTTTTTATGCTTCGTCTTTCATTGATTTATGTAGCAATGATGAAGGTATGTCCTTCATAACATTCGTCCGAAGATCGTTATATCCTCAGGGAAATAATGCTTCAAAGGACAAAGGACATTAAACATTAATCTATTTTTGTGTTGCCTTGTTCTTAATTCATAGCATTTAAGAGCAAGTCACCAACATTGGCGTCCACCTCCGGTGTACTCACTTCCTCAACCTTCGATAAAGCACTAACCTTCGTTATGCCGCCGAAGAAGACAATAGCGCCAGGGGCTACTGCACTGTAGCCACTGGACACAAACCAGGAGATTCTCTCTCTCTCTCTCTGGGAGGCTCGAAGCCAGAAGAGAAAGGCCACCAGTCCAACATTCCAGGAGGAGGAGTTGGACCAAGAGATCAGGGACATGGAAATCATCCATCAACAAGTACAAAGGAAAAAAGAGAAGATGGCTCGACTGGCTGATCTTCAAAGGAAGATCGATGAAGCTACCGAGGAAGTGCGTCATCTTACTCAAGATGACCAAGACCGAAGGCCTCAATACAGAGAGCTTCGTCAAGAGGGCTTATTCAACGAAGATGGATAGTATGATGATTTTAATCATGATACCTTTACTTTTGATGATGCTTCTCCCTTGGCAGCAGAATTGCAGGCTATCCCATGGCCACAATCCTACAAGCCACCCTAGCTACCCATGTACGATGGGCACTCGGACCTAAAGCATTTTTTGATGAGCTATGAGGCAACAATATCCTCATACGGAGGCAATGCAGCTGTCATGGCAAAGTCATTCGTCATGGCAGTCCGGAATGTAGCCCAGACATGGTATTCTTCTCTTCGGCCAGGGACAATCACGTTGTGGCAGAAGCTCAAGGATATGCTGGTTACCAGTTTCTAAGGATTTCAAATGAAGCCAGTCACAGCTCAGGCTTTGTTCTAGTGCACGCAAGACCATGAGGAATACCTTCAGGCATATGTCCGAAGGTTCTTGCGGCTGAGGGCACAAGCGCCCACAGTGCCCAATGAAATTGTCATTGAGGCCATGATCAAGGGTCTTCGGCCAGGACCTATGGCTCAATACTTCGCCAGGAAGCCCCCACAAACTTTGGAGAAGCTGCTTCAGAAGATGGATGAGTATATCCGGGCTGATAACGACTTCCACCAAAGAAGGGAGGAAGCTTACAGATTTTCTGAGATGACCAGGGGCTTCGAAGGAAGAATCCACCCTAGGCATGTCAGATCAATCCATAGCTCCAGTCAGAATGACGACAAAGGAAGCCAGCTTCATAGGCCACAGTACACCTCACAGTCTTCGGGGCAGCAGCAAAGCTCCTTTAGGCCACCAGCTCCAAGGGGCAGAGGCGCTAGGGGCTTCGGAGGAAGATATAGGGATCAGCCCAGAAAAGTCTATTGCCTATTCTGTGGTGAGGACAAGGGCCATACTACAAGAATGTGCCAAATCACTATCCAGAAGCAAAAGGAGATCGCAGAAGCTGAAGCTAGGTAGAATCAGCCGAAGCAGGTCTTACACACTGCTTCGTGCCACTCTCTCTACATACCAGACTATGTGGGCAATCATCCTGCAGCCTCTGTTGCTTCGGCTAGCCATTCTCAGGCTTCTTGGCCTCAGCTTCCATCGCCACCACCACTTCAACCTACACATTCCCGAAGCCTGCAGCCAGAAGGGCGCCAACACTCTCAACAGCAACGCGAATTCAGGGAGGAATCTGAAGCTCGTACAGTCAACAGTACTGTGCCAGAATCAAAGCACATTTATTGAGCAATATCCTCCCTCTGAAATACTTTTATGTTCTATGTCATTTTGTTTTTTAGTAACGAATAAACAATGTAAATCTAGTTTTAAGTTCTTGTAATAATTTTTGCTTCTATCAAGATGGAATATATCTTCTTCACAGACTTACGAAACCTAAAAATTGTAGAAGCTCAAAAGTCGTTCCCAAGGGAATACAGAGCTAAAAATTGTCGAAGCTACAAAAAGCCGTTCCTAAGGGAGCGCAGCGTAAGTTTTGTCAAAGTTACAAAAGCCGTTCCTAAGGGAGTGAAGCATAAGTTTTGCCGAAGCTACAAAAAGTCATTCCCAAGGGAGCGCAGTGTAAGTTTTCTGCTCAAAAGTCATTCCAAAGGGAATGCAGAGCCAAATACCGCCAAAATATAAGGCGAAGAAGTTCAAAAGATGTTCCTAAGGGGATGCAGAACTTATACCGTCGAAATAGAAGGCGAAGAAGTTCAAAAGACGTTCCTAAGGGGATGTAGAACTTACACCGAAAAATAAACGATGAAGCCGAAAAATAAACGGCAAAGAGATTTCAGTCGTTCCTAAGGGAATGCAGAGATTGTGTGTTGCAGTGTGGGAGTGTGAGTATGTGTCCGCGACATCATTATCATTTTGCTTCATATCATCACACCATTTCGCATAGCATCACATCATACATCATATTGCATCGATGACACAAGAATGGAATACGAAGCCGACTTTCAGAAAATATTGTCAAAGTTATACGAAGTAAGCTTCGAATTACAGCCTCATCAGCCTACACGTAAAAGAGGGATCTCTTTTTGCGAAGCAAGGATATCCTTATTTTCGCAAACCACGAATCTTCTTCACGAAGCATGAAAAGAAGGGAAGGTGTTTTTTTCGCCGAAGACTCAAAAACGGTACGTATGAAAGTTTCATGCATCGTAAAGAAATAAATTACAATAATTTACATAATCAATCCAAAGTTACACACATCAAATATTACAGCTTCGTTACAATAAAAGCACAATGTCTATTCCAATGTGTCTTGCATTGACCATTTAAAAATGTTTTCGCAATAAGTGCTAGTCTTCTTTCAGGACCTTCTCCGCAATTTCATTTAGCAACTTATTGACGACTTCGTCAACGATAGATTCAGCCATATTAATGTTCTCCAGTGCTTCCTTCGTTTCTGGATCGGCCAGGGGATCGAATGGTTCCGGTGGCGGAGATAATTTAGCTGAAGTGGGAAAAAATTAATTAGTCCGAAGCCACAGAAACAAATGCTGAAGTTGAACAACAAAAGATATTACCTATATGTCTTTCACGCTCTGCAGCTTCTTCAGCTTGTTTTGCTTCTATCCGGGCGTCATGGGTGTCTTTTTCACTTTTCTTTATAATTTCATGGGCCATCTCTCGGGCACCATTCATCCAGACATCATTATAGAATTTTCCACCCATTAAAGTCGCTTCAGCTGAAGGATCCTTCGTGTCATCTGTGGAGAAGGCAACTTTGGATTGGGCCATGGTCTTGATGTGATCACATCCCGTCTTCTCCAATATAGCCAAAATCCCCGCGCACTGAAAAATGCACAGACATCCCCGCGATCACTCAAGATTTCTTTGAAGGTATCGGCCTCCCCACTTATCCATTCAATAACACCTTCGGGGTCGCCTCGTATGAAGTTTTCTTTGGTAGAATAGGCACCCACGTTGGTGAAACTACCTTTTATTTTCTTCACACACTCCAAGGATTTTTCAAAGCATATTTCCTTGGATGTGCCAAGTTCTTCAACATTTTTCTCTAAATGATTTTTCCAATATTCGCTGATATCTCGGCTAGCTTCTGCGAGTGCGAATTGTTCTTTAGCTTCTGCCAGCTGTTTCCGAAGGTTTTCAATTTCAGCCTTTTGGATTTCGGCCTGAGCCTTGAAACTAGCTTCGTCTTCTTTCACTTTGTTTACCAATGAAATTAAAATCTTGTCTTTTTCAAGACCTTCGTTTCTTAATTCGATAACCTCTGAACAAAGGTTGTTCAGAGCCATCGTATAGCCTTCATCTTCAATATCTTTCTGTGCCCTAAGCACATTGCTAAGAATTAAGCCCTACAAGAGAGGGACAGAATTGAGTAAAGCACAAAAAAATATTTCATTTTAAATACAAAATTAACTCTTATACCTTTATACTATTGTATGCTAGGCTGTCAGCAAGTTCGTCCTTCGATAAAATCGAAAGACCGTCTTCCAGCTTTGGGAATCCGATGCTTTTACCTATCTCCCGGCAAACGGATATTTGTTTGTTATCCGGGAGACAGTACAAAAAGTCTTCTTCACCACTCTGATTAAACACTAGCGCCCCTTCGGATATTTCAATCTTTGGGCATAGTGTTGTGCTTCTAACATCTCTTCTTGGGATAGTACCGTTCCTGAAGCATGACGAATAATGTAGTCAATACTTTTGTTCGAAGCTTCAGAAGCAAGAGCTTCAAGTTTTTTAGTTGCAATCTGCTCTGTTGATTTTTCCTTGGGGTCAGCAGGCTCCATCTCGGTGGGCGCTGAAGGCCCAGCTTCGGTTTCAGCCTGAATTGTTGTAGTTTCGACTTCTGCCTGCTTAGTACCATCTTTGGGTCGCGCTTTGGCAACTTCGGCAATTTTTCTTGAGGGAGCGGGACTCAAGGTTTTTGTTGTTTCCAACACAACATCCAGCACATTCGCCATCCTTCTCCTCTTAGGAGTTGTGGCGGAACCCTTTTGCACCTTCGGCAAAGACGCCTCTGTCGAAGGGCTCAAAATCTCTAACATTTTTGTTATTTCTTCAATTTTAGGCCCTTCAGCCTTATCAGCCTTCGTCTCAACTAGCTCGACTAAAGGTAACTTCGGTATTACAGCTGGCTCTTCAGTGCTCTGCGTAGACGGAACAGTTTCGTTTGTTCCGACAGCTGAAGTGGCCCTTTCACCAAATTCAGGTATCGCGGCCGGTGAGTCAAAACCTTCAGCTTCTTGCCCTTCGGCTCAGCTGTGATTGCCGAAGCAGCAACTTTTCCCGAAGCAGCAATCTTTCTTTTTACCCCTTGCCCTCGCAGCAGGTAACAATAGTCAGGGTATACGAAGCCAATAGCATCGAATACCCTGTTCAATCTTTTCTTACTCCGACCCCCAAAGGCTGCGGACAAGGCATTGTCCTCGGTCTTGGAATACGCCCCAAGTAACTCATCGCCAGTAGTTTCAATGCACTTCAGCCAGTCATCATTTGGTTTATCAAACTTATCCCCAAACCTGAAGGTATACTTCAGCCGAACCAAACCACCTTCGCTAGAGTCAATGATGGTCTCCTTCGGCATTTCCCAACTTTCCACAAGCGGCCACACTCTGAAGGCTATATATTCTTGAATTAAATCCCTTGTGCCAATGAAGGAGCAAACAGTGCTGAACGCCTTTTGACATGCTTCGGCTGCGTCATCAATTTCAACCTTCAGCGTTCGAAGACCGAAGCAGGACCAGATGGGGCACATGATGATTTCTTTTATGTCTTCTCTCGTCTTCAGATTATTTTTCACATAAAACCATTCTTCCATCCAGGCCCCGGGCCATCTCTTCCGAAATGTTGGCACTGGGTGGCTTGCGTTGAGACGAGCAATAGATCCATAACAACCAAAGTTGTTGTGGTACTGCTCTTTACTAATGGCCTTCGTCTCATATAAAAGTTTGTGCATGTTGCAGAAGCATTTCGTGCTTAGCTCTAGCCCTTGACTCCTTACTGCCCAGACAAAAAGCCCCATCCTTAGTATAGCTTCGGGGGTGATCTGGTGAAGGAAGATCTGGTAGATCTTCAGCACTTCAACTACAAACTTGCTCAAAGGAAACCGGAGACCAACCTTGAAAAAGCTTCGGAAATTAACAACTTCATTTTCCTTGGGGTCAGGAGCAGTGTTGTGTCCGCCAACTCTCACGATAGACATGTCTCGAAAGTACCTTCCCCTCATGTTGTCAAGATGACTCTGTTTAATCGTTGATTTTCCAAAGACTGTATGGCTTGGCTGCCAGGGTCGATCTTCAGAATCTTCGTCTCCACTTTCCACATCATAGCTATCGCTGTCACCTGTATCTTCATATAAACCTTCTAGTATCTCTTTAGTAATCTTCTCTGTGTTTGTCTTTGCCATCGATTCAATAAATCCATCAATATAAGGATCCACAACCTTCTTCTCTTCAAACAACTTTGTCTCTTCAGTTAGTTTCGTCTCCGTAACAACCTTCTTTTCCTTGGTCATTTTTCCTCAGACATGGTGAAAACACGACTTTAAACCGAAGCTCAAGAAGCTTGAAAATCTAGCGGGAGTTAGTAAGCAAGAGCTAAAAGTTTGAGAAAAATAATCCAAATGGCAGAAACAGTGTATCAAAAGATGCAAGTGTGAGTTCATATTTATACGCCTAGCACGCTGCAACTTGGAGGGCCACATTTGTCATTGATTGTTGCTATTCTAGCAAAGGGAAGATGTTTTTTCGAACCTTCGGCTTAAGGCCTTCGTTCATGTCGTAGTCTGAATTCGTTATTATAATAAATTAATACTGCGAGGGGCTACTATTAGAGGCCTTCGTCTTCCTAAGGTCCTCAAAAACATGATTAACAATGTTTCCCAAGCATAGTATATGTACAGGAACCTTTGGACTCAGGATGAAGCTGTGCACAATATGGAAAGCAGGATCGAAACGAAGGTTGAACTATCACCGAAGCTGCGCGTAGGGAAGCTTTGGCTCAAAAGTAGAAAGAGGAACCGACTTAAGGAGGAAAATGCTATTTGGTCCTCGAAAGATTGTTATTAAGTCAATAGTGAATATGAAGGGCATGAATGTAATTTTACGCAGGTTGCGTCCTATGCCTATAAATAGATGAACAGTACTCCCGTACTGTTCACGCTGACTTGTATTCTCTGGTGCGTCACGCTTGTACCTTTGTCTTCAATCAAGCCGAAGGTACAAATGTAATTTGATATTGTTCTTATTCCTTCCTGATTATATAAAAGAAAGATATATTATGATATCATGTAATTATCCATGTTATTATGTTTTTTATGCTTCCTCTTTCATTGATTTATGTAGCAATGATGAAGGTATGTCCTTCATAACCTTCGTCCGAAGATCGTTATAACCTCAGGGAAATAATTCTTCGAAGGACGAAGGACATTAAACATTAATCTATTTTTGTGTTGCCTTGTTCTTAATTCATAGCATTTAAGAGCAAGTCACCAACACTTTCAATCTCCCTTTTTGGTGATTGATGACAACCTATCTCGTGTCTATGTGAAAATGGTTGAATTTTAATAAAAACCTTGTAAAATTAAAGAATGAGTATATGAACTTCAAAATGACAAGATCTAGTCATGTATAGAGTATAAGGAAGAAGTTGGTCGCATATACATGACAAAGTACTTGTTCAGAAAGGATCATGACTAAAATACTTGAACAAGTAAATGTGACAATGTATGGAATATAAATGATGCATAAACAATGTCACAAAAGCATGGATGTGTATATAAACCTATAAACGTACCATACATGATAAAAGAACAAGAGTATCACACATAAAACATAGGAAAATATAATAAGTTTATCTCTCAAGTAGCTCCCCTTGACTACATAGTCCCCTAGCTACATAATCCCCTCTACCCCTTTGGCGTCAAGCACCAAAAGAAAAGTCCTAAATCTAAGGATCCTGAAGTGGAGGGGCTGCAAACATGTCAGGCGCCGGAGTTTATCAAGTGAACTCAAACTGGAGAGTAGATCATCATCATCGGAGTAGGATGACTAGGCTATTGGAACGATAGGAGCTGGAGCTATCTCTAACACTCGAGCAGGAGGAACTATCTAAACCTCTAGAGTTTGTAAGGGTTCAGGCACTAGAACTTTAGGAGTTGAACCATACTCTAACTCTAGAGAGTGTGTTTTTGGCCTTTGCGTTCCATTTTTAATAATAGACTTCATCACCTAAAAGATTAGTGGGATCCTTAGGTTTAGGAAGCCCTAGCATGTGTGAGATCATATTTGGTTTTGGTAATTGGCTGACAACTTAGGTGGACTAATAAATGTTTATGTTGAGATACATAGGTTATTAGTCCACATGTACTCTAGTGGGAGCTATTTGGGCCATGGTAGTGATGTGGCTTGGTGATATTGATATGCTTATCTAGTATGATAAAGGGGCTCATTGCATATGAAGACATGACATGGTGTCATGTGGCTATATGGAGAAGATCAAGAGACATGGCTTGGCTTTGATGGATCGAGTTGCTAGTGTGAAGGGCAAGTTAGAGGCTCGTGTGTGAGGAACCACGTGGCGGTGAAGCAAGAGCAAGGACTTGGCACCGATGGACATAATGCAATTGGTGAAGAGCATGCTATGTTGAGATTGGTACACTAAGAAGGCCATGTGATGACATGGAGTGCATCATAACATTATAGAGATATCAAGCCAAGTGTTGATCTAGGCTATTGATCAAGTGGCTTGATGATGATGGAGGAACTTCATGCTATGGACAAATGGTAAAAGGTAGCATGATTAGTTAAACTTATGGATGGCCATTGTTCATCATTTGAGGAGATGGAATTGAATGCTCAAGGCAAATGTAAAACAATAGATTTTTGTTTTACCGGTCTAGAGGTGCTTAGAGGTTGATAATTGATTGGGTTAGTAGGCTAGATAGCCGTACTATCAAGAGGGGTCAATTATCTTACTTGACATGTCTTTAGTGCCTCATTGCTCATATAGTTGGTGCATTTGCATGAGGGCTAACAATGCTTTGGTTCGTGAAAGAAAAACTTATTCAAAAGCGATTTTTGAATATGGGCTGAATTAAGGTACTTCGGACCGTCCGAGCCAGCATGGCAGACCGTCCGTGTGTCTAACTTGTGGTGATGGGCAAAAATGCGGAGTTTTTGTGTTTCACAAAGTTTTTGTACTGCGGACCATCTGGTCTCAGGTGGCGAACCGTCCGCAGTTGAAGGACTAGTGTTTAGACAGAACTAGGGAAGTTCTGTTTTGGTTTTCATTTTTGAACTACGAACCGTCCAGGGCCTGAGTGTGAACCGTCCCCAGTACAAATATTTTGTATTAGCAGACTGTCCGGGGTATAGGTGTAGATCGTCCGTAGTACAAATTTTAGCAAACGTGCAGACTCAGCAAAACTTCAGTGTGGCTCGATTTTATGTATCAGGCACTGTCCGGTTTTGAGGGGCAGACCACCCGCAAGCCATTTTTGAATGCTCTGACATTTTTATAGTCATTTATGACCATTGGTATTCTTGTGCGGACGGTCCAGGCTTGAATTGCAAACCATTCGCGTGTCCGCAGAAAAGGGGGCAATTGGCCCATAACGGCTAGTTTTGGAGAGGGGGCTATATAAACTTGTGTTTCCTAGGTTGAAAAGGTTAAGGAGGCCATTTGGAACACTTGTGACCATATTGGAGCCTTTCCTCTCCCTCTCTCTCTCTCACTCATATTGGTTGGGATTGTATGCTAGTGAGATTGAGAGCCATCTAGTGCTTTGCATCAAGTCGTTGATCTTTGAGGCACTTGGGAGATCATCAAGTGAGGTCGTTGGCTAGTAGTGCTTGTGCTTTGTGCGCTTTGCTTACTAGTATGATTAGGAGCTCTCTATGTGCTTAGAATTATAGTTGCATAAGTTTGTATGACCTTGCTAACTAGATTTGTGTGGGAGAGCTCTTTCACTAACTTGGCACCTTAGTTGTTTCAATTAAGATATTTTGTCAGGTGTTTGTTATAGTTAGAGGGGGTCTAGTCTTGGCTAGACCAAAAATAGTATTAATTCCACATTTATTTGTGTTAGCCAATGTAATTAGTTTTAGAAAAGACTGTTCACCCCCCTCTAGTCCGCCATCTCGACCCTACAAGTGGTATCGAAGCCTGGTTCTCTCATTTGGTGGTCTTAATCGACCCGAGAGTAAGTTGGATGGCGACTCAAAGGCTAGAGATTACTTATGAACCACACATTTTTTATGGCACACATTTTGCACGGTGGAAAACTTGCATGACTCATTATTTTCATACAATTGATGCAAAATTGTGGTGGATCGTAAGTGTAGGATTTTATAGACCCTTGGATGAGAACACAAAAGATCTCACCCAAGCCAAAAAGAAATGCTTACATCTTGAACACCACGCTACTAACATTTTATATCAATGGCAAAGTGATGAGGTATTTAAGGAAATCATGTATATGGAGACCACCCATGATATTTGGACATATCTTAATGATGTAAATGGGAGGATCTCTAGTGAGGATGTTGAGCACATCCACACCAAGATGGTTGTGGAAGATCGCTCCACTTCATGGTCAAGTGATGATGATGAAAGACATACCAAATGTTCACTTGATAATCATGATTGTGATGGCTCAAACTTAAGTGATGCAAATGGTTGTTCTATCTCAAGCATACTTGATGATGGTGATTGTTCATGCTCGGACGATGATATTGCTACTACAAGCCCATCCATTACACCAAAGTGCTTCATGTCACAAGGTAATATGAAAGCACATAATCGTAATGTGGTTCAACATTCATATTCATATGATAAGCTTGTTGATAGACTTTCTAGCATGAACATTGCTTTAGAAAACATAAAAGATAAAACAAGAAACTTGGAAAATGAAAACTCATTTCTAAAGTATTCATGTGAACAACAAAAACATCTACTTTACGTTATTACTTATTCACATGAGGAGCTAAAATTGAGTCATGGGGAACTTAGTGTTGCTCATGAAAATTTGGTACAAGATCATGTTTTCTCACTAACAAGATTTATAGTGAAGAAATTAAAACTAGTGAGAACTCATCACTTGAATTATATGATAAATTGCAAATTGTTACTAATCCATGTGATGAAGACAAGAAGCATGTATCCACCTCTTGTGATGATTTATTAGCTATGCCATGTTCTTCAACTATAGATTATTATTATTCTTCCTTGTCTTGTGAGACTAACCTTTTGAAGGAGAATAATAAGCTCAAAAACAAAGTAAAGAGGTGGATACATGTTTGTGAGGCGGCATAAATCAAAAGTCACCCTTGATCCTATAATGAAAAATCAAAGATGATATGATGACAAGAGTGGCCTTGGTTTCAACAAGAGCATTATCAAAGGCAAGCAATTGAAATTAAAAGGAAATATGATATCTCACTTCATGTGCCATCAATGTCATGAGATGGGTCATCTTGCACAGGCATGCCCCAATAAAAGGAAGCTCAAGTTGAAGAAGGAAGAAGGGTGGCTAAAGCATGACAAGTGCTTCAAGTGCTGCACTTGGGGTCACCTCACCTCAATGAGCCTAACCAAAAAATTGGCGAAGCCACAAATGAAGCCTCAACCAAAGCCACTAGTTGAGAAAAAGGAGAATCCCCAAAAGCAAATCAAGATTAACAATGAATATGATGGTGATGTGGCGAAGAAAAAGGAAACAAGAAGAGTGTTGGTCATTTGTTCCTAAATGCTATGAATCAAGAACAAGGCAACACAAAATGTTAATAATTAAAGACCTTCGTCCTTCAAAGCATTATCTCCCTTAGGATATAATGATCTTCAGATGAAGGTTGTGAAGGACATACCTTCATCATCTCAGTATATAATGATTGAAATGGAGAGATATGAAACATGGAAATAACATAAATAATTATGTAGCATTATCAAAACATTTTTATTATCATGAATGAATATGAACAATATTAAGTTACATTTTATACCTTCGGCTTAACAGAAGGTGAAAGCTTGAGAGCGACGTGCGAGAGAATACAAGTCAACATGAGCAGTACGGGGGTACTGTTCACCTATTTATAGGCACGGGACACAGCCCGGTCAAAATTACATTTATGTCCTTGATGACTAGTTACAATCACAACACAAGTTATCATGGACTGATCGGTCTTTTCCTCTTTAAGTCAGTGCAGCCCTTCGTCTCAAGGCATGTCACTATGCCGAAGCTCCCTGGATCGTAGCTTCGGCATGTACCTTCGTGCTGTGTTTGCTTATATGCCGATATTTCGAAGGTGTTTCTGCTTAGAGGACCTTCGACAAAGAAGCAGGCCCCCAACAGTAGCCCCTTTGCGGTGCTAGATCGTTTTCCGTAATGAGCTTGACCCGTGAAAAATCTCCAAGGCTTTGGAATGCTGAAGGTCCGAAAAACACCTTCCCTGAGCTCGTTGCCGAGAAACGATTGAAATATTTCGAGCACGAGGTGGCCCACCACGCAGCGGGTATGAACGATTTGGTGATTCACTTCCCAAGCGCCTAGTGGTCCACCGTTCAGTGGGTGCGGGCGACTGTTCAGTGGGTGCGGGCGACTTGGCGATTCACCTTCCCACCTGCAGCACTATATAAACAGACGGGTAGGTGTGTAGTTACCACAGCATTCATTGCTATTGCACTGTTATGCTGTTGAAAAATTTAACCATAGCCGAAGCTTTTTCACTGCATTCTCGAGAGAACCATCATTTTGAATTAGCTTCGTCAAAAGAGAGAGAGAGAGAGAGCTTCGTCAAAACAGTAAAAAACATCAGCTTCGTAAAAACCACAAAAGATCACCATCAGATGGCCAGAGTACGCTCGACTGCAAGGTTGACTCGTGAAGGAGAGGAGACTGAGGCCACCGAAACAGCTCCGATTTTCGAAGTCATGAGACAATCGGGCTTAGTTGTAACAGAGGGAGCCATTGTCAAAGGTGCACCTGCTACTAAAGCTGAACAAGCTGATATTGAGGAAGAAAATGCTGATGAAGAAGAGGAGGATTATAGCATTTTGATCCCATCAAAACCTAGCCACCTTTATTTTGAGAAATCTACTGTATCTGAAGCCGACGTGCCCATGATGATGAAACCGGGATACTTCGGAGAAGCTGAAAAGAAGCTTATTCGTTTTGCCAGAGAAGAAACCACTCCAACGCCGAAGGATGATGAAGTAGTGGTTTTCAAAAGCTTTTTCAGAGCAGGATTACGGTTTCCTCTGAACGAGATGATAGGAGAAGTTTTGGATAATTTTGAAATTTATCTTCATCAGCTGACCCCTAGTGCTATCGTTAGGCTCAGCATTTTCATCTGGGCCCTTCGAAGCCAAGGGATGGACCCAAATACTGAAGCTTTCTGCCGCGTTCATGAGCTGCATTACCAAACGAAGGCCAGAGAAGACGGGCTACATGAAAATTTTGGTTGTTATAACTTCGCGTATCGCAAAGATACGAAGGCTCTGGTCCTCAGCTATCGCACCAAGTGGCCAACCGGCTGGAAGAGTGAGTGGTTTTATATTAAGGCTGATGAGAAGAAAAGAGGGAAACTAATGACGATGGTGATGTCCCCGTTGGTCTTAAGCTTCGGAATGACCAGACCCTTGCCCAACATGAAGATAGGGTCAGCATGCCAACTGTCCGTGTCAGAATTCAGGGTAGTGGCTGAACAAATGAGTACTAGAGATCTAGTTCAAGAATACTTGGCTAACAGGATTTCTCCGACGTTAAGTGAATTTAGCATGCCGAAGCTAAAGGGAACGAAGAAGACACTTGAGCTTGTGCGATTACCTTATCGCTTTAAGTTTGAGAAGCAGTTCAAGGAGCCCTACCAAGAGTGGCTAGAAATGATTGAAACAATGTGCAATGAAATTTTGGGAAACTACACCAAAAAAGATCTATTAATGACTGCATCCTTCGGCACCCGACCAAAACGAAGGTTGAACCGAGTAATGGACGCTTTAAATTTTGAATACCCTGATTATGAGCGACTCAGCAAGGGTGCCGAAGGGACAAAGAGAAAAAGGGTTGTCAGCGTTCTGAGCAGGTAGGCTACTAGAATGGTGAAAGATGACGAAAAAACTCTAAAGAGAAAATCCAGTCCCGAGCCAAAAGCGGCGACTTCGAAGAAGAGAAGAGATGCGACTCTAGAGCCGAAGGTGGCTGAGATGGAAGAGGAAACTCCTTCAACGCCTTCTGCTACCGAAGTAGAAGAAATTTTATAGGTAATGACTGAATCCTTAGCTATCAAGCTGCTAAGTCCTCTGGGATCGCATCTGACGAAGCTTTTACAGAAGAAGGACGAGCCTTCGACAACAAAAAAGGCGGTTGGGCCTAAAAATCGAAGAATTATTACTGTTATGCAAGCTATTGAGGAAACACCACCGCCGGCCTCAGCATCAAAGATGTCACCAGCTGCCGAAGCAGATACTTCTGCCTAAGCTGTAGCCGCCGAAGCTACCAATCTAGAGAGTACGTTATCTGCTATTGATAAAGTGCTCTTGGATATGGCCATAGAGGAGACTGCTGCGGCTACAGAAGAAGTCATGGCCACAGTGCCTGAGAAAGGGAAGGGAATTGCCGAAGATACTTCAGAAGAAAAAAGCTTCAGCCTTCAGAATCTAGTTGGTCAAGAATTATTCGAGGCTGAGAAGAAGGAGCTGTAGGAGTATGCTATATCCTGTGGCTACCAACCAGGAGCTATGCTCTTTGGTGGAATCAATGAAGAAGCCTTAGGATGCATTCGAGACTGCACTGGGGCGAAGATTATCAGCACTCTGTCAAAGAGTGTTGGTTTTCCGAAGCTTGAGGCTGACATTAGCAGTTACCGGTGACAACATATCGTTGGCAGCTTATTATATTCCAATTTTAAGGTAAAAGCTTTTTCCTCAGCTTTTTAGTCTTTTGTGATGAAGCAAAGATTTCTGATGAAGGCTTTTTTGTACAGAGTATGCTACTAAGCAAAGCACTGAGGATGCAACAAGATCTTGAGGATAAGAAGAATGAGATTATAATCGAGGGCCTAGAAAAGAAAATCAAAGATCATGAAGCTTCTCTGGAGAAAAAGGACTTCCTTCTTCAGACGATGGAGGGTTCATTGGCAGAAGCCCAAACCGAAGTTGCTAGATTAAATGATGAACTCCTCCGTAAATCAGAAAGCTTCGAACAAGAAAGGAAGAATTTTGATGCAAGGCTTGGAACCGAAGTCGAGAAAAGCTCAAATCTACAAAAATCCTTAAAAGAGCTTCAGAATATTTGCTTGAACTTTGGCAACCGTTGCGTGCAACGGCTAAGACAGGTCTTCAACTCAGTGGGAGCCAGCTCTGAAAAATTTGAACCTTCGGTTGAAGACTTGCCAAGCACCTTCGAGCATATTGAAAGCGAAGTTGAGGCGCTTGACGAAGTAATAGCTGGTTATGGTGACTTCTGTGCCCTGCTGGCTTCTCACGGCACAGTTGTAGCTTTTATGAAGGCTGGTTGCACGCACGGAAAGATAGTAAACAGACCGAACTTCAGTCTATCTCCAACGGACCTAGTTAATATCCCCATCTTAGCCCGAAGTATTGGGAATAGATTTATAGCACAAATTTGGTCGAAGGGTGGGCGAGACTTAGCTGGTGACAAGGCACGAAGTCATCTTAAGCCAGTATGATACTTATACCTGTTGCTTGCTCTCTTGTAAGTACTTTTTACCTTATACTGTGTTGCCGTGTACAGGATGATGATGCCGAAGGTGATGAGGACATCACTTCTATACATACAATGAATGGATCGATAACACAATCGCGTGCATGACAGCTAATTCTCCAGGTACGTTCTACCCTAGTCAATTGTGTTTCAGAGCTTACGCTTGGGGCCATGGATGTTTTGATGATTAGGAACCTTGGAGAGGACCAGCAAGGACTTGGGAAAGGCCTAGGTGTTGAGGAGGAGCTGCAAGGGCGGCCACAACAGGAAGGAGATCAAGTCCGACTCGGCTGCGACTCCATCTCTGGTTCCAGGACCAGTCTATACTAAAATGGATGGCAAAGATGCATCCGGACTCCAATTGCAACAGACTTGATATGGTTGGAAATATAAATAGATTATCTAACCAACCCAACTGGTTCCATCCTAAAATTCATTTGGAATCAACGGGAATCATCGAAACAAGTCAGTGTTTAGATTCTGTTTTGGTGCTACGACACCGTCTATTGGGCTGTTGGGCCGTGTATCGCGTCGGAGCCCATTAGGGGCGAGTCCAGGGGTCACACACGCCCTAATACTCTATTTATTCAGCAGCCACCGCCACATTTAGGTTTGGGTTTTGCTTAGATCAATTCGGTCATCGAACAGTGACGCCGTCATCGGTTTGTGAGACCCCATCCTGTAATCAATACAATTTTGGTTGCGTTTCTTTCCTGTTCTTGCTTGTGTTCTTGATTGTGCTTGCAGGGATAAGCCTTCGTGGCAAGGTCACTCGTGTGTCATGGGTGATAACCAACGGAGCCGTGGTGTAGTGATTGTGAGGAACCGTTTGCTCGGAGCCTTGGATCATCAACATCGAGATCTCCACTCAATCAAGTTATCGTATCTCAAGGAAGATCGAGCCGCGTCTTCTATCAAGTGGTATTAGATTTCTAGGTTGCCCGTGTGGTATAATCCTACCTTTAGATCAGTTTTGTTTCGTCCCATAGTCCACAAAAAGCCAAAAAAATAAATAATTACGATTAGTTTATTCCGACCTAAAACCATCGCCTTAGCCTTTGCACAATTTAGTTTTAAAGTCCGCAGTTCTGAGTTCATGTTCTAGGTTGAGTTTTGTTGCTGGTTTAGATTTGTTTTGGTTCAGTTTGATTCTGTCCATCCGCTTCCATCCTGCAAAACCAACCCTATCCACAAAACAGATCCTATCCCTAAAACCGACCCTATCGACAAAACAGATCCTATCTCTAAAACCGACCCTATCCACAAAACAGATCCTGTATCTAAACCGACCATATCCACAAAACAAATCCTATCTCTAAAACCGACCCAATCCACAAAATAGATCCTATCTCTACAACCGACCCTATCCACAAAATAGATCCTATCTCTAAAACCGACTCTATCCACAAAACCGAACCCCCACTCTTCCAACACCTGGCCAGAAACCCTAATTTGGAGTCCAAACTTAAAACAGCCATAACTTTCGCCTCGGAACTCGAATCGGGCCCATTTTTTTAAATCACACAGAATTAAATTTTGCATCTGATTCTTTCCGGCTTTGCCGGATTTGCTGTTTTTAAAATTCCAAAATTCGGCTTGGAAATAGGACTTCTCATTTTCCAAACATTTATTCCGATTTTAGGACAAACTTGTAGAAATTCCAGAGGACGCGTCATTGCACAAAAAAAATCTGAAACTTGGTGTGTTTTCTTCTTATGTGTTGCTGCAAAAGAGAAAAATATAAAAAAAATATTTGAAAAAAAATCGCAAAAAAAAAGAAAAGCACATAAACAGAAACGCTAGTGTTCTGTGCACCTCTGTGATTATTTTGCCCCAAGCCTGTTTTCTTGCTACACCTAGATACTTGTACCTTCTTTCTTGTGCCTTGGTCAACTGTTCTATTACATTTTCTAGGCCAGCAACTAGGACGAGTACTTGGAACACTTATTCAGTATTGCCTGACTTGTGTGCCACATATATATATTTAGTCAGCCTTCCCAGAGCTCCAGCTTTCTCTCGAGCAGAACAGGTACTCCTTTGCAATCACACCCACGCTCGTTGGACAGTCACACCGGTCACCGTTTGCCACCTTCAGTGCTAGTAAGAACCTTTTAAGAGTGGGGTAAGATGCTTCATAATTTGTATTCCACCACCACCACCACCTTGAGAGATAGTTGTAGGGTTCACATTGTTTGTTGCCTTTTTGTCTCTGTTTTGTGCTAACAATGACAGGACCAAAGAACCAAATGGACAAGGAGAAGGGGCCTAAGCTTAACGACGATGAGTGTGTCTCTCAGCTAGAATTGAAGGAGATGATGCGCGCGATGACTGAAGCTTTTAAAAAATACTAGGACTCTGTGGCGACATCATATGAGCAGCTTGATCGATGAGTTGCTGAACTTGTTACACGCATGGACGTACTGGAGGCTCATCCCCCACCACCAACTCCAGCCCCAGCTCACTCTCCTGTGGACGACGACGATGTTTATGCACCGCTGTGACAACGCCTCACACGTAATCGACAATGTATGGGAGGTAATGGTAGACGTCGTCATCATAATCCTGAACCAGACCATGATCCATTTGCTAAGATTAAGTTCTCTATTCCACTGTTCATGGGTTATTATGATGCTGAAGCTTACTTAGACTGGGAGATGACGGTAGAACAAAAATTTAATTCCCATCTTGTTCTTGAGCAGCATAGGGTTAGACAAGCCACTAGTGAATTTAGAGATTTTGCTATCATTTGGTGGAATGAACTTGTTAACACACGTGCTGCACCACAAACATGGAATGCGTTAAAAGAGGAGATGCGAGCTCGCTTTGTTCCCCGTTCTTATAGACGTGATCTTCAAAAAAATTGCAACGCTTAGATCAGGGAGACATGTCGATACAGGAATACTACCAAGAGCTTCAGAAAGGTATGCTACGATGTGGGGTAGTTGAGGTTCCGGAGGATCAAATGGTTAGGTTTTATAGGGTATTGAAGCGGGAGATTCAGGATATTGTTGATTATATAGAATATCATTCTATACAATGCTTGTTCCATCTTTCTATGTTGGCAGAAAAAGAATTGCAGGGTCGTCAACAGCGGAGGAGCAGCACTTTCACGCCACGCCAGCCAAGGCGTCATCCTCTTCGGACTTATGGACGTCCATATCTTCCTCCACCAGTGGCACACGCAGCACCGCACCTTCGGCATCATAGGGACACGACAACAACAAGTCCTTGGTGCCTTCGGGTGTTGCAGCAAAACCTGCTATGACCACCTCTTCCACAGGCCGCTCCTCTGACATCAAGTGCCACTGCTGCTAGGGACTTGGCCATATTCAGCGAGATTGCCCTAGCAAACAGGCATACATTGCTACTGGTGATGGTGGGTATGTTAGTGCTTCTGATGTTGAAGATGAAGATACTGTTGGAGCTAACATTACAGAGACTTATGATGGTGATGAAGAGGTTCTTGGTACAATAGCGACCGAAACCTATAAGGCCTTGATTGTGCAATGAGCTTTGAGTGCCACGGCTAGTGACGACGACAACAGACAGCGCCACAACCTCTTCAACATGTTCCTCATTGTCAAGGACTGCCGTGTACATACCATCATTGACGGTGGTAGCTGCAACAACTTGGTGAACGTTGAGGTGGTCAAGAAGCTTGGCTTGACAACACGAGAGCATCCCCACCCTTATCACATTCAATGGCTTAACAACAGCGGTAAGTTCAAGGTAACAAAAACAGCAAGGGTGCATTTTTCTATTGGCTCTTACCATGACTTTGCTAATTTCGATGTGGTGAGTATGGATGCTTGCTCTCTTTTACTGGGACGTCCTTGGGAGTTTGATACTGATGCTATTCACCATGGTAGATCTAATAAATATACTTTCATGCATAAGGGAAAGAATTGTGTTGCTTCCTATGACTCCCACTGAAATTGTCCACTTTGAACATGAGAAAAAGACCAATGTTAAGCAAAAAGATGTTTTGAACTCTGAAAATTAGCAACCTATTAAGTTAAAAACTCCTACTTTGCTAGGCACTAAATCTGATCTTGATGAGTTACATGCCTCTGTTGGACTTTGCTATGCCTTAGTGTGCAAAAATGCTTTCTATTCCATTGATGATACGTCTATTGCTTTGCCATCGGCTATTGCTAACCTTTTGCAAGAGTATATGGATGTGTTTCCCTCTAAGATACCCCCTGGATTACCACCTGAGTTGCCTCCAGATTTTCGAGTTAGTCCCACCTTTAACATTTCAAATTTGAAGCCATATATGGGTGACGAAGATGAGATCGAGTCAAGGATGACTCCAATTCAAGAGGAGGAGGATGATGAGACATCACTTCTATACATACAATGAATGGACCGATAACACGATCGCGTGCACGATAGCTAATTCTCCAGGTACGTTCTACCCTAGTCAATTGTGTTTCAGAGCTTACGCTTGGGGTCATGGATGTTTTGATGATTAGGAGCCTTGGAGAGGACCAGCAAGGACTTGGGAAAGGCCTAGGTGTTGAGGAGGAGCAGCAAGGGCGCCCACAACAGGAAGGAGATCAAGTCTGACTCGGCTGCGACTCCATCTCGGGTTACAGGACTAGTCTGCACTAAAATGGACGCCCATGATGCATCTAGACTCTGATTGCGACGGACTTGATATGGATGGAAAGATAAAGAGATTATCTAACCAACCCAACTGGTTCCACCCTAAAATTCATCCGGAGTCAACGGAAATCGTCGAAACAAGTCAGCATTCAGATTCTGTTTTGGTGCTACGACACCGTCTGTTGGGTTGTTGGGCCGTGTATCGCGTCGGAGCCCATTAGGGGTGAGTCCAGGGGTCACGCATGCCCTAATACTCTATTTATTCAGTAGCTGCCACCACATTTAGGTTTGGGTTTTGATTAGATCAATTCTATCATCAAACAGTGTAACCGTCATCGGTTTGTAAGACCCCATCCCGTAATCAATACAATTTTGGTTGCGTTTCTTTCCTGTTCTTGCTTGTGTTCTTGATTGCGCTTGCAGGGATAAGCCTTCGTGGCAAGGTCACTCGTGTGTCACGGGTGATAACCAACGGAGCCGTGGTGTAGTGATTGCGAGGAACCATTCGCTCGGAGCCTTGGATCATCAACGTCGAGATCTCCACTCAATCAAGTTATCGTATCTCACGAAAGATCGGGCCGCGTCTTCTATCAAAAGGTCAGTAGTCCGAAGCTCTTCTCGAAGATTACTGAAGCTGCTGAACAAGGCTTAGAAATATTTGAAGTATCTTTGTAAAAGATATTGTAATTTAGGAATCAAACATTACTCTATAAATTTGTTCATACCTTGTAATATATTTTACCTTTCCAACCGTGTGTGAATTGCTTTGATGTGGACAAAACTTGTATCTTTTAAGCCAAAGGCGAAAACACCTTTCCTTCTATTCGTACACGACAAAGCGTATCTTTGCTTCTTTATGCTCATCGATGCATTGTCATCAAAGCCGAAGTATCTGTTCGTATGTTATGATGATGATGATGATCCTACGGATGTCTACATGAATATGTATGAAGGCAATGAATGATGTAATGTAATGTGCAAATGAATGTCCAAACACACGCACACGAACCCACACCTAGACTTTGCATCCCCTTAGGAACGTCTTTTGAGTCTTAAGCTCTGCATCCCCTTAGGAACGTCTTTTGAGCTTCTCCACCTTTTATTTCAGTGGTATAAGTTCTACATCCCCTTAGGAACGTCTTTTGAACTTCTTCACCTTCTATTTCGGCGGTATAAGTTCTGCATCCCCTTAGGAACGACTTTTGAACTTCTTCGCCTTATATTTCGGCGGTATTTGACTCTGCATTCCCTTAGGAACGACTTTTGAGCAGAAAACTTACGCTGTGCTCCCTTAGGAACGACTTTTTGTAGCTTCGTCATGCTCTGCATCCCCTTGGGGACGTCTTTTGAGCTTCTTCCTGTTTTTATTTTTTGCACTCGATGGTGCGTGCTCAGATTTACATATTACATCTTTTTTGGGGGGATTTGGCCCTCATGGGGCTAAATAAGAATGAAAAATTACAAGCTACGGCCCCATTAAAAACCTTTCTCCCATCTTGAAAGGAAAAGGGTGCCACAGAGAAAATAAAAGAAAAATTACATCAAATTACACATAATATCACCGAAGCTCATCCGCATTCTAACATCTGGGTATGTCATTGCCGTCCATATCCTTCAGTCTGTAGGAACCAGGTCTTGACGAAGATACTACTAGAAAAGGACCTTCCCATTTCAGTTGCAACTTACCCACTATTTCTGGGCTAGCGACTCTCCGAAGCACCAGATGCCCTGGCTTAATATTCTTCAACCGAACTTTTCTGTCACGCCATTTTATTGTTTTGGCCTGATATTTATTGATGTGCTCTATTGCCTGAAGTCTGGTCCCTTCTATAGTGTCTTTTGTTACTTGATAATCAGCTTCGTCTTCTGCCAAAGCTATTGTTCTTATTGACCCTGTTTTTGCTTCTTCTGGAGTTATTGCTTCATCAACAAATAGAAGCTTGAAGGGTGTAAATCCCGTTGACCTTGACATAGTTGTGTTGTGGCTCCACACCACTTTAATCAGCTCATCTGGTCATTTTCCTCTAGGCTGGTTGAAGATTAGCTTCATTATTCCTGTCATTATAATGCCATTTGCTCTTTCTACCAGCCCATTTGATTCTGGATGCCTAACGGATGCAAAGTGGATCTTTGTACCAATTTGATCACAAAAATCATGGAATGCTTCGGCCTCAAATTGTGTACCATTGTCTACGGTTATTGCCTTTGGGACGCCAAAGCGACAAACAATATTCTGCCAGAAGAATTTTTGGAGGGTAGCCGAAGTTATTGTGGCCAAAGGCTTCGCCTCAATCCATTTGGAAAAATATTCCACTGCCACTACAACATACTTCAAATTGCCTTGTGCTGGTGGGAGTGGACCCAACAAATCTAGGCCCCATCTTTGCAATGGCCAGGTTGGTTGTATTAACTGAGTTAACGACGAGGGTTGCTTCTGATTTCTTGCACATTTTTGACAGTTTTCGCACTTCTGAACCAGATCTGCTGCATCCAAAGCTGCCTTTGGCCAATAAAATCCTTGTCTAAAAACTTTTCCCAACAAAGGCCTGGACCCAATATGAGATCCACACAAACCTGCATGTATCTCTTTCATTAACTCTATACCTTCGGTTCTGGATAAAGACTTGAGAAGTGGGGAACAAACTCCATGTTTGTATAGCTCCCCTTCTATTATGACATATGGCCTTGTTCTTGCTTCCATTCTTTTATTGTAAACTTCATTATCTGAAAGACAATCGCCTTAGAGGAAGGATATGATTTTAGTTCTCCGGTCTTCACTATGTACAGGTGATATTGCTAGGATTGCTATTTCCATAAGTTCAACCGAAGGTGCCTTTATTATCTCAAAGAACACTTCCGAAGGCAGAGGGAGCCCCTGTGCTGCTGATTTGGCCAGTAGGTCTGCATGTTCATTTTCCTCTCTTGTAATATTTTTTTACAGAGAAACCTTTAAAAGAGGCCTCCAACCTTCGGACTGTGTCCAAATATTTATCAAGCTTCGGGTCCCTTGCCATGCTGCTTTTATCCACATGACCAGAGATGACTTGGGAGTCAGTTTTGAGGATCGCCCTTCTTATTCCCATAGCCTTTAGCTTTCGAAGCCCCAACAGGAGGGCTTTGTATTCAGCAATGTTATTTGTACAACTAAAGTCCAATCTTGCTGCATAGCATGTTCTGACTTTAGAGGGCGCTACTAGGACAGCAGCGGCTCCTGCGCCAAAGGTTCCCCAAGAACCATCACAGAAAATTGTCCAGGCTTCAGCGTCTTTACTTGTTTCTTCTTCCTGAGCCCCTGGCGTCCAATCAACAATGAAGTCTGCTAATGCCTGGGACTGGATTGAGGATCTATGTACATAGTGAATGGTGAATTCATTGAGCTCCGCAGCCCATTTTCCAATCATTCCAGTAGCTTCTCTGTTCCTCATTATATCCTTTAAAGGCTATGATGAAGGAACAATTATGTGATATGCTTGGAAATAATGCCGAAGCTTCCTAGAGGCCATTAACACAGCATACAACACCTTCTCCAGTTCTGTATAAATTTTCTTTGATAAACTTAGAACTTTGAAGACAAAGTATATCGGGGCTTGTCTTTTGACTTGACCATCTTGCTTCTCCTGTACAAGCGCTGCACTGACTGCAGAATGAGAAGCTGCTACATATAGGAGTAATGGAGCCCCTGGCGAAGGTGGAGTTAGAGTTGTTAGATCTATCAAATATTGCTTTAACTCTTCAAAAGCCTTTTGCTGAGCCGGACCCCATTAAAAAACTTCGGTTGACTTTAAAATTTCAAAGAATGGCAAGTTCCTTTCTGCTGATCTTGATATAAATCTGTTCAGCGATGCCAACCTTCCTGCTAATCGTTGAGCCCCTTTCTTCGACTTTGGCGGCTCCATCTGAAGGATAGCTTCGATCTTGCTTAGGTTGGCTTCAATTCCCTTCGTTGAGACTAAACATCCAAGAAACTTGCCCTTCTTCACTCCAAAGACACACTTTTCTAGATTTAATTTCAGGCCAGCTTGCCTGAAGTTGGCAAATGTTTCTTGCAAATCAGCAATATGATTTTCTTGCTTCATGCTTTTCACTATGATGTCGTCAACATAAGTGAGCACATTCCTGCATATTTGGGAGTGAAGGACCTTGGCTGTCATTCTGCTGAAGCTTCCTCCAGCATTCTTGAGCCCCTCAGGCATCCGAATGTAGCAATAGGTGCCACTGGGAGTTATGAAGCTAGTCTTCGGCTCATCTTCCTTCTTCATCAAAATTTGATGATAGCCTAAATAGCAATCCAATAGACTCATGAGC
Organism: Zea luxurians; assembly: GCA_029449295.1. Classification (NCBI taxonomy): domain Eukaryota; kingdom Viridiplantae; phylum Streptophyta; class Magnoliopsida; order Poales; family Poaceae; genus Zea; species Zea luxurians. The sequence goes on along the minus strand of JAOPSE010000011.1, from coordinate 61,009,157 downwards.
TCTGAAGAAGCTGCTGCATCTATTAGGGAGTCTATTCTTGGTAACGGGAACTCGTCCTTTGGACATGCCTTGTTGAGATCTGTGAAATCAATGCACATTCTCCATTTACAATTAGCCTTCTTCACCATAACAGTGTTGGCTAGCCATTCTGGGTATTTCACTTCTCTGATAACACCAGCACTGAGAAGTCTCTTCACTTCGTTCTGAGCACCTTCAGCTTTGTCTTCAAACATCTTCCGAAGCCTTTGTTTTCTTGGCCTGAAGGATGAATCTACATTGATTGAATGCTCAATAACATCTCTGTTGACACCATAGAGATCATTGGCTGACCAAGCAAAGACATCTTTGTTGTTGAATAGAAATCTTATCAAAGTCTTCTCTTGTTCATCAGATAACTGAGTTCCTAGCAGTACCCTTTGTTCTGCTATGTCTTCGCATAGTAGCATAGGCTTCGGCTGATCTACCGAAGTAGCCTTCTCTCTTTTGTGCTTTAACTGTTGACAAGCTTCGGCTTTGTCTATGTTATGGATTGCTTTTGAATCCGTCCAGTTCCCTTCAGCCTTTCTGGCAGCTTCTTGACTTCCATGGACAGTAATGGGCCCTTGTTCCGAAGGTATCTTCATGCATAGGTATGCTGGATGGAGTATAGCTTCAAAGGCATTGAGTATCCCCCGACCAATGATTGCATTGTATGGGTACTCCATGTCAACAATGTCAAAAAAAATTGCTCAGTTCTTGTGTTGTGGACATAGCCGAAGGTAACTGACATTGTGATTTTTCCAAGTGCGACAATCTGCCTTCCTCCGAAGCCACAAAGAGGATGTGTAGCATCATGAATCTTGTCTTCTAGTTCTTGCATCTGTCTGAAGGCTTTTGCAAATATGATGTCCGCTGCACTGCCTGTGTGTAACGCCCTGAATTTGGGGGTAGAATTTTTTCTTCTTTTCTCTCACCAAATTTAGGCGTTACTCTTTTCTTTTCTCGTTCTCTCGCTAAACCTTGACCTTTTCCAAAGTTTTAGCGGGGTTCGGTTTGGAATTCCCGTGTAAAGAAAAACCCTAAATTACTTTATGTTGTTTGATGCACCATGCCGAACTATGCGTTCTTTGATTGCTTAGAAATGTAAGTGCATTCATCTAGGGAGATCAGATTTCGAAAAGGAGAAAAACCTTTTCTTTCTTTTTCTTTTTCTTTCTCTCCCTCCTCCTTTTTATCTCTCCCGCATCGTGGGCCGCCCCGGCCGGCCCAGCCGCCCCCCCGCGCGCCCCCTTTTGGGCCCAGTTGGCCCAGCCGCCCCTCCCTCTTCCCCCAAATCTCCCTCTCTCCCTCCCTTTCTTCCATTTTCTCTCTAGCCGCCGCCCCTGCCCTAGCCGCCGCCCCTGCTCGTCGCCGGTTCGGCCGCCCGTCCCCGTCCCCGGTGAGGTCCCCCTCCCCCTCTCCTCCCTTCCCTCTCCCCTCCTCTCCCCCTCCCCGGCCCAACCGCCGCCCGGCTCGGCCGCCCCATGGCCGGCTTGGCCGCCGCCGCCCCTGCGCGCCCTGCCCCGCCCATGGCCGGCTCGGCCGCCCCTGCGCGCCCGCCCGCTCGGCTCGGCCGCCGCCTTGGCCGGCCCAGCCCCCCCCGCCGGTTCGGCCGCCCCAGCCCGGCCGCCCCTGCGCGCCCAGCTCGGCCGCCCCCTGCCCCGCGCCCGCGCCCTGCCCAGCCGCCCCTGCCCCAGGCCGGTTCAACCGCCCCCTGGCCGGTTCAACCGCCCCCCTTTTTTTATTTATTTTATTTTATTTTATTTTATTTTATTTTCTTTCATTACTGTTATATATTTTATTTTAGGCAGGTTAATCATTGTTCATGTTATTGAAATAGGAAACTTAATTTAGAATTCCGTTACGCTAGTTGATTCATTTAATCAATTGTTTATCCAGTTCAATGTTGATCAACTGAAAATGACTAGGTTTCCATTAGTGCATATAACTAAATTCTTTTGTTAGAACCAATTGTAACTAATCATTAGTGCATAAGCTTTAACCCCCCCCCCCCCCCCCCGCGAGACCCTTTCCCGTTTCTTTCTAATCATAATGAATGCGATATCGAATGTCATACTTGATGCATATTTACTTTATTTGTTCCCTTGTATGATGTACTGTTTGTTTCCCAATTTGAATGGATGAATGTATGTATGCTTGCAATCGCATAGAGAATGATCCGGTCGAAAAGCCCGAGGAACTCGCAGGAGAAGCCCCTGAGCAGCAGTCGGTTGGTGGAGACAAGTGTCCTTTGACCTATCTCTGTCTTATTCATTCTTTAATTCACCTCCCGCATTACACATTTATACCTAAGGATTGACTAGCTTTTGTTATCCATGTCCTTGTTTACCTATTTGGGTCGGATTATTACTGTTTAGCTTCATGCTATTGCTCAACTCTAATCAATGAACATGATGAGATTATATATGATACGCTGTTTTCCCCTCTCTTATTATGATGTTATACTTGTGGCTTTTAAGGGGGCTCGAGCGGTTTCTCGAGTGCCTCTCCGTAAGGACCTGTTCTATGGATGACCGCCCGGGAAAACAGTGCAACCATGAGGTTGGAGTGGGATGCCCTTAGCTGAATAATTAGAGGAACCGGGGTGTAGTCCGCTTAGCCGTCGTGCCGTCAATGGGGCTCGGTGTATGCGGCTCGCTCTGCCAAGGTTGATTTGTCCCTTGGGGAGGAGTGCGGTACATTTAGGAAACCTAACGGGCGACTACAGTCCCGGGGAATCTTTGTAAAGGCTATGTAGTGATGCCCTGCTGGGTCACCTTGGTAGTGATCAATGGAGAGTCATGATCTCCGGGCAGAAAGGGAATCACGGCTTGTGGGTAAAGTGCACAACCTCTGCAGATTGTTTGAAAACTGATATATCAGCCGTGCTCGCGGTTATGAGCGGCCAAGGGAGCTCCAGTGATTAGTGGTACTTGATCAGAGATACTTTGGTACAGGTGGCTATGAGATCGATGGTTTTGGTTATGACCATGGTGCTGGTAAGTGGTATTCTTTCCGTTTGGAAAGGGTACTTTGGGTTAATAACTTGGGTTAACGCTAAAACCTGGCTTTCTACTAGTAAATAATAAACTGACCAACTAAAAGCAACTGCTTGACTTATCCCCACATAAAGCTAGTCCACTACAGATGTTTCTGATGCAGACTCAAGCGGTTCAAGCCATCGGTCAGACTCTGGCCGCCATTCAGCAGCAGCAGCAGCAACAGCAGCAGGCTCCACCCCAGCCTCAGATGCCTCAGATGCCTAGAGACAAGCGTGCTGAATTCATGAGAGGTCATCCCCCAACGTTCGCTCACTCTTCTGACCCCATGGATGCTGAAGATTGGCTGCGCGCTGTGGAGCGAGAGTTGCATACCGCTCAGTGTGATGTCAGGGAGAAAGTCCTGTATGGTCCCCGTCTGTTTAGAGGAGCAACCCAATCATGGTGGGAGTCTTATCTCGCCACCCATGCCAACCCCGATGCCATCACCTGGGAAGAGTTCAGAGGTAACTTTCGTCAGTACCATGTGCCTGCAGGTCTGATGACATTGAAGAAGGAGGAGTTCCTGGCCCTTAAGCAAGGGTCATCATCTGTCAGTGAGTATCGAGACAGGTTTCTGCAGTTGTCTCGCTATGCTCCTGAAGATGTCAACACCGACGCCAAGCGACAGTACCGTTTCTTGAGAGGCTTGGTTGACCCTCTGCAGTACCAACTGATGAATCACACCTTCCCGACATTCCAGCACCTGATTGACAGAGCAATCATGGCAGAAAGGAAGCGTAAGGAGATGGAGGATCATAAGCGCAAGATCAGTGGACCCCAGCCTGGAAGCAGCAGCCGCCCTCGTTTCTCAGGCAATCAACCTCAGCAGTTCAGGCAGAACCAGCGTCCACCTCAGCAGCATCAGCAGTTTCAAAGGCAGTATCCTCAGCATCAGTACCAGAACCGTCAGAGCAATCAGTCAGGAGGCTAGTTTCAGAGGCAGAATCAGCAGACACCTCGTCTTCCTGCCCCAGCAAACCAGCAGAACAATCAGGCAGCACCAGCTCAGGTTGGAAACAGGGCATGTTTCCACTGTGGAGAGCAAGGCCATTGGGTGATGCAATGTCCGAAGAAGGCAGCCCAGCAGCAGTCAGGCCCCAATGCCCCAGCAAAGCAGAATGTGTCTCAGCCTGGAGCAGGCAACCGCTCTCAACCGCGCTATAATCATGGGAGACTGAACCACTTGGAGGCTGAAGCAGTTCAGGAGACTCCCGGCATGATAGTAGGTATGTTCCCAGTCGACTCCCATATTGCAGAAGTGTTATTTGATACTGGAGCAACGCATTCTTTCATTACTGCATCATGGGTAGAAGCACATAATCTTCCAATTACTACCATGTCAACCCCCATTCAAATTGACTCAGCCGGTGGTAGAATTCGAGATGATAACATCTGTTTGAATGTATGTGTGGAAATAAGGGGGATAGCATTTCCCGCCAACCTTATAGTAATGGGTACTCAGGGAATAGATGTCATCCTAGGGATGAATTGGCTAGATAAGTATCAGGCAGTTATCAGTTGTGATAAAAGGACAATCAAGTTGGTGTCCCCACTAGGAGAGGAAGTGGTGACCGAGTTAGTCCCGCCTGAGCCAAAGAAAGGAAGTTGTTATCAGATGGCTGTCGATAGCAGTGAAGCAGACCCAATTGAGAGTATCAAGGTGGTGTCCGAGTTCCCAGATGTGTTTCCAAAGGATTTACCGGGTATGCCACCAGAGCGGAAAGTTGAGATTGCCATAGAGCTTCTTCCTGGAACCGCCCCCATCTTTAAGAGAGCTTACAGAATATCCGGACCAGAGTTGGTTGAGCTTAAGAAGCAGATTGATGAGCTGTCAGAGAAAGGTTACATCCGGCCAAGCACCTCGCCTTGGGCCGCTCCTGTCTTGTTTGTGGAAAAGAAAGATGGCACCAAGAGGATGTGTATCGATTATCGAGTGTTGGTGACTTGTTCTCAAATGCTAAGAGTTAAGAACAAGGCAACATAAAAAGTGTTAAGTGCTAAAGTCCTTCGTCCTTCGAAACATTATGTCCCTTCGGGAAATAATGAGTTTCGGACGAAGGTCATAAGAGACATACCTTCGTAAACATAACAAGTAATGACGAAGGATTCATATAGAGCATGAAATATAATATAAGCATCATCATAGAATCATTTCTATTTTATTAACATGGAAAGATGGAAATGATTTCAAATTACAAATGTACCTTCAGTCCTGAGAGAAGGTAAAAAGTACAAGCGTGACTCAAAAGCAAATGCCAAGTCAGCGTGTCCAGTACGGGAGTACTGTTCATCTATTTATAGACACGGGACGCAGCCCACGTAAAATTACATCCATGTCCATTACATTTGTTAAAGACTTATGGAAATCTGTCAAGGCCCACATAGTCTTTTCATCTTTAAGTCGGTTCCCCTCTCTGCTATCGCGACGAAGCTTCCCTGCGCACAGCTTCGGCTGTGCACCATCCTTCGTGGAGCTTGGTAATCAGCTCGTCCTTCGTCTGGTCCAGGCTTCGTCCTGACCGTACTTCATGTTCGTAATTCTGAGTCTGAAGATACCTGTTCACATAATCCACTTGGAAAACATTGTCAAATCATGTTTTTGAGGACCTTCGGAGGACGAAGGCCCCCAACATCGAGCTTTGAATGAAGTCACGATCAAGAACAAGTACCCTTTGCCCAGAATAGAAGATCTGTTCGACCAGTTGAGAGGAGCCAGTGTGTTCTCCAAGATCGATCTGAGGTCAGGTTATCATCAGCTGAGGATCCGACCTTCGGACATTCCGAAGACGGCATTCACTACCAAGTATGGGTTATATGAGTTCACAGTGATGTCTTTTGGTTTGACCAATGCACCAGCGTTTTTCATGAACTTGATGAACAGTGTATTCATGGATTACCTTGATAAGTTTGTGGTGGTATTCATCGATGACATTCTGGTTTATTCTCAAAGCGAAGAAGAGCATGCAGATCCTTTGAGGATGGTATTGCAGAGATTGCGAGAGCACCAGTTGTATGCAAAGTTGAGCAAGTGTGAGTTCTGGATCAGTGAAGTCCTGTTCTTGGGTCACATAATCAACAAAGAAGGATTGGCTGTGGATCCGAAGAAAGTGGCAGACATTCTGAACTGGAAAGCGCCAACGGATGCTCGAGGAATCAAGAGCTTCATTGGAATGGCCGGGTATTATCGGCGATTCATTGAAGGGTTTTCGAAGATTGCGAAACCAATGACAGCGTTGCTAGGCAACAAGGTTGAGTTCAGGTGGACCCAGAAATGTCAAGAGGCCTTCGAAGCGCTGAAAGGGAAGTTGACAACAGCGCCTGTCCTAGTCTTGCCTGATGTGCACAAGCCCTTCTCTGTGTACTGTGATGCTTGTTACACAGGTTTGGGATGCGTGTTGATGCAAGAGGGAAGAGTTGTGGCTTACTCGTCCCGACAGCTGAAGGTTCATGAGAAGAATTACCCAATCCATGACCTAGAGTTGGCAGCAGTGGTTCACGCACTGAAGACATGGAGGCACTATCTGTATGGACAGAAATGCGATGTTTACACAGACCACAAGAGTCTGAAGTACATATTCACTCAGTCAGAGTTGAACATGAGGCAACGAAGATGGTTAGAGTTGATCAAAGACTATGAGTTGGAGATTCATTACCATCCGGGCAAAGCCAACGTAGTGGCAGATGCTTTGAGCAGAAAGAGTCAAGTCAATCTGATGGTCGCTCGTCCGATGCCCTATGAGTTGGCCAAGGAGTTCGACAGGTTGAGTCTCGGATTTCTGAACAATTTGCGAGGAGTCACAGTTGAGTTGGAACCTACCTTAGAGCGCGAAATCAAAGAAGCGCAGAAGAATGATGAGAAGATCAGTGAGATCCGGCGACTGATTCTAGATGGCAGAGGCAAAGATTTTCGAGAAGATGCAGAAGGCGTGATATGGTTCAAAGACCGCTTGTGTGTTCCCAATGTCCAGTCCATTCGGGAGTTGATTCTCAAGGAAGCTCATGAGACAGCCTATTCGATTCACCCTGGCAGTGAGAAGATGTATCAGGATCTGAAGAAGAAATTCTGGTGGTACGGAATGAAGAGGGAAATCGCAGAGCATGTGGCTATGTGCGATAGTTGTCGAAGAATTAAGGCAGAGCACCAGAGACCTGCTGGATTGTTGCAACCGTTGCAGATCCCTCAGTGGAAATGGGATGAAATCGGTATGGATTTCATAGTCGGATTGCCTCGCACTCGAGCCGGCTACGATTCCATTTGGGTAGTAGTGGACCGCTTGACCAAGTCAGCCCACTTCATACCAGTCAAGACCAACTACAGCAGTGCAGTACTGGCAGAGTTGTATATGTCTCGGATCGTTTGTCTTCATGGTGTGCCAAAGAAGATAGTGTCAGACAGAGGAACACAGTTCACCTCTCATTTCTGGCAGCAATTGCATGAAGCTTTGGGCACACATCTGAATTTTAGTTCAGCTTATCATCCGCAGACAGATGGCCAGACCGAAAGGACCAACCAAATTCTTGAAGACATGTTGAGAGCCTGTGCGTTGCAAGATCAGTCCGGATGGGACAAGCGATTGCCTTATGCGGAGTTTTCCTATAACAACAGTTACCAGGCCAGTTTGAAGATGTCACCATTTCAAGCGCTCTATGGAAGGAGTTGCAGAACTCCGTTGCAATGGGATCAGCCTAGAGAAAAGCAAGTGTTTGGGCCAGATATTTTGCTTGAAGCCGAAGAGAACATCAAGATGGTCCGAGAGAATCTAAAGATAGCGCAATCGAGGCAGCGAAGCTATGCAGACACAAGAAGAAGAGAGCTGAGTTTTGAAGTAGGAGACTTTGTCTATCTGAAAGTGTCACCGATCAGGGGAGTCAGAAGGTTCGGAATCAAAGGCAAGCTAGCATCCCGCTACATTGGTCCATACCAAATCCTCTCAAGGCTGGAGAAGTGGCCTATCAGCTCAGTCTGCCAGAGAATTTGTCCGCTGTGCATGATGTCTTTCATGTGTCTCAGTTGAAGAAGTGCTTGCGTGTGCCAGAAGAGCAGTTGCCAGCGGAAGGTCTTGAAGTCCAGGAGGACTTCACCTACGTTGAGAAGCCAGTGCAGATCCTTGAGGTTGCAGACAGAGTCACCCGAAGGAAGACCATCAGAATGTGCAAAGTCAGATGGGATCACCACTCTAAGGAAGAAGCAACGTGGGAGCGTGAAGATGATCTGATGGCTAGATACCCTGAGCTCTTTGCTAGCCAGCCCTGAATCTCGAGGGCGAGATTCTTTTAAGGGGGATAGGTTTGTAACGCCCTGAATTTGGGGGTAGAATTTTTTCTTCTTTTCTCTCACCAAATTCAGGCGTTACTCTTTTCTTTTCTCGTTCTCTCGCTAAACCATGACCATTTCCAAAGTTTTAGCGGGGTTCGGTTTGGAATTCCCGTGTAAAGAAAAACCCTAAATTACTTTATGTTGTTTGATGCACCATGCCGAACTATGCGTTCTTTGATTGCTTAGAAATGTAAGTGCATTCATCTAGGGAGATCGGATTTCGAAAAGGAGAAAAACCTTTTCTTTCTTTTTCTTTTTCTTTCTCTCCCTCCTCCTTTTTCTCTCTCCCGCGTCGTGGGCCGCCCCGGCCGGCCCAGCCGCCCCCCCGCGCGCCCCCTTTTGGGCCCAGCCGCCCCTCCCTCTTCCCCCAAATCTCCCTCTCTCCCTCCCTTTCTTCCATTTTCTCTCTAGCCGCCGCCCCCTGCCCTAGCCGCCGCCCCTGCCCTAGCCGCCGCCCCTGCTCGTCGCCGGTTCGGCCGCCCATCCCCGTCCCCGGTGAGGTCCCCCTCCCCCTCTCCTCCCTTCCCTCTCCCCTCCTCTCCCCCTCCCCGGCCCAACCGCCGCCCGGCTCGGCCGCCCCATGGCCGGCTCGGCCGCCGCCGCCCCTGCGCGCCCTGCCCCGCCCATGGCCGGCTCGGCCGCCCCTGCGCGCCCGCCCGCCCGGCTCGGCCGCCGCCTTGGTCGGCCCAGCCCCCCCCCCCCCCGCCGGTTCGGCCGCCCCAGCCTGGCCGCCCCTGCGCGCCCAGCTCGGCCGCCCCCTGTCCCGCGCCCGCGCCCTGCCCAGCCGCCCCTGCCCCAGGCCGGTTCAACCGCCCCCTTTTTTATTTATTTATTTTATTTTATTTTATTTCTTCATTACTGTTATATATTTTATTTTAGGCAGGTTAATCATTGTTCATGTTATTGAAATAGGAAACTTAATTTAGAATTCCATTACGCTAGTTGATTCATTTAATCAATTGTTTATCCAGTTCAATGTTGATCAACTAAAAATGACTAGGTTTCCATTAGTGCATATAACTAAATTCTTTTGTTAGAACCAATTGTAACTAATCATTAGTGCATAAGCTTTAACCCCCCCCCCCCCCCCCCCCCCCGCGAGACCCTTTCCCGTTTCTTTCTAATCATAATGAATGCGATATCGAATGTCATACTTGATGCATATTTACTTTATTTGTTCCCTTGTATGATGTACTGTTTGTTTCCCAATTTGAATGGATGAATGTATGTATGCTTGCAATCGCATAGAGAACGATCCGGTCGAAAAGCCCGAGGAACTCGCAGGAGAAGCCCCTGAGCAGCAGTCGGTTGGTGGAGGCAAGTGTCCTTTGACCTATCTCTGTCCTATTCATTCTTTAATTCACCTCCCGCATTACACATTTATACCTAAGGATTGACTAGCTTTTGTTATCCATGTCCTTGTTTACCTATTTGGGTCGGATTATTACTGTTTAGCTTCATGCTATTGCTCAACTCTAATCAATGAACATGATGAGATTATATATGATACGCTGTTTTCCCCTCTCTTATTATGATGTTATACTTGTGGCTTTTAAGGGGGCTCGAGCGGTTTCTCGAGTGCCTCTCCGTAAGGACCTGTTCTATGGATGACCGCCCGGGAAAACAGTGCAACCATGAGGGTGGAGTGGGATGCCCTTAGCTGAATAATTAGAGGAACCGGGGTGTAGTCCGCTTAGCCGTCGTGCCGTCAATGGGGCTCGGTGTATGCGGCTCGCTCTGCCAAGGTTGATTTGTCCCTTGGGGAGGAGTGCGGTACATTTAGGAAACCTAACGGGTGACTACAGTCCCGGGGAATCTTTGTAAAGGCTATGTAGTGATGCCCTGCTGGGTCACCTTGGTAGTGATCAATGGAGAGTCATGATCTCCGGGCAGAAAGGGAATCACGGCTTGTGGGTAAAGTGCACAACCTCTGCAGATTGTTTGAAAACTGATATATCAGCCGTGCTCGCGGTTATGAGCGGCCAAGGGAGCTCCAGTGATTAGTGGTACTTGATCAGAGATACTTTGGTACAGGTGGCTATGAGATCGATGGTTTTGGTTATGACCATGGTGTTGGTAAGTGGTATTCTTTCCGTTTGGAAAGGGTACTTTGGGTTAATAACTTGGGTTAACGCTAAAACCTGGCTTTCTACTAGTAAATAATAAACTGACCAACTAAAAGCAACTGCTTGACTTATCCCCACATAAAGCTAGTCCACTATAGCCAAACAGGATACTTGCTGAGTATGTTGATGTGTACTCACTCTTGCTCTACACACCAAACCCCCCCCCTCCAAGTTGTCAGCATTGCAACCACTGCTCAGGAGAAGATGAAGCTGTGGAAGGAGACTTCCAGGAGTTCCAAGACTACGACGAGTTCTAGGTGTGGGTTAGCGGCAACCCCCAGTCGGCTGCCTGTGAAGGCCGCGGTTATCTACGTTTCTTTTCCGCACTTTGATTTAATGTAAGGACTATATGGACGTCTCAGACGTATGATGTAATCAACTATTATTTCCCCTTTTAATACTATTTTGAGCACTGTGTGATGATGTCCATGTTATGTAACTGCTGTGTACGTGAATAACTGATCCTGGCACGTACATGGTTCGCATTCGGTTTGCCTTCTAAAACCGGGTGTGACACTATGTCAACTAGAACATTGTGGACCAGAAATCCCTTGATGACACAAGATATGACCATAGCATCATTGTGAGGGTAATCTTTGAGCTGAAGGTCCTCTTAGGAGAAGGTGATTGGGATGTGAGACCAGTTAGACTTGATGAAGGGTCCTTGCACCCCAACATGCTGCACCCTTCTTTATGCTTCCTTCTTCTGCTTCTTGTTAGCCGGCTCTGAACTTGAACCGCCTGTGATCGGAAGCACCAGCTTCGCAACCAAAGGTGCTGCAGCTTGATTGTTGAACGAAGCCATCGTCTCAACAGTGGAAGTGAGTTCACCGATGGTGGGCGCCAATGTTGGTCATTTGTTCCCAAATGCTATGAATCAAGAACAAAGCAACACAAAATGTTAATAATTAAAGACCTTCGTCCTTCGAAGCTTTATCTCCCTTAGGATATAATGATCTTTAGATGAAGGTTGTGAAGGACATACCTTCATCATCTCAGTATATAATGATTGAAATGGAGATATTAAACATGGAAATAACATAAATAATCATGTAGCATTATCAAAACATTTTTATTATCATGAATGAATATGAACAATATTAAGTTACATTTTATACCTTCGACTTAACTGAAGGTGAAAGCTTGAGAGCGACGTGCGAGAGAATACAAGTCAACGTGAATAGTACGGGGGTACTGTTCACCTATTTATAGGCACGGGACGCAGCCCGGTCAAAATTACATTTATGTCCTTGATGACTAGTTACAATCACAACACAAGTTATCATGGACTGATCGGTCTTTTCCTCTTTAAGTCGGTGCAGCCCTTCGTCTCAAGGCATGTCACTATGCCGAAGCTCCCTGGATCGTAGCTTCGGCGTGTACCTTCGTGCTATGTTTGCTTATATGCCGATCTTTCGAAGGTGTTTCTGCTTAGAGGACCTTCGGCGAAGAAGCAGGCCCCCAACAAAGAGGAAGAAGAAGGCATTCAATATATAATCAAGATGCTAAGGTGATGAGCATAAATCAAAAGAAGGATGATTTGGCTCAACTCAAGTGCTACAAGTGTGATGTTATGGGTCACTTTGCCTCGATGTGTCCCAACAATCTTGAGAAGAAGGCTCAAGCAAATGAGAAGAGGCAAGACAATGTGAAGCAAAATTTGGGTAAAGAAAAGAAGACTCAAACAAAGAGAATACATGTCGGAAAAATGAACACATGGCAAATACATGTCCCCTAGGTAACAATTCTAAGCCTATTTCAATTCATGATAATATTATGCTTAAAAAGGATGGCAATGGTACATCATTTGTTACAATTGCAAAACATCCTACTATTCATACTAAGGCAATGCCTAAGTATGTTGCTCCTAACTTAAGAGGACTCAACTTAGTTTGGGCACCATCAAAACATGGATGATCATGTGTAGGTACTGTGGGTATTGGAGGCTTGATTCAATTATGTTCATTTCATCATTATATGTTGATCAAATATTGAAGATTGATAAGTGAATAATAAGTGAAGTCCAAATTTTATCAAGTACAAGTGCATTTTTTAAGTTGGTTAAATTTATGGATGTTTATTTACAGCATACAGAATTTATCATCAAGTGACAATTAATTGAAGTATTGAAAGTCACTTTTATTGGAAGGCTCTCATAAAGGATAAATTGTTTCAAGTATTTGAGAGACCTAAGTTTGGTTTTGAATTGATCTATAATCATGGAAAGTGAAGGGGTACAAGGATATTTGTTGAGAAATATTTTGGCACTTATTGTGGTACTCCAAGTGGAAGATCAAGACCAAATATGATCAAAATTGAGTTTATCATATAACAGATTGCATAATCTTCTTTCTTACAATATGGAAATCTACATGCTTAAATTGGTTGTAAGTATTTCTTGGCACATTTCAATTTGATTACTCTATTATTGCCATGATTTAGACATAAAGAGAAAAATCTTGTGTTCGTAAATGAATAAGGTGGCATGAAAGAAAACCGAATTCTTAAAGCACTTATAAAAGGGGAAATTTTGTATATGACTAGAGTTGTGGGACTAATGCTTTTATCTAAGTGATTTGTGTAGCTTCACAGCATGAGAATGAGTTTCCAAAATGGACTCTGCAAATTCAACGTATAAAGAAGAAAAATCCAAAACTATGTGATGTATTCTCTCATGTCCATTTGAATTTATTTCTTCTACATTAGACACTCACCTTGATAAGATTTAAAATTTGCCTTTGAACTTAATAAATTTATCATGCTTGTTTAATTTGTTAAAATTAAGCATTGAAGATTAAGGAAAAATTGGTTCATATCATAAGGTTTTCTTGTTTTAGTAACCTACCTGCTTTATATATTCAATGGGTTACAAAAAGACAATTGGTGCTTGTGTTACTAACGACATCTCTTTTTCGTGCTTATTCATGAAAATCAATGAAAAGAGATTGTACTTGTTCAAATTGGTTACTCTTCACTAAAAATTAAGAAAAGGATTGCTAGAGGCAAAGTGGTTCTTAATTGGAGCAATCAAAAGATTGATCGAGAAAGAGAGCAAGCAACACATCCAAAGGCAAACCAAGCAAATATGATGGATGTTTCAAACATGGATTGATTTTGGGAACTCACTCAATGAAATGTCTACGAGGTTCATCTTGCATACTACTTTGTCATTTCATTGAGTATTTTCTAAGTATTTTTGGTTTGACATCAATTCATGATCATTTATACTCAATTCATGAACATTCATGAAAATTACATATCTATGTTTGCTTACTAACTCTTGGTGCATCCATAAAGTTCATAAATGAGAAATGATCCCATTTTGAAATTCAACTATTGAGAAATCAATAGCTAGTTCGAGTAGTGCAAGTTACAAGTCTCAGACTGTCTAGTCCTAGGCCGTGGACTGTCCGGACTCCCAGGTCACGGACTGTCTGGGTTATGACTGCAAACTGTCCAAGGTTAAGTCACGGACTGTTCGATCCTCCATTGTGGACCGTCTGTGCCAAGCAATCTGGAACAAACCGAGAGTTAGCTGAATATTTTGGATTTTTATATTCATTTCAAAGTCTCGCATCAACTCTATCTTATGCTCCAAGGGAGAACGATGGTCCCCATAAAAGGGAAGAAATATTGGAAGAATCTACATTTGTTTGGACAAATGTTTCAACAAGTGGTATCACCCTTACAAGTGATATTCCTATATTTGATGCAAACTCATATATAGTTCTCTCACATATAAGTGGTATTAAAAAAATGCAAGCCAACCATCACTTTAAAATAGTGAACTTGGTCACAGATAATTCTCAAATGTCATAGGGTGAAGAATGGATTTCTTATTGACAATTGGTCTTGACGAAGCTATTCAATTGGACTTCACATTGCTGTTGGAGAGTAATAATGAAAGATTTTTTTACTATCCTCTACTCCAACATAGCAAAGGTATCATTGTAATGTGCATGATCATATCATCCCCTACTAGTATGTGGTTGGTGCATATAGTACATACTTAATAGGATCATGCATATTAAATGAAAGATTTAAATTCATGTTCTACCGCTATTGATTGTTTTGGTTGATTAAAGCTAATGGTACCATATGAGTTTGTTCATGAGCTAAGTGAACCTATGTACTTGATCTATTTTGGATTGCAACAAACTACAAGTACAACCTCAATAAGATAACCGCTTAATGCATGTGAAAAAGCTTAGAGAGTGTTCAAACCAGACTTGGAAGCTGAAGCATATCTATTTGGTTCAAGTCACATATTGAGAAGCTCATGAAGATGGCTAGTGTTTAAAAAGAAGATAACAATGCAAATGGATATAAAAACCTACAAGTGGCATCAATATCTACAAAGAAGTATCTAGACCAATATTATTCTATCAAATGGTATTCACAAAGTGGAATTGGTATCGTACAATTTGTACAAGACTTCAGGTCATCCTCATCTTTAAGTGACCATTGTCTCAAGAAAGCAACTCTCAAATTCAATAAGTTCATGCAAATGGTGTCAAGTATTTTATCATATATATGGTGACCATAAAAAATTTATTGAGTATTTTCAAGCTGGTATAAAATTCACAAGTACATTTTCCCAGAGCCTTGGAACAACCCTTTTATGGTAATTAATGACAAAGGGGGAGAAGTTGGAATAAAGATATGCAAATGTGCAAGTTGGAACATAGATATGGAAATATGCACAAGAGAAAATTGGACATGAACTCGCGGGGAGCAGTTTAGGAAGCCCTAGCGTATGTGAGACCCTGTTTAGTTTTGGTAATTGATTGACAACTTAGGTGGACTAATAAATGTTTATGTTGAGATACGCAGGTTATTAGTCCACATGTACTCTAGTGGGAGCAATTTGGGCCATGATAGTGATGTGGCTTGGTGATATTGATATGCTCATCTAGTATGATAAAGGAGCTCATTGCATATGAAAATAAGACATGGTGTCATGTGGCTATATGGAGAAGACCAAGAGACATGGCTTGGCTTCGATGGATCGAGTTGCTAGTGTGAAGGGGCAAGTAAGAGGCTCGTGTGTGAGGGACCGCGTGGCGGTGAAGCAAGGCCATGGACTTGGCATCGATGGACATAATGCAATGGTGAAGAGAAAGCTATTTTGAGATTGATACACTAAGAAGGTCATGTGATGACATTGAGTGGATCATATCATTATAGAGATATCAAGCCAAGTGGCTTGATGATGATGATGGAGGAACTTCATGCTATGGACAAATGGTAAAAAGTAGCATGGTTGGTTACACTTATTGATAACCATTGTTCATCATTTGGGGTGATGGAATTGAATGCTCAAGGCAAAGGTATAACAATAGGTTTTTTACTGGTCCAGATGTGCTTAGAGGTTGATAATTGATCGGGTTAGTAGGCTAGATAGTCGTACTATCAAGATGGGGCAATTATCTTACTTGACATGTCTTTAGTGCCTCATTGCTCATATAGTTGGTGCATTTGCATGAGGGCTAACAACGCTTTGGTTTGTGAAAGAAAAACTTATTCAAAAGCGATTTTGAATATGGATAAACTGAGGTACTGCAGACCATCCAGGCTAGCATGGCAGATTCTCCGCAGGTCTAACTTGAGGTGATGTGCAGAAACTTGGAGTTTCTATGTTTCGCAAAGTTTTTGTACTATGGACCGTCTGGTCCCAGGTGGTGGATCGTCCATAGTTGAAGGACTAGTGTTTGGACAGAACTCGGGCAGTTCTATTTTGGTTTTCATTTTTGAACTATGGACCGTCTGAGGCCTGAGTGCGGACTGTCCATAGTACAAATATTTTGTATTGTGGATTGTCCAGGGTCCAAGTGCAGACTGTCCGCAGTACAAATTTTAGCAAACGTGTAGAGTGAGCAAAACTTCGTTTGGCTCGGTTTAATGTACTGGGGACTATCCGGCCTTGAGGGGCAGATCGTCTGCAAGTCATTTTTTAATACTTTGACATTTTTATAGCCGTTGGGATTCTTGTGCAGACGGTGTAGGCTTGAATTGCAGATCATCCACGTGTGCGCAGAAAAGGGGGCAATTGGCCCATAACGGCTAGTTTTGAAGAGGGGGCTATATATACTAGTGTTGCCTAGGTTGAAAAGGTTAAGGAAGCCATTTGGAACACTTGTGAGCATATTGGAGCCTTTCCTCTCCCTCTCTCTCACTCATATTGGTTGGGATTGCATTCTAGTGAGATTGAGAGCCATGTAGTGTATTGCATCAAGTTGTTGACCTTTGAGGCACTACGGAGATCATCAAGTGAGGCCGTTGGCTTGTTACTCTTGGAGGTTTCTGCCTCCTAAACAATTTGGAGGTGGTTCCCCATGAACCCTTCAAAAAGATTGTGAAGAGGTCGTGGTGGTGATTGTGAGAGGCATTGTGCATTCAAAATCAACTCTAGTGGAATCGAGGTTTGAGGGTTCATTGACCAATCCGACTCAAGAGATCAAGTGGAGACTTGATAGAGGAGCATTTGGGTGCTTTGAGTCTACCTCAATGTGGACTAGGGGTGACCGGCATGTCGTCGACACCATGGGAAAAATCATTGTGTCAATTGTCATCATCTCCCCGTTGATTTGCAACTTTCCTCACTAGCTTGTATTTACTTGTTCATATACTTATGCTAGTGAGTATTTGTTACTCTTGTATGCTCTTGTATATCTAGTCGTACTTGTTGTAAAATAGTTACTCATTGTTAGCTTGTGTAGCTAATCCGTTTTGCTTAGCTTGTGTAGCTAAGTAGTTATTTCTCTCTCGTTGTGCTTGTGTAGTGCAACTAGTGAGTTTTGCTAGTAATGCTTTTGCTTTGTGTGCTTTGCTTACTAGTATGTTTAGGAGCTCTCTGTGTGCTTATGATTATAGTTGCATGAGTTTGTATGACCTTGCTAACTATATTTGTGTGGGAGAGTTCTTTCACTAACTTGGCACCTTAGTTGCTTCAATTAGGATCTTTTATCATGTGCTTGTTATAGTTAGAGGGGTGTAGTCTTGGCTAGACCAAAATAGTATTAATTCCACATTTATTTTAGTTAGCTAACATAATTAGTTTTAGAAAGGACTATTCACCCCCTTTACTCCGCCATCTTGACCCCACAACGTGGCAGCTCTATAAATGCCGATGTCAATAGTAGCAAGATAGGTTTCCATACAAAATTTCCAAAAAGGAAAATCGTCTCCCTCACATATGGGAGGAGGTCCATCCCCACCAGACATCTTTAACTTAACCAATGATACCAATTGGAAGGATCACGATTCCTAAGAGGGGGTGTATTATGATTTTCTAAAATTTTCTTGTAGTAATTAAACCATAATTGTAATCTCAACTTCACCCTAGTGCCTAATGTGTTCACAAAGAGATAAGAGCACAAAAACCATAACCTATATTATCATGGCAATTCTTGAAATATAAATACAAAAGTAAATTTCTCAAATGTAATTGCAAAAATTAAGAGCAAGGGTTAAGATGACACCTCAAATTTTTCCTAAGGTATCAAAGAGTTGACACTCTCTATTAGTCCTCGTTGGAGCACCCACACAAGGGTATGCCCCTAGTCTGTGCAAGGACTAATTGCTCTCTATGAGATGGTTTTCTCCATTCTGGCATGGTAAATCACTCACAACCATGTACAACACCCAAGTCGGTCACCCACAACCTCTTTAGGTGATCACCGCACCCCAATCGCCACCGAGTCATCAAGGTGTAGCCGATTACCAAGAGTAACAAGCACTAGACTCTCACTTGACCATGACAAGCCTAATATGGGTGGTGGATGCACACAAGTATCATTCTATGCACTAATGAGGTTGCTAATGATAAGATCAACACTTCTCTAATCTCCTCACTATGCAAAGGATCTTCCTGTCACACCCGGATTTTAGGGGTCCGAAACTCGGGCGTGAATCAAATGTGTGCTGGGATCAAGTATCACACATATAATGACTCATGGTACAGAAACAAATGTCACATCATTACTATATAATAGGAGTTCCATACAAAATAGTTAAATAAATACATCATACAAAGACATCAATCCAGCAACCATAGTTGATTGGGAGACGACGCCCTAGACCACTCATGAACTCATCACATCATCCTTCAAGCGCCTCATCTAGTGCTACCTGTTCTTGACCTAGGGGATGTGAGTACAACAAGGGTGAGCTCACATACGTTCATCGCTCAACAAGTTGTGGGGAATAATGTGCATGAACTCACCAAAGGTGGGAGCTCATGTGAAGTGTAAGGCTTACCAAAGGAGATGGTTAAAGTTGAGCATTGCTTTTAAAGTTGGTCAAAATTTTATTAGCAGTTACTAAGTATAAGTAGATACCAACCGAAATAAGTAAGAGATCAAAATTAATAACAACAACCACAATGGAATGCATATGACAAATTAAGTTTAGTTCCATAAATTACTCATATGAGCGTCTGAGCTACTGATGACTGTGGGCACGGCTGATATACCAGTTTTACACTCTGCAGAGATTGCACATCTTTACCCACAAGTCGTGTTACCCATTTGCCAAGGGATCACGACTTCCCATTCATCTTTGCCAAGGAGACGAAGCAGGGTAGCACTATGAGGCCTTTACAAAGTTCCACTAGCTTCAGAAAACCCGCTACGGTTTCTGAGAAGGGCAATATAGGAATCCCTCGCCCGAAAAGCCATCGTAGCATGATCGACCCGAGAGCCTCCCTATACGCATCTGCTCTACCGCCCTTGCCCCTTCAGGTAAGGTAGTCCTCCACTAGCTTTCCTGATTAGTCAGCCAAGGGCGTCCCATACCACCCTTGTGGTAGCACTGTTTTCCCAGGTGGTTCTCCATGTTCCATTTAACATAATGATCTTATCATGAACAATAATTAAAACATCAACAACATTGGAACATGATCATAATATAACATTAATTTTCCAAAACCAGGTGTAGGATAAACAACACTAGGGAAACCTATTAGGTCCCATCAAATTAACCTGAGCATGTCACAGTGATTAACAAGAATATTATTGGGTAAAGAAGAGTGATCAAGGGCACAACTTGCCTAAGACTCAAGATCTCCAGGTACCAGCTTGGTCTTCAAGTGACTCGTAACCTCACTGCTATTCGTAACAATACAAACAGACATGTCATAGGCAAAATTAACATCACACCCAAACATAAGAACAAACTGCATAATGACGATCTACACATTGCGATGAGATCCTAGGTTCGAGAATCACTAAATTCGGAGTTACGGTTAACGAGTTATGATTTTTTGAAGATTTAAGTGTTTGGTGTAGAGTAAATGAAGTGCATAATTTTAACCTATAGTTCATGGTACAACAGGGTTACCAGATGATAAAAAATATTAATATGAATCTAATGCATCTGGAATGGATCAAAAAGGAGTTAAAATGAATTAAATATGAATTAAATAATATTTTGGAATTATAAAATGAATCTCTACTACTTATTAAGGCTGCAAGAGTAGTCTGCCATTCCGTGTTCTGCCATTACCATTCCTTGTTCTGCCTTTCTCATTCCCTCCTCCCAACACAGCCCATTCCCATGTTCTGCCACCATTCTATATTCTATTATTCTTATTCCTTGTTCTGTCTTTCCCATTCCCCCTCCCCGCGAAGCCCATTCCCATTCCCCTGTACAGCCCACGTCTATGCTAAAATTAAAAAAACACACATGGCCCCAAGGGGATTCGAACCCGCGACCTATCAAACAAATGCCAGCAGTAGCTACTGCTACACCACATATGTGTTTATGTCTATATCTATGATAGGAAACACATCTAATACATCTCTCCCTAAGCCCACCTGCTACCCTTGCACAATGCGTAGTAGTAGATAAGTATCACCGAGATTCTTAAATTATATATTTGGATGGAGGGAGTAGTATTTAAAGAAGAGTCTTGCATGCAATTTCTTTTGTTTGAATAATGTTTTCAACTTAAATTCCTTTTTTGCATGCGTGACATTTATTCTTCGTAATATTTTTTCCATGGACCTGACTTGTAAGTCATTTTCATAAACCAACGCCAAGCATGGTTACTTGGAAACCCCAAACAAACACCATTAGCAAGAGGCACTCGCGTTGGTGTCGCTCATTGACGACGAGAAGAAGCTTAGCGACTGCCAGTTTGACTTCTAGAAGCAGTCCTATGTGGCCTCATGCACCGCTATGTACGACAAGCTCCGGCGCAGCTGTCGGTTGGATGCGGTGCAGAGCGGCTGCCCCGCGCTGTCCATCGTCAAAAAGTGAGACCTCATGGTCGTCGCCAATGTCGGCGACTCTCTGGTTGTTCTGGGCACCGCATCCGACGATGACGCCATCACGCCGTCCAGCTCATCGTCCACCTGAAGCCCAACCTGCCACATAAGTCGCTACTAACCAACCTGAAGCCTGGTGCTTCATTAAGAGTCTAACAACTCGAAGTGATGTCGGGAGAACACACCAAGAGGGAGATGGTCACCGACGATAAACCCGAAGGGTCGAGAAGGAAGAACAATGAACGGACTCCGTCAAGAGAGTCCGACGACAAGTACAAGGAGGAATCCGCTTCCTCCATCAAGTCACATATGAAGGGTGACAAGAAGAAAAAGAAAATGAAGAAGGTGGTCTACTACGAGACCGACTCTTCATCACCTTCCACATCCGGCGTCGAGTCTACTACTTCGGAGCGCCAAGAGCGCAAGAAGTATAGTAAGATGCCTCTACCCTATCCTCGCATTCCTAAACATGCTCCTTTACTTTCAATACCCCTAGGCAAACCACCGTATTTTGATGCTGAGGATTATTGTATGTGGAGTGATAAAACGAGGCACCATCTAACCTCACTCCACGAAAGCATATGGGACATTATTGAGTTTGGAGTGCAGGCACAGCAGGTGGGCAATGAGGACTACGACTCCGATGAGGCCACCCAAATAAGGCATTTTAATTCCCAAGCAACTTCTATACTCCTCGCCTCCTTGTGTCGAGAGGAGTATAATAAGGTGCAGGGGTTGAAAAATGCCAAAGAAATTTGGAATGTCCTCAAGACGGCGCACGAAGGAGATGAGGTGACCAAGATCACCAAGCGCGAGATGATCGAGGGAGAGCTCGGTCGATTCGTCCTCAACAAAGGAGAGGAGCCACAAGCAATATACAACCGGCTCAAAATAATGGTCAACCAAGTGCGCAACCTCGGGAGCACCAAGTGGGATGACCATGAAATGGTCAAGGTTATTCTTAGATCTCTTGTTTTTCGTAATCCCACTCAAGTGCAACTAATCTGTGGAGATCCACGATATAAACAGATGTCTCCTGAGGAAGTAATTGACAAGTTTGTGAGGTTTGAACTAATGATCAAAAACTCCAAACACATTGTCAACTTGGAGCAAGGCGCCACCTCCACACCCAAGGTTTAACCTATTGCATTCAAAGCAACAGAAGAGAAGAAGGAAGAGTCTACACCAAGTAGACTCCCATCGATGCCTCCAAACTCGACAATGAGGAGATGGCTCTTATCATTAAGAACTTTTGGCAAATCCTCAAACAAAGGAAGGGGAAGGACTACAAACCCCGTTCCAAGAGGGTGTTCTATAGGTGTGGTAAGTCCGGTCACTTTATTGCAAAATGTTCATATACAAGTGACAGTGACAGGGACGACGACAAGAAAGGGAAGAAGAAGATGGAGAAGAAAAGATACTACAAGAAGAAGGGTGGTGAGGCGCATGTGGGGTGGGAATGGGACTCTGACGAGAGCTCCACCGACTCCTCCTCCGACGAGGACGCCGCCAACATCGCCATCAATAAGGGCCTTCTCTTTCCCAACGTCGGCCACAAATGCCTCATGGCTAAGGATGGCAAAAAGAAGAAGGTACATTCTAGAGATACCCCCAAATATACTACTTCTGATGATGATGGTAGCTCTAGTGATAATGAAGATGATTTAACTTCTCTTTTTGCAAACCTAACCAAGGATCAAAAGAGAAAGATAAATGAATTGATAGAAACCATTAACTAGAAGAATGATCTCTTGGAATGCCAAGAGGACTTACTCGTTAAGGAAAATAAAAAATTTGTTAAGATGAAAAATGCTTATGCTCTGTGAATGATCACCTTGCCATGATTAAAGAACAAAATGATCACATAGACAAATTAAATGCTAAAATTGCCGAGCATGAGTTAGATAATGAAAAAATTAAATTTTCTCATAGCATGCTTTGTAATGGGAGACGCCCTGGCATTAAGGATGGCATTGGCTTCCAACAAGGGAGCCAAAGAAACATCAAGCTTAATGACCCCAAAAACAGACTCTCTAATTTTGTTAAAGATAAGGCTCCCATGGTTCAGGATAGAGAGGGTTACATTTTATATCCTGAGAACTATCCTGAGCATAAAATTAGGAAAATTCATGCTAGAAAATCTCATACTGTTTCTCATCATGCTTACATGTATAGTAATGAGGTTTCTAGCTCTAGGCATTCAACTCATATCAAAATGCCTAAAAAGAAATTTGTCAATGCATCAAATGAACATAGCATTTCATTTAAGACTTTTGATGCATCTTTTGTGCTAACTAACAAATCAGACAAAGTAGTTGTCAAATATATTGGGGTAAACACAAGAGTCCCAAGACTTGTGTTTGGGTACCCAAGGTGCTTGTTTCTAATGTCAAAGGACCCAAGACCGTTTGGGTACCTAAGAACAAGGCCTAAATTTGTTTTGTAGGTTTATGCATCCGGTGGACAAGCTGGATAATTGGTAGCGGGTGCACAAACCACATGACAGGGGAGAAAAGGATGTTCTCCTCATATGAGAAAAATGATGATCCCTAAAGAGCGATTACATTCGGGGATGGAAATCAAGGTTTGATCAAAGGTTTGGGAAAAAATGCTATATCTCCTAACCATTCCATTTCCAATGTTTTTCTTGTAGATTCTTTAGATTACAACTTGCTTTCTGTTTTTCAAATGTAAAATGGGCTACAACTGTCTCTTTACTGATGTTGGTGTTACTGTCTTTAGAAGAAGTGATGATTCAATAGCTTTTA
Organism: Zea luxurians; assembly: GCA_029449295.1. NCBI lineage: Eukaryota > Viridiplantae > Streptophyta > Magnoliopsida > Poales > Poaceae > Zea > Zea luxurians. Next base: position 60,985,619 of record JAOPSE010000011.1, on the reverse strand, counting down.
ATGGAGTGTTAGATGGCCAGCTATACTTAGTTGATTTTAACAATAACAATGCTGAACTAGACACTTGCTTAATTGCTAAGACTAATATGGGCTGGCTCTGGCATAGCCGGCTTACCCATGTTGGAATGAAGAATCTTCACAAGCTTCTAAAGGGAGAACACATTTTAGGACTAACAAATGTTCATTTTGAGAAAGATAGGATTTGTAGCGCATGTCAAGCAGGGAAACAAGTTGGAGCTCATCATCCTCACAAGAACGTCATAACGACCGACATGCCGCTTGAACTACTCCACATGGATCTATTCGACCCGTTCGCTTACATAAGCATCAGCGTGAGTAAGTACTGTCTTGTTATTATGGATGATTATTCTCGCTTCACTTGGGTATTCTTTTTGCAGGAAAAATCTCAAACCCAATAGACCTTAAAGAGATTCTTAAGATGGGCTCAAAATGAGTTCAGATTGAGAATCAAAAAATTAGAAGCGACAATGGAACAGAGTTCAAGAACTCTCAAATTGAAGGATTTCTTGAGGAGGAGGGCATCAAGCATGAGTTCTCTTCTCCCTACACACCTCAACAAAATGGTGTAGTGGAGAGGAAGAATAGAACTCTTTTGGATATGGCAAGGACCATGCTTGATGAGTACAAGACTCCGGATCGGTTTTGGGCGGAAGCAATTAACATCGCTTTCTACTCCATCAACTGACTCTACCTTCACTGAATCCACAAGAAAACATCATATGAACTCCTCACTGGTAAAAAGCCCAATGTTTCATATTTTAGAGTTTTTGGGAGCAAATGCTTTATTCTTATTAAGAGAGGTAGAAATTCCAACTCCTAAAGGAGTAGAAGGCTTTTTACTTGGTTATGACACAAACACAAGGGCATATAGAGTCTTCAACAAGTCCACTGGATTAGTTGAAGTTTCTTCTAACATTGTGTTTGATGAGACTAATCGTTCTCAAGTAGAGCAAGTTGATCTTGATGAACTGGATGATGAAAAGGCTTCGTGCGTCGCGCTAAGGAACATGTCCATTAGGGATGTATGTCCAAAGGAATCTGAAGAGTCTCCACAAGCACAAGATCAACCATCATCTTCCATACAAGCATCTCCACCAATTCAAGATGAGGAATTGGCTCAAGAGGATGAGGATCAAGATCAAGACGATGAGCCACCTTAAGAGGAGGACATTGATCAAGGGGGAGATGAAGATGATCAAGACAAGGAAGATAATCAAGAGATTCGGGATCAAAGACCACCACACCCAAGAGTTCACCAAGCAATTCAAAGAGATCACCCCATCAACACCATACTTGGTGACATCCACAAGGGGGTAACCACTAGATCTCGAGTTACTCATTTTTGTGAACATTACTCTTTTATGTCTTCTATTGAGCCATACAGGGTAGAGGATGCACTAAGAGATCCGGATTGGGTGGTGTCAATGCAAGAGGAGCTCAACAACTTCATGAGGAATGAGGTATGGCATTTAGTTCCACGTCCTAACCAAAATGTTGTTGGTACCAAGTGGGTATTCCGCAACAAACAAGATGAGCATGGTGTGGTGACTAGGAACAAAGCCTGAGTTGTTGCCAAGGGATATTCACAAGTCGAAGGTTTGGATTTTGATGAAACCTATGCACCCGTAGCTAGGCTTGAGTCAATTCATATATTACTTGCCTATGCTACTTACCATGGCTTCAAGTTATATCAAATGGATGTGAAGAGTGCCTTCCTCAATGGTCCTATCAAGGAAGAGGTGTATGTTGAGAATCCTTCCGGCTTTGAAGATAGTGAGTATCCTTCTCATGTTTACAAGCTCTCAAAGGCGCTTTTATGGGCTCAAACAAGCCCCAAGAGCATGGTATGAATGCCTGAGAGACTTATTTATATGCCAAATTTATGTTGATGATATTATATTTGGGTCTACTAACAAGTCCTCTTGTGAAGAGTTTAGTAGGATTATGATACAAAAAATTCGAGATGTCTATGATAGGGGAGTTGAAGTATTTCCTTGGATTTCAAATCAAGAAACTCCAAGAGGGCAACTTCATCTACCAAACTAAGTACATTCAACACATACTCAAGAAGTTTGGAATGAAGAATGCCAAACCCATCAAGACACCCATGGGAACAAATGGACATCTCGACCTCGACACGGGAGGTAAATCCGTAGACACCCATGATAGGTTCTTTACTCTATTTATGTGCTTCACGACCGAATATTATGCTTTCTGTATGCATGTGTGTAAGGTTCCAGGCAAATCCTAAGGAAGTTCATCTTAGGGCCGTGAAAAGAATCATGAGATATTTAGTTTACACTCCTAAGTTTGGGCTATGGTACCCCAAGGGATCTACCTTTGAACTAATTGGGTATTCCGATGCCGATTATGCTAGATGTAAAATTGACAGGAAGAGCACATCAGGGACTTGTCAGTTTTTGGGAAGATCACTGATGTCTTGGCCTTCAAAGAAACAAAACTCAGTAGCTCTATCCACTGCCGAAGCCGAGTATATTGCTGCAGGACATTGTTGTGCATAATTACTCTAGATGAGGCAAACCCTTAGGGACTATGGCTACAAGTTGAGCAAAGTCCCTCATCTATGTGATAATAAGAGTGCAATCCGCATGGCAGATAATCCCGTTGAACATAGCCGCACTAAGCACATAGACATCTGATATCACTTTTTGAGAGATCACCAACAAAAGGGGATATCGAAATTGCTTATGTTAGCACCCACAACCAATTAGCCAATATTTTACCAAGCCCCTGGATGAAAAGACTTTTAGCAAGCTTAGGAATGAGCTAAACATCTTAGATTCTCGAAACTTTGATTGAAACATTGCACACATTGCTCATTTATATACCTTTGATCATGTCTCTTTCATTTGGTACAAATACATATTTCTTATTCTTCTTGTGCCAAGGCTAAGACTAATATACTTCCATGAGTATCTCTATGATTATGACTTAGATTGAAAGGGAAATTGAGTATTCTGTAAAGGCAAGGCTTCTACTCCAACTATGTCGGTATCATTTATCCTTTGCCTTACTCGTAAACTTCCAATTAGTATGAACTTTCACTCATATCCTTTATTTTCCAAAGGGGAAGAAAAAGGACCCCAAGGGGGAGAATTTAAAGGCCTCTCAAGGTTCTTCGTTTTTGGCGATTAATGCCAAAGGGGGAGAATTTATAGGCCCAAAGCAAACGAACTGCAAACGGACCGCACCACCACCCTGTTTTCAAATTTTCAAAAACTATTTCACAAAAGGAAGAAATTATTTCAACTAGTATCTGTTTTACAAAGGGGAAGAAATCATTTCAATTGCAAAAACCCTCTTGACAACTAATGGGAGAATTTCTTCAGGGGGAGCTTTTATTTAGCCAAAGGAAAAGCATTCGAAATAGGGGAGAATTTTCAAAATCTTGAAAATGCTTTTTGGAAATAATATTCGTAGACCTTCTGGCTATTTGCAAAAGAATTTGAAAAGACTCTTCCAAGATATTTGCAAAAACAACCTAAGTGGTGCAAATGTGGTCCAAAATGTTATAATAGAAGAAAGCAATCACATTTACTTAGACATATATATAAATTCTTTCAATTGGTTTAACTCAAAGTAACTTATGCACATCTATCAAAATTGCAAACTAGTTACATTTCTCACTTTATATTTGCTTTGGTTTGTGTTGGCATCAATCACCAAAAAGGGGGAGATTGAAAGGGAAATGGGCTTAAAACATTTCCTATAATCGATTTTGGTGTATGACGTCCATCACAAACCACATGGACTAATTAGTTTGCCTAGTTGTCATTTATCTCAAGTGCATAAAGTTCAACATAAATTAAGAAATAAATTCAGTTGGGGACTCAACCAAGTTTGGAGCAATGACTAGCAATGGTACTGCTAGTGGCGCACTGGACACTGTCCATTGCCCAGGCCAAGCGCTTCGCGAACTGGCCACTCTCGGGTTTACTGAGGGACACTCTGCTATAATTCATCTAACTGTACAGTGGTGATAAACAAAATCAAAATATTATTAGATCAAAGAATCTGATCAAGGACACAACTTGCCTTTTTGTGCAACATCAATCACTTCTCCATGTTCGACTTCAGGTTCATCATAACCTCGCTTCGACTCGTAGCAATACATACAAATAAGCAAATAATGAATACAATAACATTACACCAAACATAGAATCAAACTACATAGGGATCTAACAGATATCACGTTGCAACAAATCCATAGGTTCGGGAACCACTAAAGTCGAAGTTAAAATGAAGAACTTATGGATAAAACGATATTTTAGGCATAATAAATCTAATAGATGGGATCTAACAAATATCATGTTTAAACTAAGCAAGTGTTGAATCCAAACATTTGAGTTGGTATTAATCACTTTAACAATTATTTATAAAAACACAGATTATAAATTAGTTTTACTAAAAAAGCCATTTAATAATCGTAGGTTAAACAATTAATTAAAATATGTGTCATAACTAAAACAATATTATTACTACGTAGGCAAAATTAATACGAATCTAACACCATTTGAATAGAATAAATCAGACGTCTAATGTAAAATATATCATATGTTAGTAAATTAGTATGGTTGCACAGAAATAGGTGACATGACACGATTTGATTGGTTAGATCAGGGTCACATGAAGAATTACGAGGTAAATAGACGTAATATATGGGATCCAGGTGTGGCCATATTTTACCTTCATTATTCCTTTCATTGAAACTAGACAAGAAGTGTGGCGGAACCGCCCGAATTATTCCAACTTAAGTGCCAAAGTCTCGCCTTAGAGGCAACGACACACCGTCAGTCCTTCGGATCGAGTCCGACAAGGGCACTAATAGGATCAAGTACCACATACTTACTCGAAGCTCAGGCACAGAGAAAATACAATAAAGCATAAAACCATAAATTAAAAGAGTACTTAATGTTATTACATCACCATCGGAGTTCTGCAAAAGTAGTAACCATTGCTCTTGATGCAGTGGAAATTAACTAACGGTGAAATAAAGGGAGGATAGGGAAGCCTGGCCCATCACTCCTCATACTCCTCTTCTACTGAGGTAGGGTCCCACTCGATGGTCCAGCCCGGTGGCAGGGTGGACGGCCAAGTCACTCCAGCAACCATGTCCTCCAGAGAACCTATAAAAAATTATGCCACAAGCAAGGATGAGTATACTAATACTCAGCTAGACTTACCCGGTGTGAGGAGTCTACTCCTCTACATCAAGACATGCAGCTGTTTGGCTGAGGGGTTTGGTTTGCCAAAAGCAATAGCTGAGTCTAAAATCATGTTTTAGCTTTTCAAGTTTTAGTATGACCCCTTTTCACTAGATGTATACCTAGCTATTCATACATGGTATCAAACATTTTTATCAATCAACATCCTTTGCCAGTCACCTCATTTCCACTTATTACTCAATGTAGCAGCATGGATCAAGCAGTCTCATTAGCTGCGAGAAGCAGACGATTCGAATCGAGTTTTTAAACCTTGCAAGGTAAACCTAAACACACGACGTGGCGAGGCACTCCATCCCCACACATATCAACCGTCCCCATCGATTTCCCGTCAAAAGAAAGAGGCCCACCGCCTTGGCGTACAATGCCTCACTGACCTCGACTGCCGTCGTGCAGTGACCTCACTTGTACCCACCATAACCGGAATGGGAGACCACGTCTCAGGTCGTGTGGGGAGATCAATCCGCGGGCAGGTTCACTCGGGTACTAGGCTACCAATTTACCATATTTCTCGGCATGTGCTTAGTACGTTCAAACGCTTGACACACGGTACCACACCTTAATCCTTATTTCAATTTTTCCATCTCGTAGACAACGCATCCCCATGGATCGTTGTCCATAGACCATCATCATTCCGATATGAAAATGGATACAACCAATTCCTGACCTCACGTAGAGTGCTAGAATAATCACTCGACTTCTACCGAGATCCCTAATTAGTAAAGCAGCTACTCGACCTAGCATACTAGTATCCATCTCAAAAGGAATCCTGAGTTCATGCAACTAGGGTTTCAGACAACTCCTACACTTAAGTGCATAGTATAAGCCTACAAGCATTAAGTGCAGTAAAATAGCATATATAACAGTTATGCATAAAACCGGGGCTTGCCTTCAACAGTTGGGGCAGGCAGATCCTCAGTAGCAGGCTCTGGTGCTGGCTCCTGGACTACCTCCTGAGCAACTCCTTGCTCCGGAATTAGCACGTACTCTCCATCAGCGAGATTATAATCTATCGAATGCAATGAATAAGATACATGTATGTTAATGATATGCAAATTTAGTAAGCACGAAGTATGGTGAAATGATATTAAGGTAGTGGTAAACTAGGGTTTCTTTATCACACGATGCTCTAAGTTTTTTATACTTGATTGGTTGAGGTTTTGAGTGGAATCAAGATTTTTGGATTTCCTTCATGGTTTTAGTGGTACTCAGGGAGGTTTGGTTGTAGGGGTGTGGGTACCATTCTTCATCTCCACTAATTCTCCTTTTCATTTTCTACTTATGCTTTTAAGGTAGGCTTGAACTACCATGATGTTTAGAAATTTCCAAATATTCTATTAAAATTACAGTGGGTTAATATTGATCATTGTAGTTTGTTCTACAAATTTGAGGTCAAGAATAATTAGGATGAACTCTAGGCAAAAATAACAAAAGTGTGGGTGGATGGTCACTTTGCACTACAGCTCTGATTTAGGTGGGTGCTCTGCACTAAAAATGATTTTTGCTAACATCTATGGGTAATGATCAATATTTTTGTAATAGATATAACAGGTCTCTGTGCCAAAAATCACAGAAAGTGATTTAATGGTTATTTAGTTGTGATTTTCTAAAGTTTAATGTCAAAAAGGCACTTATATCTAACTTATCATTTGAAAAATATCAAACAACAGAACTTGTATTTTTCCTAGATTCATACTAGCATATCAGTAGTTATCCCTAGGGTTGGGGTGGTTCCTCCTTAGGGTTATTTTTCTAGGATTTTTCTAAGCTCTTACTATTTTTATTAAATAAAATGTGGTGCATTTTCTTTGTACTAACAGAGGGTTCAACATAATTTTCTTATGAACTATATCACCTAAGCAAGCTAGGAAAAATGTGGTTGCCCTCTGGTTCTTATTTTAAATTCCCTTTTTCATTTTCTTAAAGTTTGGGCCAATACAAGTTTTAATGGTTAATCCCTCTTTAACCTAGTATACTGGGGAGTTTAACATTTTTAAATAGTGTAGTTATTAGCTAAGGACATCTCCAATTTTTCTCAACCTTAGTCCTAAAGTATTTTATTTTTCCTCTGTTTATTTAGTTTTGGGCAGTTTGCTTATTTAATATAAAACTCTAAAAAGTATTATAGGAAATAGGGTGTTTATTATTTTTGCTGAATAGATCATAATATTGAGGACCTAGCAAAATTGGTTTGACCAAATTTGGTTGAATCAAACTCAAGTTATGAATTTTTTTATGTTCTTTACTTATTTAAAAAGAATAAATCTTAAAGGTTTAAGAAAAACAACTTTGCGCCAGGACCCCTAGGGTTTTCCTTAACCAAAATCTTAAATCCGTGCCCCTAGGAACTATTCACCAGAGTCACTGACATTTCTAATAACCCCCTCTGGCTTTTCCCTCTCTTAACCCGAGCACCCTCCTTGCCGGAACAGTAGCCGCAGAGGGGAAAAACGGTGGCGCGGCTTACCAGCGGTGGGAGAGGTCCGGTGGAGGGCTGGGTGAGGTCTGGGAGCTCCTAGCGGTCACGTCGAGGGGCGGATCACTGGTGGTGATGTCCGGAATAGGGCTGGGTTGGCTTTATAGCCACGGGCGCGGGCGTGGGCGTGGGGTTAGCGCGGCGCGGCGCGCGCGGGCGCGGGGTCGAGCGTCGGGGCGTGCTCTAGCGTTGCCAGGGCATGTCGAACACGTGGCCGTTGCATTCTGCCCAAGTTCTTGCGCCTGCTGAGCAGCCAAACGTGGGAATCTTGCCATATGACTTGTGTAAGATTTCTTTCCTACACCTAGAGCTATCTAGTTCATGTGAGTTCCAAGGGGAGATCGGGTCTGGCTTGGAAGATATGGTGGCACAAAGTCTTGTCTGTCTGCACTGTTCATCTCGCGACAAAATAGATGCCAAACCGTGTCAAACAACCCTGGTTTGGTTTCAAACTTCTTAGGGGTGTGCCTTGGGTAGTTTGGCTACTTTTTGTTATTTGGACCATGTGGTTTTGGCGCCAGCAAATTGGTGAACACTTCGGATCTTTAGATTAGGGCTGAATTTTGGCTTCGAGAAAATGTGGGTTACCTTATAGTACCCTTCACTTGGGGCTGATTTGGGGTTTTTGTGGGGTCTTTTGTAATACTTCCCTTACTATATTTTGTAGATATATTAATGTACTTCAACTTTGGTAGAGAGTTCAAGTCATGATGTGGTCATTTGCATAGTTTTCCCCTTAATCCCATGCTTGGGGGTCTAATGGCTCAAGAGGGGGAATTAGGGTTTGAGCATCTTTTTTCCAAGGTGGAGACACATGAAAAGCTAGGTTATTCCTTATATCATGATCATTACTTGATTAGGCTATGGTTTCTAAAGCTTTGGGTGTCCCTTCTTCCCCCTTAAACACATGTGATAATAGGCCATAAGTGCATATATTAAGCTAGGGCCTTGGGTAATACCTAGGGTGTTACAAGAAGCTCAAAAATAGAGGGAAAGGGATTGTCTGCCATGGTTTAGTGTCACACCCGGCTTTAAGGAACAAAGCCAGGTGCATCTCATACATGCGCCAAGAAGACAACATATATAATAACAGAGTGTATAGAGATAAATGTCATAAAACATCAGAGTATTTATTACATAGCGGAAGACTTATTACAAAATAAAATAATGAATATAAAACGAACTAAGGATCGTCGGCGCCAATGTCAACTGAGAAACGCCACCTAGATCAGATCATACTCCTCGCCTTGTGGCTCCTCCTGAACCACCTGTTCTTCTCCTGTGGGGGGCATGTGAGACAGCAAGGGTGAGCTCACACATGATCATAGCTCAACAAGTTGTGGGGAACCAGTGGGCACGAACTCACAAAGGTGGGAGTTCATGTGATTTGTAAGGCTAATCAATGACAGGGGTTAAAGCTGAGCATTGCTTTTAAGCAGTTGGTCAAAATTTTATTAGCAATTACTAAGTGTAAGTAAATACCAAACCATAAATAAAGTAATAGAACAAATTAATAATAAACCCATGCAATGCATATGACAAAATTGAATTTAAGTTCCATAATTTAAACATCAGAGAGTCCTAAGCCGCTCATGACCGTAAGCTCGGCTAGTATACCAGTTTTACACTCTGCAGAGGTTGTACCCTTTACCCACAAGTCATGTTACCCATCTGCCAAGGGGTCACGACTCCCATACACCTCTACCTAGGAAGCGCGGCAGGGAAACACTATGAAGCCTTTACAAAGTTCCACTAGCTTCCGAAAACCCGCTACAGTTTATGGGAAGAGCACTTGCAAGAATCCCCCGTCTGACGGCCATCGCAGCTAAATCAACCTGAGAACCTCCTTGCATGCAACTCCCCTACTGCCCTTGCCCCTTTTGGGTAAGGTAGTCTTCCACTAGCTTTCCTAATTAGTCAGCCAAGGGCGTCCCATTAAACCCTTGTGGTGGCACGTGGTTCTCAAGTTAAGCTCTATGTTCCAATTAACATTAATGAACTTGACATGAACATAAATGTAATAACAAGAATAATTGGAACATAGATATAATAAATGATTATCCCAAAACCATGTAAAGCAATAGCAAACTATCCAAGTGATTCAGGGGTAAACAAGGTAATGAGATAAACAATCTAGGGTGACCTATTGGGTCCCATCAAAATTAACCTATGCATGAGTAAATGATATTAAAGAACATTATTGGGTAAAAAGTGGTCAAGGGCACAACTTGCCGTCAATGAGCTCCTGCTCAGCTACTTCTGTCTGCTGCTCACCAGGATCCTCAGTCACGGGCTCTTCTACTCGCCACAATACAAACAAGAACAGTGCATATAGAGAAATTAACATTACACCAAACATATAAACAAAATACACAGTAATAATCTACATATTAAAATAGAATCCTAGGAACAAGAATCATAATTTTTGGAGTTATAGATTTTAAGTTATGGATTTTCAAAGGTTTTATGTGTTTAAAATAGATTAAGTGAGGAATTAAACTTCTTACTGTTTTCAGGACAAAACAGAGGCTCTAAGTGATAAAGAATTAAATTACAAAAATTTAGAAAGTGGAATGGAGTAATTTGGAGTTCATATGCATTTTCTATGAATTATTGAAGTTCTAGCAATTATTTTCCTATTAAAAATCTATTTTCTATTTCATTTATTCAATTTAAACGATCTCTGGACTGGGCCTCAATAAATGGAAAATGCAGGGGTCTCGGTGTAGTTCTTCCTAAGACTCAGATCTCAGCCACCAGGATGGCGGGTTCATTCTAAGAAATTACAGGGGCTCAATTGTAAGATACGCGACCGAAGCGGTATCTCGAGAATCTGGCCGTCCTATCAGCGAGGGACGCGCCAGATTAGATCTAGGTTAAAACGAAGCGGTACGCAGTGCGCGCCTTCGGATGAAAGATCTACGGTCCAGATTTTAATGTGACAGGATTCGATCGCATCCGACCGATCAGAGATCTATGGCTAGGGTTCCCTCGGTCGAAGGGTTATTCACATCATAGATCACGGCCGCTCCCTGGCTATCCAACGGCCGAGACCTGTCCTTCCTCCCCGAGATCGAGCTGAGCAACAGCGGCGAGCTCGGCGGTGGCGCACCCACCGGCGAACATCAGGTTTGCGGCACCAGGGCTCCTATAGCTAAATGGTGTGCATCTACACGATCCCAGAGAATGCTGAATGCGATGGGGTAGGTTATACCACTGATTATGCCGCGGAGATACCTGTCCATGGTAGAAGGCGGTCAACGGTGATGCCTCCCCGCTCCGACGAGCAATTCCACTCCCACCGGCGACACAACGTCAAATTGCTTGCCCGAGTCCAAACCACGGCTGCAGACGAACCTCCACGCGCACCTTCTTGTCCACCGGGCGGCCGCGGGCGTGAGAACCGCACGCACGCAGAGTGTTCCGTCGAGCCCCCAATGGCGCTCCGGCCAGATGGTGGTTTTTTTTGTTTAACACAGTTGAGTTTTCGCGAGGGAAGGTAGCAGGGGCGGAACGCGTCACAGCAGTCCCTATTTATCTCTAGAAGTTCAGGTCGGGGACGAGAGGGAGGTTGCCCACGATCCCGGCCATGGTGGCGGTATACGCGCCATCCGTTGCGATGGAGACGAATGCGCTGACGCGCGGGCCCGGGTTTCTAGTGAGCCGAGCGATCGGCAGCTGAGAGGGGAAGAGCGCTGTCCAGTGGGCCCATCAGCCAGAGAATGCTGTGAGTGCGGCGCTTCCGTGTGCGGATAAACTGTGGGCCGTGCGGTGGTGTTAATGGGCCGACCGTAGGTGAAATCGGTCCAGGTAAGGTCTCCCTTCTCTCTTTTTTTCTTTTATGTTTTATTTTCTGTTTTATTTCATTTTTGTTTTCAATTTCCAAATTTGAATTTTGAATCCTTTTAGGAGTTTCACCTTTGGGTAAAATTTACAAATTCAATTCCCATTATAGAAATAATGTATTTTATTATATATTTTTTTATTACCCATTTCACTCACATAATATTGTTTCCTTCTCTTTGTCTAAATCATGGAATTTCCTTTAGATCTTAAATTCCCTTTTTTGGACTCTAATATATTTCTTATCACATTTTTATTTCATTTTGTCACAATATGCACACAAAAGAAAATCCCAGCATGATGCATAATTTATTTGAGTGCCTTTTATTAATTATTTATTTGTATAAGTGAGGTGTCCACATGAGATGATAAGTAGAGATAACGCATATATGTATACAGGGACATAATTTCTCTTTTTAGATTTTGCTTACAAAGTGGGTATTACAAATCCTACCCCCCTTAAAAATAATCTCGTCCTCGAGATATAGGAAGAACGAGGGAAAAGGTGGGGAAAATCTATGCGAAGCTCTTCTTCTCTTTCCCAAGTTGTTTCATCTTCGCCATGGTGACTCCATTGCACTTTGTACATCTTTATCACCTTATTTCTTGTAACTCGAGTCAAAGTGTCAATAATCTTGATTGGATACTCCGTGTAAGTCAAATCAGCCTGTACACTGAGCTCTTCCATTGGTAATTGTTCCTCAGGGACACGGAGACACTTCTTCAGTTGAGATACGTGGAACACATTATGCACATCCGATAGACTATCAGGTAACTCAAGTTGGTATGCCATCTCTCCAACTCTCCTAAAGATCAAGAATGGTCCAATATAGCGAGGGGACAATTTGCCCTTAACTTTGAATCTCCTCATTCCACAAAGTGGTGACACCTTGAGGTACACATAATCTCCTTCCTCAAATTCCAATGGTCTTCTTCTATTATCTGCGTAGCTCTTTTGCCTGGTTTGAGCCACCCTCAAGTTCTCTCGAATTATACGGACTTGCTCTTCTGCTTCTTGAATCAGTTCAGGCCCAAAGAACTGTCTTTCTCCAGTCTGATCCCAATATAGAGGAGTCCTGCACTTCCTCCCATATAAAGCCTTAAAAGGTGACATTTTTAGACTGGCCTGATAGCTATTGTTATATGAAAACTCGGCATATGGTAGACTTTTATCCCAACTTCCTCCATGCTGAAGGGCACAAGCTCTCAACATATCTTCCAAAACATGATTAGTCCTTTCAGTCTACCCATCAGTCTGAGGGTGATAAGCCGTACTAAAATTCAACTTCGTACTCATGTTCTCATGAAAGCTTCTCCAGAATCTTGAGGTAAACTGTGAACCTCGATCAGACGCGATCTTCTTTGGTACTCCATGTAAACACACAATCCGAGCCATATATAACTCTGCTAGCTGAGAACCTTTATAAGTAGTCTTGACAGGAATAAAGTGAGCCACTTTAGTCAATCTATCCACAATCACCCATATAGCATCGTATCCTTTCTGGGTGCGAGGCAATCCAGTAATAAAATCCATACCAATCTCTTCCCACTTCCACTCGGGTATCTTCAGTGGGTGTAATAGTCCAGCTGGCCTCTGGTGTTCAGCCTTAACTCTTTGACATACATTGCACATAGCCACATGTGCGGCCACATCTCTCTTCAATCCATACCACCAATACTTCCGCTTCAAATCCTGATACATCTTGGTACTACCAGGATGAATAGAATAATCCGAGTCATGGGCCTCCTTCAATATAGTCTCTCGAAGGCTTTCAATATCAGGAACACACATCCTATCCTTGAACCATACAGTGCCTTGCTCATCTTCCGTAAATTCCGGAACTCGACCCTTAGTAATCAGATCCTTAATCTCTTGTATTTTGGCATCACCAATTTGACCTTTGCGGATCTCTTGCTCCAAAGTAGTTTCCACATCAATAGTAACTCCTTCAGTATGAGCAACTATCCCAGGTTAAGTCTCCTGAAATCCTCAACAATCTCATCGGGTAGTTGGGCAACAATAGCTGAGTGAACATGCTCCTTTCGACTCAAGGCATCTGCAACCAAATTTGCCTTGCCCGGGTGATAGTGAATCTCCAAATCATAATCCTTAATAAGCTCCAACCAACGACGCTGCCTAAGGTTGAGATCCTTCTGAGTGAATATATACTTCAAACTCTTATGATCCGTGTATACTTGACACTTGGTCCCCATGATATAATGTCTCCAAATCTTAAGCGCATGCACAACGGCTGCCAATTCTAAGTCATGAGTGGGGTAGTTCAATTCATGTTTCCGTAGCTGACGAGAAGCATAGGCAATCACATGTCCTTCTTGCATGAGCACACATCCTAAGCCTTGGCCACATGCATCACAATAGATATCAAATCCTTTCTGTAGGTCTGGCATAACCAACACTGGTGGTGACATCAATCTCTTCTTCAATTGATCAAAGCTGTCCTGACACTTCTCATCCCACTTAAATTCTCTTCCTTTCTCCAAGTGAAGTCATAGGCTTAGCTATCTTAGAAAATCCTTCAATAAATCTCCGATAATATCCTGCTAGTCCCAAGAAACTCTGAATCTCCGTAACTATAGTGGGTACTCTCCACTCTATTATCTCCTTAACCTTAGCAGGATCCACTGATATTCCTCCATTAGATATGATATGACCAAGAAATGGCACCTCGCCAATCCAAAACTCGCACTTGCTGAACTTGACATATAGCTGGTTATCTCGTAGCTTCTGTAGCACCAATCTCAGATGTTCCTCGTGATCACCATCACTCTTGGAATAGATAAGGATATCGTCGATGAACACCACGACGAATCTGTCCAAGTACTCCATAAACACCTTATTTATCAAATTCATAAAATATGCTGGTGCATTAGTTAATCCAAATGACATAACAGTGAACTCATATAATCCATATCGAGTCGAGAAAGTCGTCTTAGGAATATCCGATGGTCTAATTCTCATCTGATGGTAACCCGATCGGAGATCAATCTTCAAGAATACCCTTGCACCTCTCATCTGGTCAAATAAATCCTCAATACGGGGTAACAGATACTTATTCTTCACAGTAACATCATTAAGAGATCTATAATCCACACACATTCTTTGTGATCCATCCTTCTTCTGTACAAACAGAACCAGCGCTCCCCAAGGTGAGGAACTCGGACGAATGTACCTAGCCTCTTGTAACTCAGTTAACTGCTTCTTAAGTTCCTTCAACTCCTCTATGGACATCCTATATGGCTGTTTAGAAATAGGGGCAGTTCCAGGTAGGAGATCAATAACAAACTCAACTTCTCTATCAGGTGGCATCCCTGGTAACTCCTCTGGAAAGAAATCCGGAAAATCTCTAACCACACGGATGTTGTCACCAACAAACTCCTCAGGTATAAAGAACATTGCACGTTTGGATGAGGTGGTTACTGCAATATTAACTTGAAATCTTTCTCCTTTAGTGGTAGTGAGTTCTACGGTACCTCTACCACATGCTATAATGGCCTTTGCCTTTCTCAACCATGACATACCAAGGATCAGATCTATACTGCTTGCCTCTAATATTATAGCAGTTGCTCCAAATTCTCTACCCATAATCGTTAATGTCAATCTACGTGTCATTTGATTCGCCTCAACAGGCCTTTTAGGTGTAATTACTATCATGGGTTTTCTCATTTTTAGCAGTGGTATTTCATTTGTGTTGGCATATCTAGCAGACATAAATGAATGTGTAGCACCAGAATCAAATAAGATGGTTGCAGGAATAGCATTAACGTAAAACATACCAAGCACGAAGTCAGCACCATCCGGAGTAGCATCAACGCTGACTTGATTAACCTTGGTAATAGAATATCCCTTGCCAGATCCTGGAGTTTGTTGCCTATTCTAAACTGGAGTAGTAGCAATCCTCTGTGGGCAGACATTTGCATAATGACCAGTCTTCCCACACTTGAAACAAGTAGTGCCTGGACTCTGTCCTGAAAACTTTGTCGGGGTGCCAGTAGGGGTAGCCTGCCGAGGAGGTGGAGTCCTCAGAGGTGATTGCTGAACTGGGCGCTGGCCTCCGCCAGTGTGAACTGGTGTACCCTAGGGTGAACTGTACCGAGGACGAACACTGTTGCTTCCTTGTCCTTGAGATATAGCCTTTCTCTTCAAATCTCCCAGCTGAACACTCTTGTGTTCAATAGCCAGGGCCTTATCAAGTAGCCTCTGAAATGATGGAAATGTGTGTGCCACTAGAGCATACTGCACTGGTCCATTAAGTCCTTCAATAAAATGCTCCTGCTTCCTCTCATCTTCAGCAACTTCATCAGGGGCATATCTGGATAACTGGATAAACTTGTCGCGGTACTCGCTGACTGACATACTCCCTTGCTTCAGCGACAGAAATTCCTTCTTCTTAATCTTCATTAATCCAGCTGGTATATGATTATTCTGGAACTGTGTACTGAACTCTGCCCAAGTAATAGTATTAGCAGCATCATGGGCAGCAGTATATGAATCCCACCAGTCAGCAGCAAGACCTGTCAGACGTCCAGAAGCATATAAAACCTTCTCCCGATCAGTGCATTGTGCAATATTCAACATCTTTTCCACAGATTTCAGCCAATCATCCGCATCCAGTGGATTAGGAGAGCTTGCAAATGTAGGTGGATTATGACTCATGAACTCCCTATGCTTATCCCGGGGTGAAACTGGTGGTGGAGGTGGAGGCAGTGGTATTTGTTGCTGTTGTTGTTGCATTTGCTGTTGTAGCTGCTGTTGCACCCTCCTTTCCTGGCGTATCTCCTCTCGTTCCTGGCGCAACTCCTGGCGTATCTCTTCTCGTTCCTGACGCATCTCCTGGCATTCTTGTTGCATCTGAGCACGCATATCTGCCATAGTGTCCGCCATTTGCTACATCATCCTCATCTGGGCAGCAATTAGTGGGTCAACTCCGCCTGGTGGAGGATTAGGAGGATTCATCTCTGCTGGCTGTGGCTGAGGTTGTCTATATATCCACCGAGTGTGTCGATTAGGAGGCGAATCAATTCCACCACCCCTCCTGGTATTGACCATCTGAGTTAGATACATATGGTAAGAGAGTAGCAGACAAGGCAGTAATTACGAATCGTGTTACTTTGGGGGATTTATTAGCTAAGCAGATTAATGTTTTGCCTATCATAGCTAATTCATTACCTTATAGTGGTACATACTAAGATGTCCATATATAATACTTCAATCAATCAAAGAAGCAAATCAGACATTTTTCATCAGAACAATCAAACAACATTTTTAAATATAGGAAATAGTTTTGATTTTGTCTTAGGTTCCCTAACTCTTAAGAATGTCATAGGGGTAGGGATTCCAAGGTGTGAAATCCATCTTGTCTCAGAGTAGAAAAGGTAAGAATGATCAGAGTAGAACAGTAGAAGGTGAGACAAGATCAAGATAAACATAGAAAAAATCAGAGTAAGGTAAGTATAGAATGAATCAGAATGAGATAAGTAGGTAAGGGTTGTCCATTTCTATCTAGGTTTCGTCCTACAGTCAACATTTGTTCTGATACCACTTCTGTCACACCCAGCTTTAAGGAACAAAGCCAGGTGCATCTCATACATGCGCCAACAAGACAACATATATAATAACAGAGTGTAGAGATAAATGTCATAAAACATCAGAGTATTTATTACATAGCGGAAGACTTATTACAAAATAAAATAATGAATATAAAACGAACTAAGGATCGTCGGCGCCAATGTCAACTGAGAAACGCCACCTAGATCAGATCATACTCCTCGCCTTGTGGCTCCTCCTGAACCACCTATTCTTCTCCTGTGGGGGGGGGGTGTGAGACAGCAAGGGTGAGCTCACACATGATCATAGCTCAACAAGTTATGGGGAACCAGTGGGCACGAACTCACAAAGGTGGGAGTTCATGTGATGTGTAAGGCTAATCAATGACAGGGGTTAAAGCTGAGCATTGCTTTTAAGCAGTTGGTCAAAATTTTATTAGCAATTACTAAGTGTAAGTAAATACCAAACCATAAATAAAGTAATAGAACAAATTAATAATAAACCCATGCAATGCATATGACAAAATTGAATTTAAGTTCCATAATTTAAACATCAGAGAGTCCTGAGCCGCTCATGACCGTGAGCTTGGCTAGTATACCAGTTTTACACTCTGCAGAGGTTGTACCCTTTACCCACAAGTCATGTTACCCATCCGCCAAGGGGTCGCGACTCCCATACACCTCTACCTAGGAAGCGCGGTAGGGAAACACTACGAAGCGTTTACATAGTTCCACTAGCTTCCGAAAACCCGCTACAGTTTATGGGAAGAGCACTTGCAAGAATCCCCCGTCTGACCGCCATCGCAGCTAAATCAACCCGAGAATCTCCTTGCATGCAACTCCCCTACTGCCCTTGCCCCTTTTGGGTAAGGTAGTCTTCCACTAGCTTTCCTAATTAGTCAGCCAAGGGCGTCCCATTAAACCCTTGTGGTGGCACGTGGTTCTCAAGTTAAGCTCTATGTTCCAATTAACATTAATGAACTTGACATGAACAAAAATGTAATAACAAGAATAATTGGAACATAGATATAATAAATGATTATCCCAAAACCATGTAAAGCAATAGCAAACTATCCAAGTGATTCAGGGGTAAACAAGGTAATGAGATAAACAATCTAGGGTGACCTATTGGG
The DNA here is from genome assembly GCA_029449295.1 of Zea luxurians. Lineage (NCBI taxonomy): Eukaryota > Viridiplantae > Streptophyta > Magnoliopsida > Poales > Poaceae > Zea > Zea luxurians. The sequence continues at coordinate 60,967,338 of JAOPSE010000011.1, read as the reverse complement.
TCCCATAAAAATTAACCTATGCATGAGTAAATGATATTAAAGAACATTATTGGGTAAAAAGTGGTCAAGGGCACAACTTGCCGTCAATGAGCTCCTGCTCAGCTACTTCTGTCTGCTGCTCACCAGGATCCTCAGTCACGGGCTCTTCTACTCGCCACAATACAAACAAGCACAGTGCATATAGAGAAATTAGCATTACACCAAACATATAAACAAAATACACAGTAATAATCTACATATTAAAATAGAATCCTAGGAACAAGAATCATAATTTTTGGAGTTATAGATTTTAAGTTATGGATTTTCAAAGGTTTTATGTGTTTAAAATAGATTAAGTGAGGAATTAAATTTCTTACTGTTTTCAGGACAAAACAGAGGCTCTAAGTGATAGAGAATTAAATTACAAAAATTTAGAAAGTGGAATGGAGTAATTTGGAGTTCATATGCATTTTCTATGAATTATTGAAGTTCTAGCAATTATTTTCCTATTAAAAATCTATTTCCTATTTCATTTATTCAATTTAAATGATCTCTGGACTGGGCCTCAATAAATGGAAAACGCAGGGGTCTCGGTGTAGTTCTTCCTAAGACTCAGATCTCAGCCACCAGGACGGCGGGTTCATTCTAAGAAATTACAGGGGCTCAATTGTAAGATACGCGGCCGAAGCGGTATCACGAGAATCTGGCCGTCCGATCAGCGAGGGACGCGCCAGATTAGATCTAGGTTAAAACGAAGCGGTAAGCAGCGCGCGCCTTCGGATGAAAGATCTATGGTCCAGATTTTAATGTGACAGGATTCAATCGCATCCGACCGATCAGAGATCTATGGCTAGGGTTCCCTCGGTCGAAGGTTATTCACAACACAGATCACGGCTGCTCCCTGGCTATCCAACGGCCAAGACCCGTCCTTCCTCCCCGGGATCGAGCCGAGCAACAGCGGCGAGCTCGGCGTTGGCGCACCCACCGGCGAACATCAGGTTTGCGGCACCAGGGCTCCTATAGCTAAATGGTGTGCATCTACACGATCCCCAGAGAATGGTGAATGCAATGGGGTAGGTTATACCACTGATTATGCCGCGGAGATACCTGTCCACGGTAGAAGGCGGTCGACGGTGATGCCTCCCCGCTCCGACGAGAAATTCCACTCCCACCGGCGACACAACGTCCAATTGCTTGCCCGACTCCAAACCACGGCTGCAGACGAACCTCCACGCGCACCTTCTTGTCCACCGGGCGGCCGCGGGCGCGAGAATCGCACGCACGCAGAGTGTTCCGCCGAGCCCCCAATGGCGCTCCGGCCAGATGGTGTTTTTTTTTGTTTAACACGGTCGAGTTTTCGCGATGGAAGGTAGCAGGGGCGGAACGCGTCACAGCAGTCCCTATTTACCTCCAGAAGTTCAGGTCGGGGACGAGAGGGAGGTTGCCCACGATCCCGGCCATGGCGGCAGTATACGCGCCATCCGTTGCGATGGAGACGAACGCGCTGACGCGCGGGCCTGGGTTTCCAGTGAGCCGAGCGATCGGCACCTGAGAGGGGAAGAGCGCTGTCCAGTGGGGCCCATCGGCCAGAGAATGCTGTGAGTGCGGCGCTTCCGCGTGCGGATAAACAGTGGGTCGCGCGGTGGTGTTAATGGGCCGACCGTAGGTGAAATCGGTCCAGGTATGGTCTCCCTTCTCTCTTTTTTTTCTTTTATGTTTTATTTTCTGTTTTATTTCATTTTTGTTTTCAATTTCCAAATTTGAATTTTGAATCCTTTTAGGAGTTTCACCTTTGGGTAAAATTTACAAATTCAATTCCCATTATAGAAATAATGTATTTTATTATATATATTTTTTATTACCCATTTCACTCACATAATATTGTTTCCTTCTCTTTTTCTAAATCATGGAATTTCCTTTAGATCTTAAATTCCCGTTTTTGGACTCTAATATATTTCTTATCACATTTTTATTTCATTTTGTCACAATATGCACACAAAATAAAATCCTAGCATGATGCATAATTTATTTGAGTGCCTTTTATTAATTATTTATTTGTATAAGTGAGGTGTCCACATGAGATGATAAGTAGAGATAACGCATATATGTATATAGGGACATAATTTCTCTTTTTAGATTTTGCTTACAAAGTGGGTATTACATTTAGTGAGCCAAGAGGGCTGAGAGCGCTAGGGCCTAGTGTGGTGGGGGTACGCCGGCCAGAAGGGGTGCTAGTTGTCTACGCAGTAGAGGCCGACGAAAGGGAAATGGGCTTAAAATATTTCCTATAATCGATTTTGGTGTTTGACGTCCATCACAAACCATGTGGACTAATTAGTTTGCCTAGTTGTCATTTATCTCATGTGCATAAAGTTCAACAAAAAACCAAGAAAGAAATTCAGTTGGGGACTCAACCAAGTTTGGAGCAATGACTAGCAATGGTACTGCAAGTGGCGCACCGGACACTATCCGGTGCCCAGGCCAAGCGCTTCGCGAACTAGCAACTCTCGGGTTTACTGAGGGACGCTCCGCTATAATTCACCGGATTGTCTGGTGTGCACCGGACAGTATCCGGTGAGCCAACGAAGTAAAGGTCAGATGCGCCAACGGTCGACTACGTGAACAGTAAAAAGCATACAGTGCAGAAGTCAGAAGTCAGAGCTGCAAAATCAGAACGCACCGGACATATTCGGTGTGCCACTGGACTGTCCAGTGCAGCTAGAAGACAAAGGACTTCAACAATCAACCGCTCCAAATCCCAATGGTGTATTGACGTGGCAAGCACCGGATAGTGAATATTACCCTGTCCGGTGCACCACCGGACTGTCCGGTGTGCCATTGACAGCAACGGCTAGAATAGTGGTTGGGGCTATAAATAACCCCCAACCACCTCCATTCAAGCCATCCAAGTTTTCTGAACTCAACATTCAATACAAGAGCAAAAGACTACACTCCAAGACATAATCAATAGATCAAATCCTCTCTAAGCCTCCAAATCAACTCAATTGCTTAGTGACTTGAGAGAGGGTGTTTTGTGTTCTTTTGTTGCTCTTGTCGCTTGGATTACTTTCTCATTCTTATTCTCTAAGTGCTTTGTAAAGCTAGCAAGAGACACGTAAGTGTGTGGTGATCCTTGCGGGGTCTTAGTGACTCAAGTGATAATGGAGAAGCCTCGACCGGTCTATGTGACCGATTGAGAGACGGAAAGGGTTGGAATAGACCTGCCCTTTGTGGCCTCCTCAACGGGGACTAGGTTCTTTGGAACCGAACCTCGGTAAACAAATCACCGTGTTCATTTGTGTTGATCTCCACTCAATTTGTTTTCTCTCCCTTCCTCTCTCTCTCTAAAAGTTCCCTTGCTCATATTGATTTGAGTTGGCTCCCAAAGTTATCCGCATTGATTGAGCAACTCATAGTAAGGAGAACTATCTTCCGCACTCCAAATTAATTCTAACGCTAACCCTGAGCATAGTGCGTGTTTAAAGTTTATAACTTTCAGCCGGCTACACTATGACCCTTGTAGCAGCATGGTGGGGGAAGGAGGCTGTGGGAAGAGAGGGCATGGGAGAAAGGGGAAAGGAGAGAGATGGGTTCTATGGTTGATAGCTTGAGGGGTTAGGGTGGCACGTATTTATATAGCCAGGAAGGTGGGTGGTTATATGATAAATCTAATTTGCTAACCTAGTTTTATGATACTCCAATTCTACTTATCCATTAGAATTCTATCATTTCTATTTGGAACTCTAACTTATCTCTCTTATTTCAAAAATATTATTGCCATATTTATACTCCTAGAGTTCTAATCTTATTAGACTTCCAATTTAAATAATTCTTAGAAGATATATTTGTAGAAAATTTTTGAATTAGAATTTTGGGTGTTACACATGAGTTGGAAGGAGGGTTTTCCTAAATATCTTATTGCGATATCCTAAATTACATTGGTATATACAAGTTACTAACAAAGGTGCAGTATAGGTGACATAACAAATATATATATTAGAAGTTTTAGGATAGTTCTATTTTGGGTCAAAGATTTACCCTCAGTCTCATGGGAAGGATTTTAATATACTCGTTGTGTCAATATTCATATCATGGATAGCTAGATAATAGTTTATTCTAGAATCTATCTCTTTTGGTAAATGTTGGACTTGGTAACTTACTACTATATATTTAGGTATATATAGTAGTAGTCGATGTTGTTATTTATTTAGTTTGGGCTAAGCAGTTTGAAAAGCTATAATGCTTTATTTATCATTCTTTATTTATCATTGAGTTCAACCCTAAATTTGGAAGCATCTATCAAATAACGGAAAGGGTTAACCAATTACATTATGTGAAGATGTTCTTCCAAAATTTTATTTTTTAAAATTTCAAATCAAAGTCAAACAAAGTTCAAATTCCAATTTAAATGCAACAATAAAAAAATATCCAACATGCAATGCAAGGTTCATTTTAATTATTTATTGTTTTGTTCATTTAGATATATATATAATATAATAGGAGTAATTATTTCATCATATATTTATTTAAGAAAATAGTTTAACTACATAGCTAAAATTTAATATTTATCATTTATTTATTTTAAGGAAAATAGTTAGAAATATATAAACTTCATTAAAAGATATTTTATTTTTTATCTTTAGAGAATTTTCCTAAATCCTGAAATAGGATTTTTGAGGTCTTACACAAAAACACCTAAAACCAGTGATAGACCACGAAAAATGGCAAAAACATGAAAATCTGTGCGAGGTCATGGACATAATAAATCTACACAAACAAATGGGTCAAAAAATAATATGTGGCGGAGTAACCAGATTATCCTATTTGACATATCGAAACAAATTAAAATCCATGTAATCATAAACACAAAATAGCAAAAAAAACTCATGATTCTTAGTATTTAGCTTCTCACGAGTGTAGTAAATCTAAACAACTCGTTGTTTGTATATTTTCATGATTAACATGCCAGAACAAACAAAAAGCCTAGAAAACACAAACCCAAAATATAAAGAAATAACAACTTATGACCGCAGGTATTTGAGGTATTTGAGTGTATCACATGTTGTAACACCCTGAATTTGGGGTTTAAAATTTCTCTGCATTTATCAACCAAATTCAGGTGTTACTCTTCTCTCTCTAGTTTCTCCCTCTCTTTTTCTTTTGGTTAGGGTTAGCTTAATTAGTGAGGGATTATTTAGTTTATTTTGTCAAAACCATATGAGTTATGAAATGTTGCATCATGTTGAGCTTCAAATATTCTTTGAATTGTTGCACATGATTGATTTGATTTGAATTTGAAACTTGATTTGAATTTGAATTGAAAACCCTAGAGAAAATAAATAAAAAAGCAATTAGAAATTCCTTGGAAAATAGAAAACCCAATTCAGCCCAAATCGGTCCACTAAGCCCAGCCCCGTGCGCGCGCCCGCGCGTCCTCAGTGCCTGACAGGCGGGCCCTGCCTGTCGGCGCCAACCCGCGCGCCCTCTCTCCCTCTCTCTCCCTCGCTGACCCGTGGGCCAGGTTTGTCGCCGCCGTCCTCTCGCACGGGCGCCCGCTTCTCTCTATCCCGCCGACCCCACCTGTTAGCTCGTCCCCAACCTACCGCCCACGATCCCCCGCCGTGGACGCGCCCACGACCACGTGATCTCTGGCCATCTCTGCATGTCCTCACCCCTTTTGAGCCCAGCGCCCCACTCACCCACCTTTCCCCTCTCACTTGCACCCTTAGCCGAACCCTCTCGTCCTCTCTCCCACTCAGCGTGCGCGACCAGAGAGCTCCGCCACCACCCACTGTCGACCGTCGTCCGTTCTGCGACCGCCGTCGAGCACGCGCCCCGTCTGTTGCCACGGTGAGTTCTGCCTCACTGTCAGCTACTCGGGACACCCTCTGGTTCGCTCGTTCCCCCTCTAGGTTGCCCGGCCCACGCTCACCGGAGCGTTTCTTGCGCAGCCAGAGCCCCACCGCCGTCGACCCGAAGCTCCATCGCACCTCCGCCGTTCTCCAAGACACCCGGAGTTCGCACTCGAGGTGAGAACCCTTCCCATGCCTTTATTTCGCTAAGTGTTGCCCCAGAGCCCGCGTAATTGCTCACCGGAGCTAGCTACATCGTCACAGAACCTTTCCCACTGCGGTCTGCGTTCTCTAGCGCTCCCGTGCCGGTTCTGCGCCCACGGTCGTGTTCGCCGTGTTGCACTGAATGTGTCTGACCCCTTCCCCAAGCCACTCGAGCCCCGCTGTGGCCGCCCCTCTCGTCTCCGGTGAGCCCTCACCGCGGTACAGAGCGGCGCCACCGTGTTTAGGTCCGGACCCCATTCGTTAGATCTCAAGCGTTCGTCCAAGATCGGGCGGTTTAAAACTTTAGCTGAACGGATCTAATCCCAGCCCTCCGATCTAGATCTAACCGCCCTTATCTCTCCCCCTCACCCATGCCCCTACCACTGGGCCTGGCTGGCCAGTCCGCCCTGGCTCGATGACGCCCCGTCCCCACCTATCAGTCGCGTCTGCTCACCCACGCCCCCGCGCGATCTAATATTGCCCATTGATCTCTAATCTGATGGTCGAGATCACCATGTACCCCTTCGCGTGTAAGTTTTACTTAAGAGACCCTCGGGTTTTAGGAAAACAACACGTCGTCCTGAGTTTTAGCGCGCAAGCCCCTGGTTTCTTTTAAATAGACCCCTGTACTTTTAAATAATTACATAATTAGACCTAATTTCATATTTTAAACTTCAAAACTTGTTTATTTCATATCTTTTTCATATGAACTCCAAATTTAGTGGTTCAAATTGCAAAATGTTCATGAAATTATTCTCTGCCCAAATAAATTATGTTCACCTGTAGTCTGTACACTTTAATTTTACACTTAGAATATAAGATTAAAGTATATGTTGATTTATTCATTTAATGAAATAAATAAAAGGAAAACCCTAGAAGTTAAAGTATATTTAATCTTGTGAGATTAATAATATGTACAACATGAATTCATTTCGGGTTTAACTTTTAGGTCTCAATAAAATAAATAGAATTAGGTTATGTAATTATGGACAACACTTAGAGAGTAATCAATCCCTAATTAGGATTAGTTCATTTTATAATTTGATCTCATTCTCCGTTACTTAATACTATACCTTTTGAGATGGGTTCCAATGTTTGTACATGTTTGATGTGTTGTTCATTTGTACTTTCCAAATGTATTGAATGTATGATTGCTTTATTTAGACAACGAGCAGTCCGTGGTTCCTGAGTGTGTTGCCGAAGATCCCTCTGAGCAACAACCTGGTGAAGGCAAGTGTTCTTAGACCTATCATGTCCTATTTTACTTTATAATTCACTATCCCGCATTATATTATTGAAACTTAAGTATTGACTAGTCTGTATTTACCTTATCCTTGTTTACCTTTTGGGTTATTCCGATTAGCATTATGCTATTGCTTTAACTTAATCAATGAACATGATGTGACTATTTATGATACGATGATGTTATCCCGATGAGGTTCTTGTGATACTTTAGGGGACTAAGGTTGTTTCCTGAGTACCTCTCCATAAGGACCTATTTGGGGAGTGACAACCCGGGATAACAGTGCAACCATGAGGGTGGAATAGGACGCCCTTAACAAATTAATTAGAGGAACCAGAGGAGTAGTTGGCTTCGCTGTAGGGCCATCAATGGGGTCCGTGCACAGTACTTGCTTTACCGAGGCTGGTTATAGAGGTTCTCGATTTGGTTTTTGTTACTCACCCTTCCTTTGGGGAGATGTACTGTGTTTATCAAACTGGAGAAACCTAACGGGCGGCTATGACCTCTGGGAAATATTTATAAAGGCTACGTAGTGAGACCCTGCTAGGTCACCTTGGTAGTGATCAATGGGGAGGCTAGAACCCCGGGCAGAAAGGGAATCACGACTTGTGGGTAAAGTGTGCAACATCTGTAGAGTGTTAGAAATTGGTATATCAGCCGTGCTCACGGTTAATAGCAGCCTTGGGATCCTCTTTGATAAGAAGAACTCTGGTTACTTTTATGATGATGGTTAGCAATGATGGTTATAATTTTTAACTCTGGTATTTTCCTCTTGGAGGGAGTGCCTCTGGGTAATAACTGGGTTTATTACTAAAATTTGGCTCTACTTATAGTAATAAATCTTGACTACCTAAAAGCAACTGCTTAACCTTAACTCCACATATAGCTAGTCCACTTAGCCAAATGGGACATTTGCTGAGTAGTTGATGTGTACTCATCCATGCTTTACAAACCACCCCACCTAGGTTGTCCCCACTGTACTCAGTGCTCAAGAGGAGATGCTGGCAACATGGAGGACTTTGAGGAGTTCCTAGACTATGATGAGTTCTAATTTATTGTAGTGGCAAACCCCTAGTCAGCTGCCTGTGTAGGCTTATCTTCTACGTTTCGTTTCTCCAAACTTTGATATTAATGTTGAACACTATGGTTATGTATTAGACTCTGTGGATGTCTTGGACATCTTGATGTAATTAAAGTACCTTTCCGCTATTTACTTTGAGCATTGTGTGATGATGTCCAATTATGTAATCACTATGTACGTGAGTTCTGATCCTGGCACGTACATGGTTCGCATTCGGTTTAACTTTCAAAACCGAGTGTGACAAAAGTGGTATCAAAGTCTTGCTGACTATAGGACCTCTAACCTAGACTAGAATGGTCGCCCTAAGGACTATAGATCTCTACCCTCACCTTGACCTTAGTGTCCTTTCAAAAGTTGGTCATCTTGACCAACTCTATGTTATTTACTTATCTCAAAAATATTTGTCTCACTTTTCTTTCTAGCTACTTTCTGGTCTTATAGTTCTACTCTCTCTCTTGTGCTTACGATGTCTTTTGTAGATGGCTCATATTAGGTGAACTGCACGTAAGTGTGTGATCCCCTTTTGCCTTCTGGCCTGGCGGAGCGTCCACTGTGTCGCATGGTGCCAGGTCAGTCTAGTCACCTCGAGAGACTGCATCGTCGCGTGCACGAGGAGCAGGAGGGCCAACGCCAGGAGTAGGAGTAGCAGGACTCTTCCCCCTCGCCTCAGCAGGAGGTGGAGTCTGGGAGGCCGCCTTCCCCTGCACCTCAGCCAGAGATGCCCCCTGCACCACCATAGGGCATCCTGGCTGCTGGAGGAGACCCTGATGCAGACGAAGACGACGACGCCAGTGGCAGTTCGAGCCATGACACGGAGCGCTTGGAGGAGCCGGAGCCGGAGTGTTGGATCGCTAGACCCATCACTCGTGACGCCGCCCGCGGGTGTCACTTCCATGACGCTCTCGACACCTTGCTGCGTCGGGCCTTCGACCAACACACTTGGTCCATCGAGTACCGTTGTGTAGTCTACCAGCATCGTTGCAGGTTATACCCGGACCAGTGGGAGGCTACTTGCTTGGTGTGTTGTTCGGATGATGATCTCCGGGGTGCAGAGGCCTTCTCAGAGCACTACTCTATTACTGAGATGGATACTGCCGAGGCAGCCATGCAAGATGCAGCACGACGGGCACTTTCTCAGTATTGCTCGTTGTTCAGTGGGCACTTTCGACCGACAGTGCTGGAGGTGTGATTGTCTCGCCAATTGGTGAGGGCAATCCCGGGCTGAACAGCATGGTCAACCTAGCCGCCGTGCTCAACACAGAGCTGGACCACGCCCTTGGCGAGTTGGGCAAGGTTCGCACAGGTTGTGGAATTGCGTGCTGAGTGCGCGGCACGCCACTATCTGGATGGTGGTTCTCCCGCCCCTGTCGGGATTCAACACTCTTACCGTTCACCGCCCCATGGTCGCTTAGAGTATGGTACCCCAGACTGTAGGACTCGAATAGATTTGGATCCATAGATCGACGGAGTCAGAGTCTGTAATAATGCTTAATTCAGTGTCTTAGTCTAGTCAGTCTTAGTTAGAGTTAGTTTGCTTATCATATGTTGGAATGCTTGTCTTGATGAACATGTAATGAAGTTGGATCTTTGTAATGATTGTCATCAAGGTGTGGGTATCCCCTGCAACTTGGTGTAGTTATTAATAAAGTCAGTTATTTAGTTGGGTAATCCCTTTATTTCCACTATTCTCTTTATCTGAGAAGTTGTCAGTGAAGATGATCATTTGTTCAATGCTATGGAGATTTCCGTATATCATTTCTTATGCTGAAAGACTGCAGAGTCAGATCTGATGTGTGTGTGCTTTCTACAGATGTCTAAGAACAGGCGCAGAGGTGCAAGGCGTGCTCAACAGGAGCAATAGGCACCCCAGGAAGATGTAGCTCAGCAGCAGTTGCCACCGCCACCCCTGATGACCATTGAGAAGATGTTCCTGATGCAGGCTCAGGCAGTCCAAGCAATTGGTCAGACACTAGCAGCAATGTAGCAGGTGCAGCAGCAGCCACCCCCACCTCAGCCTCTAGTGCAAGTCCAGATGCCACAGGTTCCCAGAGACAAGCAGGCAGAATTCATGAGGGGCCATCCCCTGTCTTTGCTCACTCTGCCGATCCCATGGACGCTGAAGATTGGTTGTGTACCGTGGAACGTGAGTTGCACACTACTCAGTGCAACGATCATGACAATGTGTTGTACGGTCCCCGACAGCTAAGGGGAGCAGCACAGTCTTAGTGGGAGTCTTACCTCGCCACCCATGCCAACCCTAAAGCCATCATCTGGGAGGCGTTTAGGGACAATTTCCATCGCTACCATGTGTCGAAGGATTGATGATAGTGAGGAAGGAGGAGTTTCTTGCCCTGAAGCAAGGTCCCCTGTCCGTCAGCGAGTACAGGGACAAGTTTCTGCAGCTGTCACGTTACGCCCTAGAAGATGTCAACATGGATGCTAAGAGGCAGTACCGCTTTCTAAGAGGATTGGTTGATCCCCTCCACTACCAGCTGATGAACCACACTTTCCCCACCTTCCAGCACTTGATAGATAGAGCGATCATTACTGAAAGGAAGCATCGGGAGATGGAGGACAGGAAACGCAACATCGGTGGATCTCAGGCTGGGAGTAGTAGCCGTCCCCACTACTCAAGAAACTCACCTCAGCAATTCAAGCAAGGTCACCATCATCAGCGTCAGAACCAGTAGCAATAGTACCAGAGGCAGTTTCCTCAGCAGCAGCAGCAGTACCGTCAGAACAACCAGGTAACTCGCCTTCCTGCCCCAACAACCAACCAGAATAGCCAAGGAGCTCCAACGCAAGTAGGAGGTCGTGCATGCTTCTACTGTGGAGAACAAAATCACTAGGCGAAGAACTGTCCAAAGAAAGCAGCTCAGCAGCAGCCAGCAGTTAATGCCCCAGCAAGACAAGGAGCACCACAGCAAGCACTAGGAGGTCGTGGTCAGGCCTACAACCGTGGAAAGGAGAACCACCTAGAGGCCGAAGCAATCCAGGTTTCTCAGGACGTGGCAGTAGGTATGTTTCTAGTCGAATCCTACCCAGCAAAAGTATTATTTGATACTGGTGCCATGCATTCTTTTGTTTCTACATCTTGGGTAGAATCACATAACATCCCCATAGAACCAATGATCTTGCCTTTAAGAGTTAATTCAGTTGGGGGAAAAGTTCAGTCTGATAGGATTTGTCCGAATCTAAGGATTGAAATAAGGGGTTAGACTTCCTCGCTATCCTAGTACTAATGGGAACTCAAGGGTTAGATGTCATCCTAGGGATGAATTGGCTACACAGAAATCAAGCCACTGTCAGTTGTGACAAGAGAACAGTTAAGTTGGTGTCCCCATCCGGAAAGGAAGTAGTGACTAAGCTGTACTTGCCTGAACTAAAAGTAGGAGCCTGTCACCATTCATTAGTAGATGACAAGGAGTCCAATCCGATTGAGGCAATTAGAATTGTGTCAGAATTACCTGATGTATTCCCTGAAGAGTTACCAGGTATGCCACCTGAAAGGAAGGTTGAATTTTCCATAGAGCTCATCTTAGGCACCACCCTATATCCAAGAGAGCTTATCGAGTGTGTAGACCAGAGTTGTGGAACTCAAGAAGCAGATTAATGAGTTGTTAGAGAAAGGCTACATCAGACCAAGTACCTCACCTTGTGCAGCCCCGGTGCTATTTGTGGAGAAGAAGGATGGCATGAAGAGGATGTGCATTGATTATAGAGATTTGAATGAAGTCACTGTCAAGAACAAATACCGCCTGGCCCAAATTGAGGACCTATTTGATCAGTTGAGAGGAGCCAGTGTGTTCTCAAAGATAGATCTGAGGTCAGGTTACCATCAGCTCAGAATCCGATCTTCGGATATACCAAAGACAGCATTCATCACCAAGTATGGACTATATGAGTTCATGGTTATGTCATTCGGATTGACGAATGCGCCAGCTTACTTCAGGTACCTGATGAACAGTGTGTTCATGGACTACCTTGACAAGTTCGTAGTGGTGTTCATTGATGATATTCTTGTATATTCCCAGAATGAGCAAGAGCATGAGGAACATTTGAGGAAGGTACTTCAGAGGCTACGAGATTGCCAGTCGTACGCCAAGCTTAGCAAGTGTGAGTTCTGGATCAACGAAGTTCTGTTCTTGGGTCATATTATAAATCGAGATGGACTAGCTGTAGATCCAAAGAAGGTAGCAGCGATTCTGGACTGGAAAGCACCAAAAGATGTCCGAGGAATCAAGAGTCTCATTGGAATGGCCGATTACTATCAGCGTTTCATTGAAGGTTTCTCTAAGATTGCCATACCAATGATAGCTTTGCTAGCAAAGAAGGTTGAGTTCAAGTGGACCCCAGCGTGCCAAGAATCATTTGAGATGTTGAAGCAGAAGTTGACAACAGCACCGGTATTGGTTCTGCCTGATGTTCACTAGCCGTTCTCAGTATATTGTGGTGCTTCGTACACCGGACTGCGATGTGTGTTAATGCAGGAAGGGAAAGTAGTGGCATACTCGTCCCGACAGTTGAAGGTTCATGAGAAGAATTACCCCACTCATGATCTGGAGCTAGCAGTAGTGGTTCATGCACTGAAGACCTGGAGACATTATCTTTATGGGCAGAAATGTGATATCTACACGGATCACAAGAGTCTCAAGTACATCTTCACTCAGTCAGAGTTAAACATGAGGTAGCGAAGATGGATAGAATTGATCAAAGACTATGAGCTAGAGATCCATTATCACCCAGGCAAATCAAATGTGGTTGCAAATGCTTTGAGTAGAAAGAGTCGAGTCAATATGTTGGCCGCTCACCGGATGTCGTTTGAGCTAGCGAAGGAATTCGACAGGCTAAGTCTCGGATTTCTGAACAACACTTAAGGGGTGACAATTGAGCTAGAACCCACTCTAGAGCAAGACATCAGGAAAGGTCAGAAGGATGATGAGAAGATCAACGAGATCTAGCACCTGATCATGGATGGGAAAGGTCCAGATTTCTGTGAAGATGCGGAAGGAGTGATATGGTTCAAGGATAGGTTGTGCGTTCCCGACATCAAATCGATCCGAGAAATGATTTTCAAGGAAGCTCATGAAGCAGCATATTCCATACACCTCGGTAGCGAGAAAATGTACCAAGACCTGAAGAAGAGATTCTGGTGGCATGGTATGAGAAGAGAGATAGTAGACTATGTGGCTAGATGCGACAGTTGTCAGAGGATCAAGGCAGAACATCAGAGACCCGCAGGTTTGTTGCAGTCGTTGCAGATTCCTCAGTGGAAATAGGATGAAATTGGAATGGACTTTATAGTTGGTCTGCCCCGCACTCGAGCTAGTTACGACTCCATCTGAGTAGTAGTGGACCATTTAACAAAGGCGGCTCATTTCATACCAGTCAAGGCCACCTATAACAGTGCGGTGTTGGCAGAATTATACATGTCTCAGATTGTGTGCTTGCAAGGTATCCCAAAGAAGATAGTATCGGACAGAGGCACCCAGTTTACCTCTCGCTTTTGGCAGCAGTTGCATGAAGCTTTGGGCACACACTTGAAGTTTAGTTCAGCTTATCACCCACAGATAGATGGTCAGACTGAAAGGACCAATCAGATTCTTGAGGATATGTTGAGAGCTTGTGCTTTGCAAGACAAGTTGGGTTGGGACAAGAGGCTACCGTATGCAGAATTCTCTTACAACAACAGCTATCAAGCCAGTCTGAAGATGTCGCCATTTGAAGCGCTCTATGGGAGGAATTGCAGAACCCCATTGCATTGGGATCAACCCGGTGAAAGGCAGGTGTTCGGTCCAGAAATTTTGCTTGAAGCTGAAGAGAATATTAGGATGGTCCAGGAAAATTTGAGGGCAGCGCAGTCCAGATAGCGAAGCTATGCAGACACCAGAAGAAGGGAACTCAGTTTTGAAGTGGAAGATCTGACGTACATCGAGAAGCCAACTCAAATTCTGGAGACAGCAGATCGGGTCACTCGGAGGAACACCATCAGGATGTGCAAAGTTAAATGGGGCCATCACTTAGAAGAAGAAGCAACCTGGGAAAGAGAAGACGATCTAAAAGCCAAGTACCCTGAACTCTTTGCTACCCAGCCCTGAATCTCGAGGGCGAGATTCTTTTAAGGGGGATAGGTCTGTAACACCCTGAATTTGGGGGTATAAAATTTCTCTCCATTTATCAACCAAATTTAGGTGTTGCTCTTCTCTCTCTCTCTCTCTTTTTCTTTTGGTTAGGGTTAGCTTAATTAGTGAGGGATTATTTAGTTTATTTTGTCAAAACCATATGAGTCATGAAATGTTGCATCATGTTGAGCTCCAAATATTCTTTGAATTGTTGCACATGATTGATTTGATTTGAATTTGAAACTTGATTTGAATTTGAATTCAAAATCCTAGAGAAAATAAATAGAAAAGCAATTAGAAATTCCCTAGAAAATAGAAAACCCAATTCAGACCAAGTCAGCCCACTAAGCCAGCCCCACGCGCACTCCCGTGCCCACGCGCCCTCGGTGCCTCACAGGGAGGCCCCGCCTGTCGGTGCCAACCCACGCGCCCTCTCTCCCTCTCTCTCTCTCGCTGTCCCGTGGGCCAAGTTTGTTGGTGTCGTCCTCTCGCACGCGCTCCCGCTTCTCTCTCTGTCCCGCTGACCCCACCTGTCAGCTTGTCCCCAACCTCTCGCCCATGATCCCCGCCGTGGACGTGCCCACGACCGCGCGATCTCCAGCCATCTCTGCACGTCCTCGCCCCTTTTGAGCCCCGCGCCCCGCTCGCCCACCTTTCCCCGCTCACTTGTGCCCTCAGCCGAACCCTCTCTCCCTCTCTCCCACTCTGCATGCGCGACCAGAGAGCTCCGCCACCGCCCACCATCGATCGTCGTCCATTCTGCGACAGCCGTCGAGCCCACGCTCCGTCTGTTGCCTCGGTGAGTTTCGCCTCACTGTCAACTACTCGGGACACCCTCTGGTTCGCTTGTTCCCCCTCTGGGTTGCCCAGCCCGCGCTCACCGAAGCGTTTCTTGCGCAGCCGGAGCCCCGCCTCCGTCGACCCGAAGCTCCATCGCACCTCCGCCGTTCTCCAAGCCCCCCGGAGTTCGCACTCGAGGTGAGCACCCTTCCCATGCCTTTATTTCTCCAAGTGTTGCCCTAGAGCCCATGCATGCAATTGCTCACCGGAGCTAGCTGCATCGCCGCGGAACCTTTCTCACTGCGATCTGCGTTCTCTAGCGCCCCTGTGCCAGTTCTGCACTCACGGTCGTGTTCGTCGTGTCGCACTGAACGTGTCTGACCCCTTCCCAAGCCACTCGAGCCCGCTGTGGTCCCCCTCTCGTCTCCGGCGAGCCCTCGCCACGGGACCGAGCGGCGCCACCGCGTTTAGGTCCAAACCCCAGCCATTAGATCACGGGCGTCCGTCCGAGATCGGGTGGTTAAAACTTTAGCTGAACGGATCTAATCCCAGCCCTCCAATCTAGATCTAACTTCCCTTTTCTCTTCCCCTCACCTGTGCCCCTACCGCTGAGCCTGGCTAGCCAGTCTGCCCTGGCTCGCTGACGCCCCGTCCCCGCCTATCAGTCATGTCCGCGCACCCGCGCCCGCGTGCGCCCGCGCGATCTAATCTTGCCCATTGATCTCTGATCTGATGGTCGAGATCACCTCGTACCCCTTCGCGTGTAAGTTTTACTTAAGAGACCCTCGGGTTTTAGGAAATCAACCCGCCGTCCTGAGTTTTAGCGCGCAAACCCCTGGTTTCTTTTAAATAGACCCCTGTGCTTTTAAATAATTACAGAATTAGACCTAATTTCATATTTTAAACTTCAAAACTTGTTTATTTCATATAATTTTCATATGAACTCCAAATTTAGTGGTTCAAATTGCAAAATGTTCATGAAATTATTCTCTGCCCAAATAAATTATGTTCACCTATAGTCTGTACATTTTAATTTTACACTTAGAATATAAGATTAAAGTATATGTTGATTTATTCATTTAATGAAATAAATAAAAGGAAAAACCTAGAAGTTAAAGTATATTTAATCTTGTGAGATTAATAATATGTACTACATGAATTCATCTCTGGTTTAACTTTTAGGTCTCAATAAAATGAATAGAATTAGGTTATGTAATTATAGACAACACTTAGAGAGTAATCAATCCCTAATTAGGATTAGTTCATTTTATAATTTGATCTCATTCTCCTTTACTTAATAGTATACCTTTTGAGATGTGTTCCAATGTCTGTACATGTTTGATGTGCTATTCATTTGTACTTTCCAAATGTATTGAATGTATGATTGCTTTATTTAGACAACGAGCAGTCCGTGGTTCCTGAGTGTATTGCTGAAGATCCCTCTGAGCAACAACCTGGTGAAGGCAAGTGTCCTCAGACCTATCATGTCCTATTTTACTTTATAATTCACTGTACCGCATTATATTATTGAAACCTAAGTATTGACTAGTCTGTATTTACCTTATCCTTGTTTACGCTTTGGGTTATTCCGATTAGCATTATGCTATTGCTTTAACTTAATCAATGAACATGATGTGATTATTTATGATACGATGATGTTATCCCGATGAGGTTCTTGTGGTACTTTAGGGGACTCAAGCTATTTCCTGAGTACCTCTCCATAAGGACCTATTTGGGGAGTGACAACCCGGGATAACAGTGCAACCATGAGGGTGGGATGGGACGCCCTTAGCTAATTAATTAGAGGAACCAGAGGAGTAGTTGGCTTCGCCGTAGGACCATCAATGGGGTCCGGGCACAATACTTGCTCTGCCGAGGCTGGTTGCAGAGGTTCTCGATTTGGTTTTTGTTACTCACCTTCCTTTGGGGAGATGTACTATGTTTATCAAACTGGAGAAACCTAACGGGCGGCTATGGCCTCTGGGAAATCTTTGTAAAGGCTACATAGTGAGACCCTGCTAGGTCACCTTGGTAGTGATCAATGGGGAGGCTAGAACCCCGGGCAGAAACGTAATCATGACTTGTGGGTAAAGTGTGCAACCTCTACAAAGTGTTAGAAACTGGTATATCAGTCGTGCTCGCGGTTAAGAGCAGCCTTGGGATCCTCTTCGATTAGAAGAACTCTGGTTACTTTTATGATGATGGTTAGCAATGATGGTTATAAATTTTAACTCTGGTATTTTCCTCTTGGAGGGAGTGCCTCTAGGTAATAACTGGGTTTATTACTAAAATTTGACTCTACTTATAGCAATAAAACTTGACTACCTAAAAGCAACTGCTTAACCTTAACTCCACATACAGCTAGTCCACTTAGCCAAACGGGATATTTGTTGAGTACGTTGATGTGTACTCACCCTTACTTTACAAACCACCCCACCCAGGTTGTCCCCATTGTACTCAGTGCTCAGGAGGATATGCTGGAAACATGGAGGACTTTGAGGAGTTCCAGGACTACGATGAGTTCTAGTTTATTTTAGTGGCAAACCCCCAGTCAGCTGCCTGTGTAGGCTTATCTTCTATGTTTCATTTCTCGCACTTTGATATTAATGTTGAACACTATGGTTATGTATTAGACTCTATGGATGTCTTGGACAACTTGATGTATTAAAGTACCTTTCTACTATTTACATTGAGCATTGTGTGATGATGTCCAGTTATGTAATCACTGTGTACAAGAGTTCTGATCCTGGCACGTACATGGTTCGCATTTGGTTTACCTTTCAAAACCGGGTGTGACACATGTGTAGTAAATAAAAACTCATTGTTTATGAGTAGAAACTATCTAAAAATGTTGTATCCAACTAGGTCCTATTGAACTTAATAATGGTCTACAAATATATAGTACTTGATAGTTCTAGTACCCCTAGAACACCCAAAACTATAGCTCACGAAAAATGGTCAAAACATGAAAATTGGTCCGAGAGCAAAGGGCGTAAAAAATCAACACAAGAATAAGGGCCAAAAAATAACATGTTATTGACTGTCAATATGCCATGTTTGATATGTTAGAACAAATATAAAGCCTAGGAATCATATACCCAAAATTACAAGAAAAAACTCATAATCCAGGTACTTGAGCTTCTCACGGGTGTAGTAAATCCAAAGAACTTGTTGTTTGTGAGAAAAACTAGCTAGAAAAATATTTTCTCTGCCTAGCTATTGTCATGTTTAAAATGACAAAATAACCAAAAAGCCTATGAGTCACAAACCCAAAATCGTGAAAAAGCTCATGACCCATGTATTTGAGCTCCTCACGAGTGTAGTAAATTGAAAGAACTTGCTTATGAGCAAAAACTTGTCTAAAAATATTATACGGGTGTAACTACATCCTAGTGGTCTTAATATTGCCCTAAGAATGCCCAGTACTCGAAGTTCTTAACTTCTTATGCCCCAAAACACTTGTCGGGTATTGCAATTAGGGGTACCTAGATCACGTCCCTAATCACGCTTAACCCCGAGGTTGCCGTTAGGCACATTCCCCGAGGACAATAAAGTATAAACCATGGCTAGCCCGAGGCCCCTCTCAGTGGTCACCCATAACTTTGCCTCGCACGAGCCTGTCCTTGGACAAGGTATGTACTCAAATACATGGTCTCCGCCTCTCCCGATGGTCCCCTCTCCCAGAACTACCGTCTCCACCTCGCCCGAGCTTGTCTCGGGCATGGAAGACAATCCCGAGGCAGGTCTCAGCCAAAAGCCATAGTACACATAAGCATTCAATGTGCATACCTACCCCCTGCAGCGTTGCTGGCGAACAGGAGCAACAAGACCGTGGTCCCATCGGCCTTCACCAACTACGATGACGTATGTTTGAGTACAGCGGCTACTGTTCCCTCACGTTGCTTGCCAACTCCTGATGGGACACGCATATAACAAAAGTGTGGGCTGGTCCCCGGCGCAAACTACGCCTTGCTCGAAGCCGGCCTATCACACCCGGTTTTGGAAGGCAAACCGAATGCGAACCATGTACGTGCCAGGATCAAAAACTCACATACATAGCGATTACATAATTGGACATCATCACACAATGCTTGAAATAAATAGCGGAAAGGTACTTTATTACATCAAGAAGTCCAAGTCATCCACAGAGTCTAATACATAACCATTGTTCAACATAATTATCAAAGTGCGGAAATGCGAAACGTAGATGCTAAGCCTACACAGGTAGCTGACTGGGGGTTTGCCACTAAGAAAGAACTAGAACTCATCGTATTCCTGGAACTCCTCGAAGTCATCCATGTTGCCAGCTTCCCTCCTGAGCATTGAGAAAAGTGGGGACAACTTGGGGTGGGGTGGTTTGTAAAGCAAGGGTGAGTACACATCAACGTACTTAGCAAATGTCCCGTTTGGCTAAAGTGGATAGCTGTATATGGGGTTGGGGTCAAGCAGTTGCTTTTAGTTGGTCAAATATTTATTATTATTAGTAGAGCCAAGTTTTAGTAATAAACCTAGTTATTACCCAAGAGTACTTCCTCAAACGAGGAAATACCAAAGATCAGATTTTATAGCATCATTGTTAATCATCATCATAAAAGTATCGAAAGTTCTTCTAATCAAAGAGGATCCCAAGGCTGCTCTTAACCATCAGCTCGGCTGATATACCAGTTTTTAACACTCTACAGAGGTTGTACACTTCACCCACAAGTCGTGATCCCTTTCCAGCCTGGGTTGTACAGACCCGATCTTCACTACCAAGGTGAATGGCCAGGGATACACTACGTAGCCTTTACAAAGATTCCCCTAGTGCATAGCTGCTCGTTAGGTTTCGCCAGTCGTACAAACGCAGTACACCTCCCCAAGGTGGGTGACTAACAAAAACCAAATCGAATGAACCTCTGCACCCCAACCTTGGCAGAGCGAGAACTACACCCCGGACCCCATTGACGGCCCTCCGGCAAAGCCAACTACACCCCTAGGTTCATCTAATTAATCAGCTAAGGGCGTCCCATTCCACCCTCATGGTTGTACTATTATCCCGGGTGGTCACTTGTAACACCCTGAATTTGGGGGTAGAAAATTTCTTTTCTAATATCCACCAAATTCAGGTGTTACCCTCTCATTTCTTTACATGCTCTTCTTCTCTTTTTCTAAATAATAGAGAGTTAGTTCGTTTTGTATAAATATCAAGCCTAGTGAAATAAAAACCTAGGGAAGTCTCGATTGTTGCATCATGCTGGAGTACATTCTTCTCTTGATTGATGAATTTGCTTGTTGTGAATTCTTCTCATTTGTGGGATTGTGCTCGAGCTTGAAATTAAATCAGAGGAAATAGAAACAAAATAGAGAGAGAAAAGAACGGAAAATAGATAAAAAGGAAAAAGCCCAACCTCTACCTAGCCCCCCCTTCGGTCGGCCCACACCCCCTCTTTCCCGCGTGGCCTAGCTCCCCTGGCCCACCCGCGGCCCAGCGTGCCCCTCCCCCAAAAACCCTAGTGTCGCCGCCCACCCCTACCCCAGCCGCCCCTAGCACCACTACCCACTCCGGATCCTGCGCGGGCTCGCCCACCTATCTCTCCCTCCCTTTCTCATCTCCTCTCCCTGCTCCCCACGATCTCCATCTCCGGCACCAGGACACGCTCGTTCTCTCCTCTCCCAAACCGCAAGCGCCGACCTCCTCCCCATGCTCGGCCGGCGAGGCCGCGTCCTTGCGCGCGTGCGGCTTGGCGCGTGTGGCCGGAGCTCGCCCGGCGTGGCGACCCCTGGCTCGGGTGCATAGCTCCGGCGTGGCGGCCCTCCGCGGCGGCGCGAGCGCGTGGCCTCAGCGCGGCCCGCCAGCGCGCGGTGGCCTGCGACCAGCCGGTGCGGGCGCGGCCCCCCAACACGACGGCGTGCAGGCGCGACCCCCGGCTCATGGCGCGGCCTCGCGTGGCGCAATGGCTCCCCTAGCGGCCAGGCATGGTCTACTGCACGGCCAGCCCGCCCACGGCGCGCTCGCGGCAGCCTGCGCGGCTCGCTCGCGGCAGCCTACGCGGCGCGGCCAGCCCGCCCGCGGCGCGCTTGCGGCAGCGGCCCTCGGCGTTTCTCGCGGCCATGGCGTGGCATGGCCTGGCCCCTTGCGCAGTGCCCAGCAGTGCCGCTCACCCTGCCGCTCGCGTGCATCGCGCCTTAGCCCGCGCAGCTCAATGCGCGCAAGCGCGTTCGCCCTAGCGTGCCTATCCAGCCGCGTGCGCAGCAGCTCCCCACAGCCGTCGCACGCCTTGGCGAGTTCGGCCGACCTTCACGCCGTGATGCGTGCAAGCCAGGCCCGGCGTCGCGGTACCCCGTGCCGAGCGCCTGCTCTTGCCGCGCTGTGGTGTGTCGTGTCGTCGTCCATGCTCCAGCTGGTCAGTCGCCTCCTGCGTGCGTGCAGTTTCTGCAGGTTGAAGAAGAGCACAGGAAATCCCAGCATCCAGATCTTCTGTGGTTGCACCCTCTGCGACTCCCGGTATAGCTTCGTTTTCGTCCAATAGAAATGCGCCATGTCGTTTAAATCCATGAATCGTTGGTTATTCAATGAATTTTGCGCCATAGACCTATCTCGATGTGCTTCACTTGCGTTAACTTTATATTAACATTGATTACACGTTAGTAGCTTTATTCTTTGTCGCAACACATGGTCTAATTAATTATTTGCTTATTTGTGGGGTATTAAGATAAGTTTTTGCATTAAGACTAGGTTATAGTATTAAATGCGCTTTTATAAATTTACATTAACATGATTAATCACAACATCGGTTAGTGATCGTCGTTTGTCGACGCGCGCTGTCGCATGCGCCTTTCTACGCACCTTGTTTAGCGGGTTGCGTGTCTTGTGCGCAGCGCGTCGTCAGGGTCCCGACGACATCCGTCTACCCCCTAGACGACTCCCGTCTACCCCCCATCTACCCCCCTACGCGTGCGCGAGTTCGCACCGTTCGCACGTGTCGTTGTTGCATTTCACGTGCGTGTTCTGTGCACGTCGTCACCGTCCGTTCACGCTACGTCGCACACACGATCCGCACACATTAGTTAATCTTTTCGCTTTAATCGCGCAACATCTGCATGTGATAATTAATTGTTTTCACTCGTAAGAACTCATGTTAGTGACATTAGTTCATCAAGTCATATATGCTAGATAATTAACTTAAAGTTCACTTGACTAATATTATAATTAATACTCGTTTAGTGTAAACATTATATCTTCTCGACCGTAGCTTCGACCGTCGAGCTCCTTATCCCCGCGTAACCATAGAAGCGCTATATATTTTATATTTCTTGTTTTGATAATATTTTATCTTGTATGGTGTAATGTTCTGATGCAAGTATATGTTTGCTTGTGCCCGTTTGTATTCGTTGCGCATCGTGAATAGATTGTGATCTGTCCCTGAGCTTCGAGGAATCGACGATCAAGATTTGGTGAACCACCGGTTTCGAGATCAAGCTCTTTGAGTTCTACGAGATCGAAGACCCTGAGCATCTGTTTGGTGAAGGCAAGTGTCTTCTGACCCATTATGTCCCATTTACTTTATAATTCACTGCCCCGCATACTATGAACAACCTAAGGATTCACTAGCTTTCTATTTACCTTTTCCTTGATTACCTTTTGGGCTACTATGGTTAGATTCATGCTATTGCTTTACTTTAATCAATAAACATGATGTGAACACTTATGATACGATGTTGTCATTATGATTATGATGTTGGGCTGGTGATATTTTAGGGGGCTCGAGCGGTTTCTCGAGTGCCTCTCCGTAAGGACCTGTTCGTTGGATGACCGCTCTGGAAAATAGTGCAACCATGAGGGTGGAATGGGACGCCCTTAGCTAAATAATTAGAGGAACCGGGGTGTAGTTCGCTTCACCGTCGTGCCGTTAATGAGGCTCGGTGTATGCGGCTCGCTCTGCCAAGGTTGGTTTTGCCCCTTGGGGAGGAGTGCGGTACATTTAGTAAACCTAATGGGCGGCTATAGCCCCGGGGAATCTTTGTAAAGGCTACGTAGTGATGCCCCGCCAGGCCACCTAGGGAGTGGTCAATGGGGAGTAGCTCTCTCTAGGCAGAAAGGGAGTCACGACTTGTGGGTAAAGTGCGTAACCTCTGCAGATTGTTTGAAAACTGATATATCAGCCGTGCTCGCGGTTATGAGCAGCCAAGGGAGCTCCATTGATTAGAGATACTTGATTAGAGATGGTTTGTTTATAGATGATGAGGAGGAGGATGGTTATGATTATGCTTATGGTAATGGTAATTGGTATTCTTTCCGTTTGGAAAGGGTACTTTGGGTTAATAACTTGGGTTAATGCTAAAACCTGGCTTTCTACTAGTAATAATAACCTGACCAACTAAAAGCAACTACTCGACTTAACCCCACATAAAGCTAGTCCACTTCAGCCAAAAAGGGCATTTGCTGAGTATGTTGATGTGACTCACCCTTGCTTTCATAAAACACCAGGTTGCCTTTGGTGCAATCTATGCTCAGGTAAAGAAGAAGGCGACGAGGCGGATATCCAGGAGTTCCAGGACTTCGACGAGTTCGAGGATTCAGCTAGCGACCTCCCCCAGTCAGCTGCCTGTGGTGGGTTGTTTACGTTGGCTACATTTCGATTCTGTGTACTTTGATTTATTTTATGTAAATGGCTCTAGTCTGTAATAGTATTACTTACTCTTTATTGTAATTCGAAGCATTGTGCTATGATGAGTCATTTATGTAATCACTGTGTACGTGAATTTCTGATCCTGGCACGTTGGTTCGCATTCGGTTTACCTTCCAAAACCGGGTGTGACATAAGTGGTACCAAAGCCGTGCTGACTGTAGGACCGCTAGCCTAGAGTAGCATTGGCCGTTTTAAGGACTTATTGATTATTACTTCGCCCCATCCTTTATTCTGCTTCAAAATATTGGTCACCTCGACTAATTCTATGTTGTGCTCCTATATGCCCCCTTGCCAAAAGTATTTTATTCTAGTTTGGTCTATATTTCTCTCAATCTATTAGATCTTATCTCACTCTTGTGCTTGCGACATCTTTGTAGATGCCCCTAACCATAACCTTCTTGTCTTTTGGATCCCTTCCTCTTTCATCATTAAATTGCTACCATTTGGCAATCTTTATTCCCCTAGTATTGACATGCTCGTATCCCTGGATTCTTTAATACTCTTGTTTCAATACCTACCTCTATTAAAAACTATGTTGCCTATTTAAACATTTCAGTTTATATGTCCATGATCTTACTGTCTTTTGAGACCCTTTCCTATTCTATTGTTAAGTCGCTATCTTTTTGGCAATTTGTACTCTCTTGGTCTTGGTATGCTCGTACCATTGGAATCTTGCATACTCATATTTTTATATATGCTTACCTTTATATCCCAATATCTGTTTGAGACATTTCAGTTAACATGGCCTTGACCACCCTTGTTTCTTGATGATCAATGAGCGGTCATTTTATTTTGCACATCCTTGGCAATCCTGTTAATTCCTTGTAACTTTCTTCGGCAATGAATTTTTTACTTCAACTCTACTATCGGAACCTCCCTTATCATATCCTTGTTTGTTTTCTCCACTTCGTCACTTTGCGATTTTTGCCTTAACTCTGTCCATGGATTATGTTTTTCACCATTAGCACCTTCATCCTTACCACCTCTATATATATTATCTTGATGTTTATCTTATACCGGTCTTTAAAATATCCTCTTTTCAATCTCAATCTGAGCATTGTACTTTACCTACTTTCCCTATGGTCGTATCCTCTTCTGTGTCGCTTTCGAGTTTTTAACTCTATCCTTTGTTGTGCTTTTGCTCTTCATTGCCTTTACCTTTCTCATCTCTCGGTCTTCCCTTGGTAATTACACTATGTCTATAACACCCCTGGTGTTATTATTACTAAAACTTGAGCATAACATCATAAGCATTGGCATTGCATATGTTTGACACACCTAGGATGCATTCATTAGGTAAAAATTTCAAGCAAGTTGGATTGTATGGCATTTTGCAAATGAGACCCTAGTGTAGGGTACTCAACCTTAGATAGGGTTAGAAGGGTAAAACAGGACCCAAATAGATAAAACCCCAAAGATTAGGTAAAATAATCATAAAATGTTATCAAAGATGGACCTACATTGCATTTACACCCCTGAGATTCCAAAAAACCCTAATGGGAACCCTAGAAAAACCTAAACCTAAACCCTAGGGGGTTAAGTGCAAAATTAGTCCACTTTTGGACTAAAGTGCAAAGACCATGATAATAAAGTGTCTTAAGTCATAGGGTTCACAATCATGAAGATTTGCAATCCAAAACTTGAGATTTGGACTTAAGTGCAAAAGAGCCACACTTGACCCTTTTGATGAAGTCTGAAAATCAGTGATATGGGCTCAACTTTGGAGCTCTGTAGTTTTCAAATTCTAGGGTTTTTGCCCTAGGTCACCACATCAAATTTGTAGACCTATCAAAGGAGAACAATTTTGCTTAAGGGTGGAAGTATGGTTGTTATGAAGAAATAGGAGAAAAACACACTCAAAGTCGAGCTGTCAGGTTAGTGGAGTCTGAAAATTCAGACTAACAGTGGTACTGGGTCATCTTTGGAGCTCTACATATCATGATCTTCAAAGAATTTGCCCCAGGTCGATGTAGCAAAGTTGTAGATCCTTTGTAGTAGAACAACTTTGCTATAGGTGTTTGGGTTTGGTACCATAGAAAATTTAGAGAAAATCTGTCTTGAATCTACTCTGTCAGACTGACTAAATGCCAGTCACCATGGTACAGTACCAGAACCGGATCAGACCACCAGCGCCAAAAATCTCACCGTCGGTGACCTCTTCGCCGGGATTCGTGCCACGGGCATGTGGATTTCGCTCACCATGTAAAGATCTCGTCGCGGATGTGTATGAACTACTGTAGTCTCGCTGACCCCTGCCCTTTTCACCGGCGACGTGGCCTTACGGCCGTCACCGGGGTTGCCATGATTTACCGCGGTTATGGCACGCTCCAAGCCTTTCACCACATCATCACTAGTCACACCAGCTCACCGGTAACCGCCGTAGCTCCTCAACCGGTGATCGCCGGAGGAGGCGCCACGGTGAAAGCCACCCATCCCGTGCACCAGTATCCCTGTTTCCCTCCGGCCGCCAGCACAACCTCATGCAATTGGGCACCACTGACGATGGGAACTATAAAGTGAGCACCCCCTCGGCTCCGCCAAGTATTCAAGCAGCTACCGCACCCACCTGCACCCCAAACCCCCCACCAGAGAGCACTAATTTCGGATTCTCCCCAAAACACTTAAGAACTCGCTCGGTTTAGCCTCACCGCGGCCAGCGCGATTCAGGTCAGCTCACACCTTCTGCTCCCTCGTTCGAGTATTCTCAGGTACCTGTGATGCTTATCGACCTATCCAATTGAATTAGACCACCATGAATCGCCTGGAACACGTTGTTCCTTTGGTTTTCTCTGCGGTCACCCTGGGCAGAGCACTGTAGGGCTCCAATTCAGAAATTAGTTGAGGGGAAATACTCCTCAGAGTTGGAATTAGGTGTAAACTAAAGATTAGCACCGGTCTTGGCTCCCTCCGACCAGTTTAGCTCGCCGGAGCCCGGTTCTGCGCTCGCCGTCGTCGGGGGCCTCGGTTTGCGTAGGAATAGAACCTGGGGGTCCTTTTTAAAAACTATCAGCGACTCATCGCAATAGTGCAGAGAACTTGGTTCGGGTTATTCAAAACCGAAGGGCTCTCTGTGTAAAACATCCTACGCGGGCATGGGCGCGCTTTTACCCGAAGTTGGGCCGACCGGAATCAGATTCGGTCCAATACTGTTACAAGTTTTTCTTTTTCTTTTTCTTCCAGAGCCAAATAAATTCTAGGAAATTGTAGAAAAATCCTAAAAATATAAGACCAATTTTGTTAGATCCCTAATTTCCTGTAGTATTTAATAAAAACAGTTTCTTGATGTTTAGTCCAAATAGGAAATTTTGGAGCATTTAAAATAGCCTAAAACCTTGTATCTGGATTTTTAGAAAATAGATAATAATTCCAAAAATCCCCAAACTTTTTAGATGACCTTTATATAATATTTAGAAGCCTTGAGTAAAATTTGGTATGATTTGGGCCTTGTTTGATCATTAGAACCCAAAACCCCCACCCCCTGCTCTTTGAACTTCACCGTTGACTCCGAAAACCCTAGTTTCTCGGAGAACCGTGAAGGAAAATTGTATTCAAGACTTTAGATAATAAACTCTTATTATCTTTGCACTTTCATGAGCATTACATGGCATTCATTCTTATATATATATAAATGATTATATTTAGAAAACGAGGAAGAAGTTGAAGTAGAAGAAGAGAAGACTTCACCACCACCACTTGCGGAGCATCAGGCAGGAAATTGTACCCTCCGTGGAGAGATGGCGAGAGTAGCGTGTACCCTCCATGGCAAGAGGCTGGACGGTGGTGTATCTGTGCTCTCGGTTGGTGTGGACCTGATCTGGTCTTAAGAACTCCGGTGGCGGGTTGACATATGCAAGGGTTAAGTGCTACATATGTCGTGTGATCGGAGATCCTCAGCTGAGTATAATCAATTCGGATCGCCGTACCTTCGCGGTTATGAAGACTTGGTCACTGACTTACACGTAGAACTCCAGTAAAGATTAAGGGTGCTAAGAAATTGGCTAGTACAGTTCAAGTGATTGAACTAGGATAGAAAGAACTCTAGAGACAGGTAATCTTACCTAACCTGACAAGTAAAATTTAGATTTTTAAGGATCCACTTTAGTAAGCATTTCTGTAAACAGAGTCTTTGATTATTGAGAAACCTTACCTTGACTCCCTAATGACCAGCATGCCCTTGAGAGTCTTTTCTTTAGTCGAGTAAGTCTTGTTGAGTAATTCCATACTCAGGGTTTTATTCCCTATTGTTTTGAGGTGAAGAAGCAGCAAACTTTTGTTGTTTCTATTCCAAGGTGGTATCAAAAGAAGAAAACCAAGAGTAAAGCTGCGGGAGGAAGGGTTCCTCCATAAGAACTTTTGTTTAAAAGCTTGGGAGGGGTTTTTGCCTCCCTTGGTGTGTATTAATATTACTCTGCACTCATAAGTTATATCCTGGTCTGTAATATATAACTTTGTCTTATCTTTAAATAAATGTAAGTTTATGTAATCGCTTCCATATTTTCGTATCTCCGATGATCTGTAATGTCTGCGTGACGGGTAAAACACTCTTGGGAAAGGTAAGAAAAGCAGATACCGAACTTGTCAAGTGATTCAGGAACACCTACAGGGTCGTCTCAGGTACGTTGGACAAGGACAACTGTAGGTGGGCCTAATGACTTGGGAGGTTCCGTCACAGTTGGTATCGGAGCGAAGCCCTTCTCTGCAGATATTATGAGGCATCTTCAAAAAAAATTCTAAAGACTTATCTAGAAAATCTCTTCCCTTCTTACCTAAGTATTTCTGAAGAGTTTATATGAAAGACCAGATAGGAAGAGTGCAATGTATAGAAGGTTGAATCAACTAAGGTTGGTTCTGTAATTACACATGCATCATGCTCGAAACTATGTTAATAAGATTTTCCCCCTTAGAAAAATGCCGCCGCGCACAAGGAAAACTGCATGAAAGCATACTGGCCCAATTGGTGTGCCACGTCATCAACTTGCCCCAAGACACGAGGATAACAATAGTGGGAGTAATGATCCGATCAGGGATATCGAAGCGAAAGTTAATCAGCTTCAAACAAAACTCCAACGCAGGACTGACATATGGGTCGCAGATGGCGACATAATCAATGAATTGAGAAGCGACATCCGCCGCCTGCAAGATCAGCTCGCAGATCGGGATTTGGCGCTCGACTGGGCGGTTCACTCTCGTTCGCTTGCCTGGGCTAAGGAGGCTGTTGGGGACTTGTTCTCAAGTGCTTCAGATTAAGAACAAGGCAACATAAAAAGTGTTAAATGTTAAATTCCTTCGTCCTTATAAACATTATGTCCCTTCGGATATAATGAATCTTGGACGAAGGTTACAAAGGAAAAGACCTTCGTAAGATTGATAGATGGTAAAAGAGAACACATATATAAAACACGAGTAATGATATGAGTATTATCATCAACTTATTTTTACTACCAATTTCATAAAAACAAATTACAAATGTACCTTCAGATTGATGGAAAGTAAAGGTACAGATGTGAAGCGAAAAAGCGTATGCCCAGTCAGCGTGAACAGTATGGGAGTATTGTTCATCTATTTATAGGCACGGGATGTAGCCAGTGTAAAATTACATTGATGCCCTTTACATTTGTCAATAACTTTATAGCAATCCTTCGAGGTTTAATTTGACTTTTCATCTTTAAGTCGGTTCCACTTTTCTGCCGTCATGCCGAAGCTTTTCTGCACGTAGCTTCGTGATCGTCTTATCCTTCGTCGTGGTCGCTTTCCACCCCAGTCAAGCTTCGTCTTAACCATGCTCTTGTACACCCGCAACATGACTCCGAAGATGCCTGTTCACATGTTTCACTCGGAAAATAATGTCAAATCATGTTTTTGAGGACCTTCGAAAGCCGAAGGCCCCCAACAGTAGCCCCTCGCAATATTAATTTACTGTAATGATAAATTCATATTGCGACATGGACGAAGGCTTTAAGCCGAAGGTCCGAAAAAACACCTTCCTTCTGCTAGAATAGCAACAGTCATTGACAAACGGGGCCCTCCAGTTTTCGACACACTGGGTGTATAAATAAGAGCTCACCGCGAGTTTATTTAGCACGCTCTTTTGCCATCTGCTTTTGCTCACCCAACTTTTTAGCCTGCGTGCAACAGCACTCGCTCGGTTTTAAATTTTTAAGCTTCGGTTTCGAGTGTGTTTTGTCAGCATTTGCGAAGATGCCTGAGGATAAGAAAGTTGCTGGTGCTTCGAAGCTAAGCCTTTCTGAGGAGATGCACCTGGGCTTTCTTGAATCAATGTCAAAGACTAATACGGAGAAGATTACCAAGGAGATTTTGGAGGGTTTATCTAAAGATACTGGCGACAGTGAAAGTTACGATGTGGATAGTGGTGGTGAAGATTCCGAAGATCGACCCTGGCGACCAAGCCATGCAGTTTTTGGTAAGTCCAATATTAAGGAAAATCATCTTGTCAATATGAGAGGGAGATACTTTTGGGACTTGTCTGTTGTGAGGGCTGACGAAGGAGAGAAGACTTGTCCGACTCCCGAGGAAAATGAGGTCGTGATATTCCGAAGCTTCTTAAAAGCTGGATTACGATTTCCCTTGAGCAGTTTTGTCGTGGAAGTACTGAAGACATTCGAAATCTACCTTCACCAATTATCCTCGAAGCAATCATAAGGATGAACATCTTTGTGTGGGCCGTGAGAAGCCAAGGTTTGGAACCTAACGCAAAAAGCTTCTGCAGTATGCATGAGTTATTGTATGAGACAAAACCCTGGGGCAAAGAGCAGTATCACAACAACTTTGGCTGCTACAGCTTCGGCGCCCGCTCTGGGTCAAGCTGCCCTGTGCCAACCTTTCGAAAGAGGTGGCCCGACGACTGGATGACAGAATGGTTTTACGTGAAAAATGACTTGAAATCACGTGAAGATATCATGGGTATCATCATGCGCCCTATCTGGCAACGCTTCGGCCTCCGGAAGCCGAAAGTGGAAATGGATGAAGTAGCCGAAGAATGCCAGAGAGCCTTCGGCATGGTTTGCTCTTTTATTGGGACAAGGGATTTGGTCCAAGAGCATATTGCCTTCAGAATATGGCCACTTGTAGAAAAGTGGGAAATGCCGAAGGAGACCGTCAAAGAACCTGACGAAGGTGGCCTAGTTAGGCTAAAATACACATTCAAATACGGAGATAAGTTTGTTGAACCAGATGATGACTGGTTAAAAAGTATTGAGGCCATAAGTGACGAATTGCTTGGGGTATACTCGAAAGCCGAAGATACTGCATTATCAGCGGCCTTCGGAGGCCGAAAGAAGAAGAGACTTAACTGAGTATTCGATGCAATTGGGTTTGTCTACCCCGACTACCATTACCCAGTGCGAGGCCAAAAAAGGAAAAATACTTCTCCTGCAAAGGAAATTGCTTCAGCTGCAACTAGCGAGCCAGCGCCGAAGAGAAAAAAGGTAAAGGCTCTCACACACCGGCCACGTTATATTGAACCGGCCACAGTGCCTGAGTTTATTGGTGAGGCCTCCTCGGCCACCGAAGCTAGAGAACCAGCTCCAGTGCCAAAAATCGAAGAAATGGCCGAAGTACCAGCAATAGAGAAAACAGAAGAACCGAGGATTGAAGAAACAAAAACATTAGAAATTTTAAGTCTTTCAACAAAAAGCCAAAAGGGTCCGGCAGCGACCCTGAAAAGAAAAAGGATGGTTAATGTGCTGGATGTTTTGGAAACAATTAAATCTTCAAGCATGACTCCGAAGAAAACTGTTGAAGCTTCTGAAGTGTCTACTGAAGCCTTTGTTGCTGAAGCTTTGAAGCAACAATTTGAAACTGAAGCTGGGCCTTCAGAGCCCACCATGGTAAAACCTTTGAAAGCTGAAGAAACAAAATTGACAGAGGCAACTTTGGAAACCGAAAAAACAAAAATGATAGAGCCGATTTTGATTGAGGAAATTGACACTGCCGCCCCCGAAGCATCTTCCAAAATACGTGATTATATTGTGCGACATGCTTCGGGGAAGAAATTATCTGAAGAAGAGATTTTTGAAGCTAATCACTATGCCCGAGAACTGAAGTATCCGAAGGGTGCCGTAGTGTTCAATGGGACAGACGAAGATGACTTCCTATACTGTCTCCCAGACAATAAAGAATTATCCGTCTGCCGGGAGATGGCTAGAAGCATGGGGTTCCCGAAGCTAGAAGCTGGCCTTTACGCCATGACGAAGGACGATCTTGCGGATAGCCTTGCATACAATAGTCTGAAGGTACAAAAATTGTGAATTTTGAAGTTTATGAATTTTGAATTAGTGTTTTGTTCTTATGTTAATCCATTCATTCTTTTGAATAGGGCTTAATACTCAGCAATGCCTTAAGGGCACAAAAGAATGCTGAAGATGAGAGCTGCACTATTGCTCTTAACAACCTTCGAACAGAGGTTATCAGGCTAAGAAACGAAGCCTTGGAAAAGGACAAAATTCTGCTTACATTGGTGGATAAGATAAAGGAAGACGAAGCTAGTTCTAAAACTCAAGCCGAAGCTCAAAAGCGCGAAATCGAAGATCTTCGGAAACAATTAGCCCAAGCTAAAGAAGAACGCATTCTTGAAGAAACAAAACGAGAACTAAGTGATCAATGGGCAAATCATTTGGAAATAAATGTTGAAGAGCTTCGTGCTTCCAAGAAAAGGTGCTATGATAAATCCATAGAGTGTGTTAAGAAGATAAAATCCAGCTTCGCCAGCGTTGGCGTGTTCTCTAGTGAAGAAAATTTCACAAGGGGGAATCCAGAAGGCCCAATTGAATGGATCAGTCACGAAGCTGAGGCCTTCGAAGAAATCTTGAATAGTCGCGGGGACATTTGTGCTTTTTCAGGCGCCAGGGGAATTGCTACTATTTTGGAAAGGAAAGGGTGCGAGCATGTGAAATCTTTAGCACGATCTGAAGCTGCTTTATCTTCTGAAGATATTAAAGATCCTTCAGCCGAAGCAAGCCAGGTCGGTGGAAAATTTTTCACCGACATCTGGGATAATGGCGGCCGAGAAATGGCTCAAGAAATCATTCAAAGAAGCGAAAAAGGCATCCATGATGCTAGGAAGGTAGCGGAGGCTGCTGAGAAAAGCGCAGGGCCGGAAGGGCAAATAGGTATTAACTAGTGGTTTTTATTGTGTTGTAATTTTGATTTCAAACTTTATTCGCGGTTTGTAATAGTAATATAGCCGTATCCTCTCCTCCCTCAGAACCTGCTGAGGCATCTCCGGGCCCCCACCCAAAGGGAGATGATGAAATTAGAAAAATGGCCGAAGCCATCATGGACAAAGTTGTCGATCAGCTACTGAACGAAGCTGCAGAAGTAGTTCTTAGGGAAGATTAAATGCTATTGTAAAAATATTTGGAATGTGACATGTGTAAAACTTTGTAACTTTGAATGTAATAAATAATCTATTTATGGTTCAATTCTTTACGATGCATGAAATTTTGCATACATACCGTTTTTTGAGCCTTCGGCGAAAAAACACCTTCCCTTCTTTTCATGCTTCGTGAAGAAAATCTTTTATGTATCACAAGAATTTCCATATTTCTCTGATGAAGAATATCCAGGCTTCGTAAAAACATTCTTCGAAGCTATAAAAAAGTTTTATGTTGTCTCCCTAATGAAGCTACACTTCTTCTCAATTTATCTTGTGCCTTAGCACGATTTTCTCTTTTTCAAAACATTCTTCGAAGATCAATACTGTGTCCCCTTCTTGTTCTACATGCGATATGATGTATGATGCTTATGTTATGCAAAATGATGTGATGATATGCTATGCAAAATGATATTTATGCCGAAGATACACACATCCCTGCAATAGACCACACAATCTTTTTATCTCAGCGCTGACTTTTCGCTGTAAGCCTCCCTTAGGAGCTTCTTCGCCTTTTACTTTCAGCGGAATCAGCGTTTATTTTTCGCTGTAAGCCTCCCTTAGGAGCTTCTTCGCCTTTTACTTTCAACGGAATCAGCGTTTATTTTTCGCTGTAAGCTCTGCATTCCCTTCGGAACGACTTTTGAGCAGAAAACTTACACTGCGCTCCCTTAGGAACGACTTTTTACTACTTCGAAGAAGTTACAATGCGTTCCTTAGAACAAGTTTTTGATAATTCGAAGGTTCTCCGTGCCACCATAAATTCTTGTGCTTCGGCAACTCAAGCCTATGGAGAAGATATATTTTCATTATGATAATAAACTAAACTGTTACAAGAATTTGAAAAAACGATAAAAGACACTTAAACTTCCCATAATTGTTCTTTACTACAAAGAAAGTAAAACTGAATGCGAAAATGCAGAAAGCTATTGTCGAGGTAGGATATTTTGTCAGTAAATGTGCTTCGACTCTGGCACAGTGCTATTGACTGTGCGAGCTTCAGACTCCTCTCTGAAGTCCCTCTGGGGGTGAGAGTGTTGGCTCCCTTCTGGCTGCGGACCTCGTTGTATTGGTGGTGGCGGTGGAAGCTGTTGCCAGGAAGCTTGGGGTTGGCTTGCCGAAGCAACAGAGGCTGTAGGGTGATTGCCTACATATTCTGGAATGTAAGGCGAATGGTACGAAGCAGTATGCATAACCTGCTTCGGCTGGTTCTGTTGCGCTGCAGCTTCTGCTGGCTCCTTTTGCTTCTGGATGGTAACATGGCACATCCTAGTGGTATGGCCCTTGCCTTCACCACAGAATAGGCAGTAAATTTTTCTTGGTTGATCTCCAAATCTTCCCCCGAAGCCCCTGGCGCCTCTGCCCCTTGGCGCTGGCGGCCGGAAAGAGCTTTGCTGTTGCCCCGAAGCTTGCGAGGAGCACTGTGGCCTTTGCTGTTGACTCCCTTTGTCATCATTTTGAGTAGAATTGTGAATTGACCTGACGTGCCTCGGATAGAATCTTCCTCCGAAGCCCCTGGTCATTTCAGAGAACCTGAAAGCTTCCTCCCTTCTTTGGCGAAAATCATTGTCGGCTCGAATATACTCGTCCATCTTCTGGAGCAGCTTCTCCAAAGTTTGAGGAGGCTTCCTGGCAAAGTACTGAGCTGAAGGTCCTGGCCGAAGCCCCTTGATCATGGCCTCAATGACAATTTCATTAGGCACTGTTGGTGCCTGTGCCCTCAGACGTAGGAACCTTCGGACATATGCCTGAAGGTATTCTTCGTGATCCTGGGTGCACTGGAATAAAGCTTGAGCAGTGACTGGCTTCGTCTGAAACCCTTGGAAGCTGGTTATCAACATATCCTTCAGCTTTTGCCATGAGGTGATTGTCCCTGGCCTAAGGGAGGAGTACCAGGTTTGTGCAACACTCCTGACAGCCATGACGAAAGACTTTGCCATGACCGCCGTGTTGCCACCATACAAAGATATGGTTGCCTCATAGCTCATCAAGAATTGTTTCGGATCTGAATGACCGTCGTACATGGGGAGCTGGGGTGGCTTGTAAGATTGTGGCTAAGGAGTAGCCTGCAGTTTTGTTGACAGGGGGGAAGTATCATCAAAAGCAAAATTTCCGTGATGGAAATCTTCATACCAGTCGGCCTCGTTGTAGAAGCCCTCTTGATGAAGCTCTCCGCGCGGGGGCCTTTGGTTCTGGTCATCTTGAGCAAGATGTCGAAGCTCTTTAGAGGCTTCGTCTATCTGCCTTTGAAGATCAGCTAGGCGAGCCATCTTTTCCTTCTTCCGTTGGACCTGTTGATTGATCATCTCCAAATTTTGGATTTCCTGATCCAAGTCGTCCTCCGGAGGTGTTGGACTGGTGACCTTCCTCTTCTGGCTCTGGGCCTCCCTAAGAGAAACAACATCTTGATTGGGGTCCAGCGGCTGCAGAGTGGCAGCCCCTGTCGTTGAAGCTTTTTTCGGCGGCATGACGAAGGTGACGCTTGCCGAAGGTGTTCAAAACTCAAAAAATGGACGTGAGTTCACCCCATGGTGGGCGCCAATGTTGGGGACTTGTTCTCAAGTGCTTCAGATTAAGAACAAGGCAACATAAAAAGTATTAAATGTTAAATTCCTTCGTCCTTATAAACATTATGTCCCTTCGGATATAATGAATCTTGGACGAAGGTTACAAAGGAAAAGACCTTCGTAAGATTGATAGATGGTAAAAGAGAACACATATATAAAACACGAGTAATGATATGAGTATTATCATCAACTTATTTTTACTACCAATTTCATAAAAACAAATTACAAATGTACCTTCAGATTGATGGAAAGTAAAGGTACAGACGTGATGCGAAAAAGAGTATGCCCAGTCAGCGTGAACAGTACAGGAGTACTGTTCATCTATTTATAGGCACGGGACGCAGCCCATGTAAAATTACATTGATGCCCTTTACATTTGTCAATAACTTTATAGCAATCCTTCGAGGTTTAATTTGACTTTTCATCTTTAAGTCGGTTCCTCTTTTCTGCCGTCATGCCGAAGCTTTTCTGCACGTAGCTTCGTGATCGTCTTATCCTTCGTCGTGGTCGCTTTCCACCCCAGTCAAGCTTCGTCTTAACCATGATCTTGTACACCCGCAACCTGACTCCGAAGACGCCTGTTCACATGTTTCACTCGGAAAATAATGTCAAATCATGTTTTTGAGGACCTTCGGAAGCCGAAGGCCCCCAACAGAGGCGAAAGCTCGAGCCCGAGTATAGCTCAGCTATCGATACTTTGCAGGCTTATTGTAACACTCTACACGAAGAAGTTCATGTATTGTACTCACAATTACACCCCAGTGTACCTGCGGATCCTGTCAGGACAGAAGCCGGACCTTTTCAAGTAGCGGGAGAAGCTTTTGGTGGCGAATTGGACCTTTTCAGGCCCCCTCCCTCTATGAAGTTGGTCGATGAGTGGTCTCCTACGCCCGACAGTGAGGCTACCAAGAGTGACAGGAAGCAGGAATAGTATAGGATAGAAGTAGTACTATTGTATAATAGGGGGTGTAATCCTATTGTAAAGTACGAGTCTATAACATTACCTTTTAAAGTAATGTGAAATGGATGGTTTGTATGGCATATCATATTACTCCCAATGTCTTTGCCTCAGATGCCTTCCAGGACTCGAGCTCAGGATGGGGCTGGTACCTCCCGTGGGAGGGAGGCGACCCCGAATCCACCTCCAATACCCCCGACCCTTGCCGAGGCCATCGCTGCCTTGGTAAACACTACAGCAGAGAACACCCACTTTCTGCAGGAGATGGCAAGCCAACCACTTCAACAACAAGGCGGACGGGCTTATCCGCAAGGCCCCTGGGAGACATCTTATCTAGATTTCTCCGAGACGCGCCCTCCGTTGTTCGTCAAAGCGGAAGACCCTTTAGAGGCGGATGAATGGATCCGCGTCATTGAACAAAAATTTGGACTTCTTCGATGCTCCGAAACTCAGAAGCCCCTATTCGCAGCTCAGCAATTGTGTGGCCCTGCCAGCACCTGGTGGGGGAACTTTGTTGTCGTACAACCGGCTGGTCATCAAGTAACCTGGGATGAATTCAAGCTGGCCTTCCGGGAACATTACATACCTAAAGGAGTACTCCACATGAAACAGGAGGAATTCATGAAGTTGAAGGAAGGCGGAGATACTGTCACCCAGTATCTCAATAAATTTAATCACTTATCTCAGTATGCGATTGACCAAGTCAACACCGACGTAAAGAAGAAGAACTGTTTCATGCGAGGTTTAAATGATCGGATGCAAAGGAAAATGGCTACCTGCATCGACCTCACCTACAGAAGGGCTGTCAGCACA
This sequence comes from Zea luxurians, assembly GCA_029449295.1. NCBI lineage: Eukaryota > Viridiplantae > Streptophyta > Magnoliopsida > Poales > Poaceae > Zea > Zea luxurians. Next base: position 60,929,679 of record JAOPSE010000011.1, on the reverse strand, counting down.
GCGCTGGCAGTTGAAACTAAATATGCAAATTCTAGAAAGTCCAAGGGGAATGGAGGCAATCGGCCTAATCAGGGCCCCGAGAAAAGGCAACGGTTAGTTCTCCGGCCTTTTAATCAGGGTCGTTCTTCATCACGCCCACCCTCCTTCCCATTCAAACAACCAGTGTTTATTCGTCCTACTCCTGCCCCCACTACAACAAGTCAGCCGGGTGCCCCTGGCACTCGTTTCCCCACCCTTCCCAGTTCGTCAACAGGCTGCTTCAATTGCGGAAAATCTAGGCATTTTATTAAGGATTGCCCCTACCCGAAGCAGAATCGTTCAAACAATCAACAAGGTACTGGGAATTCTTCTCAAACTAAGGGAAATACAGGCAAGAACATAAAGAAGAAGACGAATTTATTACACTCAAGTGGCCACCACACCGGACGGTGAACCGGTAATGATGGGTATGTTCCTTGTGGCCAATCATCCCGCAATTATTCACTTTGATTCTTGTGCTTCGCATACATTCATCAGCAAGAAATTTGTGGAGCAACATTGCATTCCATACCATGAATCAAGGGAAGGGTTTAAAATTCATTCACCTGGGGGACAAATATTTACAAAGGAAGTGGCTTTCCAAGTGCCCGTAACATTGGCCGGACGAGACTTTCTTACTAATATGATTGTTCTGAAAGGCCAAGACATAGATGTGATTTTGGGCATGAATTGGTTGGCCCAACATAAAGCAACCCTCAACACTGATCAGAGAACCATCAGGTTGAGTCATAACTAAGAGGAAATTCTTTTGTCTATCCCCATTCCAGCTAAAACTACTGGCAGAATATACGAAGCCATTATACCGGAAATCAAGGATATTCCGGTAGTATGTGAGTTCCCAGATGTCTTTCCAGAAGATTTGCCTGGGTTGCCACCTGAAAGAGATGTAGAGTTTGTAATTGAGTTGAAGCCCGGTACGGCTCCCATTTCTAGAAGATCGTACCGGATGCCTCCTAATGAGCTGGCAGAACTAAAAACCCAATTGCAAGATCTACTAGAGAAAGGATTCATCCAGCCAAGCTCGTCACCATGGGGTTGTCCCGCCATATTCATCAAGAAGAAGGATCAAACCTTACGGATGTGTGTGGATTATCGACCCCTAAATGAGGTCACTATTTAGAACAAGTACCCTCTTCCACGGATTGATATTCTATTTGATCAACTGACTGGAGCTAGGGTATTCTCCAAAATTGATCTCAGGTCGGGCTACCATCAGATCCGTATTCGGCCCGAGGATATACCAAAGACCGCATTTACCACACGGTATGGATTATTTGAGTACTTGGTAATGTCTTTCGGACTGACGAATGCTCCTGCCCACTTCACTTATCTGATGAACTTGATATTCATGCCTGAGTTGGACAAATTTGTGGTGGTCTTCATAGATGATATTTTGATATATTCAAAGAATGAAGAGGAGCATGCTCAACATTTACGGATCGTATTGACGCGCCTAAGGGAACATCAATTATATGCTAAGTTTAGTAAGTGCGCGTTTTGGCTGGAAGAAATTCAATTTCTGGGACATGTGTTATCGTCCAGGGGGATTGCGGTAGACCCCAGTAAGATCAAGGATATTTTGGAGTGGAAACCCCCAACCACTGTTCATCAAGTCCGAAGTTTCCTTGGAATAGCTGGCTATTACCGCCGATTTATACCAGATTTTTCTAAGCTTGTGAAGCCAATCACAAGTCTATTGAAGAATGAGACTAAATTCAATTGGTCTTCAAAGTGTAATGAAGCTTTTGAGCAACTAAAGATATTGTTAACCACTGCTCCGGTATTAGCCCAACCAGACATTAATAAGCCCTTTGATGTGTACTGTGACGCATCAGGCAGTGGTCTCGGCTGCGTATTAATGCAAGAGGGCCGAGTAATCGTGTATGCTTCAAGGCAGTTGCGCCGGCATGAGGAGCATTATCCCACTCATGATCTGGAGCTAGCTATAGTGGTTCATGCCCTGAAGATCTAGCGTCATTATCTACTGGGAAATGTCTGTCACATTTATACAGACCACAAAAGTTTGAAATACATCTTTACCTAGTCTGAACTCAATATGAGACAAAGGAGATGGCTCGAGCTAATCAAGGATTATGAACTAGAAATCCATTATCACCCAGGCAAAGCAAATGTAGTGGCAGATGCACTCAGTCGCAAGGCCTCTTGCCATTGTTTAACCATGAGGACTTCTGACATTACATTGTGCCAGGAGATGGAAAATCTGAACCTGGGAATGATTCAGCAGGGGACTTCAAATCACTTGAAGCTGGAGTCAATCATCCTACAAAGGATAATTGACGCACAAAAGAATGATGAGGGTATGAGACATGTACGTGAGAAGATAAGGGCTGGAAAAGCCAACTGTTTCAGAGAAGACGACCAAGGTGTTATATGGTTCAACAGCCGCATAGTGGTGCCAAAGAATGAAGAAGTCCAACAACAAATCTTAGACGAAGCACATCTTAGTCGCTATTCTATTCATCCCGGAAGCACTAAGATGTACCAAGATCTGAAACAACATTATTGGTGGACGAAGATGAAGATTGAAATTGCACGCTACGTGGCTAGATGTGACACTTGTAAACGTGTCAAGGCCATACACGTGAAGGCTGTTGGTCCATTACAATCTCTACCAATACCAACATGGAAATGGGAAGATATTATTATGGACTTTATTGTGGGATTGCCCAGAACCGCGAAAGGGTATGATTCTATCTGGGTTATTGTTGATCGGCTCACGAAAATTGCTCACTTTCTGCCAGTCAAAACATATTACTCGGTTTTTACCTATGCGGAATTATACATTGCTCGCATTCTCAGTTTGCATGGTGTTCCAAGGACTATAGTGTCGGATCGTGGACCTCAATTCGTATCCAAATTCTGGGAAGAACTTCATTAATCCATGGGTACCAAATTGCTCCACAGCTCGGCCTATCATCCTCAAACAAGTGGGCAGACTGAGAGGGTCAATCAAATACTTGAAGATATGCTATGGGCATGTGTGTTGGACTTCTCACAGAAATGGGATGAATGTTTACCATTAGCGGAGTTCTCATATAATAATAGCTATCAAGAAAGTATCAAGATGGCACCCTTCGAAGCTTTATATGGACGACGATGTCATACTCTGCTAAATTGGTCTGAACCTGGTGAAAGGTACTTCTTCATGCCTGATATGGTAAAAGAAACCGAAGAAAAAGTACAGAGGATAGTTCGTAATTTGAAGAAAGCTCAAGCTCGTCAGAAAAGTTATGCAGACAAGCGACGACAACCCTTGTACTTTCTCGTGGGAGATTATGTTTACTTAAAAGTTTCACCAATGAAAGGCATATCGCGTTTCGGGGTTAAAGGGAAGCTTGCACCTTGGTACATTGGTCCATTCCCTATACTTGAACAGTGTGGACCAGTAGCATACCGACTTCAGTTACCCGAAATCTTGTCTGCGGTGCATAATGTGTTCCACGTGTCTCAGTTGAAGAAATGTCTTCGGGTTCCAGATCGAACCATTGAAGTAACAGATGTTGTCCTGGAGCCAGACTTGACATATTCTGAGCACCCTATTCGAGTCTTGGATCAAAAGGATAGGGTTACCCGAAGAAAAACTCTCAAGTTTTATAAGATACAGTGGAACCAGCATTCCGAAGAGGAGGCTACTTGGGAAACTCATGATTTCTTAGACAAGAATTTCCTAGGCTTTTTAGCCTCTTGTAATTTGTAAAGTGTAAAACATTGTTTTAATAAAGGAGTGAGCCCCAAACCACCCCTGCCTTGTACCAAAACTCAGGAAATAAAAATGTGAAGCATTTCCTTTTCCACTACTTACCCTAGGACTTTTAATCTCGGGACGAGATTCTTTTATGGGGGGGAAGGATGTAACACCCCTGGTGTTACTATTACTAAAACTTAAGCATAACATCATAAGCATTGGCATTGCATATGTTTGACACACCTAGGATGCATTCACTAGGTAAAAATTTCAAGCAAGTTGGATTGTATGGCATTTTGCAAATGAGACCCTAGTGTAGGGTACTCAACCTTAGATAGGGTTAGAAGGGTAAAACAGGACCCAAATAGAGAAAACCCCAAAGATTAGGTAAAATAATCATAAAATGTTATCAAAGATGGACCTACATTGCATTTACACCCCTAAGATACCAAAAAACCCTAATGGGAACCCTAGAAAAACCTAAACCTAAACCCTAGGGGGTTAAGTGCAAAATTAGTCCACTTTTGGACTAAAGTGCAAAGACCATGATAATAAAGTGTCTTAAGTCATAGGGTTCACAATCATGAAGATTTGCAATCCAAAACTTGAGATTTGGACTTAAGTGCAAAAGAGCCACATTTAACCCTTTTGATGAAGTCTGAAAATCAGTGATATGGGCTCAACTTTGGAGCTCTGTAGTTTTCAAATTCTAGGGTTTTTGCCCTAGGTCACCACATCAAATTTGTAGACCTATCAAAGGAGAACAATTTTGCATAAGGGTGGAAGTATGGTTGTTATGAAGAAATAGGAGAAAAACACACTCAAAGTCAAGCTATCAGGTTAGTGGAGTCTGAAAATTCAGACTAACAGTGGTACTGGGTCATCTTTGGAGCTCTACATATCATGATCTCCAAAGAATTTGCCCCAGGTCGATGTAGCAAAGTTGTAGATCCTTTGTAGTAGAACAACTTTGCTATAGGTGTTTGGGTTTGGTACCATAGAAAATTTAGAGAAAATCTATCTTGAATCTACTCTGTCAAACTGACTGAATGCCAGTCACCATGGTACAGTACCAGAACCGGATCAGACCACCAGCGCCAAAAATCTCACCGCCGATGACCTCTTCGCCGGGATTCGTGCCGCGGGCGTGTGGATTTCGCTCACCATGTAAAGATCTCGTCGCGGATTTGTATGAACTACTGTAGTCTCGCTGTCCCCTGCCCTTTTCGCCGGCGACGTGGCCTTACGGCCGTCACCGGAGTTGCCATGCTATACCGCGGTTATGCCACGCTCCAAGCCTTTCACCACATCATCACTAGCCGCACCAGCTCACCGGTAACCGCCGTAGCTCCTCAACTGGTGATCGCCGGTGGAGGTGCCACGGTGAAAGCCACCCATCCCGTGCACCAGTGTCCCTGTTTCCCTCCGGCCGCTAGCACAACGTCATGCAATTGGACACCACCGACAATGGGAACTACAAATTGAGCACCCCCTCGGCTCCGCCATGTATTCAAGCAGCTATTGCACCCACCTGCACCTCCAAACCCCCCACCAGAGAGCAATAATTTCGGATTCTCCCCAAAACACTTAAGAACTCGCTCGGTTTAGCCTCACCGCGGCCAGCGCGATTCAGGTCATCTCACACCTTCTGCTCCCTCGTTCGAGTATTCTCAGGTACCTGTGATGCTTATCAACCTATCCAATTGAATTAGACCACCATGAATCGCCTGGAACACGTTGTTCCTTTGGTTTTCTCCGCGGTCACCATGGGCAGAGCACTGTAGGGCTCCAATTCATAAATTATTTGAGGAGAAATACTCCTCAGAGTTGGAATTAGGTGTAAACCAAAGATTAGCACCGGTCTTGGCTCCCTCCGGCCAGTTTAGCTCGTCGGAGCCCGGTTCTGCGCTCGCCGTCGTCGGGGGCCTCGCTCTGCGAAGGAATAGAACCTGGGGGTCCTTTTTAAAAACTGTCAGCGACTCATCGCAATAGTGCAGAGAACTTGGTTCGGGTTATTCAAAACCGAAGGGCTCTCTGTGTAAAACTGCCTACGCGGGCGCGGGCGCGCTTTCACCCGAAGTTGGGCCGACCGGAATCAGATTCGGTCCAATATTGTTACAAGTTTTTCTTTTTCTTCTAGAGCCAAATAAATTCTAGGAAATTGTAGAAAAATCCGAAAAATATAAGACCAATTTTGTTAGATCCCTAATTTCCTGTAGTATTTAATAAAAATAGTTTCTTGATTTTTAGTCCAAATAGGGAATTTTGGAGCATTTAAAATAGCCTAAAACCTTGTTTCTGGATTTTTAGAAAATAGATAATAATTCCAAAAATCCCCAAACGTTTTAGATGACCTTTATATAATATTTAGAAGCCTTGGGTAAAATTTGGTATGATTTGGGCCTTGTTTGATAATTAGAAACCAAAACCCCCGCCCCGTGCTCTTTGAACTTCACTATTGACTCCGAAAACCCTAGTTTCTCGGAGAACCGTGAAGGAAAATTGTATTCAAGACTTTAGGTAATAAACTCTTATTATCTTTGCACTTTCATGAGCATTACATGGCATTCATTCTTATATATATAAATGATTATATTTAGAAAATGAGGAAGAAGTTGAAGTAGAAGAAGAGAAGACTTCACTACCACCACCTGCGGAGCATCAGGCAGGAAATTGTTTTTACTTTGACATCTGTGGATCCGAGCCTGACTCACCTATAAACAAAGGCAAGCCCCGATGCATTTGCCACCTCCTTGACTCTTTTAAAATATTTCTCACTTGATTGATGCATTAGGTGATAGGAGTTGATTGATAAAACAATTCCTGCATTACCTTCCTTGAATTTGATTACCTTCCTTTGGATCCCTGTTTTATAAAAAGTTTTTGCTATGCTTAGCCTTGCTCTAGCAAAGAAAAGGATTTTGTTTTTACAAAAAAATGATGTGGCAAAGTGGGGGATGTTTTTAAAAAAAATTGATGGTGGATCCATCATGGCCATGATGGGTTCAACATCGAAAAAGATGTACCTCTGCCAGGTACCAAACTTTGGGTTGAATGATTAAGCTGAGACCGGGCGGTTGACTTGCACGAGAAGAGAGTCTCGATATAGTGTCTCCGTCTGAGTCGATTAAGGACCATGTCGATGTAGGCTTGATGACCGAGGACCCTTTAACTGGTCACATGCCTCGTCATGGGTAAGCTTTGCCTCGGGCAGACTAAGGCTAGAATAAGATACCACGCAATGGGAGTGGAGAGATGGCGAGAGTAGCGTGTACCCTCCGTGGCAAGAGGCTGGACGGTGGTGTATCTGTGCTCTCGGTTGGTGTGAACCTGATCTAGTCTTAAGAACTCCGGTGGCGGGTTGACATATGCAAGGGTTAAGTGCTACATATCTCGTGTGATCGGAGATCCTCAGCTGAGTATAATCGATTCAGATCGCCATACCTTCGCGGTTATGAAGACTTGGTCACTGACTTACACGTAGAACTCCAGTAAAGATTAAGGGTGCTAAGAAAATAGCTAGTATAGGTTAAGTGATTGAACTAGGATAAAAAGAACTCTAGAGACAGGTAATCTTACCTAACCTGACAAGTAAAATTTTGATTTTAAGGATCCACTTTAGTAAGCATTCCTGCAAACAGAGTCTTTGATTATTGAGAAACCTTACCTTGATTCCCTAATGACCAGCATGCCCTTGAGAGTCTTTTCTTTAGTCGGGTAAGTCTTGATGAGTAATTCCATACTCAGGGTTTTATTCCCTATTGTTTTTAGGTGAAGAAGCAACAAACTTTTGTTGTTTCTGTACCAAGGTGGTCTCAAAAGAAGAAAACCAAGAGTAAAGCTGCGGGAGGAAGGGTTCCTCCATAAGAACTTTTGTTTAAAAGCTTGGGAGGGGTTTTTGCCTCCCTTGGTGTGTAATAATATTACTCTGCACTCATAAGTTATATCCTGGTATGTAATATATAACTTTGTCTTACCTTTAAATAATTGTAAGTTTATGTAATCACTTCCGTATTTTCGTATCTCCGATGATCTGTAATGTCTGTATGACGGGTAAAACGCTCTTGGGAAAGGTAAGAAAAGCAGATACCAAACTTGTCATGTGATTCAGGAACACCTGTAGGGTTGTCTGAGGTCCGTTGGACAAGGACAACTGTAGGTGGGCCTAATGACTTGAGAGGTTCCGTCACTCCGTTCTCTAAAATCTCCAATCTCCTATCCCAAATTGAGAACGGTGTTTTACTTATCTTATCCTTGGCAATATCCTCTTCTTTACCGCGTGTAAGCCTTGACATACCTCCATTCTTTATTGTGCTTATACCACTGGCTCTTCTATGCCTTCATCTTTTCTCCTATACTCTTGTCTGTTATCGCCTTTGGCCCTTGCGATATTTATGTCTTCTACCTAAATCCTTACCTTGAACTGATCCTTTAAAATCCTCCCCTTCCTTTCCATCCAGTTTGAAAGCTATGAGTTACCTATCTCTCCCTTGATTTCTTTTCACTCCTTGTCGCCTTACAGGTTTTGTCCTAATTCCATCCTTTGATGTGTTTTTATTTGCTATCACCATCCCCTTATCATCTGTCGATCTTACCTTGACATTTATCTCTATTCTTGCTGTTAAAAAATCCCCTTGCTTCCACCTCAATTTGAGAGTGGCAATTTACCTATCTGGCCCTTGGACGTACCCTCTTCTTTTCCACTTGCAGGTCTTGTCTTAACTCCATCCTTTAGGGTACTTATATCGTTCGCCTTATGCCTATCTACCTCCTCTCATACATCCTTGTTTGTTAATACCTTTAAAAAAACCTTGTAATATCTATACCCTTACCTTCATGCTTACTTTGAACTTACCCTTTAAAGCCTCCTCTTTCCCATCCATGTTCGAGGATAATGCCTCATCTATTTCATAATTGACTGCTCCCCCTTCTTTGACATCTTGCAAGTCTTGCCTCAAATACATCCTTTGTTGTGTGTTTGCCCGTTATCACCTTAACCCTTGTCATCCCTCGATCTTTACCTTGATGCTTATCCTAAACTTGCATTTTTATGCCTCCCCTCCCATCCTAGTTCAAGAGTGTTGTCTTACCCATCCCGCTCTTGTTCGTTCTCTTTTCCTCTGTCGCGTTGCAACTCTTAGCTTTTGCTCGATATCACCCTTACCTTCCTAATATCTAGATCTTTCCATGATGCTTATCCTATGCCTACCTTTTGAAATATCATCTTTCCCATCTCGATTTGAGAATGGTGTTTTACCTATCCTGACCTTGGTTGCATTCTCTCCCTATCGGTTACAATCCTTGCTTTAACTCCATCCTTTATTATGCTCATGCCCCTATCCTGCATCTCTTATTATTCCCCTTGCCTTTCGATGGCCTTAGAGTAGTTTCCCCTTGGTAAGGAAAGACCACCATTTAATTAAAAGTTACGTGTAGAGACGAGATGTTTGTTGTCGTATGCTTGTGTTGTTTGTCCTTGTGTTATGACTGATTTGCTTCTTTGTGATGAACGTTGATGTGTTGTGGCCCTTGGTCCGCAATGACATCATTTTACTAGCTAATTGCCATAGAGTAAGATAGTGGGGTGCTCTCCCTTTTCTCTCTTTAATCCATCTATGCTTACCTTTTCTATCTATATCCTTCCCTTTGGCACCTGTCCAGTTGACATCCTATTCTCTTAATCAGTCAAGATCAGGGTTGGCAGCATCTTCACCAAGTGCATATCAACGCTCCTGTTAAGGGGGTTAGCTGCTAACCCCAATGAAGACAATGCGATCAACATCAACCAACAAGATCAGGGCTGCGTAGTGAAAGCGTGTGTGGGTCCTAACCCACAGGTCTAGGAGATCCTCAAGAATTGCCTTAGCTGGTCATGATCATCTGAAGGTCAAAGCAACTAGTTCGCAAGTTAAGCTGGAAGAATCAAAGTTGAGTTAAAGAACCTAAAAAAACCCAATAAAACAATCTCATTTTCTTGCTAGCCTCTTCTTGAATCTCGAGGGCAAGATTCCTGTTAAGGGGGTTAGATTTGTAACACCCTGAATTTGGGGGTAGAAAATTTCTTTTCTAATATCCACAAAATTCAGGTGTTACCCTCTCATTTCTTTACATGCTCTTCTTCTCTTTTTCTAAATAATAGAGACTTAGTTCGTTTTGTATAAATATCAAGCCTAGTGAAATAAAACCCTAGGGAAGTCTCGATTGTTGCATCATGCTGGAGTACATTCTTCTCTTGATTGATGAATTTGCTTGTTGTGAATTCTTCTCATTTGTGGGATTGTGCTCAAGCTTGAAATTAAATCGAAGGAAATAGAAACAAAATAGAGAGAGAAAAGAAAGGAAAATAGACAAAAAGGAAAAAAAGCCCAACCTCTCCCTAGCCCCCCCTTCAGCCGACCCACACCCCCCTCTTCCCCCCGCGGCCCAGCTCCCCTGGCCCACCCGCGGCCCAGCCTGCCCCTCCCCCCCCCCAAACCCTAGTGTCGCCGCCCACCCCTGCCCCAGCCGCCCCTAGCGCCACCGCCCACTCCGGATCCCGTGCGGGCTCGCCCACCCATCTCTCCCTCCCTTTCTCATCTCCTCTCCCTGCTCCCCACGATCTCCAACTCCGGCACCAGGACACGCTCGTTCTCTCTTCTCCCAAACTGCAAGCGCCGACCTCCTCCCCGTCCCCCTCCTCCCCATGCTCGGCCGGCGCGGCCGCAGCCTTGCGCGCATGTGGCTTGGCACGTGTGGCCGGAGCTCGCCCGGTGTGACGACCCCCATCTCGGGCATGTGTGGCAGAACTGCCCAAATTATTCCAACTTAAGTGTCTAAGTCCCGCCTTAGAGGCTAGACCACACTTAAATGGGAATAACCCATCAATCCCTCGGATCTAGTCCGACAAGGCCACTGACAGGATCAAGTACCACGTACTCACTCGATGGTGAGGCACAGAGCAAATACAATAAAACATAAAACCATACATTAAGGAGTATTAAATTTATTACATCATCATCAGAGTTTTTGCAAAAGTAGTCATCATTGTTCGGATTGCAGCGGAATAAAACTAACGGTAAATAAACAGAGAGATGGGGAAGTCGGTCCCATCACTCCTCATGCTCCTCCTCAGCCGAGGCACGGTCCCACTCGACTGTCCAACCCGGTGGCAAGATGGACGGCCAAGTCACTCTAGCAACCATGTCCTCCAGAGCACCTATAAAAAAATTATGCCACAAGCAAGGCTGAGTATACTAATACTCAGCTAGACTTCCTTGGTGTGAGGAGTCTACTCCTCTACCTCTAGACATGCAGCTTTTTGGCTGAGGGGTTTGGTTGCCAAAAGCACTAGCTAAGTTTATAAATCAAGTTTTAGCTTTGTCAAGTTTTAGTGTGACTCTCTTAAGACTAAATGTATACCTATCTAATCATACATGGTATCAAACATTTAGCAATCAACCACTTTTGCCAAGTCATCTCATTTCCACTTGTTACTCAATGTAGCAGCATGGATCAAGCAGTCTCATTAGCTGCGAGAAGCAGACGATTCGAATCGAGTTTTTATCCTTGCAAGGTAAACCTAAACACACGACGTGGTGAGGCACTCCGTCCCCACACACATCAACCGTCCCCATCGATTCCCCGTCAGCAGATCAGGGCTCACTGCCTTGGCATACAATGCCTCACTGACCCCAACTGCCGTCGTGCAGTGACCGCACTTGTACCCACCATAACCAGAATGGGAGACTACGTCTCAGGTCGCGTGAGGGGTAAAGTCCACTGCCAGGTTCAATCAGGTACTAGGCTTACCGATTTACCATATTTCTCGACATGTGTTTAGTACGTTCAAACGCTTGACACACGGTACCACACCTTAATCCTTATTCCAATTTCCGTCTCGTAGACAACGCGTCCCCATGGACCGTTGTCCACAGACTATCATCATTACGATATCAAAAATGGATACAACCAATTCCTGACCTCGCGCGAGTGCTAGAAAAATCACTCGACTTCTATCGAGATCTTTTATTAATAAAGCAACTACTCGACCTAGCATACTAGTATCCATCACAAAAAGGATTCCTGAGATCATGCAACTAGGGTTTCAAACAACTCCTGCACTTAAGTGCACAATACAAGCCTACAATCATTAAGTGCAGTAAAATAATATATAGAACTGGTTATGCATAAACCGGGGCTTGCCTTCCAAAGCTGGGGCAGGCTCTAGTGCTGGATCCTGGGCTACCTCCTGAGCAACTCCTTGCTCCGGCACGAGGACATACTCTCCGTCAGCGAGGTTGCAATCTATCGAATGCAATGAATAAGAATATGTATGCCATGATTATGAAGGATTTAGTAACCATTATGCTAAGTGAAGAAAAACTAAGTTAGTTAATAACTTAGAGTTTCCTGGGTATACGGGGCTCTTAGTGGTTTATGCTTATCAATTTAGGTTCGGGTTTTGTCTAGGGATAAGCACAGTGGATTGAAACTTGGATTTCCCTTAGATGTTTTAGTAAGCATTTAAGGGGTTTTGCTGGTTGGGTTAGGGTAACATTAATCTCCACTATTAATTCCCCTTCTTCATTTTCTATTAAGGAATTCTAGTGTGGGTTTGAACTACAACAGTGATTTAACTTTTTCCAAAAATTCTGCAAAAATTACAGTGGGTTACTAGTTGTCACTGTAATCTATCCTATAAATTTGAGGTGGATACTGATTCATATACTACTTGTGCAAAATTAACAAAGATAAGTTTTAAAAGAGCATTTTACACTATAGCTGTGATTTAATTGAGGTTTCTGTACCAAACTTTATTTTTGTCCAGATACATAAGTGATATTAGGCCTCTGTGTTAAAAATCACAGAAAAAGGCCAACTGGATATTTAGTTGTGAATTTCTAAAGTTTTATGCCAAAAAGGTGCTTATAACTAACTTGTTATTTGAAAAATATCAAACAACATATTCCATATTTTTCCTATGTTCATCATAACAAAACATTAGTTATCCCAAGGTTTGGGGTGTTTTCTCCTCAGGGTTATTTTTCTAGGATTTTTCTAAGGTTTTACTTGTTTTTCTAAATTAAAAGGTATCTCCTTTCTTTTGCACTAAACAAGGGTATAATAAATTTTTCTAGTGAACTACACTGAATAAGGGAGCTAACAAAAATGTGGGTACTCCCTGGTTCTTATTTTAAATTACCTTTCATATTTTCTCTAACTTTAGGCTAAAATGATTTAAATGGTAAACTCTACCTTAACTTAGTGTACAAGGGGGTTGATTATTTTTAAACAGGTTAGGAAGTGATTAAGTACCTCTCTAAATTTTCTTAACCCCAGTCAAATAGTGTAGCTATTTTTCCTTATTTCTTTTAGCTTTTGATCAGTTAATCATTTAAATCAAAACTTTAAAGTTTTCTGTAACACTTAGGGGTTTTATATTTTTCCTAAGTAGTTTACATTATTTAGGGTCTGGCAAAATTGGTGTGACTCGATTTGGGTGAACAAAACAGAAGTTATGAATTTTTCAAGTTCTGTTTGGATTAAAAATCAGATTATTAATAAGGTTTCCTGGAAATCCACTTTGCATCGAAGACCTCGGGTTCTTTCTAAACTAACTCTTTCAGTTATACCCCTGCGCTACTATTCTCTTGAGTCACTGACAGCGCACAAAACCCCTGCCTTTTTCTTCTTCTTCCCCGCGGTCCCTCCCTTTAAGTAAACAGTAACCGTGGAAAGGAAAAGGACGGCGCGGCTTACCGACGGCGGGAGAGGTCCAGCGAGGGGCGGGGATGGCTTCGGGAGGTTCTGGCGGTCACAGCGATGTACGGCTCGACGGCGGTGGTGGCCGGAATCGACCAGACCACGTGCGCAGGCGGGTGAACTCGTCGGCGGCGAGAGCTCCGCCTAACCACGGCGATCTAGTTCAATTAAACGGCACGATGAGCTCCATGGGATGACATAGTGTTTATGTGCGCAGGGAATCGGAAAATGGTGCAGAGACTTACCCGGTCTACGTTCACCCGCGATCGGGTGAAGCCCGGCGACCGTGGACTTGCTTCTCCGGCGAGGCAAAGTCTGATTCCTTGCTTGGGGAGCTTCACCGAGGCATGCACGGTCAACTCCGAGGGTCGGGCGCGGCTAGGAGAGGCTCTGCTGGCCGGTCTACGATGGCGGGGGTTCGGTTGGCCGCGGGCACGCCGTGCACGGGGCAATACCGGTGATCTGGTGCTCCGGTGAGGTCGAGCGCGTGTGGAGGAGTACGGTCGAAGTCCCTGGGGGCTTTATCGGCGCGGGCGCGGGCAACGGCACCGGCTCGGCTTTGGCGCGACGCGGGGCACGCGGGGGCGCGCGTCGGGCGTGCTCTAGCGAGCTCAGAGCGCGTTGAACACGTGGCTCTTTGCTTCTGCCCTTGTTCTTCCCTCTGTTGAGCGGCCAAAACGTGCGTATCTTGCCCTAAGACCTGTGAGAGATCTCTTCCCTGCACCTAGAGCTACCTAGTTCATGTGAGTTCCAAGGGTAGATGTGGTCGGGTTAGAGAGATACGGGGGTGGGAAGTCGGCTATGTCAGAGCTGTCCAAACCGAGACAAAACTTGTGCCAAGTCGTGTCAAACGACTTAGGGTTGGGTTCAAACTTTTCCAGGGTATTCTAGAGGTATTTTGGCGCCACTTTGTCAATTGGTTCAAATGGTTTTGAAGTTTGAATGAGGGTGAACATGTTTGATCTTTGGCCAAAGGTTGGTTTTGGACTTAGACAAATTCTGATTTTTCTTTCATGCTCACCCCTTTGGTGAACCTTTTGGGGTTTTTCTGAAATCTTTTTGGGGTTACTTCCTTACTATTATTTGTAGGGTATTAAATGTACTACCACTTTTATAATTGGCCCAAGTCATGATCATGTGGTTTTCATAACCTTTTGGTCACACTTACTTATAGTGCCAAATTGTCCAATGGGTTTGCATTAGGGTTTTGGGCAATTTCTCCCCTTCATACTTGCATAACAAGCCAAGGCATAACATCTAAGGTGGGTTGCACTTCTTTAGGGTCTTTGATTTCCATGTTTGAAGTCCTTCACTCAAGTTAAACCACATGTGATGATGGCTTTACTTGTGTAGTCTTGAGTGAACATCCTAAGTAACACCTGGGGTGTTACAGCCCTCCCCCCTTAAAGGAATCTCGTCCCGAGATTTTAGGTGGAGTCCTTTGGAGGGGTGCCATGAAGGTGTGCTGGTGTGTGGTTTCTTCCTTTATCCGAGTTTCTCTAGTTAACTGCTCTTCGAATGTCATCCTCTTTGCAACTTCAGAAGGAAGTCCTTCTTACGTTATTTTCAAAACTTACTATACCTTTACCATCAAAGTTTTTCTTATATTTAGATTCAAAGGGTAGGTGGGGGTGGGGTTTTGGGTTACGTACCGACTCCTTTGGGCAGAAAGTCGGGGAAGCGAGAGCGTAGAAAATCCTCGGTCTCCCATGTAGCTTCTTCCACTGAATGGTGACTCCACTGAACCTTATACATTCTGATCGACCTTGCCCGTGTTGATCTCTCCTTCTGATCCAATACCTTGACAGGGTGATCTTTATAAGACAAGTCTGGTTCTATCTCAATTTCTGGTTCAGGTAGCACCTCCGTGGGGTGGCAACTTCAATTGATATGCTACAGGTCCACAAGTTTCCTTGATCTCATAGGGTCCAATGTAGTGAGGAGCTAACTTGCCCTTGATTCCAAATCTCTGGACACCTTTGGTGGGTGACACTTTAAGGTAAACATGATCTCCCACTTCAAACTGCAGAGGGTTCCTTCTCTTGTCATGATAGCTCTTTTGCCTAGCCTGGGCAGCTTCTAAATTCTTCTTAATGACTCTGACCTTTTCCTCTGCTTCAAGTACCAAGTCTGGTCCAAAAATTTCCCTTTCTCCTGCTTGAGACCAATTCAGTGGGGTTCTACACCTTCTCCCATACAAGGCTTCAAAAGGTGCCATCTTCAAACTGGACTGGTAGCTGTTATTTTAAGAGAACTCTGCCAATGAAAGACACTTGTCCCAATCCTTTCCATAGTGTAGCACACATGCCCTTAACATGTCTTCCAAAATCTGATTCACCCTTTCTGTCTGACCATCTGTTTGGGGATGGTATGCTGAGCTTCTTATTACATGGGTCCCAAGTGATTCCTGTAATTGCTCCCAAAATCGTGCCACGAATGGTGCTCCTCTGTCCGATACCATAGTCCTTGGTATTCCATGCAAGCGAATTATCTGGTCAATGTAGATTTCTGCATACTTCTCCGTCCTGTGGGTGGTGTGTACCGGCAAGAAATGAGCTGTCTTGGTCAATCTGTCCACAATGACCCAAATGGAGTCATGGTGCCAGGAGGTATTGGGCAATCCCACGATAAAATCCATGCAAATGTCCTCCCATTTCCAAGATGGTATGGGAAGGGGTTGCAAAGGGCCTGCTACCTTCAAATGACTGGCCTTGATTCTCTGGCAGGTGTCACATTCAGATATATACTTGGCAATTTCCCTCTTCATTCTGGTCCACCAGTACAAAGATTTAAGGTCATGGTACATCTTATTGTTGCCGGGGTGCATGGAGAATTTTGAAAGGTGAGCTTCATCCAATATCTTCTTTCTGAGCTCAGGGTCCTTGGGAACAACCAATCGGTCTCCAAACCATAGGATTCCCTTGTTGTCCTGACGGAAGCATTTGTATTTTTCTGCCTTCTGCTTGATCATTTCCTTAATGACCCGAACACCCTTGTCACCAATCTGTGCCATGACTATTTGCTCTTGTAAGGTGGGCTCCACTGAAATATAATTTAAAGCACCGGAGGAAACAACTTCTAGGTTTAGTTTGCACAACTCATCACATAGGGTGGTGACTCTTGCATCCATGTTCATATAATTGCACTGGGCTTTCCTACTCAAGGCATCTACCACAACATTGGCCTTGCCAGAATGGTAATGCACCTCCAAATTATAGTCCTTGATTAGCTCTAACCATCTCCTCTGTCTCATATTAAGATCAGCCTGAGTGAAAATGTACTTGAGACTCTTATGATCAGTGTAAATGTTACAGTGAGCTCCCATCAACTAATGTCTCCATATCTTGAGAGCATGAACCACAGTTGCTAACTCCAGATCATGTGTGGGGTAGTTCTGCTCATGGGGTCTAAGTGCTCGGGAGGCATAAGCAATGACTCGGTTGTCCTGCATTAAGACACATCCCAAACCCGTACCGGAAGCATCGCAATAAACTTCAAAGGGCTTGGTGTTGTCAGGTTGAGCTAGCACTGGTGCTGTGCTCAAGTGTTGCCTTAGTGTATGAAAGGCATCCTCACACTTTTGGCTCCAATCATATTTGACTCCTTTCTTCAACAGTTCAGTCATTGGCTTGGCAATTCTGGAGAAATCCGGAATAAATCGTCGATAATACCCTGCCAATCCCAGAAAACTCCGAATCTGTCTCAATGTGGTAGGAGATTTCCAATCCATCACTTCTTGCACCTTCTCAGGATCAACTGATATCCCATCCTGAGAAATTGTGTGGCCCAGAAATTTTATATCCTTCAGCCAGAAACCACATTTGGACAATTTAGCATAAAGACGATGATCACGCAGTCGCTAAAGCACGATGTGTAGATGCTCAGTATGCTCGTCTTCATTCTTGGAATAGACCAGATATCATCAATGAAAACCACCACAAATTTGTCCAGCTCTGGCATGAATACCGAGTTCATTAGGTACATGAAATAAGCCGGGGCATTGGTCAGCCCAAAAGACATCACCAAAAACTCATAGAGCCCATATCTGGTGGAGAAAGCCGTCTTCGAAATATCACTGGCACGGATCTTGATTTGATGGTAGCCCGAGCGAAGGTCTATCTTGGAGAACACTTTGGCCCCCACCAACTGATCAAACAAAACATCAATGCGGGGCAGTGGGTATTTGTTCTTGATGGTCACCGCATTGAGAGGGCGGTAATCGACACACATTCTTAGACTTTCATCCTTCTTCTTTACAAACAAGGCTAGGCATCCCCATGGTGAAGTACTTGGGCGAATAAACCCTTTGTCCAACAACTCTTGAAGTTGCTTTTTCAATTCTGCCAATTCCGCTGGAGGCATCCTATAAGGCCTCTTGGATATAGGAGCAGTCCCAGGTTGCAATCCAATTGCGAACTCTATGTCTCTATCGGGTGGCATCCCTGGCAATTCTTCCAGAAAAACATCTGGGTAGTCACAGACCATAGGGATTCTCTCAACCGGGGACTCTATCATAGTGAATGCACAGGAGCGGGTACAACCCTGATCGGGCAAATACAACGTGGTTTCACCACAAGTCAGCGAGTGCACCTCAATGGCCCTAGCTGCAATATCGATTACTGCCTGATGCCTTGTTAACCAATCAGTTCCCAATATGATATCCACGCTATCCAGACCCAATATGAGGAGGGTGGTTTTAATTATCAGACTACCAAACCTTATAAGCACATGTCTGTTGATTTGATAGGTGGCAACCCTGCCTCCTGGTGTGGAAATTGTAATACCCCCATTGGTGTGGTGAAAAGGTAATTGGCACTTGGCACTAAATTTGGCACTGATAAAACTATGTGATGCACCAGAATCAAAAAGAATAATAGCAGGATAATTCAAAACTGAAAAGATACCAGTCATGACGGGTGCTCCCTCTGGAATGTCAGCCATGGTAGTGAAGTTCAGTTTGCCTTGCCTCACTTGCACCTTCTGCCTCTTGCCTTGGTTCTGGGTGGCATTCTGCCCCTGCCGCTGCTGGTTTCTAGGGCAATTCTTGGCATAATGTCCGGTATTACCACAAGTGAAACACTTGTTGTCATTGGCCTGGCGGTACTGCTGTGGTGGCTGATTATTCCTCTGAACTGGAAACTGGGTGCGGTTGGGTGCCTGCTGCTGCTATGGTCGGATCACCCAACGTCCTTGCTGCTGCTGAGGTCCCCTGTTCTGAGTGTCAGAGACAATCCTGAAGCACTGCGGCTGAGCTGAAGGTCCTGCCATAGGGGTCTTTCTCTTCTTCTCTGCCTGCCGAGCTATAATGCAATCCTCTTGGGAGATGGCCATGTTGACTAACTCATTATAGCTGTTGGCCCTGACTGTGTTGAGACGGTCGCGGAGCTTAGTGCTAAGCCCCCTCCTGAACCTATCCCTCTTCTTCTCATTAGTGTCTGCATGATATCCAGCATACTGGCACAGGTCATTGAAGGCCTGAGCATACTGTAACACTGTCCGGTTTCCCTGAGTGAGTACCAGGAACTCGTTGAGCTTACGGTCCATAATGTCTGCTGGTATATGGTGCCCCTGAAGGCTGCCTTGAACTCTCTCCAATTCACTTCATGGTCAACTGGCTGCATAGCAAGAAAGTGGTCCCACCACGTCCGCGCGGGTCCGCAAAGCTGCTGGGTGGCGAACCTGACCTTAGTCACCTCTGAACAAACTCCATTGAGTAGTGGGAATTTGGACTCCACTACCCTCATCCATACATCAGCATCAAGTGGGTCATCTGCCCTGGTGAACAAAGGTGGCTGGGTACTGAGGAACTCCTGATAAGTGGCTGCCGCTGGGTGACGCTGATGATCACCACCACCATAATGCTGAGGTGGCAGCTGACGCTGTGCCAACTGTCGCAGAATCTCGTTCTGCTGAGCCATCAGATCTTGCAGAGTGGGAGGCGGTGGCGGTGGTGGAGGAATGCGCTCATTCTGTCCACGACGCGCTCTTCCAGCCATCTGAAAAATCAAGGATGGTCTCAATATCACATTGTTGAAGTCAGAGTTCATACATAGTGAGAGATCTGAAAGGTAAGACCAATGTTTTCTTGCATAATTCATAAAAGATACCAGGTGTCATAAACTTTTCTTCTTAATTTAAAGCTGACAACATTCATCATCCATATTTCCAAAAGAGTTTGTCATGACTACATCAATAACTCAAAAGACTCAACTCTATCTAGCCTAGTACCCCAAGGGTGCAAATCTAAACTAGCCTCGAGGAGTCCTACCGTCACAGACTTCTAACTCTATCTCTGCGACCTAGTGAGCAAACGAGGCAACGCTCGACTCGGGGGAAGGTGGTCTCCCTGAGCCAGCAGTGTCCAAGCTGGAGGCAGGCTCCTCTCCTCCCTCGATGTCGACATCCTCGTTGGCCTCCATGTCCTGGATCTCCTGGTGGTGCATATCCAGATGATGGTTAGCCTCCGCAAACTGTTGCTGGGTGTTGATAAGCTGATCCTCGAGAACCTCGATGGTGTTCTCCCTGGTTCCCACTAGCTCCTCAAGCTCGTGGATCTCATCTGACAACTCCTCCACTTGTAGATCTTTTTCCACCATCTCAGTGGATAGGTCAACCACAAGTTCCTCTTTGTTATCCAAAGTGATCTTGGTCGCCTCCAACAATGCCATCAGATGGGACATTGCTTCTCCACGCATCACTTGCAGACGATACAGGGCATTCATGCACCGCACCGTCAAGTGAGCAGTCTGGCCTGGGTAGATAGCCCAAATATCCTTGGCATGCTCCACTCGATCCTTCCACATTGGGTCGTCCTCCTTTTCTGCAAGGAACAAACCAATGGGGTGAGTGGACAGCTCCAAGGGGTGGAATCCGCAGAAGGTGGTCAGTCCGTGGAGAGCAATCACCTCGATAGTATCCTCAGCCCTATATCCAAAAGACTCGGAGTCCAGCGAACGCCAGCCTGGCTGCAGGGGATGAGGCTCCATGGTCATCCTCACCCTACAGCGGGGCACTCGGTGCTTCTCAAACAGCCGCACCATGTACTGGGGAGGTGTCGTGTAACTAGCTCCCTGAAGCACCTCCCACAAGATACAAGAGAAACCCTCTCATGCAAGCCCGTCAGTGTGGGACTGTGCATTCCCTTCATCCAAGGATCCGTGAGACGCCATCTGTGTATGGTTAAGCGTAAGTAAAAGAAAAAGAATTATAAAATGAAAAGGGATCGCAACTCAGCCTCTCTATAACTACGACAATGGTACTGTACTGGGGTACCAAATTTGTGATCATTATGTATTAAAGTTCTTACCCAATTTTTAAATAGTTTAATTAAGGATGCATGCATGCTCGTCCTAAACGACCTCACATCAACTTAGAGGGAATAGGAAGGATCTCCCATCCCTTATAGTAGCCTGTAGGGCTTACTTAATTAGCCACCTAGCTACCCCTCTATCATCCTAAGGCTCCACGTCCTAGGTCTATCCTGATCGTCCTACGATCTATCCAACATTTGTTTCTACCAAGTTTTACTTTGGAAAAAGGATGATATTTATAGTTTATTGATTCCTCTGTGGTGGTACGAGCTTCGATACCAGCTGTGGCGGAACTGCCCGAATTATTCCAACTTAAGTGTCTAAGTCCCGCCTTAGAGGCTAGACCACACTTAAATGGGAATAACCCATCAATCCCTCGGATCTAGTCCGACGAGGCCACTGACAGGATCAAGTACCACGTACTCACTCGATGGTGAGGCACAGAGCAAATACAATAAAACATAAAACCATACATTAAGGAGTATTAAATTTATTACATCATCATCGGAGTTTTTGCAAAAGTAGTCATCATTGTTCGGATTGCAGCGGAATAAAACTAACGGTAAATAAACAGAGAGATGGCGAAGCCGGTCCCATTACTCCTCATGCTCCTCCTCAGCCGAGGCAGGGTCCCACTCGACTGTCCAACCCGGTGGCAAGATGGACAGCCAAGTCACTCCAGCAACCTTGTCCTCCAGAGCACCTGTAAAAAAATTATGTCACAAGCAAGGCTGAGTATACTAATACTCAGCTAGACTTACCCGATGTGAGGAGTCTACTCCTCTACCTCTAGACATGCAGCTTTTTGGCTGAGAGGTTTGGTTGCCAAAAGCACTAGCTGAGTTTATAAATCAAGTTTTAGCTTTGTCAAGTTTTAGTGTGACTCTCTTAAGACTAAATGTATACCTATCTAATCATACATGGTATCAAACATTTAGCAATCAACCACTTTTGCCAAGTCATCTCATTTCCACTTGTTACTCAATGTAGCAGCATGGATCAAGCAGTCTCATTAGCTGCGAGAAGCAGACGATTCGAATCGAGTTTTTATCCTTGCAAGGTAAACCTAAACACACGACGTGGTGAGGCACTCCGTCCCCACACACATCAACCGTCCCCATCGATTCCCCGTCAGCAGATCAAGGCTCACCGCCTTGGCGTACAATGCCTCACTGACCCCGACTGTCGTCGTGCAGTGACCGCACTTGTACCCACCATAACCGGAATGGGAGACTACGTCTCAGGTCGCATGAGGGGTTAAGTCCACTGCCAGGTTCAATCAGGTACTAGGCTTACCGATTTACCATATTTCTCGGCACGTGTTTAGTACGTTCAAACACTTGACACACGGTACCACACCTTAATCCTTATTCCAATTTCCGTCTCGTAGACAACGCGTCCCCATGGACCGTTGTCCACAGACTATCATCATTACGATATCAAAAATGGATACAACCAATTCCTGACCTCGCGCGATTGCTAGAAAAATCACTCGACTTCTACCGAGAACCTTAATTAATAAAGCAGCTACTCGACCTAGCATACTAGTATCCATCACAAAAAGGATTCCTGAGATCAGGCAACTAGGGTTTCAAACAACTCCTACACTTAAGTGCACAATACAAGCCTACAATCATTAAGTGCAGTAAAATAATATATAGAACTGGTTATGCATAAACCGGGGCTTGCCTTCCAAAGCTGGGGTAGGCAGATCCTCTGGGGCAGGCTCTGGTGCTGGATCCTGGGCTACCTCCTGAGCAACTCCTTGCTCCGGCACGAGGACGTACACTCCGTCAGCGAGGTCGCAATCTATCAAATGCAATGAATAAGAATATGTATGCCATGATTATGCAGGATTTAGTAACCATTATGCTAAGTGAAGAAAAACTAAGTTAGCTAATAACTTAGTGATTCATATACTACTTGTGCAAAATTAACAAAGATAAGTTTTAAAAGGGCATTTTACACTATAGCTATGATTTAATTGAGGTTTCTGTACCAAACTTTATTTTTGTCCAGATACATAAGTGATATTAGGCCTCTGTGTTAAAAATCATAGAAAAAGGCCTACTGGATATTTAGTTGTGAATTTCTAAAGTTTTATGCCAAAAAGGTGCTTATAACTAACTTGTTATTTGAAAAATATCAAACAATAGATTCCATATTTTTCCTATGTTCATCATAACAAAACATTAGTTATCCCAAGGTTTGGGGTGTTTTCTCCTCAGGGTTATTTTTCTAGGATTTTTCTAAGGTTTTCCTTGTTTTTCTAAATTAAAAGGTATCTCCTTTCTTTTGCACTAAACAAGGGTATAATAATTTTTTCTAGTGAACTATACTGAATAAGGGAGCTAAAATAATGTGGGTAGTCCCTGGTTCTTTTTTTAAATTACCTTTCATATTTTCTCTAACTTTAGGCTAAAAATGATTTAAATGGTAAACTCTATCTTAATTTGGTGTACAGAGGGGTTGATTATTTTTAAACAGATTAGGAAGTGATTAAGTACCTCTCTAAATTTTCTTAACCCCAGTCAAATAGTGTAGCTATTTTTCCTTATTTCTTTTAGCTTTTGATCAGTTAATCATTTAAATCAAAACTTTAAAGTTTTCTGTAACACTTAGGGGTTTTATATTTTTCCTAAGTAGTTTACATTATTTAGGGTCTGGCAAAATTGGTTTGACTCGATTTGGGTGAACAAAACAGAAGTTATGAATTTTTCAAGTTTTGTTTGGATTAAAAATCAGATTATTAATAAGGTTTCCTGGAAATCCACTTTGCATCGAAGACCTCGGGTTCTTTCTAAACTAACTCTTTCAGTTATACCCCTGCGCTACTATTCTCTTGAGTCACTAACAGCGCACAAAAACCCCTACCCTTTTCTTCTTCTTCCCCGCGGTCCCTCCCCTTAAGTAAACAGTAACCGTGGAAAGGAAAAGGACGGCACGGCTTAACGGCGGCGGGAGAGGTCCGGCGAGGGGCGGGGTTGGCTTCGGGAGGTTCTGGCGGTCACAGTGATGTACGGCTCGACGGTGGTGGTGGCCGGAATCGACCGGACCACGTGCGCAGGTGGGTGAACTCGTCGGCGGCGAGAGCTTCGGCCTAACCACGGTGATCTAGTTCAGTTAAACGGCACGATGAGCTCCACGGGATGACGTAGAGGTTATGTGCGTAGGGAATCGGAAAATGGTGCAGAGACTTACTCGGTCTACGTTCACCGGCGATCGGGTGAAGCCCGGCGACCGTGGACTGGCTTCTTCGGCGAGGCAAAGTCTGATTCCTTGCTTGGGGAGCTTCACCGAGGCATGCACGGTCTACTCCGAGGGTCGGGCGCGGCTAGGAGAGGCTATGCTGGCCGGTCTACGGTGGCGGGGGTTCGGTTGGCGCGGGCACGCCGTGCACGGGGCAATGCCGGTGATCTGGTGCTCCGGTGAGGTCGAGCGCGTGTGGAGGAGTACGGTCGAAGTCCCTGGGGGCTTTATAGGCGCGGTCGCGGGCAACGGCGCCGGCTCAGCTTTACCGCGACGCGGGGCCGCGCGTCGGGCGTGCTCTAGCGAGCTCAGAGCGCGTCGAACACGTGGCTCTTTGCTTCTGCCCTTGTTCTTCCCTCTGTTGAGCGGCCAAAACGTGCGTATCTTGCCCTAAGACCTGTGAGAGATCTCTTCCCTGCACCTAGAGCTACCTAGTTCATGTGAGTTCCAAGGGTAGATGTGGTCGGGTTAGAGAGATATGGGGGTGGGAAATCAGCTATGTCAGAGCTGTCCAAACCGAAACAAAACTTGTGCCAAGTCGTGTCAAATGACTTAGGGTTGGGTTCAAACTTTTCCAGGGTATTCTAGAGGTACTTTGGCGCCACTTTGTCAATTGGGTCAAATGGTTTTGAAGTTTGAATGAGGGTGAACATGTTTGATCTTTGGCGAAAGGTTGGTTTTGGACTTAGACAAATTCTGATTTTTATTTCATGCTCACCCCTTTGGTGAACCTTTTGGGGTTTTTCTGAAATCTTTTTTGGGTTACTTCCTTACTATTATTTGTATTGTATTAAATGTACTACCACTTTTATAATTGGCCCAAGTCATGATCATGTGGTTTTCATAACCTTTTAGTCACACTTACTTATAGTGCCCAATTGTCCAAGGGGTTTGCATTAGGGTTTTGGGCAATTTATCCCCTTCATACTTGCATAACAAGCCAAGGCATAACATCTAAGGTGGGTTGCACTTCTTTAGGGTCTTTTATTTCCAAGTTTGAAGTCCTTCACTCAAGTTAAACCACATGTGATGATGGCTTTACTTGTGTAGTCTTGAGTGAACATCCTAAGTAACACCTGGGGTGTTACAGCGCGCAGCTCCAACGTGGCGTCCCTCCGCGGCGGCGCGAGCGCGTGGCCTCAGCGCGGCCCGCCAGCGCGCGGTGGCCCGCGGCCAGCCGGTGCGGGCGCAGCCCGCCCGGCACGACGGCGTGCGGGCACGACCCCCAGCTTGTGGCGTGGCCTCGCACGGCGCAATGGCTCCCCTGGCGGCTAGGCATGGTCTGCGGCGCGGCCAGCCCACCCGCGGCGCGCTCGCGGCAGCCTGCGCGTCTTGCTCGTGGTGGCCTACGCGGCGCGCTCACGGCAGCGGCCCTTGGCACGCCTTGCGGCCATGGTGTGGCGTGGCCCGGCCCCCTGCGCAGTGCCCAGCAGCGCCGCTCACCCAGCCGCTCCCGTGCCCTACGTCCTAGCCCGCGCAGCTCAACGCGCGTAAGCGCATTCGCCCTAGCGTGCCCGTCCAGCCGCGTGCGCAGCATCTCCCCCTAGCCGTCGCGTGCCTTGGCGAGTTCGGCCGACCCTCACGCCGCGATGCGTGCAAGCCAGGCCCGGCGTCGCGGCACCCCGTGCCGAGCGCCTGCTCTGGCCGCGTTGTGGTGTGTTGTGCCGTCGTCCATGCTCCAGCAGGTCAGTCGCCTCCTGCGTGCGTGCAGTTTCTGCGGGTTGAAGAAGAGCACAGGAAATCCCAGCATCCAGATCTTCTGTGGTTGCACCCTCTGCGACTCCCGGTATAGCTTTGTTTTCGTCCAGTAGAAATGCGCCATGTCGTTTAAATCCATGAATCGTTGGTTATTCAATGAATTTTGTGCCATAGACCTATCTCGATGTGCTTCACTTGCATTAACTTTATATTAACGTTGATTACACGTTAGTAGCTTTATTCTTTGTCGCAACACATGGTCTAATTAATTATTTGCTTATCTGTGGGGTATTAAAATAAGGTTTTGCATTAAGACTAGGTTATAGTATTAAGTGCGCTTTTATAAATTTACATTAACATGATTAATCACGACATCGGTTAGTGATCCTCGTTTGTCGACGCGCGCTGTCGCATGCGCCTTTCTGCGCACCTTGTTTAGCGGGTTGCGTGTCTTGTGCACAGCGTGTCGTCAGGGTCCCGACGACATCCGTCTACCCCCTAGACGACTCCCGTCTACCCCCATCTACCCCCCTACGCGTGCGCGAGTTCGCACCGTTCGCACGTGTAGTTGTTGCCTTTCGCGTGCGCGGTCTGTGCGCGTCGTCACCGTCTGTTCGCGCTACGTCGCGCACGCGATCCACACACATTAGTTAATCTTTTCGCTTTAATTGTTCATAATTAGTAATGAGATCTTGTTAATCGTTGACTGATTGTTAATTCAATTTATCTAAAATGTTCTACGTAAATAATTTATATTAACTAAAAATCAACTTAGAAATATAGTTTTGTATATCTAATTATAATCTGGTGATAGTCGCATGTCGCGTGCTGTCTACGCGCTGTTCGCACGCGTAGAGCTCATCGTCGTCAAGTTGTTCGTGTGTCTGCTTCGTGCTGTGTCACACGGGTCGTCACGTGTCGTTCGCGAGCGTCACGCATGCTGTTTGCACACGTTGTCACGCGCCGTTCACGCTGTCGCGCGTCTCGCCGCGTGTTGCTCGCGTATGTCGCGCAAATCTCGCGTGTCGACCACGTGTGTCGCACGACATCTGCATGTGATAATAAATTGTTTTCACTCGTAAGAACTCGTGTTAGTGACATAGTTCATCAAATCATATATGCTAGATAATTAACTTAAAGTTCACTTGACTAATATTATAATTAATACTCGTTCCGTGTAAACGTTATAACTTCTCGACCGTAGCTTCGACCATCGCGCACCTTATCCCCGCGTAACCATAGAAGCGCTCTATATTTTATATTGCTCGTTTTGATAATATTTTATCTTGTATGGTGTAATGTTCTTATGCAAGTATATGTTTGCTTGTGCCGGTTTGTATTCGTTGCGTGTCGCGAATAGATTGCGATCTATCCCTGAGCTTCGAGGAATCGACGATCAAGATTTGGTGAACCACTGGTTACGAGATCAAGCTCTTCGAGTTCTATGAGATTGAAGACCCTGAGCATCTGTTTGGTGAAGGCAAGTGTCCTCTAACCCATTATGTCCCATTTACTTTATAATTCACTGCCCCGCATACTATGAACAACCTAAGGATTTACTAGCTTTCTATTTACCTTGTTCTTGATTACCTTTTGGGCTACTATGGTTAGATTCATGCTATTGCTTTACTTTAATCAATGAACATGATGTGAACACTTATGATACGATGTTGTCATTATGATTATGATGTTGGGCTGGTGATATTTTAGGGGGCTCGAGCGGTTTGTTGAGTGCCTCTCCGTAAGGACCTGTTCATTGGATGACCGCCTGGGAAAACAGTGCAACCATGAGGGTGGAATGGGACGCCCTTAGCTGAATAATTAGAGGAACCGATGTGTAGTTCGCTTCGCCGTCGTGCCGTTAATGGGGCTCGGTGTATGCGGCTTGCTCTGCCAAGGTTGGTTTTGCCCCTTGGGGAGGAGTGCGGTACATTTAGGAAACCTAACGGGCGGCTACAGCCCCGGGGAATCTTTGTAAAGTCTACATAGTGATGCCCTGCTAGGCCACCTAGGGAGTGGTCAATGGGGAGTAGCTCTCTCCAGGCAGAAAGGGAGTCACGACTTATGGGTAAAGTGCGCAACCTCTGCAGAGTGTTTGAAAACTGATATCTCAGTCGTGCTCACGGTTATGAGCGGCCAAGGGAGCTCCATTGATTAGAGATACTTGATCAGAGATGGTTTGTTTACAGATGATGAGGAGGAGGATGGTTATGATTATGCTTATGGTAATGGTAAGTGGTATTCTTTCTGTTTGGAAAGGGTACTTTGGGTAAATAACTTGGGTTAATACTAAAACCTGGCTTTCTACTAGTAATAATAACCTGACCAACTAAAAGCAACTGCTCGACTTAACCCCACATAAAGCTAGTCCACTTCAGCCAAACAGGACATTTGCTGAGTACGTTGATGTGTACTCACCCTTGCTTTCATAAAACACCAGGTTGCCTTTGGTGCAATCTATGCTCAGGTAAAGAAGAAGGCGTCGAGGCGGATCTCCAAGAGTTCCAGGATTTCGACGAGTTCGAGGATTAGGCTAGCGACCTCCCCCAGTCAGCTGCCTGTGGTGGGTTGTTTACATTGGCTACAATTTCAATTCTGTGTACTTTGATTTATATTATGTAAATGGCTCTAGTCTATAAAAGTATTACTTACTCTTTATTGTAATTCGAAGCATTGTGCTATGATGAGTCATTGATGTAATCGCTGTGTACGTGAATTTCTGATCTTGGCACGTACATGGTTCGCATTCGGTTTACCTTCCAAAACCGGGTGTGACATCACTCCACGAGCAGGTCCTTACGGAGAGGTACTCAGAAAAAGGCCTGAGTCCCCTAAGGTATCACAAGATCATCCACATAATCAGGATAACAGTATCGTATCATAAATGTTCACATCATGTTCATTGATTAAGTTAAGGCAATAGCAACATGCTAACCATGATAACCCAAAAGGTAAACAAGGATAAGTGAACACAGACTAGTAAATCCTTAGGTTTCATAAAGTAATGCGGGACAGTGAATCATAAAGTATGTAGGACATAATAGATCAGAGGACACTTGCCTTCACCAGGTGGTTGCTCAGGGAGGTCTCCAACAACACACTCAGGAACCTCGGACTGCTTGTTGTCTAAATAAAGCGAGCATGCATTCAATACATTTGGAAAGTACAAATGAACAGCACATCACACATGTACAAACATTGGATCACATCTTAAAAGGACACAATCCTACATAGGGGATACTGAATTCAAAGTATAACATAAACTATAACATACATTAACTTTATTTGAAAATAGGTTATTATTTCCCCTAAGTGTTACTTACAAGTACATAACATAGTTCAATTTATTTTATTGTGACCTAAATTTAGAACAGAGATGATTTCATGTAATACACATTATTAGTTTCACAAGATTAAACAGGTTTAAATCTCTAGGGTTCTCCTTTTATTTATTTTATTAAGTAAACAAAAATATATCTACCTTAGTTCATATTCAATCCTAAAAATTAGAGTGTGCAGACAGTAAATGAAACCATTTTATTCAGACAGAGAATAATTCTATGAACATTTTGTAATTTGAATCACTAAATTTGGAGTTCATATGCAAAAGTTATGAAATAAACAAGTTTGGTAATTCAAAATATGAAATTAGGGCTAATTCTGTGAATATTTAAAAGTCCAGGGCGGAATCTGTAAGATTATAGGGGCCTGCGCGCGAAAACCAGGGACGGAGGGTTGATTTCCAATAAACCGAGGGTCTCTTTAAGAAAACTATCACGCGAACCGGTATCAGGTGAATCTAACCGTTAGATCTAAAACTAACGGCTGAGATTAGATCTGTGGCCGAGGGTGCGCGCGCGCGGGCGGGCGAGCGCTGACAGGCGGGCCAGGGGGTGTTAGCAACAGAGGGGGAGAGCGCGCTGACCGAGCGGGCCCAGCGCTAGGGGGTTTGGGCGCTGATAGGCGGGCCAGGGCGCGCGTGCACGAAGCGGTATCCTGCGGTCCGGGCCGTTCGATCTGAATCGGACGGAGGGGACCAAACCAGGGGGGTGAGCGGTCCGGGCCGTGCGATCAAGATCGGACGGGGGAAATCAGAACGGGGAGGATGAGCGGTCCGGGCCGTGCGATCAAGATCAGACAGGGGAAATCAGACCGGGAAGGATGAGCGGCTGCGGGCGGCGCTGCTCCTCTCCGTGGTGGTGAGGTCGTTGGAGTTGAGGCAGGCGTGAGCTAGGGGGGTCCGAGGTCGCGGGAGTTGGGCAGAGAGGGAGAGGGCGCCACGGCGAACTCAATGGCGGGGAAAGGACCATGAATCCACAGGCAGAGAGGGGAGAAAGGCGGTGAGAAAGCCTCGGGCGGGCCGAAGAAACTCTGGTGAGCCATTCCGGCCACGGGGTGGGGACATATGGCACGCTAAGGCCTAGGCTAGCTTCAGCAGAGGCAGGGGTGACACAGGGACCTACTCCGGGGAACTAGACCGGGCTAAATCGGTCGGCCACCGTGTGAGCACGGCGGATCGCCGCGGCCGAGCACCGGGAAGGTGAAATTGACCGGACATAGGGCGCAATAAGGGAAATTGGGCACAGGGACAGGTGTCTCACCTCGGGGCAGAGCTCGAGGAGGCTTGGAGCGGTCTCCGGCGAGCTGGATCGTCAGGAACGCGGGCACGGGTCTCCGGCGGCGGTTGGTGGTGTGGGCAGAGCGCGAGAGAGGGTGAAGCTACGCGAAATGAGGTGAGGGGTGTGCGTGGGGCACTGGCGGGGCTCTAAGAAGGGAGCTGGACATGTGGGCGGGCGTCGTGGCTGAGAAATCCGGTGACGTGCGCGAGTGCGCACACGCCAGTCCACGGCGAGCGCGGAGGGGGCGGAATTAACAGGGTAGGCCCACGGCGCAGAGAGAGAAGAAAGGGGCGTGCGGGGCAACGACTCGACGACTGGCGGACCGGGCCCGTGAGACAGAGAGAGTGAGAGGGAGCGCGCGGGGAAGAAAACTGGCACCGACAGGCTGGCCCCACTAGGCAGTGAGCGAGGGAGGGAGGGCGCGCGCGAGGGAGAACTGCCACTGACAGGCGGGATCCGCCTATCAGACGGTGCGGGCGCACGGGCGCGCAGCCTGGCTGGGCCGACTGGGCTGGTTTGGATGCTTTCTCCTTTTCTTTTTCTCTGAATTTTCTAATTCCTTTTCCATTTCTTTTTCTATAGGGTTTTTCAAATCTAAATTCGAACTAGGTTTCAAATTCAAATAAATTCAAACTTGTGCAACACTTCAAAGAATATTTTAAACTCAGCATGATGCAACATGTCATGACTCATAAGGTTTTGGCAAAAATAAATAATTAACCTCCACTAGTTTAGGCTATCTCTAATCAAAAAGGAAAAAGGGAGAATGAATCTAGAGAGAGAGAAAACCTAGAGTGAGAAAAGGAAGAGTAACACATAATTTTGGGTGATAATTAGAAAGAAATTTTATACCCCCAAAATCAGGGTGTTACAGACCTGGGTTTATTACTAAAACTTGGCTGTACTAATAATAATAAATATTTGACCAACTAAAAGCAACTTCTTGACCCCAACCCTATATACAGCTAGTCCACTTTAGCCAAACGGGACATTTGCTAAGTACGTTGATGTGTACTCACCCTTGCTTTACAAACCACCCCACCCTAGGTTGTCTCCACTGTTCTTAGTGCTCAGGAGGAGAAGCTGGCAACATGGATGTCTTCGAGAAGTTCCAGGAATACGATGAGTTCTAGTTCTTTCTTAGTGGCAAACCCCCAGTCAACTGCCTGTGTAGGCTTAGCATCTACGTTTCGTAATTCCGCACTTTGATAATTATGTTGAACAATGGTTATGTATTAGACTCTGTGGATGTCTTGGACATCTTGATGTAATAAAGTACCTTTCCGCTATTTATTTCAAGCATTGTGTGATGATGTCCAATTATGTAATCGCTATGTATGTGAGTTTCTGATCCTGGCACGTACATGGTTCGCATTTGGTTTGTCTTCTAAAACCGGGTGTGACATAAGTGGTATCAAAGCCTTGCTGATTGTAGGACCACTAACCTAGACTTGAATGGTCGACTTAAGGACTATAGACCCTTACTCTTACCTTGACCTTAAAGTCTTTTCAAAAGTTGGTCATCTTGACCAACTCTATGTTATTTACTCATCTCAAAAAGTTTTGTCTCACTTTTCTCTCTGTTTACTTTCTGGTCTCATAGTTCTACTCTTACCCTTGTGCTTACGATGTCTTTTGTAGATGGCTCGTCTTAGATGCACTGCACGTAAGTCTATGATCCCCTTTTTGCCTTCTTGCCTGGCGGAGCGTCCACTGCGTCGCACAGTGTCAGGTCAGTCCAGTCACCTGGAGAGACTACATCATCGCCTGCACGAGGAGCAGGAGCGTCGATGCCAGGAGCAAGAGAGCAGGAGCAGTAGGACTCTTCCCCCTCGCCTCAGTAGGAGGTGGAGTCTGAGAGGCCGCCTTCCCCTGCACCTCAGCCAGAGATGCCCCCTGCACCACCATAGGGCATCCCGGCTGCTGGAGGAGACCCTAACGGAGACGGAGACGACGACGACGTCGGTGACAGTTTGAGCCATGGCACGGAGCGTTCAAAGGAGCCAGAGCCGGAGGGATGGATCGTGAGACCCATCACTCGTGATGCTGCTCGCGGGTGTCACTTCCACGACGCTCTCGATATCCTGTTGCGTCGGGCCTTCGACCGGCAGTGCTAGAGGTGTGATTGTCTCACCAGTTGGTGAGGACAATCCTAGGCTGAGCAGCACGGTCAATCTGGTCATCATGCTCAACACAGAGTTGGACCACGCCCTTGATGAGTTAGGCAAGGTTCGGGCGGAGGTTGCGGAATTGCGTGCTGAGTGCGCAGCACGCCACTATCTGGATGGTGGTTCTCCCGCCCCTGTCGGGATTCAGCACCCTTACCATTCACCGCCCCGTGGTCGCTTCGACTATGGTACCCTAGACTGCAAGACCTACATAGATTTGGATCCTTAGATCGACAGAGTCGGAGTCTGTAATAATGCTTAGTTCAGTGTCTTAGCCTAAGTCAGTTTTAGTTAGAGTTAGTTTGCTTATCTTATGTTGCATGCTTGTTATGATGGACATGTACTGAAGTTGGATCTTTGTAATGATTGTCACCAAGGTGTGGGTATCCCCTGCAACTTGGTGTAGTTATTAATAAAGTCAGTTATTTAGTTGGGTAATCCCTTTATTTCCCCTTTCCTCTTTATCTGAGAAGCTGTCAGTGAAGATGGTCATTTGTTCAGTGTTATGGAGATCTTCTATACATCTTTTCTTATGCTGAAAGACTGCAGAGTCAGATTTGATATATATGTGATTTATACAGATGTCTGAGAACAGGCGCAGAGGTACGAGGCATGCTCAGCCAGAACAGAAGGCACCCTAAGAGGAGGCAGCTCCGCAGCAGCATTGGCCACCGCCACCCCCGATGACCATTGAGCAGATGTTCTTGATGCAGACCCAGGTAGTTTAGGCAATTGGTCAGACATTAGCAGCGATGCAGCAAGTTCAGCAGCAGCCACCACCACCTCAGCCTCCAGTGCAAGTCTAGATGCCAAAAGTGCCTAGAGACAAGCGGGCAGAATTCATGAGGGGCCATCCCCCTGTTTTTGCCCACTCTGTTGATCACATTTTCGCCGAAGATTGGCTGCGTACCGTGGAGCGTGAGTTGCACACTTCCTAGTGCAACGATCGAGAGAAGGTGTTGTATGGTCCCCGACAGCTGAGGGGAGCAGTACAGTCTTGGTGGGAGTCTTACCTCGCCACCCATGCCAACCCTGAAGCTATCACTTGGGAGGAGTTCAGGGATAATTTCCTTCGCTACCATGTGCTTGAGGGACTGATGATAGTGAGGAAGGAGGAGTTTCTCGCCCTAAAGCAAGGTCCCCTGTCTGTCAATGAGTACAAGGATAAGTTTCTGCAGCTATCGCGTTATGCCCCAGAAGATGTGAACACGAATGCTAAGAGGCAGTACCGCTTCTTGAGAGGATTGGTTGACCCCCTCCACTACTAGCTGATGAACCACACTTTCCCTACCTTCCAGCATCTGATCGACAGAGCAATCATGACTGAAAGGAAGCGTCGGGAGATGGAGGATAGGAAGCGCAAGATTGGTGGACCTCAGGTTGGGAGTAGCAGCTGTCCTCACTACTCAGGCAACCCACCTCAGCCATTCAAGCAAGGTCACCAGTACCAGCACCAGCATCAACGTCAGAACCAGCAGTAGCAGTACTAGAGGTAGTTTCCTCAGCAGCAACAGCAGCAGCAGTACCGTCAGAATAGCCAGCAAGGAGGAAATCAATACCAGCGTCAGAGCAACCAGGCAGCCCATCTTCCTGCCCCAGCAACCAACCAGAACAGTCAAGCAGCACCAACTCAAGGAGGAAGTCGTGCATGTTTCCACTGTGGGGAACAAGGCCATTGGGCAAATCATTGCCCAAAGAAAGCAGCTCAGCAGCAGCCAGCTCCCAATGCCCCAGTTAGGCAAAATGCAATGCAGCAAGGAAGCAACAACCGTGGGCAACCTCATGCCCAATATGGAAAGGTGAACCACTTGGAGGCCGACACAGACCAAGAGTGGCACTAGGTACGTTTTCAGTCGAGTACCATTCTGCAAATGTCTTATTTGATACTAGAGCAACACATTCTTTTGTGACTGCATCATGGGTAGAATCACATAATATACCAGTAGCACCCATGTATCCACCTATGAGGGTTAGTTCAGTTGGTGGAAGAACCCAAACAGATAGATTTTGCCCTAGTGCAAGAGTCCTGTAAGGAAAATGGACCCCGGGCCTTTTGGCTAATTGAGTTTTGGTGTTTGATGAACAACACAATCAGTGAACTAATAAGTTTTCCAGTGTTTGTGTTTGTAGTTCACAGGATGCGAAGAGAATTGGACCAAGGCAATGAGGATGCAACACCTCAAAAGAAGACATAAAAAGATGCGTAGGAGTCCAATACTCAAGAACAAAGAAGCCCAAAGAAATCAGCGAAGAATTCCAAGGAAAAGGGCTGTCAGCCAGCGCCTGGTGGCGCACCGGACATGCTACAGTGCACTGTCCGGTGTGCACCGGACTGTCCGGTGAAGTCCCGGACAGTCTGCGCAGAGAGGCCGCAGACATGCGCTCTCTGGCTGTAGCACCGGACTGTCCGGTGTGCACCGGACTGTCCGGTGTGCCAACGGGCAGAAGGCAACGGTCGGATCCAACGGTCGACTGCTACAGGCGCCAACGGTCGGCTGACGTGGGGGCACCGGACATGCTACAGTGCAGTGTCCGGTGTGCACCGGACTGTCCGGTGCACCCGTCGACAGAAAGCTGCTGCTTTCTGTCCAACGGCTAGTTGGGGGCTTGGAGGCTATAAATACCACCCCAACCGGCCATTCTCAAGTGTGAGAGCCCAAGCAACATACCAAGGCATATAGTGCATATTTCCAAGAGCTCAAACACCCAAGTGCTTAATAGAATCACTCGGTGATTAGCGTAGGTGCTTTGCGAAGTGCTTAGGTTAGTTAGACCGCTTTAGCGCTTGCTCTAGGTGAATCCTAGTTAGTTGAGTGAGTTTTGTAAAACCACACAACCCCTCGGCTCTTGCGTGAGTCGTTGTAATCGTACCGAGTGGGGCGAGAGTCTTGCGAGACCGTGACAACCGCGTTTGTGTCACGGCCGCCACCGTGTACCGGAGGGAACGAGGCCCGCGGCGTTTCGGCCGGAAGCTCGATAGTGGAGACGGCGGGGAGCGTCCGAGAGGAGCCGGAAGCGGAGCACCACTTGCGCGTGGAGAAGGCCCGCGGCTCTCTACGGAGTTACTCGACCGTGGTGCTTGGCCCTCGCGTGGGCTTCCCTTTGCGTAGGGGCACCAACGAGGATTAGTCGGGACCTTGCGCGGTTCCGGATACCTCGGTAAAAATACCGGCGTCATCCATGAGAGTTTGCTTCTCTACTTAGCTCTTTACATTCCGCATTTATATTAAGGAATTAAGTTTCAATCTTGTTGTCATACTTATTTAGTGTAGATTGAAACTTAGTCTTTGCGGTAGAGATAGCAACACTTAGACAAAACCTAGTTTGCACATTCTAGTTTTGATTATTTGCATAGGTTTTGCTCTAGGGTTTTAATTGTGGCCTAGTTAAGTAAAAGTTTTAGAAGTCCTAATTCACCCCCCCCCTCTTAGGCGTCACCCGTTTCCTACAATTGGTATCAGAGCCGGTTTGGCTCATTTGAAACGCTTTAGCTTCACCGCTAAAAGAGCCGACGCTTTTTAGAGGAAGGGATGGATACCCATAGGCCACCACACTTCGACGGCACTAACTTCCCATATTATAGTGCTAGAATGGCTTGTTACCTAGAGGCCGTTGATCTAGGTGTTTGGAGAGTCACTCGTGACGGGATGAAACCCCTCAAGAATCCCGAGAAACCCACCACGAGTGAGGAAAAAGAGATTCATTTAAATGCTAGAGCCAAAAATTGCTTGTATGAATCTCTTAGCATGGATATTTTTAATCAAGTATTTACCTTGAAAACTGCTAATGAGATTTGGCTAAAATTGCATGAGCTCCATGACGGCACATCCAATGTCCGTGAGCAAAAACATTGCCTAGTCTTAAATGAGTATAATTCTTTTGCCATGAAAGATGATGAGCTTGTTAGAGACATGTATTCACGTTTGAATCTAATAATCAATGAGCTCAATTCTATTGGCATTAATAAGCTAGGTGATGCGGACATTGTGAGGAAGATTATCTCCCTGCTACCACAACAAAGATATGGGAGCATCATCACCATCCTTCACAACATGGAGGACTTGAGCAACATGACCCCGACCATTGTGATTGGGAAAATCGCGGCCTTTGAGATGTCGCGAAAAATGAGTCGGGGAGAGGAGCCAACTTCCTCAAGACCATATGCTTTTGCATGTGATGAAAGGAAGGGCAAAAAGAAGGCTCCCACTCCAAGTTCCTCAAGCGAAGAAGAGGAAGAAGAAGAAGAAAGTGATGATGATGAAGATAATCAACCATGCACATCATCCTCCGAGAACGAAGAGACAATCCGACGCGTCGGAAAGGTAATGGGGATGATCCGCAAGATTAATCTAATGGGTGTGCCCCTGCAGGTCGAGGATCTTCTCTTTAACATTGACAGGAAAAAGCAAAGGAAGAGAGGATGCTTCGCATGTGGGGAGAAGGGCCACTTCAGGGACAACT
This sequence comes from Zea luxurians, assembly GCA_029449295.1. NCBI lineage: Eukaryota > Viridiplantae > Streptophyta > Magnoliopsida > Poales > Poaceae > Zea > Zea luxurians. Next base: position 60,892,688 of record JAOPSE010000011.1, on the reverse strand, counting down.
GTCCAAATATGGCCAAACCCAAAAAGGAGAGGAGAAAAGGCAAGGCGCTCACAAGTGTTAGAACTTGGGATGATTCTTCAAGTGAAGATAAACCTCCAAGGATGCGCAGCCACCGGTCCTCGTCACGATCATCACGGTCATCACACAAATGCCTTATGGCAAGAGGTAACAAAAGCATTCCATCCTCTAGTGATGAAAGTAGTAGTGATGATGAAGGTGAGGGAAAGGCCTCTCTAGAAGAACTTGCGGAAGCCGTTAATTTTTTCCAGGATGTTTGCACTAAGCAAAAGGCTCAACTTAAAACTTTGAAAAATAAGTTGGTTAGCTCTCAAAATGATTACAAAAGTTTGCTAGAAAAATTTGAAACTTTTGCAAACTTAAATAGTGAGCTATCAACTAAAATTGAGCTATTAGAATCTAGTGCTCCATCCACTGCTACCGATGATAGCCTTATTAAAAAGAATGAAAAACTTAAGGCTAAGTTAGCTAGCTCTCAAGAAGCTATTGAAAATTTGCTAGAGAAGATGGAAATTCTTAGCATACACAATAATGAGCTAACTACTAAGCTAGAAAACATTGGTAGCACCCCAGTAGCATCTTTAGTTGAAATAACTGAAATAATTAAGAAAGATGCTTCTACTTCCTGCTTTGATTTAATTGATGATTCTAACCCCTGCAACCAAGTCGTTGTTGAGAATATTGTTGTAGAGACATGTACGGATGAGGTTGCAAAGGAAAATGAACAATTAAAGCAAGAAGTGGCTCGCCTTGGCAAGGCTTTGTATGACAAGAAAGGCAAAGCCAAACAAATCCGACCTCCACAGGATAACACCACTGCGGGAGTGAACAAGCCTGTAGAGGGAGAAACTGTGATTTGTAGGCTATGCCACAAGGAAGGCCACAAGTCTTTCCAATGCAAGGCGATGACCGGGGATAAACAAAGGCAAAAGCTCAAGCAAAAGCCATCAAGCAAAATCTCCAACACCTACATCAAAAAGGTGAACAAAAAGGAAGCTACACCATATTTGATCAAGAAGAAAAAGAACGGAAAGGTGATAGCAATCAAGGCCAACAAGCAAGCCAACAAAGGAAAAGGGGCCAAACGCATCTGGGTGCCAAAAGAGATAATTTCAACCATGAAAAGCACCAAGAAGGTTTGGATCCCGAAAGGGAAGTGAGTGGACCGAAGGTTATCGGGAAATTTGGAGACTTGGCTAAATTGGGATGTATATCATGGGATACATCATATTGGATCAAGTTTATTGCCAAGTGGGTTAGTGACAATTTTGGACCCAAATTTCCCACCCATGACTAAGGTAACTAGTCTTATTGTATTCTTCATTTTTAGATATGCGTATCTATTTACCTTCTAACTAGTTTACCTTTCTTGCCTAGTATTACATTTGTTATGTACTTTAGTTCAAAATCATGCATACTAGGTAAATCATATGGTAGGATTGCTTGTTTTCAATTCATATACTTAAGCAAACCTACATGGTTTAAAAATGTTTATTTAAGCACGGCACATAGCTTTTATATCACTCCATAGTAAATGATGCATCAATTGAAAATTTTGATTTCTACAAGTTGTATCATTTAACTTATATGTGCCAAAGTTAGGATTATGGATAATTTACCCCTCTTGATATCAAATCAAAGTGCATGTCTCCTACAAGTATTCAAAACTTGTATGCACACCTTTAGGGGGAGGTTACTCTATAATCTAACACTTTGAGACTTACACCTTTTCAAGTCTATTTCTTGTGATAGTCTCATTGTAAGGAAAATAAGGTCCCCGGAGAAAGACAACAATCTTCCACTGCAAAATCTCCAAGAACTCTCATGTCTCTCAAGCTCGCCATTGATCTTCAATCGGTATCTTTTGAGACTACATTTAGTATCATTTACATGTCTTCTCCATTATTTGATTAGACTATATTTCATATCATATGCTTCCCTGTTGCCACAATGCATAAGTAGTTAACTCATATTCTGTTACCTATGCATAAGGGAAGTTAGTCTTTTCAAATCATGTCTTGCACCTCTATTTTTCACATGCTTTTTCCTAAGTAGAGGATCTCTGTCAGGGGGAGTATTTCTTCATCTCTAAAAAGGGGGAGAAACTTCTTTCTAAAGAGAACACTCATTTAGGGGGAGTAATCTTTTGAGGACTCCTTCAAGTGGTATCATTCATATGGTTTATTTTAATATCCTTCTAGTGGTGTCATTTGATAAAATTCTTGTTGAGGGCAAGCTGTTATTTACTTCCTACATGCTTTTAATGTCTTCCTTTTCGGTGGTTGATGCCAAAGGGGGAGAAGTTTAGGGACCAAAGCAATGAAAACTTTATCAAACACCAAACACCACCAATTTAAAATTTTATATCTACAAATGGCTTTTCAAGTGGTTTTGGTTATTTGGTCCAAAAATAAGGAAGTAAGTGAATTATGGAGTTAGGGGGAGGCTTAAGTCCATAATATCACATTGTGGGGACAATCATGCATCTTAGCAAGTAGATTGCATATTTTCATTCAAATACTTGTATTATTTGCTTGCTTTGGTTGTGTTGTCATCAATCACCAAAAAGGGGGAGATTGTAAGGAAAATGGACCCCGGGCCTTTTGGCTAATTGAGTTTTGGTGTTTGATGAACAACACAATCAGTGAACTAATAAGTTTTCCAGTGTTTGTGTTTGTAGTTCACAGGATGCGAAGAGAATTGGACCAAGGCAATGAGGATGCAACACCTCAAAAGAAGACATAAAAAGATGCGTAGGAGTCCAATACTCAAGAACAAAGAAGCCCAAAGAAATCAGCGAAGAATTCCAAGGAAAAGGGCTGTCAGCCAGCGCCTGGTGGCGCACCGGACATGCTACAGTGCACTGTCCGGTGTGCACCGGACTGTCCGGTGAAGTCCCGGACAGTCTGCGCAGAGAGGCCGCAGACATGCGCTCTCTGGCTGTAGCACCGGACTGTCCGGTGTGCACCGGACTGTCCGGTGTGCCAACGGGCAGAAGGCAACGGTCGGATCCAACGGTCGACTGCTACAGGCGCCAACGGTCGGCTGACGTGGGGGCACCGGACATGCTACAGTGCAGTGTCCGGTGTGCACCGGACTGTCCGGTGCACCCGTCGACAGAAAGCTGCTGCTTTCTGTCCAACGGCTAGTTGGGGGCTTGGAGGCTATAAATACCACCCCAACCGGCCATTCTCAAGTGTGAGAGCCCAAGCAACATACCAAGGCATATAGTGCATATTTCCAAGAGCTCAAACACCCAAGTGCTTAATAGAATCACTCGGTGATTAGCGTAGGTGCTTTGCGAAGTGCTTAGGTTAGTTAGACCGCTTTAGCGCTTGCTCTAGGTGAATCCTAGTTAGTTGAGTGAGTTTTGTAAAACCACACAACCCCTCGGCTCTTGCGTGAGTCGTTGTAATCGTACCGAGTGGGGCGAGAGTCTTGCGAGACCGTGACAACCGCGTTTGTGTCACGGCCGCCACCGTGTACCGGAGGGAACGAGGCCCGCGGCGTTTCGGCCGGAAGCTCGATAGTGGAGACGGCGGGGAGCGTCCGAGAGGAGCCGGAAGCGGAGCACCACTTGCGCGTGGAGAAGGCCCGCGGCTCTCTACGGAGTTACTCGACCGTGGTGCTTGGCCCTCGCGTGGGCTTCCCTTTGCGTAGGGGCACCAACGAGGATTAGTCGGGACCTTGCGCGGTTCCGGATACCTCGGTAAAAATACCGGCGTCATCCACGAGAGTTTGCTTCTCTACTTAGCTCTTTACATTCCGCATTTATATTAAGGAATTAAGTTTCAATCTTGTTGTCATACTTATTTAGTGTAGATTGAAACTTAGTCTTTGCGGTAGAGATAGCAACACTTAGACAAAACCTAGTTTGCACATTCTAGTTTTGATTATTTGCATAGGTTTTGCTCTAGGGTTTTAATTGTGGCCTAGTTAAGTAAAAGTTTTAGAAGTCCTAATTCACCCCCCCCCCCTCTTAGGCGTCACCCGTTTCCTACAAGTCCAAATAAGAGGGATAGAGTTCCCTGCTGATTTAATAGTTATGGGTAACCAGGATACAACTATAGATGTCATCCTTAGGATGAATTGGCTAACCAAGTATCAGGCCAGTCTTAGTTGTGATAAGAGAACAATGAAGTTACTATCCCCATCAGGAGAAGTGTTAGTAGAGTTGGTCTTGTTAGAACCAAGAAAAGGAAGATTTATTCGATCAGTTGAGAGGAGCCAGTGTGTTCTCAAAGATAAATCTGAGATCAGGTTACCATTAGCTTCGAATCCGAACTTCAGATATACCGAAGACAACATTCATCCCTAAGTACGGACTATATGAGTTCATGGTCATGTCATTCGGTTTGACGAATGCGCCAGCTTACTTCATGTACTTGATGAACAGTGTGTTCGTGGACTACCTCAACAAGTTCGTAGTAGTGTTCATTGATGATATCCTTATATATTCCCAGAATGAGCAAGAGCATGAGGAGCATTTGAGGAAGGTACTTCAGAGGCTACGAGATTGTCAGCTGTATGCCAAGCTTAGCAAGTGCGAGTTCTGGATCAGTGAAGTCCTATTCTTGGGTCACATTATAAACCGAGAGGGATTGGCTGTAGATCCGAAGAAGGTAACAGCTATCTTGGACCGGAAAGCACCAAAAGATGTCCAAGGAATCAAGAGTTTCATCGGAATGGACGGTTATTATCGGCGTTTCATTGAAGGTTTCTCTAAGATCGCCAGGCCAATGACAGCCTTGCTGGCAAAGAAGGTTGAGTTCAAGTGGACCCTAGCATGCCAGAAGTCCTTTGAGACATTGAAGGAGAAGTTGACAACGTCACCAGTACTGATTCTGCCAGATGTTCACAAGCCATTCTCAGTATATTGCGATGCTTCGTACACCGGACTGGGATGTGTGTTGATGCAGGAAGGGAGAGTAGTGGCATACTTGTCCCGACAGTTGAAGATTCATGAGAAGAACTATCCTACTCATGATCTAGAGTTAGCAGCCATGGTTCATGCATTGAAGACCTGGAGGCATTATCTTTATGGGCAGAAGTGTGATATCTACACGGACCACAAGAGCCTCAAGTACATATTCACTCAGTCAGAGTTAAACATGAGGCGGCGAAGATGGCTAGAGTTGATTAAAGACTATGAGCTGGAGATTCATTATCACCCAGGCAAAGCAAATGTAGTTGCAGATGCTCTTAGTAGGAAGAGTTAAGTCAATATGTTGGCCGCTCACCTGATGCCATATGAGCTAGCAAAGGAGTTCCACAGATTAAGTCTCAGGTTTCTGAACAACACCCAAGGGGTGACAATTGAGTTGGAACCCACTCTAGAGCAATACATCAGGAAAGGTCAGAAGGATGATGAGAAAATCAACGAGATCCGGCAGCTGATCATAGATGGAAAAGGCAAGGATTTCTGTGAAGATGCAAAAGGAGCGGTATGGTTTAAGGACAGACTGTGTGTTCCCGATATCAAACCGATCCGGGAACTGATTCTCAAAGAAGCCCATGAGACAGCATACTCTATACACCCCGGTAGTGAGAAGATGTACCAAGACCTGAAGAAAAGATTCTGGTGGTACGGCATGAAAAGAGAGATAGCAGAGTATGTGGCAGTGTGTGATAGTTGCCAGAGGATTAAAGCAGAACATCAGAGACCTGCAGGTTTGTTGCAACCATTACAGATTCCTCAGTGGAAATGGGATGAGATCGGAATGGACTTTATAGTCAGTTTGCCCCGCACTCGTACTGGTTATGACTCTATCTGGGTAGTAGTGGACCGTTTGACAAAGGCGGCCCATTTCATACCAGTCAAGACCACCTACAATAGTGTGATGTTGGCCGAACTATACATGGTTCGGATTGTGTGCTTGCATGGCGTTCTGAAGAAGATAGTATCAGATAGAGGCACCCAATTCACCTCTCATTTTTTGCAGCAGTTACATGAAGCTTTAGGCACGCTTTGAAGTTCAGCTCAGCTTATCACCCACAGATAGATGGTCAAACAGAGAGAACTAATCAGATTTCGGAGGATATGTTGAGGGCTTGTGCCTTACAAGACAAGATGGGTTGGGACAAGAGGTTACCATATGCAAAATTCTCTTACAACAACAAGTACCAAGCCAGCCTGAAGATGTCACCGTTTGAAGCGCTTTATGGAAGGAATTGCAGAACTCCACTGCATTGGGACCAACCTGGTGAAAGACAGGTGTTCGGACCAGATATTCTGCTTGAAGCCGAAGAGAACATCAGAATGGTCCGAGAGAATTTGAAGGCAGCCTAGTCCAGACAACGAAGCTATGCTGACACCAGAAGAAGAGAACTCAGTTTTGAAGTGGGAGATTATGTCTATTTGAAGGTGTCACCCATCAGAGGAACCAAAAGGTTTGGAGTCAAAGGCAAGCTAGCACCTCGTTATATTGGACCGTATCAGATCAAGCCAGACGTGGAGAAGTGGCTTATCAACAAAGCTTAACAGAAAATTTGTCTACTGTTCACGATGTGTTCCATGTGTCTCAGTTGAAGAAATGCTTGAGAGTGCCGGAAGAGCAGTTGCCAGTAGAGGATCTTGAAGTTCAAGAAGATCTGACTTATATTGAGAAGCCAACTCAAATTCTAGAGACAGCAGATCGGGTCACCCGGAGAAGTACCATTAGGATGGGCAAAGTCAAATGGGGTCATCATTCAGAAGAAGAAGCAACTGGGAACGATAAGATGATTTAAAAGCCAAGTACTCTGAGCTCTTTTCTAGCCAGCCATGAATCTCGAGGGCGAGACTCTTTTAAGGGGGATAGGTCTGTAACACCCTGATTTTGGGGGTATAAAATTTCTTTCTAATTATCACCCAAAATCATGTGTTACTCTTCCTTTTCTCACTCTAGGTTTTTTCTCTCTCTAGATTCATTCTCCCTTTTTCCTTTTTGATTAGAGATAGCCTAAACTAGTGGAGGTTGATTATTTATTTTCGCCAAAACCTTATGAGTCATGACATGTTGCATCATGGTGAGTTTAAAATATTCTTTGAAGTGTTGCACAAGTTTGAATTTATTTGAATTTGAAACCTAGTTCGAATTTGGATTTGAAAAACCCTATAGAAAAAGAAATGGAAAAGGAATTATAAAATTCAGAGAAAAAGAAAAGGAGAAAGCATCCAAACCAGCCCAGTCGGCCCAGCCAGGCCGCGCGCCCACGCCGTCTGACAGGCGGATCTCGCCTGTCAGCGGCAGTTCTCCCTCGCACGCGCCCTCCCTCCCTCGCTCGCTGCCCAGTGGGGCCAGCCTGTCGGCGCCAGTTTTCTTCCCCGCGTGCTCCCTCTCTCTCTGTCTCGTGGGCCCGGTCCGCGAGTCGCCGAGCCGTTGCCCCGCACGCCCCTTTCTTCTCTCTCTATGCCGTGGGCCTGCCCTGTTAGTTCCGCCCCCTCCGCGCTTGCCGTGGACCGGCGCGTGTGCAATCGCGCATGTCGCCGGATTTCTCGGCCACGACGCCTGCCCACGCGCCCAGCTCCCTTCTTAGAACCCCGCCAGTGCCCCGCGCACACCCCTCACCTCATTTCGTGCAGCTTCACCCTCTCTCGCGCTCTGCCCACGCCGCCAGCCGCTGGAGACCCGCGCCCGCGTTCCCCGCCATCCAGCTCACAGGAGACCGCTCCAAGCCTCCCCGAGCTCCGCCCCGAGGTGAGACACTCGTCCCCATGCCTAATTTCCATTATTGTGCCCTGTGTTCGGTCAATTTCGCCTTCGCCGGTGCTCAGCCACGGCGGTTCGCCGTGCTCACGCGGTGGCCGACCGATTTAGCCCGGTCTAGTTCCCCGGAGTAGGTCCCTGTGTCACCCCTGCCTCTGCTGAAGCTAGCCCAGGCTTTAGCGCGCCTTAAGTCCCCTCCCCGTGGCTGGAATGGCTCACCGGAGTTTCTCTGGCCCGCCCGAGGCTTTCTCACCGTCGTTCTCCCCTCTCTGCCCATGGATTCATGGTCCCTTCCCCGCCATTGAGTTCGCCGTGGCGCCCTCTCCCTCTCTGCCCAACTCCGGCGACCCCAGACCCCCCTAGCTCATGCCTACCTCAACTCCGGTGACCTCACCGCCACGGAGAGGAGCAGAGCCGCCTGCAGCCGCTCATCCTTCCCGGTCTGATTTCCCCCATCCGATCTTGATCGCATGGCCTGGACCGCTCATCCTTCCCGGTCTGATTTCCCCCGTCCGATCTTGATCTCATGGCCCGGACCACTCATCCTTCTCGGTCTGATTTCCCCCATCCGATCTTGATCGCATGGCCCGGACCGCTCATCCCCCCTAGTCTGGTCCCCTCCGTTTGATTCAGATCGAACGCCCCGGACCGCAAGATACCGCTTCGCGCACGCGCGCCCTAGCGCCCTGGCCCACCTGTCAGTGCCCAAACCCCGTGGCGCTGGGCCCGCTCGGTCAGCGCGCTCTCCCCCTCTGTTGCTGACACCCCATGGCCCGCTTGTCAGCGCTCGCCTGCTCACGCGCGCGCGCCCTCGGCCGCAGATCTAATCTCAGGCGTTAGTTTTAGATCTGACGGTTAGATTCACCCGATACCCCTTCGCGCGGTAGTTTTCTTAAAGAGACCCTCGGTTTATTGGAAATCAACCCGTCGTCCCCAGTTTTCGCGCGCAGGCCCCTGTAATCTTATAGATTCCGCCCTAGACTTTTAAATATTCACAGAATTAGCCCTAATTTCATATTTTGAATTCCCAAACTTGTTTATTTCATAACTTTTGCATATGAACTCCAAATTTAGTGATTCAAATTGCAAAATGTTCATAGAATTATTCTCTGTCTGAATAAAATGGTTTCATTTACTATCTGCACACTCTAATTTTTAGGATTGAATATGAACTAAGGTAGATGTATTTTCGTTTACTTAATAAAATAAATAAAAGGAGAACCCTAGAGATTTAAACCTGTTTAATCTTGTGAGACTAATAATGTGTATTACATGAAATCATCTCTGGTCTAAATTATGTCACAATAAAATAAATTGAACTATGTTATGTACTTGTAAGTAACACTTAGGGGAAATAATAACCTATTTTCAAATAAAGTTAATGTATGTTATAGTTTATGTTATACTTTGAATTCAGTATCCCCTATGTAGTATTGTGTCCTTTTAAGATGTGATCCAATGTTTGTACATGTGTGGTGTGTTGTTCATTTGTACTTTCCAAATGTATTAAATGCATGCTCGCTTTATTTAGACAATGAGCAGTCCAAGGTTCCTGAGTGTGTTGTTGGAGACCTCCCTGAGCAACCACCTAGTGAAGGCAAGTGTCCTCTGACCTATTATGTCCTACATACTTTATGATTCACTGTCTCGCATTACTTTATGAAACCTAAGGATTGACTAGTCTGTATTCACTTATCCTTGTTTACCTTTTGGGTTATCATGGTTAGCATGTTGCTATTGCCTTAACTTAATCAATGATCATGATGTGAACATTTATGATACGATACTGTTATCCTGATTATGTGGATGATCTTGTGATACCTTAGGGGACTCAGGCCTTTTTCCTGAGTACCTCTTCGTAAGGACCTGTTCATGGAGTGACCATCCGAGATAACAGTACAACCATGATTGTGGAATGGGACGCTCTTAGCTGATTAATTAGATGAACCTGGGGGTGTAGTTGGCTTTGCCGAAGGGCCGTCAATGGGGGTCGGGGCGTAGTGCTCGCTCTGCCAAGGTTGGGGTGCAGAGGTTCATTCGATTTGGTTTTTGTTAGTCACCCACCTTGGGGAGGTGTACTGCGTTTGTACGACTGGTGAAACCTAACGAGCAGCTATGCACCAGGATAATCTTTGTAAAGGCTTGTAGTGTATCTCTGGCCATTCACCTTAGTAGTGAAGATCGGGTCTGTACAACCCAGGCTGGAAAGGGATCATGACTTGTGGGTAAAGTGTACAACCTCTGCTAAGTGTTAAAAACTGGTATATCAGCCGAGCTCATGGTTTAGAGCAGCCTTGGGATCCTCTTTGATTAGAAGAACTTTGGATACTTTTTTATGATGATTAACAATGATGCTATAAAATCTGATCTTTGGTATTTCCTCGCTTGAGGAAGTACTCTTGGGTAATAACTGGGTTTATTACTAAAACTTGGCTCTACTAATAATAATAAATATTTGACCAACTAAAAGCAACTGCTTGACCCCAACCCCATATATAGCTAGTCCACTTTAGCCAAACGGGACATTTGCTGAGTACGTTGATGTGTACTCACCCTTGCTTTACAAACCACCCCACCCCAGGTTGTCCCCACTATTCTCAGTGCTCAGGAGGAGAAGCTGGCAACATGGATGACTTCGAGGAGTTCCAGGAATACGATGAGTTCTAGTTCTTTCTTAGTGGCAAACCCCCAGTCAGCTGCCTGTGTAGGCTTAGCATCCACGTTTCGTAATTCCGTACTTTGATAATTATGTTGAACAATGGTTATGTATTAGACTCTGTGGATGTCTTGGACATCTTGATGTAATAAAGTACCTTTCCGCTATTTATTTCAAGCATTGTGTGATGATGTCTAATTATGTAATCGTTGTGTACGTGAGTTTCTGATCCTGGCACATACATGGTTCGCATTCAGTTTGCCTTCCAAAATCGGGTGTGACACGGCCTCAACCTTAGAACAAACTTTGCCTTGCCCTAGCCCTGCCTTGGCTACCTACTCCCCAAATCCCGCACAAGGCCACTCCTTCCACTATGCCAAGCACATCTCCGAATTCTAGTGCGGGCTCAGTCATGGCCCCAGGCAGACTTCAGCCTTGCCCGAGCACGGCTTCAGCCTCGATATTATCAACGAAAGGGCGCCCGACGTCACCAGAAACAACAAAGCTGACGTATTACCTAGGGGCTTTTTGCCATACTCAGCACTGCACCAACCACTACGGCATGGGCAACTACCCCATCAGGTAGGCTCGGGTACGTGATTGAGCCCTCAGCTCTGGCCTTGGCTCTCTGCAGTAACCATACGTCTCCATTGAGCATAAGTCAACAACAAGTACAAGCCCCATACCACAGGCCATATCATCTACAGGGCTCGGCCTCGCCTCCTCCCCGTATGCGGCCAACCCCGGCACTCCTGGTAGCTCTCCTTGAGGCTATAAATAGGGGAGTCCATGGCTTCAGGCAGGGTGGGTGAACACTTCATAGTTTCACATCTACTATGGTATTGACACTTGCCTCAATCAACCCCAAGGACTTGGGATCCTCCCCTCTCCCAATCAGCTTGTACTTCCTACTGCAAGCACTTAGGAGCAAGTAATATAAGTCTCATCCTCCCTCTATTGGAAGTAGGGATTTCTCTCACCTAAACTAGGAAAACGACTTGTGTCAACTTGCATCACCCATCTGGGCCAGGGAACACAACATCATTTCACTAGTTGGTAAGACCCTTGGGTCAAGACACTGACAGTTGGCGCGCTAGGTAGGGGCTCGCTATGTGTAAAACATCACATTCCCATCAGGGCTCCAGATGGTCAACCTCCAGCACCCTTTGAGGCTCTACATGGTGATCTGGTTCAGGAGCCTTGAGTTCATTTCGCTCAGCATCGAGTATGACATGGTGCTCCTCCCACCTAGACACATGGTTGACGCTCAGGAGAAACCAGACATGCCGCACGAGGTGGAGACAGAACAACTGCAACTGCACCGCAGGCAACGCTCCTGGGCTGACAAACAATGCAAACTCCCTCGTGAGGGACCTAACGAAAATTAGCATCATGCCCGGAGTATCGCAACAACACGGGGTGCCCTAGCCCTAACTTTACTGGCTCCTCCTCCTATGGTGTGGGAAGCGCCAACTCCGTCGGCTCCCCATACCATAGGTCGAGGTCGCGCCAGCTTTGCTGGCTCCCCCACCTGTGGGTTGGCAGGCATCAGCTTCATCAAGGAAGGAGATGTCGACTCCGTTAGTGGCTAGGGGAGGACCATCGGTGTTCAACCCTATCCCCTTTCAACTGAGCTTCGACACAAGCGCCTTCACCAGCATGTATGTTGATCTCCCTTCCCCTCGGGGTGCCTTGACTCTGAGGAGGAGGACAGTCCGGGCCTTGGCCTAGACTTCTCTAGACTTCATGACCCTGAAGCCTTGCTGTAGTTCCTGTTCGCATGCGATAAACTCCTCTCTGACAGCCCCAGCGACTACAGCACCGATGAAGAAGCTTACGACCCAACTCAGGAGTGCTTTCACATATGGCACAAAAGGATCATGACGAAGGAAACCAACTTGGCATGCCTCGGGAAGACAACGCACCTCCCCCACACACCGGGGAACCAAGGGAGCAAGGTGATGATCATACCCTCCTTGGGGTGAGTCACATGGCCCACCTCGAATAGCTCCGCGAGCTGCAAGCCAAGCTCGGTGAGGAACAATAGTGGCTACAACAACTTCGGCAAGTTCTTGATTAGGAAGCGGTAGGTAGAGCCCTGACCAAGGAGCACGCGCTAAGGCACGCGACGTCCATCATCGCATCATGGAAGATGCGGAGGCTAAAGCCCTTCGGTCTTTCACATGGCCAGTCAGAACCTTGCCACAACAGTAATCTTTCTCCAAACCATGCAGAGCCATCCACCACCAAGGGACACCAAATCCACTGTGAGATCAGGGGACTCACAGAATGTGTTGCGGTCCCGCAGGCCGAGAGCTCTGTCTATCAGCTTTGGGAGCCCGCCTCGAAGCAATGAGCGGGGCCCCTCACCTAGAGAGGGAGGCCTTGGTCCACCCCGAGCCCACCAAGGAGAAAGCCCCTTCACAGTCTAAGACCGCCTCCTTGACAACCACCAAAACCGTGGTGTTCATGACCGCCTCGGTGGAAGGCTACACCGCGACGACCGATGACATGCCGCACATGGCTACCACACTCGACGGGGTGGTCGCTACGACAGTGGGGAAGATCGAAGCCCCTCACCCGAGCCACCAGGTCCACAAGTCTTCAGTCGAGCCATTCGTAGGGCGCCGTTCCCGACCTGGTTTGAAGCCTCAACTACTATCACCAAGTACTCAGGGGAGACCAAACCAGAGCTATGGCTTGCTGACTATCGACTGGCCTACCAGCTTGGAGGGACGAGTGATGACAACCTCAACATTCGCAACTTACCCCTCTTTCCGCCCGACTCTGCTCGAGCGTGGCTAGAGCACCTCCAACCTGCCCAAATCAATGATTGGGGAAACCTGGTCAGGGTTTTTGGAGGGAATTTCTAGGACACATACGTGCGCCTCAGAAATTCTTGGGACCTTCGGAGCTGTCGGCAAAAGCAAGACAAAACTCTACGGGAGTACATCCGCCGATTCTCCAAGCAACATATCGAGCTCCCCAACATCACTGACTCCAACGTCATCGGAGCATTCCTCGTCAGCACCTCAGCCGTGATTTGGTAAATGGGCTCAAGAAAAATAACATAGGATTGAGTGACTATCGCATCGAGACAACTCCAAATTTTGAAACCGCACGGTCATATTAAGGAAAACAACATACTCTAGATTTAAGTCATGTTCCAACCCTATAGACCTAATTGTTGGGCAGCTAGCTAAACTATCCATTAGCTGGCTAAATATTAGCTAGAGGTGTTCCAAACAAGAAACTAATAACATGTTTGGTTTGATGAAATGAGTTGATCCACCACCATTTTATTTCTCATGTGTTAATAATTATTAATAATACGACGAATGATTTTATTCTATCAAATTTGTGAAATGGATTCATGATACACATTATATAAAATGTATTGATTCTTCAAACCAAACACCCTCTAATAGATTGTTCTAAGCTAAATGCCTTCACTGCTCTTGTTTCTTTTTCTTTATTTTTAAGTTATATTTCTCGTTAGTACATATTTCGAAAATAAAAAAATCACAAATACAAATTTTAAATATTATAAATAGCATAGAAATTTAGATTTTTTGTAATAGAAAAAAATTTTAGCGGATATATAGAAAGGATCAGAGACAATTTGATCATTAATCACCTATAAGCTGGTCGATTTGTGCGCAATGGCTTCTCAAGATCGCACGCGTACAAGTGCAAGTAGGAGGAGAACGAAATCAGGGTACATGGATGGCCACCGGTACAGAAAAAAAAAACCAAGGTGAGCCGCCATGGCCGTATGGCTAGCGGCAGGACCGCAGGAGGTCCGTCTAACTAGTCTATATAAACAACTGCTACCAGCACTGGTCCGTCTCCCATGTGCGGAGGGGCCGGCCATAGACGCCGACGCCGCTCCTCCAGGGGCGCTGCGCCACGGCCACCGCGGCTACGGCGTTGCGGTCGTAGCGCGCGCGGCTGTCCGGGTCGGAGAGCGTGGCGTAGGCGTCGTGCAGGCGGACGAACTCGGCAGCGGCCCCGGGCGCGGGCGCCACGTCCGGGTGCCGCTCCCGCGCCAGGCGCCGGTACGCGGCCTTGATCTCCCGGCCCGTCGCGCCGGCGCGCAGGCCCAGGACCTCGTACAGCGTGGCGGCGGCGGCGCCCCTCCCCACTCCCGCGGCGCAGCGGATCCTGCTGGGCTTGGACTTGGACGCGCCGAGCAGGAACGATCCCCCGACGGCAGCCCTCGGCGCCGACAGCCGCAGAGGCGCAGAGATCATGAGACGAAGGAACGGAGGACAAATATGAGGTCACAGCACAGCACAGGTGGATGAGGCGTTGGCGTCCGTGTCCGGCTGGCCGCCCGCGCGTCTTATAGCTGATTTTCTAGCGCGGATGGGCTTTTTCGATTTGTTGGCGATAAGAATACAGGAGGTGGTTGCGCGTCAACGTCGTCTCGTCCTGTGGGCTGCGGCCCTCTGCTTGGGGGACACGCCGGGGCGAGGGCAGTGCGGTGCCACGGTGGGCGGCGCACACGGAGTCCCGGACCAGGAAGCCGCGTCGCTGTCCGGTACCCGTGGTATTTCCCTGGCAGTGGTCGGTTCTGACTCTTGTGCGGCAGAGAAACAAAGTTCCCGCTGACCCCACCATACATACCACTGTTCTTTCGACTCGCGCATTCCTGCCCGTTTCGACGGCTACCTTAACGCATCAGTACACAGCTCATGTCAACTCAACTCGTTTGTAACACAATCACCATCTTCAGGAACAGAAAATGTTCGGTCTAGAAAACAAGGAACAAAAATGCTACCATTTTAAACATGAACGTTGCTATTGGCATTAAAACAACTGCTATTGACTATGGTGGTATGATTGTTGATTTATATCTACAAGCAATGAATCATCGACATCTAATGGAATGCATAAATAACCAGCGGTATGGCCATACAAATTAGCAGGGGGGGGGGGGGGCTAAGCCTGTCGAACTGAAGAAGAATCAGAACCCAGCCAATTCCCTTGCTTCCCTGAACAATTTAACAGTTGGCGCTTCTTTCATCCCATCAATGGCAGATAAATACCAAGCCACCGCTATCTTCTTCCGGGTTGAGTAGTCATGCCTGCTTGTTCACAGAAGTGGGAACTTCAGCACTGCACATCGGGCATACCTGACACAGTCAAAGGATACATGTCGATACCGTGCCCAAAGTTGCATACAGAGTAACATCATAAAACACATGATTTCAGAAGATATATGGTGGTGCATATACCTTGTTTAGCTGCAGCCACTGGTTTATACACTCAGAATGGTATGGATGTTTGCAAGGGAGTGCAACTAATGATTCGCCCTCGTCAAACTCCACACGACAAATAACACACCTGCAAATGAGAATGATTTGGTCAGGGCATCACTCTGCGTGCACACATAACATCTCTGGGGACAAGGCGTAACAAAATGGTGTTCGTACTGTTCCATGTTGCCATCTTGCTTGTCTTGTGCCTGGTAAGTCACCCAAGGTAATGAGGCAATGGTGTCAGCAGCAAGGCCTTTGCTTTCCGTACCGACAACTTCACCCAGCGCAATTAGCTCCTGAGGTCACCACGTTCATGAATCAGCTTTGCACGGTAGCAGAAAACAAATGCACAGAACATCCTAATCTCTTCAACAAAAATAACTTGCCTCGTAAGAGTATTCGTCTGGGTCAACATCTTCCCATGCACCCTAAAGTTCAAAATAATAAAACCATTAAATGTCAGATTCTACATTTATTCCAGGGGTTTTTTTAAAAAAAAATCAAGATACCAAGAAAATAGAGACCATCTCCAAATAGACGAATTTGTTGTCAATAAGCATTTCAAATGGAAGCATCTATGTGATTGCTTCTAAACAGCCAATCATCAAGAGGAATATGAGAATTCTCACACCCAATTCAATTGTTTTCAGTAAATTAAGTAAAACTCCATTTGTTATCATCAAGAGTACACACAACCACCGTATTAATTCAGAGCACCGAGAAAAGATGTATAATTCACCACCTTAAAAGAGTTCCTGTGCTTGTATTATTACCAGCTACCCACTCTGTCCCATAATAGTGCTCACTTTAGCATTTCAATTTTATGTCTATATTCAAATAGATGAGACACATGTACAAGGCACACACATTAATCATTGTATGAATCTACTAAATTTCTAGAACGAATTTTAATTTGGTACCGAGTGAGTATAATTTTAAGACCTCTTTATGAAACCATCCGAAGGTAAATAATAGGCTATGTTCACGTTTGCCCAATCCCCACCCCCAATGACAATCGAGTCATGCAAACATTAGATAGGAAATGTCACCTGTGTATGAACCTCATTATCTTCGTCGTCCTCCTCGTCCCCAGCATCATCCTGCTCCATTGCTCGCCCTGGTCCACAGCGGCAGATTAGGCGCCATACAAAATGAGGGGAAACGAAGATCAAAGGTGACCGAGTTTCGACATCAGTTTCTGCACTCACAATCACCGATCCCGACGAGCGCCATGAGCCTGTCGGAGACGTCGCCCTCCCCGTCGTCCTCGTACTGAGAAGGGTCCAGGTCCAGGTCCAGGTCCCCCTCGGCCCCCTCCGCTTCCGCGTCCCCAACCTGCTGGTCCTCGTCGAGCGCCTCGCCTTCCTCCTCGTAGTCGCTCCCATCGCCGTCTTCCTCGTCATCGTCGTAGTCGTAGCTCTCGGCGTCCGAGATCGCGTACTCGCCGCCGGTCAGCATCATGTACGCCCGCTCCTGCGACGAGCACGAGGAATCAGCGGCGAGGTCTCGTAGCACGCCCCCGCCCCCATGGGGACCGGTGACCGGTCCGGTGCTCCGGGCGAAACCGACCCCGCGAGAAGTCCGGCACTTACCTGCTCCTGGAGGACGCGGGCAAGGGCGAGGTCGGCCTCCTCCTGGCTGAGGCTGGTGAACGGCCGCCTCCCGGCGGCGAGCGCTGCCGCCGCAGTGGCTGATGCGCCGCCGTCACCAGCGTCGGACGGCGGGACGTTGGGGCTGGCGTTCTGGTCGTGGTCGGGGCTGGGCTTGTCGTCACCGCCACCGCCGATCCGCTTGGATGAGCCGTCCATCGCACTGAGCGCACGGTGGGTTTCGAGAGAGACGGAGGAGATGGGAGGCGGTTTCGATTGCGTGGGTCGATTGGGTGGGTAATAACGTTGCGAAAGCGAGCGGCCAAGAGAGCTGCGAACAAGGCAGGGCGGCGGCGGCGGCGGCCTGGTCTGTGCTGTGGCCGGTGGGATTGTGGCGTCGCGATCCGATTTAAAACAGGATTCCGGTTGAGAAAAGAGACGAGACGAGGTAGACAACGGCACACCGCCACGCCACAACGGTCATGCCCATGCCGTACGTGGTGTGTTGCAGCGTTTTCATATAACGGTGGGCCCCGCATGTCGGCCACAGAGGGTTCACCTAGTCAGAATACGAGGGGCATTGCTGGAAATCATCGCCAGGTCTAGACAGACAGGCACAACAGAAGACAAGTTCAATTGGAAGTTTGGAACTTGTGGACGACTTCTACCTTACCGGCGAAGTTAGCAAGCAGCAGGCCGTGGGCTCACGGCAAGTTGATTATTATACGCCTGCACCGGTCGGCACGGGAGCTAGGCTTGCCGGCATCAGCATGCGAGCGCCACCGCCAACTAGTTTCTTGCACGGATGCGCCATGGATATTCTTGAGGCGTTTGCGGTTGCAGTGGGTTGATAACCTCTGCTTACGCTATGCGCTTGTACGCCCGTAATAACAGATTTTGATGCCGGAAGCCGCAAGCAAATCGTAAGCATCGCTGGACTTGCGGTTGCAGCTTCATATTCCCGGCAGAGTCCAAAGCTAACCACCAATTATGGGCTTTTTAAAAAACGAAGGGAAATTTTATAAGGGCGAGTTTGGAACCTTAATTTTTCAAAGAATTTTTATTTTTCTATAAAAAAATAAACACATTTTCTCTTGAAAAATAAAAATCCCTTGGGAAATTGGGTTACCAAACTAGCCATAAATCATGCGTTTTTCTGTGTTTTTAAACTAATTCATGTGAAATTTCTATACCATAAAATTTTCTAAGATCTAGTTTGGTAACTCTATTTTTCCAAGAGATTTCTATTTTCAAAAAAAATAAACTAATTTTCCTTGGAAAATGAGTTTCCCAAACTAGTCCTAAATCATGCGTTTTCCTGTTTTTTTAAACTAATTCCTGTAAAAAAATTACACCATTTTTATAAAATTACTACGTTCCAAAAGAGCCCTATATGCTGCTGAAGCAAAAACGTCTATCTAGACATCAAGTGTAATTGTTTAACTGCCACTATCTAGGCCTGTGTTTGGATACTCTCTAAGTGTAACACCTTGATTTTGAGGTATAAAATTTATTTTCCAATATCTACCAAATTCAGGTGTTACTTCTTTTCTCATCTCTAGATACTTTCTTTCTCTTCCTTCTAATAGAGTTTTAGGTATTTATTTGAGAGGTGTATTATTTCTTTAGTATATTAAAATCGAGGGGAGACATGAATTGTTGCATCATGCTGAGCTTGAACTTTGTTTTTGTTTGATGCACATGTTTGAAATATTCAAATTTGAATTTGTGATTTGATTTGATTTGAATTCAAAACAGAAAATAAAAAGAAAAGGAATAGAAAATTCAGAATAAAAGAAAAAACAGAAATCAGCCCAGCCACCCCCTCTCCCTCAGCCGTTCGGCCCACCCCTCTCCCTCAGCCTTTCGGCCCACTGAAAGTCGCCTAGAGAGGGTGAATAGGGCGAATCTGAAATTTATAAACTTAAGCACAACTACAAGTCGGGTTAGCGTTAGAAATATAAACGAGTCCGAGAGAGAGGGTGAAAAACAAATCGCAAGCAAATAAAGAGTGAGACACAAGGATTTGTTTTACCGAGGTTTGGTTCTTGCAAACCTACTCCCCGTTGAGGTGGTCACAAAGACCGGGTCTCTTTCAACCCTTTCCCTCTCTCAAACGGTCACTTAGACCGAGTGAGCTTCTTTTCTCAATCAAACGGGACACTAAGTCCCCGCAAGGACCACCACACAATTGGTGTCTCTTGCCTCGGTTACAATTGAGTTGATCACAAGAAAGAATGAAGAAGAAAAGAAGCAATCCAAGCGCAAGAGCTCAAATAAATACAAGTCACTCTCTCACTAGCCACTATTTGATTGGGGATGATCCTTGGGCTTGGGAGAGAATTTGATCTCTTTGGTGTGTCTTGTATTGAATGTTATAGCTCTTGTAAGGTGTAAAAAGTCTGAAAACTTGGATGCAATGAATGGTGGGTTGGTTGGGGTATTTATAGCCCCACCCACCAAAAGTGGCTGTTGGGAGGCTGTCTGTCGCATGGCGCACCGGACACTGTCTGGTGCGCCAGCCACGTCACCCGACCGTTAGGGTTCGACCGTTGGAGCTTCTGTCTTCTAGGTCACCGGACTGTCCGGTGGTGCACCGGACAGTCACTATACACTGTCCGGTGCGTCTTCTGACACTACTCTGACTCTGGCGCGCACTGTAGCGCATTGAATGCGTTTTGCAGACGACCGTTGGCGCGAAGTAGTTGTTGCTCCGCTGGCACACCGGACAGTCCGGTGTAGCACCGGACAGTCCGGTGAATTTTAGCGGAGCGACTCCCAGAATTCCCGAGACTGGCAAGTTTGGAGTTGGATTCCCTGGTGCACCGGACACTGTCCGGTGGTGCACCGGACAGTCCGGTGCGCCAGACCAGGGCTGCCTTCGGTACAACTTTGCTCTTTTTATTTGAACCCTTTCTTTTATCTTGTATTGGTTTATTGTGAACCTTTGTCACCTGTAGAACTCATAATCTAGAGCAAACTAGTTAGTCCAATAATTTGTGTTGGGCAATTCAACCACCAAAATTCATATTGGAAAAGGTTTGACCCTATTTCCCTTTCAATCTCCCCCTTTTTGGTGATTGATGCCTACACAAACCAAATCAAATATAAAAGTGCAGAATTGAACTTGTTTGCATAATGTGAGTGCAAAGGTTGCTTGGAATTGAAACCAATATACTAATTTCAATAGATATGTATGGATGGTTTTTCTTCTTATTTAAAATTTTGGACCACATTTGCAGCACGAGTTTTGTTTTGCAAATTCTTTGTAAAATTCTTTTCAAAAATCTTTTGCAATTAGTCAAAGATACATGAATAAGATTGAAGAAAGCATTTTCAAGATTTGAAATTTTCTCCCCCTGTCTCAAATGCTTTTCCTTTGACTAAAACAAAACTCCCCCTAAATAAAATTCTCCTCTTAGTGTTCAAGAGGGTTTTGCAATTTTTGAAGATACTACTTTCTCCCCCTTTTGAACACAATAAGATATCAAATTAAAAAACTTCATTTTTGAATAGGTGGTGGTGCGGTCCTTTGCTTTGGGCTCATACTTTCTCCCCCCTTTGGCATGAATCGCCAAAAACGGATACTTGTGAGTGGAATATAAGCCCTTGTTCAAACTTTCTCCCCCTTTGGCAAACACAAAAATATGAGTGAAGATTATACCAAAGTGGAGAACGATGCGGAGTACCGGCAAATACAATTGGAGTTGAGTGGAAGCGCCTTCTTTGCCGAATACGCCATTTCCCTTTCAATACCTATGACTAAGCATAAGATGATATTTGAAAACACATTAGTCATAGACATAAAGAGATATGATCAAAGGTATATAAATGAGCTATGTGTGCAAGAAATCAATCAAAATTCCTAGAATCAAGAATATTTAGCTCATTCCTAAGTTTGGTAAAGGATTGCTCATCTAAAGGCTTGGTAAAGATATCGGCTAATTGATCTTTAGTATTTATATAGGCTATCTCAATATCCCCCTTTTGTTGGTGATCTCTCAGAAAGTGACACCGAATGGCTATGTGCTTAGTGCGGCTGTGTTCAACGGGATTATCCGCCATGCAGATTGCACACTCATTGTCACATAGGAGAGGGACTTTGCTAAACTTGTAGCCATAGTCCCTAAGGGTTTGCCTCATCCAAAGCAATTGCGCGCAACAATGGCCTGCGGCAATGTACTCGGCTTCGGCGGTAGAAAGAGCTACTGAGTTTTGTTTCTTTGAAGCCCAAGACACCAGGGATCTTCCCAGAAATTGACAAGTCCCTAATGTGCTCTTCCTATTAATCTTACACCCTGCCCAATCAGCATCGGAATATCCTAATAAATCAAATGAGGATCCCTTGGGGTACCAAAGACCAAACTTAGGTGTTTGAACTAAATATCTCAAGATTCGCTTCACGGCCCTAAGGCGAACTTCCTTAGGGTCGGCTTGGAACCTTGCACACATGCATACAGAAAGCATAATGTCCGGTCGAGAAGCACATAAATAGAGTAAAGAACATATCATTGACCGGTATACCTTTTGATCTACGGATTTACCTCCCGTGTCGAGGTCGAGATGCCCATTGGTTCCCATGGGTGTCTTGATGGGCTTGGCATCCTTCATTCCAAACTTGGTGAGAATATCTTGAATATACTTCGTTTGGCTAATGAAGGTGCCCTCTTGGAGTTGCTTGACTTTGGTGAGAATATCTTGAATATACTTCGTTTGGCTAATGAAGGTGCCCTCTTGGAGTTGCTTGACCTGAAATCCTAAGAAATACTTCAACTCCCCCATCATAGACATCTCGAATTTTTGAATCATGATCCTACTAAACTCTTCACAAATAGATTTGTTAGTAGACCCAAATATGATATCATCAACATAAATTTGGCATACAAACAAATCATTCTCAATGGTTTTAGTGAATAAAGTAGGATCAGCCTTTCCGACTTTGAAGCCATTAGTGATAAGAAAATCTCTTAGGCATTCATACCATGCTCTTGGGGCTTGCTTGAGCCCATAAAGCGCCTTAGAGAGTTTGTAAACATGGTTAGGATACTCACTATCTTCAAAGCCGGGAGGTTGCTCAACATAAACCTCTTCTTTGATAGGTCCATTGAGGAAGGCACTCTTCACGTCCATTTGGTAGAGCTTAAAGTCATGGTGAGTAGCATAGGCAAGTAATATTTGAATTGACTCAAGCCTAGCTACGGGTGCATAGGTTTCACCAAAATCCAAACCTTCGACTTGCGAGTACCCTTTGGCCACAAGTCGTGCCTTGTTCCTTGTCACCACACCATGCTCGTCTTGTTTGTTGCGGAGGACCTACTTGGTTCCTACAACATTTTAGTTAGGACGTGGAACTAAATGCCATACCTCATTCCTTTTGAAAATGTTGAGCTCCTCTTGCATTGCCATCACCCAATCTGAATCTTGAAGTGCTTCCTCTACCCTGTGTGGCTCAATAGAGGAAACAAAAGAGTAATGTTCACAAAAATGAGCAACACGAGATCGAGTGGTTACCCCCTTATGAATATCTCCTAGGATGGTGTTCACGGGGTGATCTCGTTGGATTGATTGGTGGACTCTTGGGTGTGGCAGCCTTGGAACTTGCTCATCCTCCTTGTCTTGATCATTTGCATTTCCCCCTTGATCATTGTCGTCTTCTTGAGGTGGCTCATCTTCTTGATCTTCTTCTTCTTCATCTTGAGCCTCATCCTCATCTTGAGTTGGTGGATATGCTTGTATGGAGGAGGATGGTTGATCTTGTGCTTGAATGGGCTCTTCGAATTCCTTAGGACACACATCCCCAATGGACATGTTCCTTAGCGCGACGCATGGAGCCTCTTCATCATCTAATTCATCAAGATCAACTTGCTCTACTTGAGAGCCATTAGTCTCATCAAACACAATGTCACAAGAAACTTCAACTAGTTCAGTGGACTTGTTAAAGACTCTATATGCCCTTGTGTTTGAATCATATCCTAGTAAAAAGCCTTCTACAGCCTTAGGAGCAAATTTGGATTTTCTACCTCTTTTAACAAGAATAAAACATTTGCTACCAAAGACTCTAAAATATGAAACATTTGGCTTTTTACGGTGAGGAGTTCATATGATGTCTTCTTGAGGATTCGGTGTAGATACAATCGGTTGATGGCGTAGCAAGCGATGTTGACCGCCTCGGCCCAAAACCGATCCGAAGTCTTGTACTCATCAAGCATGGTCCTTGCCATGTCCAATACAGTCCTATTCTTCCTCTCCACTACACCATTTTGTTGTGGCGTGTAGGGAGAAGAGAACTCATGCTTGATGCCCTCTTCCTCAAGAAAGCCTTCTATTTGAGAGTTCTTGAACTCCGTCCCATTGTCGCTTCTAATTTTCTTGATCCTCAAGCCGAACTCATTTTGAGCCCGTCTCAAGAATCCCTTTAAGGTCTCTTGGGTTTGAGATTTATCCTGTAAAAAGAATACCCAAGTGAAGCGAGAATAATCATCCACAATAACTAGACAGTACTTACTCCCGCCGATACTTATGTAGGCTATCGGGCCGAATAGGTCCATGTGGAGGAGTTCCAGTGGCCTATCAGTCGTCAAGATGTTCTTATGTGGATGATGAACACCAACTTGCTTCCCTGCTTGGCATGCGCTACAAATCCTGTCTTTCTTAAAATGTACATTTGTTAGTCCCAAAATGTGTTCTCCCTTTAGAAGCTTGTGAAGATTCTTCATCCCAACATGGGCTAGTCGGCGATGCCAGAGCCAACCCATGTTAGTCTTAGCAATCAAGCAAGTATCGAGTTCAGCTCTATTGAAATCAACTAAGTATAGCTGACCATCTAATACTCCCTTAAAAGCTACTGAATCATCACTTCTTCTAAAGACAGTAACACCTGTATCCATGAAAAGACAGTTGTAACCCATTTTGCATAATTGGGAAACAGAAAGCAAGTTGTAATCTAAAGAATCTACAAGAAAAACATTGGATATAGAATGGTCAGGTGATATAGCAATTTTACCCAATCCTTTGACCAAACCTTGATTTCGATCCCCGAATGTGATAGCTCGTTGGGGATCTTGGTTGTTCTCGTAGGAGGAGAACATTCTTTTCTCCCCAGTCATATGGTTTGTGCACCTGCTGTCGATGATCCAACTTGAGCCCCCGGATGCATAAACCTACAAAACAAATTTAGTTCTTGATTTTAGGTACCCAAACAGTTTTGGGTTCTTTGACATTAGATACAAGAACTTTGGGTACCCAAACACAAGTTTTTGATCCCTTGTGTTTGCCCCCAACATACTTGGCAACCACCTTGCCTGATTTATTAGTTAGCACATAAGAAGCATCAAAAGTTTTAAATGAAACATTGTGATCATTTGATGCAGCAGGAGTTTTCTTCTTAGGCAATTTAGCATGGGTTGATTGCTAGAACTAGATGCCTCACTCTTATACATAAAAGCATGATTAGGGCCAGAGTGAGACTTCCTAGAGTGAATTCTCCTAATTTTGTGTTCGGGATAACCGGCAGGGTATAAAATGTAACCCTCGTTATCCTGAACCATGGGAGCCTTGCCCTTAACAAAATTAGATAATCTTTTAGGCGGGGCATTAAGCTTGACATTGTCTCCCTGTTGGAAGCCAATGCCATCCTTAATAACAGGGTGTCTCCCATTATAGAGCATACTTCTAGCAAATTTAAATTTCTTATTTTCCAAGTCATGCTCATTGATTTTAGTAGTTAATGTAGCTATGTGATTATTTTGTTGTTTAATTAAAGCAAGGTGATCATGAATAGCATCTACATTAACATCTCTACATCTAGTGCAAATAGTAACATGCTCAATGGAAGATGTAGAAGGTTTGCAAATATTTAATTCAACAATCTTAGCATGCAAAATATCATTCTCATCTCTAAGATTTGACATAGAAGCTTTGCAAACATCTAAATCCTTAGCCTTAGCAATCAATTTTTCATTTTCAATTTTAAGGCTAGAAAGAGAAGCATTCAATTTTTCAATCTTAGCAAATAAGTTGGCATTATCATTTCTAAGACTAACAATTGAATCATCACATTCATCAAGCTTTCCAACCTTAGCAATTAAATTAGCATTCTCATTTCTAAGGTTGGAAATAATATCATGGCAAGTGCTTAGCTCACTAGTTAATTTTTCACATTTTTCAACTTCTAGAGCATAAGCGTTTTTTACCTTAACATGCTTCTTGTTTTCTTTAATTAGGAAGTCCTCTTGGCTATCCAAGAGTTCATCCTTATCATGAACAACACTAATTAATTCATTTAATTTTTCCTTCTGTTGCATGATTAAGTTGGCAAAAAGAGTAAAACAAGTCATCCTCATTATCACTAGAATTAGCCTCATCGCTAGATGTTGCATATTTAGTTAAGGATTTTGATTTCACCTTCTTCTTTTTGTCGTCCTTTGCCATGAGACACTTGTGGCCGACGTTGGGGAAGAGGAGCCCTTTGTTGACGACGATGTTTGTCGCGTCCTCGTCGGAGGAGGAGTCGGTAGAGCTCTCGTCGGAGTCCCACTCCCGGCACACATGGGCATCACCGCCCTTCTTCTTGTAGTATCTCTTCTTTTCTCTCCTCTTTCCTTTCTTGTCGTCGCCCCTGTCACTATCACTAGATAATGGACATTTAGCAATGAAATGACCGGGCTTACCACACTTGTAGCACACTTTCTTGGAACGAGGCTTGTAATCTTTCCCCTTCCTTTGTTTGAGGATTTGACGGAAGCTCTTGATGATGAGCGCCATCTCCTCATTGTTGAGCTTGGAGGCATCGATGGGGATTCTACTTGGAGTAGAATCTTCTTTCTTCTCCTCCATTGCTTTGAATGCAACGGGTTGTGCTTCGGGTACGGAGGAGGATGCGCCTTGCTCGATAATCTTTTTGGAGCCTTTGATCATTAGTTCAAAGCTCACAAATTTACCTATTACTTCCTCGGGAGACATTAGTTTGTATCTAAGATCACCACGAATTAATTGTACTTGAGTAGGATTAAGAAAGACTAGTGATCTTAGAATAACCTTGACCATCTCATGGTCATCCCATTTGGTGCTCCCGAGGTTGCGCACTTGGTTCACCAAGGTCTTGAGCCGGTTGTACATCGCTTGCGGCTCCTCCCCTTGGTGAAGCATGAACCGACCGAGCTCCCCCTCGATCATCTCCCTTTTGGTGATCTTGGTCACCTCATCTCCTTCGTGCGCCGTTTTGAGTACGTCCCAAATCTCTTTGGCATTCTTTAATCCTTGCACCTTGTTATACTCCTCTCGACTTAGAGAGGCGAGGAGTATTGTGGTGGCTTGTGAGTTAAAGTGCCGGATTTGTGCAACTTCGTCCGAATCGTAGTCCTCATCCCCTACGGATGGTACCTGTACACCAAACTCAACAACGTTCCAAATACTAGTGTGGAGTGAGATTAGGTGATGCCTCATTTTGTCACTCCACATGTTATAATCTTCACCGTCAAAAACCGGTGGTTTGCCTAATGGAACGGAAAGTAATGGAGTACGTTTAGAAATGTGAGGATAGTGTAGGGGAATCTTACTAAACTTCTTGCGCTCATGGCGCTTAGAAGTTACGGATGGCGCGTCGGAGCCGGAGGTGGATGGAGATGAAGAATCGGTCTCGTAGTAGACCACCTTCCTCATTTTCTTCTTCTTTTCGCCACTCTGATGCGACTTGTGTGAAGGGGATTCCTTCTCCTTCCCCTTGTTGTAGGACTCTCCCGATGGAGCCTTCCCGTGGCTTGTAGCGGGCTTGTCGCCGGTCACCATCTCCTTCTTGGCGTGATCTCCCGACATCACTTCGAGCGGTTAGGCTCTAATGAACTACCGGGCTCTGATACCAATTGAAAGTCGCATAGAGGGGGGTGAATAGGGCGAATCTGAAATTTATAAACTTAAGCACAACTACAAGTCGGGTTAGCGTTAGAAATATAAACGAGTCCGAGAGAGAGGGTGAAAAACAAATCGCAAGCAAATAAAGATTGAGTCACAAGGATTTGTTTTACCGAGGTTCGATTCTTGCAAACCTACTCCCCGTTGAGGTGGTCACAAAGACCGGGTCTCTTTCAACCCTTTCCCTCTCTCAAACGATCGCTTAGACCGAGTGAGCTTCTTTTCTCAATCAAACGGGACACTAAGTCCCCGCAAGGACCACCACACAATTGGTGTCTCTTGCCTCGGTTACAATTGAGTTGATCACAAGAAAGAATGAAGAAAAAAAGAAGCAATCCAAGCGCAAGAGCTCAAACGAACACAAGTCACTCTCTCACTAGCCACTATTTGATTGGGGATGATCCTTGGGCTTGGGAGAGAATTTGATCTCTTTGGTGTGTCTTGTATTGAATGCTATAGCTCTTGTAAGGTGTAGAAAGTCTGAAAACTTGGATGCAATGAACGGTTGGTTGGTTGGGGTATTTATAGCCCCACCCACCAAAAGTGGCCGTTGGGAGGCTGTATGTCGCATGGCGCACCGGACACTGTCCGGTGCGCCAGCCACGTCACCCGACCGTTAGGGTTCGATCGTTGGAGCTTCTGTCTTCTGGGTCACTAGGCAGTCCGGTGGTGCACTGGACAGTCACTGTACACTGTCCGGTGCGCCTTCTGACGCTGCTCTGACTCTGGCGCGCACTGTAGCGCATTGAATGCATTTTGCAGACGACCGTTGGCGCGAAGTAGCCGTTGCTCCGCTGGCACACCGGACAGTCCGGTGAATTTTAGAGGAGCGGCTCCCAGAATTTCCGAGACTGGCAAGTTTGGAGTTGGATTCACTGGTGCACCGGGCACTGTCCGGTGGCACACCGGATAGTCCGGTGCGCCAGACCAGGGCTGCCTTCGGTACAACTTTGCTCCTTTTATTTGAACCCTTTCTTTTATCTTGTATTGGTTTATTGTGAACCTTTGGCACCTGTAGAACTCATAATCTAGAGCAAACTAGTTAGTCCAATAATTTGTGTTCGGCAATTCAACCACCAAAATTCATATTGGAAAAGGTTTGACCCTATTTCCCTTTCACCCACCCCTCTCCCTCAACCTTTCGGCCCACCAGGCCCAGCTTCGCGCGCCCGCCCCTCTCTCCCTCTGCCAGGTAGGCTCGAGCTTTCGGTGTCATTTCCCCCTCGTGCGCGCGCCCCGCTCTCCCTCTGCGCAGCGGGCCCCGCTCGTCGGCGCAGTTACCCATTCGCTCCGCGCTCTCTCTCTCTCTCTGCGTCATGGGACTACCCTGTCAGCTCCGTCCCTGTAACACCCTAAATGTCGGGGTATAAAATTTCTTCTCTAATACCTACTAAGAGCACTTAGAGGTGGGGTGAATAGGTGATCCTATAAAATTCAACACTAAATAGCCACAAAACTTGGTTATAGAAATGTTAGTGCGACTAAGTAGTTGAAAAGCAAATTCTTGTGGACAAGACAATCACAGAAAGATCAACAGAAGACACGTGATTTTTATCCCGTGGTTCGGCCAAGTAATACTTGCCTACTTCCACGTTGTGGCGTCCCAATGGACGAGGGTTGCACTCAACCCCTTTCAAGTGATCCGATGATCAACTTGAATACCACGGTTTTTTCCTTTAGATGATTATTCCCGTTTGTGAGGAATCTCCACAAGATTAGAATCTCTCGCCCTTACAATAAAGATCACAATGATAGCACGGAGTAAGGTTGGGATGAGCAACACACACAAGACACAAATCGCACCACAACTATGCACACAAGTCACAACTTGAGCTCAAAAACACACGCACGGAGTTCACAACTCAAATGGAGCTGAAGTCACTATCTCAAAGAATTGAATGCGTGAAGTTGGAGTCTTGGAGTCTTAGAATGTTTCTTGTAAGCTTGTGTGGCTCCTCCATGCGCCTAAGGGTCCCTTTTATAGCCCCAAGGCAGCTAGGAGCCATTAAAGGCCAACAAGGAAGGCTATCCTTGCCTTCTGTCGAGTGGCGCACCGGACAGTCACTGTAGATGGTCCGGTGCCGATCTCCTTCCTTTTCTGGCGCAGACGACCGTTGCACCTCCGGGCCAGTTGGCGCACCGGACACTGTACACCGGACAGTCCGGTGCCCCTGCCGATCGTTGGTGCAGGCCACACGTCGCCCGCGGATTGCGCAGCCGACCGTTGCGCTGGCGACCGTTGGCTCACCGGACAGTCCGGTGCACCACCGGACAGTCCGGTGAATTATAGCCGTACACCGCCAAACTTTTCCCGAGAGCAGCCTGGCGCACCGGACACTGTCCGATGCACCACCGGACAGTCCGATGTGCAAGGCCGAGCTAGACTTTGGCTGCACATAGCCAAGTCTTTTGCAATTCTTTCTTTTCCTGTTTCTAGCACTTAGACAAAAATATGTTAGTACTCAAAACAATGTACTAAGTCTAGAAACATACCTCATGTCTTGATTTGCACTTTTCTCTTCATTTAGCACATAAGAACTTAATTAAATGTGTTGGGCACTTAATCACCAAAACATAATAGAAATTGCCCAAGGGCACATTTCCCTTTCACCTACCAAATTCAGGTGTTACCTCCTTCCTTCTCTCTATAGATTTCTTTCACTTCCTTTTAGTAGAGGTTGGGTTAATTATTTTGAGATGAATTAATACTCTAGGGGATTAAAACCTAAAGGGATGTGAAGTGTTGCATCATGCTGAACCCTAAGTTCTATTTGTTCTTACTTTGTTTGATGCATACGTTTGTGGAGTTTATATTTGAATTTGGGGTAGATTTGTGTTGAGTTCAAAATAGAGATAAAAAGGAAAAGAATTGGAAAACGGAAATCATTTCTTCTTCATTTCCCTCCTCGGCCTAGGCCCGTTTGAAAGGGAAATGTGCCTTTGGGCCATTTCTATAATGTTTTGGTGATTAAGTGTCCAACACATATTAAGTGAGTTGATTATGTGCCAAACAAGCAAGAAGTGCAAAGCATGTAACAAGGTATGTTTCTAGACTTAATACATTGTTATGAGTACTAACATATATTGTCTAAGTGCTAGAAACAGAGAAAAAAAGAGAAGAAAAGAAATGCAAAAGACTTGGCTTGGTACAGCCAAAGTCCAGCTCGGCTTGGCACACCGGACTATCCGGTGGTGCACCGGACAGTGTCCGGTGCGCCAGGCCAGCCTCCGGTGAATAGGCCACTCTCGGGAAAAATCGGCGGCGTACGACTATAATTCACCGGACTGTCCGGTGGTGCACCGGACTGTTCGGTGAGCCAACGGCCGCTAGCGCAACGGTCGGCCGCGCAATCCGCAGGCGACGCGTGGCCCGTGCCAACGGTCGGCAGGGGGCACCGGACTGTCCGGTGTGCACCGGACAGTGTCCGGTGCGCCAACTGCCACGAATCTGCAACGGTTATCTGCGCCAGAATAGGAAAGAGATCGGCACCGGACCGTCTACAGTTTACTGTCCGGTGGCGTACCGGACTGTTCGGTGCGCCACCCGATAGAAGGCAACTTTGGCCTTCCTTGTTGGTCTCCAACGGCTCCTAGCTGCCTTGGGGCTATAAAAGGGACCCCTAGGCACATGGAGGAGTCACCCAAGCTTACAAGAAACATTCTAAGACTCCAAGACTCCAACTTCGCGCATTTTATTCTTTGAGATAGTGACTTGAGCTCCATTTGAGTTGAGAACTCCGTGCGTTCTGTTTTGAGCTCAAGTAGTGACGTGTGTGCGTGATTGTGCTGTGATTTGAGTCTTGTGTGTGTTGCTCTCCCCTCCCTTACTTCTGTGCTTCTTTTGTGATCATCATTGTAAGGGCGAGAGGCTCCAAGTTGTGGAGATTCCTCGCAAACAGGAGAAAGAAAAAAGAAAGAAAAAATCGTGGTATTCAAGTTGATCATCGGATCACTTGAAAGGGGTTGAGTGCAACCCTCGTCCATTGGGACACCACAACGTGGAAGTAGGCAAGTATTACTTGGCCGAACCATGAGATAAAAATCGCGTGTCTCTTGTGTGCTTTCTCTTTGATTGTCCATGTTCACAAGAGCTCGTTTCAAGCTACTTAGCCATTCTAACTTTAATAACTAAGTTTTGTGGCTATTAGTGTTGAATTTTACAGGATCACCTATTCACCCCCCCTCTAGGTGCTCTCACCGTTCCACGGCCTACCCTCGCGCGGCCCAGCCCCGCCCGCGCCCTCCCCTCTCTTGCTCGGGCCCGCGCGTCAGCAGCCGTTCGCCTGGCGCCTTAGGCCCACCTGTCATTTCCCTCCCCCACCTTGGGCTAGCTTCAGCACATGGCCCGCGAACCCCCTCCCGCACTCGGCCCACCTTGTCCTTCCCCATGCGCTGGCCCATGCATCGAAGGCGCCCTGTCTCGCTGCCACCACCAAGCGGGGCCTACCTATCATCCCTCCCCTCCAACCGTCCAGCTGCCCGGCATGGCTCGGCGCACGCCCACGTCGCCGGGAAAACCGGCATCACCACCCCCCCACACACACACATTTCCCTAGTAAGAGGTGCCTCACCCCCTTTTTTCCCTCTCTGCGCACTCCCTTGCCTCGCTCGACTCCCCATCGCTCTCTCTCGCCTCGTCATAGAGTGCTGCCCTAGTTGTCCACCCCGAGCTCGACGTTGCCGTGTCCGTGCACCTCGTCGTGCTACCTCGCGCCCAGAGCTCCGCCACCGACCATGCCTCAGCATCCACCGCCTGTTCAACGGACCTAATCACCACCGAGCCAAGCTCCATCCTCGCCGGCGACCCAGCGGATGAGCATCTACTCCCCCTCTCCTTCGGTCCGTCCCTCGCACCAACTTCCCCTCCTCCGTTTTCCCCAGCCATAGTCGCCCGGTCGAGCGGCCAAACCTCCATGCCCCGTGCCGTGCTCGTGGCCACGTCGACAAGCTCGTTGGCATGTGCCCAGAGTGCCTCCACGCGTACTTGGCCAGGGGAACAACGACCCTGACAGCCAGGGCCCACCCATCAGCCCGTCAACCCCGCCCCCTTCTTTCCCCTTGCTAGGTCGCCGACAGGTGGACCCCACCCACTTGTGCGATCCCGCATCCCACCGTGCCCTGCACTAGCCCCGCCACTAACCAGTGGGCCCCATTCCACCGGGGTCCCCCTGTCAGCCCGCCCCGCGCTTAAACCACCCGCTCGAGCCACTAGCCCGTAGGCCCCGTGTGTTGCCGTCGCACCCCGCCTTGGGTCCACCTGTCAGGTGCCCATGTCCCACGCACCCGCGCTCTCGCCTGCTGCTTCTAATCTCGGCCGTTAATTCGAGATCTAACGACCGAGGGGGCCTGATACCCCTTCGTCGTGGGCAATTTGCTTAAAACCTACTTGGTTTCCTGGAAATGCAACCCACCGTCCCTAGATCTTACAGTCGTGCCCCTGGTTTCTTGCAGAGAGGACCCCGGGCTTGTACTTAATTAGGGAAATAGGTTTTTAGGTTTTTGAATTCCAAAACTTGTAAATTTAATATCTTTTGCATATGAACTCCAAATTGGGTGGTTCAAATTGCAAAATGTTCATAATGTTATTCTCTGTCTGTTTATATTATATTCATCCACTATTTGCATGTATTAATTTTCTGTCTAGACTCTAAGTTAATTTATAGGGATAGAGTATTTATTAAAGGTAAAATAAAAGTAAAACACTAATGAATAGTCAAGTGTTTAACTTTGTGGTATTAATCTCATTTAATATATGATCCCATCTTTGGAATAACTTTAATTAAGTAGGTAATTATTAAGATAGACCTAGTTAGGGAAGTAATTTACTGATATTAACATAGTTAGAGAACAGTAGACCCTTAAACATAGTGATCTACCTTAGAACCTAGAGTTCACTTGTGTGGCTGTACTTTTTACTAAACCTATGGTTGCTCTATTGCATATGTTTGATGTATTGTTGTTTTGTTATTCCCCAAGTGTGTTGAATGAGTGATTGCTTTGCGTAGACAACGAGCAATCCGAGGTTTCTGAGTGTGTTGCAGGAGACTTCCCTGAGCAACAAACTGGTGAAGGCAAGTGTCCTCTGACCCATTATGTACTATTTACTTTATAATTCATTGTCCCGCATACCATGACCAACCTAAGGATTTACTAGTATTTTGTTTTCCTATCCTTGTTTACTGTTGGAACTTGCTCACTAGCGCAAGTTGATCCAACGGGGAGGTGTAGTAACGCAAACAGGGTTTCTGCACGTGATGGCAATAGCTCTGTTAATCTCGCCTCTCAAGGGCACTGTGCGGGGGTATTTATGGGTGTCCGGGTGCCCAGCGTCCCGTGTTAAGGACGCATGTGCCCTCAGACACCTAGGTTATCCCCGGAATATTCCCATAAAGCGGGGTTACAGACCATAATTACAGGGAGGCCTTTACAAATTAGGCCCGTAACGCGCAACGGCCACGCAGGGCCTGTTACAATGGGCTGGATCACACGTGGGCCTCCATTCTGGACGAGGTCACAGGATGAGACGACCTCGTCACAGGTCTTCGTCCGGCAGCGTATGAGACGAAGGGTAAGTCTGCCCGCTGTCTTGTCACCGTTGGTGCAGCGAGTACGGCGAAGGCCTCGAGTGAAGGGTGGCATCTTCGCCTTCGCCCCAACATTTGCCCTCCGAGGGACCAGTTCGACTAAGTCACCTGGTGCCGAAGACGTCGCTAGATGGCGGAGACGCTGCCCTCGCTCGAAATGGTTCCGTGGGGGTTTTTGACATGACCGTTGATTGACACCGTACTGTTAGATTGCGGGTTTCCCGAAGCGCTGCGCCCTATGTATAAAATGGGACAGGGGGCGGCGCGTTTTGAACTTTATCTTTCCGCGCTCCGCGAAAACCCTAACCGCCTTCTCAAACCTCTTGCTGCTCGTCTGCCCTCCTTGCTCTTGTTCGCCGGAGATCTGGCCCGTGTGAAGCAGACCGCCCACCCCCGCCGCCGGTACGTAGCGATGCCGACCTCTTCTTCTTCTGCTGCCGCTACGCCGCCGGCCGACGCGTCGTCTGAGGAGACGTTGAGCACTGTGGCGGCGGAGGAGTTGCGCGCCTGTGACACGGTGGATTTCGGTGTGTCGCGGATGTCCTCGGTCCGCGTGCAAGATATGCAGCAGCTTGGTTACTTTGGCGGCGGAGTCGCTCGTGTCCCGGGGACGGAGGAGGTCCCCGAGCCAGAAGGCGAGTTGGTTGTCTTCGAGGCGTTCTTCGCTGCTGGTCTTCGCTTGCCTGCGCACCGATTTGTGGGAGAAGTCCTGCGCAGATTTAACATCCAGATCCACCAGCTGACTCCGAATGCCGTGGTGGCTCTGTCGAAATATATCTGGGCGACGACTTCGTACGGCGGACAGCCAACGGTCGAAGTCTTCGCGAAGTACTATTGCCTGCACTGGCAGAAAAGGATGATCGGAAATAAGGTTGCTCAGTTTGGGTCCTGTACATTTACGCCGAAGACCGGCAAGACCTCGATGGAAGTAGTTGAGTTGGTTCCTTGCGCCCACAATAAATGGGGCAACTGGCATGAGTTTTGGTTCTACGTTGCGGAGGGCACAGTCAAGGACCATCCGGGGCTCCCCGTGGCCGAGATGTGCTCGTATTATTACTCGGCATACCCGCAGTTTGAAGTGGCAGAGGAGGATGCAGATGAAGGGGCCTTCCGGTGCGCGGCCGGCTTTAGTACCGGGCGCGATTTGGTTGAGGAGTTTGTGGCGTATGGGGTGTGGCCTTTGGCGCATGGCTGGGCGCTGGGCGAAGTATGCCCTCGCCAGATGCCTTCCCGTGGTGGGATGCTGGTGCGAAGTCCCACCTTCGCACTGGATCTGCACAGTCGCGATCCGGCCGCCGTTGTGCATGAGGCGGAGGATGGGGCGGTGCGGATTGTTGGTCGGTACGTGCCGAGGACAGAAGGCCAGCGTAGCTGGGATATACGCGGGTCTAATGACCGCTTGAACAGGGTCTTCGAATTGAACCGCCTACCGTATGGCGGTTATCCCGGGCAAGACGATGTGGATCGTCGCGGGAAGAACCCGGTGGCGGAGACTGGAGACGACGCCGCGCCGGCGGCCTTCCCATCCTCTAAGAAGAGGAAACTAGGTATTGCTACGGGAGGACTGGGGGTTTCCGATGGTTTTGCTAGGGAATTGAGGAGGACATGCGCGGCCCCAGGGGGAAGGATGTCTTCGCCCGAGCTCCGGGAGTCTTCGGCGCGGATGCTGAGGGTTACCGGGGGTTGGTGGCCTAAGAATGTTCCTATCCCCCGCGCGGCCAGCGAAGATTTTTTTACATCTCGCATGGTTCGTGGTTGGAGGGTGTTTCCTTATGGGCGGAATATTGCTGCTGTTTTGTCGGCAGTGATGGACAAGGATCGTCAGGGAGCTGCGCAGAAGCGCCAGGCGGTCGTCAGGCTGCCTGAGGCCAGGCCAAAGAGGTCGCGGGGGACTGCGAAGGCTGCTGCCCCCGGCGGAAGCCACCCGACACTGGCGGCGACGTCGGTCGCCCCTGGGTCCAGCAGGGTGCCGGAGGCTGCGAAGGCGGCCGCAGCCGGCGGTACCAAGTCTGTCCCGGCGGGAGCCGTGAAGACTCGAGAGTTGCCTCCACCGGGCAAGCGCGTTCCTGACTTCGCCACCGATATTAGCGTGGATGATTATCTTGTTGGTAAGTCGTTAGCTCGAGTTTTTTTTGATATACTGATACGTTGCAGGGTCGGGCGAAGGCCAACTTGGTGAGATTCCGGCACTCACTGCCGTCAGGGACGAGGCGGGCGCTGTGTCCCGTCGGCTGAAGGAGGCGTTAAGTCAGGTAAATTGAGCTAGACTTCGGTTTTTACCAGCTTCGTTGGGGCTGTGGTCTTATGTGTGTCTTGCAGGCGGCTGACTTCACAGACCGCGCGGCGTCGGGGGCCCTTACGGCAGTTGTGTCTGTCGAAGTCAAGAGACTTCGGGCGCAACATGCTGACGCCGTCCGGGAAAAGTCGGCCGCCGACAGCAAGTGTCGCAAGTTGGCGGATAAGGTGGCCGCGCTGGAGGGTGAGAGGACTGACCTCCGGCGCCAACTGGCGGAGGAGAGGAAGGAGGCTAATGAGGCCCTCGCCAAGGCGCAGTCTGCGCAGGCGGAGGCCAATTTGGCATGGGCGGAGTGCAGTCTCGCCAGACAGCGCGCCGAGGAATTGGAGGAGCGGTTCAACGCCCTGCAGACCCGTGTGGAGAGGGCCGAGGCTTCGACGCGCTCGGAGGCTGAGCGGACGCGCAAACAGCTTATGGACTCATACCACGAGCTGGGCGCGCGGACCGCTGACTTCGAAGTGCCAGACCAAGAGCCCGGCCTTCGCTGCCTCGAGTGGCTGCAGGAAGAGTTGCTGGCGCTCCCCACCATTTTGGAGGGGTTTATGTCCTATGCCTCCCTGGTCACCTGCGAAGGGGCGATGAACGCGCTGTCCCGCGAGGGGTGCCGGCACTATGAGGTCTTCGACCAAGCTGATGAGGATTTCGAGCGTGATATTTACAAGGTTGAGGACCCTGTGGTGAAGGAATCCGCGGGAGCCCTCTTCGACCGGATGTGGGGTCCTCACGGTCGGGAGGTGGTCAGGGAGCGGTCCGAGACGGTGAGGGGTCAGGTAATGTTTGACTTTTGTTTGGTGTTGTTGAATGTGGGTTATATGTGGGTTTGCTGAATCTGTGTGGTGTGTCTCAGGCGGCGCGTAACGAGAAGGTGGAGGACTTCGGGGCTTTGAACAGCGCGCAGCCTGACTCGGAGTCGAACCCGGTGGCGGCTGTGTCCGAGGTCGCTCCGGCGCCGCCCCCAGAGACCGTCGGAGGCGCCCCTGATGCCCTCGCAGCCACTGCGGCCGGCGGTGGCTCGTCGCCAACTGTTGCGCCGAGGGCTGAGGATCCTGCGAAGATGGCGGCGGAGGCGGCAGTGGAGGATCCTACGACGGCTGGGTCTTCGCAGGTGGCATAGTGGGTGTGGGTATTTAGGGAATTTTGCATATGTTGCTGAACCTTGGTTGCTGCGTAGGTTCAAGATTTTGGGCCTGCGCACGCAGCCGCTACTGCTAATTTTTTGGCGGCTTCGACCGTGGATGATGGGAATGAATCGGATGAATCTGCGTCTAAGCTTTCTGATTTTGATGATTCTGGGAGTTCGGTTGGGTGGACTGAAGAGTCGTCGGATGAGGACTTGGATTACTTTGCGGCCTTGGATATGGCAGCGGCGGAGGCTTCGCCGCGTGCTGTGGATGCTGAGGTTGTGCCTGGTCCAAGTGCGGGGCGTAGGCGGCGAATGGCGGTTGCGAAGCATAGAGTGAGTGAGGCGGACGACGGTCGACTTCGTGTGAACAGGGCTGGCAGGCAGGAACTGTTGTCCTTGTCGGCCGCTGTGAGTGCAGGTGAGGGGAGCTGTGAAGTCTTTTTGCGGGTGAGGAGATGAGGATAATGCTATTTAACTATAGGGAGATGGGAATTATTCCGAAGGTTGAACCAATGTAAAGTGTGATGCCCACGCTTGTTCATATGTAATGGCTTGTATGATGAGGTTGTGTGCCTTCGCACATTCGGCTATGCTCACGAAGGCGGTACGTACTTGGTCTGGTGTATTTGTTATGTTGGTCTGGTGCGCATGTAGTCGGTCTTTGCGCGGACAGTTTGGTGTAGTCTTTTCCGCACTTGTTGTGCTTGGTCTGGCTGCACCGTTAGGCGACTGTTGCACGGATAGTTTTCGCGGAAGACTTCGATTTTTCGCACTTGTTGTGTTAGTCCGGCTGCACCCTTAGGCGACTTCTGCACGGATAGTCTTCGTGGAAGACTTCGATTTTTCGCACTTGTTGTGCTAGTCCGGCTGCACCCTTAGGCGACTTCTGCACGGATAGTCTTCGCGGAAGACTTCGATTTTTCGCACTTGTTGTGCTAGTCCGGCTGCACCCTTAGGCGACTTCTGCATGGATAGTCTTCGCGGGAGACTTCGATTTTTCGCACTTGTTGTGCTAGTCCGGCTGCACCCTTAGGCGACTTCTGCACGGATAGTCTTCGCGGAAGACTTCGATTTTTCGCACTTGTTGTGCTAGTCCGGCTGCACCCTTAGGCGACTTCTGCGCGGAGTTGTCGCACACGA
Source organism: Zea luxurians (assembly GCA_029449295.1). NCBI lineage: Eukaryota > Viridiplantae > Streptophyta > Magnoliopsida > Poales > Poaceae > Zea > Zea luxurians. The sequence goes on along the minus strand of JAOPSE010000011.1, from coordinate 60,854,421 downwards.
GGGTGGCTAGCGCTGGGCCTCGCGGTGACTTCGTATTGGTCGAATGTCGAAGACCGTCGGTGCAGTCTTTTTTCGACGTAGATTTTTGTGGGGGATTTTTCACTTGTATATTACATGACTCCGCCTCGTTAAAAACCTCACCCCCGGGAGGAAAAGAGTGCGGGCCAGAATAAAATTGTTTTTGCGAATTACAAGGGCGAGTTGGCCCTGATGAGTCAAACAAAAAATTTGCGGAGATTATCGATGTTCCAGGAATGCTCCAAGTCTTTGCCGTTTGGCGTTGCGAGCCTATATGCGCTGGGGGAGGCCTTCGTCTTGACAATGAAAGGGCCCTCCCACTTGGGCTCCAGCTTGCCCCTGGACTCTGTTCGAGCTGTCCGGACGAGTACGAGGTCCCCGTCGCTGAATTCCCTTGGGATGACTGCGTGGTCGCGCCATGCTTTTTGTCTGGGTTTGGTATTTGTCCAGAGCCTATAGGGCGAAGACGCGGTCTCCGTCGATGAGGTCCTTCGAAGTCGGCTCGTCTACATCGGGGACGACCGACGCGGCTGTAAGAAGCGACCCATGTTTTATTTCTTGCGGAGTCATGGCCTCCGATCCGTATAATAGGCGGAAGGGGGTGAACCCAGTCGCCCTGCACTCAGTTGTGTTCAGCGCCCAGACCACTTCGGGTAACAGGTCGGGCCACTTGCCTTTTTTGTCGTCGAGGAGCATTTTCTTGACGGCTGTGAAAATTTTTCCGTTGGCGCGCTCCACGACTCCGTTGGACTAGGGGTGGTACACGGAGGCGAAGGCAAGCTTGGTGCCGATGGAGAAGCAGAAGTCTTTGAAATCTTGGTTGTCGAACTGCTTGCCGTTGTCGACCGTGAGTTCGGACGGTACTCCGAAGCGGCAAACAATATTTTGCCAGAAGAATTTCTGGGCTGTCTTCGATGTGATGGTGGATACTACCCTCGCTTCAATCCATTTGGTGAAGTATTCAACAGCGACGAAGGTGAACTTGAGGTTCCCCTGAGCCGTGGGCAGGGGCCCGACAATGTCTAGGCCCCAGCGCTGAAGGGGCCACGTGTGGGCGATCAGCTTCGTGAACTGCGAGGGGCGTCCCGAGCGTGGGGAAAATTTCTGACAGGCTTCGCAGGATCTGACGACCCGATTTGCGGTGCAAATAATGGCGGGCCAGTAGAAACCTTGGCGAATCACCTTTGCCGCTAGGGCCCTAGGCCCTGCGTGGGAGCCGCAGGTCCCCTTGTGGACTTCGCGCAGGATTTGGACACCTTTGGTCTCGGTGATGCACTTAAGCATCGGTTGACTGACCCCCTTCTTGTAAAGTTGGCCCTCGATCAGTGCGAAGTCCCGGCTTCGGTGGTTGAGACGCTTGGCCTCATTGCTGTCGATTGGGTGATAGTACCCCTGCAGGTACAGGGTTATTGGTGCCCGCCAGTCTTCGGTCATGATGAGGTTGATTATGCGGTGGCCCTCGCTGTCGTTGGTTATTTGGAGCCCTTTAGGGCTGCGGACGGCTGGTGTGCCGATGACGTGGTAGAACACGTCGGAGGGTAGGGCTTCGCCCCTGGTGGCTGCCTTGGCCAATGCGTCGGCTTCTTCATTCTTGGCCCGGTCCACATGCTGCAAGGTGAATCCCTTGAATTGTCTCTCGAGACTTCGGATGGCCGCGAGGTATTGCATAAGTGCGGGGTCCTTTGCTGCATAGTCTTTCTCGACTTGGCCGACGACTACCTTTGAGTCTGTTCTGACAATGTAGGTTGTGACACCAAGGGCTCTTAGTTTGCGGAGGCCGAGGATGACAGCTTCGTATTCTGCTATGTTGTTTGTGCATCTGTCAGATTCTAGAGCGAAGCTTAAGCGCGCCGCGTATCTGTGCTTGACCCCGGTGGGTGAGGTGATGACTGCAGCAGCGCCTGCCCCCGCATGGCACCATGCGCCGTCGCAGTGGATTGTCCAAACCTTCTCTGCGGACGAGTCCGGCTGTGTTATTGGCCCGGTCCAGTCGACGACGAAGTCTGCTAGAACTTGTGACTTGATCGCTGTCCTGGGCTCGAAAGTGATGTGGTAGCCGGAGAGTTCAGCCGCCCATTTGGCGATCCGTACCGATGCCTCCGGGTTTCTGAATAATTTGCCGAGTCCCCTATCTGAGGTGACGCGGACCTTGAAGGCTTAAAGTAGTGGCGCAATTTGCGCGAAGACATAACAACTGCATAGGCAATCTTTTCGAGTTCCATCATGTTACATTTGGACGGTGTGAGCACTTCGGAGACGTAATAAACTGGGCACTGTCTGATCACGCCCTCTACTGTCTGCTCCTGAACCAGTGCCGCGCTGACCGCGTGCGGCGAGGCCGCAACGTAAAGCAATAGGGGTAGCGAAGAGTCGAGGCTTGTAAGAACCGCCAATTCCAACAGGTACTGTTTCAGTGAGGCGAAGGCCGCCGCCTGCTCTGGTCCCCAAGCGAAGTCTTTTGCGCCGTGTAGTGTTTTGAGGAAGGGAAGACTTCGCTCAGCGGATTTGGAGATGAATCTGTTGAGGGCGGCCAATCTGCCCGTCAGACGCTGGACATCTCTGGCTGACTGCGGGGGCGTCATGTTGATGATGGCCTGGATTTTGGTTGGGTTGGCCTCGATGCCGCGGTGTGATACTAGGTAGCCCAATATTTTCCCCTGGCGAACGCCGAAGACGCACTTTTCGGGGTTCAGGCGAAGTCGTGCGTCCCGCATGTTCACGAATGTCTCGGCGAGGTCAGCGAGATGGACCTCCTTGCTCCTGCTGGCGACGACGATGTCATCCACATATGTGAATATATTTCTGCTGACTTGCCCTTCGAGCACTGTTTTGGTAAGCCGGGAGAAGGTGGACCCGGCGTTCTTGAGTCCCTCCGGCATTCTGATAAAGCAATATGTGCCGAAGGGTGTTATGAAGCTGGTGCTGGCCTTGTCTTCCTCCTTCATATATATTTGATGGTAACCGGAGAAGCAGTCGAGGAGTGACATGACTTCGCACCCTGCCGCGCTATCGACTATTTTGTCAATCCGAGGCAACGGGAAGTTGTCCTTTGGGCAGGCCTTGTTGAGACTGGTGAAGTCGATGCACATTCGCCACTTGCCGCTCTTTTTCTGCACCATCACAACGTTGGAGAGCCACGTGGGGTAAGCCACTGGCTCGATAAATTTGGCTTCCAGGAGGCGATGCACCTCGGCCTTGGCGGCTTCTGTCTTCTCGTCGGACATTTTGCGGAGCCGCTGTTTTTTCGGTCTCACCGAAGGGTCGTTTCCCAAGCTGTGCTTAATTATGGATCGGCTGACCCCGACCAAGTCGAGGGCGGACCAGGCGAAGACGTCTTTGTTCTTGGACAAGCAGCATAGGAGTTTCTCCTCGTCATGCGAAGTGAGGTCTTCCATGATGGCGTTGTACGGATACACCATATCGACGATGTCAAAGGTTATTTGCTCACTTCGGGTATTGGGTGCTACATCGAAGGAGAGAGGCAACTCTATTTTGCCGACAGGAAAAGTGCCCTTGCCGCCGAAGCCATACAACGGGTTGTCCGAAGGCTTGAGCAGGCTGTGTCTTATGCCCATGCGGTCGAAGGCATGGAGGAAAATGATGTCTGCTTGACTGCCATTGTCGACTAGGACTTTGTGTAGGTCCCAGCCTGCCACGCTGCAGTTGATAACCATGGCGTCGATGTGGGGGGCACTGCGCAGGTCGACATCTCGGGCGTCGAAGGTTAGCGGTACATGGGACCACTTCGTCTGCACGACTGGACCGGTGATGGCGACGTGGTTGATGCTGCGGTAGTGGTCCCGCTTCTGCCGCTTTGTGTCGAAGTCGGTGCTGGACCCCCCAGTGATCATATGAATGACTCCGCGATACGGCTGATCGGCGAAGTCTTCTTGCTTCGGGGCGTGGGGGTTGTTGATGTTTTGTTGTTGCTGGTGTGGAGGTGGGGGTGGGGGAGGTACGATTTGTACTTCCTGGTGGTGTTGGTATGCGTGGTGCGGTGGATGCGGGGCGGGGGCGTGGATGTATGGTGGAGGGTGTTGCTGATAAGTGTGCGCGACAACTCTAGGGTTGTCGGCCAGTTGCGCCCGTGCCATCCTGTCTCTGGTGGCCTTCGTCTCTGGGCAGTCTTTGGTTTGGTGGGCGCAGTCTTCGTCGTGGAAAAGATAGTAGAATCGGTGCGGCGGCTGCGCGCGTCCCTGGCCCCTACCGCGAGTTCCATTTCCGCGGCCCTGGGGGGGATATTCCTGGCGGCGAGGGGCATCACCAGCGGGGTGCTGGTTGGCAATGTTGTGCACCTGCTGCTGATTGCGGCCGTCTCGACCGGAGTCTGGCTGCGGAGTTCTCGTCCACGTGCGGCTGGACTGCGGAGCATCTTTGGGTTTCCTCTAAGACTCAACTTTGCGCTGGTGGAGCTCTTCGGATTTGGCGTATTTTTCAAATAGCTGATATAATTCCTAGAGGTTCTTGGGTGGATCTCTGATGCAGTGGCTATAAAGGACACCGGCGCGAAGGCCACTGATGGCGTAGTGGATGGCAATCTGGTCATCGACCGAGGGCAGCCGTGACTTGAGTGTTAGAAACTTGCGGTAATACTCTCGCAGAGTCTCTTTCTCCAGCTGCTTGCAGAGTGAGAGTTCGGCCAAGGCGTCGGTGTCCGGGCGGTACCCTTGGAAATTGAGCAGGAATTTGTCCCGGAGGCTTCTCCAGGAGTCGATGGACAGCGGTGGCAACCGGGTGAACCAGGTGAGAGCCGGGCCCTCGAGGGCGATGATGAAAGACTTGGCCATCGTGGCGTCGTCCCTACCGGAAGATGCAACGGCGACCTGATAACTCATGATGTACTGTGCTGGGTCAGTGCTGCCGTTGTACTTGGGATAGGTCCCTGCCCGGAAGTTGGCAGGCCAGGGTGTCACTTGCAGGTGTGGCGCCAGGGGACTTCGCTCATCGAGGTAGTTGACCGCTTGGAATGGCGCGGCGTGTGGGATGGCGCAGTCACGGTAGGGAAAGTGCAGGTCTTCGACTTGTGCGCGCTGTTGCAGGGGTGGCCCTTGTTGCAGGCCGAAGTGGCCTTCGCGCTGCATTAGCGCGATCTCTTGCTCGAGCTCCTGGGCCTTCTGCTCTTCGTCTCGTATCATTTGCCGCACCTTGGCTTGTGCAGACACACGTTGGCGCTTGGCCTCAAGTATCTCTTTTTGCTTCTGGAGATTGCGGTTCTTGATGCGCAGGGCGCGCAGCTGTAGCTGTTCTTCTGCGGAGACGCCGATGACTTCGCCGTCCTCGGTGAAGTCCGTGCCCTCTGGTGGAGCGACGTCTAGGGGAGGTTGCGGCTGTCCTTCAGGGCTGCAGGTGCGGTGAGCGTCGTCTTCGCAGGTGCGGTGAGCGTCGTCTTCAGTAGCCTCTTGGTGGGTGGATTGGGTGAGTGCGAGGGCCTTGCCCTTGCGGCCAGCAGTGCTGCCTTCGCAGCCTCGTCAGCCTTCGAGCTAGCTTTCTTGGGTGCCATTGCGGGTGGTTGTTTCGTAGCACGAATGGTGGGCGCCAAATGTTGGAACTTGCTCACTGGCGCAAGTTGATCCAACGGGGAGGTGTAGTAACGCGAACAGGGTTTCTGCACGTGATGGCAATAGCTCTGTTAATCTCGCCTCTCAAGGGCACTGTGCGGGGGTATTTATAGGTGTCCGGGTGCCCAGCGTCCCGTGTTAAGGACGCATGTGCCCTCAGACACCTAGGTTATCCCCGGAATATTCCCATAAAGCGGGGTTACAGACCGTAATTACAGGGAGGCCTTTACAAATTAGGCCCATAACGCGCAACGGCCACGCAGGGCCTGTTACAATGGGCCCGATCACACGTGGGCCTCCATTCTGGACGAGGTCGCAGGATGAGACGACCTCGTCACAGGTCTTCGTCCGGCAGCGTATGAGACGAAGGGTAAGTCTGCCCGCTGTCTTGTCACTGTTGGTGCAGCGAGTACGGCGAAGGCCTCGAGCGAAGGGTGGCGTCTTCGCCTTCGCCCCAACATTTACCCTTTAGGAATTGGCTACTATGGTTAGTATTATGCTATTGCTTTACTTTAATCAATGAACATGATGAGAATATTTATAATATGATAATGCTATCTTGATTAAGATGATGAGCTTGTGATACTTTAGGGGACTCGGGTTGTTTCCCGAGTACCTCTCCATAAGGACCTGTTCGCTGGATGACCACCCGAGAAAACAGTACAACCATGAGGATGGTATGGGATGCCCTTAGCTGATTAATTGGATGAACTTGGGGGTGTAGTTGGCTTCGCCGTAGTATCGTCAATGGGGGCTGGGGCATAGTGCTTGCTCTGCTAAGGGTGGGTGCCGAGGTTCATTCGAGTTGGTTTTGTTAGTCACCCACCTTAGGGAGGAGTACTGTGTTTGTACGACTGGTGAAACCTAATGGGCAACTACACACCAGGGGAATCTTTGTAAAGGCTACATAGTGAAACCTTGTCGACTCACATTGGTAGTGTTTGAGGGTTTGATTGACCGAAGGTAAAAAGGGATCACGACTCGTGGGTAAAGTGTGTAACCTCTCCAGAGTGTTAGAAACTGGTATATCAGTCGTTCTCGTGGTTATGAGCAGCCTTGGGAGCTCCTTTGATTAGAGTTACTCTGGATACTTTTTATGATGATGCTTAACCATGATGATTATCTTTATGGTACTTGGTATTTCCTCTTGGAGGGAGTGCCATTTAGGTAATAACTTGGGATTATTGATATAACTTTGCTTTCTACTAGTAATAAATACCTGACCAACTAAAAGCAACTGCTTTAAGCTTAACCCCACATACAGTTAGTCCACTTTAGCCAAATGGGACATTTGCTGAGTACGTTGATGTGTACTCACCCTTGCTTTAAAACACCAACCCCCAGGTTGTCCCCGTTGCAACTAGTGCTCATGAGAAGATGAAGGCAACATGGAGGACTTTCAGAAGTTATAGGCCTTCGACGAGTTCTAGTTTATTTTAGTGGCAAACCACCAGTCAGCCGCCTATGAAGGCCTTATCATACTACATTTCGTATTCACACTTTGATTATGATTATGACTTAAGTTAATGACTCTATGGATGTCTTGGACATCTTGATGTAATAAAGTACTATTTCTGCTATTATTTTGAGCAATGTGTGATGATGTCCAACTATGTAATCGTTGTGTACGTGAATCTCTGATCCTGGCACGTACATGGTTCGCATTTGGTTTGCCTTCTAAAACCGAGTGTGACATAAGTGGTACCAAAGCCTTGCTAACTGTAGGACCCTAGACTAGAATGATCGCTTTAAGAACGATAGACCCTTATCCTCACCTCGACTCTTGGTGTTGCTTCAAAAGTTGGTCACCTCGACCAATTTTATGTTATATTACTACATATATACTCATATTACAAAATTTTTATCTTATTCTGTTTATAGTTTACTTGCCGGTCATATAGTTTTGTTCTCACTCTTGTGCTTATGACATATTTTGTACATGGCCCGTCTTAGATGCACTACACGTAAGTCAGTGATCCCTTTTCTGCCCTCTCACCTTGCAGAGCATCCACTGCGCCACACGGTGACAGGACAGCTGAGTCACCTGGTGAGACTGCACCGCTGCCTACACGTGGAGCAGGAACACTGACGACAGGAGCAGGAGCAGCAGGACTCTTCCCCCTCGCCTTAGCAGGAGGTGGAGTCTAGGAGGCAGCCCTCCTCCGTGCCTCAGTTAGAGGTGCCCCATGCACCACCACATGCACCCTAACTGCAGGAGGAGATCCCGACACAGACGATGATGACGGTGGCAGTTCGAGCCACAACATGGAGCCTTCGGAGAAGCAGGAACCGGAAGGATGGGTCGCCTAATCCATCAATCGTGACGCCGCTCGCGGTTGTCATTTCCACGATGCTCTCAATAACTTGCTGTACCAGACCTTCGACCGACACACTTGGTCGATCGAGTACCGCTGTGTAGTCTACCTAGACCAGTGGGAGGCTACCTGCTTGGTGCGCCGTCTGTACGATGATCTCCGGGGTGCAGAGGCTTACTCAGAGCATTATTCCATCACTGAGCGAGACACAGCCGAGGTAGCCATGCAGGATGCTACATGACGTACACTTTCATAGTACTGTTCATTGTTCAGTGGGGTGGCTGACGGTCTCGACCTAAAGTATTACCCCCACCGCTCAACTGGTCGTACCAGAGGTATGATTGTCTCACCTGTTGGTGAGGGCAATCCTAGATTGAGTAGCATGGTCAACCTGGTCACCGTGCTCAACACCGAGCTGGACCATGCCCTTGACGAGTTGGGCAAGACTTGGGCTGAGATTGCGGAACTGCACGGTGAGCGGTAGAGCGCCGTCATCAGGAGGATGGTTCCCCACCCCTATTGGGACTCAGCTCCCTTACCGCTCATCGCCTCATGGTCATTATGCTTATGGCACCCCTGACTGCAGCACCTGGATAAACTTGGAGCCTTAGATCGCTAGAGTCGAAGTTTGTAATAAATGTTTAAGTCGGTGTCTTAGTCTTCGTCAGCTTTAGTTAGTCAGAGTAGTTTGTTTATCATGTGCTTCTATGTTTGTCGTGATGAACCTATGATGGATTTGGCTCTTTGTAATGATTGTCACCAAAGTGTGGGTGTCCCCTGCAATTTGGTGTAGTTATTAATAAAGTTGGTCATTTAGTTGGGCAACCTTTCATTTCCACTTTCCTATTTATCTGAGAAGTTGTCTTGGCTATGTTGAGAGTCAGTGAAGATGCTCATTTGTTTAGTGTTATGAAGACTTCTCTGTATCTTTTCTTATACTGAAAGACTGAGAAGTCAGTTTTGATGGGTGAATGCTTTCTACAGATGTCTGACAATAGGCGTTGAGGTAGGAGGCGTTCCTAGCAAGAGCAGCAAGCACCACAAGATGAGGCACCCCAGCCGTAGTTGCCACAACCACCCCCAATGACAATAGATCAAATGTTTCTCATGCAGACTCAAGCAGTTCAAGCAATAGGGCAGACCCTGGCAGCCATGTAGCAAGTGCAGCAACAACCTCAGCCTCAACCGCTAGTGCATATGCCACAGATGCTAAGAGACAAGCATGTGGAGTTCATGAAAGGTCATCCCCCTATGTTTACCCACTCTACAGACCCCATGGACGCTGAAGATTGGCTGCGCACCATGGAGCGTGAGTTGCACACCGCTCAGTGCAACGACCGAGAGAAGGTTCTATATGGTCCTCGTGTGCTAAGGGAAGCAGCATAGTCCTCGTGGGAGTCCTACCTTGCCACCCACGTTGAACTTGAAGCTATCAACTAGGAGGAGTTTAGAGACAACTTCCGCCAGTACCACGTTCCTGAAGGTTTGATGATAGTGAGGAAGGAAGAATTCCTGGCCCTACAGCAAGGCCCCCTGTCTGTCAGTGAGTACAGTGACAAATTTCTACAACTATCTCGCTATGCACCCGAGGATGTCAACACTGATGCCAAGAGGCAATATAGGTTTTGAGAGGGTTGGTTGACCCCCTGCACTACAAGTTTATGAACCATACCTTCCCAACCTTCTAGCTCCTGATTGATAGGGCAATAATGACTGAGAGGAAGCGCCGGGAGATGGAAGACCGAAAGCACAAGATTGGTGGACCTCAGGCCGGGAGCAACAACCATGCTCGTTTCTAAGGCAACCCACCCCAGCAGTTCAAGCATAGTCACCCTCAGGGATACCAGCACCAGCACCAGAACCAACGTCCGCATCAACAGCAGTTCCAGAAGCAGTTCCCTCAGCAGAACCAACAACAATATCACCAGAACAACCAACAGGGAGGAAACCATTACCAGAGACAGAACAACTAGGTACCTCGCCTTCCTGTCCTAGCAACCAATCAGAGCAATCAGATAGCCCCAGCGCAAGGAGGAGGTCGATGATGTTTTCACTGTGGGGAACAAGGCCATGGGGCGTCACATTGCCCAAAGAAAGCAGCTCAGCAGCAGTCAGCTCCTAATGCCCCAGCAAGACAGAATGCACCCCAGCAAGGAGCAAACAACCGTGGATAGCCCTATGCTCAGTATGGAAAGGTGAACCACCTAGAGGTCGACACAGTTTAGGAGACCCCAGGAGTGGCACTAGGTATGTTCTCAGTCGAATCTCATTCTGCAAATGTGTTATTTGATACTTGAGCTACACATTTTTTGTGACTGCATCATGGGTAGAAACACACAACATACCAGTAGCACCCATGTACCTCCCTATGAGTGTTAGTTCAATTGGTGGGAGGACCCAAACAGATAAATTTTGCTCAAGTACAGAAGTTCAAATAAGGGGGATAGAGTTCCCCGCTGATCTGATAGTAATGGGTACCCGAGATGTAGACATAGATGTCATCCTAGGGATGAATTGGTTTACCAAGTACCAAGCAGGCCTTAGCTGTGATTAGAGGACTGTGAAGTTGGTGTCCTTGTCTAGAGAGGAAGTGTTGGTGGAGTTGGTCTTGTCTGGACAAAGAAAAGGATGTTGTCACCAGATAACTACCCATAGTGAGGCAGTCAATCCTCTTGAAGCCATCAAAGTAGTATCAGAATTCCCGGATGTGTTCCCTGAGGAGTTACTAGGCATGCCACCTGAGAGAAAAGTTGAATTTGCCATAAAGCTTATCCCTGGCACCGTCCCTATCTCTAAGAGAGCTTATAGTGTGTCCAGACCAGAATTGGTGGAACTCAAGAAGCAGATAGACGAGTTGTTGGAGAAGGGTTACATTAGATCTAGCACCTCGCCTTAGGCCGCCCCAGTGTTGTTTGTGGAGAAGAAAGATGACATGAAGTACCCCCTGCCCAGAATAGAAGATCTGTTCGATCTGCTGAGAGGAGCCATTGTGTTCTCGATGATAGATCTAAGGTCAGGTTATCATCAGCTCAGGATCTGGCCTTTGGACATACCGAAGACAGCATTCATTACCAAGTATGGGCTTTATGAGTACATAGTCTTGTCCTTTGGTCTGACGAATGCGCCTGCTATTGGGGGCCTTCCTCTTCTGAAGGTCCTCAAAAACATGACTAATCATATGTTTTCAGTGTGACACAGTGTTATAGGAGGCTTCGGCTTTGGGATGAAGGTTTTTCTCCTCTAGCGAAGGCATGCATGATATGATGATACAACTCGAAGGTGATATGACTGAGTGTCGAAGCTATGGCCGACGGAGCTTCGGCTCGGAATGGTGACGAAGGTGGGGGACGAAACCGACCTAAAGGGGAAAAGACTACTTAGTCCTTGATAGCTTGCCTCATGGTTAACAACAAATGTCATGGGCATGAATATAATTTTGTCCGGGCTGCGTCCCGTGCCTATAAATAGATGAACAGTAATACCGTACTGTTCACATTGGGTTGTAATCACTCTTGCGTCACTCTCGCATTTTCACCTTCTAACAAGCCGAAGGTATCAATGTGATATAACTATCGTGAATGTTTGTTTATGTTTATGGAATGAGAATATGAATAATCTACTGTTATATGATCATTATTTACATCCTTTTGTACTTCATGTGTTCTTACTTATGTTTATTTATTAAGATGTCGAAGGTATGTCCTTCATGACCTTCGTCTGAAGATCATTATATCCCAAAGGAGATAATGCTTCAAAGGACGAAGGTCTTTAATTGTTAACAATTGTGTTGCTTTGTTCTTGATGTATAGCATTCGAGAACAAGAAGACAACATTGGCGCCCACCTCTGGTGAACTCAATCGACCCCTTCGGCAAGCATCGACTTTTGTAATGCCGCCGAAGAAGACAATAGTGCCAGGGGCTGCCTTGCAGCCATTGGACACTAATCAGGAGACGTTGCGAGAAGCTAGGAGCCAGAAGAGGAAGGCTACTAGCCCAACACCTCAAGAGGAGGAGCTAGATCAGGAGGTCAGGGATTTGGAGGCTATCCACCAGCAGGTACAAAGAAAAAGGGAAAAGATGCTTCGGCTCGCCGACCTTCAGAGAAAGATCTACGAAGCTGCTGAAGAAATGCATCACCTTACCTAGGATGACCAAGACCGAAGGCCCCAACACAGGGAGCTTCGTCAAGAAAGCCCAATTAATGATGATGAGTGGTATGGTGACTTTCATCATGGCAATGTTGCTTTTGATAATGTTTCTCCCTTGGAAGCAGAATTGCAGGCTACCCCGTGGCCGCCGTCATACAAGCCACCTCAGCTCCCCATGTATGACGAGCACTCAGACCTAAAGTAATTTTTGATGAGCTACAAAGCAACCATATCCTCATACGGGGGCAATATTGTGGTCATGGCGAAGTCCTTCGTCATGGTAGTCAGAAGCGTGGCTCAAACATGGTACTCTTCTCCTCGGCCAGGGACAATTACATCGTGGCAGAAGCTAAAAGACATGCTGGTCACTAGCTTCTAAGGTTTCCAAACTGAAACTAGTCACTGCCCAAGCTCTGTTCCAGTGCACACAGGACCAGGAAGAATACCTCCAAGCGTATGTCCGAAGATTCCTATGGTTGAGAGCTCAGGCGCCTACAGTGCCCAATGAGATTGTCATCGAGGCCATGATCAAGGGGCTCAGACCAAGACCAACAGCGCAATACTTTACAAGGAAGCCACCGCAAACCTTGGAGAAGCTTCTTCAGAAAATGGATGAGTACATTAGAGCCGACAATGACTTTCGGCAAAGAAGGGAAGAAGCCTACAGATACTCTGAGATGGCCAGGGGCTTTGGAGGAAGATTCCACCCTAGGCATGTCAAGTCAATCTATAATGCCAGCTCAAGTGACGACAGGGGAAACCATACCCAAAGATAGCAGCACGGCTCTCAGTCGTCAGGAGCACAACAGAGCTCTTTCAGGCCACCGGCTCCAAGTGGCAGAGGGGGGAGAAACTTCAGAGGAAGATACAGAGATCAGCCCTGGAAACTGTTTTGCTTGTTCTGCGGTGAAGATAAGGGGCATACCACAAGAACGTGCCAAGTTACGATTCAGAAGTAGAAAGAAATTGCCAAAGCTGAAGCACGGCAGAATCAGCCGAAGCAGGTTCTGCATACCGCTTCGTGCTACTCTCCCTACGTCCCGAAGTATGTAGGCAATCAACAGCCTACGGCCTCTGTCGCTTCGGCAAGCCATTCTCAAGCTTCCTGAGCCCAGTTGCCACCACCACCACCACCGCTAGCACCTGCCCTGGTTTGCAGTCAATAGCCAGAAGGGCACCACCATGCTTAGCAACAGCGCAACCTTAGGGAGGAGTCCGAAGCTCGCACAGTCAACAACACTGTGCTTGAGTCGAAGCACATCTATTAAAGGTGCCATGGTGATTCGATTAAAGAATATCCTACCCTGATGTATCTTAGTTTTTCTGCCATTTTATTTTCTTCCAAGAAAACAATTCATGAAGGATTAATTTCCAATTTGATGTAATAATATCGTGGTCGCACCATCGAGTGTGGAGCGCATCACCTTAACAATACTTCCGAAGCTACAAAGTCGTTCCTAAGGGAGTGCAGAGTAAGTTCCGAAGCTCAAAAGTCATTCCTAAGGGGATGCAGAGCTTAAATGCCACCGAAATAGAAGGAGAAGAAGCTCCAAAGTCGTTCCTAAGGGGATTTAGAGCTTAAATGCCACCGAAATAGAAGGTGAAGAAGCTCCAAAATCATTCCTAATGGGATGCAGAGCTTAGCTCAAAAGCTGTTCCTAAGGGGATGCAAAGCTGAAATATGACCTAAGTAAAAGGTGAAGGGACTCAAAAGTCATTCCTAAGGGGATGTAGAGTCCAGGTGCATTTTCGAGTGGGTGTGTGTCTTCGGCATAAACACCATGCTGCATCATATCATCGCATCATTTTGCATAGCATTACATCATACATCATATCGCATCAGCAACAAAACTGTGGAGAAGGCAGATACTTCTTTCAAAATATTTGATGAATGGAACAATGTGCTAAAGCACAAAGTGTACCTTTGGCAGCTATAATTTTACATACCAAGAAAATCTTCCTCGACAACAATATTATATAACAGCTACGGCATAAGAAGGGGTGATTTTTTCTTTGCGAAGCATGAAAAGAAGGGAAGGTGTTTTTTTGCCGAAGGCTCAAAAACAGACATGTACATAGATTTCATGCATCGCAAAGAAATGTTACATTAATATACATACAAATGTTCGATGTTCGACTCATACACGAATATTACATTTCTTAGTACACAAGAATTCAGTCTTCTTTCAATATCTTCTCGGTAGCTTCATTGAGGAGTCTGTTGACAGCTTCGTCAATGGCTTCTTCGGCAATCCTTATCATTTTTAATGCTTCCTTCATGGCTGGATCAGCCTCGGGATCATATGGCTCTGGCGGCGGTGAAAGTTCAGCTGTAGTAAAGAACAAGTTGTCAATCTGAAGCCAAAAACAAACACTAAAGCTAAAATTCAGTAATAATATCTATACGCCTTACGCGCTCAGCAGCCTCTTTGGCTCGCTTAGCTTCTTCTTGGGCATCATGGGGTTCTTTTTCATTTTTCTTTATAGCTTCGTCGGCTATCTCACGGCCGCCCTTCATCCAAACATTGGAATAGAATATTCCGCCCATCAAAGTAGCTTCGGTCGAAGGCTCCTTCGTGTCGTCTATGGAGAAGACGGTTTCTGCCTAGGCTATAGCTTTAACATGTTTACAGCCAGTTTTCTCCAAGACTGCTGCAACCCCTCAAGCGTCGGCGAAGGCACAAAAAACCCCACGATCACTAAGTATTTCTTCGAAAGCTTCGACTTCTTCGCCGATCCATTGAATGACCCCTTCGGGATCGCCTCGAATAAACTTTTGCTCCGATGTGTATGCACCCACCTTTGCAAAACTGTCTTTCAGTTTCTTTGCACAATCCATGGATACTTCGTAGCATTTCTCTCTGGAACCCCAAAGTTCTTCAACATTCTTTTCCAGCCTGGAGCTTGTCCATTCACTTATCTCTTGTTTTGCCTTTGCAAGTTCAAAATTTTCGCTCATTTCGGTGATTTTTTTCCGAAGGTCTTCGACTTCGGC
This sequence comes from Zea luxurians, assembly GCA_029449295.1. NCBI lineage: Eukaryota > Viridiplantae > Streptophyta > Magnoliopsida > Poales > Poaceae > Zea > Zea luxurians. The sequence goes on along the minus strand of JAOPSE010000011.1, from coordinate 60,839,386 downwards.
TTGGTGAGCTTCGGATTGTGCATTAAGTTTTGCCTCATTGCTCTTTAGCTTATCCACTAAGGAAAACAATATTTTATCTTTTTCAAGCATCTCATTACTCAGCGTAATAACTTCTGCCTGAAGGTTCCCAAGGGCCATTTGGTAGCTTTCGTCTTCCGCATTCTTTTGTGCCCTTAAAGCCTTGCTTAGGATTAAGCCCTACAAAAAATGAAGGATCAGCACACAATAATAAGAAAAGATGTAAAAAGTAATTTGCTTAAAAGCTAAAACATCCTCACCTTTAGACTATTATAAGCAAGGCTGTCAGCAAGGTCATCCTTCAACAATGCAGACAGGCCAAGCTCTAGCTTTAGGAATCCTACGTTTTCTGCCATCTCCCGGCAAACAGATATCTCCTTGTTGTCCGAAAGGCAGTATAGAAAGTCATCTTCATTAGTGCCATTATATACCAAGGATCCTTTTGGGTACTTTAAATCCCTGGCATATTGTTTAGCTTCGGCAATCTGCTCTTTCGACAACTGTTTCCCCGAAGCATGTCGTATGATAAAATCTAGCTCTTCAGCAGGTGCCACGAGGGTAGGAGATTTAACCTTCTCGGGTGTGCTTTCTTTTTCTAAGATCAGAGTAGCTCCCAAAGGATTTACTTCAGTAGAAGCTGGCAGTCTAGCTTTGGCAGTTTCCTTCGTATTTTTCTCACCCATGCTAGGTACTTCTGTAGAGGCAGGAGTTAGTACCTTTATCGATTCCATGACAGCATCCAGTACATTGGCCATCCTTCTCCTTTTTAGAGTCACTGCAGGAATTTTTGACATCTTCGGCAACTCCGTCTCCTGCGACGAGCTCAGAATCTTTGGATGCTTTGCCGACCTCCTTGGTTCTAGTTTTTTGGCTTTTTTCTCAGTTTTGACAGGTTGCTTCGGCACTTTGGCCATCTTGGATTTCTCCTGTTTCGTCATCACCATTAGTTCTAGCACTTTGGCCGATTCTCCCTTGGCTTTGGTAAGAGCGGGGTACTCTGGCTCAACAGCGGATGAAGGCCCCTCAGCGAGCTTTGGCACTTCGGCCGTTTCAATGTACCTGGGCCGGTGTGTCAAAACTTTAACCTTTTTCCCTTCGGCATGGTAGAAATTGCCGAAGCAGCAGCCTTTCTCTTCTTTCCCTGCTTTCGCGAGGGATAACAATAGTCTGGGTACACGAAGCCAATAACATCAAAGACTATTCAATCTCCTTTTGCCTCGCCCTCCAAAGGCCACTGTCAAGGCATCATCTTTGGCCCTCGTGTAGGCACCAAGCAACTCATCACTAGTTGCCTCAATACAGTCTAGCCAGTCGTCGTTCGGCTCATCGAATTGATATCTGTATCTGAAGCTGTACTTCAGGTAAACCAGACCATCCTGGTTGGACCCGGCAGCAGCTTCCTTCGATATCTCCCAGCCACTTCCAAGGGGCCACACTCTATAAGCAATGTGCTCCTGCACTAAGTCCCTGGTGCCAATATATGTGCAAATTGTGTTATACGCAGCTTGGCATGCTTCTATGTCATTTCCAAGTGCAAGAGACGGCCTCCTGATGCTAAAGCGAGACCAGATAGGGCGTTGAATGATCCCCTTTATATCTTCTCTTTCAATTAAGTCATTCTTCACATAAAACCATTCTTGCATCCAGGCTCCTAGCCACCTCTTCCGAAATGTCAGGACTGGATAACTCGCATCAGAGCGAGCCACGAAGCCGTAACAACCAAAATTATTATGATATTGTTCTTTGCCAGTAGCCTTCGTCTCATAGGACAGCTCATGCATGTTGCAGAAGCATTTTGCATTCGGTTGTAACCCTTGGCTCCTCATGGCTAGTGCTGGGAATTGGGCCGGGCCGGGCCAGCCCGGTCCAAGCCGATCGTGCTTCGTGCCAAACAGGTTCGGGCCCCAGTAAAGCCCAAAAGATTTTTGGGCCGCGCCGTGCCAGCCCGAAGTGTAAAAACAGTGGCCCAGCCCGGCCCTAAACCACGTCGTGCCTTCTTTGGGCCGTGCCGGCCCAAGCCCGGCCCGTGTATTTGACCACAGTAAAATCAAAATATTACAACCATATGAAGTTCATAGCTTACTAAATTAAAGATATTAAACAATTCTAGCATCATTTGACCACATAAACTCTAAATATAACAACAATATAAAGTCGATATCTTACTAAATTAAAGAAAATAAACAGATTGGGCTTAATTGGGCCGTGCCGGCCCAAGCCTGACCCATCTATGCGGCCCGTGCCGGGGGCCCGACAGGCCGGAAATTGAGGCCCGACCCAAGCCCGCCTTCGGGCCGTGCTAGCCCGACCCAAATTATTTCGTGCCGGGCCGAGCTTTGGGCTCCTATTTTCGGGTCGTGCTCGTGCTAGCCCGAAAAGCCCGACCCATATTTCCAGCACTGCTCATGGCCCAAATGAAAATCCCCATTCTGATGATAGCTTCGGGGGTAATCTGATGAAGATAAATTTCAAAAGTCTTCAGAACTTCAACTAAAAAATTATCCAACGAAAACCGAAGACCTACTTTCATGAAGCTTCTGTACACAACCACTTCGTTAGCTTCGGGCACAGGGGCATTGCTGTCTCCCCCAGCTCTCACAATAGAAATATCGCGAAAATATCTTCCTTTCATTGCATCAATTTGACTCTGTTTGATGGTTGATTTCCCAAAGATGGTATACTCGGTCATTAGGGCCGATCTTCGGCATCTTCATTTCCACTTTCTAAGTCAAAACTTTTACTATCGCCAGAATCTTTAGACAACCCAGCCAGCATCTCATTGGTGATCTTCTCCGTATTTGTCTTCTCCATAGCTTCATAAAACTCGGCCAATGCAGGGTCAGCAATCTTCTTCTCTTCAGCCATTTAGACAATGGTTGCACGATTGCCGAAGCTTAAAACTGAATCAAAACTCGGCAAAGCAAGAAAATTCAGAATGCCAAAAATAGCGCAAGCAACTGAAATGGCGCAGCAAATGCCCTTGATGCAAGTTCCTATTTATATGCCTAGCGCCCCATGATCTGGTGGGTCCTGTATGACTGTTATATTCGCTATTCTAGCGAAGGGAAGGTGTTTTTTTGGACCTTCGACTAAAGGCCTTCGTTCACATCGCAGTATGAATTTGTTACAAGGAAACAAATTAATATTGTGAGGGGTTACTGTTGGGGGCCTTCCTCTTCTTAAGGTCCTCAAAAACATGACTAATCATATGTTTTCAGTGTGACACAGTGTTACAGGAGGCTTCAACTTTGGGATGAAGATTTTTCTCCTCTGGCGAAGGCATGCATGACATTAAGATACATCTTGAAGGTGATATGACTGAGTGCCGAAGTTGTGGCCAACAGAGCTTCAGCTCGGAATGGTGACGAAGGTGGGGGACAAAACCGACCTAAAGGGAAAAGACTACTTAGTCCTTGATAGCTTGCCTCATGGTTAACAGCAAATGTCATGGGCATGAATGTAATTTTGTTCGGGCTGTGTCCCATGCCTATAAATAGATGACAGTAATACCGTACTGTTCACATTGGGTTGTAATCACCCTTGCGTCACTCTCGCATTTTCACCTTCTGACAAGCCGAAGGTATCAATGTAGTATAACTATCGTGAATGTTTGTTTATGTTTATGGAATGAGAATATGAATAATATACTATTTTATGATCATTATTTACATCCTTTTGTACTTCATGTGTTCATACTTATGTTTATTTATTGAGATGTCGAAGGTATGTCCTTCATGACCTTCGTCTGAAGATCATTATATCCCAAAGGAGATAATGCTTCAAAGGACGAAGGTCTTTAACTGTTAACAATTGTGTTGCTTTGTTCTTGATGTATAGCATTCGACAACAAGAAGACAACACCAGCTTTCTTCATGTACTTGATGAACAGTGTGTTCATGGACTACCTCGATAAGTTTGAGGTAGTATTCATCGATTATATCCTTGTGTATTCTCAGAATGAGGAAAAGCATGAAGAGCATTTGAGGAAGGTGTTGTAGAGGCTACGGGATTGTTAGTTGTATGCCAAGCTGAGCAAATGCGAGTTCTGGATCAGCGATGTACTGTTCTTGGGTCATATCATAAACTGAGATGGGTTAGCTATGGATCCGAAGGTGGCAGATATTCTGGACTAGAAAGCACCAAAAGAAGTTTTTGGGATCAAGAGTTTCATTGGAATAGCAAGATATTATCAGTGTTTCATTGAAGGTTTCTCCAAGATTGCCAGACCAATGACAGCCTTGCTGGCGAAGAAAGTTGAGTTCAAGTGGACCCTAGAGTGCCGAGTCCTTTGAAGCATTGAAGAAGAAGCTAACTACAACGCCAGTGTTGATCCTACCTGATGTTCACAAGCCATACTCAGTGTATTATGATGCTTTCTTTCATCATCAGCCACCTCATCAGGAGCATATCTTGATAGCTGAATGAATTTGTCATGATACTCGCTGATAGACATGTTGCCTTGCTTCAACGACATAAATTCCTCCTTTTTAATTTTCATCAGCCCAGCTAGAATGTGGTAGTTTCTGAATTGAGTGGTGAATTCAGCCCATGTAATAGTGTCAGCAGCATCATGGGCAGCAACATAAGAATCCCACCAGTCAGCAGCAGGACCAGTCAGACGACCAGAAGCATAGAGAACCTTCTCCCGGTCGGAGCATTGAGCAATGTTTAGCATTTTCTCCACTTACTTCAACCAGTCATTGGCATGCAGAGGATCTGGAGAGCTGGCGAAGGTAGGCGGCCTGTGGCTCATAAATTCTCGGTGCTTGTCCTGGGGTGGAACTGGTGGTAGTGGTGGTGGTGGCAGTGGTGCTTGCTGCTGTTGCCCCCTCCTCTCCTAACGCATCTCCCCTCTCTCTCTCTTGGCGCATCTCTTGGCGTTCTTATCGCATCTGCGCGTGCATATCCGCCATAGTATCCGCCATCTGTTGCATTATCTGCATCTGGGCTGCAACCACTAGGTCAGTTCCGGCTGGTGGAGGATTTGGAGGATCCATCTCAGCTTGCTGTTGTTGTCTAGGTACCCTCCGGTTGAATGGGTTAGCAGGTAAATCAATTCCTCCTCCCTTCCTGGTATTGACCATCTGAGTTAGAAACACATGGTAAGAAGGAAAGACTTGTAGGCAAGGCGAGTAATTATGAGGCATGTTACTCTGGAGGATTTATTAGCTAAGTAGATTAGTGTGTCACCTACTAAAGCTAATATATTACCTTATGGTGGTACATGCTAGGATGCCCAACTATACTATTTCATTCAATCAAAGATGAAAATCAAACATTTATCATCAGAACAATCAACCAACATTTTAAATAGAGAAAATATTTTTTAAATTTTGTCTTGGGTCTCCTATCTCTTTAGAGAGTCATGGATGTAGGATTCCAAAGTGTGAAATCCTCCTTGTCTTAGAATAGAAAAGGTAAAAATAATTAGAGTAGAACAGTAGAAGGTGAGACAGGATCAAGATAAGTATAGAAAGAATCAGAGTAAGGTAAGTAGGTAAGGCTTTTGTCCATTCCTATCTAGGTTTCGTCCTACAGTCAACATTTCCTCTGATACCACTTCTGTCACACCCGGGTTTCGGGGCACAAAGACCTGGGCGCGAACATAATCACCAAGTGTGCTAGGACCAAGTCTTACACATATGATGAATCATGGTACAGAAATGAATGTCACATCATTAATATATAATGGAGTTCTGTACAAAATAGTTAAATAATTACATCATATGGAGACAACAATCCAGTAACCCAAAGTTGACTGGGAGACGACGGCCAAGACCTCTCACGAACTCATCACAACATCCTCCATGCGCCTTGTAACACCCAGGTGTTTATCTCCCGTTCGACATCGACTACGGACTTAAGTACGGGATGTCGATGAATATAACCGTCACTAAATTCTAATCGTCTTCGCCTTTTACAATTTTAAATATCTTATTTGCCTCCACTTGTCTGAACCGTCTAAAATATTTTGTGAAACTCGTAGTTAAATAATCGCCTGAAAAATCGAGTCTTATACTGGTTTGAAATTTATCAACGAAACAAATATGAATTTGGAAATCTCAAATCACCCGTGTGATTTTGTCCCGAGCAAATTAATTAGAACTCGACGACAAAAGTTTTAATGCAAAATTAAATCGGACTGAGATGATTAGAGTTGAAACCGTGTATTTATAGTTAATATATTTCCCTGTTTGTAACTGCAGAAAACTTAATATGTGTACCTCGGATGACATGTTAATCCAACCCATTTATACAGTGTCAAACTCAAACACTCATTCTGAGCCATGAGAGTATCCACCAAATTAAGCACAGTCTAAAAATATTTCATAAAGTTCGGACTTTAGTAACCTTCAAAAAGGTCGAGTCCGGTGCTGTTCAGATTGGTCAAAAGTGTGAATATGATTTCAGAAAAAGTTCAATTTTATAAATTCGACCACGATCCATATCCAAGAAAAAACAATGTGTAGAGTTATAAATTGTGCTGCTCTCTAGCCGAATGTTCAGATAGCAGCGAAATTCGTTTAGGTTCAACTAAATCAAACGTCGACTAAAATATCGACTCTGATGTCGTTTGGTTTGGTCCGTGTGTTCCTCGCCCAGATCCAAATTTTCAAATATAGATAACGGGTAGTAGTTATCTGACACTGAGAATATTCACCAAGTCGAACATTGTCCAAATATTGTTATCAATCTTGTCTTGGTTCAAACAGTTTCTACGTCTTTTAAACATTAAATCATGAAATTGTGTTTATCCGTGTAAATTTGTTTAGAAAATGAGAAGGAAATTTCATTTTCCCTTGCTCATGTCGCTTCCACCAGCTTCCAAATTCCAGATTTTTAGCCGATGTCTTATCCTCTCTTTAGCTTCCACCGTTCACTGCTTTGTTATCCCCTGTACGCCGCCCTCCATTTTCTGCTGGCCGCTGCTGCTCTGCTTTCCATGGCGGCGACCTCCCTTTCTGCAGCAAGGAAGTCTTCCCCTGTCCCCTTGCTTCTCCTATGGTGAGCTCATTCCCTGCCCTGGTGCTCGTCTTGGCTGAAGCCTCTCCCATGGCGGGCTCACCCTCTCCTGCAGCAACGCCAGCCCCATCCCTAGTCTTCTAAGGCTGCGCCCTCACCTCCTCCCATGGTGAGCTCGCCCATGGCGGCTTCCCCGGCTCGGCGTACTCCCCTTTGCAGGAGCTCGCCCATCCTCTACTCGACTTGAGCTCTAAACCTCCCTCTCCTCGCCGTGCAGCAAGCCTCGACATCGTTGTTGTATACTTCCATGGTGATATCCAAATCCTCTCCTCTCTCACACTTATGTATCTTGTAGTATGTTCTGATGATTTGTGTGTATGTGTGTGATTTGGTGGAGGTTTGGCACTTAGGGTATTTGAGATGGAGTGGAATGTTTCAGCACATCACACACCAGGTGTTCGGTGAAAGGTCCAAGCCAAAAGTCATCGTCGTTTCAGAATATATCGCATCGATTCGATTTTGGTGAGCTGATTCATAGTATTTGTATTTAGTTGATGAATGGATGATTAGATGTTTGTGTCGATAATGCTCTTGTGATTACCATGCGTGGAGTAATGTGATCTTTAAATCTCCTGTCGTGCCTATGTGAGATTCTATCATGCATTATCGTGAGAAGAATTGTAGTACTTTTCTTAAGCTTTCTAAAAAGTCTTAGATCACCCTTTTTGGTGGTCTAGAGACCAAGTTACAGCTGTTTGAACTATAGAGTCTGAATCTGTCCAAATCTGAATAGAAAAGTGTGTTTGTGTTAACTAACTTTGATATGCATTGAATTAACCTAAGATATTTATAAATGAGTTGTAGAAATTTCTATTAGCTTTCTAAAAAGTCTAGGATCACCTGATTTGGATGCCTAGAACTCCAGTTACGGATTTTTGAAGTGAGTAGTCGAATTCTGTCCAAATCTGGACAGAATTTACGTTTAGCACTGTTTGACATTTCTAAATGTCGAATCTTGTTCTGATGATAATACCAAAGATGTAGAGGACTTTATAAGCTTTCCATAAAGTCCTAGTTTACTATTTTTGGATGCATATTTTGTGAGTTATGAGCTAAACAAATAGCTGCTGTTCTGTTGTCAAAAAATCAGGAAGGATTAAGGTGATTGTTTGGAGTTTCGTTTCTGTGAGTATGGTGAACCTAGTAATACGAAGGAGCTTTAGTAGGCATGTTTACCTAGTGTTTATAAGGGTAATGTAAATGTCCTATGATTAAGAACAATGTGATGTTCCCTTTAATGGCATGCTATGCATGATAACCTGGCGTGCAAATGTTAGAAGCATGTTGAAATGCCTCTATGCATTGTTATAAGTTTGGGTCCTTAGATTTGTAAACCATGGTATGATGTTTTAATTATTAGGCATGATAATCAGATCAGCCTAGAGAAATAGTTTAGAAAGTTTGTTAAAATGCTTCTATCCATATTATGATTGTAAGTGATAGGAATGGTGAGTCTAAGTGTTGTGATCTATCGTTGTTATGCTCTATATTAAGATCTATGGTTAATTATTATTGTTTGATGTTTGAGTTAAGTCTGATTATCTCAATTATTATGATTATCATAGAAACATAATTATCTAATGTGTGCTCATAGAAGTTGTGATGCTTTGCTATGTATTTATCCTATTTGGTGTAAATATCTATCTCCTGTTTTTCCTCTGGTTTTCACTCATGTGCATTATGCATATCATTTAGGTAGGTTAAGTGATCACGTAATGTGGAGGACAAAGAACTGCATTAATCTCAAGGTGATGCTGATGATGAACTTGAAGATGGATGATCGGATCGAGTGCCAGGATGGGAGATGCTCTCCAAGCGAGTATTATCTAACAACACTGACTTAGTGTTATCCCAGGCAAGCCCTGGTGCATTTGCCACCTCCTTCTGTTTTAAATAGTTTTATCACCTTGAATGATGCATTAGGTGATAGGGGTTGTGTGATCAAACAGTTGATGCATTTCCTTCCTTATTAAACAACCATAATACCTGTTTTATGAAAATTTAGTGAAACTTAGCCCTGCTTGTTAATTTAGGATGTTTTTTTAAAAGATGAAGTGTAACACGGGATATGGGAGTTTGTGAAATAAAATGACTTGTGATGATGAACCCATTGCGGCCGCGATGAATTCATCATTCAAGTAGGGTACCTCTCTCAGGTATCAAGTTTTGGGAAATAATATGTAATGTAGACCAGACATTGAGCAGGAAAGTTTGCCCGTCTGTGTCGATTAAGGACCGTTCGATGTAGGCCTCTTGTGGTGGAGACTTTGCAACTAGCCACATGCTCCGGTAAGCCTAAACTCGGCTATCCCATACATGGAAAGACAACCGCGCACTGGGCGTGGGAGATGGTGGGAGTAGTGTGTACGCTTCTGGCTAGAAGCTAGACGGAGGAGTATTGTGCTCCTGGGTAGCGTGGACCGGTTCACGTTGTGGAGGATCTGTGGGAATGGTTGACATATGCAAGGGTTAAGTGCTACATATGTCGTGTGGTTAGGGATCCCTAGCTGGGTATAATCGGTTCGAATCGTCGTTGCTCCTCGGTCATGGAGACTCTACCCTCCGACCACTCATCATAGTTAATAAGTAAAATAATTATTTGGTAAAAGAAAGCTAGACCAGGACAAGTGAATGTTCTAGATTAGGCAATTCTAGATTTAGGAAAAGTACTTAACTTGTGAAGTAAAATTTTGGCATAAGGATTCACTACTAGTAAGCTCTTCTGCAAAATGAGTCTTTGAAATTTGATAAGCCTTACCTTGATTCCCAACAAGCCAGCATATCCTTGAGAGTCTTTTCTTTAGTCGAGTAAGTCTTGCTGAGTAATTACGTAATTCCCATTGTTGCAGCAGGTTACAAGTCACTTTGATTGTGATTGATATTAAGTGCTGGTGGGATCGGCCTTCTCATATGTATAAGTATATCTCATCTATAGTTTCTTTATTGAGAATTGTCACTTAAGCTAGCATGTATTTTAAAACTTATAAATGTTTTATACATTCAAATTGTAATTCTTTTGAATCAATTTTTTTTGTAATCACTCCGATGATGTATAATGAAATCATGATGTAACTTGTAATCATTTTGTAATAAAGAATTTATTTCCACTGCAAGTGGTTGTATGTGAGTTGTGTTTACTTAATCCTGCGATCTTGGTGGTAAGTTGTTTATCCGGGGTCCTTGGGACACTCGGACAGATCCTATTAAGTTGTTTGGTGCACATGCATAGTCGTCTGAGGTCTTCGAGACAAGGACAGATGTATGTGGGCCCGATAACTTGGGAGGTTCTGCGACAGCTGGTATCGGAGCAAGATTAAATATAATGCGGTCACGTACGTATTTTCAAAATAAAGTTTTGGTTTCGAAAAACCTGTTTTCAACTAAACACATTGTTTGGTTTTGAAAAACTATAATGCTAGCGACATCCTCTGTTAAGCCCTAAAATAAGGACTACTAGGTGGCTTAGTTCAGAATACTAACCCACAACCTGGGAAGGGTAATGCATACATGTGTAATGTTATTTTTAAGGCCATTCAGTCTTGAATGGATCGACGCTCAGGTAATGTGAGATGTGAGAGCATGACCTAACAAACGTAGGTCTAGGGAAGAGCATGAAAAGCGCTTGATTATATACATGTTTTACATATGTATATATGAAGGCTGTGATGTGGAGTATTTACTTTTCTAGGATTCGGTACCTCATGGATGTGTATGGGTATACAGACATGGGAATACTGAGAAGTGTAATGTACTTGTAACGATGCACCTATGCTCAGGTAAGAAGGTGAGTTACCATAATGAGCTGTCCTATGGTTAAACTGTGGTGGCGGCGCCTATGCGTGGCTCGGCGCTTAATGAGGAGCTGGCCTCCATATAGAAATATATGGAGTACAAGTTGTGATAAACTGTCATGTGTGAATTGCATCATTGAGAATTGGGCTATGATGGAAATTTTCTGCAGGTACACTAACTTCAAACTCGTATGTGTAGCTAACGACTAGCAATATATCGAGAGAGAACGTAGTTATGCCACCGATATAGAACGCTTTTGCCACATTATGTTGGCAAAAATCAGTGAGGACGATTAGCATGAGCACACATCCTGATTGTTGCATTATGTTTGTTGTTTGCTCACAAAAATGCTTCTCTCACCTTTATTCTAATAATTGGTGATTGTGAACGAATGTGCTTCTCTCATCTTTATTCCAATAACAAATAATTGGAAACTGTGTGAAGTATCGCTATCCTATAAACATCGATACACTCCTTGTTATCCGTCCTTTAGATTACCTCGTTAGACAGTGCATGTCTTTTCTCTTGTTTTGTTGTTTTAGGTGTTGTAGCTATTAAACTCCTAATGCTTTTAACTCGTAAAAGTTGTCATCTATTTTGTTTGTAAAAGCACCCTTAATCCAAACAATTTTGAGATTATTGGGTGAAACCTCTATTTAGAAGTCCCATGCTCATATAAGCAGTTTCTAGCTTTGCTTGTTATGTTCTTTAGACATGTGTCTATGTGGTTTGTATCTCTTCTTAATCTGACCGTTAGTTCCACCTGTGTTCGCTCTTATACTCGATGTGCCGATAGAATATTGGTGACCTATTTGCCTAAACCCAAAACTAGGCCATGTTCTTATTTAGTGAACCATGACCCAAATTTCAATTTTCTGTTATCCCTCCATGACCAAACTCATACAAATGAATGCTTAGATAATTTCTTTGTTGGACATAAAGTGTACCTGGGCTTGAAACCATAATCTCGAGCCATATCTCCTTCCAAAACCATTACCTTGTTCGGTTGGTGCAAGTTGATGTCTCTATTCTATTTTGCCTCTCCTGGAGGATTGCATTGTCACTTTATTAACCTAACCCAGGAAAGACATGTCCGATCATTTTCTTGAGTTGATGCCTTAAGTTTCCTCATATCTATCGAAGGCATACCAACTTAATCTTATGATTGTTTTTCCTCTGTATCTAACTAGATACTAATCCTTGACCTTGTAATCTCTATGATGGGCATAGAAATATGCTTGGGGCTGAATTAACAGTCTCACATCGTACTCCCTCATCAATCAAATTTTGGTTTTGGCCATATCGTGTTCATTTCATCAGGCCATGATCTATTCGACTCTCTACTTGTAATTATTCTGACAAGTAGAGTCTCTTTGTATATTGTCACCCTTGCTCAATCCATTTGTATCACGCGAGATTTCTTATTGGTTATGTCTGGTAATGGTGTTATGACTAAAACCGATGGTGCCGTGATGAAACCAAGGGCCTCCTGTGAATGTACACACATGGTTGTGCTGCTCGGCACGCGCTGGTATCATGGTTAGTAGTTGTAATCCATTATGAGACTATATCAATGTGTTATCTTAGCACAATCTAGTTTTGCCATGTGGGATTCATTATTGGTGATGTTCAGTAATGCTGTCACGATTAATGACTTATGGTGCCACCGCAAAACTGAGAGCCCCTTGTGAATGTACACGCAAGGTTATGCTGCTTGGCGCATGCTGGTATCGAGGTCTCTAGTCATGATCCATTATGGAACTACATTAATATGTTATCTTTCGTGGACTTTTCCCTTGAAACGATTTTTGTGTTGTTTGTTGAAACAATCAAACAACATATGCCATCACTGTTGGATCAAAAGAGTATATAACTCTGATGTATTCCTTAAGTAAAATTCTTACCAGTTCTGAAGTCTTCATAAAAATGGAACCTTATTTGTGTCTGATCGTGTGATAAAAATCACCCCATTCATGTGTGGTCTCTTTTTCATGACCTTGGTGGTGACTGCACACGTACAATTTTCCTTCACATCCTTTGTGTAATGGTGAAGCCTTGGAGCTTTTTAGTGTTGAGAGACAGCTGATTAGTTATTAAGATGATGATTGACTTCCCCTGCTGCTGAAATACAGGAGTTTGTCCATTCACTCCCTTGTTTGATTCATACATCCTCTAGGTGAGTAGTTTATCTCACATGGAAGAGATGGATAAACAATCTGATCAAATGAATCTTTATCCAAATATGTGACCTCCTGTTAACAAATGTGAACTCTCAACCTTTGGATTGGTAGCATGCAGAGATCTCTTTAAGTATGTTTTACCCAAGAGGTTACATCAAACTTGGCTTGGACAATTGCAATCCACCTATCCACTACTCACTTAACCGACTCATGTTATCGGAAAAATAAAACTGCACACATGGAACATCATATGGGTAAGGCAATACATGTTATACCCACTAGAGAGACAACCTCTTGAGATACTCGTCTTCGCTTGGAACTAACTTATGCTATCAATGGTATGAAGAAGATTGCACGCCACTCTACTCTTAGAAGTATTTTGTTCCGAATCTCGGGACGAGATTCTTTTAAGGGGGAGGGCTGTAACATCCAGGTGTTTATCTCCCGTTCGACATCGACTACGGACGTAAGTACGGGATATCGATGAATATAATTGTCACTAAATTCTAATCGTCTTCGCCTATTACTATTTTAAATATCTTATCTGCCTCCACTTGTTTGAACCATCTAAAATAATTTATGAAACTCGTAGTTAAATAATAGCCTGAAAAATCGAGTCTTATGCTGGTTTGAAATTTATCAACGAAACAAATATGAATTTGGAAAGCTCAAATCAGCCGTGTGATTGTCCTGAGCAAATTAATTAGAACTCGACGACAAAAGTTTTAATTCAAAATTAAATCGAACCGAGATGATTAGAGCCGAAACCGAGTTTTTGTAGTTAATATATTTCCCTATTTGTAACTGCAGAAAACTTAATATGTGTACCTCGGATGACATGTTAATCCAACCCATTTATACAGTGTCAAACTCAAACACTCATTCTGAGCCATGAGAGTATCCACCGAATTATACACAGTCTAAAAATATTTCACAAAGTTTGGACTTTAGTAACCTTCAAAAAGGTCGAGTCTGGTGCTGTTCAGATTGGTCGAAAGTGTGAATATGATTTCAGAAAAAGTTCTATTTTATAAATTCGACCACGATCCATATCCAAGAAAAAACAAGGTTAGAGTTATAAATTGTGCTGCTCTCTAGCCAAATGTTCAGATAGCGGCGAAATTCGTTTAGGTTCAACTAAATCAATCGTCGACTAAAATATTGACTCTGATGTCATTTGGTTTGGTCCGTGTGTTCCTCGCCCAGATCCAAATTTTCGAATATAGATAACGGGTAGTAGTTATCTGACACTGAGAATATTCACCAAGTCAAACATTATCCAAATATTGTCATCAATCTTATCTTGGTTCAAACAGTTTCTACGTCTTTTAAACATTAAATCATGAAACTGTGTTTATCTTTGTAAATTTGTTCAAGAAAATGAGAAGGAAATTTCATTTTCCCTTGCTCACGTCGCTTCCACCAGCTTCCAAATTCTAGATTTTTAGCCGATGTCTTATCCTTTCTTTAGCTTCCACCGTTCACTGCTTTGTTATCCCCTGTACGCCGCCCTCCATTTTCTGCCGGTCGCCGCTGCTCTACTTTCCATAGTGGTCACCTCCCTTTATGCAGCAAGGAAGTCTTCCCCTGCCCCTTGCTTCTCCTATGGTGAGCTCGTTCCTTGCCCTGGTGCTCGTCTTGGCTGCAGCCTCTCCCATGGCGGGCTCACCCTCTCTAGCAGCAACGCCAGCCCCATCCCTGGTCTTCCAAGGCTGCACCCTCACCTCCTCCCATGGTGAGCTCGCCCATGCCGTCTTCCCCTGCTCAGCATACTCCCCTCTATAGGAGCTCGACCATCCTTTGCTCGACTTCAGCTCTAAACCTCCCTCTCCTCGCCGTGCAGCAAGCCTTGACATCGTTGTTGTATCCTTCCATGGTGATATCCAAATCCTCTCCTCTCTCACACTTATGTATCTTGTAATATGTTCTAACGATTTGTGTGTATGTGTGTGATTTGGTGGAGGTGTGGCACTTAGGGTATTTGAGATGGAGTGGAATGTTTCAGCACATCACACACCAGGTGTTCGGTGAAAGGTCCAAGCCAAAAGTCATCGTCGTTTCAGAATATATCGCGTCGATTCGATTTTGGTGAGCTGATTCACGGTATTTGTATTTAGTTGATGAATGGATGATTAGATGTTTGTGTCGATAATGCTCTTGTGATTACCATGCGTGGGGTAATGTGATCTTTAAATCTCCTGTCGTGCCTATGTGAGATTCTATCGTGCATTATCGAAGGATAAGTCTACAGTTTACAAAATTTAGCTAATTAGTGTTGTTAGTATTAAGTATAACGAATTTCTATGCGTTTGCATGGAGTCAATACCCCACGTTAGTAATTATTATATACTATATTTAGTGTTCGAATGAGTGTATGGAAAGGTGAGGGTTGCTCATAGTTTGTTCAACGGTGGCCGATCAAATTTCATCATGTTCATGTTATTTAGTTGTTCTCTCTATCAAATTGATAGTAGTGGGAGACTTTTGCAGATTTGCATACCTCTCGGACTTTTTTATGTTGTTGATTGGACATTTTTCAGGTGTGGGATGTTCACGTAGACGTGGATCATTTAACTCAACTAATTGGTAGTATCCCTCGATAATTTTGCTTGGTGATTGAGATAATTGTTCTTGTGCTTACAAACAGAAATTTCCTGTGTGTACAGTTTTGATCGCGCAACTAACCTAGTGAAGCAAACTATGTTTTCTGTAAAGATGTTCTATATAAAAGTAGTAGGTAACCTCCCCATCTTGCTTGTGTTAAATTTTCGTGACCATAGGTTTAGTAGTTTAGGAGTTATGATTTTTCCAAGTCTAGTTTCTCAATCTGTACAGGTTTCAAAAATTGGATTGTTTGACTAAGCTAAACTGAGAATCAGCCCTTAGTAATTATAGAAGAATTGTAGTACTTTTCTTAAGCTTTCCAAAAATTCTTAGATCACCCTTTTTGGTGGTTAAGAGACCAAGTTACAGCCTAGGATCACCTGATTTGGATGCCTGAAACTCCAGTTATGGATTTTTGAAGTGAGTAGTCGAATTCTGTCCAAATCTGGACTGAATTTACATTTAGCACTGTTTGACATTTCTAAATGCCGAATCTAGTTCTGATGATAATACCGAAGATGTAGAGAACTTTATAAGCTTTTCATAAAGTCCTAGTTTACTATTTTTGAATGCATATTTTGTGGGTTATGAGCTAAACAAATAGTTGTTGTTCTGCTGAACAAAAATCAGCAAGGATTAAGTTATTGTATGGAGTTTTGTTTCTATGAGTATGGTGAACCTAGTAATACAAAGGAGCTTTAGTAGGCACGTTTACCTAGTGTTTATAAGGGTAATGTAAATGTATTATGATTAAGAACAATGTGATGTTCCCTTTAATGGCATGCTATGCATGATAACCTGACGTGCAAATGTTAGAAGCATGTTGAAATGCCTCTATGCATTGTTCTAAGTTTGGGTCCTTAGATTTGTAAGTCATGGTATGATGTTTTAATTATTAGGCGTGATAATCAGATCAGCCTAGAGAAATAGTTTAGAAAGTTTGTTAAAATTCTTCTATCCATATTATGATTGTAAGTGATAGGAATGGTGAGTCTAAGTGTTGTGATCTATCGTTGTTATGCTCTATATTAAGATCTATGGTTAATTATTATTGTTTGATGTTTGAGTTAAGTCTGATTATCTCAATTATTATGATTATCGTAGAATCATAATTATCTAATATGTGCTCATAGAAGTTGTGATGCTTTGCTATGTATTTATCCTCTTTGGTGTAAATATCTAACTCCCGTTTTTCCTCTGATTTTCACTCATGTGCATTATGCATATCATTTAGGTACGTTAAGTGATCACGTAATGTGGAGGACAAAGAACTGCATTAATCTCAAGGTGATGCTGATGATGAACCTGAAGATGGATGATCGGATCGAGTGCTAGGATGGGAGATGCTCTCCAAGCGAGTATTATCTAATAGCACTAACTTAGTGTTATCCCAGGCAAGCCCTGGTGCATTTGCCACCTACTTTTGTTTTGAAAAGTTTTATCACCTTGAATGATGCATTATGTGATAGGAGTTGTGTGATCAAACAGTTGATGCATTTCCTTCCTTGATTAAACAACCATAATACATGTTTTATGAAAATTTGGTGATGCTTAGCCCTACTTATTAATTTAGGATGGTTTTTTTAAAAAGATGATGTGTAACATGGGATACGGGAGTTTGTGAAATAAAAGGACTTGTGATGATGAACCCATTGCGGTCGCGATGAATTCATCATTCAAGTAGTGTACCTCTCTCAGGTATCAAGTTTTGGGAAATAATATGTAATGTAGACCAGATGTTGAGCAGGAAAGTTCACCCGTCTATGTCGATTAAGGACCGTTCGATGTAGGCCTATTGTGGTGGAGACTTTGCAACTAGCCACATGCTCCGGTAAGTCTGAACTCGGCTATCCCGTACGTGAAAAGACAATCGCGCACTGGGCGTGGGAGATGGTGGGAGTAGTGTGTACCCTCCTGGCTAGAGGCTGGACGGAGGAGTACTGTGCTCCCAGGTAGCGCGGACCGGTTCACGTTGTGGAGGATTTGTGGGAATGGTTGACATATGCAAGGGTTAAGTGCTACATATGTCGAGTGATTAGGGATCCCCAACTGGGTATAATCGTTTCAAATCATCATTGCTCCTCGGTCATGGAGACTCTACCCTCCGACCACTCATCGTAGTTAATGAGTAAAATAATTATTTGGTAAAAGAAAGCTAGGCCAGGACAAGTGAATGTTCTAGATTAGGCAAATCTAGATTCAGGAAAAGTACTTAACTTGTGAAGTAAAATTTTGGCATAAGGATTCACTACTAGTAAGCTCTTCTGCAAAATGAGTCTTTGAAATTTGATAAGCCTTACCTTGATTCCCAACAAGCCAGCTGTCGGTGTTTCGAAACCCGGGGGGTCCCTGGACCGACGAGTGAATTGTCGCCGCGTGCCCTAGCCCAGATGGGTCGACGCGAGGCGGAACGCGAAGGGGGGAAAGGAAGTAGCCGGAGGGAGGCAAGCGTGAGAGAGCGGATCCCGTGGCCTTCGTGTTAGCCCCGCGCCTGAGTCGGGTGCGCTTGCAGTAGGGGGATACAAGCGTCCACGCGGGAGTGGGAGCGAGCGGCCTTACGCGAGCGCCGTCCCGTCCTTCTCCGCGCGGGCCAACCCTCTGTAAGAGGGCCCTGGTCCTTCCTTTTATAGGCGTAAGGAGGGGATCCAGGTGTACAATGGGGGGTGTAGTGGAGTGCTACGTGTCTAGCGGAGGAGAGCTAGCGCCCTAAGTACATGCTGTTGTGGCAGCCGGAGAGGTTTTGGCACCTGGTTCGTGTGGTGTCGTGGCCGTCGGAGGAGCGCTGGAGCCTAGCGGAAGGACAGCTGTCGGGGCTGTCGAGTCCTCGCTGACGTCCTCTTGCTTCCGTAAGGGGGCCGAGAGCCGCCGTCGTCACAGAGCGTGCGGGGCGCCATCATTGCCTATCTGGCGGAGCGAGCCAGATGGGGCGCCGGTCTTGTTCCCCGTAGCCTGAGTTAGCTCAGGGTACGGTAATGATGGCGCCTCCTGTCGACGTGGTCGGTTCGCGCCCTAGGTTGGGCGATGTGGAGGCTCCTCTGAGGTCGAGGTCGAGTCCATCTTCCATGGCCGTGGTCGAGTCCGAGCCCCTGGGTCGGGCGAGGCGGAGACCGTCGGCTGAAGCCAGGGCTGAGTCCGAGCCCTGGGGTCGGGCGAAGCGGAGTCCGTCGTCTCCTGGGGCTGAGCCCATGTCCGAGCCCTGGGGTCGGGCGAGGCGGAGTTCGCCGTCTTCTAGGGCTGAGCCCGAGTCCGAGCCCTGGGTCGGGCGGAGCGGAGTTCGCCGTCTTTCGGGGCTGAGCCTGAGTCCGAGCCCTGGGTCGGGCGGAGCGGAGTTCGCCGTCTTCCGGGGCTGAGCCCGAGTCCGAGCCCTGGGTCGGGTGGAGCGGAGTTCGCCGTCTTCTGGGGCTGAGCCCGAGTCCGAGCCCTTGGTCGGGCGGAGCGGAGTTCGCCGTCTTCCAGGGCTGTGCCCGAGTCCGAGCCTTGGGGTCGGGCGAGGCGGAGTTTCCTATGACGCCCGAGGCCGGCCTTGGCTGCTATCAGCCTCGCTCTGTTGGGTGGCTCAGTAGTCGGAGCGGCGCAGGCAGCGCTGTCCCCTTGTCAGACCGGTCAGTAGAGCAGCGAAGTGACCGCGGTCACTTCGGCTCTGTCGACTGGTGGGTGTGCGTCAGGATAGAGGTGTCAGGCCACCTTTGCATTAAATGCCCCTGCGATTTGGTCGGTCGGCGTGGCGATGTGGCCAAGGTTGCTTCTTGGTGAAAACTGGGCCTCGGGCGAGCCGATAGTGTGCCCGTTGCTGGAGGGGGGTCCTTGGGCGAGACGTAGGTTCTCCGGGGTCAGCTTCCCTTGCCCGAGGCTGGGCTCGGGCGAGGCACGATCGTGTCCCTTGAATGGACCGATCCTTGACTTAATCGCACCCATCAGGCCTTTGCAGCTTTGTGCTGATGGGGGTTACCAGCTGAGATTTAGGGGTCTCAAGGGTACCCCTAATTATGGTCCCCGACAGTAGCCCCCGAGCCTCCAAGAGAGTACTAATACTCGCTTGGAGGCTTTTGCCGCACTTTTTTGCAAGGGGACCATACTTTTTCGGTTGCATTCTGTTCCGGTGGGTGCGCGCGAGCACACCCGCCGGGTGTAGCCCCCGAGGCCTCGGAGGAGTAGTTTTACTCCTTCGAGGTCTTAGAGCATTTCGCAACACTTTGGCTGGTCTAGTTGTTCCCTCATGCGAGCTGGCCGTAGCCCGGGTGCACGGTCGGGTCCCAAGTTCTCGGGCTGGTATGTTGACGCTGTCAACGGTTTGGCCGGAGCCGGGTTTGCGAGAGCAGCCCCCGAGCCTCTGCACAGGGCGAGAGGACGGTCAAGGACAGACTCATCTTTTTTACGTACGCCCCTGCGTCGCCTTTCCACAAGGAGGAGGGGGGGAAAGCGCCATGTTGTCCTCGGTGGGCGCTGAACATGGTGTCTCCGGTGAGCTGCTGGCGGGTAATCCGAGCGGACGTCCGTGCCCCATTTGTTAGGGGTCGGCTAGAGGCCCAGAGGCGCGCCCAAAAGTACCTGCGGGTGATCTGCCGGACCCGGTCCCCTGTCGACGGGGTCCGAGGGCTCGATGCCTCGCTCTGATGGGATTCCGTTACAAGATCGTTCCCGCTGGTCTCGGAAATGTCCTAGGGTACCTCGGGAGCGTAGCCCGAGCCTTGGTTATGTATCGAACGTACCCATGGTCATCCCTCGCTCAGTGTCTGAGGCGGCTGTGAACCCTTCAAGGGCCAGCCTACGAACCCCTGATCAGTAGTGGGCGCGGAGCCCGAGTGGCCTGAGGCGGCCATTGAACCCTTCGAGGGGCCGGCCATCGAACCTCTGACCAGTAGTGGGCGCAGAACCCAATCGATCTGAGGCAGCCGTTGAACCCCTCCGAGGGGCTGGACTTTGAACCTCTGATCAGTAGGGAGGCTCGGAGCCTGTTTCCTTCACGGGAAAGGGTCCTTTTTGGGGTATCCCCCTTTCTCGGTCCCTGTTGTAAGAGAGAGAAAGAGGAAAAGGACACGAAATCGAATGACGCGGCGTACCTTTTTTGACGCGGTCATTATGGCGAAGGCGAAGCGTCACTCGTTTCCCCTGCCAGAGACGCCGCCTGTCCCGCCGTGGAGTTAATGCGACGGGGCGAGCAGTTCGCGGGGCGGCCGTTGCGCGTGTGTGAGCCGTTCGAGGAACGGCCGTTTCGCCTTGGGTTTTTGAATCTCGCGGCGGGTCCGGGCGAAACGTTGAACGGGTCTCGCCTTGGTCTTTATATACTCGAGGGAGGGTCTAGCGATGGTCCTTTGCTCCGCTTCTTGCCTCCTTCTTAGGTTTTCGCAACCTGAGAGGTTTAGCCAGAGAAAAGGAAACCGCCCACCCAGTCCTTTCCGCCGCCACCCCTTTTGCTCGGCGATGGCCGACCGGGTGACCATCATCTCGCCGCGCGATCCATGGCCCTTCTCCACAGTCACAGCGGAGGACCTGGAGGATCTTGTTGCTGAGGGTTTACTTCGCCCTCTCTCTGATGAGAGGCAGCCGGAGTGGATTCCTCCCGCGAGCGGAACCGCCCTGTCCCCGCCGCCGGGGTACGTCGTGAGCTTCGTCTCCTTCCACGAGCGGGGGTTCGGTGTGCTGGCAAGCCGCTTTATGCGGGCGATCCTGTACAACTATGAGGTGGAGTTGCACAACCTTAGTCCCAACTCCATTTTGTAGGCCGCCATCTTCGCAGCGTTGTGCGAAGGATACTTGGGGATCGCCCCCCACTGGGACTTGTGGACTCATCTCTTCTCCGCGGAGCTTTTTGCTTCGCCGACGGGAGAGAGAAGGGTCCACGCGGCAGTGCGGGCCGGCGGTTGCATTCTCCAGCTAAGGCAGTCGTGGGCGTCGTTGTACATCCCCGCCATCCTCGCGTCCTCAAACAAAGAGTGGCAGCGCTGGTGGTTCTACCTCCGGAATGACGGCGAGATGCTTCCACCGTTTTCTCAACGAGTGGTCACCACCGCTGCCGATACCTGGCGCTACGGGACCCCGCACGATAGGCAGAAAAACCTCGAGCCCCTTCTCAAGGCCCTAGAGGTGTTGCGGAAAGGAGGACTTACTGCCGCGGGAGTGATTGCCGCCATTCACCGCCGTAGGGTGCTTCCCTTGGCAGAGCGGCGGTTGCCGCTTTGGGAGATGACACCGGAGGCTAACTTGGAGGGCTCGCGGATGTCCTCGGATCCTCTTCCCATCGACGTTCTCCACGGGCGGGTGGCCGTCGCGTTGGGAAAACCGGACGCCAGCGCCTTCTCTTAGCCCTTGATGCGCCCCGACCACGGGTGTGTGACCCAGGTGAGTATCCGCTCCTTCCTTCCCCTTGCGTCAGGTTGTCTTTGGTCCTTACGGTCGGGATTTCCATTCGCCTCTAGGAGGTAGGGTGGCACAAGCCTTCCCGGCCACGGGTCCCGGAGGACGCGGTGGACCGAGCAGCGCGACGGGTTGTCACGGAGGAGAAGAAGAAGAAGAAGGACGCGGAGAAGGCCCGGGCCCGCGAGCGGACGCGGTCCCGAGACGCCTTGGAGAAGCTCCGTCGTCGGCAGGAGAGGGAGGGGCTCCCGAGGGAGCCGTCGCCGGAGACTCCTGACGACGATGATGATGAAGATGATGACGAGGACGACGACATGGCTGCCCGCCTCAGCCTCAGCCCGGGTTTGAGGCTAGGCCAGGGGGCGTCAAGCCAGCCCCCGAGTGGGCTGGCGCCGTCAGTTCCCGGAGTCGGGACGCCGAGGTCCCAGCCCGACGAGCGGGGGCAGACCGAGGGGGTACTTGACCCCTCGGCCGGGGAAGTCGAGGTGCCCCTGGGGAGTCAGGCCGAGACGTCTGTTTCTCGGGAGCCGTCGGCCACGCCGTCAGCGCAGGAGGGTGACCCTCAGGTCGCCGTGGCAATGCCCGGGCAGTCCGTCTCCCGGGCGTCCAAGGTGCCCAAGGCGAGGGAGATGTCGAAGCTGGCGGCGAGGCAGACCTCGGCGGTGTCCTCGGAGGTCGAGATCCGAGAGACCTCCCCTCAGGCGCGGTTGATCATGGCCCGGAGCGGGTAAGTATCTTGGAGCGTCTTCGTCCTGGCTTCTCATTCGTATGTCCCAACCGTGACTTTCCTTTCCTCCTCAGCAAGCGAAGCCACGGCCTGACCGATCTGGCTCCCCGGAAGGCCCTTAAGACGGCGTCGGCTTCTGCAGCCAGCGTCGCGCCGGGCCTCGCTGTTCAGCTGGCCTTCTCGCAAGGCGCTCCACAGCGGGGGGCTCTGGCGGCACCAGCCGTCATGGAGCGAGTTCTCGAGGCCAGCTCTTCTGCCGAGGCGGCCATCGTGCTGGAGGAGGCGGCTGGCGCAGACGTGGCCCCGGGCCCACCGGACATGCCGCCGGTGCCGGCGCCTACTGCTGCTGAAGCCGCTGCCGTCCCAGTCGGGGAGCGACCCGTTGCTGCCGACGCTGAGATGGCCGAGGCGTCGGTGCTCGGTGCCTCGGGGGAGGGGGGCGTGGAAGCTCGATCCGTCCCACCGAGCGGCGGTTTTGTCGCTGCGCGGCGGAGCTCCGAGGAGCAGCCCCAGTTGCTCCGGTTCCGGACCCGTGGGGCTTCGGATCCCTTCTTCGTTCTCGACGACGAGCGGGAGGAGCAGTCTTGGGACGAGCTCCGCAAGTGCGCCGGAGCAACAGTGGGGTCGCTCCGGTCATCGCTGGAGGTCTTCTGCAGGGACATCCCCAAAATCCTCCAGGTAATGGTTTCAGGCATACCTTTTTGTGACCAAGGCGTCTCTTGTGACGCCCCGCTTCCTTCCCTTAGGATCTGATGGATCTAAGCGCCGCCAAGTCGTCGTTCATCCGCCACGAGGTCGATATCTGGGGCTCGCTGCGATCCCTGAGGACCTCGCTTGCCGGGGCTACTGCACGCCTCTCCCAGCAGGGCGCCGAAGTGGCGGACCTTCGGTTGCTCTGCGTCGATCTGAGAGCAGAGGCGGCAGCGGCCCGCGCAGAGGCGGCAGCGGCACGCGCAGAGGTGCAGCGACGACAGTTGGAGTTCGACCAGGTCGTCAATGAGCGAGACCAATCCCGGGGCCGGGCTGCCGAGGCCGAAAGCCGGGCTGGAGCCCTTGCAGCGGACCTAGCCGTAGCCCAGGCCGCAGCTTCGGAGCAGCGTGCCCGAGCCGGAGGTATGTCCTGGCCATTTCCGGTTTTCGTTTCAGCTTGTTTCCTCCGCTTGCATTTGAGGCCTTGCGTTCTGGCTGTTCGTAGAGCTTGAGTCCGCCCTTGATGAGTCTGCTAGGGCGCTTGTCAGGGCGGCCGAACAGAGGGAGGCCGACCACGTGGCCATGTCCGAGGCCATCTCGGACTTCTGCCGGGTCTTTGGCTTCGGCGACGTCCCCTCAGGAAGCTCCCCTCAAAGTCGCCTGCAGGCCTTGGGCGATCATGTGCGCGGCAGACTCCGCGAGGCGCTACACCATGGCGTCAGGCGGGCCTTCGCCGTGCTCGCTTCCCACTACGTCGTGGACCTGGAGCGGGTCAGCGAGGGGTATTGCCTTCCTGACGAAGATGAAGCCGCCCTGGCAGAAGTCCAGAGGCTCGACGCAGCCGCCGCGGGTCCGAGCGCAGTGCTGGCGACCACCTTCGAGGCAGAGATCCTCCCGCCTGCGCCGTCGTCTGAAGCCGAGGTGGACTTTGCCGAGGGCGGGGATGAAGCCGAAGGCGCGGCTCCTTCCCCGGGCGACGCCTAACTCTGTCGGAGCAGTTTCTGTTGGATGCACGTGTGTCTTTTTGCGGCCGCTGAGGCCTGAACACCTTATTATCGTTGCATAAAGTCGTGCCCCTTTTCCTTTCATTTTGCGTGTCCGGCCCCATTCGTCAACAGCAGGGTGGCTTCCGTAAGTAGGAGTCACTTTTCGTGGTGGGTGACGAGTGAGGTATCCGTAACCCAGAGGCGTAGGAGTCCCTTGGCTCAGTCAGCCTTGCCACTTACATGCACCCGCGTTTGCTCCTTGGGGTCCTGCTTCCGACATAGCCAGGGGAACGCAAAAGCCTTTTTGATTGAAAATTTTGACGCAGAGGGGGTTCCCCCCTTTTAGCCCCCGAGGGAGGGTCGGGCTCTGCCGAGGCAAGGCTGACCCTTCCTTGATGACTAGACCTTGCGTGGGAGCGAGGTATACGAACAACTTGAAAGCATCTTAAGGGTAGAGGCGACGTAGCTGTTAGATGTTCCAAATGTTGTGCAGACCTTGCCTTGACTGTCGGCCAGTTTGTTTGTTCCGGGCTTCAGAACTTTGGCGATGACGAGCGGCCCTTCCCAGGGGTGCGTGTAGCCCCCGGGTGTCTTCCGCGAGGGGTGGGTCTGCCTTGCGTAGAACTGACGCCCTTCACGGGTGTGGACAATTCGGGTGGCGTCGGCCACCGCCGTCGGTCATTAGAGACCTTGTCGGAAGGCGTCTCCAACAAGGGCTCAGGGTGCTGCGCGATGGTCGCAAGCCCCCGAGTGTATCTCTCGTAGGGGTTCTTGACCTTCGGCGATGGAAATGCATTGCTGGGGGATGCCCGAGGGGCTGCGGTGGTAGAGCTCCATTCCCATCTCCCAGCAAGACGAATGACTTGGCACGTCGCGCCAACCGCCGAGCCTCGGCTCGGTCGAGGGGTAGCTCTCCTCGATGGAGATATTTTAGGTACGGGGTCTGCCAGTTTTGATTAGGCGTGACCCCGCTTCGTTCCTCCTCGACAGCGCAGTGTCTCACCCTCGGGGGCCGAGGGCACCTCAGGCTGAACCAAAGATGCCCCGGGCCGAGCCGAGGGTGCCTCGGGCTAGGCCGAGGGCGCCTCGGGCTCAGGCGTGTCGTCGATCTTGACGGAGGGTTGATGCGGGTCTCGGGTGAAGGCGTCCGGGGGAACCGTTGTTCGCCCCGAGGCTATTTTAGCCTGCCCCTCCAGCAACGGGGGGGGCACCAAGACGGGCGCGTTCGTGAGGAGCGCCTTCAGGTTCCCGAGGGCTTCCTCGGCCCTAGGGGTCCACGTGAAGCTCTCGGCCTTCCTTAAGAGGTGGTACAGAGGCAGGCCTCTTTCGCCGAGGCGTGAGATGAAGCGCGAAAACGTCAGCGTTTGCGTGGAGAAAGTCGACGAGCACTGCTTCCTATTCGGGGTCGAGCTCGGAACCGATCCGGATCTGCTTGGAGGCGTTGTTGCAGGGGTCGAGAGGGACGGACTTGACCGTCTCCGCTGGCTCGAAGTTGCCGGCGTGGCGCTTCATGTCGGGCGCCTCCCTAGAGAGGCTCTCCAGGTCAGCGATGAGGGCCTCGGATTCGGCGAGGGCCTCGGCGTACTCCACGCACTCCACATCGCATTCGTATAAGTGTCGGTACGTGGGCCCGACGGTGAAGACCCCGTTGGGGCTCGGCATCTTGAGCTTGAGGTAGGTGTAGTTGGGGACGGCCATGAACTTGGCGTAGCATGGCCTCCTTAGCACTGCGTGGTAGGTTCCTCGAAACCCGACCACTTCGAATGTGAGGGTCTCCTTTCAAAAGTTGGAGGGCGTCCCGAAGCAGACGGGTAGGTCGAGTTGTCCGAGGGGTCGAACGCGCTTCCCGGGGATGGTCCCGTGGAAAGGCGCAGCGCCTGTCCGGACCGAGGACAGATCGATCCGCAGGAGCCCGAGGGTCTCGGCGTAGATGATGTTGAGGCTGCTGCCTCCGTCCATGAGGACCTTGGTGAGCCTGACGTTGCTGATGATGGGGTCGACAACGAGTGGGTATCTCCCCGGGCTCGGCACGTAGTCTGGATGGTCGGCCTGGTCGAAGGTGATGGGCTTGTCGGACCAGTCTAGGTAGACTGGCGCCGCCACCTTTATCGAGCAGACCTCCCGACGCTCTTGCTTGCGGTGCCGAGCCGAGGCGTTCGCCACTTGCCCGCCGTAGATCATGAAGCAGTCGTGGACCTCGGGGAACCCTCCTGCCTTGTGATCTTCCTCCTTTGCGTCGTCGAGGGCCTTGCCACCCTCCGCGGGTGGCCCGGCCTTGTGGAAGTGTCGTCGAAGCATGGCACACTCCTCAAGGGTGTGCTTGACGGGCCCCTGATGATAGGGGCACGGCTCCTTGAGCATCTTGTCGAAGAGGTTGGCACCTCCGGGAGGTTTCCGAGGGTTCTTGTGCTCGGCGGCGGCGACAAGGTCCGTGTCGGCGGCGCCGCGTTTCGCTTGCAACTTCTTCTTGCCCTTCTTCTTGGCGCCGTGCTGAGTGGACACCTCGGGAGCATCTTCTGGTGGGCGGCCCTGGGGCTGCTTGTCCTTCCGAAAAATGGCCTCAACCGCCTCCTGGCCAGAGGCAAACTTGGTGGCGATGTCCATCAGCTTGCTCGCCCTGGTGGGGGTCTTGCGACCCAGCTTGCTCACCAGGTCACGGCAGGTGGTGCCGGCGAGGAACGCGCCGATGACATCTGAATCGGTGACGTTGGGCAGCTCCGTGCGCTGCTTCGAGAATTGCCGGATGTAGTCCCGTAGAGACTCTCCCGGCTGCTGGCAGCAGCTTCGGAGATCCCAAGAGTTCCCAGGGCGCACGTACGTGCCTTGGAAATTGTCGGCGAAGGCTTGGACCAGGTCGTCCCAGTTGAAGATCTGCCCCGGGGGCAGGTGCTCCAGCCAGGCTCGAGCGGTGTCGGAGAGGAACAGAGGGAGGTTGCGGATGATGAGGTTGTCATCGTCCGTTCCACCCAGTTGGCAGGCCAGCCGATAGTCCGCGAGCCACAGTTCCGGTCTCGTCTCCCCCGAGTACTTTGTGATAGTAGTCGGGGTTCGGAACCGGGTCGGGAACGGTGCCCGTCGTATGGCGCGACTGAAAGCCTGCGGACCGGGTGGTTCGGGCGAAGGACTTCGATCCCCCCCGCTGTCATAGCGTCCCCCATGCCTGGGGTGGTAGCCTCGGCGCGCCCTGTCATCGAGGCGGGCCCGACGGCTGTGATGGTGGCGCTCGTTGTCGAGGCGACCCGGAGCCACAGGCGCTATGTTGCGTGTGCGCCCGGAGTGGACCGAGGCTTCCCGCATGAATCGGGAAGTCGCGGCACGATGTTCCGAGGGGAACCCCTGCCTTCGGGAGGAAGAGCTTTCGGCCCGTTAGACCGCGGCGTCCTCCAGGAGATTCTTGAGCTCTCCCTGGATACGCCGCCCTTCGGTGGTTGATGGCTCCGGCATCGCGCGGAGGAGTATCGCCGCTGCAGCCAGGTTCTGGCCGACTCCGCTGGAATCCGGCGGCGGCCTCACCCTGACGTCGTCGGCGATGCGGTGCTGGATGTCCTGGGGGAGATGACGCGCTTCTCCGGCCGGGGGTTGGACCGCCCATTCCTGCCCGGTGTCCCGGCGGGTCGGCACAAGCGTTCCTGCTCCCTCGTCGAGCCTGGCCTGCCTCTCGCGGATTTGCTCGAGCTGTGGGTCAGGACCCCCCATCGGGACGGGGACCACAGCTAGCTCCCGAAGGATGTCAACGCGAGGCACGGGCCTAGGGGGATCACCGTTTTCCGGCATACCAAGATGGTTGCCTTCGCCGGGACTCCCTAGATCGACGTGGAAACATTCACGACTTGGGCCGCGGTCCTCGTTGTCGAGGCCGCGGCTGCCGTCGGAACAGTTGGAAAGGCAGTAGTCACATGCGGTCATGAAGTCCCGCACGGCACTGGGGTTACCAAGTCCGGAGAGATCCCAACAGAGGTCGGGCTCGCCATCTTCCTTGGACCCCGAGGGCTCGTAGGTTGTGTCGGCCGTCAGTCGGTCCCAGGGTGACCGCACACGGTACCCCAGAGAGTTTGGACTCGCCTCTATGAGAGTGCTCACCGAAGCGGAGTCGCTTGGTGGGTCGAGGCCGAATCCAAAAGACACGAGATGGGAATCGGTCGGTACCTTTCGGTCGTGGGTCGGTGACGAGGTCGCGTCTGGGACTGACTGCACCGTTGTCTCAGGTACGAGGGTGACGCCCAGCAAGTCCTTCGTGAGGGTGCTGGCGTTGTGCGTTTGCTTGAGATTGGCGTGTTGCAGGGAGGCGGCGCTCGTCTTCGTCTCAGACGCGAGATCGATGCCCGACGCGCCCTCCGTTGGGGCGCCGGCGCCGTCGACTCGCTCGACAGCCAACGAGGTGCCGCTTCCCGCTTGGCCTTGGTTGCCCCGCCTCCTCCTCCGTTGGCGGGGGAGGGGACGGGACAAGCCCGAATGTCGTCCTTCCACCTCGTGGGGAAGGCGTCGTCGATTTCCCCGCCAGCGAGCGGGTCGTCGACTGCCATTGTCGCTGTCGCACAGCGGGGGAAGGAGTATCATGTCGTAGCTGCTGTTGAGGGACACGAACTCAAGATTCCCGAAACGGAGCACCGTCCCGGGCTAGAAAGGTTGCTGGAGACTGCCCATCTGGAGCTTGACGGGAAGCTGTTCGTCAACACGCAGCAGGCCCCTACCTGGCGCGCTAACTGTCGGTGTTTTGAAACCCGGGGGGGTCCCTGGACCGACGAGTGAATTTTCGCCGCGTGCCCTAGCCCAGATGGGTCGACGCGAGGTGGAACGCGACGGGGGGAAAGGAAGCAGCCGGAGGGAGGCAGGCGTGAGAGAGCGGATCCCGCGGCCTTCGTGTTAGCCCCGCGCCTGAGTCGGGTGCGCTTGCAGTAGGGGGATACAAGCGTCCACGCGGGAGTGGGAGCAAGCGGCCTTACGCGAGCGCCGTCCCGTCCTTCTCCGCGCGGGCCAACCCTCTATAAGAGGGCCCTGGTCCTTCCTTTTATAGGCGTAAGGAGGGGATCCAGGTGTA
The DNA here is from genome assembly GCA_029449295.1 of Zea luxurians. Lineage (NCBI taxonomy): Eukaryota > Viridiplantae > Streptophyta > Magnoliopsida > Poales > Poaceae > Zea > Zea luxurians. The sequence goes on along the minus strand of JAOPSE010000011.1, from coordinate 60,809,974 downwards.
CAATGGGGGGTGTAGTGGAGTGCTACGTGTCTAGCGGAGGAGAGCTAGCGCCCTAAGTACATGCCGTCGTGGCAGCCGGAGAGGTTTTGGCACCCGGTTCGTGTGGTGTCGTGGCCGTCGGAGGAGCGCTGGAGCCTGGCGGAAGGACAGCTGTCGGGGCTGTCAAGTCCTCGCTGACGTCCTCTTGCTTCCGTAAGGGGGCCGAGAGCCGCCGTCGTCACAGAGCGTGCGGGGCGCCATCATTGCCTATCTGGCGGAGCGAGCTAGATGGGACGCCGGTCTTGTTCCCCGTAGCCTGAGTCAGCTCGGGGTAGGGTAATGATGGCGCCTCCTGTCGACGTGGTCCGTCCGCGCCCTAGGTTGGGCGATGTGGAGGCTCCTCCGAGGTCGAGGTCGAGTCTGTCTTCCGTGGCCGTGGTCGAGTCCGAGCCCCTGGGTCGGGCGAGGCGGAGACCGTCGGCTGAGGCCAGGGCTGAGTCCGAGCCCTGGGGTCGGGCGAAGCGGAGTCCATCATCTCCTAGGGCTGAGCCCATGTCCGAGCCCTAGGGTCAAGCGAGGCGGAGTTCGCCGTCTTCCGGGGCTGAGCCCGAGTCCGAGCCCTGGGTGTCCCGAGTCCGAGCCCTGGGTCGGGCGGAGCGGAGTTCGCCGTCTTCCGAGGTCAGGCAAGGCGGAGTTTCCTATGACGTCCGAGGCCGGCCTTGGCTGCTGTCAGCCTCGCTCTGTCAGGTGGCTCAGCAGTCGGAGCGGCGCAGGTGGCGCTGTCCTCTTGTCAGACCGGTCAGTAGAGCAGTGAAGTGACCGTGGTCACTTCGGCTCTGTCGACTGGTGGGCGTGCGTCAGGATAGAGGTGTCAGGCCTCCTTTGCATTAAATGCCCCTGCGATTTGGTCGGTCGGCGTGGCGATGTGGCCAAGGTTGCTTCTCGGTGAAGACTGGGCCTCGGGCGAGCCGATAATGTGCCCGTTGCTGGAGGGGGCTCCTCGGGCGAGACGTAGGTTCTCCGTGGTCGGCTTCCCTTGCCCGAGGCTGGGCTCAGGCGAGGCACGATCGTGTCCCTTGAATGGACCGATGCTTGACTTAATTGCACCCATCAGGCCTTTGCAGCTTTGTGCTGATGGGGGTTACCAGCTGAGATTTAGGGGTCTCGAGGGTACCCCTAATTATGGTCCCCGACACCAGCATATCCTTGAGAGTCTTTTCTTTAGTCGGGTAAGTCTTGCTGAGTAAATTGCGTACTCAGGGTTTTATTCCCATTGTTGTTGTAGCTTACGAGTCACTTTGATTGTGATTGATGTTAAGTGCCGGTGGGCTCAGCCTTCTCATATGTATAAGTATATCTCATCTATAGTTTCTTTATTTAGGATTGTCACTTAAGCTAGCATGTATTTTAAAACATATAAATGTTTTATACATTCAAATTGTAATTCTTTTGAATTAATTTATTTTGTAATCACTCTGATGATGTATAATGAAATCTCGATGTAACTTGTAATCATTTTGTAATAAAGAATTTATTTCCGCTGCAAGTGGTTGTATGTGAGTTGTGTTTACTTAATCATGCGATCTTGGCGGTAAGTTGTTTATCCGGGGTTGTTGGGACACTTGGACATATCATGTTAAGATGTTTGGTGCACATGCATAGCCGTCTGAGGTCTTTGAGACAAGGATAGGTGCATGTGGGCCCGATAACTTGGGAGGTTCTACGACACGCCTCATCCTTTGATACCACTTCTGTCACACCCGGGTTTCGGGGGATAAAGCTGGGTGCGTCTCATATTTGCGCCAAGGAAGAACAACACATATAATAACAGAGTGCATAGAGATAAATGACATAAATATCATAAATATACTTATTACCTAGCGAAAGTCTTACAAAATAAATGATAATTATAAAATGAACTAAATATTATTTCCGTGGCGCCACAAAGCTGACTGGGAAATGCCACCTAGATCAAGTCGAACTCCTCGTTGTGTGGCTCCTCTTCGACCACCTGCTCTTCACCTGTGGGGGGTTTATATATCGCAAGAGTGAGCTCACAAAAGATCATAGCTCAACAAGTTGTGGGGAATAATGTGCATGAACTCTCCAAAGTTGGGAGTTCATGTGAAGTGTAAGGCTGATCAACAAAATAAAGTGTTGGGGCAAAGGTGAACACACCACCCTTCGCTCTATGGCTTCGTCTACTCATCGTGCAGACGAAGGCTACAGCCACAACACAACGGAATAAGCCAAGGGCACCGACCAGACGGAGGCATGTGCGACCCCTTCGCTCTCGTGCTGCAAGACGAAGGCCCTGCCAATGTCCACGGACCTCCCGCATCCTCACTACTGGAGGAGGCCCATGTGTGATTCGGCCCATAGTGATGGGCCTCGTGAGGAAGAGTGCTATAAGGGTCGTGTCTATAATAAGGTTTACCTTAATGACTATCTGTAACCTCCCCTCATGGGAATATTCTGGGGATAAACTGGGTACTCGAGGGTCTAAACGTCTTTGACAGAGACAGGCAGCCCCTCGAGTACCTATAAATACTCCCGTACAGTGCCCACACACGAGAGATGAACGAAGCTTTTGGCATTCCATGCTAAACTTTGAAAACACACTTTCCACTCCCTCGTTGGATCAACTTGCCTAGGCAGGCAGGTTACCAACATAAAGGTTAAAGCTGAGCATTGCTTTTATAAGTTGGTCAAAATTTTATCAGCAATTACTAGATGTAAGTAAATACCAAACCATAATAATAGTAAATAAAAGTAATAATAAATAATCCCAATGCGATGCAAATGACAAGTTGAATTTAATTCCATAAATTAATCATGTGAGGGTCCAAGATGCTCATGACCGTGAGCACGGCTAGTATACCAGTTTTAGACTCTGCAGAGGTTGTGCATCTTTACCCACAAGTTATGTTACCCATCTGCCAAGGGGTCATGAGTCCCATACACCTCTACCAAGGAAGCAAGGCAGGGTAACACTATGAGGCCTTTACAAAGTTCCACTAGCTTCAGAAAACCCGCTATAGTTTCTAGGAAGCTCCAATGCAGGGATCCCTCGCCTAACCGCCATCGCAGCAAAATCAACCCAAGGACCTCCCTAGACTGACCACTCCCCTACTGCCCTTGCCCCTTTCGGGTAAGGTTGTCCTCCACTAGCTTTCCTAGTTAGTTAGCCAAGGGGTCCCATTCCACCCTTGTGGTAACACTGTTTTTCCGGGTGATCGCTCCATGTTCCAATTAACATAATGATCTTATAATGAACAGTAATAATAAACTGATAATAAAAGTGTAATCATGAATAATGTATCTCCATACCCAAAACCACATAAAGCAATAGCAAGTACTACCCAAAAAGTTCAGTGGAATCAAGGTATAAAGATAGTCAAACTAGGGTAACCTATTGGGTCCCATCAAAATTAAGCTATGCAGATCATTATGATTAATAAGAACATGACTGGGTAAAAAGAAGTGATTAAGGGCACAACTTGCCTTCAATGAGCTCCTGCTCAGCAGTCTCCACCTGCTGAACCCCTAGATCATCAGTGGCTGGCTCGTCTACTCGCATCAATACAAACATACATAGTATAGCAAAAATTAACATCACACCAAACAATAGAACAGAATGCATGATAATATTCTACGCTGCGTAACGAGGTCATAGAAACAAGAACCACTAAATTCGGAGCTATGGTTATTAAGTTATGAATTTCCGAAGTTATTTAGTGCTTAGAATAGATTAATTCAAATGAACAATTTTAATTCAAGTTTCATGGCTAAATAGAGTACTATGTGATAGACAATATTAAAACAAAATTAATGTCTCTAGAATAAATCAATTTGAAGCTAAAATGAATTTAATATGATTTATACAAGTTTCTGGAATGATTTTCGTATTAAAAATCAATTTCCCTAAGTAATTCTCTATTTTTATTACCCTCGGGACTGCACACATTAATACCTAAAAGGCCAGGGGCTTTCTCAAAGATTTCCCCATACACAGAAAACCCCGAGGATGGACCACGAGTTTATTCACCGAAACCCGAGGGGCTCATATGAAAAACTGGCTCGGCAAAAGGGTACCGAGAGATCCTGACCATCCGATCTGTAACAAACGTGCCAGATTAGATCCAGGCGAGTTACCTGCGTTCCCCCTGACCGTCGGATCCGAGATCCACGATTCACGGCGCACGATGCACACACCCTCTCTCTTGGCCACACGATGGTGAATCTACGGTTTAGTTAGAACTCTGAACCGGTACCCTAATCGCGTGATCGCAGCCCTACGATGACCATCCAACGGCCACCGATCTTCTTCCACCGACGGTCAAAAATGACAGTGCCAGTGCTAACACGGCGGCGCCATTGCCGGGGAAGCGCAGCTACGCGATTCGAGTTGCCAACCATAAACCAAATGCGCTCTACCGTATGCTCAAAGAGTTTCGAATCATTGAGGGGACACTTACCAACAAACGGCGACTCGAGGATTCTTGACCACGATATTGCGGATGCGGTACTCAACGGTAAGCAATTCCGGGGTCTCCACCAACCAATCACGCGTGCCGAGGCCACCGGCACCCTCCCTGTGATCTGGCGAAACCCCTAGACACAATACTGAGGCTGCGGCAGCGATGAGCGCCTGGTTTACTACGCCGACTCCCTCACCACACCCACGGCGACACTATTCTCCAATGGCAGAGCTGGCGGCGCGGAAGTCCCGCGTAGGGAGGTGAGAGCACCTAGAGGGGGGGGGGGTGAATAGGTGATCCTGTAAAAACTTCAAACTTAAGCCACAAAAACTTGTTATGTGTTAGCACGATTATTGCCAAGTGGCTAAGGTAAAGTCTCAACCAAAACACAATACCACAAGAGATCAAGACAGAGGTGACACGGTGGTTTATCCCGTGGTTCGGCCAAGCCAATGCTTGCCTACTTCCACGTTGTGGCGTCCCAACGGACGAGGGTTGCAATCAACCCCTCTCAAGCGGTCCAAAGACCCACTTGAATACCACGGTGTTTTGCTTTTCCTTTCACTATCCCGTTTGCAAGGAATCTCCACAAATTGGAGTCTCTTGCCCTTACAATTATATGATCACAAAGAAAGCACAGAGTAAGGGAGGGAAGCAACACACACAAATCCACAACAAAAGCGCACACACACGGCCAAGACTCGAGCTCGAATGACTATCTCAGAGTTCACACTAGAACAGAGCTCTAATCACTTAGAATCACAAACGAATGCGCAAAGAACTTGTGTGGATGATCAAGAATGCTCAAGAGTTGCTTGTGTCACTCCTCCATGCGCCTAGGGGCTCCTTTTATAGCCCCAAGGCAGCTAGGAGCCGTTGAGAGCAATTCTGGAAGGCTATCCTGGCCTTCTGTCGTCGGGGGCACCGGACAGTCCGGTGCACACCGGACACTGTCCGGTGCCCGATTTGTTTCCTTTTCTGGCGCTTCCGACCGTTGGAAGACTACCGTAGATCTGCGAGCCGTTGGCGCACCGGACAGTCCGGTGCACACCGGACAGTCCGGTGCCGTCTTCCGACCGTTGGCTCGGCCACGTGTCCCGCGCGGATTGCGCGGCCGACCGTTGGCCCTGGCCGACCGTTGGCTCACCGGACAGTCCGGTGCACACCGGACAGTCCGGTGAATTTTAGCCGTACGCCGCCGGCCAAAATCCCGAGAGCGGCCAGTTCGAGTCGAGTCAGTCTGGCGCACCGGACACTGTCCGGTGCACACCGGACAGTCCGGTGCTCCAGACCGAGCTGGGACTTGGCTGCACACAGCCAAGTCATTCTCTCCCCTTTTCTCTTTTTCTTCTTTCTGTTTCTAACACTTAGACAAATATGTTAGTCCACAAAACCAATGTACTAAGGCTTAGAAACATACCTTTACTTCATGATTTGCACCTTGTTCATCCATGAACATAAATTCACAATTAAGCACATGTGTTGGCACTCAATCACCAAAATACTTAGAAATGGCCCAAGGGCACATTTCCCTTTCAATCTCCCCCTTTTTGGTGATTTATGCCAACACAACATAAAGCCACTAGAACAAGTGCAAACTCAATTCAAATAACACTTAAATTTATTTTGAATCAATTTTGGCATATATGGATCATCCTTTGCCACCACTTGGTTTGTTTTTGCAAATCAAACACAAATCTCTATCTCTAAGTTAAACACACATGTTTAAGCATAAAGAGAGTCATTCAAAAAGAGATTGATCAAGGATTTCAAAAACTCCCCCTTTTTCCATAATCAATACTTCTCCCCACAAGAAGCCAACTTTTGACAAGAGAGACAACTTAAGAATTTTGACAAATCAAAAACTCTATTCTACTATTTTCAAAATCTTCTCAAGTGGTAGCTGATCCATTTATTGCTTTGGCCTTTATTTCTCCCCCTTTGGCATCAAGCACCAAAACGGGATCAATTGTGGCCCTTTAACCCCATTGCCTCACCAAAATCTTCAATTAAGAGCAAATGGCAATAAGAGTTCAGAGATGGACTTGGAATAAGTTACCCTCTCATCGGAGTGCAGTGGAAGTCTTTCATGGTCCAAGTCCACCTTTTCCCTTTCAATTCTCCTTTGTGACTAACGCAAGCAAACTCAAACATATGGTTAGTCTCAAAGGGTCAAGTTGTAACACATCTCCCCCTAAACATGTGCATCACATTGCAACGGACTTGTGAGGTCCAGGGAGTGTTTGTACAACTTGAGCACCATAATAAGCAACAAAAATGCAGAATGAACATGATCAAAGGCATAAATACATGTATGCTACAATTCAATCCAAGTTCCGCGAATCTAAGACATTTAGCTCACTACGCAGCCTGCAAAAGGTCTTCTCATCTAAAGGCTTGGTAAAGATATCGGCTAGCTGGTTCTCGGTGCTAACATAAAACACTTCGATATCTCCCTTTTGCTGGTGGTCTCTCAAAAAGTGATGCCGGATGTCAATGTGCTTTGTGCGGCTGTGCTCAACAGGATTTTCCGCTATTCGGATAGCACTCTCATTATCACATAGGAGTGGGACTTTGCTCAGATTGTAGCCAAAGTCCCTGAGGGTTTGCCTCATCCAAAGTAGTTGCGCACAACACTGTCCTGCGGCAACGTACTCGGCCTCAGTGGTGGATAGGGCAACGGATGTTTGTTTCTTAGAGTTCCATGACACCAGGGACCTTCCTAAGAATTGGCACGTCCCCGATGTACTCTTCCTATCGACCTTACATCCAGCATAGTCGGAATCTGAGTACCCAATCAAGTCAAAGTTAGACCCCTTTGGATACCAGATCCCGAAGCAAGGCGTAGCGACTAAATATCTAAGAATTCGCTTCACCGCCACCAAGTGACACTCCTTAGGATCGGATTGAAATCTAGCACACATGCATACGCTAAGCATAATATCCGGTCTACTAGCACATAAATAAAGTAGAGATCCTATCATTGACCGGTATGCTTTTTGATCAACGGACTTACCTCCTTTGTTGAGGTCGGTGTGTCCGTCGGTTCCCATCGGAGTCTTTGCGGGCTTGGCGTCCTTCATCCCAAACCGCTTCAGCAGATCTTGCGTGTACTTCGTTTGGGAGATGAAGGTGCCGTCCTTGAGTTGCTTCACTTGGAACCCAAGGAAGTAGTTCAACTCGCCCATCATCGACATCTCGAATTTCTGCGTCATCACCCTGCTAAACTCTTCACAAGACTTTTGATTAGTAGAACCAAATATTATGTCATCGACATAAATTTGGCACACAAACAAATCACCATTACAAGTCTTAGTGAAAAGAGTTGGATCGGCTTTCCCAACCTTGAAAGCATTAGCAAGTAAGAAATCTCTAAGGCATTCATACCATGCTCTTGGGGCTTGTTTAAGTCCATAGAGCGCCTTAGAGAGCTTACACACGTGGTCGGGGTACCGCTCATCCTCGAAGCCAGGGGGTTGCTCCACGTACACTTCCTCCTTTATTGGCCCGTTGAGGAACGCGCTCTTCACATCCATTTGGTACAACCTGAAAGAATGGTGAGCGGCATATGCTAGCAAGATGCGAATGGATTCTAGCCTAGCCACAGGAGCAAAAGTCTCCTCAAAGTCCAAACCTGCGACTTGGGCATAACCTTTTGCCACAAGTCGAGCCTTGTTCCTTGTCACAACTCCGTGCTCGTCCTGTTTGTTGCGGAACACCCACTTGGTTCCCACAACATTTTGCTTGGGACGAGGCACCAGCGTCCAAACTTCATTGCGCTTGAAGTTGTTGAGTTCCTCCTGCATGGCCAACACCCAATCCGGATCTAGCAAGGCCTCCTCTACCCTGAAAGGCTCAATAGAGGAGACAAAAGAGTAATGCTCACAAAAATTAACTAATCGAGATCGAGTAGTTACTCCCTTGCTAATGTCACCCAAAATTTGGTCGACGGGATGATCCCTTTGAATCATCGCTCGAACTTGGGTTGGAGGTGCCGGTTGCGCTTCTTCCTCCATCACATGATCGTCTTGTGCTCCCCCTTGATCACACGCCTCCTTTTGATGAACCTGTTCATCGTCTTGAGTTGGGGGTTGCACCGTCGTTGAGGAAGAAGGTTGATCTCGTTCATCCTGTTCCTGTGGCCGAATGTCTCCAATCGCCATGGTTCGTATAGCGGCCGTCGGAACATCTTCTTCATCTACATCATCACAATCAACAACTTGCTCTCTTGGAGAGCCATTAGTCTCATCAAATACAACGTCGCTAGAGACTTCAACCAAACCCGATGATTTGTTGAAGACCCTATACGCCTTTGTATTTGAATCATAACCTAATAAAAACCCTTCTACAGCTTTGGGAGCAAACTTAGAATTTCTACCCTTCTTCACTAGAATGTAGCACTTGCTCCCAAATACACGAAAGTACGATACATTGGGTTTGTTACCGGTTAGTAGCTCATACGAAGTCTTCTTGAGGAGTCGATGAAGGTAGACCCTGTTGATGGCGTGGCAAGCCGTGTTCACGGCTTCCGACCAAAAACACTCGGGGGTCTTGAACTCTCCAAGCATCGTCCTCGCCATATCGATTAGTGTCCTGTTCTTCCTCTCTACCACACCATTTTGCTGTGGTGTGTAGGGAGCGGAGAACTCGTGCTTGATCCCTTCCTCCTCAAGAAACTCCTCCACTTGAAGGTTCTTGAACTCGGACCCGTTGTCGCTCCTTATCTTCTTCACCTTGAGCTCAAACTCATTTTGAGCTCTCCTGAGGAAGCGCTTGAGGGTCCCTTGGGTTTCAGACTTATCCTGCAAAAAGAACACCCAAGTGAAGCGGGAAAAGTCATCAACAATAACTAAACCATACTTACTTCCTCCTATGCTTAGATAGGCGACGGGTCCGAAGAGGTCCATATGCAGCAGCTCCAGAGGTCTTGACGTGGTCATCACATTCTTGCTGTGATGTGCTCCTCCTACTTGTTTACCTGCTTGACAAGCTGCACAAGGTCTATCTTTTTCGAAATAAACATTTGTTAGACCTATCACGTGTTCTCCCTTTAGAAGCTTGTGGAGGTTCTTCATCCCCACATGTGCTAAGCGGCGATGCCACAGCCAGCCCATGCAAGTCTTAGCCATTAAGCATGCTTCTAGACCGGCCTCTTCTTTTGCAAAGTCAACTAAATAAAGCTTGCCGTCTAGTACACCCTTAAAAGCTAGTGAACCATCACATCTTCTAAAGACAGACACATCTACATTTGTAATAAACAATTATATCCCATTTGACATAATTGACTAACAGATAGCAAATTATATCCAAGACTCTCCACTAAGAATACATTTGAGATAGAATGCTCATTAGAAATTGCAATTTTACCTAACCCTTTTACCTTGCCTTGATTCCCATCACCGAATATAATTGAATCTTGGGAATCCTTATTCTTGACGTAGGAGGTGAACATCTTCTTCTCCCCCGTCATATGGTTTGTGCATCCGCTGTCGATAATCCAGCTTGAACCCCCGGATGCATAAACCTGCAAGGCAAATTTAGGCTTGGGTCTTAGGTACCCAACTCATGTTGGGTCCTGCAAGGTTAGCACAAATGTCTTTAGGGACCCAAATGCAAGATTTATCTCCCTTGCATCTAGCCCCTAATTTCCTAGCAACAACCTTCTTTCCCTTTCTACAAATAGCAAAGGGAGCATTACAAGCATAATAAATGGTAGAAGGTTCATTCACTACTTTCCTAGGAGCATGAATAACATTCTTTCTAGGCACATGAGCAATATTTCTCCTAGGCATATGCGCAACATTTCTCCTACTCATATTTCTATCATGCTTATGAGAGGAACTAGAGGCAAACATGGCATGAGAATCATAAACATGTGAATCAAAATCATTATAAACATTTCTAGCATGTCTCCTATCATAATACATAAAAGCATGATTCTTTTTAGCATTACTAGCCATCGGGGCCTTCCCCTTCTCCTTGACGAAGATGGGAGCCTTATGGCTTGTTAAGTTCTTGGCTTCCCTCTTGAAGCCAAGCCCATCCTTAATTGAGGGGTGTCTACCAACCGTGTAGGCATCCCTTGCAAATTTTATTTTATCAACTTCATTCTTGCTAGTCTTAAGTTGGGCATTAAGACTAGCCACTTCATCATTTAATTTGGAAATTAGAACTAGGTGTTCACTACAAGCATTAACATCAAAATCCTTACACCTAGTACAAATTTCAACATGTTCAACACAAGAATTTGATTTACTAGCTACTTCTAGTTTAGCACTTAAATCAATATTAACACTTCTTAAGGTAGAAATGGTTTCATGACAGGAAGATATTTCACTAGAAAGCATTTCATTTCTTTTCACTTCTAAAGCATATGATTTTTGTGCCTCTACAAACTTATCATGTTCATCATACAATAAATCTTCTTGCTTTTCTAAAAGCCTATCCTTTTCATTTAATGCATCAATCAATTCATTGATTTTATCTATCTTAGATCTATCTAAGCCCTTGAACAAGCAAGAATAATCTATATCATCATCACTAGACTCACTATCACTAGAAGAAGCATAAGTGGAGTCTTTAGTACTTACCTTCTTCTCTCTTGCCATAAGACAAGTGAGACGCTCATTGGGGAAGAGAGCCGATTTGTTGAAGGCAGTGGCGGCGAGTCCTTCATTGTCAGAGTCGGAGGAGGAGCAATCCGAGTCCCACTCCTTTCCTAGATGCGCCTCGCCCTTTGTCTTCTTGTATGCCTTCTTCTTCTCCCTCTTGTTCCCCTTTTCCTGGTCACTTTCATTATCGGGACAGTTAGCAATAAAATGACCAAGCTTACCGCATTTGAAGCACGAGTGCTTCCCCTTGGTCTTGGTCTTGCTTGGCTGCCCCTTGCGACCATTTAGCGCCGTCTTGAATCTCTTGATGATGAGAGCCATCTCTTCATCATTGAGCCCGGCCGCCTCAACTTGCGCCACCTTGCTAGGTAGCGATTCCTTGCTCCTTGTTGCTTTTAGAGCAATGGGTTGAGGCTCATGGAGTGGTCCGTTCAACGCGTCGTCGACGTATCTCGCCTCCTTGATCATCATCCTCCCGCTCACGAATTTTCCAAGTACTTCCTCGGGCGTCATCATCGTGTACCTGGGATTCTCACGAATATTGTTCACGAGATGAGGATCAAGTACGGTAAAGGACCTGAGCATTAGGCGGACGACGTCGTGGTCCGTCCATCGCGTGCTCCCGTAGCTCCTTATCTTGTTGATGAGGGTCTTGAGCCGGTTGTATGTTTGCGTCGGCTCCTCGCCCCTTATCATGGCGAAACGTCCAAGCTCTCCCTCCACCAACTCCATCTTGGTGAGTAAAGTGACGTCGTTTCCCTCATGAGAAATCTTGAGGGTGTCCCAGATTTGCTTGGCGTTATCCAAGCCGCTCACTTTATGATATTCATCCCTGCACAAGGAAGCTAGAAGAACAGTAGTAGCTTGTGCATTCTTATGAATTTGTTCATTAATAAACGTGGGACTATCCGAACTATCAAAGTGCATTCCACTCTCTACAATCTCCCATATACTAGGATGGAGAGAGAATAGGTGACTACGCATTTTGTGGCTCCAAAATCCGTAGTCCTCTCCATCAAAGTGTGGGGGCTTGCCGAGTGGAATGGAGAGCAATTGAGAATGTGAACTTTGCGGAATACGAGAGTAATCAAAAGAAAAGTTCGAGTTGACCGGTTTTCTCCTCTCGTAGTCGTTGTGGTCCTCGTCCTTTTGGGAAGAAGTAGACTCGTCGCTGTCGTAGTAGATGATCTCCTTAATGCGCCTTGTCTTCTTCTTCTTCCCTTCCTTCCGTCTTTGGCCCGAGCCGGAGTCGGTAGGCTTGTCGTCCTTCGGCTCGTTGACGAAGGTCTCCTTTTCTTTGTCGTTGATCACTATACCCTTCCCCTTAGGATCCATCTCTTCGGGCGGTTAGTCCCTTTGTGAAGAGAACGGCTCCGATACCAATTGAGAGCACCTAGAGGCGGGGGTGAATAGGTGATCCTGTAAAAACTTCAAACTTAAGCCACAAAAACTTGTTATGTGTTAGCACGATTATTGCCAAGTGGCTAAGGTAAAGTCTCAACCAAAACACAATACCACAAGAGATCAAGACAGAGGTGACACGGTGGTTTATCCCGTGGTTCGGCCAAGCCAATGCTTGCCTACTTCCACGTTGTGGCGTCCCAACGGACGAGGGTTGCAATCAACCCCTCTCAAGCGGTCCAAAGACCCACTTGAATACCACGGTGTTTTGCTTTTCCTTTCACTATCCCGTTTGCAAGGAATCTCCACAAATTGGAGTCTCTTGCCCTTACAATTATATGATCACAAAGAAAGCACAGAGTAAGGGAGGGAAGCAACACACACAAATCCACAACAAAAGCGCACACACACGGCCAAGACTCGAGCTCGAATGACTATCTCAGAGTTCACACTAGAACAGAGCTCTAATCACTTAGAATCACAAACGAATGCGCAAAGAACTTGTGTGGATGATCAAGAATGCTCAAGAGTTGCTTGTGTCACTCCTCCATGCGCCTAGGGGCTCCTTTTATAGCCCCAAGGCAGCTAGGAGCCGTTGAGAGCAATTCTGGAAGGCTATCCTGGCCTTCTGTCGTCGGGGGCACCGGACAGTCCGGTGCACACCGGACACTGTCCGGTGCCCGATTTGTTTCCTTTTCTGGCGCTTCCGACCGTTGGAAGACTACCGTAGATCTGCGAGCCGTTGGCGCACCGGACAGTCCGGTGCACACCGGACAGTCCGGTGCCGTCTTCCGACCGTTGGCTCGGCCACGTGTCCCGCGCGGATTGCGCGGCCGACCGTTGGCCCTGGCCGACCGTTGGCTCACCGGACAGTCCGGTGCACACCGGACAGTCCGGTGAATTTTAGCCGTACGCCGCCGGCCAAAATCCCGAGAGCGGCCAGTTCGAGTCGAGTCAGTCTGGCGCACCGGACACTGTCCGGTGCACACCGGACAGTCCGGTGCTCCAGACCGAGCTGGGACTTGGCTGCACACAGCCAAGTCATTCTCTCCCCTTTTCTCTTTTTCTTCTTTCTGTTTCTAACACTTAGACAAATATGTTAGTCCACAAAACCAATGTACTAAGGCTTAGAAACATACCTTTACTTCATGATTTGCACCTTGTTCATCCATGAACATAAATTCACAATTAAGCACATGTGTTGGCACTCAATCACCAAAATACTTAGAAATGGCCCAAGGGCACATTTCCCTTTCAGGAGGAAGACCGCGACGAGGTGGGCATGACCCGCACTTTATAGCCCGTGTGGAGGGAGGCTAGGCCAGTGCGCAACTAGCGGGCGGCGTGGTTGCAACAGAAGCCCGACATTGCCGAGAATCCCCTAATCCAAGCCATCGTCGTGACGGGGGTGGGAAGCTACTGACAGCCCAGCCCCACATACCAGCGAGACATAGGAGCAATGCGAGCGCGAAAGACTCAGGCTGACGACCAGGCCTGCGAGCCAGTGAGAAGACGGGGAGTGAGTGTGGCTGTGCGGCTGCCTGATGGGCCATATGTGTCAGCCAGAGCACGCGTGGTATGAGGACTTGGGCCGCGCGGTAGAAGAGGGCGAAGTGGGCTGAGAGCAGAAATGGGCCCAGGCGCACACAAGCCCTTTTCTTTTTATTTTCCTTTTAATTTTCTGTTTTTGTTTTCCTTTTCATTTTGAATTTAAATTTCAAATTCAACCCTGTGGTAAATTATCCTCAGATCAAGAGTATAATTTGGACATGCCCAAAATGTGATGAATTTATTTATTTATAAATTTATCTTGTGTTGCATAATAGTTATCCCCTATTTTATTTATATTGTTCTCAATTCCCTAAAGTGCACTTTTGGTTTAAATTCAAATTTTCCATTTTAAATTCCAAATTCAAATTTATGTTTTAATCCAAATCTTCAACTCATTATTATATTTTTATCCATGTTATTATTTTATTAAATGCACAAACAAAACTCCAATATGATGCATGGCTTTTCTTTTTGTGTTTTAGTAAAGAATTATTCTCTTTAATTGTGTTTAGTCACATGTCTCAAGAAGTAGATGACAAATCACCTAAGGAGATCAACTCTTTTATAAGCTTTATAATTTGGGTATTACATCTACCCATGATGTAGTCACAAAAGAATGTGTTGCTCCAGTATCAAATAACACATTTGTAGAATGATATTCGATGGAAGTGCCACTCCTAGGTCTCCTAGACTGTGTCGGCCTCTAGGTGGTTCACCTTTTCGTACTGGGCACGAGGCTGCCCATGGTTGTTGCCTCCTTATTGTGATGCATTCTGCCTGGCAGGGGCATTGGGAGCTGGCTATTGCCGAGCTGCCTTCTTTGGGCAATGATTCGCCTAGTGACCTTGTTCCCCACAGTGGAAACATATGCGGCCTCCTCCTTACACTAGAGCTGCTTGGTTGTTCTGGTTGGTTGTTGGGGCAGGAAGGCGATGTGCTTGGTTGTTCTGACGCTGGTACAAATTTCCTCCTTGTGGGTTGTTCTGGCGGTAGTGCTGCTGCTGCTGAGGAAACTGCCTCTGATACTGCTGCTGCTGACGCTGATGCTGGTGCTGGTGACCTTGCTTGAACTGCTAATGTGGGTTGCCTGAGTAGCGGGGACAGATGCTACTCCTAGCCTGAGATCCACCAATCTTGTGTTTCCTATCCTCCATCTCCCGGCGCTTCCTTTTAGTCATGATTGCTCTATCGATCAAATGCTAGAAGGTAGGGAAAGTGTGGTTCATCAGTTGTTAGTGAAGGGGATAAACCAAACCTCTTAGAAAGCGGTACTGCCTCTTAGCATCCGTATTGACATCTTCTAGCGCATAACGTGACAACTACAGAAACTTTTCCCTATACTCACTGATAGACAGCGGACCTTGCTTCAATGCTAAAAATTCCTCCTTCCTTACTATCATCAGCCATTCAGGCACATGGTAACGATAGAAGTTGTCCCTGAACTCCTCCCAAGTGATGGCTTTAAGGTCAGTATGGGTGGCGAGGTAAGACTCCCACCAAGACTGTGTTGATCCCCTTAGCTTCCATACAGAATCTTCTCACGATTGTTGCATTGAGCAGTGTGCAACTCACGCTCTATAGTACGCAGCCAATCTTCAGCGTCCATGGGACCTGTAGAATGGGCAAAGACAGGGGAGCCCCTCATGAATTCTGTCCGCTTATCTCTGGGCACCTGTGGCATCTGAACTTGCACCTGAGGTTGAGGTGGGGTCTGACCAATCGCTTGGACTGCTTGGTCATCAGGGGTGGTGGTGGCAACTGCTGCTGAGTTGCCTCCTCCTAGGTGCCTGCTGCTCCTACTAAGCACGCCTTCCACCTCTGCGCCTGTTCTCAGACATATGTAGAAAGCACACACATATCAGATCTGACTCTGCAGTCTTTCAGCATAAGAAAAGGTATACTGAAATCTTCATAACACTGAACAATCGATCATCTTCACTGACTCTCAACACAGCCAACACAGCTTCTCAGATAAAGAGGAAAGTGGAAATAAATAGGTTGCCCAACTAAACAACTGACTTTATTAATAACTACACCAAGTTGCAGGGGATGTCCACACCTTGGTGACAATCATTACAAAGATCCAACTTCATTACAAGTTCATCATGACAAACATCAAAACACATGATAAGCAAACTAACTCTAACTAAGACTGACTAAGACTAAGACACTGAATTAAGCATTATTATAGACTCCAAATCTGCCGATCTATGGCTCCAAATCTATCTGGGTCCTACAGTCAGGGGTGCCGTAATCAAAGCGACCACGGGGCGGCGAGCGGTAAGGGTGTTGAATCCTAACAAGAGCGGGAGAACCACCATCTTGATAGTGGCGCGCTGCGCGCTCAGCACGCAATTCCGCAACCTCCGCCTGAACCTTTCCCAACTCGTCAAGGGCGTGGTTCAGCTCGGTGTTGAGCACGACAACCAGGTTGACCATGCTATTCAGCCTAGGATTGCCCTCACCAACAGGCGAGACAATCACACCTCCAGCACTGTCGGTCGAACGGCGAGGGTAGTATTTCATGTCGAGGCCATCAGCTACCCCGCTGAACAACGAGAAGTACTGCGAAAGTGCAGGTCGTGCAGCATCTTGCATGGCTGCCTCAACAGTATCCCTCTCAATGATAGAATAATGCTCTGAGAAGGCCTCTGCACCTGTCACACCCGATTTTGAAGATAAACCGAATGCGAACCATGTACGTGCTAGGATCAGAAATTCACGTACATGGCGATTACATAAATGACTCATCATAGCACAATGCTTCGAATAACAAAATAGAATAAGTAATAATATTAAAGACTAGAGTCATTTACATAATATAAATCAAAGTACATAGAATTGAAACGTAGCCAACGTAAACAAACCCACCACAGGCAGCTGACCAGGGGAGGTCGCTAGCCTAATCCTTGAACTCGTTGAAGTCCTAGAACTCCTAGAGATCCGCCTCGACGGCCGAAGAGGCTGTCCCGGCTAGCCTAATCCTTTTTAGAAAGGGCTACAAAACTGCCTGATGCAGGGACTTAAAAAATGGAAACTGCCGAAGCGGCCGAAGAGGCCCTCCCGTCTTCGAAGGTAATACTTTTTTCTTTTTTTTGATTTGCTTCAACACATTTCTGGTCTAATATTACTTTTGGAATTTATAAGAAGGCGATGAAAGAAATCGAGGCAACTGCAGTGAGTGCCCTAGCCCCCATTTATTTGGGATTAGCTTCAGAAAAGAGCCATGGGCAAGAAGAGCCGAAGGTTCAAGAACTGTCGAAGGCGTAATCACTATCACAGATGGGAACCGTTCTAGTGGGAACTCCTAGGAAAGGAAAGAAGATGGCTAATGTGCTTGAAGCTATTTTGAGGCCTTCGAAGATGGTGACATCTACACCACCGAAGGTTTCCAAGGACAAGGCCGACGAGCCGATGGCCAGTGTTGTAGATACTTCTCCCGATTTAGACGAGGCTAGACCTTCAGAGCACACTCAATCATAAGAAAAATCTGAGAGCCTACTAGAGAAAGTGGCAACTCCATTACTCGAGACAACACCACATGAAAATCTTGACTTCATTATCTGCCATGCTTCGGGAAAGCAACTGTCGAAGGAACAGATTGCCAAAGTTCAACATTATACCAGAGATCTGAAGTATCCTCAAGGTCCCTAGTCTATGGAGGCAACGACGAAGATGATTTCCTGTACTGCCTTCCTGATAACAAAGAGATTGATGTTTGCCGAGAAATGATGGATAAGATGGGCTACCCGAAGCTTGAGCTTGGGCTATCCTTAATGCCGAAAGACCATCTAGCAGATTGCTTGGCATACAATAGTTTGAAGGTTTGTGTTTACTTTTCTCTTCTGCCTTTTAATAATTATTTTAGATGAAGTATTTACTTGTTTTCTTCTTGCTGCCATTAGGGACTTATTTTGAGCAAAGCTTTGAAGGCGCAGAAGGGATTGCGAAGATGAAAGCACTCAAATAGCCTTTGAGAATCTGCGCTCAGAAGTTATAACTCTTCGGAATGAGGCCCTTGAGAAAGACAAGATTCTTCTTTCTTTAATCGAGAAGCTGTCACACCCGGCTTTAAGGGCAAAACCGAATGCATAGCATATGTGTGCCAGGATCTATTTCCACACATATGTTGACGTCACAAGTGTAATATATCAAAGGAACAATGCATAAAAGCATAAGTAAATATTATATTAACATATTACACTTCGAGCAGACATAATCTTTATCCATCAAAGTACAGCGAAACATGGGCATCCTTCCACAGGAAGATGACCGGGGGTATCACTAGACTAGCATCCATCAAGTTCACCATCATATCTTCATCTGCAAACTTCTGGTCAAAAATTAAGCAAGGGTGAGCTCACTTATGGTCGGGGCTCAGCAAGTGGGGTGAAAATGCAAGGTAAGGCTAAAGTTTGATGCGGTTAGCATTTAATTGGTCAACATTTTATTATCAACACCTGATTACTAAGTGTAAGTATATACCAAACATAATTAAGCATAATTCATAATCAACATAAACCACTTGAGCAAGTACCATCAACATAAAGCTCAACCTCTTGAGCGAACCACTGAAACATACCGCTTAAACAAAACCAATCACGATTTATTTCCATCTTCAAGTTCAATTATCATGTGAGGGTCTAGGTCGCTCGTAACTGTGAGCACGGCTGATATATCAATTTTACAGTCTGCAGAGGTAGCACAACTTTACCCATGAGTCATGATTCCCTTCTAGCCCGGGTTTGCAAGTCCCATATTCACTTCTGAGGTGACTAGCTAGGGTCCCACTACGAGGCTTTTCCCTTGAGTCCTCACTATGGAGATGTTGGAAATGGTCAAACTGCATAGAGCACATCTGACATAACCCAACTTATAGTCCAGTCTGCAGAGTAAAGCTTGGAAACTATGCCCGTATCCAATCTGCCTGAGTCAGAAATATAAGCGCTTGGCAGATGCCCCTGTTCCGGTTGACCAAGACCAACACCCAACGTAAGGCTTCCCTAGTTATTTAGCCAAGGGCATCCCATACCACCCTCATGGTAGCACTGCTTTCATGGGTGGTCACTCCATGTTCCAATTAAATCATATGATCTTGCTTAGTCATCGGATTAACAACAATAATGTAAACTTACCATTTGGAACATTAATATCATAAACAGGAGTGACTACATAAAGTTAAAGTTGTAGCAATAGCATAGCTACTAAAGTAAAGTACAATACCCAGGTTTGATCAAGGAATAAGGTTGGAAAGGTTAGGTGTATTTGAATAGGCAACCCATCAAATTATGCACATATCCAAAAGTAAACTTTATTAAATATATTGTATCGGATGAGACAAAATATGCAGGGGAGAAGTCCACTTGCCTTACTTAAAGAAAACTTGAGATTTTTCCACAGAATAGATCTTGATTCAACTTCTGAATCAACCACTGAATAACACACAAACAAACAAGAAGAAACAAACACCACTCAATAACATATGACATTCACCACAGACAAAGATAAAAGAAAAACATAACAAAAGAGCCTTTACTTTTCAAAAACATCACAAACAATGGTTATAATAAAAGGTATCCCTTTTTGAAAAGATATGATCTATACTTTATAAAATAAGACATAATATTAAAACTATATTTATTATAAATGCACAAATATTAGTTTTACCAATTTAGTATTTTATAAAAGTCATATGTGATATGTCTAAGATTAAGGGTTGATGAAATGAATAAACTTATTATAACATTAGTAAACCTTTTTAACCTTTTAGAAAAGATGTGTTATATATCTATGGTTAATGAGTTATGAAACACATTATTAATTTATGAAGTATTATGAAACACATTATTAAACATTATTGATGAAAAGCTATTATATAGGCCTAAACATGTTTTATGTGGAAAGATAATGAAACAAATAATTATCTTTATTTTTATTAATAAAATAGATGGCCTATATTATTATTAAGAAAGCTATATTCAAAGTCAATATATGAGTTAACATTTTAGTTATGAAAGGAACTTTGTATCCTTTGGGAAAGTGATTTATATATAACATGGACTAAATTCTATAAAATAATTAATCATGCCATATATCTAGTTATGAAAAAATTGACTATAGGTTTGATTAATAAATAATGAGAAAGGATAATTAATCTAATAATTCTCTTTAGTTCTAAATTAGAAACAAATGATCTAATTCATTAATAATGTAACTATGTTCAACAATATTTAAACTATCATTTTAGTTATAACGGTATGAGCACCTAATTAAGTCATTCTAATATCATTAGAAAACTCTATCTAGCTTTAAGTCATTCTAATATCATTAGAAAACTCTATCTAGCTTACATGTATATAATTATGAAATACTTATATATAAATCTAAATCATAAAGAAAAGTAGTTATATAATTATTTATCCCTTATTTTAGTTAAGAAAACGTGGCCAAACTCTTCTTTTATTTTGTTATTTAGAAAATTATATACAAAGTAATTATAATAACCATAATTTAATTTAAATTATAAAAATATGTAAATTGTTACGGACACTAATATTTTGCATGAACTTATGTAGCAAACAATAGAAGAATTCATTTATTTGTATCTAAACAACATAAAGGGCTAGATCACAAGAAGGTTATGTCTTCTACCTTCGACAGGCGACAAGCAGAGCGGTGAGCAGCAAGGAACGGGCGATTGCGGGGTCATTGGGCGAGCTCGAGTGCAACTGTGACAAACGTCGATGACAGCATGGCTTCACGAATAATGCTTTAGTGAGGGAAATTCACGAACAACAGGGCGTCGTGGCGAGGAGTCTCCGATGAGTAGCATGTGCAGCAAGGAGCAACAACGCCGAATAGAGACACACTGCGGCGAACCCGGAACAGGGCGAGCTGGGTGCAGGGGCAGATCTCGCGACGACGATGTACGCAGCAAGGCGTGAGTAGCAGCTTCAGCTGGCGAGGAACGGGTCGACAGCACCGAGGTGACACTAGGAAGAAGAACGGTGGTGTCGAGGACCGGCAAACTTTGACAGCGCATCACATGAGCATGAGCGCGATGTCGGCAAACGACAGACTCCAAGGATCAGGGACTGACGACATCCACGGTGAGCAGTGGTGCACGAGCAGAGCAGTAAATGGCGAGGCGGCTGCACGACGTTGAGGCTTGGACACGACGGAGCTGAGTTGTAGCATAACAGTGTGAGCAACGTCGGCGTGGGCACGAAAGCTAGGGCGATGGCACGGAGCGGAGTGCTCGGCAGTGCGGTAGGAAGAGGGCTCTGTGTGGGTTTTATAGAGAGGAAAGAGAGGGATTTAAGTCTAGATTAATGCTCTTTTGATGGATGGTTAACCGCTACATTAATCATTGGGAAAATAGCAGCCGTTTAAACTCTATCAATGGCCGAAACAAATAAAGAGAGAGGGTGACGCTTGGCTGGTCGCGAGGAGAGAGAGGAAGAGGGACAAACAGGTGCGGTGGGGCAGCTCCAACCAATATGGCGGAGCGGGCACAGGGAGGTAGGGTGAAAATGGGTCGGGTATACCTATCGGTACCGGATACAGATAGTGTAAATATCTGTTTTTTCGGATACGGATTCGGGTATTTTTATATTTGGGCCGGATACAGGTAATACCCGGATATTGTAGCTTCGGATTTGGGTCGGATACAGAGCGAGTACTACCCAGTAAATATCCGGATATTTGGGTCGGATACGGGTATCTGGAATTCGGGTACCCTTTTTTCTTTTTCTGCATAAAATAGTCATAAAATCATAACTTTTACATATGAAATCGGATGAAGATAAAGTTTATATGAAAATTGTAGAGCTTGAAGAGATCTATAACTTTGTAGTACATCAATTCTTTGTCTAAACGCATCTTTTAAAACTTATTTGCAATTTTTGAGTGAAACTAAAATATTTTATGAATTTTTAATATTGTGGTGTTGGTTCTATAATGTCCTTATGATTAGTAACTTTGAACTACATAATACTAATTTTATCGGTTTCCTTTCCTACATTTAATCATATACATGATTATGTATTACTTAATTTATGTGTTTGTTAGATGGTTAAGTAATTAATATCATCGGTACGAACTATCTGACAACTATCCGGTATCTACCCGAGTAGTATCCGTTATCCGTTTCTTACTCGTCCCGATTATTACCCGGTCCCATCCTGTATCGTCCCGAATCTTAACTACCCGTATCCGGTCTTGTATCTAACAGAAATATATTAGAATAAGATAGAGGATAACTCTATATCCGATTGTATCCGTTTCATTTTCATCCCTACGTGAAGGCTAAGTAACGACTGTTGCCAACGGTGAGACGAATGTGTCAGCACTGATGGAGGAGGAGGGGAAGGGAAATCGACAGCGCCGCGCTCCACCCGAGGACGCGGGCAGGCGAGCGGCCAGGGAGACGAGGTGTGTGGAGTGGCGCTTCCTCTCCAGAGAATGGCGGCGGCAACAATTTCTTCTAGAACAGCGGCCTCTGTGTTGCGTGAAGAGAGATACGTGGGAAGATAGAATGGGAGAGGAAGAAGGTGGGTCCCACCTGCCATAGAGACATGAGGAGGAGAGGGAGGCACGTCTGAGCATGGGCCTCAGATCGGCCTGCTTGTTTTTTTTTTCCTTCTTTGATCGTTAAAAAATGGATATAATAATATATAACCCAAAAGATAAATTCAATCCAATGATAATATTAACAAAATAAATATATGATTTCTCGATAATGATTATTTATCATCTCCTCAAATTTTATAAAAAGTTCCTTACCAAGGAAATAATGTAAAAACATATATATTTCTAACATCATAGTAAATTCAAGAATACAAAAATACTTATTTTGCACAATATATCATTTTAGGAAACTTTTATTATTTAAATACATGATCTTTACTAAAAATGGGATAAAGTTAGTAAGAACAAATAAAAATGGAACTCTTGAAAACACTACCAAACAAAAAGATTATTAACATGACCAAATACATATTTTCCAAAAATATTATTTTAACAACTCGTAGTTATTCTATAAATTGAACTTTTCTCCACAAAATTAAATCCAAGAATTTGAATTAAGCAAAACTTATATGTTTCGTCATGAATGTATCAATCACTTGGTAAAATTTTATCTTTTCAAGCAATTGTTTAGTTCATTTATATCACCATTTTATTATTTGAAAACATAAATATTTTTTCTACTAAAAATAATAATATAACTAGGTTACCTTTATTTTATGGATTTAGGGTGTTATAAAATCTATCCCCCTAAAAAGAATCTCTTCCTCGAGATTAGGGAACGCTAGCAAGAAAACAAAGGTAATACATGGTTATTCGTAGGTTCTTGGTTCACACCAGACTCTTCCAAACTTAAGGAACTTATTGCTTCTTCGCTCCGCAATGAATACTAATCAGACGACCTTCATCCTCATACTTATAAACTGGTTGGTCTTCTGGATTATTGTTTGGGCCTTGCTTCGTTGTCTTCTTCTCTAGTCGGTCTAGACGCTTCTTGGGGCATCGACGAATTATATGTCCTTCATCCTTGCAGTAGTAGCATGCACCTTTGGTTTTGAGCTCTTTACGAGTCAACTTTACTTGACTGACGGTAGATGATGGTTGATTGGGTGTCTGCATCCTAAACAGTTGAGCCTGATTTGATTCTTCTGTTTGGGTATGAGAAGGAAGGAGGGACGAAAAGATCGAGCAAAGATAGGATATAGAGAGTAGAGAAAACCCAACTATCTAAGGTTTTTCCTAGTAATTTGATGCCATTGTGGACAAAAGTCACACAATACACCAAAAATCATTACAAAGAAGCAAATCAAACATGGGCACAAAAATAACTAATAGAAACTCAAGCACACCATCACAACACATCTCGATGCTACTCAATCAACCAAAAGGGGATTTTTCCTTAAAAATAATAGTTTACCATATGTTTATTTTGAAAGGCGAGACAAGGTTGAGAATAAGAAAGAGAGATTATAAAATCAAGGAATCGAATCAGAAATAACAAGGGGTTAGACAAGACATATTTGTTCATGGACAAGAGTGAAATAGGATCACCATGAACTAGTGAAGCAAGGATAAATGATACAACCAAATATTATGATGTGAGTTAGGGGGAAAGTTTTATCAAGGAGACAAAATAGAGAGGTATTATTAAGGAGAAATAGAGAGGCAAAGTGTTCAAAATATCAAGGTAGATATTGCCCAAGGATGACAATTCAATGGCAAGAAAACAAGAGTAGAAGAACTCAAGGGTTATACAACAATATTATGGATTAGAAAACCACTATAATATAATTTAACATTGTCCTTACTGATCTAGTCAAAAAACGTAATACCGTAGAACTATCTTGTAACACCCTGAATTTGGGGGTACAAAATTTCTTCTCTAAATGCCTACCAAATTCAGGTGTTACCCTTCGTCTCTCTCTAGTCTCTCTCTCTTCCTTTTGAGTAGAATTAGGTTAATTAAGTGAGGGATCTATTATTTATTTTGTCAAAACTTATGTGAGTCATGATTTGTTGCATCATGTTGAGCCTAAAATATTCTTTGAATTGATGCACATGTTTGAATTGGTTTGAATTTGAAACTTGGCTTGAATTTGAATTGAGTTCACTAGAGAAAATAAAAGGAAAAGGAATTAGAAATTCGAAAATAAATGAGAAAACCGAAGAAGCCCAACTCCCTCTCTGTTCCGGCCTTTCGGCCTAGTTGCCCCGCTAGCGCGTGCTCGCCTTCCCCCTTCCCTGCTCTCACCGCCATGTGGGCCCGTCTTGTCGGCGCCATGCCAGCTAGCTCGTCGGCCCTCTCCCTCTCTACCCGGTGGGGCCGCCTTATCGATGCCCTAGCCCGTTGCGTGCTCGCACGTCTGTGTTGCTGTTCCACGAGCCCCGCTTGCCAGTCCCCCTCCCCTCCTTCAACCGCTCGCCCGCGTGGACCGCGCATACGCATGCCGAGACCGCCGCGCCGATGTTGCCCCAAGCGCCAAATCGCCGTCTCGACCTGTAACACCCTGAATTTGGGGGTATAAAATTTCTTTCTAACTATCACCCAAATTCAAGTGTTACTCTTCTCTCTCTCTAGTTTCTTTCTATCTCTGGATTCCCTCTCTCCCTCTTTTTTCCTTTTAAGTAGAAATAGCTTAATTAAAGGGGGATTAATTATTTATTTTTTTCAAAACACTATGGGTCATGACATGTTGCATCATGCTGAGTTTGAATATTTTTTGAATTATTGCACATGTTTGATTTAGTTTGAATTTGAAACTTGATTTGAATTTGAATTGAAAACCCTAGAGAAAAGAAATGGAAAAGAAATTAGGAACTTCAAGAAAAAGGAAAAAGCCAAAGCAGTCTAGCCGGCCCAGCTCGGCCTAGCTAGGCCTCGTGCCCGCGCTGCCTGACAGGTGGGATCCACCTATCAGCGGCAACTCTCTGCCCCGCACTCTCCTCTCCCTCTTGCTTGCTGCCCAGTGGGGCCAAGCTGTCGGCGCCGGTTTCTTTGCCCACGCGCCCCTCTTCCCTCTCTGCCTCGTGGGCCCGCTCTGCCAGTCGCCGAGCCGTTGCCCCGTGCGTTCGCCCTCTCTCTCTCTCTCTCTCTCTCTCTCTCTCTCTCTCTCTGCGCCGTGGGCCTCCCCTGTAAGCTCCGCGCTCCCCGCGCTCGTCGTGGACCAGCGCGCGCGCACTCGCGCACGTCACCGGAATTCTCGGCCACGACGCCCGCCCATGCGCCCAGCTCCCTTTTTGAGCCCTGCCCGCGCCCACACTCACTCCCCCGCCTCATTTCGCACAGCCCCGCCCTCTCTCGTGCTCTGCCCACGCTGTTCGACCTCGCCTGAGACCCGCACTCGCCTCCCCGGTCGTCTAGCTCGCCGGAGGCCAAGACAAACGACCCCGAGCCTCGTCCCGAGGTGAGACACCTTCTCCCATGCTCAAATTCCCCAGCTACGCTTTGTCGCCGGCCAATTTCGGCTTCGCTAGTGTCAGCCATGGCGGTCTGCCGCGCCCTCGCGGTGGCCAGCCGATTTAGTCCGGCTTAGCGCCCCCGCGTCGGTCCCTGAGTTTCCCCTCACCCTGCTAAAGCTATCCCAGGCCTTAGCGCGCCTCAAGCCCTCTCTCCGCGGCCGAAATCCCTCACCGGAGTTCCTCTGGCCTGCCCAAGGCCTTTTCCCCGCCATTTCCCCCCTCTCTGACCTAGGACTCGTGGCCACAACCCCGCCATCGAGTGCGCCGAGTCATCTTCCCCCTCTCTGACCAACTCAGGCGACCCCGGAACCGCCGTAGCACGCACCCGCCCCAACTCCAGCGACTTCACCGCTGCGGGAAGGAGCGGCGCCACCCGCAGCCGTTCACCCCTCCCGGTTTGATCTTCCCTGTCCGATCTTGATCGCACGGCCTAGATCGCGGGTTACCGCTTCGGGCACACACGCCCTGCGTCCGGGCCCGTCCGTTAGCGCCCGCGTCCCCTGGCGCTGGGCCCGCTCGGTCAACATGCCCCCTCGGTCGCTGGCGCCCCTGACCCGCCTGTCAGCACTTGCTCACCCGCGCGCACGCCCTCAGCCGTAGATCTAATCTCGGCCATTGGTTTCTGATCTAACGGTTAAGATCGCGCGATACCCTTTCGCGTGTAGTTATGCTTAAGAGACCCTCGGTTTGTTCAGAATCAACCCGTCGTCCATGGTTTTCGCGCGCAGGCCCCTGTAATCTTGCTGATTGAACCCTGGGCTTTTAAATATTTATAGAATTAGACCTATTTTCATATTTTAAATTCCCAAACTTGTTTATTTCATATCTTTTGCATATGAACTCTAAATTTAGTGATTCAAATTGCAAAATGTTCATAGGAATATTCTCTATTTAAATAAATTAGTTCCATTTACAATCTGTACATTCTAATTTTATGGTTAATTATGAACTAGTATATGTGTAGATTTGTTTATTTAATAAAATAAATAAAAGGAAAACCCTAGGGGTTAAAGTATATTTAGTTTTGTGAGACTAATAACATGTATCACATGAATTTATCTCTAGTCTAACTTTTAGGTCATAGTAAAATAAATAGAACTAGGTTGTCTAATTATGGACAACACTTAAAGAATAATCTATTTCTAAATGAAATTAGTTCATGTTGTAGTTCATGTTATACTTTAATCTCCATATTCCTTATTTAGTATTGTGCCTTTTTAAGATGTATTCCAATGTTTGTACATGTTTGGTGTGCTGTTCATTTGTATTTTCCAAATGTATTGAATGCATGCTCGCTCTATTTAGACAACGAGCAGTCTGAGGTTCCCAAGTGTGTTGTTGGAGACCTCCCTGAGCAACAACCTGGTGAAGGCAAGTGTCCTCTGACCTATTATGTCCTATATACTTTATGATTCACTGTCCCGCATTACATTACTAAACCTAAGGATTGACTAGTCTTTATTTACCTTATCCTTGTTTACCTTTTGGGTTATCATGGTTATCATTTTGCTATTGCCTTAACTTAATCAATGAACATGATGTGATTATTTATGATACGATGATGTTATCCCAATGATGATATTGTGATACTCTAAGGGGCTCAGGCCTTTCTCCTGAGTACCTTTCTGTGAGGACCTGTTCGTGGAGTGACCATCCGGGATAACAGTGCAACCATGAGGGTAGAATGGGACGCCCTTAGCTGAATAATTAGATGAACCTAGGGGGTGCAAAGGTTCATTCGATTTGGTTTTGTTAGACACCCACCTTGGGGAGGTGTACTGCGTTTGTACGACTGGCGAAACCTAACAAGCAGCTATGCACCAGGGGAGTCTTTGTAAATGCTACGTAGTGTATTCCTGGCCATTCACCTCGGTAGTGAAGATCGGGTCTGTACAACCCAGGCTGGAAAGGGATCACGATTTGTGGGTAAAGTGTACAACCTCTGCAGAGTGTTAGAAACTGGTATATCAGCCGAGCTCACGGTTAAGAGCAGCCTTGGGATCCTCTTTGATTAGAAGAACTTTGGTTACTTTTATGATGATGGTTAACAATGGTGTTATAAATCTGATCTTTGGTATTTCCTCTTTGAGGGAGTACTTGTGAGTAATAACTGGGTTTACTACTAAAACTTGGCTCTACTAGTAATAATAAATACTTGACCAACTAAAAGCAACTACTTAACCTCAACCCCACATACAGCTAGTCCACTTTAGCTAAACGGGACATTTGCTGAGTACGTTGATGTGTACTCACCCTTGCTTTACAAACCACCCCACCCCAGGTTGTCCCCACTGTACTCAGTGCTCAGGAGGTGATGCTAGCAACATGGAGGACTTTGAGGAGTTCCAGGACTATGACGAGTTCTAGTTTTTCTTAGTGGCAAACCTTCAGTCAGCTGCTTGTGTAGGCTTATCATCTACGTTTCGTTTCTCCGCACTTTGATATTTATGTTGAACATTATGGCTATGTATTAGACTCTGTGGATGTCTTGGACATCTTGATGTAATTAAAGTACCTTTCTGCTATTTATTTCGAGCATTGTGTGATGATGTCCAATTATGTAATCGCTGTGTGCGTGAGTTTCTGGTCCTGGCACGTACATGGTTCGCATTCAGTTTGCCTTCCAAAACTGGGTGTGACATAAGTGGTATCAAAGCCTTGCTGACTGTAGGACTGCTAACCTAGACTAGAATGGTCGCCCTAAGGACTAAAGACCCCTACTCTTACCTTGATCTTTAGAGTCATTTCAAAAGTTGGTCATCTTGACCAACTCTATGTTATTTACTTATCTCAAAAGTTTTGTCTCACTTTTCTTCCTGTTTACTTTCTGGTCTCCTAGTTCTACTCTTACTCTTGTGCTTACGATGTCTTTTGTAGATGGCTCGTCTTAGGTGCACTACACGTAAGTCTGTGATCCCCTTTTTGCCTTCTCGTCTGGCAGAGCGTCCACTACGTCACACGATGCCAGGTCAGTCCAGCCACCTGGAGAGACTGCATTGCCGCCTGCACGAGGAGTAGGAGCGCCGACGCTAGGAGCAGGAGCAGGAGCAGCAGGACTCTTCCCCCTCGCCTCAATAGGAGGTGGAGTCTGAGAGGTCGCCTTCCCCTGCACCTCAACCAGAGATGCCCCCCTGCACCACCATAGGGAAACCCGGCTGCTAGAGGAGACCCTGACGGAGACGGAGATGACGATGACGCCGGTGGCAGTTCGATCCATAGCACAGAGCTCTCGGAGGAGTAGGAGCCGGAGGGATGGATCGCTAGACCCATCACTTGTGACGCTGCTCGCGGGTGTCACTTCCATGACGCTCTCGACACCTTGCTATGTCGGGCCTTCGACCGACACACTTGGTCTATCGAGTACCGTTGTATAGTCTACCAACATCGTCGCGGGCTATACCTGTTGGGGACTTGTTCTCAAATGCTTCGAATTAAGAACAAGGCAACACAGAAAGAAGTTAATGGTTAATGTCCTTCGTCCTCCGAAGCGTTATTTCCCTTAGGATATAACGATTTTGGACGAAGGTTATGAAGGACATACCTTCATCATCATAGTTTATATTGATAAAAGGAAAAGCATATGAAACATGAAAGAATACATAATTAATCATATAACATTATTAAGTGTCCCGATTATATGACTATGAAAGAATAAGAACAATATTGAATTACATTTGTACCTTCGATTTGATGGAAGGCAAAAATACAAGCGTGACGCACGAGCGAATACAAGTCAGCGTGAACAGTACGGGGGTACTGTTCATCTATTTATAGACACAGGACACAGCCTGTGAAGAATTACAATTATGCCCCTCATAAAAGTTTACAACATTGACTCAGACCTTTATGGATTGAAAGGTCATTCTATCTTTAAGTCGGTTTGTTATACCGAAGCTTCATGAAGAGGAACCTTCGGTTATCTCCTGCGGACAACTTCCGCCGAAGCTGCTTCTTTCTACGGGACCTTCGGCGTGACGGAGCATGGCCCCAACAGTAGCCCCTTTCGCGGCGCTAGATCGTTTTTCGTAACGAGCTTGATCCGTGAAAAAAGTTTCTTAAGCTTCGGGAAGCCGAAGGTCCAAAAAACACCTTCCCTGAGCTCGTTGTCGAGAAACGATTCAGTTTCCGAGCGCGTAGCAGTCCCACTTTGCAGAGTTACTGTTTGGTCTCTGCGGTCCACCGCGCAGCGAGTGCAGGCGACTGTCCGCTTGGTGTAAAAATCCTGGCGTTTCGCCTTCTTACCTGCAGCACTATATAAACAGACGAGTAGGTGTGAAGTTACCACAGCATTCATTGCTATTTGCACTGTTTTGCTGCCAAAATTTTTAACCATCGTCGAAGCTTGATTCTCGGAATCGAACGAAGCTCCGACTTGAAGCCTGCTTCGTCAGAAGGAAAAACTTCGGAGGAAAAGAGTATTTATTTTCCACAAACTCAGAATTAAATGGCCAGAGTGCGATCTACCGCCAGGGTTGAGCGTGAAGGAGGCGAAGCTGAAGGTTCAGAGACTGTTCCCATCTCCGAAGCAATGCAACGATCCGGACTGGTAATTTTGGAAGAAATCCCCACTGTTGAAGCAGAACAAGCAACTGCCGAAGCAGAAGATGAGAACATTGAAGAAACTGATCCCGAAGATGATTATCGTATTGCCATGCCAAGTAAGCCCAGCCACTTGGACTTCGGAAAATCGACCATTTCGAAGGCTGATCTCTCCAAGATGGTAAAGTCGGGTTATTTCAGTGAAAGTCAGAAGAAGCTACTTCGCTTCGGGGGGAAGAAACTACCCCGAAGCCAGAAGGATGAAATAGTCATTTTCAAGAGCTTTCTAAAAGCTGGGTTGAGATTCCCCCTTCATAGGATTATTGCAGATGTATTGAAGAAGTTTGGTATCTACTTTCATCAGTTGACTCCTAACGCTATCGTTAGGCTTAGTGTTTATATCTGGGCCCTCCGAAGCCAGGCGGTGGAACCGTTTGCCGATAGCTTTTGTCGAGCTCATGAGCTGCATTACCAGACGAAGGCTAGAAAAGATGGATTACATGATAACTTTGGTTGCTACAATTTTGCCTATCGGAAAACCACAAAGTTTCCTGTAATCAGCTACCGAAGCAAATGGCCGGCAGGTTGGAAATCAGAATGGTTTTATGTGAAGGTTGACGAAGACAAAGAGAAGCTGGTACAAAGCCCTCTTGAATTGATCTTCGGAGAAACAAGACCATGATGCCAAATGTCATTAGAAGGTTCCACTTGGGCTGCACTGGCTGAGTTTAAAATTATTTCAGAGCATATCAGTACTAGGGACCTAGTTCAAGAGTTCTTGGCCTTCAGGGTTTTTCCTACTTTAAAAGAATGGGAAATGCCGAAGCTAGAGGGGAAGAAGAAAGAAGGGGAACTTGTGCGATTACCTTACTATTACAAGTTTAAGAAATACTTTAAAAAACCTTGCCAGGAATGGCTGGACACAGTTGAAATAATGTGCAATGAAATTCTTGGGAATTACTCGAAAAAAGAAGATCAATTGATGACTGCGGCCTTCGGCACCCGTCCGAAGCGAAGGCTGAATCGAGTGCTGGACGCCCTGGGTTTTGAATACCCTGACTATGAAAATCTGAACAAAGGTGCCGGGGGCCAAAAAAGGAAAAGGGGAGCCGAAGCTTTAAATGAAGATGAGGAAGAACCACCAAAAAAGAAAAATATTCCGAAGAAGAAAATATCATCTCCGAAGCGAAAAGTATCTGACGAAGAGGAGATTCCCGCATCACGCTCTGCCACTGACGTGGAAGAGATTTTAAAGGTAATGACTGAATCCCTGCCTGCGAAGCTAAGTCCATTGGGGCCTCAACTGACAAATTTTTTTCAGAAGGAAAAGGAGCCCGAAAAAACGAAGAAAACAACTAAAACAAAGAGACAAAGAATCATCACAGTGACAGAAGTCATTGACAAGACACCACCTAGAGCTTCAGCTCAAAAGATACCAGCGGCTGAAGAAATAACAAATATTGAAATTACACCTTCGGAGGTCGCGGCTGCCGAAGCTACCTCACCTGAAGGTTTAAACTTGGAAAGCACAATTGAACATATCGACAAAATACTGCTGGACATGGCCACAGAAGAAGCTACTGCTGCCGCCGAAGAAGCCATGGCCGCAGTGTCTGGGAAAGAAAAGAAAATTGCTGACGAAGCTTCAGAGGACGAAGCCTTCATGTTCCAAAATTTGATTGGAGAAGAATTGTCAAAAACTGAAATAGAAGAGCTTAAAGAGTATGCCAAATCCTGCGGATATAAACCAGGAGCACTCCTCTTCGGGGGTATTAACGATGAAAAATTGGACTGCATCCGGGATCAAACTGGAGCTAAGGTCATCGGTACTCTATCAAAGAGTATCGGTTTTCCGAAGCTGGAAACGGATATCAGCCGCTATCGACGACAACATATCGTTGGTAGCTTATTTTATTCCAATTTCAAGGTAAACAACTTTTCTCTGCCTTTTATTGTTTTTAATAATGAAAATGTTTCTAACGAAGGTTGTTTATGTGCAGAGCATGCTACTGAGCAAAGCTTTGAAAATGCAGCAAGATTTAGAGGATAAGAAACACGAAGTTATAATTGAAAATTTAGAGAGCAAAATAAAAGAGCAATCAGCTACTATTGAAAAGAAAGACTTCGAACTCCAAACAACTGAAGGCTTATTGGCAGAAACTGAAGCTAAAGTAGCAGAATTGAATACGAAGCTTCTCTGCCAATCAAAACAATTTGAACAAGAGAAGCAAGAGCTTAATTCAAAATTTGAGGCCGAAGTCCAAAAAAACTCAGATTTGAAAAAATCATTGACAAGCCTTCAAGACAAATGTTTGGGATTTAGTAACAACTGTATTCAACAATTAAAAAAGATCTTTTATTCAGTTGGAGCCAGCAGTGGAAAGTTCACCCCTTCAGCTGAAAATTTGCCAAGAACCTTCGAACATATTGAAGCTGAAATTGATGAGCTTGACGAAGTTATAGCCGGGCACGGTGACTTCTGTGCCTGGGTAGCTTCTCGGGGCACTGCTGCAGCATTTCTGAAGGCTGGCTGTGATCATGGAAAAATCATCAACAGGCCCAATTTCACTCTATCTCCATCAATTCTAGACGATATTCCTGACCTTGCCCGAAGCATTTCAAACAGATTTATAAAAATGATATGGACAAAAGGCGGGCGAGAAAAGGCTGGAGACGAAGCTCGAAGTCATCTTGAACCAGTAAGAAATCATACCTTGTGCTTACCTTCTCCTTCAAACTTGATTTTTACTCACAATACCTTGATTCATGTAGGATGACGAAGCTGAAACTGATGCTTAAAGAATATGCCGCCGAAGCTGAAGCCCGGTGAAGATCAGTAGGAGTAGACTGTAGAAAAAACTCAAGAGACTTTTGTAATAACTTTTGTAAATACAGCTAAACTGTTCTTAATGAACTTTGTTCATACCTTGTAATATATTCTTACCCTTCCATTGAGGCGCTTTGATGTGGACGAAATTAGTATTTTGAGCCAAAGGCGAAAAAACACCTTCCCTTCTT
Organism: Zea luxurians; assembly: GCA_029449295.1. Lineage (NCBI taxonomy): Eukaryota > Viridiplantae > Streptophyta > Magnoliopsida > Poales > Poaceae > Zea > Zea luxurians. Next base: position 60,776,409 of record JAOPSE010000011.1, on the reverse strand, counting down.
TTCGTACACAACGAAGCATAAAAGACCGCTTCTTCTTTTTGCCGAAACCTTTCTTTTTTGTACACAACGAAGCTCTTCTCTTATGCCGAAACAACCACCTATGCCATGATGATGATTATCCTATATATGCCTGAATGAATGTTTATGAATGCAAATGCTATGATGTAATGTGATGTGCGAATGAATGTCCAAACACATATCCGAAGCCATACCCTTAGCCATTATTTCCTTAGAAACAATCACACATCAGCTCTGCATTCCCTTAGGAACGACTTTGGAGCTTCTTCGCCTTTTACTTTCGGCGGAATCAGCGTTGACTTTTCGCTGTAAGCTCTGCATTCCCTTAGGAACGACTTTGGAGCTTCTTCGCCTTTTACTTTCGGCGGAATCAGCGTTGACTTTTCACTGTAAGCTCTGCATTCCCTTAGGAACGACTTTGGAGCTTCTTCGCCTTTTACTTTCGGCGGAATCAGCGTTGACTTTTCGCTGTAAGCTCTGCATTCCCTTAGGAACGACTTTGGAGCTTCTTCGCCTTTTACTTTCGGCACTCGATGGTGCGTTCTCAGCTTTTACATTTACATTCCTTGGGGGATTTTGCTCTTATAGAACTAAAAAGGAAATTACATATGATGGCCCCATTAAAAACCTTTCTCCCCCTTTAGAAAGGAAAAGGGTGCCATGAAAAAGAAAAAACATAAAAAAGTTACATCAAGTTACACATAATATCGCCGAAGCTCATCCGCATTCCAAGATCTTGGAATGTCGTTGCCGTCCATGTCCTTCAATCTGTATGAACCAGGTCTTGACGAAGATGCTACTAAGAAAGGTCCCTCCCATTTCAACTGTAACTTGCCCACTGTGTCTGGGTTGGCCACTCTCCGAAGCACCAAGTGTCCCGGCTCAATATTCTTTAGCCGAACTTTTCTATCTCGCCATTTGACTGTTTCGGCCTAGTATTTATTGATATTCTCCACAGCTTGAAGCCTGATCCCTTCTAAAGCATCTTTTTCCACAAAACAAGCATCTTCAGGACCTGATTCTGTCGAAGCTGCTACTCTTATTGATCCAGTTTTAGCTTCTTCCGGAGTTATTGCTTCGTCACCGAATAATAACTTGAATGGAGTAAAGCCTGTAGACCTTGATGTTGTTGTATTGTGGCTCCACACCACTTTGGTTAACTGATCTGGCCACTTTCCCCTGGGTTGATTGAAGATTAACTTCATTATTCCTGTCATTATAATGCCGTTGGCTCTTTCAACGAGCCCATTTGACTCCGGATGCCTGACTGATGCAAAATGGATCTTCGTACCAATTTGATCACAGAAATTTCTGAAAGCTTCGGAGTCGAATTATGTTCCATTATCTACAGTGATGGCCTTCGGTACCCCGAAACGACAAACAATATTCTGCCAGAAAAACTTTTGGACAGTGGCCGAAGTTATTATGGCTAATGGCTTTGCCTCAATCCATTTAGAAAAATACTCCACAGCCACTATAACATATTTTAAATTCCCTTGAGCCGGTGCTAATGGACCTAACAAGTCAAGGCCCCACCTTTGCAATGGCCAGATGGGTTGTATGAGCTGTGTTAAAGACGAAGGTTGTTTTTGATCTCTTGCACATTTCTGACAGCCTTCGCACTTTTGAACTAATTCCGCTGCATCCGAAGCTGCCTTCGGCCAATAAAACCCTTGGCGGAAAACTTTTCCAAGTAACGGCCTAGATCCAATGTGAGATCCACATAGGCCTGCATGTATTTCTTTCATCAACTCTATACCTTCGGTTCTAGATAAACACTTGAGTAACGGAGCGCAAACTCCATGCTTGTACAACTCCCCTTCTATCATGACATATGGACGAGCTCTTGCCTCTATCCTCCTGTTATAAGCTTCGTCATCTGAAAGGAACTTACCCTGAAGGTAAGAGATGATCTCAGTTCTCCAATCTTCGCTATAAACAGGAGATATGTTGAGGACTGCTCTTTCAAGGAGTTCCACTGAAGGTGCCTTTATTGTTTCGAAAAACACATCCGAAGGTAAAGGCAGCCCCTGTGCTGCTGACTTAGCTAGCAAATCAGCATGCTCATTTTGTCCTCGAGGGATATTTTTGACAGAAAATCCTTCGAAGGAAGCTTCGATTCTTCGGACCGTGTCTAGATATTTTTCAAGCTTCGGATCTTTAGCCTTGCAACTCTTGTCGATATGACCCGAAACAACCTGAGAATCAGTTTTAAGGATGGCCCTTCTGATTCCCATTGCTTTTAATTTCCGAAGGCCCAAAAGCAGAGCTTCGTACTCAGTAATATTGTTTGTACAGCTAAAATCAAGTCTTACTGCATAACAAGTTTTAACTTTGGATGGTGAGACCAACACAGCGGCTGCTCCTGCTCCGAAGGTTCCCCAAGAACCATCACAAAACACTGTCCACACTTCGGCATCCTTATTTGTTTCTTCATCTTGAGCCCCTGGCGTCCATTCGGCAATGAAATCTGCCAACGCTTGAGACTGGATCGAGGATCTATGCACATAATCAATGCAAAATTCATTGAGCTCTGCAGCCCATTTTCCAATCCGTCCAGTAGCTTCTCTATTTCTCATAATATCCTTCAACGGCTGCGAAGAAGGAACAACAATATTGTATGCTTGAAAATAATGCCGAAGCTTCCTGGATGCCATCAAAACGGCATATAATACCTTCTCTAGTTCTGTATAGTTTTTCTTTGATACACTAAGGACTTCAGATACAAAATACACTGGAACCTGCTTCTTGACTTGGCCATCGAGCTTCTCCTGGACAAGTGCTGCACTTACTGCTGAGTGCGAAGCTGCCATGTATAACAACAAAGGAGCCCCTGGCGTTGGTGGAGTTAATGTTGTTAAATCTATCAAATATTGCTTCAGCTCTTCAAAGGCTTTTTGTTGACTTGGTCCCCATTGGAAGACTTCAGCTGACTTCAGCACTTCGAAGAATGGTAAATTTCTTTCTGCTGATCTGGATATGAATCTATTGAGAGATGCCAGCCTCCCTGTCAATCTTTGGGCCCCCTTTCTTGTAGTTGGTGGCTCCATTCGAAGTATAGCTTCAATTTTACTTGGATTAGCTTCAATTCCCTTTGTTGAAACCAAGCATCCAAGAAATTTCCCCTTCTTTACTCCGAAGACACATTTTTCTGGATTCAGCTTTAAGCCAGCTTGTCTGAAACTGGCGAAGGTCTCCTGCAAATCAGCAATATGATTTTCCTATTTCGTGCTTTTTACAATGATGTCATCAACATAAGTTAACACATTTCTGCCTATCTGAGACTGGAGGACCTTCGCAGTCATTCTGCTGAAACTTCCTCCAGCGTTTTTGAGCCCCTCAGGCATCCGAAGATAGCAATATGTGCCACTTGGGGTTATGAAGCTAGTCTTCGGCTCATCTTCTTTCTTCATCCAGATTTGGTGATAGCCTGAGTAACAATCTAGCAGACTCATGAGCTCTAAAGAAGCTGCTGCATCAACTAAAGAGTCTATCCTTGGCAATGGGAATTCGTCCTTCGGACAAGCCTTGTTGAGATCTGTAAAATCGATACACATTCTCCACTTGCCATTGGCCTTCTTTACCATAACAGTGTTAGCTAGCCATTCTGGGTACTTTACTTCTCTGATAACTCCTGCACTGAGGAGTCTTTTTACTTCATTACGAGCACCTTCGGCCTTATCATCAGACATTTTCCGAAGCCTCTGCTTTCTGGGTCTGAAGGATGGGTCAACATTGAGCGAGTGTTCAATAACATCCCGATTTACTCCGCAGAGGTCATTAGCTGACCATGCAAAAATATCTTTGTTGTTGAACAAAAACCTTATCAAGGTTTTCTCCTGGTCTTCGGATAATTGAGAGCCCAACAACACCTTCTGCTCTGCTATGTCTTCACATAAGAGCATGGGCTTCGGCTGATCTGCTGAAGCTGCTTTCTCCCTTCTGAATTTGTACTGTTCACAAGCTTCAGCTCCATCTATGTTATGGATTGCTTTGGAGTCAGTCCAGCTTCCTTCGGCCCTTCTGGCAGCTTCCTGACTTCCATGAATAGCGATGGGTCCTTGATCTGAAGGTATCTTCATGCAAAGATAGGCAGGATGAAGGATTGCTTCGAAAGCATTGAGGGTGCCACGACCAATAATTGCATTGTAAGGGTATTCCATGTCAACAATGTCAAACACAACTTGCTCAGTTCTAGTGTTGTTGACGAACCCGAAGGTTACTGACATGGTGATCTTGCCCAGTGCTACAATCTGTCTTCCTCCGAAGCCACAGAGAGGGTGCGTAGCATCATGAATCTTATCTTCTGGCTCTTGCATTTGCCTGAAGGCCTTAACAAATATGATATCAGCTGCACTGCCTGTATCAACCAAGACATTGTGGACCAGAAATCCTTTGATAACACAAGAGATAACCATGGCATCGTTGTGTGGGTAATCCTTGAGTTGAAGGTCTTCTTGGGAGAAGGTAATAGGAATGTGAGACCATATCGACTTGATGAAGGGTCCTTGCACCCCAACATGCTGTACCCTTCTCTGCGCTTCCTTCTTCTGCTTCTTGTTGGCTGGCTCTGAACATGAACCGCCTGTTATCGGGAACAGCAGCTTCGGAGCCGAAGCAGCTCCAGCTTGATCGTTGAACGAAACCATCAGCTCAAAAAAGTGGAAGTGAGTTCACCGGAGGTGGGCGCCAATGTTGGGGACTTGTTCTCAAATGCTTCGAATTAAGAACAAGGCAACACAGAAAGAAGTTAATGGTTAATGTCCTTCGTCCTCCGAAGCTTTATTTCCCTTAGGATATAACGATTTTGGACGAAGGTTATGAAGGACATAACTTCATCATCATAGTTTATATTGATAAAAGGAAAAGCATATGAAACATGAAAGAATACATAATTAATCATATAACATTATTAAGTGTCCCGATTATATGACTATGAAAGAATAAGAACAATATGTAATTACATTTATACCTTCGATTTGATGGAAGGCAAAAATACAAGCGTGACGCACGAGCGAATACAAGTCAGCGTGAACAGTACGGGGGTACTGTTCATCTATTTATAGACACAGGACATAGCCTGTGAAGAATTACAATTATGCCCCTCATAAAAGTTTACAACATTGACTCAGACCTTTATGGATTGAAAGGTCATTCTATCTTTAAGTCGGTTTGTTATACCGAAGCTTCATGAAGAGGAACCTTCGGTTATCTCCTGCGGACAACTTCCGCCGAAGCTGCTTCTTTCTACGGGACCTTCGGCGTGACGGAGCATGGCCCCAACAATACCCAAACTAGTGGGAGGCTACTTGCTTGGTGCGCCGTCCGGACGATGATCCTCGGGGTGCAGAGGCCTTCTTAGAGCACTATTATATTACTGAGAGGGATACTACCAAGGCAGCCATGCAAGATGCAGCACGATGGGCACTTTCTCAGTATTGCTCGTTGTTCAGCGGGGTAGCTAATGGCCTTGACCTAAAGTACTACCCTCACCGTTCGACCGGCAGTGCTGGAGGTGTGATTGTCTCGCCTATTGGTGAAGGCAATCCCAGGCTGAACAGCATGGTCAACCTAGCCGCCGTGCTCAACACAGAGCTGGACCACACCCTTGATGAGTTGGGCAAGGTTCGGGCAAAGGTTGCAGAACTGCGTGCTGAGTGCGCAGCACGCCACTATCTGGATGGTGGTTCTCCCGCCCCTGTCAGGATTCAGCACCCTTACCGTTCATCGCCCCGTGGTCACTTCGACTGTGGTACCCCAGACTGTAGGACCCGGATAGATTTAGATCCATAGATCGACAGAGTCGGAGTCTGTAATAATGCTTAATTCAGTGTCTTAGTCTAGTCAGTTTTAGTTAGAGTTAATTTGCTTATCTTATGTTGGATGCTTGTTATGATGGACATGTAATGAAGTTGGATCTTTGTAATGATTGTCACCAAGGGGTGGATATCCCCTGCCACTTGGTGTAGTTATTAATAAAGTTAGTTATTTAGTTGGGTAAACCATTTATTTACACTTTCCTCTTTATCTGAGAAGCTGTCAGTGAAGATGGTCATTTGTTCAGTGCTATGAAGATTTTCTATACATCTTTTCTTATGCTAAAAGACTGCAGAGTCAGATTTGATATATGTGTGTGATTTCTATAGATGTCTGAGAACAGGCGCAGAGGTGCAAAGCGTGCTCAGCCGGAACAGCAAGCTCCCTAGGAAGATGCAGCTCAGCAACAGTAGTCACCGCCACCCCCGATGACCATTGAGCAGATGTTCCTGATGCAAACCCAAGCAGTCCAAGCAATTAGTCAGATCTTAGCAGCGATGCAGCAGGTGTAGTAGCAGCCACCCTCGCCTCAGCCTCAGGTGCAAGTCTAGATGCCTCAAGTGCCCAGAGACAAGCGAGCAGAATTCATGAGAGGCCATCCCCCAGTCTTTGCCCATTATGTTGATCCCATGGACGCCGAAGATTGGCTGCGTACCGTGGAGCGTGAGTTGCACACTGCCCAGTGCAACGATCGTGAGAAGGTGTTGTATGGTCCCCGACAGCTAAGGGGAGCAACACAGTCTTGGTGGGAGTCTTACCTCGCCACCCATGCCAACCCTGAAGCCATCACTTGGGAAGAATTCAAGGACAACTTTTGTCGCTACCATGTGCCCGAGGGACTGATGATAGTAAGGAAGGAGGAGTTTCTTGCCTTGAAGCAAGGTCCCCTATCCGTCAGTGAGTATAGGGATAAGTTTCTGTAGCTGTCGCATTATGCCCTAGAAGATGTCAACACGGATGCTAAGAGGCAGTACCGCTTCTTGAGAGGATTGGTTGATCCCCTCCATTACCAGCTGATGAACCACACCTTCCCTACCTTCCAGCATCTAATCGATAGAGCAATCATAACTGAAAGGAAGCGTCGGGAGATGGAGGACAGGAAATGCAAGATTGGTGGATCTCAGGTCGGGAGTAGCAGTTGTCCTCGCTACTCAAGCAACCCACCTCAGCCATTCAAGCAAGGTCACCAGCACTAGCGTCAAAACCAGCACCAGCAGTACCAGAGGCAGTTTCCTCAGCAATAGCAGCAGTACTGTCAGAATAACCAGCAGGGAGGAAATCAATATCAGCGTTAGAGCAACTAGGCACCCCGTCTTCCTACCCCAGCAACCAACTAGAACAACTAAGTAGGGCCAGCGCAAGGAGAAAGTCGTGCATGTTTCCACTATGGGGAATAAGACCATTGGGCGAATCATTGCCCAAAGAAAGCAGCTCAGCAATAACCAGCTCCTAATGCCCAGTCAGACAGAATGCAATGCAGCAAGGAGGCAACAACCATGGGCAACCTTGTGCCTAGTATGGAAAGGTGAACCACTTGGAGGCCGAAACAGCCCAAGAGACTCCAGGAGTGGCACTAGGTATGTTTTCAGTCGAGTACCATTCTGCAAATGTGTTATTTGATACTGGAGCAACACATTCTTTTGTGACTGCATCATGGGTAGAATCACATAATATACCAGTAGCACCCATGTATCCACCTATGAGGGTTAGTTCAATTGGTGGAAGAACCCAAACAGATAGATTTTGCCCTAGTGCAAGAGTTCAAATAAGGGGGATAGAGTTCCCCGTTGATTTAATAGTTATGGGTAACCAGGATACAACTATAGATGTCATCCTAGGGATGAATTGGCTAACCAAGTACCAAGCCAGTCTTAGTTGTGACAAGAGAACAATGAAGTTAGTGTCCTTGTCAGGAGAAGAAGTGTTAGTGGAGTTGGTCTTGTCTGGACCAAGGAAAGGAAGCTGTCACCGAGTCACCACTCGTATTGAGAAAGTTGAACCATCAGAAGCTATCAATGTGGTATCAAAATTCCCAGATGTGTTTCCCAAGGAGTTACCAGGTATGCCACCTGAAAGGAAGGTTGAATTTGCCATAGAGCTTATACCAGACACTGCCCCTATTTCCAAGAGAGCCTATCGAGTGTCCAGACCAGAATTGGTGGAACTCAAGAAGCAGATTGATGAGTTGTTAGAGAAAGGCTACATCAGACCGAGTACCTCACCCTAGGCAGCCTCAGTGCTATTTGTGGAGAAGAAGGATGGCACGAAGAGGATGTGCATCGATTATCAAGCTTTGAATGAAGTCACTATCAAGAACAAGTACCCCCTACCCAGAATTGAAGACCTATTCGATCAGTTGAGAGGAGCCAGTGTTTTCTTAAAGATAGATCTGAGGTCAGGTTACCATCAGCTCAGAATCTGACCTTCAGATATACCAAAGACAGCATTCATCACCAAATATGGACTATATGAGTTCATGGTCATGTCATTCGGTTTGACAAATGCGCCAGCTTACTTCATGTACTTAATGAACAGTGTGTTCATGGACTCCCTCGACAAGTTCGTAATAGTGTTCATTGATGATATTCTTATATATTCCCAAAATGAGCAAGAGCATGAGGAGCATTTGAGGAAGGTACTTCAGAGGCTACGAGATTGTCAGCTATATACTAAGCTCAACAAGTGCGAGTTCTAGATCAGAGAAGTCCTGTTCTTGGGTCACATTATAAATCGAGAGGGATTGGCTGTAGATCCAAAGAAGGTAACATCTATTCTGGACTAGAAAGTACCAAAAGACGTCCGAGGAATCAAAAGTTTCATCGGAATGGCTGATTATTATCGGTGTTTCATTGAAGGTTTCTCCAAGATTGCCAGGCCAATGATAGCCTTGTTGGCAAAGAAGGTTGAGTTCAAGTGGACACCAGCATGCCAGAAGTCCTTTGAGACATTGAAGGAGAAGTTGACAACGGCACCAGTACTGATTCTGCCAGATATTCACAAGCCATTCTCAGTATATTGTGATGCTTCGTACACCGGACTGAGATGTGTGTTAATGCAGGAAGGGAGAGTAGTGGCATACTCGTCTCGCCAATTGAAGATTCATGAGCAGAATTATCCTACTCATGATGTGTAATTAGCAACCGTGGTTCATGCATTGAAGACCTGGAGGCATTATCTTTATGGGTAGAAGTGTGATATCTACACAGACCACAAGAGTCTCAAATACATATTCACTCAGTCAGAGTTAAACATGAGGCAGCGAAGATGGCTAGAATTGATCAAAGATTATAAGCTGGAGATTCATTATCACCCAGGCAAAGCAAATGTGGTTGCAGATGCTCTGAGTAGAAAGAGTCAAGTTAATATGTTGGCCGCTCACCCGATGCCATATGAGCTAGCAAAGGAATCCGATAGATTAAGTCTCGGATTTCTGAACAACACTCAAGGAGTGATAATTGAGTTAGAACCCACTCTAGAGCAAGACATCAGTAAGGGCCAGAAGGATGATGAGAAGATCAACGAGATCCGGCAGCTGATCATAGATGGATAAGGCAAGGATTTCCGTGAAGATACAGAAGGAGTGGTACGGTTCAAGGATAGACTTTATGTTCCCAACATCAAATCGATCCGAGAACTAATTCTCAAGGAAGCTCATGAGACAGCATACTCTATACACCCTGGTAGTGAGAAGATGTACCAAGACCTAAAGAAAAGATTCTGGTGGTACGGAATGAAAAGGGAGATAGCAGAGCATGTGGCTGTATGTGACAGTTGTCAGAGGATTAAAGCAGAACATCAGAGACCTATAGGGTTGTTGCAGCCATTGCAGATTCCTCAGTGGAAATGGCATGAGATCGGGATGGACTTTATAGTCGGTTTGCCTCGCACTCGTACTGGTTATGACTCCATCTGGGTAGTAGTGGACCGTTTGACAAAGGCGGCCCATTTCATACCAGTCAAGACCACCTACAACAGTGCGGTGCTGGTCGAACTATACATGTCTTGGATTGTGTGCTTGCATGGCGTCTCAAAGAAGATAGTATCAGATAAAGGCACTTAGTTCACCTCTCATTTTTTGCAGCAGTTGCATGAAGCTTTGGGCACACACTTAAAATTCAGCTCAGCTTATCACCCGCAGACAGATGGTCAAATAGAGAGGATCAATCAGATCCTTGAAGATATGTTGAGGGCTTGTGCTTTGCAAGACAAGATAGGCTGGGACAAGAGGCTACCATATGCAGAATTTTCTTACAACAACAGCTATCAAGCCAGTCTGAAGATGTCACCATTCGAATCGCTCTATGGGAGGAATTGCAGAACTCCATTGCATTGGGACCAACCTGGTGAAAGATAGGTGTTCGGTCCAGATATTTTGCTTGAAGCCAAAGAGAACATCAGAATGGTCCGAGAGAATTTGAAGGCAGCATAGTCCAGACAGCGAAGCTATGCTGACACCAGAAGAAGGAAACTTAGTTTTGAAGTGGGAGACTATGTCTACTTGAAAGTGTCACCTATCAGAGGAACCAAAAGGTTTGGAGTCAAAGGCAAGCTAGCACCTCGCTATATCGGGCCAAATCAGATTCAAGCAAGACGTGGAGAAGTGGCTTATCAACTCAGCTTACCAGAGAATCAGTCCGCTATGCATGATGTGTTCCATGTGTCTCAGTTGAAGAAATGCTTGTGAGTGCCAGAAGAGCAGTTGCCAACAGAGGACCTTGAAGTTCAAGAAGATCTGACATATATTGAGAAGCCAACTCAAATTCTAGCGACAGCAGATCGGGTCACTCGGAGGAATACCATCAGGATGTGCAAAGTCAAAAGGGGTCACCACTTAGAAGAAGAAGCAACCTGGGAAAGAGAAGATGAATTGAAAGCCAAGTACCCTGAGCTCTTTGCTAGCCAGCCCTGAATCTCGAGGGTGAGATTCTTTTAAGGGGGATAGGTTTGTAACACCCTGAATTTGGGGGTATAAAATTTCTTTCTAACTATCACCCAAATTCAAGTGTTACTCTTCTCTCTCTCTCTAGTTTCTATCTATCTCTAGATTCCCTCTCTCCCTCTTTTTCCTTTTGAGTAGAAATAGCTTAATTAAAGGGGGATTAATTATTTATTTTTGTCAAAACACTATGGGTCATGACATGTTGCATCATGCTGAGTTTGAATATTCTTTGAATTGTTGCACATATTTGATTTAGTTTAAATTTGAAACTTGATTTGAATTTAAATTGAAAACCGTAGAGAAAAGAAATGGAAAAGCAATTAGGAAATTCAGGAAAAAGGAAAAAGTCAAAGCAGCCCAGCCGGCCCAGCTTGGCCCAGCCAGGCCGCGCGCCCACGCGCCCGCGCCACCTGACAGGTGGGATCCACCTGTCAGCGGCAACTCTCTGCCCCACACTCTCCTCTCCCTCTCGCTCGCTGCCCAGAGGGGCCAAGTTGTCGGCGCTGGTTTCTTCGCCCACGCGCCCCTCTTCCCTCTCTGCCTTATAGGCCCGCTCTGCCAGTCGCCGAGCCATTGCCCCGTGCGCTCGCCCTCTCTCTCTCTCTCTCTCTCTCTCTCTGCGCCATGGGCCTCCCCTGTCAGCTCCGCCCTCCCCGCGCTCGTCGTGGACCAGCGCACGCGCACTCGCGCACGTCACCGGAATTCTCGGCCATGATGCCCGCCCACGCTCCCATCTCCCTTTTTGAGCCCCGCCCGCGCCCGCACTCACTCCCCCGCCTCATTTCGCACAGCCCTGCCCTCTCTCACGCTCTACCCACGCCGTCCGACCTCGCCAGAGACCCGCACTCGCCTCCCCGGTTGTCTAGCTCGCAGGAGGCCACGCCAAGCGACCCTAAGCCCTATCTCGAGGTGAGACATCTTCTCCCATGCTCAATTTCCCAAGTTACGCTTTGTCGCCGGCCAATTTCGGCTTCGCCGGTGTCGGCCGTGGCGGTCCGCCGTGCCCTCGCGGTGGTCGACCGATTTAGTCCTGCCTAGCGCCCCCACGTTGGTCCCTGAGTTTCCCCTTGCCCTGCTGAAGCTATCCCAGGCCTTAGCGTATCTCAAGCCCTCTCCCCACGGCCAAAATCCCTCACCGAAGTTCCTTCGGCCCACCCGAGGCCTTTTCCCCACCATTTCCCCCTCTCTGACCTCGGACTCGTGGCCACAACCCCGCCATCGAGTGCGCCGAGTCATCTTCCCCCTTTTGATCAACTCCGGTGACCCCGGAACCGCCGTAGCACGCACCCGGCCCAACTCCGGCGACTTCATCGCTGCGGAAAGGAGCGGTGCCGCCCACAGCCGTTCACCCCTCCTGGTTTGATCTTCCCCATCTGATCTTGATAGCACGGCCCCCCTCGGTCAGCACGCCCCCCCCCCCCCCCCTCGGTCGTTGGCGCCCCTGGCTCGCCTGTGTAACACCCCTGGTGTTACTAGTACTAAAACTTGAGCATAACAACATGTGCATTGACATTTCATATGTTTGTTATACCTAGAGTGCATTCACTAGGTAAAAATTTTAAATAAGTTGTAATGATGTGACCTGATGTGTGGTTAACCCTAGGGTAGGGTACTAAACCCTGAGTTAGGGCTTATGGATGTAAGTGAAGTTCAAATAGGATAAAACCTTAAAACTCATGAGAAATATGCATAAGGTATCACATTTGATGGACTTTAGTGGCAACTCAAAACCCTAAAAGAAACCCCAAGAAGAACCCTAATTGAAACCCTAGGGGGTTAAATGTAAACTCTAGGCACTTTTGGACTAAAGTGCAAATGTCAAAGTAATAGAACATTACAAATCAAGTACTTTTCACATTTGAGGATTTCCAAGTTGAATGATGAAGTTTGGACTTAATTGCAAAATACCCCATGAACACTATATGGTTGAGTTCTGAAATTCAGTGTTTTGAAGCCAATGTTGGAGCTCTATATTTCTAATTCTACAAGGATTTTGCCCTAGGTCAACACATCAAATTTATAGAGCTATGATAGGAGTATAACTTTGCTTAAGTGATTGAGCATTGGTGCTGTACAAAAATTGGAGTGAAATGGATAGAAAGTTTGGCTATCAGTCGAGTTAGATGACTAAATTGTGACTGACAATGAACCAGAAACAAGTTTGGGAACTATTTTGAGTATGATCCAGTGAGTATTTGAGTGTGATTGCTATAGCAAGATTAAAGCTGGATTGTAGGGCAAGAACTTTGTTATAGAGGGATTGACAAGTTATCACACAGAAATTAGAGATCAAAGCCTAGCAAAATGCTCTGTCAGACACTCTAAATTGGGTTTTCCATTGAACAATGAACTGAACAAGATCTTCAGGTACATCACCCCTCACCGCCGGTGACCTTTGCGTCGTGATTCGCGCCGTCGCCATGATTTGTGCTCTCTGGTGAGGGGATAATCACGGCGGAGTAAAGATCTTGGCACCAGATAGGCTCGGACCCGGGCGACGGTGAGTTCGCCGTACCCACTTGGGCTACGGTCAGCCGAAATGATCCTCGCCGGCGTTGGCCGCTTACCGACCGTGTGCCACGTGCCTTAGGGCGTGAACACGTTGCAGTAAACCACTGAAGCAAGCCGTCCATCGCTGGTGGCCATGCCACGGTGAGAGCCACGGTATCACCCGCGCCAGTAACCTTCCCTCTCTCCGGCCGCTAGCGCGCCTTCGCAAAATTGGACGCCACCATAGATGGAACCTATAAATTACCGCCCCAGTGATCTCCACTAGGTAATCGCACATCCAGCGCACCCGCCCGTGTCTCGGATTGTCCACCAGAGAGTTCTAATTTAGAGTTTCCCCAAAATCAATCAAGAACACCGCCGTGTGTGAGCTCACCGTCGCCAGCTCTCTACAGGTCCGTACACGCCCTCCTCGCTCTCATTTCAACATCCCTGTGTGCTATAGATGTTCATCGGCCCAGCCAATTGAACTAGACCATACTAGATCGTCGGGAACACCTCGGTTTGTTCTCAGTTCGCGCCATCACCGTGGACAGAGAAATTGTGAGCTAGAACTTTGCAATTAATTAAGGGATTATGGTTGTTATGGGTGGAATTAGGTGTCAGCTGCACCTGAGCGTTGGTCATTGCGTTATCTGGCCGGTACAGGCTCGTCGGAGCCACTGCTCCGCCGTCCATGGTCGGGGACCTCGACTTGCAAAGGAATAGAGAGAGAGGGGCCTCGACGCAAATGTCAGTGACACATAGAAATAGTGTGCAGGACGCTTAACCAGTCTTTCAAATGGCTAGGGTTCACTATGTAAACCTGGCAACGCGGGCGCGCGCACAGGCGCGTTTGCCTGTTCACGGGCCGACTTGGGCCGATACTATTCATCATTTTCCCTTTTCTTTTTCTACCAGACTTAGGAAATCCATAGGAAATTATGGAAAAATAATAAAAATATGAGACCAATTTTGTTGGACTCCTAAATTTCTCTAGTATTTAATAAAAATAGTTCTAGGATTTTTAGTCCAAACCAGGAATTATGTACTATTTAAGAAGGCCAAAACCTAGACCTTTGGAATTTTAGAAATTGTTTGATAACCCCAAAAATCACAAAACTTTTTAGGAAAGCCTAACATGGTACTTGAAACCCTTGGGTGAAATTTGGTATGTTTTGAACATTGTTTGATACCAAAACCCCAAAACCCTAGTTCCTTAAGAATAGAAATCCCTAACCCTACTGGGGTGTTGACTGAAAAGACCCTAGTTTCCCTGGTGCACCATGAAGGAAAGTTGTATTCAAGATACAACGTGATGTACCTCTATTATCATTGCATTTTTATAAGCATCACATGAGCATTCATGGTTATATATGATTATGTATAGAAAATGAGGAAGAGGTAACGGTTGAAGAAGAAGAGACTGCACCACCAGTTGAAAATCCACCTGCCGGGAACTGTTTTTATTTTGATATTTGTGGAACAGAGCCCGACTCCCCTACAACACAAGGCAAGCCCCGGTGCATTTACCCTTTCCTTGTGATTTTAAACTCTTTATCACTCGAATGATGCACTAGGTGATAGGAGTTGTGTGTTAAGCCAATTGCTGCATTTCCTTCCTTGGAACTATTTTACCATTCCTTGATTACCTGTTTTATTAAAAGGTTTTCTAATGCTTAGTTTTGCTTTAGAAAACAAAAGGGTTTATTTTAAACCAAGGGTGATGCTTCAAAGGGAAGGGGATGTTTTCAAAAATAAAACTTGATGGTTGATCCATCATGGCCGTGATGGGTTCAACATCGGAAAAGATGTACCTCTGCCAGGTACCAAATTTTGGGGTCTTAAATGATAAAGCTGAGACCGGACGAGTGACTTGCATGAGAAGAGAATCTCGATGTAGTGCCTCCGTCTGAGTCGATTAAGGACCGTACCGATGTAGGCTTGCTGATCGAGGACCTTTTAACTGGTCACATGCCTCGTCATGGGTAAGCTTTGCCTCGGGCAGACTAATACCAGAAAGGCCAACATGCAATGGGAGTGGAGAGATGGCTAGAGTAGCGTGTACCCTCCGTGGCAAGAGGCTAGATGGTGGTGTATCCGTGCTCTCGGTTGGCGTGAACCTGGTCTGGTCTTAAGAAACCCTGTGGCGAGTTGACATATGCAAGGGTTAAGTGCTACATATGTCATGTGATTGGAGATCCCCAGCTGGGTATTAATCGATTCAAATCGCTGTTACTTCTCGGATATGAAGACTTGGTCATTGTCCTACACGTAGCAATCCAGTAAAGTAAAAGGATGATAAAAGATGGCTAGTACAGGTCAAGTGCTTGAACTAGGGTAGAAAAAACTCTAGCTACAGGTAATAACTTAACTTGCTAATAAAACTGGATTTTTAAGGATTCACTATTAGTAAGCATTTCCGCAAAACAGTCTTTGATTCTTGAATAGCCTTACCTTGACTCACTCAAGCCAGCATATCCTTGAGAGTCTTTTCTTTTGACGGGTAAGACTTGCGAAAGTACACTTCGTACTCAGGGTTTTCGAACCCATGTTGTTGTAGGTGAGGAAACAACAGACTTTTGTTGTTTTTGTTCCAAGGTGGTGCCCAAGGAAGAACCTCAATAGTGAAGTGGTGACAGGAGGATGTTGGCCTCCCTCTTGGAAAACAATATACTCTTATGCGGGAGGGGTTTTTGCCTCCCAAGTCTGTAATATTAATACTCTATGTACTCATAGTTGTAACGCCCCGAATTTGAGAGTTGAATTTTTCTTTCTCCAGCACTCCCCAAATTCGGGCGTTACCTTTCCTCTTTCTTTTTCTTCTCGCTATGCTTTGTTCTTTTTCAAATATTCTAGCAAGATTTAGCTCGAGATCTCATGTAAGTAAAACCTTAGGGTTAGATCTTTTGGTTGTTGCACCATGCCGAACCATGCATTTATTTTTGGTTGTTGAGTGAATTGGTGAAATCATGCATTTAGAAAATAGATTAGGAAAAAAAGAAAAACCTTTTTCCCTTCCTCCCCCCTCCTCTCCCCCCTTCCCTGGCGCGTGACCCAGCCGGCGCGGCCTGCCCTGCCTCCCCCCTAGCGGCCCAGCCGCCCACCCCCCTGCACGCATGCCGCGCCCAGCGCGACGGTTGGAACCGCCGCCGCCATGCCCTGGTGGGGCCCACCCGCCAGTCGGCCCCCTCCCCAAACCTCCTCTCTCTCCCGTACCCCACGCACGTCCCTCTCTCTCCCCCTCGACGCCGCTCGCCCTCGCCTCTGCGCGGTAAGCCTCTCCCTCCTCTCTCCTCCCCCCTTCCTCCCCTTCTCTGGCCATGGCGTCGTCTGGCCCGGCCCCGACGCCCCTCAGCGCGGTGGCGTGCCCGCGCGGCCCCTGCCTGCCCGGCGTTCCGGCCTTGCCCCGACGCAGCTTCCCCCGCCCGGCCTCCCCTGCTCGGCGCCCTGCCCCGCCCCGGTGCAGCCCCGCCCGCGATGCGGCTTCCCCTCCTCGCCTGACCTCGCTCCCGGCCCCGGCGCGGCAGTGGCGCGCCCGCTCGGCCTCGCCCGCCCCTGCTCGCGGGGTGTCTGCCCTGCCCCGGCGTGGCCTCGTCGTCTCGCGCCCGCCCGGCTCCCCACCCCTCGGTGCCTCGTCCTCCGCCCCGGCGTCTCGCCCCCTGCCCCGGCGCGGCTTCCCCGCCCCAGCGCGCTCCCCCGCCCAGCCCCAGCGCGCCCGTCTCGTCCCGTCTCGACACGATGGCCCTCCCTGGCTCGCCTGCCCCTCCTCGCGCGTGGCGCGCGCGTTCGCGGTGGCACGGCCCCCGACCGTGGCGTCCCGCCCGGCGCGGCCCCGCTGCTCGCGCGGTCCGGCTCGGTCCGGCGCAGCACGGCTGGCCCCCGGCATGGTCCCGTGGCCTTGCGCGTGCTCGCGTGGTGCGCACGGCGCCTTGGCGCGGCTCGCCGTGCTCTCGGCGCGACACGTAGCGCCCTACCGCGTTCTTGACGTGCCCGTCTACCCCTAGACGTGCCCGTCTACCCCTAGCCACCCGTCTCCCCCCCCCCATGTATTTTATGCGCATTGATCATGTTATTTATATTAATGAAATGGAAACTCTACTCAGAAATTGATCACATTAGTTATCTCATGCAGTTAATCATTGACTTTGTTTAATGTTGACCAATTCGAAATAGTTATAACTATATTAGTGCATGTGATTAATACTTGTTAGTGTAACTAGGTGGAACTAGATGAAGTAATGATTAATTATACATCTACCCGTAATACGCTTCGATTATAGCTTTAGCCACTACGAGACCTTCCTTCTTTTCTTTCCAACAATTGCGAATTCAAAATTGTATGTCATATTTTATGCATATTTGATTTATCTGCTCTGTTGTATGGTGTATTGTTTATTTCCTAATTCAAATGGATGGATGTATGTTTGCGCTCGCATAGATAACGGTCTGGTTGAGGAATCCGAAGAACTCGTAGGAGAAGCCCCTGAGCAGTAGCTGGTTGGTGAAGACAAGTGTCCCTTGACCCATCTATGTCCTATACATTTCTATAATTCACTTTCCGCATTCACACAATTTATACTTAAGGATTGACTAGCTTTGTTATTCACGTCCTTGTTTACCTATTTGGATCGGATTATTCTGGTTTAGCTTTATGCTAGTGCTTAACATTAATCAATGAACATGATGAGATTTATCTATGATACGCTGTTTTCCCTCTTTATTATGATGATATACTTGTGACATTTAAGGGGACTCGAGCGGTTTCTCGAGTGCCTCTCTGTAAGGACCTGTTCGTTGGATGACCGCCCAGGAAAATAGTGCAACCATGAGGGTGGAATGGGACGCCCTTAGCTTAATAATTAGAGGAACCGGGGTGTAGTTCGCTTAGCCGTCGTGCCGTTAATGGGGCTCGGTGTATGCGGCTCGCTCTGCCAAGGTTGGTTCGCCCCTTGGGGAGGAGTGCGGTGCATTTAGGAAACCTAACGGGCGGCTACAGCCCCGGGGAATCTTTGTAAAGGCTACATAGAGATACCCTGTCGGGTCACCTTGGTAGTGATCAATGGAGAGTCATGATCTCCGGGCAGAAAGGGAATCACGACTTGTGGGTGAAGTGCACAACCTCTACAGAGTGTTTGAAAACTGATATATCAGCCATGCTCGTGGTTATGAGAAGCCAAGGGAGCTCCATTGATTAGTGATACTTGATCAGAGATGTCCAGATTACAGGTGGTGATGAGAATGATGGTTTTGGTATTGATTATGGTAATGGTAAGTGGTATTCTTTCCGTTTGGAAAGGGTACTTTTGGGGTTAACAACTTGGGTTAATACTAAAACCTGGCTCTCTCTACTAGTAATAATACTCTGACCAACTAAAAGCAACTGCTTGACTTACCCCCACATAAAGCTAGTCCACTACAGCCAAACAGGACACTTGCTGAGTATGTTGATGTGTACTCACCCTTGCTCTACACACCAACCCCCCCTTCCCCAGGTTGTCCGCATTGCAACCACTGCTCAGGAGAAGATGAAGCCGTGGAGGAAAATTTCCAGGAGTTCAAAGATTACAACGAGTTCTAGGCGTGGGTTAGCGGCAACCCCCAGTCGGCTGCCTGTGAAGGACACGTGTATCTATGTTTCATTTTTCGCACTTTGATTATTATTAAAGACAATGTGGATGTCTCAGACATATTATGTAATCGACTATTATTAATCTTTTACGTTATTATTTGAGCACTGTGTGATGATGTCCAGTTATGTAACTACTATGTATGTGAATTGCTGATCCTGGCACGTACATGGTTCGCATTCGGTTTGCCTTCTGAAACCGGGTGTGACAATAGTACCCTAGTTTTGTAATAACAATAATACTCTTTCTCTATATTTGAATGAATGTAGATTAAGTTATTGTAATTGCTTCTGCTATTCTTTCCTCCGATGTGACGTAATATCTGCATGACGGGTGAAGCACTCTTGGGCGAGGAAGTAAGGATACAATTACCGAACTTGTCAAGTGATTATGTGCATCTACAGGGTTGTCCAAGGTCCGTTGGACAAGGACAACTATAGGTGGGCCTAATAACTTGGGAGGTTCCGTCATAGCTAGTATCGGAGCGAAGCCCATCCCTTCAGATATTACGAAGCATTTCAAAAAGAATTTGTAGATACTTACCCAGAAATATTCTTTCATTCTTACCTTACCACTTTCTGGTAGTCCTTTATCTAGTAAAGACAGGGTAACAGAGTGCCATATATAGGGAGTTGGGATCAACAAAAGTTGATCCATAATTATTAGGTTAAGCATGCATCATGTTATGAATATACTAATAAATTTCCCCTCTTATAGAGATATGGCTCGTACAAGGAAAACTGCACGCAAATCTACAGGACCCTTTGGCATGCCTCGCCATTAGTCAGTCCCCAGACATGAAGGGAGCAGTAGTGGCTCCAACGACCCCATTGGAGACTTGGAGGCGAAGGTGGAGCAACTCCGATCAGAGCTACGCCATCGGAACAGGGCACAAGAGCAGGACAGTCAACGTATAGCCGAATTGTCAGCTGAAGTCAGCTGCTTGCGGTTTATGATCTCAGAACGAGATTCGGCCATTGATTGGTCCATCAATTCATGTTCGATCGCTTGGCACCACGAAGCAAAAGCTCGAGCTCGTGTGGATGAGCTTAGCGTGGTCCTTGATAACCTACAAGTGTACTGTAATACTTTACATGAGGAAGTACATGTATTATATACCTGACTGCACTCGGGCGTGCCTTCCGACGCTGCTGCAATGGAAGCTGGACCCTCAGGAACAGCAAACGTAGGACCCAAGGGGGAATTGGACCTTTTCAAGCCCCCTCCTTCTATGAACCTGGCTGACGAGCGGTCTCCTGCATCAGACAGTGAAGCAACAAAAGACGATGAAGACTAGAATAATATAGTTTAGATGTATACTTATGTAAAATAAGTAATGAAATCAAGTTATATGCCGAAGTCTGTATAATTACTACATGTTGGTAATGTAATATGATGGTATATGCTGGCATGTTATATTTTTCCCAAATATTTCTTTGCCTCAGATGCCATCACGGACTCGCGCACACGATGGTGCAGGAACCTCCCTTGGTCGGGAGGGTACTCCTAACCCGCCACCAGTACCACCAATCTTGGCCGAAGCTATCGCTGCCTTAGTCAATGCTATTGCAGATAATACCCGCTTCTTGCGTGAAATGGCGGGTAATTAGCTCCAACAGCACGGAGGCAGGGCTCCTCCGCAAGGACCCTGTGAAACTACATATCTGGACTTCTCGTAAACTCGTCCCCCGCTCTTTATTAAAGCCGAAGAACCTCTAGAAGCTGATGAGTGGGTAAGAGTGATGAAGCAGAAGTTTGGATTGATTCGTTGTACGGAAATCCAGAAGTCGTTATTCGCTGCTCAACAACTAAGAGGGCCTGCCAGTACTTGGTGGGCAAATTTTGTAGCAGTTCAACCGGCTGGACATCAAATCACCTGGGAGGAGTTCAAATTAGCATTCCGTGAACACTATGTTCCAGAGGGAGTGCTCCACATGAAACAGGAAGAATTCATCCGATTAAAGCAAGGGGGAGATATTGTAATGCAGTATCTCAACAAATTCAATCATCTATTCCAGTATGCCATCGACCAAGTGAATACTGATTAGAAAAAAAGAACTGCTTCATGCGAGGACTCAGCGATAGGCTATAGAGGAAAATGGCCACCTGTCTGGACCTTACTTACAGCAGAGCTATCAGCACGGCGCTGGCAGTAGAAGCCAAGAATACAGGCCATGGGAAAACAAAGGGATTTAGAGGTGATAGGTCTAATAAGGGACCTGAGAAGCAAACCAGGTTGGTGATCCGACCTTTTAATCAGAATCGATCTTCGCCTCGCCCACCCTCCTATCCATTCAAACAGCCTGTTTTCATTCGTCCTACCACTTCCCCCACTTCTACAAATCAGCCGAGTGCCCCTGGTACTCGTTTCCCCGCTCTCCCTAGTTCTTCCACTGGCTGCTTCAACTGTGGAAAGTCTGGTCATTTTATAAAGGACTGTCCATACTTGAAGTAGAATAAATTCAACACTCAGCAGAACTCTGGGAGTTCCAATCAAGGCAAATGGAACACGGCTAATAATTCAATGGGCAAAAATGTCAAGAAGACAGGACAAATCTATTATACCCAAGTGGCCACTACACCGGAAGGCGAGCCGGTAATGATGGGTACGTTCTTTGTGGCCAATTACCTAGCAGTCATTCTCTTTGATTCTGGTGCTTCACATACTTTTATAAACAAGAATTTTGTGGAAAAGCATTGCATTCCTTGCACTGAATCAAGAGAAGGATTTATTGTCCATTCACCTGGGGGACAAATATTTACTAAGGAAGTAGCCTTCCATGTACCAATAACATTGGCTGAACGAGAATTTCCCACCAACATGATTGTTTTAAAAGGCCAAGACATAGATATAATTTTGGGCATGAATTGGTTAGCCCAGCATAAAGCTATCCTCAATATTAACTTAAGGACCATCAAGTTGAGCCATGGCCATGAAGAGGTTCTCTTGTCCATCCCTGTAGCTATTCTAGCTAAACCATTTGGCCGAGTCTATGAAGCTATCGTGCCAGAACTCCAGGATATTCCGGTAGTATGTGAATTCCTGGATGTCTTTCCTGAAGATTTGCCTGGATTACCTCCAGAAAGGGAGGTAGAGTTTGTGATTGAACTAAAGCCCGGTACAGCTCCTATTTCTAGAAGGTCATACCGAATGCCACCTAATGAATTGGCAGAACTCAAGATTCAATTACAAGACCTGCTTGAGAAGGGATTCATTAGGCCAAGTTCATCACCTTGGAGATGTCCCGAAATTTTCGTCAAGAAGAAGGATCAAACATTACGAATGTGTGTGGACTACAGACCCCTTAATGAGGTCACTATCAAAAACAAGTACCCTCTTCCCCAGATCGATATCTTATTCGATCAACTTCCTGGAGCCTTGGGTATTCTCCAAGATTGACCTCAGATCAGGATATCATCAGATCTGTATTCGACCCGAAGATGTACCCAAGACCGCATTCACTACACGGTATGGATTATTTGAATATTTGGTTATGTCTTTCGGATTGACAAATGCTCCAGTCCATTTCACATATCTAATGAACTCGGTATTTATGCCCGAGTTGGATAACTTTGTGGTGGTCTTCATTGATGATATCTTGATTTATTCTAAAAATGAAGAGGAGCATGCTAAACACAATCGTGCTAACGTGCTTAAGGGAACACCAATTGTATGCTAAATTCAGCAAATGTGTGTTCTGGTTGGGAGAAATCCAGTTTCTGGGACATGTATTGTCTGCCAAAGGAATTGCGGTCGATCCTAGCAAGGTCCAGGATATTCTAGAGTGGAAACCACCAACTATAGTGCATCAAGTTCGGAGCTTCCTTGGACAAGCTGGTTATTACCGCAGGTTCATTCTGGATTTCTCCAAGATTGTGAAACCAATCACAAGTTTGTTGAAGAATGATATGAAGTTTGACTGGTCCTCAAAATGCAATGAAGCCTTCGAGCAGCTGAAGATATTATTGACCACTGCTCCAGTATTGGCTCAACCAGATATAGAAAAGCCTTTTGATGTATACTGTGATGCATCAGGCAGTGGGCTCGGGTGTGTCTTAATGCAGGAGGGTCGAGTCATCGCTTATGCTTCAAGACAACTACACCAGCATGAGGAGCATTATCCGCAGTTGTTCATGCCCTCAAGATATGGCGTCATTATCTGCTAGGAAATATATGTCATATATATACAGATCATAAAAGTCTGAAATATAATTTTACCCAGTCAGAATTGAACATGAGGCAGAGAAGATGGCTTGAGCTGATTAAAGATTATAACCTGGAAATCCATTATCACCCAGACAAGGCCAATGTGGTGGCAGATGCACTAAGTCGCAAAGCTTCGTGTCATTGTCTTGCCATAATGATCCCTGACACCACATTATGTCAAGAAATGGAAAGGTTAAACCTGGAAATGATACAACATGGAACTTTGACCCAATTAAAGCTTGAGTCAGTTCTTCTGCAAAAGATTATTGATGCCCAAAGAAGTGACAAGGGTATGAAACACATTCATTAGAAAATAGAAGTCGGCAAAGCAAATTGATTTAGAAAGGATGGTCAAGGGATAGTATGGTTTAATGACCACATAGTTGTGCCTAAGGATGCGGAAGTCCGCCAACAAATTTTGGATGAAGCTCATCTTAGTCGATATTCCATTCATCTCAGAAGTACTAAGATGTATCAAGACTTAAAGCAACATTATTGGTGGACAAAAATGAAGATTGAGATTGCACGCTATGTGGCAAGATGTGATACCTGCAGGCATCTCAAAGCAATACACATGAAGACCGCTGGACCACTGCAATCCTTGCCCATCCCAACTTGGAAATGGGAGGATATTAGTATGGATTTTATTGTGGGGCTACCCAAGACAGTCAAAGGTTTTGATTCTATATGGGTTATAATTGATCGGCTTACAAAGATCACCCACTTTCTTCCCGTCAAAGTAAAGTATACAGTGGCCACATATACGGAACTTTACATTGCTCGTATTCTTAGTTTGCACAGGGTTCCAAAAACAATTGTGTCGGACCGCGGACCACAATTTGTATTCAAATTCTGGGAAGAGCTCCACAAATCCCTAGGTACTAAGTTGCTCCACAGTTCGGCATATCATCCCCAAACAAGTGGACAGACTAAGAGAGTGAATCAAATACTTGAAGATATGTTACAGGCATGTGTCCTGGAGTTTCCGCATAAATGGGATGACTGTCTACCCTTGGCAGAATTTTCGTATAATAATAGTTATCAAGCCAGTATTAAAATGGCACCATTTGAAGCATTGTACGGACGACGGTGCCGTACCCCCTTAAATTGGTCTAAACCTAGAGAAAGATGGTTTTTCAGGCCTGATATGGTTAAAGAGATGGAAGAAAAAGTCCAGCGGATCATACATAACTTGAAAGAGGCACAAGCTCGGCAAAAGAATTATGCAGATAAGAGACGTCAGCCTTTGGTCTTTCAAGTCAATGATCATGTATACTTGAAGGTGTCACCAATGAAGGGTGTGAACTGTTTTGGGGTAAAAGGGAAATTGGCACCCCAGTATATTGGCTTGTTTCTTATTCTTGTACGATGCGGACCAGTGGCCTATCGACTTCAACTGCTAGCAACATTGTCTGTTGTACATAATGTGTTCCATGTATCCCAATTGAAGAAATGCCTTCGGGTTCCGGATCAAACCATTGATCTAGAGGATGTTATCTTAGAACCAGACTTGACCTATTCAGAACATCCTATTCGAGTCTTGATCAGAAGGACAGGATCACCCGAAAAAGGATTCTTAAATTCTACAAGATACAGTGGAACCAACATACTGAAGATGAAGCTACATGGGAGACTCAAGACTTCTTAGGAAAGAATTTCCCTAGCTTTTTAGCTTCATGTAACCTATAAGATATGTACATTAGTTTGTAAAGTTGGAATAAACCCCATACCACCCCCTGCTTTGTAAGACAATTAAGGAAATAAAGATGTGACATGTTTCCTTTTACATTACTTACCCTAGGACCTTAAATCTAGGGACGAGATTCTTTTATGGGGGGAAGGATATAACACCCCTGGTGTTACTAGCACTAAAACATGAACATAACATCATGTGCATTGACATTTCATATGTTTGTTATACCTGGAGTGCATTCACTAGGTAAAAATTTCAAACAAGTTGTAATGATGTGACCTGATGTGTGGTTAACCCTAGGGTAGGGTACTAAACCCTGAGTTAGGGCTTATGGATGTAAGTGAAGTCCAAATAGGGTAAAACCTTAAAACTCATGAGAAAAATGCATAAGGTATCACATTTGATGGACTTTAGTGGCACAAAAACCCTAGAGAACTCAAAACTCTAAAAGAAACCCCAAGAAAAACCCTAATTGAAACCCTAGGGGGTTAAATGTAAATTCTAGGCACTTTTGGACTAAAGTGCAAATGTCAAAGTAATAGAACATTACAAATCAAGTACTTTTCACATTTGAGGATTTCAAAGTTGAATGATGAAGTTTGGACTTAATTGCAAAATACCCCATGAACATTATATGGTTGAGTTCTGAAATTCAGTGTTTTGAAGCCAACTTTGGAGCTCTATATTTGTAATTCTACAAGGATTTTGCCCTAGGTCAACACATCAAATTTATAGAACTATGTTAGGAGTATAACTTTGCTTAAGTGATTGAGTCTTGGTGCTGTACAAAAATTGGAGTAAAATGGACGGAAAGTTTGGCTGTCAGTCGAGTCAGAAGACTGAATTGTCACTGATAGTGAACCAGAACCAAGTTTGGGAACTATTTTGAGTATGATCCAGTGAGTATTTGAGTGTGATTGCTATAGAAAGATTAAATCTGGATTGTAGGGCAAGAACTTTGTAACAGAGGGATTGACAAGTTATCACACAGAAATTAGAGATCAAAGCCTAGCAAAATGCTCTGTCAGACACTCTGAATGGGTTTTCCATTAAACAGTGAACTGAAGAAGATCTTCAGGTACATCACCCCTCATCGCCGGTGACCTTTGCACTGTGATCCGCATCGTCGCCACGATTTGTGCTCTCTGGCGAGGGGATAATCACGGTGGAGTAAAGGTCTTGGCACCAGATAGGCTCGGACCCGGGCGACGGTGAGTTCGCCGTACCCACTTGGGCTGCGGTCAGCCGAAATGATCCTCACCGGCGCTGACCGCTTACCGACCGTGTGCCACGTGCCTTAGGGCATGAACACGTCGCAGTAAACCACTGAAGCAAGTCGTCCATCGCCGGTGGCCTTGCCACGGTGAGAGCCACAGTATCACCTGCGCCAGTAACCTTCCCTCTCTCCGGCCGCCAGCGCGCCTTTGCAAAATTGGATGCCACCACCACTGGAACCTATAAATTACCACCCCAGTGATCTTCGCTAGGTAATCACGCATCCAGTGCACCCGCCCGTGTCTCAGATTGTCCAACAGAGAGCTCTAATTTAGAGTTTCCCACAAATCAGTCAAGAACATCATCGTGTGTGAGCTCGCCGTGGCCAGCTCTCTACAGGTCCGTTCACGCCCTCCTTGCTCTCGTTTCAACATCCCTGTGTGCTATAGATGTTTATCAGCCCAGCCAATTGAACTAGACCATATTAGATCGCCGGGAACACCTCGGTTTGTTCTCAGTTCGCGCCATCACCGTGGACAGAGAAATTGTGAGCTAGAACTTTGCAATTGGTTGAGGGATTATGGTCGTTATGGGTGGAATTAGGTGTCAGCCACACCTGAGCGCCGGTCATTGTGTTATCCGGCCGGTACAGGCTCGTCTGAGCCACTGCTCCATCGTCCATGGTCAGGGACCTTGACTTGCGAAGGAATAGAGAGGGAGGGGCCTCGACGCAAATGTTAGTGACACATAGAAATATTGCACAGGACACTTAACCAGTTTTTCAAATGGCCAGGGTTCTCTGTGTAAACCTGGCAACGCGGGCGCGCGCGGGGGCGCGTTTGCCTGTTCACGGGCCGACTTGGGCCGATTCCAGCCCGATACTATTCATCATTTTCCCTTTTCTTTTTCTACCAGAATTAGGAAATTCATAGGAAACTATGGAAAAATGATAAAAATATGAGACCAATTTTGTTGGACTCCTAAATTTCTCTAGTATTTAATAAAAATAGTTCCAGGATTTTTAGTCCAAACCAGGAATTATGTGCTATTTAAGAAGGCCAAAACCTAGACCTTTGGAATTTTAGAAATTGTTTAATAACCCCAAAAATCACAGAACTTTTTAGGAAAGCCTAACATGGTACTTTAAACCCTTGGGTGAAATTTGGTATGTTTTGAACATTGTTTGATACCAAAACCCCAAAACCCTAGTTCCTTAAGAATAGAAATCCCTAACCCTACTGGGGTGTTGACTGAAAAGACCCTAGTTTCCCTGGTGCACCGTGAAGGAAAGTTGTATTCAAGATACAACTTGATGTACCTCTATTATCATTGCATTTTCATAAGCATCACATGAGCATTCATGGTTATATATGGTTATGTATAGAAAACGAGGAAGAGGTAACGGTTGAAGAAGAAGAGACTGCACCACGAGTTGAAAATCCACCTGCTGGGAACTGTTTTTATTTTGATATTTGTGGAACAGAGCCCGACTCTCCTACAACACAAGGCAAGCCCCTGTGCATTTACCCTTTCCTTGTGATTTTAAACTCTTTATCACTTGAATGATGCACTAGGTGATAGGAGTTGTGTGTTAAGCCAATTGCTGCGTTTCCTTCCTTGGAGCTGTTTTACCATTCCTTGATTACCTGTTTTATTAAAAGGTTTTCTAATGCTTAGTCTTGCTTTAGAAAACAAAAGGGTTTGTTTTAAACCAAGGGTGATGCTTCAAAGGGAAGGGGATGTTTTCAAAAATAAAACTTGATGGTAGATCCATCATGGCCCTGATGGGTTCAACATCGGAAAAGATGTACCTCTGCTAGGTACCAAATTTTGGGGTCTTAAATGATAAAGCTGAGAGTGGACGAGTGACTTGCACGAGAAGAGAATCTCGGTGTAGTGCCTCCATCTGAGTCAATTAAGGACTGTACCGATGTAGGCTTGCTGATCAATGACCTTTTAACTGGTCACATGCCTTGTCATGGGTAAGCTTTGCCCCAGGCAGACTAATACCAGAAAGGCCAACACGCAATGGGAGTGGAGAGATGGCGAGAGTAGCGTGTACCCTCCGTGGCAAGAGGCTGGACGGTGGTGTATATGTGCTCTTGGTTGGCGTGAACTCGGTCTGGTCTTAAGAAACCCGGTGGCGAGTTGACATATGCAAGGGTTAAGTGCTACATATGTCATGTGATTGGAGATCCCCAGCTGGGTATTAATCGATTCATATCGCCGTTACTTCTTGGATATGAAGACTTGGTCACTGCCCTACACGTAGCAATCCAGTAAAGTAAAAGGGTGATAAAAGATGGCTAGTATAGGTCAAGTGCTTGAACTAGGGTAGAAAGAACTCTAGCTACAGGTAATAACTTAAGTTGTTAATAAAACTGGATTTTTAAGGATTCACTATTAGTAAGCATTTCCGCAAAACAAAGTCTTTGATTCTTGAATAGCCTTACCTTGACTCCCTCAAGCCAGCATATCCTTGTGAGTCTTTTCTTTCAACGGGTAAGACTTGCGAAAGTACACTTCGTACTCAGGGTTTTTGAACCCATGTTGTTGTAGGTGAGAAAATAGCAGACTTTTGTTGTTTTTGTTCCAAGGTGGTGCCCAAGGAAGAACCTCAATAGTGAAGTGGTGACGGGAGGATGTTGGCCTCCCTCTTGACAAACAATATACTCTTATGCGGGAGGGGTTTTGCCTCCCAAGTCTGTAATATTAATACTCCATGCACTTATAGTACCCTGGTTTTGTAATAACAATAATACTCTTTCTCTATATTTGAATGAATGTAGATTAAGTTATTGTAATTGCTTCCGCTATTCGTTCTTCCGATGTGATGTAATATCTACATGACGCGTGAAGCGCTCTTGGGCGAGGAAGTAAGGATACAGTTACCGATCTTGTCAAGTGATTATGTGCATCTATAGGGTTATCCAAGGTCCGTTGGACAAGGACAATTGTAGGTGGGCCTAATAACTTGGGAGGTTCCGTCATAGCCTGTCAGCGCTCGCTCGCCCGCGCGCGCCCTCCGCCGCAGATCTAATCTCGGCCGTTGGTTTCTGATCTAACGGTTGAGATCGCTCGATACCCTTTCGCGTGTAGTTTGGCTTAAGAGACCCTCGGTTTGTTCAAAATCAACCTGTCGTCCCTAGTTTTCGCGCGTAGGCCCCTGTAATCTTGTAGATTGAACCCTGGGCTTTTAAATATTTATAGAATTAGACCTATTTTCATATTTTAAATTCTCAAACTTGTTTATTTCATATCTTTTGCATATGAACTCTAAATTTAGTAATTCAAATTGCAAAATGTTCATAGGAATATTCTCTGTTTAAATAAATTAGTTCCATTTACAATCTGTACATTCTAATTTTATGGTTAATTATAAACTAGTATATGTGTAGATTTGTTTATTTAATAAAATAAATAAAAAGAAAACCCTAGGGGTTAAAGTATATTTAGTTTTGTGAGACTAATAACATGTATCACATGAATTTATCTCTGGTCTAACTTTTAGGTCACAGTAAAATAAATAGAACTAGGTTGTGTAATTATGGACAACACTTAAAGAATAATCTATTTCTAAATGAAATTAGTTCATGTTGTAGTTCATGTTATACTTTGATCTCCTTATTCTTTATTTAGTATTGTGCCTTTTTAAGATGTATTCCAATGTTTGTACATGTTTGGTGTGTTGTTCATTTGTACTTTCCAAATGTATGAATGCATGCTCGCTCTATTTAGACAACGAGCAGTCCAAGGTTCCCGAGTGTGTTGCTGGAGACCTCCCTGAGCACAACCTGGTGAAGGCAAGTGTCCTCTGACCTATTATGTCCTATATACTTTATGATTCACTGTCCCGCATTACATTACTAAACCTAAGGATTGACTAGTCTGTATTTACCTTATCCTTGTTTACCTTTTGGGTTATCATGGTTAGCATTTTGCTATTGCCTTAACTTAATCAATGAACATGATGTGATTATTTATGATACGATGATGTTATCCCAATGATGATATTGTGATACTCTAGGGGGCTCAGGCCTTTTTCCTAAGTACCTCTACGTAAGGACCTGTTCATGGAGTGACCACCCGGGATAACAGTGCAACCATGAGGGTGGAATGGGATGCCCTTAGCTGAATAATTAGATGAACCTGGGTGTGCAGAGGTTCATTCGATTTAGTTTAGTTAGACACCCACCTTGGGGAGGTGTACTGTGTTTGTACGACTGGCGAAACCTAACGAGCAGCTATGCACCAAGGGAGTCTTTGTAAAGGCTACGTAGTGTATTCCTGGGCATTCACCTCGGTAGTGAAGATCGGGTCTGTACAACCTAGGCTGGAAAGGGATCACGACTTGTGGGT
Source organism: Zea luxurians (assembly GCA_029449295.1). Taxonomy (NCBI): domain Eukaryota; kingdom Viridiplantae; phylum Streptophyta; class Magnoliopsida; order Poales; family Poaceae; genus Zea; species Zea luxurians. Next base: position 60,746,044 of record JAOPSE010000011.1, on the reverse strand, counting down.
AAAGTGTACAACCTCTGCAGAGTGTTAGCAACTGGTATATCAGCCGAGCTCACACGGTTAAGAGCAGCCTTGGGATCCTCTTTGATTAGAAGAACTTTGGTTACTTTTATGATGATGGTTAACAATGGTGTTATAAATCTGATCTCTGGTATTTCCTCTTTGAGGGAGTACTTGTGAGTAATAACTGGGTTTACTACTAAAACTTGGCTCTACTAGTAATAATAAATACTTGACCAACTAAAAGCAACTGCTTAACCTCAACCCCACATACAGCTAGTCCATTTTAGCCAAACGGGACATTTACTGAGTACGTTGATGTGTACTCACCCTTGCTTTACAAACCACCCCACCCTAGGTTGTCCCCACTATACTTAGTGCTCAGGAGGTGATACTGGCAGCATGGAGGACTTTGAGGAGTTTCAGGACTACGACGAGTTCTAGTTTTTCTTAGTGGCAAACCCCCAGTCAGCTACCTGTGTAGGCTTATCATCTACGTTTCGTTTCTCCGCACTTTGATATTTATGTTGAACATTATGGCTATGTATTAGACTCTGTGGATGTCTTGGACATCTTGATGTAATTAAAGTACCTTTCCGCTATTTATTCCGAGCATTGTGTGATGATGTCCAATTATGTAATCGTTGTGTACGTGAGTTTCTGATCCTGGCACGTACATGGTTCGCATTTTGTTTGCCTTCCAAAACCGGGTGTGACACGACCCCCCCTCAAGTCCCCGCACGCACCCACTTCCCCTCTGCCTCATTCATTTCGCCCCTGCACACTCACCCGAGCTGCGCGCGCCTGTTCTTCAAGCTCGCCGGAGCTCCCACGTCGCCAGGCCTCCTGCGCCCGAATCCGCCCCAGTAGAGCTCGGCCACCATCCCCGACCGTGCTCCGTCACCACCAGGCAAAGACTCACTGTCATTCTCGCCTCACCCGAGGTGAATTTCCCCTCCAGACTTCACTTTCTCTCTCCCCCTGTTTTCTCTGTTCCATCAATTAGCCGCTGGTGATCGCCAGTATCGGTACCGCACTATTGTACCGAGACCCCCCCAGTCAACCGCAACTGCCACGAGAAAAAGTACGACTTCAGCCGGTGGGTTAGAATTTTTGATTTCTTTGGTCTTGGCATATCAGAAGAAGATTTTGGTGCACTTTTCTTTTTCGACCCCCTATTTCGAGCAGGGAAGCAGTAATCAAGGTAAATAAATCCAATGGCATCAAAAACCTTGTTCAATCTTCGTTTTCCTCAGGCATCGAAGGCAACGTTCATGGCTTCGTCCTCAGCCCTCGTATAGGTCCCCAGCAATTCATCACTTATTGCTTCAATGGCATCAAGCGAATCATCATCTGGCTCACCAAACTGATTTCTATATTGATAAGTATACTTCAAATGAACTAGACTGTTTTTCCCGGCATTGGCATCAGCTTCAACATCCTTCGACATTTCCCATTCGACGACCAGGGGCCAAACCTTGAAGGTTATGTGCTCCTACACTAAGTCCCTAGTGCTGATGTAGTTGCACACAGCATTAAACGCCACCAAGCAGCCTTGAGCTCTTTCTGTATTCACGTTAGTAGGCCTCCTCAATCCGAAGCAGGATCGGATAGGCCACTGGATTAAACACTTAATATCTCTTCTTTGATTTAGGTCATTCTTCACATAAAACCACTACTTCATCCATGAGCCTGGCCACTTTTTTTGAAAGGTTGGCACGGGATGCCTAGCATCTGACCGGTACACGAAGGTATAACATCTAAAGTTATTATGATATTGCTCTTTTTCCAGTAGCCTTCGTCTAGTAGGACAACTCATGAATATGGCAAAAGCAATCAGCATCTGGTTCCAATCCTTGGCTCCTTATTGCCCAAATGAAGATCCCAACCTTAATCAATGCGTTAGGAGTGAGCTGATGAAGAAAGATTTATTTAGGACTTCAACCAACATCCTGTGTAAGGGGAACCATAGCCCAACTTTCATTAAGCTTCGAAAAACCACTACCTAATCTTTCTCAGGAAGAGGAATAATGTTCACACTACCGATTCTCATTATTATCCATCATGAAAATATCTACCCTTCATAGCCTCAACATGCCCTTTCTTCACGGTTGATTTTCTGAAGACCACGTGACTCGGCCTCCACGACCAATCTTCGGCATCATCATTACCACTGTCAACATCAAAATCTTCGTTGTCTTTAGAATCTTTAGACAACCCAGCTAAAATCTCATCGGTTATTTTCTCAACATTGGTCCTCTCCATAGCTTCGTAAAACCCAGCCAGTGCGGGGTCCTAACTCCTCTTGTCTTCGGCCATCTCAGCTTTGGTGAAAACAAAACGCCGAAGCTCGAAAACAGTCGCGGTTACAGTAGCAGCAAGCTAAACAACAAAAGCCAACAGAAACTTGATAGCACTAGAAATATTTTATCACAAACCCTCATATATATATATATAGTGGCCCCCACGGTTCAGAAGGTTTCGCTATTCTAGCGAAGGAAAGGTGTTTTCCAGACCTTCGGCTAAATGTCTTCATTCGTTTCGCAATCTGAGTTTATTACAAAGAAACAAACTAATACTACGAGGGGCTACTGTTCGGGTCCTTTGTCTTCCGAAGGTCCTCAAAAACACAGCTAATCATTTGTTATCAGCATATTACTAAGTGTAACAGGAGCTTCGGAATTAAAATAGCTTTTGGCGCAGAATGATGGAAGCGCAACGAAGTAAGCTTCATCACAATGACGCACGAAGACGACACAAGGAGGTGTTATCCAAGTTGCTAGGAGCAAACGACAATGTTGTCCCTGTGATATTTGTAAACTTTATGTATTATCTATGAGGGCATGAATGTAATATCGTATGAAGTTGTATGACTCCCTATAAGTAGATGAACAGTGCCCTGCATAAAGTACCTTTTTGGTGGGCGATACAATTGCTCTGTAATTCTCTCTCCACGGCATCTCTGTCATAATTCTTTCTGCAATCTTCAAAGGTATACTTGTAAAGTTAATTTAAGTTAAGAGGAATATATCAGGAAGATATCTTGATCAAGTTATTGTATCTAAACTCTTTTGTGTTCCTTGTACGTCCATTTACTCACTTAACAATTACCTTCGTTATCGAATGAGATATTTCAAAGAGTTAACTCCTTCGTGACGAAGGTTAACTATCTCTTTAATACTGTGTTGCCCTGTTTTTTATTGTGTATAGCGATTGAAAACAAGTGAACAACAACTAGTCTGTTGGAGAGTTATTTTGATTAGCCAAAATTTAGTTTGACGAGCTATTTGGCTAGTCTCTTGGAGATGCTCTAACACATCTTTTAAACCAATGTTTCAGATCACCCCCTCCCCCTCATCATTCAACTCCAATGACCGATAATATTTAGATCATCCTTCCTACCTTGTAACTCACGTCGTCCCCTCCCTTCCTCATCACTCAAGCTGCCCCCTCTCCCTCCCTCCGCGACCCCAACGCTCACTCCCCTTCCCCTCACTGCACGTGGCTTATCCTCAATCGCCTCGCACAACAGCCCATGGGCTCCCCCTGTGCCAGCCTCAAGCGGAATGGGCTCGCAGGGGCACGGCATAGCGTCGACGTTGGACCTAGCGTCGCTCTTCTCCACGTAGCGTTGGCACCTGGACCACTTCGTCGACCGCCTCAACATGTCACAGGCGGTGGCATTCACACAAGTGTTGCTTGATGTGCAAGGTGTCACCTTCTTTACAGACGTCTTCTTCACACGTCAAGTGTCGTCTTCTTCAAGACATCATAACACGCGCGAGGTGTTGTCTTCTTTACAGACCTAGCATCATTAGGCTTCGCGCACATCGGCTTACTCGCCCTCGTTGACGCGCTCCACGGCGACATCGACGTGCTCTTCCCCAAGAACGTGCTCCTGCTCCTCTCCAAGTTCAGCACCACCTCCCTTCACGACCGTGCCGTGGCTAACCCCTCCATCGCGCTACCATCGGTGGCCCCTCTCTTTAGAACCGTAGCGTTAGCACGAATAATTAGGCTAGCACTTTAGAAAACTAATCTAGAAAACTAATCTAGAAAACTGATCCAAAGGCTCAAGACTGTACATGCCCTAACTAACAGCTCTTCACCCCTTCTAAATTATAGATAATTTTAATTTTGTTAGAGTAAAAAAATCTTAAATTTAATCAAAACTGAGAGAATTATAAAATTTTATAATATCAAATAAATATAAAAATATAGTTAATAAAAAATCTAATGATACTTACTTTGTATAATAAAAAATAATGTGTTATTACATAAGTTTAATCAAAATTAAGATGCTTTTAACTCTTCAAGAAAATTAAAATGATTTATAATTAATTTGAAATGGAGTAACAATCTATCATAGCGTTCCGTCTGTTTCTACAATAGACTACCAGTCATTGATATGGGAGAATCTGGTCTCTATTCTGGAAATGCGACAAGCTTCAACTCTAGCCTGGATGAAAAAGTCAGATGGACGGCCTACGTTCCACGGTGTTGGTACAGTATTCACGTAAACAGTTTACAAGTAAAAAAGATTAACGGGGCTCTGCTAATCCACTTTGAGAGAGTGAAAAAGTTTGGGCACTAGGAGCATGACTGTTGCTTTGTATGATTTAACACAGAAGAAATGGACGGTATGCTTTTCTATCGCGCTGCAGTGTTCACACCACCCCGGACGGAAGCCGCAGCACCAGTTGGCCACCAAAAACACTGCGTGTGCCACCAGAAGTATGTCGTTAGTCAATGTTACAATGCTTTTGCGCAAGCGATAAGAAATGCTAGACCATATGTACCTCTTCACATAGTAGTAGCAGAAATCTGCAAGGATGAATGTCTGAACAATTTCGGAGAGAAGCACCATTGAAGGCCACAAACCATAGCCCAGAGCAGTCAACAAACGGCCTCGGGTGTCCAAAACCTGCAAACGAGAGTAATCAAAACTGATATCAGACCGACTGAACTTAGAAAAACCTTGAATTCTGCAAAAGCACGAATTGAAACTTCCATTCATCTAAAACCCACGGGTAAGGAGGATATTTCCTCCATCTCCATGCTTCCATGCATGAACACCACAAGACACAAGTCTCCTAGTAGACAGCCATAAACTGGAGATACTGTACACAAATATTCATAAGGAATGTCAATACAAGCATTCCTCAGGCTTCACTAGTCAATAAGGTCTCAATGACCAGTCAAATATTTGGTAGGTTTTTTTTTTTTTTGCTGAAAGCGCAGATACTGAGAAAATACCATACAGCACGGGATGAGGTAGAACAAAGTAAAGTACATCCCAGCACATTTTGCAATGGACACAAACACAGCCGATGATATCAATAACAAAAAAATCACACCTAAATTTTAAAAAAATGTTTTGCTGTTTCATTAATCATTACTCATCTATACCTTATGATGTACTGAATTTGTTTTGTAATTGTGTTTCCATCCTGTTCTTTTCAGACTAGGATATCTTGGGAGTCCAGACCTTTGCAATGATTTGGTCCATAGTCTAACTAACGGGGAAGACATTTTTTAATACTCTACTAACATTAGGGCCTCAAAAACAGATGACCAATTGACACTTTGTTCCAGAAAGTATGAACTAGCATGGTAGTTCTTTTAATGGTAAATAAAACAGGAAGGGAGACAAAAAAAAAAAGAACCTGAAGGACCCAATGTGCACAGCTAAGAAACCTTGCAACACCCAGTGCAAACACATAATGAGCTGTGAACGGCTCAACAATCTGCAGAAAACAATAGAAATACAATATCATATAAATCCAGTGATTGTGTATTTGAATATTGTTTCAAACGCACACACGTGTTTAGATATTCACCTTGGTATTTTGCATCAAGCGCAACTGGGGCAGCACTGAAACTGCTTCCAAATAAACACAGAAGGCCCAACAGATTCTGTTCACTATGTTGTGCGATGTTGAAGGATGAACAAGTAGCGCTAGCAGAGCACAAGGCAATATCTGGAACGGAAATGTAGTTAGTTACGAAGTGTGGCCATAGGAGACATTTAGATAACACATCAGAAGCCCTCCACTGCCATTTTCCTTTGAATAAAGAAAACACAAACGACAAAATGGTAAAAAATAGCTAGCAACACAGATGCAATATGTGATCTGAGGTAAAATTCTTTCAACAAGTTATATCATCAAAACAGCAATAGTAATCATGTGGAACTAAAGTGTACAGCCAGAAATGCTCTTGCTGGTGGTAAAAAGTCTGGGTCAAGCAGAGCAGTGTGAAATACTCCCTCCGTTCTTTTTTATCTGTCACCATTTAGTTCAAAAATGAACTAGCGGGCGACAAATATTCGAGAACGGAGGTAGTAACATATAGCCATTTTGAAAATACAACTTCCGACTCCATATTCACAGTACAGGTTATACTGTACAGAGTAAAAGACAGTATAAGGACTCTAGATGCACATTGCTTTGAAGACAAGAGATAAAAATTGTACTTACCACATAGTACAAGGCAAAGTTGTCTTTGTCCAGCATATATGTTGACCTCAGTTTGAACCGAATCATGTAAATAACAAAAAGAGTAGCTGCAAGTGCAGCTGTATCCAGAATTGTATGGATGTCATACTCCATAACAAAACTACAATACAACCTAACGGCCAGAAATAATGCAGTCAAATCCTGAGACTTGAGTGACAATCCTGAAAGAGATACACAGTTTGTACAAACATCATGAACCATGAAAAGAACTAATAAAAATATCAAACTTATCTTAGGATCAATTTTCAACATAAATTGATATGCCAGTTCAGTGCATATTCTCTAATCTAGTTTTGTGTCTAATCATAAATGTCAGAAGTCATGTAAGGGATAGATTCTTAGGCCATTTGCATATTGGTATGGCAGGGCAACCATTATATACATAGTAATACAGTAAATTAAAAATGATGATGATGTGTATAAATCATACCACTAATATTGTCCATTCCCTATTTTTACCCTATTTTTAAATGCCAAAAAATATCTAGATGTACAAACCTCGATTAATCCTTGATTTTGCATAAATAAAACATTTAGGCATCAAAAACTGAATCAGCAAAGACGCTGAAAGCAACAATTCCGTAAATGAGACAAATGTAGGTACCAAAAGAAACTAAAGCTACCACAACCTCCGCACCACTGCACCAGGGGATGATGGTGGCATCCTCCCAGCAGATGCATGTTCCCAAATTTGCACAGACAAGAGCAAGTCACAGACAAGAGCAAGCCATACGAATCTAATAATACTACTGCATTTTTATGATTGGAAACAAAGTATGGTTGCCTGATTTGGCTACTAATTTGGTCTGGGAAAATGGCTCCTTTATCTTCTCACCCATGAACTTTTTGTTTAGTTTGTGGAATGTAATGTTTTGATTCATCTCCCTCGTAATTAGTAAGACGATGAGGAGTGGGGTCATTCCACACACAAAAAAAAACACGGGATAGACATTGCCTCATCTAGAATGAGGTGGTTCCAAGAACCAAATAACCCCTACACAGATGAGCATGGTTGACATTAAGCAAAGGAACCCATTGCATTAAGCAGGCACAAGCAGTATCCTCCTCTTGGTCGCACACTCGCACCCAGTTATATCACCAATTTTCAATGAACGCTGACCCAGTGACACCGTCATAGAAAAACGTCGTCCCCAGAAAGCAAGCACATACCAAACTCCTTCCACTGCAATGCCAACAACAGCACAAGTCGCATGCAGTATCCAGCTTAAGAATTTAACAATTACCTCGAGCGTGACCTGATGCATGCACCCTAAGCGAAACAGCAGAGAAATTATCTACTGCCTTGAACGGATCAGGCCGGAAATCCACACAAAATACGAGAACATGCTTCAGTACTGAGAGTGGTACGAACGGAGGAGCAGCGGATAGTCGGTCGCCATAGACGCGAGGGAAGAAAACACACGCGCATGACTCCACTGTTCCAGCAATCTGGATCCAAGATCAGCGAGCCCAACGGATCGAGCAGATAGCGGCGGCGGGATGCAATTTTATACAGCAGTAACGTACTCAAGAAGGAAGGGGGGGGGGGGGGGGGGGGCGCGGGGCGGGTGGACGAACCGGCGCAGGTCTTCTCCTTGGTGAGCTTGTAGATGAGCACGGCGATCCCGAGCGCGTGGGCGGCCTCGGCGGCGACGAAGAGGTTGTCGTGGTCGTGGACGATGAAGCGGATGAAGACGAGCGCTGCCATCCCCGCGACGACGGCGAGGAAGGCCTTGACCTTGGGCGGCTGGCGCCGCACCCAGGCCATCACCACGGCGACCGGCCTCCGCGACGAACCCCTCATCTCCCCTCCCGCTTGCCGATCGGTGGAGGCGCAGGCGAGCTCTGTCCGGGTCCGGATGGGCGCGCTCTCGTCTCTGGCCCGTGCGCGGCGTGAGCTGGGGAAGCCTGGGACGGCCGGACGGGCGAGGCGGTGGAGTTATGGACGGGTCGGGCTCCGGTCGGGTTGTTGCAGCTGTTTCGATTCGTGGCATCGATGGTCTGCGCAATTGGGCCCATTGGACCGTAGGCAAGCAAATCTTTTTGAAATCTTTTTTTGTTCCCTGTATTTAATGGAACAAGACTAGAAGAAATGCTTTGGAAAAATGGCTCGTGGTTGAGATGCTTTGAAATCATTTTTTTTTTTGAGGTTGCTCTCGCTTCTTGCGACACGTCGTCGCGGTCTCTATGAAGCCGTGGGACAGACCGAGTACACAGAGCGTTGCGGGTTCGGTTCGAGGACGGGGGCGTGCAGGCCAGCGAGTCTCGACTCTCGAGCGATGCGGGCAGGGTAGGGAATCTACCCGGTGTTTGACTAGGTAAGCGTGTTGTTAATGCGCCTCGTGGAGTGGACAGTGGAAGATGGGGATGAAAGTGGTAATCCGAACTGTTAAAACAAATTTAATATTTTAAAATAGATATGTATAAAATTTGATGTTGACTTTTTCTTATGTTATCAAGCACATTAGTACAAATATGAATAAAATATTACATACATTGTTTTATGTATAATTTTCTCCCTACAATATAAAAAGTTGAAAAAATTACCGAATTTATTTCCGAATCCATACCGAAGTTTATATCTATTATTTAAGAAAATATAGGATGAATTTGAGGTTTATCTTTTATGAATCTTAACAAGATGGATGTTAAAAACAAGAATACAAATTTGTATTGTATATTCTATATCCTATTTACTCACAATTAAAGTAAAAAGTGATTACCGAAAAAATATCGTTTCCGACTGTTTTCATCCCTGCGCCACCACGACGACGACTTGCACCGTTGCACGGAGTAGCCTCTATCTGTGCCTCGTGATCTCATCCCATCATCACCAGCTGTCGCTTTGTCCGGTACGTATACGTATGCCTCTCAGGCTCAGCTACAGAATCCGGGACAAAAAAGAAGCACCGCACACGCTCCACGCGGAAGACGGCGACCGTCCTCAGGTCAGGTGGGACTGCCGGGCACGGCGCGGAATTCCTCCAGCTGCCGCGCGATGAATTTGCGGACGGGACGGGACGTGGGACCTCGTCTATGTGCCGCGGCCCGGCGAACGGGAGTCGACAACGCCCCGCCGTGCTGATCGGGGTGCACGCGGCGCACCGCGCACGGCACGTTGAAAAACAGCGCCAAATCCCATCGCCTTTCCGAATTCTCGTCTTCCGCCCCCGCGACGCGCTGCTAGAGTCGTCATGTCGTGCTTGTGCCGCGTGCGGCGCCGGCCCGACTGGTGTGGTCTACTCGGCGGCCGGGTGGGCCACAGTCTCGCGTGGGCTGGGTGCGTGCGATTCTATGGGACAGATGGGCTGGGAGTCCGTCGGCCGATGGGGTAATGTGCTGGGCCGATAGTCTGGGACGGACGTCCAGCTCTCTCTCTCTTACGGCTCTGCAATTCGCCAAGGCCCGAACAGCTACATTATAGGTTGGGCCGTACTGATTCCTCTCACAGGGACGTCTGTCTGTCTCGTCAATTTCGTTATCTGACGCGCCGTTTTTTTCTCAACAAAAATAAAATAATAATAATAATAATAATAATAATAATAATAATAAACGCGCCGCTGCCAAGGCCCATGGGACCCACGGAATCCTACCTCTCCCGTCAGCCGACCCTCGGTCGCCCTCCGGCCTCCGCCCTCTGGACATCGCCATCGGAGTGAGCAGGAACCAGAATATGGGGGGTCGGTAGAGTCCGCGCACCCAGGGGTCCCACTCCCCTGAGGCCGTCCGTGGCTTCGTGCAAAAGATGGGGATTGGAGAAGGGTGCCAGGTCACCGTCCCGGTGCCGTGCCGTCAGTGTGAGTGGTGAGGTCCCTTCCAAGATTCTGTGTGTCTCCTCGCCCGATTTACTTACTGGCTTTACATCCACAAAGCTTGCGAGTTGCGAACTTGCGATATCTAGCCTTAGCTTTTTTGAGTCGTTGCAAATCTTGTTGGTGGGGGGCCAGCGAGACCTGATGCCAGGTACGCCTAGCGGAAGAAGGGTCGATGATCTTATAGGAGTTCCGCTTCCACAGTTGGTGTGTGTGGCCGACACGCTGGTCGCTGCGAGATGAGGTCATGTGCGGCTTCCTTGTGTGCTTTCGGATGCACAGCGTCTTGCAACCCAAAATTCGCTGCAATTCGTTCGGTCAGAGGGGTCGGGCCTGGGGTTTAGAACAACGTCCTGATATGTCAGGTGTCTGTTCTGCAAAAAAGAGTTAGTTCGGAGTAAGCTTGCTCAAAGTCATGGCGTCTGGTCAGAGAGAGAGAGAGAGAGAGAGAGAGTGATCAGTAGGCACGAGGACAGTCCAGTCCCATTGGCGGTGCTACTGATTCCTAGCAAAACCTGTACCTCTGTGTTCAGATTATCTAGTATATATGACCGAACATTGAGTCCAGGCATGTAATACCATTTGTTTCCTCAAATATTGCATGAATGAATGCATGACAGGAGCATTCCAACTCGAATATTATTGTGACCAGGTGTTGTCGGTATCCATTCTTCATTAAGTGCCCGTTCGGTTAGCTAGGATTAGGACCTAGAACTATTCCAGGTGATCAGTTTTAATATAAATAAAACTAACATTCGAGGTGGAACAGTTCCAAAAGATCCGTTTCAAACAAAACGAACAAGCCCTAAGACTTCAGTATAAGACTATAAGCTGGCTCCATTGAATTCTTCAAATAAAATACCGCATTCGTTAATTATCTGCAGAATTGAGTAGTAGCCAGTAATGGAGCACTTGTACATTTACTAGTTGTGTTTTAAAATTGATTTCTTTTTGAAGAGATAGGTACAATCTTTTTTTTGGAAGCCTAGATGCTAAAAGCTTGTGGGATGTGGCACTGACCTTGAGGACCGCTTAGTTCAAGATTAAAATGGCTAGGAGATCATATTTCAAGGCCTAAATATTTAGGATGTGTCCTCCTAATCGATGTTTTCTTTATCTTGTCAATCACATCACTTGCATCGTATAGCTGGGGAAGGTTGGTAATCCAGGCTGCCATTCAGTGAATTAGTCTGATGGGATGTACCGATACCCAGCCCATTCTCTTTTGGTGGCATCTCCTAAAGTTAGTCTGCTTCGTAATGTGAGCAGTAATCATGTTGGCAGAAGATTCAGGAGGACCAAGTCTTCTGCTAGGATGCTGTGCTACACTGCGGTTTTATCTGTCAGTAACTGGTGGTCAGTTTCTAGTTTCTTCTGCGTGTCTCGTCCATTTCATCGATCAGCTTAATCATTGGTGAATCGCAATTTCAACATGAAATGATATGCTACGACTTTCAAGTAGGGACTTAGTTAGGGTTACATCACTAGTACAATTTGGCTCTATACAAGCGGTAGGCTTTTTACATCCCAGACGGTTTGGATAGAAAACCGTCTGGGATATCCCAGGCTATTCGGACCGTCTGTGATGTATTAGTATCACAAGCGATCCGAAATACAAACCGCTTGTGGTGCTCGATTTGTTTCACAAACGGTCTGTAATGAAAAACCGCCTGTGATGCACGATTCGTATCACAAGCGGTTCTCAATTAGAACCGATTGTGATTTGATTACCATATTAATATTCTAATTTTTAACAAAAAATGCAAATACAATTTCAATGAATTTTAATAGCACACATAGATAACTAGAGAGATTTTAAATTAATTGGCAACCACAATGCATAGTCGATCATACATGCTAACAAATACAATTTGATTCATACAATTTTTCATGAACTACCATTTTTCTGCATTTATGGCTTTAAGTTCTTATCAATTTTCTTTTCCACACGCTTGATTCTCTCTAGACCGTTAAAGACGAACATCTCTTCATACTTATTGTATTCCTTATCTTCGTCTCCCACATTCTTAACTCCAACAATTTTTTGCTTTCTAGAAATAACTACATGCATCTTCTCATCTGCTAGATCGAGTACATAGAACACTTGTGCAACACATTTGGCGAGAACCCACGGGTCATCTTTATATCCTACTTTCTTTAAGTCTACCAGTGTGAGTCCGTAGTTATCCACTATCACCCCCACGGAATGTTGTACCCATTGGCACTTAAATAAGGGTATTTTCATGCTTGGGCCATAATCAAGTTCCCATATTTCCTCTATGAATCCAAAATATGTGGTCTTTTGTCCCTGTAGGTCAAAAGCATCGATACGAACACCGCTATTTTGTGCAACACTTTTCATGTCTTTTGATTTAGTGTAGAATGTGTACCCATTGATGTCATATGCTTGCCATGATGTCACAAAACACGATGGCCCAGAAGCCAAATTCTTCATTGTTTTCTCTTCCAAAGAGTCTCCGAATGGGATGTTTTTGTCCATTAACCATTCGCTGAAACAATGTTTGTGCTCCCTCATGATCCAGTCCTCTGTGCGGTTCTAATTTTCTTTACGAAGCTGATCCAGGTGTTCCTCTATGTAAGGCTCTGCTATCGCGAGATGTTGTAGTACACTACCATGAGCACAATGTACTAGCTTGTAATCATCAACGCGAAAATTTTTCCTGCCCATTCTCCCTCTCCCACATAGTTTACCCTCATGTTTAGGTACAGGCACATCTATCATTGTTCCGTCTCTGATGTAATATATACAACTCTCAATCACTTCTTCTGTAGTGTATCCCTCCATGATTGAACCCTCTGGGTGAGCGCGATTTCGCACATAACCTTTTAATACTCCCAGGTATCGCTCCAACTGAAACATATGATGTAAATATAGTGGCCCTAATATTTTTATCTGATCCACGAGATGTATGATTAGGTGTACTTGCATATCAAAAAATGATGGAGGAAAACACATTTCAAGCTTGCACATAGTCTCGATGATGTATGCCTTCAGATAGTCCAAGTCTTCTAAAGCTATTGCTTTTTGTGACACCGCATTGAAAAAGTAACACAAACGTGTGATGACAACTTTGACATGCTCTGTTTCGAGGGCTCTTACCGCAATTGGGAGGAACACCGTCATCATCACATGGCAGTCATGAGAGTTGTAGCCAAATAGAGACAAGTCCTTCATCCTGACTAGTTTGCTGATATTGGATGAGGAACCTGTGGGCACTTTGACCCCACACAAACATTTGCAAATTTTTGTTCTCTCCTCAACTGACAAGTTGTAGCTAGCTGGGGGGAGGTAAGGCTTCCCTTTGCCACTATCCACTGGATGAAGTTCCGATCTGATTTGAAGATCTACTAGGTCATTGCGTGATTTAAGTCCGTCCTTTGTCTTACTCGGCATGCCCAGCAAGGTTCCAATGATGCTGTCAAAAACATTCTTTGTTACATGCATCAAATCAATGCTATGGCAAATTTCTATATCCTTCCAGTATGGGAGGTACTTGAAAAAAATTGATTGCTTCTTGAAAGTTGTGTAAGTTGAAGGGTCAGTTCTCTTTCTCTTTTCTCCTTTGTTTTTTTCCCTTTTCGAATACAACATGAATGTTCTTTACAATTTCAAAAACAAGTTTCCCACTATAAGGCTTTGGTGCACCTTCACTTTCCAGTTCATTGTTAAATTCCTCTTTCATCTTTTGGTACTTATGCTGCTTCATCAAGAACCGTCTATGTCCCATGAACACCAACTTCTTGGATGATTTAAGGTACAAGGAAGCAGTTCCATCGACGCACACTACACAACCATTCTTTCCATTAGTCTTTTGCCCTGATAGTGTGGCGCCACCGGGAGAATCATAGATGGTAACAAATATAATTGCTCTTAAGTTGAAATACTCATGGCAATACTCATCCCATATTCGAACTCCTTCATTCCAGAGCTTTGTCATATCTTCCATAAGAGGTTCTAGGAACACATCAATATCAACACCAGCTGATTTCGGACCTTGAATAAGAATAGTTAACATAATGTACTTTCTTTTGTGACACAACCATGACGAAAGGTTTGTAACACCCGGCTTTAAGGGTCAAAGCCAGGTGCATCTCATACATGCGCCAAGAAGACAACATATATAATAACAGAGTGTATAGAGATAACTGTCACGATACATCAGAGTATTTATTACATAGCGGAAGACTTATTACAAAATAAAATAATAAATATAAAATAAACTAAGGATCGTTGGCGCCAATGTCAACTGAGAAACGCCACCTAGATCAGGTCATACTCCTCGCCTTGTGGCTCCTCTTGAACCACCTGTTCTTCTCCTGTGGGGGGGGGGGGTGTGAGACAGCAAGAGTGAGCTCACATACGTTCATAGCTCAACAAGTCATGGGGAATAATGTGGCATGAACTCACCAAAGGTGGGAGTTCATGATGTGTAAGGCTGATCAATGAAATAAAGGCTAAAGCTGAGCATTGCTTTTATAAGTTGGTCAAAATTTTATTAGCAATTACTAGGTGTAAGTAAATACCAAACCTTAATAATAATAAGATAAGTAATAGTAAAATAATCCCAAATGCGATGCAAATGTCAAATTAAATTTAAGTTCCATAAATTAATCATGTGAGGGTCCGAGCCGCTCATGACCGTGAGCACGGCTAGTATACTAGTTTTACACTCTGCAGAGGTTGCGCATCTTTACCCACAAGTCATGTTACCCATCTGCCAAGAGACAGCCAATCCCATACACCTCTACCGAGGAGGCGAGGCAGGGTAACACTACGAGGCCTTTACAAAGTTCCACTAGCTTCAGAAATCCCGCTACAGTTTATAGGAAGCTTTAGTGCAGGAATCCCTCGCCTGACCGCCATCGCAGCAAAATCAACCCAAGGACCTCCCTACACTGACCACTCCCCTACTGCCCTTGCCCCTTTCGGGTAAGGAAGACCTCCACTAGCTTTCCTAGTTAATCAGCCAAGGGCGTCCCATTAAACCGTTGTGGTAGCACTGTTTTCCCGGGTGGTCGCTTCATGTTCCCATTAATTTAATGATCTTAACATGAACAATAATAATAACAAGATAATAAAAGAGTAATCATGAATGTTGTATCTCCATACCCAATCCACATAAAGCAATAGCAGGTACTACCCAAAAATATTTCAGGGGTGAACAAGGTATAAAGATAACCAAAACTAGGGTAACATAAAGGATCCCATCAAAATTAACCTATGCAGATCATTAAAATTAATAAGAACATGGCTGGGAAAAGTAAGTGATCAAGGGCACAACTTGCCTTCAATGAGCTCCTGCTCAGCTATCTCTACTTGTTGAACCTCAGATTCCTCAGTGGCTTGCTCGTCTACTCGCATCAACACAATACATACATAGTATAGCATAAATTAACATCACATCAAACATGCAAATAAAGTATACAGTAAAAATCTATACATTAAAGTGAGATCATAGGAACTGGAATCATTAAATTTGGAGTTATAGATTTCAAGTTATGAATTTCCTAAGGTTTAATGTGCTTAAAATAGGATTAAATGATAAATTAATTTTCTTACTGTTTTCATGTCCAAACAGAGACACTAAATAATAGAGAATATTATTACAAAATTTTAGAAATTAGAATGGCTCAATTTGGAGCTAACATGAATTTTCTATGGATTATACAAATTCTGGCATTTAATAAATACTAAAAATCCATTTTTAAATTCATTTCTCTGGTTTTATTTGTTCTCTGGACTAGGCGTCATTTTTCAGGAAGGTCAGGGGCTATGGTGCAATAATTCCAAGACTCAGTGAATAGATCCACTGGACGGCGGGTTCTATTTAAACAGTCGCAGGGGCCTATTTGCATAATTACCTGCAGATGACAGAACAGGGACACATGGCGCCCAACCACTGGCTGGAGCCGGGCCACACACGGGATCCTACAGTGGGGCGCACGAGATCCTATCCGCATCGAATCCCCGCCACCAGTGCACGTGCCATTACAAAGGGATCAACACGGACCGCCCGATTCGCGACCCACGACCGGGATTCAACGAGGCGAAAGGGTATCTACGGCATCTAATCAGAACCGCCCGAGTGGAGATCTACGGTTCAACGATCGCCGAGTCCCCACAGTGTGTTCGACGGCGGCGTCGTCCCACCCCACGGCGGAGCTACCGCCGGGGAACGCCCAATCGCGGTCCAGAGCCATGATTTCTACCCCTGGCTCAAGATATGGGGAGCAGAGCGTCTAACGAATAACGTAGAGACATCACTTCAGTGGTTCAAATTTACACGGAATCTACCCACGATGCAGAGTGGCACCGCGGTGGCGGCGCACGACGGCGAGCAATTGCCCACCCATAACAGCGCTATTTCCTACAATTCTAGGTGCACTGCGATCGTAGAGGCAAATGTAAGCTTGGCGATGGTTCTTACCAGCGATTAGGCTCCACGAATTCCTGACCACGCGCGTAGTCGAGCTCCCGGCGGATCGCTACCCCGGTGGGTATCCGCCAGCGCACATATTGGGTTGGCTGCGGCAATTTGGGCGGTGCTGCTCCACCCGGTCCGGTGGTGATGAAGGACACCAACACGGAGTAAGGCAGATCGACGCAGGGGCGAATCAGTGCGGGTGAGGACAGCGCTCTGCGTGTCGCCGCCAGCAAGGTAGAGTAGGGCAGAGGGGAAGAGTAGGCGGCTGGGACCTGGGGTACAAGGAGAAGTGCCCTGGGGTCTTATCCCCAGGTCGAGGGGAGCCTCAACCCCACACCTCGGTCCAAGCGCGCGAGAGGTTCGCAACGGCCATGCCCGCCATGCGCGATACTCCGTTGGCAGGGAGAAGGAAAGTCCTGACCAGTGGGTCCAATACGTCGGTCTCCGCATCCAATTCATGCGTGCGCGGACCCAGAGCTGGTCAATGGGGTCCACCCGGCGTTGAGCGTTCGCGGCGTGGAGTGAGCGCGAGCCCGGGCATGCAAGCATGGGCCAGCTAGCCGAGGTGGGCTAGATGCATGACAGTGAAACAATTCGGTCGAGGGGGTGGAGGTGATGAAGTACTAGGCCGAAATGTGGAGCAGCGGCCCAATTGGCTTCTTTAATTCTTTTCTTTTTTATCTTTTCTTCCTATTTTCTTTTCTTCCTTTCTAGGTTTAAATTTTGAATTTGAATTTTGAAGTCAATCTTGTGCTACATTAATCTTTATTACTTTTGTGAAGTTAAGAATACCAATTCTTGAAATATAATTATATCATTTATATTCTTATATCATTTCTCTCCTTCTTATTTATAAAACCCTACTTCCCATTTAGGGTTTAATCCAACTTCTAATAATTATTATCTTATTGTTTTTATTTAATGCACACACATATAACTCCAACATGATGCATATTTTTTTTATCTTGGAATCATTGGTTTTGATTAATCCCTCTTAATTACATGTATGCTCTTTTCATGATGCAAATAAGGCACATAAACTGAGGAGATCTCTCTATTATTCTTTGTATACAACTTTGAGTATTACAAGGTTGTACATCGTTAAAGTCACGGGCCAGGTGCTATGTACACTTCTTTTTTTCACTAAATGGATTCATTCCATCTGTACCCAAAGCAAATCTTACATTTCTGGTTTCTTTGGCAAACTCAGGATAAATAAGATCGAAATTTTTCCATTGTGATGCATCAGTAGGGTGTCAAATCTGTTTGTTATTCTGCTTGCGATTTCCAGCATGCCAACGCATAAGCTCAGCCTCCCTAGAATTTGAGAACAAACATTTCAAGCGATCAATTACTGGAAGATACCACATCACCAAGGCTAGGATCTTTGACTTCTTTTTCCCATCCATGTCATCAAAAGTGTCATCATCACTTTCAGGTCCAATAGTGGATTTCTTGTTTTTATTTTTTTCGGGAATTTTTTTACACATTCTTGATTGTAGCTCTTCTTGTATCGACTGACATTGCAAACTGGGCATCTTGCTGTTCTCAAAATCGCCATGATACAGAATACAATGGTTCGGACATGCATGGATTTTTTGCACACCCAGAGCTATGGGAGATATAAGCTTCTTCGCTTTATAAGTGCTTGTTGGTAGTTTGTTGGGTTTTGGTAGTAATTGGGACCGAAAATTCAAAAGATCTGTAAAGCTAGTATCAGACCATCCGACGCTAGCCTTCAACTTAAGAAGTTCTAGAACTGTACGCAGTGTAGTAAACTCTTTGTCACAACCCTTTGATTCATCATATAAAGGTTCTTTTGAGGCACTTTCCAGTCCCTCCATTTTAGATAGCCCTTTCTATGACCCCACAGAACTCAACATTTTTGGTTCCATATGGCGCAACATCTCTTCGCAATCAAATTCTTCAAAATCTTGATTGGCATCCACATAATCTACTTTACCATCCACTTTATCTAAAATTCCGACAGCTCTCTCGTCATTACCAGGCACTTCACACGGATCCAACTCACCATGTTCTGTCTATATCGTGTAATTGTTTTTAAACCCTCTTTTTAGTAGATGTGATTGGATTACTCCTGTATCTCTCCAAGCTACCTTATTATCCCAATCGATGCACGGACATAATATCTCCTTACTCTTTCGCAAATTCGCGTGCTTATTGGCCGCTTCAATAAAGCTTCTCAAATTTTGAATGTACGATGGATGTGGTCTTGGCACATTGTACATCCAACCTCGGTTCATTACCTATCCCTATATTGATTAACGTCAATAAAATCATTAATTAATTGAATTCATCCCTAAAACATGAACAAATAAATGTACATGAAAGTGAAACAAGATCATATTGAGAGGTACCTTGCGGAGAGACAAATCTCTAAATACAATCTTTAATTTAGCTCAACTAGAAATCCAAATCTTGAAAATCCTAGCACATGAACTACAAAAAATATTTAAAATATCCCTAATTAATTTAATTTAATCCCTAAATCATGAACGAATTGATGTGCATGAAAATGAAACAAGATTGCAGCAATAGGTACCTTGAGGTGAGACAACTCTTTATGAAGAATCTTTAAATTAGATCAACTACAAGTTTTTCTTCAATTTCGGTCTATATTACAAAATTGAGGCAAAAAATCATATCAAAATGAGAAAGAAAACAAACGGAGATCATATATATGCATAAACTCTTGAAATCAATCAATAAACTCAAAAACAAAACCTTCTCCCGTAGATCTCAAAAAATCCACCGCCGCTATAGTGCTGTGACTGTTTCTGGGAGATAGGGTTCTGGAACCCGTGGCTAGTCCTTTTATATTGTATACACATCACAGGCGGATTTTTTAAAAAATCGCTTGTGATATATAACATCACAGACGCTTTTTTATTCCGACCGCTTGTGAAGTTAATCTATCATAGACGGTCGAAGTAAAAAAGCGCATGTGATGTTATATATCACAAGCGGTTTTCCTTAATATCTGCCTATGATTGTTTACAATATAAAAGGGCTTGCTGGTTCCAGCAGGAACCCTAACTCTCCCGGGCCCGACACGCTTGCGCCGCCAGGCTGATACTGCATTGTCCCCGTTCCTGTCTCCGAGCTGAGCGCTGAGCGCCGCCGTCCCCGAGCGCCGCTGTCCCCGAGCCCGAGCGCCACCGTCCCCTAGGCGAGTATTCAAACGTCTATATTCCTAAGTTTTTCCTTCCATTGTACGTACGTCGATGGCTGAGGATGGTGCTGGCCCAAATTCATAACCTGCATAATGAAAAGGATATCGTATGAGGATTTTTTTAGTGCTTGGCTTGTTTCTAGCTCTGTTAGGTGGAATTCTAGTCATAATTTGGTTGTTCTGTTCTTGGAAGTGCGATGGCTCATTGTCATGGATGATAGGCCAGCGACAATGATCCAAATTCTAGTCAGAATTTGGTTAACTTGTGCTAATAGGAGCTATGCTACCTGCTAATATGAGAAACTAGGTTCTGGTCCGTGAGGGTTTTAGGGCATTCTTTTGTTGATCGGAAGGTTAGGTTTTGGTACCATTCATGTTCATAGTTGGTTGCCGTGTTCTTGTTCATACATGGGGAATAGTTCCTTTTGTCTCCAACTCCAAGCAAGCAATGGAGGGCAAAATGTTTGCAATTGCATTTCTTTCCCTTTTCCTTCTGCGGCATTTGATGACTGCGTAGCCGGTTGTAGTGGTTTTGTAAAAACGTTCGCTTGTCCAGTGCTGTGATAATTAGTCTGGTAATTGGTGTGATCATAGATAGACTCACTCGATGGCCATTTGTGGTTACACCTGTTGGATATGATATGGTTTCCAGCCAGCGTTTATTTCTTTGCTGTTGTTGTTTGGTAAACAACTTTAAATTCATAGTGATGGGGTCTTTTATGGTAACTAAAGGAATTAAATTCATAGTATCAAGCTACTTTCACCACCAGCGTTTACTTTTGTTTTTAACTCGGCGCCACACCTGAAAAAAGTTATTCCTGCCTCCTTTCACCACCAGCTAGCATCAAGCTACTTCTCCAGTCTTTTCAGTTTTCACACATTTGCCTCACACAACTTTCTACATTGTTCTCATGCTCTGATTAAATTAACTTCTTTACCATTGTAGTTCCTTAGTGTGATCATACTGGCCTGCATAGTAGACCTTCAGATGTACTGCCTTCTTTTCTGTTAGCAAGTTTTCGTGTTTGAGTCAGATTATTCTGGGATAAATAGGTTTAGGTTATGCCTAGCTAAGAATCACGATACATTTTACTAAGTGTTTTTCGTTATTGAATTGGGTTAGGCAAATTAAAATATTTTCAGGGAAAGGCGCATAAGAAGGGGGGAGGGGGGTCTCCTTTTTTGGGGTGGGGGTATAAAGCACACAGGAAGCTGCAAACTTGCAATTAACAACTAATGTTTGGTAGCTATTAAAATGTGACATTCCAGGGTTGTGTTCTATGATTCAGTAGCAGTGAGTTTTTGGGTGTAGCCAGCCACCACTATATTAAGTTATTATCATGCCTATGCGTTGCAACATAAATTAAATAACACTAATAATGTCATTGCTATGGGACCCGATACACTCAATGCAAGAGAAATAGCTTAAATGGATGCTACAATAGTTCCTAGGCACCCTGCTGTCCCTGCTGCGCGCTCGCGGCTTCAGCCGCCGCAATTGTCTGTTTAGTGGCTACAATAGATATTTTTTGAAGAAGATTTTCAGACACGCGGACTAGCTGCTCTAGTCATCTCAGTGGCTACTTGAAACTACTGAACATAACTGAAACTGAACATATGAAACTGAAATCGTCTGTTCCTTATGGACATAACTAAAACAACTGAACATAACTGCTCAGTCATCTGTTCCTTATTAACCACACCTCAGTGGCTACTTGGAACTTCTGAACATAACTGAAACTGAAACTGAACATATGAAACTGAAATTGTCTGTTCCTTATGAACATAACTGAAACAACCGAACCTTTACATCTGTTCCTTATTCAACTGAAACAATTGTACGTCTGTTCCTTATGAACATAACTAAAATTGTCTGTTCCTTATGAACATAACTAAAACAACTGAACCTGTAGCCCTATGTACTCAGTGACCCTCGATTGGGAAAATTATTTGTCTAATTATTGTTGCATGATGGAGAAGTACCTGTTAGATGACTCCTTATTGATGGAACCAGCTGTGCACTAGGTACCTACTAGGATGGATGTGTTCTGCACCGGTGCGTCTAACAGAGTTAATGAAGACGCGACCAAACTTGAATGGCAGACAACGAGCAGCTCCAGTGAAGGCAGCGGAGAGGATAGTTCTAGTGATGACAATCCTTTTTCTCCTATACCTCCAAGGAAGAAAAAAACTTCAGATGAGCTTGATGCCGACTATATTCCCAACGATGAAGAGGTAAATAGAAATATGCCTAATAACTTAACTTTTATAGCTCATATATGAAAGACCATTAATTGTTTCAATATATAGATTTCAAATGAAGAGAAGAAAGAGGATGCATCCTCTACACGAAATACGGAGGATGCTCCAATGCCTGAATCATCCATTTCACAGAAGCAGAAACGAGGGCGACGAGGTCCCAATAAGTTCAAAGAAGGTGCAATTATGTACGTAACAAAACTCAATTCAAAGGGGTTTCCTGAAGAACCACTTGACGTGGTTACAAAGTTTGAAATTCCTGCGGGTCTACTGTTAGAGATACAGTGCCAATCACACTTCAGAAATAGAAGGATTTAGATGAAGACACCCGCAATAAGCTATGGGCTAAGATGTCTGAGTCATTCAAGGTCCCAAAAGGCACAGAGGATGCAGTAAGAAGTCGATGCTCTCTGCTATGGCCAAGATGTTTCATGGGTGGAAGACCGAGATGAATAGGGATTTTGTTAAGAAGAATAGGGTTCCTCCGCCCAAGAAAATGGGGAAAATCACTCAAGCTCAGTGGGAGGAATTTGTTCGTTAGAAGGCCGAACTGAAGGCCATAGAACTGGGCGAAACTAATTCTCAGAGAGCGAAGATGAACAAACACCCCCATCACCTGGGGTCAACCGGATACCACCATAAAGTTGTGCAGTGGAACAGGATAATCGAGGAAGCTATAGCTAACGGGACTTTGGACCCAATATTAAAAGATATCGATGAGCGATTCGTTGGATCTTAGGTCGGGCAGGTTTGACTAAGGACGGCAAACTTTTGCATCCAGACTTAGTAGGCGAAGTTTCGACAAAAATTCAAGAATATACAGAAAATAGAAAGAAGGGCGAATTTAAGCCTCGGAGGGAGAATGACATACTAACCGCAACACTAGGCAATCCTGAACACACTGGACGGGCTCGGGGAATCTCTTCTAAGATTTCCTGGAGAGAGGCGTTTCCAGAGTATGCGGCGTCATATAGGAAACATGAGAAGTCGAAAAGGACCCTTGAAGAGACTATTGATGAAAGGGTACAAAAGGCTATTAATGATGTGATGAAGAAAATGAAGAAAACAGGATGCATATCATGTGAACTCAAGTCAGGCCACATGAGTCCACCTCTAGTCTCTAGCAGCGTAGGATCTGTGCAAGACTTCGTATCGGGCACCAAGTACCCTGTAGACGATATTGTTGAGGACAAGCCTTGCTGTCTTCATATTCCAATGAATAGATCTGGGACAAAAACTAAACAGGCTGCTACTGGTTTGGTAAAACTAGGACTTGTTAACTACCATGATAATCCTGTCCCACCACACTATGTTGTGGTCCAAGTTCTAGAGATCACAGACAGTGGTTGTGAAGATTGAGAGATAGACTTTCCAGTTGAGGGGATCATAACTTTGCAGGAGGCGATGAACGAGTTGGTCCTTTGGCATCGACGCGACATTAAGTTGGGTGATGAGCCAATCTTAAGCCGTCAATCGCGTCATAAGTCACCACCGCCGAATTCAACACCAATGCAACAGAAAGATAGTTCGATCATTCCATACCCCATGGTGCAGGAAAATAAAGCACTGGCCTCCACAAAAACCGTTGAAACAATCATATCACCTCTTGCGAAGGAACTCGACGAGGGGGACGCAGACAAAATTGTTCCTCAGAATGTCGATGCGGACATCAGAAAGGAAGCAAAGGTTGACACCAATGTTGATGGGCCAACTACTTCAAAGAAAATTCATCAGCGAATTGCCACCGACAATGTCAAGAAACCGTCAGAAGCTGTGACACACTACCTGCAAAAATTGAAGAGAGTTATGACAGATCAATCAAAAGCGAAATCAGCATCTCATGGAGTACGCACACGGTCCCAAATAGACAATTTCGAAGTATGGGAAGAAGATGGAATGATTCATACTCGAGAATCATTACGTCTTAAAATCAATATCCCGATATACAAGAAGGAGGATGTTCCTCCTAAATTTGTGAATGGGAGGCCGTTCTTGACGACGGTGCAACTTTCTAAGTTGTTGACTCCAGAGATTAGAATGCATGAGTGGTACATGGTGGCTAGCAACAAATACAAGCTCGAGGACTTCACATTTGTTGTGCCAGAAGATGCATTTTGGAGCAAAGATAATATAGATCATGTGCGGTATTTATTCTTTGACGATCTGTGGTCGTTGTACCATCGACAAAGGATGGAAACCAACTACTTAACCCTCTTTTGCTTGTAAGTACCTCTAAACTTTCATATTTGTTAGTTTTGTGCACGCACACATAAACGAGAGTCTAACAATTAACACTTTTTACACGTAGGATGCAATACATGGATGATAAGAAGAAACAACTTAAGACAGGGTTTCTTGACCCGTTGATGATATCCCAAGCTTGCTACAAAGAAGTTGTTCGGAGACATGGAGAAGAAAACAAAGACTTGGATGATGATGAATTTGAGAAAGCCATCAAACAGAATCAGAGAAAGAAAATGAAGGTAATGGCGGCATACATTGGACGAGCCATGTATAATCATGTACAACATGGCAAGGACTTAATAATAGCTCCGCACCACTTTAAGTAAGTTCTCGACATGGTTTTGAACTACAAATTATGGCAATCGTGATCTTAACATGTGTTTTCGTCTATGTCTATATAGTGACCACTACATTTGTATCATGATCTTTCCAAAGCATGGTAAAGGCGTGGTCTTCGACTCACTAAGAATGGAAAAGGATGTGTATAATGACTTCTTGAAGATTTTAGAGAAGTATGGTTATTATTGCACACTTGTACTTATTACAACTTAACAAATGTATTCTTAATCTTACAATGGTATTCTTATATGCAGTGCATACCGTTTTTATTGGAAAGATCTTGGCGACGAACATCCAGAGGACAAGCCTAATTTGTCAATATCATTATTTCCATTTGGTGACAAACAACCTCTTGGTACTGTCCTGTGCGGTTATTATGTATGTGAATAGTGTCGTGTCACCTTCCATTACATGGTCAATCGTGAGGATGTAAATTTGCTATCATTTTCTATGTTGCAATTTTTATGTTATATAGTTGCTCATCACATTACTCTTAGCACTGCTTGCTTTTTGCTTTCATTGCAGGTTCCTAAATCCAAGATCAATGCTGAATGGTTAGAAAGAGATATGATTTCCGTCGATGTGGCTAAGGTTGTAAAAGATTTGCTTTACTTTATGCGCCGTGAAGTTCTTCATCAACAAGGGTTATTCTACAATACAAATGGAAATTTGCAACACTTCCTAGAACTAAGTTTGTACATGATAGCACATAATGTTTAGATCTTTAGTTTGGAACTTGAGATGTTCAGTTGTATATGGAACTTGAGATGTTGAGTTGTATATGGAACTTGCATTGAGATGTTGAGTTGTATATGGAACTTGAGATGTGTATCATTGTGGTTTGGTGCTAATACTAGTACTGTTATCGTTCTGTGAATGTGATTTGTGATGTGTATGAATCTGATGTATGAATCTGGATTATGTATATTGATTTGTTATGAATATCATTTGTATATTAATTCTGTATATGAATCTAGAATCTGCATATAAATTTGGAATCTATATATTGAAATACAGTAGGGCCTATATTTAAAACCGTATGTGGCATGTGTCTAACACAAGCAGCTAGGACTAGAAACCGCTTGTGATGAGTTTCTATCGCAGGCGGTTCCTTTATATAGAACCGCCTGTGATGTGTGTCTATCACAAGCGGTTTTAGATTGACCACCTGTGATGTTGTTTTACATCACAGGCGGTGCAGCACAAGCGGTTCCTGGAACCGCCTGTGTAGAGGCTAACCAGACCGCCTGTATAGAGGTTTACTGTAGTAGTGCCTAGAAACTGAAACGTAAATGATTTGGCGAAGAGTAAATATGGGACAAAATTTTAACATGTAAGGGCTAGTTTGGAAACTTAAATCCCTCCGGGATTTTCGGAAATTGAATCCCGGAGAGAATTTAAGTATCCAAACTAGCCCTAAGAACAGAGATAATATCACTTGTTTTTATGTGTGTGTCTATATACACACATAGTATCACTTGCTTATACAGTATAAACACACACACCCATCCGCACGCGGCGCATATATATAATATATTTCTATATATAGGATAGTGTTATTTATCACTCTAGGTGATGAGCACTCACTCTGCAATAACTTAAAGAATGAGTTACAAAAATTGTGAATAACTTAAATTTGTTAAGACATTTCAGGGTTGATTATTATTACCTAAGGTAAAGCTTCACTATGGCATAGTTACTGAAGATCGCTAAGTCATATCACGGTAATGACTGAACGATCTTTAGTGCTAGTGTAGATTGATCTTCAGTGCATGCCTCATACTTGCGTCATAGCTTAAAGGTTGGTAATCAAGCAACACGGGCCACCAAACAGACCCGACACATTAAGATATGTATACCCGTACACCAGTGACGCTCTCAACAGACATGCAGCGGCACAATCAAGACGATGGCCCGTGCAGACGAGGCTATCAGGTGTCAGCGCAGCACAACCATCAAGTCATCGATTGAGATACATGGTTTTTCGATTTTGGTAAATTTGAGATTAGTTTGGTTTGATCTAAGATTGCAGTTGTTTGATTGAGGAGGGGATTGCCGTTGTGGTGCCGCCACCCGCCACGCCTGTGAGGCGAGGACGCGAGAAGGACCGCGTTGCTACCTTCCTCGCAAGCCACTCAGAACTTTCAGATGCTCATTATAAAGGTTTGGAACATGTTTGAACAACTATTTGTTGTTCACTTGTTCTCAATTGTTGAGAATCAAGAGCAAGGCAACACATTTGTTATATGTTAAAGACCTTCGTCCTTTGAAGCATTATTCCTTCTTGGGTATAATGAATCTTAGACGAAGGTTATAAATAACAAGTTTACATTATTCACAAATACATAAAAATATACTCGCAAGATGTAATTTCATGCCATGTATTCGTTTCATGACGAATATAAATAAACTTTCAAAAATTGTATTACAATGATACCTTCGGCTTGTTTGAAGGTAATGAAGCGAGCAATTATAATCCAGCGTGAATAGTACGGGGGTACTGTTCATATATTTATAGGCAATCGTATAGCTTCGTACGATATTACATTCATGCCCTCAAAAATTACATACAAGGTTTACAAATGTCACAAGGATAGTATTGTCATTTGCATTTAACAGCTTGAACAACACCTTCTCCCTACGTCGCCTTCCTGCTTCAATGTGACGAAGCTTGCTTCGTCGTACTTCCATTGATCTATGTCGAAGCTTTTTTGGTACCGAAGCTCATGTAATACTTAATAATATGCTGAAAACAATGGTTAGCCGTGTTTTTAGGACCTTCGGAAGACGAAGGCCCCCAACAGTAGCCCCTCACAGTATTAATTTAATTCTTTATAATAAATTCAGACTGCAAAATGAACGAAGGCCTTTAGCCGAAGGTCCGAAAAACACCTTCCCTTTGCTAGAATAGCGAGACATTCAGTACTATGGGACCCATCGCTCAGTGGTGGTTTGAGTATATATATACGAGGGTTTGTGTTGAGAATATTTTTTGTGTTATCGAGCTTTTGTGTTGGGTTTGTCGTTTTAGCTTTCCGACTCTGCAACCGCAATTGTTTCTGAGCTTTGGCTTTTTGTTGCAATCATCGCCAAAATGGTCGAAGAGAAGAAAAGTGTGGATCCCACACTCGCTAGTTTCTACGAAGCCATGGAGAGGACCAATGTTGAGAAAATTACTGATGAGATGTTAGTTGGGCTGTCTAGGGGTTCTAGTGACAATGAGGATTTTGATGTGGAGAGTGACAACAATGACGCCAAAGATCAGCGATGGAGGCCAAGTCATGTTGTATTTGGCAAATCCACTGTTAAGAGAGGATAGATTGAAGCTATGAAGGGTAAATATTTTTGTGACACAACTATAGTGAGGGCTGGAGGAGAGAACACTGTTCCTCTTCCCGAAGCGGATGAAGTTGTGGTTTTCAAAGGCTTTATGAAGGCTGGCCTTCGGTTTCCCTTGCATAAGATGCTAGTCGAAGTGCTAAAAAGATTCGAGATATATCTTCATCAACTCACCCCCAAAGCTTTGATCAAAATCGGGGTTTTCATCTGGGCAATGAGGAGCCAGGGATTGGAACCGGAGTCGATTGTTTCTGTAATATACATGAATTGTCTTATCAGACAAAGGCAATAGGGAAGGAATAATATGACAACAATTTTGGTTGCTATTCCTTCATGTATCGCTCTGATGCGAGATGCCCTGTTCCACGTTTCGCAAAAAATGGTCAGGATCTTGGATGAAGCAATGGTTCTACGTTAAGAATGATTTAGTGAGAGGGAGGATGTAAAATATATAATTCAATGTTCAATACAATCTCGCTTCGGCATCCGAAGGCTTTCGATCGTGAATAATGATAGGGCTCAAGCTTGCCTGGTGGCCTTCAACATTGTGTGCAGTTACAATGGCACCAAGGATTTGGTTCAAGAACACATCGCTTCCAAAGTATGGCCGCTTGTTTACGAATGGGAAATACCAAAGGAGACCACTGATAGCTCAATACCTGCTGCCGCAGTCGAAACTACCACCGCTCAGCTAGAAAAATCAGAACTAGAGAGTTCTAGGACCAAGCAGCAACTGAAGCTGCAGAGTACTCTAGCAATGGTAGGGTTATCAAAGACAACAATCATTCCAGCGGTGACTCCTAGAAAAGAGAGGAGAATGGCCAGCGTTCTAGACGCTGTTCTGAAACCTTCAAAGACAACAACACTTGTTCCAACAAAGATTTTCGAAGGCAAGGTTGATGAATTGAAAATGACTTCTGACGAAGCTACTCTTCCTGATTCTGCCAAAGTCGGACCTATGGAGACTAGACCCTTGGAGCAAGCATGTGAAAGTCTACCCAAGAAAATAACATTGCCAACACCCGAAGCAGATTCTCAAGGCGACTTTGGATACATTATTCGCCATGCTTTAGGGAAACAATTATTGGAACAGCAAGTTGGTAAAGTGCAATATTATGCAAAGGACCTAAAGTATCCTCGAGGATCCTTGGTATATGGAGGAAATTACAAAGATGATTACCTTTACTGCCTGTCGGACAACAAAGAGATAGATGTTTGTCAGGAATTAATGGATAATATGGGCTATCCGATGCTTGAACTTGGTTTACCTGCAGGGCTGAAGGGTCAACTTGCAGACTGCCTTGCTTACAACAGCTTGAAGGTTTGCACATTTTATTTTTGTATTTGTTATTTTATGTTTTTATTTTTTAGAAAGGTTTTTGGTAAACGATTTGTGGTAATGCTTATTATTATTTATCTATATGTTTTTTGTTTATCAGGTTCTTATTCTTAGCAAGGCTTTGAAGGCTTAAAAAGATGCTGAAGATGAAGGCACACGGATAACCTTCGGAGACCTGCGGTCAGAAGTTATAACACTTCAGAATGAGGCCCTTGAGAAAGACAAGATCCTGCTTTCCTTAGTCGAGAGGCTAAAGACTAGCGAAGCTAAATTGGCTAGATTCTATGAAGTGGACCAAAAAATTCTGAAATTTGAGAAAGAAAAAGAAGCAGATGCAAAGCGTATCGCTGATCTAGAATATGCTTTATCCATTCAAGTGAGATTACACAGATCCGAAGTAGCATGATTGGAGAAGAAGCTTGATGAAATTACTGAAAACTTTAACGTCGAGCAATCAAAATGTAAGATATCCGATACTGAATGGTTGAGGGTTCAGAAGAATGTTGAGGAGCTTCGTCAAGTGAAGGAGGAGTGCTACAACGTTGCTATGCAATGTTGTAACATGTTGAAGAGTAGTTTTGCTAAGGTTGGCATGTTCTCAACTGAACAAGATTTTATTTGAGGTGATCCTGAAGGAGTTATCAAATGGATTGAAGGCGAAGCCGAAGCCTTCGATGAGATCCTTAGCGATAGGGGAGATTTTTTTGCCTGCATCCGCGCTCGAGGAGCTGTCTCTCCGCTTGAAAAAGCTGGCTATGAGCATGCGAAGGTTGTAATTCAGCCAGAATTCTCAGTTTCAGCGAGTGACGTTAAGGATCCTTCAGCCAAAGCTATTGCCCTTAGTGGGAAATTTTATTCTGAAGTATGGATTAATGGTGGTCGAGAGATGGTAGATGAAGCTATTAGGCAAAATGAAAAAAATCTCATATTGCTTCAGAAGAAGCGAGAAGAGCTGAAGAATTCACAGAGCGTGAAAGGCGTATAGGTATGTTTGTCATGTCTTAGCTTCATAATTGTTAAAAACTTATACTTTGGTGCAGCTGAACTTTCTCCTCCTCCGGAGCCGTACAACCCTAAGGCCGTTCCAACCCTGAAGGGTGCTCTCGATGTAATCAGGATAGCAAATGAAGCAATTGACGAAGCTGTGGATAGACTCCTACACGAAGCTGTTGAGAAAGTCCTAAAGGAGGATGATTAGACTATGTATAAAAACACTTGTAGAATTTTTGTATGTTGTTTTCTTATGCAAAACACAATTGCCAACTATATATCTCATGATGTAATATATTTCTTTGTGTAGCATGAAATTATCGTACGTACCGTTTTTGAGCTGAAGACGAAAAAACACCTTCCCTTCTTTTCACAATTCATAAAGAAAGATCCCATTCTCGCCGAAGCAGCAATAACAAACTCGAAAGTCTTGTCGTGAGTCTTTCATAAAGAGTACCATTGCTGAAGTAACATTATTAGTCCCGAAGCTCTTGCTGTAGGTCTTGTATGAGGAATTCTTTACCGTTTAATAGCAACATGTAAAGTTGCAGCATCCTTTTCATACTTCTTTGTCAAAGTAACATTTAGCTTTGTGAGTTAACCATTGTAGATGAAGGAGCAATTTTCCTTCTTTTCCACTATTTTGGATGATGCGAGATGATGAATGATGTGATGCTATGCAGCATATGCGATCATATGATGCAACAAATGTTAATGAACAAACACTTCATAATAGTAAGACTCTGCATCCCCTTAGGAAAGACTTTGAAGTCTCTTCACCTTTTACTTAGGTGGTATTTTAGCACTGCATCCCCGTAGGAACGATTTTGGAGCTAAGCTCTGCATC
This sequence comes from Zea luxurians, assembly GCA_029449295.1. NCBI lineage: Eukaryota > Viridiplantae > Streptophyta > Magnoliopsida > Poales > Poaceae > Zea > Zea luxurians. The sequence goes on along the minus strand of JAOPSE010000011.1, from coordinate 60,714,721 downwards.
CCCTTAGGAACGACTTTGGAGCTTCTTCACCTTTTACTTAGGTAGTATTTTAGCTCTGCATCCCCGTAGGAACGACTTTGGAGCTAAGCCCTGCATCCCCTTAGGAACGACTTTAGAGCTTCTTCACCTTTTACTTAGGTGGTATTTTAGCTCTGCATCCCCGTAGGAACGACTTTGGAGCTTCTTCACCTTTTCTGTTACACTCGATGGTGTAACTCCAAATTTATTACAACATGTCGAAGGTTGTACCTTCTCAAATTGTCTTTGAGGCAAAAACATGAAATCAAGAGAAATGAAAATTACATTAGATGTGCATAAAAGTTTTTCGATCCAGCCCCTCTGTTGCTTCAGTAAATGTGTCTTGATTCTAGTACAGTGTTGTTGACTGTCCGGACTTCGGACTCTTCCCGTGCATCACGTTATTGCTGAATTTGGCGATGCCCTTTAGGCTCTTGATTGTGAGATGAAGTTGGAGCCATGACTAGTGGTGGTGGTGGCAAGGCCCAAGCAGCTAGGGAATGGCTCGCCGAAGCTACTAACACTGTGGGTTGTGAAAATGGCTATTGACCCACATACTCAGGATTGTATGGGGAATAGCACAAAGCAGTATGTAGGACTTGCTTCGGTTGATTCTACCATGCTTTGGCCTCAGCTATCTCCTTTTGCTTCTGTATTATGACTTAGCATATCCTAGTTATGTGCCCCTTATCTTCTCCACAGAACAAGCAAAACAACCTTCTTGGTTGTGAGCTAAATCTTCCTCCAAAGCTTCGTACCCCTCCGCCTCATGGAGCTGGTGGTCTGAAGGAGCTTTGCTATGTCCCAAATGATTGGGAGCTGTGTTGATGCCCTTGGGTGTGATTGCCCCTGTCTTTGCTTGAACTAGGATTGTGTATCGTCCTGACATGCCTTGGGTGGAGCCTTCCTCCAAAGCCCCTGATCATCTCAGAATATCTGTAGGCTTCTTCCCTTCTTTGCCAAAAATCATTGTCGGCCCTGATGTACTCGTCCTGGACGGAGTTGGTCCTGGACGGAGTCCTTTGATCATGGCTTCAATAACAATCTCATTTTGCACCGTTGGCGCCTGAGCTCTAAGACGTAGGAACCTTCGGATATACGCCTACAAGTACTCCTCGTGATCCTACGTGCACTGGAATAGGGCTTGAGCTATCACTGGCTTCGTCTGAAAACCCTGAAAGCTGGTGACTATCATATCCTTCAGCTTCTGCCACAATGTGATTGTCCCCGACCGTAGAGAGGAATACCATGTTTGAGCCACACTTCTGACTGCCATGACGAAGGATTTCGCCATGACAGCAGTGTTGCCACCATATGATGATATGGTTACTTCGTAACTCATGAGGAACTGCTTCGGGTCCGAATGCCCATCATACATGGGAAGTTGTGGTGGTTTGTATGAAGGTGACCATGGGGTAGCCTGCAATTTTGTGGCTAGGGGGGAAGCATCATCAAAAGTAATGTTATCATGATGGAAATCGTCATACCATACGTCATCGTAGCTTGGGCTTTCCTGATGAAGCTCTCTCTATTGTGGCCTATGCCCTTGGTCGTTGTCTTGTGTAATATGGTGCATCTCTTCCACACCTTCATCAATCTTCTTCTGGAGTTCATACAACCGAAGCATTTTCTCCCTTCTTCTCTCTAGTCTCCACTTGTTGGTTGGTAGCCTCTAGATCTCTGATTTCTTGATCCAACTCTTTTTCCTGTGGTGTTGGGCTAATGACCTTCCTTTTCTTGCTTCAGGCCTCCCTCAGAGGGAGCCCCTCTTGATTGATGTCTAGTGGTGCAAGGGTAGCCCATGGTGCTACTGCCTTCTTCGGCGGCATGGCGAAGGTAGTTGTTCGAAGTTCTTGTTGTCAAATGTGGTCGTTCGAGTTCACCGAAGGTGGGCGCCAATGTTGTTCACTTGTTCTCAATTGTTGTGAATCAAGAGCAAGGCAACACATTTGTTATATGTTAAATACCTTCATCCTCCGAAGCATTATTCCCTCTTGCGTATAATTAATCTTAGACGAAGGTCATAAATAACAAGTTTACATTATTCATAAATACATAAAAATATACTCGAAAGATGTAATTTCATGCCATGTATTTATTTCATGATGAATATAAATAAACTTTCAAAGATTATATTACAATGATAACTTCGGCTTGTTTGAAGGTAATGACGCGAGGGCAATTATAATGCAGCGTGAATAGCACGGGGGTACTGTTCATCTATTTATAGACAATCGTACAACTTCGTATGATATTACATTCACGCCCACAAAAATTACATATAAGGTTTACAAATGTCACAAGGACAGTACTGTCATTTGCATTTAACAGCTTGAACAACACCTTCTCCCTACGTCGCCTTCCTACTTCATTGTGACGAAGCTTGCTTCGTCGTACTTCCATTTATCTATGTCGAAGCTATTCTGGTACCAAAGCTCCTGTAATACTTAATATGCTGAAAAAATGGTTAGCCGTGTTTTTGAGGACCTTTAGAAGACGAAGGCCCCCAACACTATCCGCATTAGATGTCTCCTGAAAATGCATATCACAACTTGTAGCTTATGTTATGGTCTCTTTCTGTGGACAGGGGTTGGCGATGGTGTCCCTGACTTAACTTCGGTGTTGGTGCCATGACTTGCTAAACGAGAAGTTGTGTTCTTGAACGGTGCAGTAGATGGGGTCAGTGGCCCAACATGTCAGTGCACTACTCTTTCAGCATCACGTGACCTAAGGCCAGCGCTCGGCAGTGATGCCGAGGAAGTGCGAAGAGGTCCCAGGTCCTTCATCACAAACTCCCGCTGAAGGGCGACGATCATGCGCTGTAGGTGGTCGGCGATGGAAACCATGAGCATAATGGCGTCGACATAGAGGAGGAGGTAGTTGGTGTCATCGCCACACCGATAGATGAACAAGGACGTGTCCGAGTTGGCCTCGATGAAGTTGATGGAGGCCAAGTAGGAGGCAAAGCGAATGTACCATGCCCGCGTCGCCTGCTTGAGGCCTTATAGGGAGCAGTTCAGCCAGCAAACCAGATTTGGACGAGCAGCATTGATGAAGCTGGTGGGCTGGCTGTAGTATACAATCTCTGTCAGAGTGCCATGGAGGAAGGAAATCTTGACATCGAGCTGATGGATCGCCCAGTCCCAGGAGAGAGTGAGGGAGAGGACGACACGGACGGTGGCGAACTAGACGACGAGGCTAAAAGTCTCGTCGTAGTCCACTCCGGGACGCTGGGTGAAGCCTCAAAGGACCCCACGGGCCTTGTAGCGATCGAGGGAGCCATCTGAGGTTAGCTTGTGGCGAAAGGGCTACTTGCTAGTGACCACATTGGTGCCTAGTGGACGTGGCACGAAGTCCCAGGTGTGGTTGGCCAGCAGGGCCGCGTATTCCTCGTCCATAGCATGACGCCAGTGGGTTCGCACGAGGGCGACATGAATGGGCGAGGGGACTTGGGAGGTGCCTGGAGGAGTGGCAGTCGTGTCAGCCGCTAGGATCAGTAGATCGACGAGGCGAAGAACGTCGGCTGCGTGGCGAGTCATCATCTGGTGGACGTGCCCGAGGTCTTGGTGGATAGCGATTGGGTGGTACACGGGAGGCTCGGTGGGGGCCGTCGAGGCGGTGGGAGCCGAGGGAGTGGCCCGCGCACGTCGCGGGTAGACGAGGGCGGGGTCGGCAAAACGAGTCGCGCTTGTCCACATGGCCGGGTGAACGGGGGCCGAGGGAGTGGCCTGCCCGCGCACGTCCGAGGGTGAGACCGCAGTTTCGTTGTCCGGTGAGTGGAAGCCGCACGAACCCTAGAAGCCCCCCTGCTGCTTCATTGCCTCTCTCCCTCTGATACCAAGTTAGACTGAAAACCCTAACCCTAACTGGGTTGGGAGTGCATATATATAAGCTGACTAATTAGGCTAAGCCCATTACACTGAGGGTATACAAGTAACTACACAGGGACTAGCCCAAAACCCTAACAATACTTCTAACAATTAAGATCATAATTATCCCTATCTACCATATTGGAATATGGAAGTACACTAATCAGCTTGGTCAAGGATTTTGACACATCTTGTTTTAATGAACAAGATTATCGACTCTAGTAGTAGTACCCCATGATGCTGTAGTTTGATTGTTAACTGTTTTTTTAACAAGGGCTTAACATGGTACGGTTTATTATATGTCAGACTTGAACTCTTACTTCCAGATTACTCTAAAGTAACCAAATCACCATCACTTTCTACATCAGCAAATAGAAAAGCATGGAAAACACAGGGCATTTTTTTAGTGATATTGCACGGAGCTATACATATATGCGGGCAGACATCCATTGCAGTTGCAATGGAGCTTTCACATCCCTTTTGTCTGCGGAGTTTGGTGGCTCACAGCATATATAAAATGCAATAGAAGCTTAATGATAGCCTTGTTAACTTAGTGCTTAATCTAGTACAAGCTGCCAGCTGATACTAAATTGATCAATGGGGAGACAGCCGTGCTGTGATAAGCAGGGGGTGAAGCGAGGGCCATGGACAGCGGAGGAGGACAAGAAGCTCATTAGCTTCATCCTGACACACGGCCAGTGCTGCTGGCGGGCAGTGCCTAAATTGGCAGGGCTGCTTCGTTGCGGCAAGAGCTGCCGTCTGCGGTGGACTAACTACCTTCGCCCTGACCTCAAGCGTGGCCTACTCAGCACTGCCGAGGAGCAGCTCGTCATTGACCTCCATGCCAAGCTCGGAAACAGGTATACTCACTTGCATGGTATATATAACTATATATATATAGCACCTGTGCATGGATGCATATATTCCATTTTGTATATTAATCCATTTCCTTTTTGTGCTATGGTAGAATAAGCTGTTTGCATCAGTTGCTTGGCATGGGTGAATCTACCTGTTTAAGTTTTGAAGTGCTGAGGAAACCACAGAACATGTTGATGGAATGGAATACATTGCTAAGAGTAGCTAGCTGAGTCTACACGGAGTGTGGCACTGTAAAATGGTGCCACAAGTTAAGAACCAACTGAATTCATGCAATTAATAATAACAAAGTCACATGCACATGGTATTGCTGTCAAGAACCCCTGGTGTTCAATCGAAACAAAGTATAGTTTGGAGAAATAATTCCTGCAGTACGTGGATCATCAGTTAAGCAAGTTTACCTAGAGTCCGAAAAGCGTTGCTTGTTGCATCTTACATATTATAACCGTATAATTGGTGTCATTTTTACCTTGTTTTTTATCCTTATCCCTGGTTTAGCAGTAACCTCTTGGTTGTTTCATGCTTTCAGTGCTCATTTGCAAATGCCAAGCAAGTTATCTCAAAAACAACAAATATAATGGCTATCTTTTCTTAGTTGTCGCACTTTGAATTGATAGTTAATGATACACTGATGTGGACTTCATACCTGCATGTGAGTTAAAGAGCGCATTAGAATTGAAGGGCCATAGTAATAGCACCTCTCAGGTCATTCTCAACGTCTTCGGTTGTAGCACAAACCCCAGTTCTAAACCATTTACCACACAATTGCAAGAACAATGTAAATTTGTGCATTTGTTTCAAATTCAGCTGGCTGAAACATGACTGAAAAGGGTTAGCTGCTCCTTTCCGCTCATGTGCTTCGTTCTCCAGAAACAAAATATTCCAACTACTTTATGCACTCAGCACTCCTAATGGCTTAACCTACGCAGATGGTCCAAGATCGCTGCCAAGTTACCTGGGAGAACAGATAACGAGATCAAGAACCACTGGAACACGCACATCAAGAAGAAGCTCGTCAAGATGGGCATCGACCCAGCCACGCACCAGCCTCTAGCCAACTCGAAGGAGGCTGCTTCCTCGAAGTCCACTGTTACAGATGAATCTGCTAAAACCAGCAACACCAGAGAGGAGCTGAGCTTGAAGAATGATGGTAGCCGTAGGGAGGCTCCACTGTCCACTGATTCGTCGGAGCAGTCAAGCTGGCCAGAGTCAGGCTCAGGCAGCAACGTCTGTGATCAAGGCCCTGAACTGCTGGAGAACTGGCTCTCGGAGACTGGCCTGTCGATGGATGAGCCATGGCTGGATTTTACGAGCAGAAACGACGAGCTTGGCAATGTCGAGGGGACGTTGCCGTGGGATGGAACAACCGACTGGCTGCTGGACTACCAAGATTTTGGCATGTGCAGCTCGAACTCAGTCGACAATTTAGTGTTCCATGCCTCAAACGGATCGAACTTCTAAAACGTTGGAGAAAGGCTGTCCGATTAATAGAAAAAAGGAGAAAGACGGGGGGCTGCAAGCTAGTTGGAGCGCACAGCACAGAGCCCCAGTGTAGAAAATAGATGCGATAATAATGTTGTTAAAAGAGATAGGCATGGGGCCGGCGCGTATTAATTTAGAGCCTAGAATAGTGATACCTTGCCCTTACCTTAAAAGTAAGGATTCTGTATTGGTAGAAGCTGAAGAACTAGACTTCAAATGTTCGAATCATGCATGGCATGCTATGAACAAAGTTAGGGTATATGTGACACGCGGGGTCATGCGCAGCATGTTGCGGCTGAAGTGAGTTCCGACTGAATAAAATAGCCTATTTCTGTGTAAGTTGAGCATATCCAATAGCGTCTTTAAAACAGTACCCTACTAAACTTATAAAAAACAATTCCAACGGCGTCCTATTTTACATTCTTTTGTCAAAAAGCATAGGACATTCTATAAGAGCATCTTCAACAACGTGACCTATAAAAATGTCATATAATTTAAAAATAAATATATTTTGTAAGATTTATGTCACCAACAAAATATTCTGCTTTAACAGTAAAGTCTTAAATCTAGATTATATGGTAGCTCACTATGTTGTAGTATATTTAATGCGCTTGAGAGGGTGCCCTATAATTTTTTGATTAAATTTTATAAAATGAGGTACTGTTAATTTTTTTTTTGCGTGGAGCTTTATATTTCAGTTTGAGACACTATTTTTAGGCATTGTTGCAGGCGCTCTAAAGTGACCTAAATATACTATACCCCACACTGGTACCCTATCTTTGTTTTCTATGTTATTCTCAATATTTTCTTTCATAATAATGTAATTTTCTTTCAAAAATACATGATTTAAAGTTTAACTGCATTTGTGTTTCAGTGGCATAAACACTTTGAATGATGTAGTACTTTAGTTTTTAGGGTACTATTGAAGTCACCCTGTTGGAGATTCTCTGTGCTTTCGGAGCAGTGCAACAGCGAGGTATATCTGTTGCTGGTCCCTGGCAACTGTGGAGCAATTACAGAGTTCAGAAGCTGATGTGTTAGAGACTCCCCCATCCTTCTTCCAACATCAGACTCATCACAGCAGGCTTGCGAATTTCGATGTGCATAACGTGGACTGTTTTCCTGGAAGAGGTATCGGCCAACGTCGAATGTAATTGTTCGTGGGTGTTGCAGGCAGCACAACAAGATGCCTGGGACTGTACATGGGTCCGCAAAAGCCTGCCTGGATTCTGCAACGACCAACACGGCAGCAACCATTGCACAGCACAGCTGGTCGATCGGTCCAGTTCACATTCCCATGAAATGAACGTTCAGAGTGCAAATTAAGGGTGTGAGGTGTCCCTGTTCCGTTGACGTCCATGTCGCTGACAAAGACGCAAGACCATAAAAGAAGGAAAGACTCCGTGAACCAACCATCTGTACCCCTGTACGTCTGTCGTGATGTCATGCTGACGTCTTTCTTCCAACTCCGATGAGTGAGCCGGGGTGGGGTTGCTCGAGAGGTGACTTCCTTCCAAGCTCACCGGCGGCCAGGCGGCTTGTTTGTTTGTTGCGTCATCCTAATGACAGCACTGCCTTGCTTGTTTGAACTTCTCCGCTGCATCTATGGCGATGGAAGCTGCTGAAGAACTTGGACCCCCCACCTCCCCGGTCGCCGAAAGTCTACTCCAGATAAATTCATGTACGGGGTCGCTGGAGTCTGTTCGTGCTGCAGTTAGTTAGGTCACCTGTTATGTGCTGACTGGGCTTTGTGAAATGAAATATATAATCACATGTACGTGGGCATGGCACTAGTAGAAAAGAGCTCATAGCCTGCGGCACCCATAAATTATCACTGACGGTTTCAGTTATCACGCGCCAGTAAAAAAAACAAGGTGGACCCGACTTAGGAACCGCCAGTGGAAACCCATTTTCACTGGCGGTTATCTTAACACAACCGCCAGTGGAAATAGGGTATTTCCACTGGCGGTTGGTGTAACAGAACCGCCAGTATAAAGCAATTTCCACTGGCGGTTGGTGTAACAGAACCGCCAGTGTAAATACCCTATTTACACTGGCGGTTGTGTTAAGATAACCGCCAGTGGAAATAGGTTTCCACTGGCGGTTTTTCAAGCCAACCGCCAGTGAACTGTCTGTTATAAATACACCTCTTCTTCCCCGCGACAGTGAACTGTATGCTCGCAGCCAGCTTCCATTGGAGGCGATTTTGGAGGTCCAGATTTCACAAAAATATAAGGGGGGAGGTTTTGGTCTTCATTTCTTGGAAGAAGGTGGATAAGAAAGGTTGGTTTATGTTTCTTTGTCAATTTTTGTTCATTCTTGCTCAATTTTAGCCACATTTTGGATCTAGGGTTTTACATGTGAGAGAGAAGAGTATAGCTAGGTAATTTTCTCTATTTCCTCAAATGAGGTTGCATAAGATGGTTAGTTTTTGTCTATTCCCTCTCTTTTTCATGTTTAGTTGCTTAATGAATGGTGAATGTGTTGTATGGAAGATTGGTTTAATTATGTTTCAATTGTTAGTTATTGTTTATTTTTGCTCAATTTTAACTACATTTTGAAACTAGGCTTTCACCATATGTTAAAGATAGGTTTGGGTATTAATTTTTTTTGTTTATTAGTTGCTAGGAAAGTTTGGCTTATGTTTCTTTTGCCAAATTTTGTTCATTTTTCCTCCATTTTAGCCACATTTTGGATATAGGGTTTCACCATGTGTTAGAGATAAAGTAGTCTAACTACTTTTATTGGAAGAGATAAAGTAGTCTAACTACATTTGTATATATACCGATCAATATGTACTGTATATATACATGCATGGTAATCTGACTTGCCATGAAAACTTCGGACTGGCGGTACTGAAAAACTCCAGTGTAAATAGGTTTAGAACCGCCACTATAGAGCTTCTGTGTACTAGTGTGGGATATGTTTTCTTACTCGTGAAAATACCTGATGATGAACATGAGAGTGTATTCTAGAATATATGTAAAATAAGGTAGAGAATAAAAGGGATTTATTTGCTTTGTTCTGGCCTGTTAAACTATGTCTAGATTTATATTCTGTTAGCTAGCTTCTATTCTTACGTGTGTACCGAGTCTTCAGGCTCTATCCCTTGTATAGCGTGTATGCTCCGAGTCATCTGGCTCTATCCGAGTCTTCTAGCTCCATCTCTTGTAATCAGGCCTATATATATTTTGTACACCGAATTGCAATACACAGAGAACATGTTTTCTTCTATCCTATTCTTACATGGTATCCACTCAAGTTCACAACTACGGCAAATGGAGCCAACTCTTCACCATTGTTCTTGGTCACTTCGATCTTCTCTACTATATCAATACCTCTGATGTTTTCCCAGATAATCCATGCCATACACTAGTTGACACAAACTCTAAGTCCTCTCCTTCTGCTAGTTCTCTCCTTTCACAACCCACTGTTTACATAAGTTAAGTCGGTGCTTTACAATATCTCACTTTAACTCGATCAGATATTTCCTATGCTGTTCAACAAGTCTGCCTTTTTAATGCATGCTCCTCGTGACACTCACATGGCTTTGCTGAAGCGGATCTTACGCTATGTGCGCGGCACATTGGACTACGGTCTTCATATCTATCGTAGTCCCAATCTCGATCTAGTGGCATACTCTGATGCTGACGTGGGCCGGATGTACAGATACTCGACATTCCACATCCGGTTATTGTATATTTCTGGGTGACAATCTTGTTGCTTGGTCCTCCAAGCGGCAACATAAAGTTTCTAGATCTAGTGCAGAAGCAGAATATCGAGGCGTGGCAAATGCTATGGCGGAAATGTGCCGGTTGCGTCAGTTGATGACTGAGCTTTCTCATCCACCTTGTCGTGCATCTGTGGTATTCTGTGAAAATGTCAGTGCGATGTATCTAGCCTCCAACCCTATGCAACATCAACGTACGAAGCATGTGGAAATTGACTTACATTTTGTGCGTGAGAAAGTATCTTTAGGGGAGGTGACGGTGACACATATTCCATCATCCCTTCAATTGGCAGATATTTTTACCAAAGGACTGACTTCATCTCTGTTCAAAGATTTTCGGTGCAACCTGCAGATCAAGCCATATACAGATTCCGCAGGTTGATGGGATTTTAAACTATATCTAGATTTATATTATGTTAGCTAGCTCCTATTCTTACGTGTGTACCGAGTCTTTATGCTCTATCCCTTGTATAGCGTGTGTGCTCTGAGTCTTCTGGCTATATGTCTTGTAATCAGAACTATATATATTTTGTACGCCGAATGACAAATATTCTTACACGGCCAACTTCTACGACTACGACACGAGTTTTGCCCCATAATGGTTCAAAACGAAGTCCGAGGCTCTGAACCGATGGCTAAACAAAAACGGCCAAGTGCCAACAAATTAATAAGAGCAATCATAAAAACCGTTTCTGCCAAGAATGTGGTGATCTCTCTGAAGACCAGATGCCTCCTATCTATGCACCCCAGGTATATTGTCGCCATCACATTCACAGGTGTATATGAGCATGATCGTGTAAGCCATGACGAAGACTGGAAGAGCACGCAGGCTGGCGGCCGGTCGCTATCCTGGGAGGGCGAAGGCGCTGGACGGTGTTCTAGCTTGCTTTGAGCGGGGGACAGCGTGACCTGCCTATGAGAGTCAAGTTGCAGTCATGTGAAGCCTGCACCTCGGAAAGCTGTGGCTGTGGCTGCTGGTTGTTGCTCTTGCGTACTGGGCAACTACTGGCGGGTGCTCCAGCCTCCAGGACTTTGGGCCAGATGGGAAGTCAAGGGCGGTAAGTGCTGCAGTGCGTGCTCAAGATGACGCAAATTCATGGCTGCTTTGTCGCCTGGTAAGGCTGTCTCCAGCAACGTCCCTTAAATTTTATTCTATAAAAGAATATTTCTTGTTCTTTGTAATATTCTCTAAAATATTGAGTCCTCTATATCTTCTCTATCTTCAGCAACGTCCTCTAAATTTGGTCCTCTATATATACAGTAATAACGGATTGTATAAACTAGTTTTTTTATTCTCCATTTCGCATAGAAACAAAATTTTAATTCTATTTTTCATTAAAAACAAACGTAATTAACATTGTTCACTATGACAGTTTTGTGAACTTATATTAATTATGAAAATAAATATCTACAATTATTATGAACGTATACTAGAAACTAAAGTTCGTATTCTTTTTTATCACATCACATATATTTCCTCAAACACCTGTCGAGCTCTCCTGTTCATTTAAATAATTCTTTTTTCACCCTCATCACAGGCTACAACAAGCAGCAACAGATCTACAGTCTCCTCGCCCCTATGTTCCCGTCTCCTCGCCCCCATGTTCCCGCCGCCTCCTCGTAGCAGCTCTCCAGTATCCTCGCCGCCACCCCCGTGCTCCCAACCCCGGCAACGACCTCCCGTTCGTTCGTGTCTGTGGGCACGACAAACTTCACTGCCGACGGGGACATAGCTCACCGGCGGGACCGAGTATCTAGGCACCATCCACGGCTCGCCCGGGCTGCGCGCTATCTCGGGGTCATCAGTCGTCGGACGTCGACGGCCTCCCCTGCGAGAACGAGGGAAATCTCCTAGCGGACACGCGAAGGAGCCGACACAGGAGATTGCGGACGCTCGTACAGCCTCTACAAATGGCAGACGAACCTCGCCCTCTATATTTTAGAGGAGCATTTACAGTCTATTGCTGGATGGATGCAAGAGCTCACGAACCTGTAAATATAGAGTACCGGACCTTATACATATTCTTTTTGGAGACAGGCTTAGGACGGATGACCATAGAACTGAAGGTAGATGACGAGGAGGCTTTAGACCGTCTACACCAGTCTATCCAAATTTTATCCAAAAACACTGATTTTGCATTGTAAACTATACTGTTTGTAGAGTAGAGTTTGAATATGAGTATGAGAATGGATAAGCTGCTGAAGGTAGCCTTAGAACATCTCTATTCAGGGGTGGCGTCTAGGAATCTCCTGCGCGCGGAGAGCTGACGAAAACAAAACGACCATGAACCATCCATGACGCACCGTGACCGCGAGCGAGTGTTGGCTTTGGAGTAAATGGAGTCAGAGGAGAAAATGTCCCCGCGGCCTGGCAGCCCAAACACGTCCTATCTGGTCCAACGGCCTACCATCCCCTCCTGTGCCGCTCGCCTCGCGTGCGCAATCTCTGTCTCAACATGTTGGGTACTGATACTATCAAGTGGACCCAAACACTTAGTGACAAAATGCAGAGCATAAGAGGACGACAAAGACGGTTAGAACTAGGGCTAGATAACGAGCCAGCTCGACTCGGTTCGTCAGAGTTCGAGCTAGCTCGTTAAACTAACGAGCCAGCTCGATTCGACTCGTTAAGCTAACGAGCCACAGAGTCAGCTCGACTCGTTTACGAGCTCGAGCTATCTCGTTTAACTCGCGAGCCGGAGCAGGAAAAAAAATAATATGTACATATTAATTAATTTTTAGCTAATTTTAAACTAATTTAAAAATAGAAAATAGTAATTATACTCATATTTTTACAAACCACGTCAATGTAACACCAAATTAGCATAATTCATCACTTATCAATTCACAATGCACATACGTGTTCATCAGTTTAACCCATAATTATATTTGCATAGACCAATTTAACACATAGATATAGTTCATTAATCATTAGTTTAACTTATAGGCCATAGACACCTCACATACATATAACATGTTCATCAATTATTCCATAAATGATATGCATATAGTTTCGTTTTGTTGAATGTGGTAGCTCGTTTAGCTCGTGAGCTAGCTCGTTAACAAACCGAGCTGGCTCGTTAACGAATCGAGCTAGTATGTCAGCTCAGTTCGTGAAAAAATTCAAACGAGCCGAGCCGAGCTGACCATGAACCGAGCGAGCCAATGAGCCACTAGCATTCCATCCAGCCCTAGTTAGAACTGTAGCTTCTCGTTATGTGTGTCCCATCTCGCTACAGGACGGGGGTATTTATAGGCCCGTCCGAGTGTAGGTGAACCTAAGTACGACCCTACCCCCATACACCAACCACGTCGAGGGGATATCCAGTGTAACAGTGTTGTATGTACAATAAATGGCGCGCACCAAATAGTGTACCCTGCACACTACGCTGACTTGTGGGCTCTGGTGACATATCCTAGTGGATAGGCAGCGTACAGGGTTGACTCGTATGATGATCCTTCGGTCGATGTATCAGCGAAGGCCTCAGCTTCTGTCGACCCCTTGCGGTCCACTGGTTCGGAGGCCGCCTCATTGGTGGACTCCTCATCGCAAAATGCCGCCTAAGTCAAAGGCCCCCTCACCCGCAGATCTAATCAATCGCCGGTCTCTGAGTCAAGGGCCCCTTCGCATGTATGCCTATAGGGTCAACACAACAAAAAGTTATGGTCTTCGCTCTACGATCGAGGTTGTGTTCGGTGTCCTCCCAACAGTAGCCCTCCGAGGGAGTGGTTTGTCTTGATGGGCTATTTCCGAAGTCTTTAGCTTTTGAGGTGGCAAACGCTGCCCTCGATCATCGAGTGAACCGCCTCAGGGGGACGCTGGATGTGACCGTTGGGGGAATTCTATGGAATTACTGTTGGCCACCCACCCACGCGTGACTATAAATTTGATGGTCCGTGTGGGGGACGGGCTCATGCATGTCGCTTTCTCTAGCAAAAAGAATGTTGCTCAGCCGCTGCTTGTTTTCTCGCTAGTGACGCTGTCGCACCGGCGGTGAGCTCGACGCCGCAGTGCAGGACGCTGGCCCGCTTAAAGACTGTTCGTCGTCGCCATCCTCGGTACGTCACCATGCCTCCTTCTCTGAGTGGCGGTAGAGCGGTGGCGACGCCGCCGACGGGCGCCGCCTCTTCCTCAGCTAGGGTTTGTCATGCTGGTGGGCCGGGCCAAGTGAATTACGACTAGGATCGTTCGAAGACTTCGTGGCATAGAGTGAAAGAAATGGAATCATTGGTTTTTTCCTTATTGGCTGTGGCCGGGCCACCGGAGCAGAGACTGTTCCTAGGTCGGACGGTAAAGTCTTGGTTTTTGAGAGTTTGTTTCTCGTTGGTCTTTGCCTTCCCTACCATGATTTTTTGGTTGAGGTCCTCGAGAAGTTCAAGGTTTAGATTCATTAGCTGTCTCCAAACGCAGTGGCGGCTCTGAGCAAGTTTGTTTGGGTGGCGACCACTTTTGGCGAAGACTCGTCCGCGGAGGCCTTCGCCAAGCACTATTGCTTGCATTGGTAGAAATGGAGAATAGGCGAACAAAACGATCAGTTTGGGAGTTGCACGTTTACCCCCGAAGACGGGGAAAACAAAGGAGAGAGTTGTTAAGCTAGCCCCCTGTGCCAAAAATAAGTGGGGTGGGTGGACGAAGAACTGGTTCTATGTGCGCTACACGGGAGGCAAAGGTTGGCCTTGACCTAGTACAATGTCTCTGTTTGAATTTTAGGCCTTCCCTTGCTTTGCTATTGATGAAAAGGACTAGGAGACCATGCTTTCAGGTTTGTTGTAGTTACTTGTAGTGGCAGAGAATCTAGTGGAAGAGTTTCTGGCGTGCGGCCTCTTAGTCGTGGGTGGTCAGTCGGGGCCGTGACCCACAGAGACTTCGATGGTTTTGAGTCCGATGTTCACTGTTGATTTCAACGTTTCTAATATTTAAGTCACCAAGTTAGTGAATAGTGACATTATTTAGTTTTTTGAAATATAAAAGAGTACACCTATCCAAAATATTGTTGCAGGGATTGTTTATGATTACATGTATACTTTGGGGAGTAGCACGTAAGGTTTTTGGACTTCTTTCACATACGTTTGTACTGCAGAAAATATAGAAATGATTTACAGAAAATTGGAGGGCCAAAATGCAAAACTGGCGTTCTTCTACATTGAGCTTGTGCTCACGCGCAGGGTGGTCGGCGAGCAGGGGAGGGGCTCGGCCGGGCAGGGGAGTAGCAGGGGGCTCGGTCGAGTGGCCGGGGACGGGCGACGAGGCTCGACAGCGAGGCTTCAGCGAGGTGGCGGTTCTGCAGCGCGACGAACGACGAGCAAGGGAGAGAGGAGAGCGTGAGAGAGAGGGAGCTCGGGTAAGGAGAGAGGAGGGAGCTCAGCGGGCTTTTATAGAGCGAGAGGGGAGAGGAGAGGGCGAGGGAGAGCCGTGGAGGAATGGCCAACCTTCAATGCCATCAATGGCAGCGGCCAATAACTCAGCATTGAGTGATAGAAGGGGAGGGAGAGAGGGAAACGGTGGTGGTTTCCGGCTTGGGGAAGGCAGCGGGCGTTAGCCAGGGCGCAGGGCGTCGAGGCACGACGCGGGGTCGACGCGGTGCGACGCGCACGGGCCAGGCGGCGGTGACGCGGGAGGGAGGAGGAAGGAGTGGGGCCGCAGGTGGGCCCCGCTGTTCAGTGAGAGAGAGAGAAGAGGGATGGGGGGCGCGTGGCTGATGGGCCTTAGTGGGCCGGTTTCGGCCGACTAGGGTTAGGGTTTTCTTTTTTCTTTTGTTTTCTTTTCTTTTATATTTAAAAATATAAATAAATATATTTAAAAAAATTCTAAAAATCATAATAATTATACCAAAATTGTTTATAACTCAAATATTTATTTTTGGACCAATATTTCTATATTAATTAATTGGATTTTCAATATAAAAGAAATTCTACTAAACATCCATAAATCAAATATAAGCAAACAAAATTACTCTAAATGCAAATAAAAAATCAAACACTTGAAAGAAAAATTCATTACCATATTTACCATTAATAAACAAAATGCATTATTTTTAGTTGATGGTTTTGTAGTGTTACAAACCTACCCCCTTAAAAGAATCTCGTCCTCGAGATTAAGGAACTTCTGAGAATAACTGGGGGAATTCTGCTTTGAGTTCATCTTCTCTTTCCCAAGTGGCCTCATCTTCCGAATGATGACTCTACTGAACTTTACACATGTTGATAACTTTACTCCGTGTAATTCTGCGAGATGTTTCTAAAATTCTGATAGGGTACTCCGAATAAGTCAAATCCTCCTTAACGTTGACTTCTTCCATAGGTAATTGTTCCTCCAGTACTCTTAAGCATTTCTTAAGTTGTGACACATAGAATACATCATGCACATCCGACAAACTATCGGGTAGCTCTAACTGGTACGCTACTTCACCTTTTCTTCCCAAAATTTAGAATGGGCCAATGTAGCGAGGAGATAGTTTACCCTTAACCTTAAATCTTTTCATGCCTCTCATTGGTGAAACTTTAAGGTGTACGAAGTCTCCTACTTCAAATATCAACTCTCTTCTTCTATTGTCAGCATAGCTTTTCTGACTCGACTATGCTGTTTTTGGATTCTCTCTGATAATCTGTACTTGCTTTTCTGCTTCTTGGAGAATTTCTGGACCAAACACTTGACTTCCTCCAGTCTGATTCCAATAAAGCGGTGTTCTACACTTTTGCCCATAAAGTGCTTCAAACGGTGCCATTTTTAGACTTGCTTGGTAATTATTATTGTATGAGAATTCTGCATAAGGCAAACTTTTATCCCAGCTTCTACCATGCTTTAGAGCGCAAGCTCTTAACATATCTTCTAACATTTGGTTTGTTCTTTCAGTTTGCCCATCCGTTTGCGGATGATAAGCTGAACTAAAGTTTAGCTTGGTATCCATGGACTCATGTAGTCTTTTCCAAAAGCGCGAGGTAAATTGGGTTCCTCGATCTGGTACGATCTTCTTTGGTACTCCATGCAGACAAACAATTCTTGACATGTATAACTCTGCTAACTGGGCTCCTGAGTAAGTTGTCTTCACAGGTATAAAGTGTGCCACTTTAGTCAACCTGTCCACTATATCCCATATTGAATCATAGCCATCCCGAGTACGGGTAGTCCAACTATGAAATCCAAACTGATTTCTTCATATTTCCATTTCGGTTCCTTGAGAGGTTGTAGCAATCCTGGTGGTCTTTGGTGTTCGGCTTTAACTCATTGACACATGTGACATAGTGCAACATGAGTAGCCACATCTCTTTTCAAACCGTACCACCAATACTTTTCCTTTAGATCTTGGTACATCTTAGTACTTCCAGGGTGAATAGAATAAGCCGAATCATGGGCTTCCCTTAAAATAAGTTAGCATAGGTGCTCGATTTCTGGTACACAGATTCTCTTTTTAAACCATATTGTGCCTTGTTCATCTTCTGTGAAATCTGGGGCTTTACCCAAACTAATTTGTGTCTCAATTTCTTTGATTTTCTCATCAGACTCTTGTCCTTTACGAATTTCTTCCTCCAAAGTAGATTCAACTTCCATAATTGTTGCTTCCATATTATTGAGCATTCCAAGGTTGAGTTGTTCAATTTCCCAGCACAATTCCTGTGACATCAAATGAGTAGTGATGTTGTTCACTTGACCTTTACGACTCAAAACATCTGCCACTACATTTGCTTTTCCTGGGTGATATTGTATTTCCAAATCATAGTCTTTGAATAACTCAAGCCATCTTCTCTGTCTTAGGTTGAGTTCTTTCTGCGTAAAGATATATTTCAAGCTTTTGTGATCCGTGAAGATTTTACACTTGGTTTCCAATCATGTAGTGCCTCCAAATCTTCAAAGCGTGCACTACAGCAGCTAATTCCAAATCATGCGTAGGATAATTCATTTCATGCTTTCGTAACAGCCTTGAAGCATATGCAATTACTTTTCCTTCTTACATTAACACACATCCAAGTCCTAGATGTGATGCATCGCAATACACATCAAATCCTTTATGAATATCATGCATAATTAACACAAGTGCAGTGGTTAGCCTTTCCTTTAATTCCTCGAAACATTTCTGACATGCTTCATCCCACTTAAATTCTTTACCTTTCTCTAACAGTGAAGTAAGGGGTTTCACTATTTTGGAGAAGCCTTCGATAAATCTTCTGTAGTATCCTGTTAATCCAAGAAAACTCCTGATCTTGGACACATCTGTGGGTTGTTTCCAATTTAGTATTTCACTTATTTTACCGGGGTCTACTTTGATTCCTCCATTGGTGGTAATATGACCTAGGAAAGCGACTTCCTTCAGCCAAAAATCACACTTCAAAAATTTCGCATAGAACTGATTGTCGCGAAGTTTCTATAGAACTAATCTCAGATGATTTTCATGTGCTTCTTCATTCTGAGAGTATACTAGTATGTCGTCGATTAATACCATCACAAACTGGTCCAGGTATTCCATGAATACTTTATTCATCAGGTTCATAAAGTAAGCTGGTGCATTAGTCAGCCCAAAAGACACGACCAAAAACTCATATAGTCCATATCTTGTAGTGAAGGTCGTTTTAGGTATATATTTAGTTCGAATCTTCAACTAATGATAGCCTGATCTTAGATCTATTATTGAGAATACTTTAGCTCCTCTCATCTGATCAAACATGTCTTCAATCCGAGGTAACGGGTAGTTGTTCTTAATCTTTACTTCGTTCTAGCTTCTATAGTCCACACACATTCTTCTTGAACCATCTTTCTTGTTCACAAATAGAACTAGGGCTCCCATGGTGATGAACTGGGGCGAATAAAACCTTTTTCTAGTAATTTTTCTATTTGTTTCTTCAGTTCAATTAAATCTTTGACATCCATTCGGTAAGCTCTTTTTGAAATTGGTACAGTTCCGGGTAATAGTTCAATAGAAAACTGTATATCACAATCAGGTGGCATACCTGGTAATTCTTCTGGAAATACATCTGGGTATTCACACACTATTCTGATGTGCTCCAAAGATTTCTCTTCCAACTGATTTACCATTGCCTCTACTATTGCTGGTATACTGACATTGACTTCAATTCTTTCTCCTTGCGAACTGGTTAATGTAACCATCCTTTTAGCACAGGATATTACTCCCTCATACTTGGTCAAGTAGTCTATTCCAAGTATCACATCGATTCCACTTGATTCTAGAATTATCAGCTCTACTAGAAAGCTTAGGCCTCTAATTTCAATCTTAGCCTGAGGGCATGAGTGAGTGGCTCTAAGTTCACCTCCTGGTGATCGAATTAATAATTTCTTCTTCAAGGGATAGTTCGGTATATTATGTTTTTCCACGAATGACTTTGTTACGAAGGAGTGAGATGCTCCAGAATCAAATAAAACTGATGCAGGTATGGAGTTAATAAGAAACATACCATACACCACGTCGGCATCCTCAGGAACTGATTTCGCTGTCACGTGATTAACTCTTCCTCTACCCTGGTTCTGCGGAGTCTTGTTTTGTGCAGATCCACGAGCATGTGTTTTCTAGTCAGTCCTCTGGTTGCTATTCTTTTGGGGTGTTTGTTGATTACGCCTTGGGCAGTTGTTAGCTAAGTGGCCAAGTTCACCACACTTGAAACAACCATTAGGTTGAACTGGGATAGTTGTGTTGTTGTTCTTGGCTGGTGTGTTCACGACACTTCCTTGACGATTCTGTTGTTGACCACTAGACCTTTGATCGGTCTGAGTGCTGCTTCTCTGTTGGTTCTGGTATTGGTTGCTTCTCTGACCTTGTTGTCCAAAGCGTGTACTTGGTAGTTGCTGTTTCCACTCTGATTTCCAGAGTGGAACTGAGAACCTTGGGAGTTGTTTTGACGGGTATTCCTGCTGGTCTACCCTTGGTACTTTCTTTTGTGATTCGACAGCTCTTTCCTTTTGCTTTCAAGGCCAATTGCCTTGTTCAGCAAAGTTTGGAAATTGGGGAAGCTGTGGCTCTGTAATTGGTAGTTCAAGGGTCCAATTAAGCCTTCCAAGAAACGTTCTTAGCACTTCTCATCAGTGTCCACTTCTTCTAGGGCGTAGCGTGAAAGCTTGGTGAAGCGATCACGGTACTCACTAACAGACATGTTTCTTTGAGTGAGGGAAAGGAACTCCTTCTTATTGAGCTTCATTATTCCCGAGGGAATATTGTGAGCATGGAAGTTCACTTGGAATTCCTGCTAGGTTATGGCATCAACATTGGCATGTGTCGCGGTGAAGGCATCCCACCAATCGGACGTGGCTCCTTCGAGTCTTCCCGAAGCATACAAGACCTTTTCTCGGTCATTGCACTAGGTGATGTCTAACTTCTTTCCAATGACCTTAAGCCAGTCATCGGCATCCAAAGGGTCTACTGCATCAGAGAAAGCAGGCGGGTGATGACTCATGAAGTCCCGATGCTTATCTCTAGCTTGGGGTGCATGTTGTTGTTGGTACTGCTGGTTCTGTTGATTCTGTTTAATCTGCTGCACCAAAGCTATGAGTCCTTGTAGAAGTTGCATCTGTGCTATGATGAATTGATCCATAGTGGGGTTGGGTGGTGGTGGTGGCAACTGCTGACCATGCTGGTTCTGATGGTTATTGGGACCTGATCGAGTGTTCACCATCTGGTTGGTTAGAAAGTGCAATCCCAAGGTAAGTGAGGAGTAGAAAAGATTCTAGGGGGAATAGCTTATTATTAATGTTATATATATATTTTTATGCTCTTATGGCCATCATTCCATAAGACCATTGCACTCAAGCAAAAACCCAAATCAAACATTTCAAACAACACCATCACATGGTTATTATTATTAATAGTGTAGTAATGTAAAGGTGTTTTTCGTCTAACACGAAAACTAACTTATTACAACATAATAATTGAAGAATCTAAAGCAGCCTGGTGATGGATCCTGGTTCTCCATAATGGATCCTCTTATGGGGAGGGGATAACGCCATGGCAGGGACTTGAACTTCAGGGGGATTCCTTCCATCAAGCTGAGCTTCTAGGGCTACGATCCTTGCGTGTGCATCCTCCAGCTCAAGTGTACCCTAGAGAGGTCCAGGGTAGCACTATCTAGGTCGGTGTTAAGACCTACCACCACACCAGCTAGGGTGTTGAGGCGATCTTCTCTAGCTCCACCTAGAACAATGCTGGTCTGGCTCTCTCCATGAATACGCAGAGGAAGATGCCTGTACTTCATGTTGTGTAGCTGCTGCCGGTAGGTGTGGCTAAGGGACCACAGAGTTCGCCTAGCAGCATCACTGACCGAAGCAGCGTAGGTGGATAGCAGCGTCAGAGACTCATGAGCTAACAGAGTCCTGAACCCTCTATCACCTGCATCCATCACCCTAACCTGAGTGCGAGTGATGTAGTAGCATGCCCGAGGAGGCTCGTACACTCGCCTTGTCTCATATAGGGGTCGGACGTAGGTTCCCAACGCATACAGAACATCCTGTAGCAGGTTAGGGAAGTGCCCTGTCTCGAACATTGAGGTATAATGTTCAGTGATAGGCTATAACCCTACGTAGTGGTCCTGCTGTTCTTCGTTGGCTTCCTCATTGATGTTTTCCTCGTCTTCTTCTTATTCCTCTTTGTCGCCTTCATCATCGTAACCAGAGTCATCCGGGTCATCGCCTCCGGGAGCAGGGGCTTAGACTAGTGGTGCAGGCGGTGCTGAAGCTGACGATCCAGCTGCGAAGGCTAGTGATTCTACCAACGAGGTAGGCGTAGGCAGAAACTCCTCCGAGCTGTCCTCCAGAACGACTCTGTTCTCCACACGAATGCAAGGGAGATCCACAGGGATTTCCTCGACTACCACTGGGTAGACAGGAACTTGCCGTGGCGGGGGAATGTAGTTGGTGTTGATCCGAGTGGTTTGGATAGTACGAACCATCTATAAGAGAAAATGTCAACTTAGTTGATGTTTAAAGAGGTAAGGTTAATAAAATAATTAAGAACAAAATTAGCATGTTTTGAACAGACTAGGCTTTCCATTTCTAACTAATCTAATGACCTAGAATCAACATTGCCTCTGATACCACTTCTGTCACACCCGATTCTGGGGGCAAAACTGAATGCATAGCATATGTGGACCAGGATCCATTTTCCACACATATGTTGATGTCACAAGTGTAATATATCAAAAGACAATGCAATAAAGGCGTAAAGAGAGTAGAGTAACTTTATTACATTATCTGGATCATAGTATCTTAAACAAGTATCATAATCAAAGTATGACAGAATTAAACATGGACACTCTTCCACAGGAAGGTGACTGGCGCATCGTTAGACTCAAAACTCATCAATGTCATCTGCGAAGTCTTAGTCATCACCCTCTGATGAAAATATTAGCAAGGGTGAGCTCACTTATGGTCGGGGCTCAGCAAGTGGGGGAAATTAATGCAAGTTAACAAGGTAGGCTATGGATAAGCGGTAAGCATTTTAGTTGGTCAATATTTTATTAGCAACACCTGTCTTACTAATAAGTGTGTATCCCAAATATCCCAATTAATCAAAGGTATAAGATTATATCAAACGCACTTAAGTGAAATCAATTAAGCAAACCACCGGTAGATCATCATATCACGATTTATTTTCCATCTTTAAGTTTAATTATCATGTGAGGGTCCAGCTTGCTCTTAACCGTGAGCACGGCTGACATATCAGTTTTACACTCTGCAGAGGTGGTACAACTTTAGCCACAAGCCATGTATCCCATCTAGCCTGTGTTGATGGGACCCATAAACACTACCGAGGTGAATGGCTAGGGATCCATTATGAGGCTTTCACAAAATATCCTTAGTACAAAGCCACCCGCTAAGGTTTCCACGTCAGTATTGATGGCCCTCTGGGTGAGGTAACTTAGCCAAGACTACCACCCCATGTTAACATGAGCTGCCACCAAACCACTGCCGCTCCCTCTTGCCCATCTTTCAGGTAGGGTTGCTAAGCACTAAGTCTATAGAGCTAATTACCAAAGCCAGAGCCATTATAGCACTCGTGGTTGCACTGTTATCCTGGGTGATCACTCCATGTTCCATTTAACATAAAATGTTCTTGTTTAACCATCGGGTTAACAACATAATAAAACTTCATTTTTGGAACATAGTATCATTAAAAGAGTGACATCATATTTATCAAGTTGAGCAATAGCAAAAATTACTAAGCAAAGCATTTATCCCAGGGTAATTCAAGGAATAGGGTTGGTAATTCTAGGAAATCCTTATTTAGGTAAATCCCATAAAATTATGCAATATATATCCAAAAGTAAACATTATTGTATGCATTATTTTGGTACAAAGGGAGAATCCACTTGCCTTGCTCGAAAGTGTCCTGTGGGTCGTGCTCGAACGAGTTTGGTTTGTCTACCTCAAAGTCAACTTCTAGTATCGATTTGCGTATC
The DNA here is from genome assembly GCA_029449295.1 of Zea luxurians. Taxonomy (NCBI): domain Eukaryota; kingdom Viridiplantae; phylum Streptophyta; class Magnoliopsida; order Poales; family Poaceae; genus Zea; species Zea luxurians. The sequence continues at coordinate 60,691,351 of JAOPSE010000011.1, read as the reverse complement.
GTACATACAAAAGAATACGTACGCCAAATAAATAAACATACACCATTACATATACATTCATACATCACACAACTATACTCATAAATACGTCTAAAGCATTAATACTTACTAATCCACTATGACTACTACTTTGAGTTATTATTGGTGAAAATATGAGTAGGGGACTATGACACTAGTTTTATCTAGTATAATATAGATAAAAATGTCTTAACAAACTTTAAGGAAAATAATTGTTAATTATTTTCTTTATTACTAATAATAGACTTTTGGGTTTTATCCTTTTCTTTCTAAATATAAATTTTACGTATAACTAAAATGTTTATTTCTAAATCACCTAACTTTAATATTCCGAGAGTTAATGTAGATTACTAATCGAACTTTAGTAATATAATCATGGTTATTATGACATAAATAGATATTTTACTAATTCTAAGTAATTAAGTGCTATACATATGAATACATTTATCATGACTAGTAAAACCTATATTTTAATCTGACCGAAAATATGTGGCCTAGTATTTCTTCTACTTTCTTATATTAATAAAATTATACTTAAATCACTACTAGCAAATATCGTTCCATGTGCTAAAGCGAAGTTAATCGTGAACGTTTCTAGTATTTAAATCACCAAGTTAGTGAATAGTGATATTATTTATTTTTTGAAATATAAATAGTACGCCTATCCAAAATATTGTTGCAGGGCTTGTTTATGATTACACGTATAATTTGGGGAGTAGCACGTAAGGTTTTTGGACTTCTTTCACATATGTTTGTACTGCAGAAAATACAGAAATGATTACAGAAAATTGCAGGGCCAAAATGCAAAACTGTCGTTCTTCTACCTTGAGCTTGTGCTCATGTGCAGGGGGGTCGGCGAGTAGGGGAGGGGCTCGACCGGGTAGGGGAGGAGCAGGGGGCTCGGTCGAGTGGCCGGGGACGGGCGACGAGGCTTGACGGCGAGGCGGTGGTTCGGCGGTGTAGGAAACGGGTGACGCCTAAGAGGGGGGGGGGTGAATTAGGACTTCTAAAACTTTTACTAAACTAGGCCACAATTAAATCCCTAGAGCAAAACCTATGCAAATAATCAAAACTAGAATGTGCAAACTAGGTTTAGTCTAAGTGTTGTTATCTCTACCGCAAAAGGCTAAGTTTCAATCTATACTAAATAAGTATGACTACAAGATTGAAACTTAAATGCTTAATATAAATGCGGAATGTAAAGAGCTAAGTAGAGAAGCAAACTCTCGTGGATGACGCCGGTATTTTTACCGAGGTATCCGGAACCACGCAAGGTCCCGACTAATCCTCGTTGGTGCCCCTACGCAAAGGGAAGCCCACGCGAGGGCCAAGCACCACGGTCGAGTAACTCCTGTAGAGAGCCGCGGGCCTTCTCCACGCGCAAGTGGTGCTCCGCTTCCGGCTCCTCTCGGACGCTCCCCGCCATCTCCACTATCGAGCTTCCGGCCGAAACGCCGCGGGCCTCGTTCCCTCCGGTACACGGTGGCGGCCGTGACACAAACGCGGTTGTCACGGTCTCGCAAGACTCTCGCCCCACTCGGTACAATTACAACGGCTCACGCAAGAGCCGAGGGGTTGTGTGGTTTTACAAAACTCACTCAACTAACTAGGATTCACCTAGAGCAAGCGCTAAAGCGGTCTAACTAACCTAAGCACTTCGCAAAGCACCTACACTAATCACCGAGTGATTCTTTTAAGCACTTGGGTGTTTGAGCTCTTGGAAATATGCACTATGTGTATTGGTATGTTGCTTGGGCTCTCACACATGAGAATGGCCGGTTGGGGTGGTATTTATAGCCTCCAAGCCCCCAACTAGCCGTTGGACAGAAAGCAGCAGCTTTCTGTCGTCGGGTGCACCGGACATCTACTGTTCAGTGTCCGGTGCTTGCCACGTCAGCCGACCGTTGGCGCCTGTAGCAGTCGACCGTTGGATCCGACCGTTGGATTCGACCGTTGCCGTCTGCCCGTTGGCACACCGGACAGTCCGGTGCACACCGGACAGTCCGGTGCTACAGCCAGAGAGCGCCTGTCTGCGGCCTCTCTGCGCAGACTGTCCGGTGCCTCACCGGACAGTCCGGTGCACACCGGACACCGATGTCCGGTGCGCCACCAGGCGCTGGCTGACAGCCCTTCTTGGATTTCTTCGCTGATTTCTTCGGGCTTCTTTGTTCTTGAGTATTGGACTCCTATGCATCTTTTTATGTCTTCTTTTGAGGTGTTGCATCCTCATTGCCTTGGTCCAATTCTCTTCGCATCCTGTGAACTACAAACACAAACACTAGAAAACTTATTAGTTCACGGATTGTGTTGTTCATCAAACACCAAAACTCAATTAGCCAAATGGCCCGGGGTCCATTTTCCTTACAATCTCCCCCTTTTTGGTGATTGATGACAACACAACCAAAGCAAGCAAATGATACAAGTATTTGAATGAAAATATGCATTTTACTTGCTAAGATGCATGATTGTCCCCACAATGTGATATTATGGGCTTAAGCCTCCCTCTAACTCCATAATTCACTTACTTCCTATTTTTGGACCAAATAACCAAAACCACTTGAAAAGCCATTTGTAGATATAAAATTTTAAATTTTCGGTGTTTGGTGTTTGATATAGTTTTCATTGCTTTGGTCCCTAAACTTCTCCCCCTTTGGCATCAACCACCGAAAAGGAAGACATTAAAAGCATGTAGGAAGTAAATAAAAGCTTGCCCTCAACAAGAATTGAATCAAATGATATCACTAGAAAGGTATTAAATTAAGCTATGTGAATGATACCACTTGAAGGAGTCCTCAAAAGATTACTCCCCCTAAATGAGTATTCTCCTTTAGAAAGAGTTTTTCTCCCCCTTTAGAGATGAAGAAATACTCCCCCCGACAGAGATCCTCTACTTAGGAAAAAGCATGTGAAAATTAGAGGTGCAAGACATGATTTGAAAAGACTAACTTCCCTTATGCATAGGTAACAGAATATGAGTTAACTACTTATGCATTTTTTTAGCAACATGGAAGTATATGATATGAAATAGTGTCTAATCAAATATTGGAGAAGACATGTAAATGATACTGAAAGTAGTCTCAAAAGATACCAATTGAAAGTCAATGGTGAGCTTGAGAGACATAAGAGTTCTTGGAGATTTTGCAGTGGAAGATTGTTGTCTTTCTCTGGGGACTTCATTTTCCTTACAATGAGACTATCACATGAAATAGACTTGAAAAGGTGTTAGTCTCAAAGTGTTAGATTATAGAGTAACCTCCCCCTAAAGGTGTGCATACAAGTTTTGAATACTTGTAGGAGACATGCACTTGATTTGATATCAAGAGGGGCAAATTATCTATAATCCAAACTTTGGCACATATAAGTTAAATGATACACTTTGTAGAAATCAAAATTTTCAATTGATGCATCATTTACTATGGAGTGATATAGAAGCTATGTGCCGTGCTTAAATAAACATTTTAAGCTATGTAGGTTTGCTTAAGTATATGAATTAAAAACAAGCAATCCTACCATATGATTTACCTAGTATGCATGATTTTAAACAAAGGTACATAACAAATGTAATACTAGGCAAGAAAGGTAAACTAGATAGAAGGTAAATAGATACGCATATCTAAAAATGAAGAATACAATAAAACTAGTTACCTTAGTCATGGGTGGGAAATTTGGGTCCAAAATTTTCAGTAACCCACTTGGCAATAAACTTGATCCAATATGATGTACCCCATGATATACATCCAATTTTGCCAAGTCTCCAAATTTCCCGAGGACCTTTGGCCCACTCACTTCCTGTTGGAGCGAAGGCAGAAACGCCACCCTTCGCCCGAAGTCTCCACCGCTCAGCCCCTGCCCTAACAGACAAAGCAGGCAGGGACGCCCCTCGCTTCATCGGCACCAGAGACAACATGGAGACCCCTCGCTCGATTCGGCACCAGACGAAGGCCTGCGGCAACGCCTCCCCACGGCGCGGCCTCGGTCAGCTCCGAGGCCCACATGAGATCTGGCCCGTTGTAACGGGCCCTGCGTGGCCGCAGTTGTGTTACGGGCCTAATTTGTAAAGGCGTGCTTGTAATTACAGCTTGTAACCCCGCTTTATGGGAATATTCTGGGGATAAACTAGGTACCTGAGGGCACATGCGTCCTTAACGCAAGGCGCCGTGCACCCGGATACCTATAAATACCCCCGCACAGTGCCCGTGAGAGGCCAGATTAACAGAGCTTTTGCCATCACGCGCGAGTGCCCTGTTGCCATCACCATTCACTCGTGTTGGATCTCCTTGCTGTCGAGAGACAGTGCCAACATTTGGCGCCCACCGTTCGTGCTACGAGACAACCACCCGCGATGGCACCCAAGAGAGCTAACCCGAAGGCTGACGAGGCTGCGAAGGCAGCACTGCTCGCCGCAAGAAAGGGCAAGGCCCTCGCCCTCACCCAATCCACCCACCAAGAGGCCACTGAAGACGACACCCTCCGCACCTGCGACCCTGAGGGACAACCCTCAGGCCTCGCACCTCCCTCAGACATCGCTCCACCGGAGGGCGCGGATCTCGCCGAGGACGGTGAGGTCCTCGGCATCTCAGCAGAAGAACAGCTACAGCTGCGCGCCCTGTGCCTCAAGAACCGCAACCTCCAGAGGCAGAAGGAGATACTGGAGGCCAAGCGCCAGCGTGTGTCCGCACTCGCCAAAGTGCGGCAGATGATACGCGACGAAGAGCACAAGGCCCAGGAACTCGAGCGGGAGATCGCGCTGATGCAGCGCGAAGGCCACCTCAGCCCGCGGCACGAGTCATCCCTCCAGCAGCGCGCACAAAACGAAGACACGCGCGAAGGCCACCCCGGCCTGCAGCATGGGCCACCCCTGCAACACCGCGCGCAACCGGAGGACCCGCGTTTCCCCCAGCGCGACTTCACTTTCCCGCACGCCGTGCCATTCCAAGGGGTCAACTACCTCGATGAGCGAAGCCCCCTGGCGCCTCACCTGCAAGTGACGCCGTGGCCAGCTAACTTCCGGGCTGGGACCTACCCCAAGTACAACGGCAGCACCGACCCGGCTCAATACATAATGAGTTACCAGGTCGCCGTCGCATCGTCCGGGGGGGACGACGCCACAATGGCGAAGTCCTTCATCATCGCCCTCGAGGGCCCCGCGCTCACCTGGTTCACCAGGTTGCCTCCGCTGTCCATCGACTCCTGGAGAAGTCTCCGGGACAAGTTCCTCCTCAACTTCCAAGGGTACCGCCCGGACACCGACGCCCTGGCCGAGCTCTCGCTCTGCAAGCAGCTAGAGAAGGAGACCCTGAGGGAATATTACCGCAAATTCCTGACACTCAAGTCACAGCTACCCTCAGTCGATGACCAGATTGCCATCCACTATGCTATCAGTGGTCTTCGCGCTGGCGTCCTTTACAGCCATTGCATCAGGGATCCGCCGAAGAACCTCCAAGAGTTATACCAGCTGTTTGAAAAGTACGCCAGATCCGAGGAGCTCCACCAGCGCAAGATTGAGTCCCAGCGGAAGCCAAAAGATGCTCCACAGTCCAGCCGCACGTGGACAAGGACTCCGCAACCAGACTCTGGTCGAGATGGCCGCGGTCAGCAGCAAGTGCACAACATCGCCAACCAGCAGCCGGCCGCTGACCCCCTTCGTCGCCAGGAATATCCCCCCAGGGCCGCGGAAGTGGAACTCGCGGCAGGGGCCGAGGGCGTGCGCAGCCACCCCCTCCACCGCGCCGATTTTACTGCCTTTTCCATGGCGAAGACTGCGCCCACCAAACTAAAGACTGCCCCGAAGTGAAGGCCACCAGAGACAGAATGGCGAGGGCGCAGCCAGCCGACAACCCCAGAATTGTCGCGCATAATTACCAGCCACCCGCTCCACCATATATCCACGCTCCCGCCCCGCATCCACCGCACCACGCTTACCAACATCATCAGGAAGTACAAATTGTACATCCTCCGCCTCCACCACCACACCAGCAACAACAAAACATCCCCCATGCCCCAAAGCAGGAAGACTTCGCCGATCAACCTTATCGCGGAGTCATTCATATGATAACTGGGGGGTCCAGCACCGACTTCGACACCAAGCGGCAGAAGCGGGACCACTACCGCAGCATAAACCATGTCGCTGTCACGGGCCCAGTTGTGCAGACGAAGTGGTCCCACATACCGCTCACCTTCGACGCACGGGACGTCGACTTGCGCAGCGCCCCCCACTGCGATGCCATGGTTATCAATTGCAGCGTGGCAGGCTGGGACCTACACAAGGTCCTCGTTGACAACGGCAGCCAGGCGGACATCATCTTCCTCCACGCCTTCGATCGCATGGGCATCAGCCACAGCCTGCTTAAGCCTTCGGACAACCCGTTGTATGGCTTCGGCGGCAAAGGCACCTTCCCCGTCGGCAAAATAGAGTTGCCCCTCTCCTTCGGTGTAGCACCCAATGCCCGAAGTGAGCAAGTGACTTTTGACATTGTGGATATGGTATATCCATACAACGCCATCATGGGTCGGGGCTCCATCAATAAGTTTGAAGCCGCCATCCACGGACTGTATTTGTGCATGAAGATACCAGGCCCGCTAGGCGTAATCACAGTCCACGGTAACCAGCAAGCAGCGCGCAACATAGAGCGGGACTTCGTGCCTGGTCAGAGGAACGTGCACTGTCTCACGACACAGTGCGAGGTCCCTGCGCCCGCCAGCCCAACTGACAAGCAGCACGACAAGGCTCAGTTGCAGAGTCAGGATGGGACCAAGACTGTCCCCCTCGATCAGGCCACGCCCAAGCAGACAGTCACTATCAGCGAAGACCTTACTTCGCATGAAGAAGAGAAGCTCCTCTGCTGCCTGGCCAAGAATAAAGATGTCTTCGCCTGGTCCGCCCTCGACCTGGTCGGAGTCAGCCGATCCATAATCGAGCACAGTTTGGGAATCGACCCCTCGGTGCGACCAAGAAAGCAAAAGCTTCGCAAAATGTCCGATGAAAAGACAGAAGCCGCCAAGGCGGAGGTGCATCGCCTCCTAGAGGCTAAATTCATTGAGCCAGTGGCTTACCCCACATGGCTCTCCAATGTTGTAATGGTGCAGAAAAAAAGCGGGAAATGGCGGATGTGCATAGACTTCACCAGTCTCAATAAGGCCTGCCCAAAAGACAATTTCCCGTTGCCACGGATCGACAAAATAGTCGATAGCGCGGCCGGATGCGAGGTCATGTCTCTCCTCGACTGCTTCTCCGGCTATCACCAGATATACATGAAGGCGGAAGACAAGGCTAGCACCAGCTTTATAACACCCTTCGGCACTTATTGCTTCATCAGAATGCCGGAGGGTCTCAAGAACGCCGGGTCCACCTTCTCCAGACTCACCAAAACAGTACTCGAGGGGCAGGTCGGCAGAAATATATTTACATATGTGGACGACATCGTCGTCGCCAGCAAAAATAAGGAGGACCACCTGGCCGACCTGGCCGAGACATTCGCAAACATGCGAGACGCACGACTCCGCTTAAACCCGGAAAAGTGCGTTTTCGGTGTTCGCCAGGGCAAGATATTGGGCTACCTGGTGTCGCACCGCGGCATCGAGGCCAACCCAACCAAGATCCAGGCCATCATCGACATGTCGCCTCCGCAGTCCACCAGGGATGTCCAGCGTCTGACAGGCAGATTGGCCGCTCTCAACAGATTCATTTCCAGGTCGGCCGAGCGAAGTCTTCCTTTCCTCAAAACTCTCCGCGGCGCAAAAGACTTCGCCTGGGGGCCGGAGCAAGCAGCGGCCTTCGCCTCATTAAAGCAGTACTTAACGGAGCTGGCCACCCTCACAAGCCCCGACTCCTCGCTCCCCTTATTGCTCTATGTCGCGGCTTCGCCGCACGCGGTCAGCGCGGCACTAGTGCAGGAGCAGACAGTCGAAGGCGCTGTCAGACAGTGCCCTGTTTATTACGTCTCCGAGGTCCTGACTCCGTCCAAATGCAACATGACAGAGCTGGAGAAGATCGCCTACGCAGTCGTTATGTCCTCGCGCAAGCTGCGCCATTATTTTGAAGCATTCAAGGTCCGCGTCACCTCAGATAGGGGGCTCGGCGAACTGTTTAGAAACCCGGAGGCATCGGTGAGGATCGCCAAGTGGGCAGCCGAACTCTCCGGCTACCACATCAGCTTCGAGCCCAGGACAGCCATCAAATCGCAAGTCCTGACAGACTTCGTCGTCGACTGGACCGGGCCAGTAACACAGCTGGACCCGACCACAGAGAAGGTCTGGACGATCCATTGCGACGGCGCATGGTGCCATGCGGGGGCAGGCGTCGCTGCAATCATAACATCACCAGTCGGGGTCAAGCACAGATATGCAGCACGACTCAGCTTCAATCTGGAATCCGACAGGTGCACAAATAATATAGTAGAATACGAAGCAGTCATCCTCGGCCTCCGCAAGCTGAGGGCCCTCGGAGTCACCACTTGCATCATCAAAACAGACTCCAAGGTAGTTGCCGGCCAGGTCGAGAAAGACTATGCAGCCAAGGACCCCGCACTCATGCAGTACCTCGCGGCCATCCGAAGTCTTGAGAGGCAGTTCAAGGGGTTCACCGTGCAGCATGTGGACCGGGCCAAGAATGAGGAGGCCGACGCATTGGCCAAGGCCACGGCCAGGGGCGAAACTCTGCCCTCCGACGTGTTCTTCCACGTCATCGGCACGCCAGCAGTCCGGAGCCCCGAAGGGCTCCAAATAACCAATGATAGCGAGGGCCACCGTACAGTCAACCTCATCATGACCGAAGACTGGCAAGCTCCCATTACCCTGTTCCTGCAGGGGTATTATCACCCAGCCGACATCAGTGAGGCCAAGCGCCTCAGACATCGAAGCCGGGACTTCGCTCTGATTGAAGGCCAACTCTACAAAAAAGGGGTCAGCCAACCAATGCTTAAGTGCGTCACCGAGGCCGAAGGCATGCAGGTCCTACGTGAAGTCCACAGTGGCACGTGCGGCTCGCACGCGGGGCCAAGGGCCCTAGCTGCTAAGGTGATCCGCCAGGGTTTTTACTGGCCCGCAATGATTTGCGCCGCGAATCGGGTCACTCGGTCCTGCGAAGCCTGCCAGAAGTTCTCTCCTCGGTCAGGCGGCCCTTCGCAGTACACAAAGCTGATCGCCCACACATGGCCTCTCCAGCGCTGGGGTCTCGACATTGTTGGACCCCTGCCCACCGCTCAGGGGAACCTCAAGTTCGCCTTCGTCGCGGTCGAGTACTTCACCAAATGGATCGAGGCACGGGCTATCTCCACAATAACATCAAAGACTGCCCAAAAATTCTTCTGGCAGAACATCGTTTGCCGCTTCGGAGTACCGTCCGAGTTAACGGTCGACAACGGCAAACAGTTTGATAACCAAGACTTCAAGGATTTTTGTTTCTCCATTGGCACCAAGCTTGCCTTCGCCTCAGTCTATCATCCGCAGTCCAACGGGGTCGTGGAGCGCGCCAACGGAAAAATCTTCACAGCTATCAAAAAAATGCTCCTCGATGAAAAAAGGGCAGATGGAGCGATTTCTTACCTGAGGCAGTCTGGGCACTAAACACGACTGAGTGCAGGGCGACCGGGTTTACTCCCTTCCGTCTGTTATACGGATCGGAGGCCATGACCCCGCAGGAAATAAAGCACGGGTCCCCGCGACCAGTCCCGTCAGCCGTCCCAGATGTGGACGAGCCAACTTCAAAGGATCTCATCGACGGAGACCGTGTCTTCGCCCTACAGGCACTGAACAAGTATCAAGCCCAGACCAAAGCATGGCGCGACCACTCAGTCACCCCGAGGGAGTTCAGCGAGGGGGACCTCGTGCTCATTCGGACAGCTCGGACTGGAGTCCAAGGGCAAGCTGGAGCCCAGGTGGGAGGGCCCTTTCATCGTCAAGACAAAGGCTTCCCCCAGCGCTTACAGGCTCACAACGCCAACCGGCGAGGACCTGGAGCATTCCTGGAACATTGACAACCTCCGCAAATTTTTTGTTTGATTCCTCAGGGCTGTCTTCGCCCTTGTAATTCGCAAAAACAATCTTGCACCGGCCCGCACTCTTTTCCTCCCGGGGGGTGTGGTTTTTAACGAGGCGGAGCCATGTAATATATGCGTAAAAAATCCCCCGCAAAAAGACATGCGTCGAAAAAGACCGCGATGACGGTCTTCGACATTCGACCACCACGAGGTCACCGCGAGGCTAAGCGCTAGCTACCCTCGCGTGCGACAAATCCGTGCAGAAGTCGCCTAAGGGTGCAGCCGGATTGGCACAACAAGTGCGGAAAAAATCTAAGTCTATCGCGAAGACTATCTGCGCAGAAGTCGCCTAAGGGTGCAGCCGGGAAAAAATCTAAGTCTATCGCGAAGACTATCCGCGCCGAAGTCGCCTAAGGGTGCAGCCGGATTGGCACAACAAGTGCGGAAAAAATCTAAGTCTATCGCGAAGACTATCCGTGCAGAAGTCGCCTAAGGGTGCAGCCGGGAACAATTCTAAGTCTATCGCGAAGTCTATCCGCGCAGAAGTCGCCTAAGGGTGCAGCCGGGAAAAAATCTAAGTCTATCGCGAAGACTATCCGCGCCGAAGTCGCCTACGGGTGCAGCCGGATTAGCACAACAAGTGCGGAAAAAATCTAAGTCTATCGCGAAGACTATCCGCGCAGAAGTCGCCTAAGGGTGCAGCCGGGAAAAAATCTGAGTCTATCGCGAAGACTATCCGCGCCGAAGTCGCCTACGGGTGCAGCCGGATTAGCACAACAAGTGCGGAAAAAATCTAAGTCTATCGCGAAGACTATCCGCGCAGAAGTCGCCTAAGGGTGCAGCCGAGAAAAAATCTAAGTCTATCGCGAAGACTATCCGCGCAGAAGTCGCCTACGGGTGCAGCCGGATTAGCACAACAAGTGCGGAAAAAATCTAAGTCTATCGCGAAGACTATCCGCGCGGAAGTCGCCTAAGGGTACAGCCGGTTTAACACAACAAGTGCGAAAAAACCGAAGACTATCTGTGCAGAAGACACTTAAGGGTACACCTGGACTAGCACAACAAAGGCCGAAACGACAACATCGAACCATTCACGCCAAGACCAATTATAATCAAGCAAGCACAGCGCAGCCGAACGAATCAGTTAGTACAAAACGCCTTCACACACATGCACGCGAGGGCACACAATTCCACCATACAAGCCTCTACATACACAAGCGAGGGCACCGCACTCTACATCGGCTCAACCTTAGGAATAATTCCCATCTCCCTATAATTAAATAACATTATCCTGAGCTCCTCACCCGCAAAAAGCCTTCGCAGTTCCCCTTCACCTACACTCTCGGCGGTCGGCAGAGACAACAGTTCCTGCCGACCAGCCCCACTCACACGAAGCAGAGCCCGCTCCTCCGCGCTAACCCTACGTTTTGCAACCGCCCTTCGTCGACGGCGCCCGGCGCTAGGGCCTGGCACGTCCGACGTGTCCGCGGCGTGTGGCGAGGCCTCCGCCGCAGCCACGTCCAAGGCCGCAAAATAATCCAAATTCTCCTCCGACGACTCCTTAGTCCACTCAACCGAGCTCCCGGAGTCAGCAAAGTCAAAAAACTCAGATGCAGACCCACTATATTGATTACCACCTTCCGCGGTCGAGGCCGCCAAAAACTCAGTAGCAGTGGTTGCGTGCGCAGGCCCAAAATCTTGAACCTGCGCAGCAACCAAAGTTCAGTACAACATCCAAAATTCCCTAACCCTAAACAACCACTACGCCACCTGCGAGGGCCCTGACGCTGCGGGTGCCTCCGCCGTTGTCTCTGCCGCCACTTCCGCCATTGTTTCCACCGCCTCCGCCGTCGGATCTTCGACGGTCAGCGCAGCTGCTGCGAGGGCATCGGGAGCGCCTTCGGCCACCTTCAGGGGCAGGTCTTCAACTGTCGCAGCAGATGTGGGGGCGCCTGGTGCGTCTTCCGTGGTCTCCGGGGCCGGCTCCGGGTCAGGCAGGGCGTCGTTCAGTGCTCCGAAATCGTCCACCCGCTCGCCTCGCTCCGCCTAAAACAAAACATACAAAAAGTCAGCAAACACACGCACAGACCACATCCAGCAAACGCCGAACAAACGACAACGTTACCTGAGCCCTCGCAGCCTCGGCCCGCTCCCTGACCACTTCACCACCATACAGACCCCACATCCGGTCATAGAGGGCGCCGGCGGACTCCTTCACCACGGGGTCTTCGACCTTATAGATGTCTCGCCCAAAATCTTCATCTGCCTGGTCGAAGGCCTCATAGTGCCGGCACCCTTCGCGAGAGAGTGCGTTCATCGCCCCCTCGCAGGTGACCAGGGAGGCGAACGACATTAATCCCCCCAGGACAGTGGGGAGCTCCTGCAGCTCCTCTTGCACCCATTCCAAACAGCGAAGCCCGGCCTCTCGCTCCGGCACCACGAAGTCACCGGTCCGCGCACCCAGCTCGCGATATGTGGCCATAAGCTGTGTGCGCGTCCGTTCGGCCTCCGTTCGCACCGCGGCTTCGGCCCCCTTCGCGCGGCTCTCCAGAGCGGTGAGCCGCCCCCGCAGGTCTTCGGCGAGATCCTTGGCAAGATTGGCTTCCGCCCGTGCCAGCCTAGCCTCCGCCTGCGCGGCCTGCTCCTTGGCGATGGCCTCGTTGGTCTCCCTCCTCTCCCCCGCCAGCTGGCGCCGGAGGTCAGCCTTTTCCTCCTCCAGGGCGGCCACCTTGTCCGCCAGTTTACGACACTTGCTGTCGGAGGCAGACTTCTCACGGACAGCGTCAGCATGTTGCGTCCGAAGTCTCTCGACTTCGGCAGATAAGGCTGCCGTAAGTGCCCCCGACGCAGTACGGCTGGTGAAGTCAGCCACCTGCAGAGCACACGTAAGGCCATGGCCGTAAAAAAAAAAAAGCTCGGCGGACCTGACTCAGCGCCTCCGTCGCCTGACTCAGCGCCTCCGTCACTCCTTTCAGCCGGCGGGTCGCCGCGCCAGCCTCGTCTCTGACCAACGCGAGGGCCGACACCTCGCCTCCGGCGCCAAGGGTCCCGCCCCTCGCCTTCGACGACAGCGCAGCCGTCGCGATTGCCCCGGCAGGCACAGCTATAGCAAGCCGGCCCTCGTCCGACCCTGCAGCGCATCAACGATTAAAAAAAAAGGGCGGCCGGGTAACTTACCCCCAAGATAATCGTCCACACTAATGTCGGTGCCAAAGTCGGCAACGCGTTTGCCCGGCGGCGGCAACGTTCGGGCCGCCTTCGAAGCCTCCGCCACCCCGCTGGCCGGCGGCACCACCTTCGTCAGCTTGGAGACTCCGGCGCCCGCCGTTGTCTCCGGCGCCTTGCTGGGTGCAGAGGCTCCCGCCTTCGCCGCCAGCGGCGGCTTGCCTCCGCTGGAGGCCGCAGCCTTCGCCGTTCCCCGCTGCCTTTTCGGCCGGGCCTCGTGAATCCTGACGGTCGCCTGGCGTTTTTTGCGCCGCCCCTTGGCGATCCTTGTCCATCACTGCCCACACAACAGCACCGATATTTCGCCCGTAAGGAAAAACCCTCCACTGACGAACCATACGAGATGTAAAACAGTCTTCCTCAGCCGCGCAGGGGACAGGAACATTTCTAGGCCAGCAGCCCCCGGTAACCCTCAGCATCCGAGCCGAAGACTCCCGGAGCTCGGGCGAAGACATCCTCTCCCCCGGGGCCGCACACGTCCTCATTAACTCCCTAGCAAAACTATCAGACACCCCGATTCCTCCCATCGCAGTACCTAATTTTCTCTTTTTTGAGGAGGGGGCGGCCGTCAGCGCAGGGTCGCCTCCAGTCTCCACCGCCGGCTTCTTCCCACGGCGGTCCGCTTCGTCTTGACCAGGGTAGCCGTCGTACGGCAATTGATTTAATTCGAAGACCCTGTTCAAACGTTCATTTGACCCGCGAATATCAAAGCTGCGCTGGCCTTCCGTCCTCGCCACGTACCGCCCCACGAGCCGCATCGCCAAGTCCTCCGCATCACGCACAAAGGCGGCCGGGTCACGGTTTCGCAAATTCAGTGCAAAGGCAGGACTTCGCACCACCCTTCCTCCGTGAAAAGGCATCTGGCGAGGGCACACTTCGCCCAGCGCCCAGCCGTGCGCCAAGGGCCAGACCCCGTACGCCACAAACTCTTCAACTAAATCACGACCACTGCTCTGGCCGACGGCGCACCGAAGGGCCCCTTCGTCTGCATCCTCTTCTGCCACTTCAAAAGGCGGATACGCAGAGTAATAGTGAGAGCACATCTCAGACACGGGGAGTCCTTCATGGCCTTCGACAGTAGCCTCAGCAACGTAAAACCAAAATTCATTCCAATTGCCCCACTTGTTGCGGGCGCACGGAACCAACTCCACTACTGGCATTGTGGTCTTGCCGGTCTTCGGCGTGAATGTGCACGACCCAAACTGGGCAACTCCGTCCTCAACCACCCTCTTCTGCCAATGCAAGCAGTAATTCTTCGCAAAAACTTCAACCGACGGCTGTCCGCCGTACGAAGTCGTCGCCCAGACATACTTCGCCAGCGCCACCACGGCGTTCGGTGTCAGCTGATGAATTTGAACGTTGAATCTACGCAGGACTTCGCCAACAAACCGGTGCGCAGGCAAGCGGAGACCAGCGACGAAGAACGCCTCGAAAACAACCAACTCACCCTCCGGCTCGGGGACTTCCTCCGTCCCCGGAGCACGAGCGACTCCGCCGCCAAAGTAGCCCAAGCGCTGCATTTCTTCGACGCGGGCCGACGTCATCCGTGACACACCAAAATCAACAGAGTCGCCGGCGCGCAGCTCCTCCACCATCACGCTACTCAACGTCTCCTCAGACGAGGCGGCGGCCGGCGGCGTGGCGTCGGCGGAAGAAGAAGAGGATGGCATTGCTACGTACCGTCAGCGGCGGCGGGCGGTTTGCTTCACTCGAGCCAGATCTCCGACGAGCAAAGGGAGCAGTAGAAGAAGAGGAGCAGAAAGACGGCGGGCGGCTAGGGTTTTCACGGAGCGCGGAAGGCAAAGTGCAAACAGCGCCGTCCCCCGCCCCCCTTTATAGGCAGGGCGCGGCTCCTCGGGAAACCCGCAATCCCACAGGGCGCGACGCTTCAGAAAACCCGCAGTCCAACAGTACGATGTCCATCAACGGTCACATCAAAAACCCCCGCGGAACCACTTCGAGCGAGGGCAGCGTCTCCACCATCTAGCGACGTCTTCGGCACCAGGTGACTTTGTCGAACTGGTCCCTCGGAGGGCAAATGTTGGAGTGAAGGCAGAAACGCCACCCTTCGCCCGAAGTCTCCACCGCTCAGCCCCTGCCCTGACAGACAAAGCAGGCAGGGACGCCCCTCGCTTCATCGGCACCAGAGACAACATGGAGACCCCTCGCTCGATTCGGCACCAGACGAAGGCCTGCGGCAACGCCTCCCCACGGCGCGGCCTCGGTCAGCTCCGAGGCCCACATGAGATCTGGCCCGTTGTAACGGGCCCTGCGTGGCCGCGGTTGTGTTACGGGCCTAATTTGTAAAGGCGTGCTTGTAATTACAGCTTGTAACCCCGCTTTATGGGAATATTCTGGGGATAAACTAGGTACCTGAGGGCACATGCGTCCTTAACGCAAGGCGCCGTGCACCCGGATACCTATAAATACCCCCGCACAGTGCCCGTGAGAGGCCAGATTAACAGAGCTTTTGCCATCATGCGCGAGTGCCCTGTTGCCATCACCATTCACTCGTGTTGGATCTCCTTGCTGTCGAGAGACAGTGCCAACACTTCCCTTTCGGGATCCAAACTTTCTTGGTGCTTTTCATGGTTGAATTTATCTCCTTTGGCACCCAGATGCGTTTGGCCCCCTTTCCTTTGTTGGCTTGCTTGTTGGCCTTGATTGCTATCACCTTTCCGTTCTTTTTCTTCTTGATCAAATATGGTGTAGCATCCTTTTTGTTCACCTTTTTGATGTAGGTGTTGGAGATTTTGCTTGATGGCTTTTGCTTGAGCTTTTGCCTTTGTTTATCCCCGGTCATCGCCTTGCATTGGAAAGACTTGTGGCCTTCCTTGTGGCATAGCCTACAAATCACAGTTTCTCCCTCTACAGGCTTGTTCACTCCCGCAGTGGTGTTATCCTGTGGAGGTTGGATTTGTTTGGCTTTGCCTTTCTTGTCATACAAAGCCTTGCCAAGGCGAGCCACTTCTTGCTTTAATTGTTCATTTTCCTTTGCAACCTCATCTGTACATGTCTCTACAACAATATTCTCAACAACGACTTGGTTGCAGGGGTTAGAATCATCAATTAAATCAAAGCATGAAGTAGAAGCATCTTTCTTAATTATTTCAGGTATTTCAACTAAAGATGCTGCTGGGGTGCTACCAATGTTTTCTAGCTTAGTAGTTAGCTCATTATTGTGTATGCTAAGAATTTCCATTTTCTCTAGCAAATTTTCAATAGCTTCTTGGGAGCTAGCTAACTTAGCCTTAAGTTTTTCATTCTTTTTAATAAGGCTATCATCGGTAGCAGTGGATGGAGCACTAGATTCTAATAGCTCAATTTTAGTTGATAGCTCACTATTTAAGTTTGCAAAAGTTTCAAATTTTTCTAGCAAACTTTTGTAATCATTTTGAGAGCTAACCAACTTATTTTTCAAAGTTTTAAGTTGAGCTTTTTGCTTAGTGCAAACATCCTGGAAAAAATTTACGGCTTCTGCAAGCTCTTCTAGAGAGGCCTTTCCCTCGCCTTCATCATCACTACTACTTTCATCACTAGAGGATGGAATGCTTTTGTTACCTCTTGCCATAAGGCATTTGTGTGATGACCGTGATGATCGTGACGAGGACCGGTGGCTGCGCGTCCTTGGAGGTTCATCTTCACTTGAAGAATCATCCCAAGTTCTAACACTTGTTAGCGCCTTGCCTTTGCTCCTCTCCTTTTTGGGCTTGGCCATATTTGGATAGTTGTCCCTGAAGTGGCCCTTCTCCCCACATGCGAAGCATCCTCTCTTCCTTTGCTTTTTCCTGTCAATGTTAAAGAGAAGATCCTCGACCTGCAGGGGCACACCCATTAGATTAATCTTGCGGATCATCCTCATTACCTTTCCGACGCGTCGGATTGTTTCTTCGTCCTCGGAGGATGATGTGCATGGTTGATTATCTTCATCATCATCACTTTCTTCTTCTTCCTCTTCTTCACTTGAGGAACTTGGAGTGGGAGCCTTCTTTTTGCCCTTCCTTTCATCACATGCAAAAGCATATGGCCTTGAGGAAGTTGGCTCCTCTCCCCGACTCATTTTTCGCGACATCTCAAAGGCCGCGATTTTCCCAATCACAATGGTCGGGGTCATGTTGCTCAAGTCCTCCATGTTGTGAAGGATGGTGATGATGCTCCCATATCTTTGTTGTGGTAGCAGGGAGATAATCTTCCTCACAATGTCCACATCACCTAGCTTATTAATGCCAATAGAATTGAGCTCATTGATAATTAGATTCAAGCGAGAATACATGTCTCTAACAAGCTCATCATCTTTCATAGCAAAAGAATTATACTCATTTAATACTAGGCAATGTTTTTGCTCACGGACATTGGATGTGCCGTCATGGAGCTCATGCAATTTTAGCCAAATCTCATTAGCAGTTTTCAAGGTAAATACTTGATTAAAAATATCCATGCTAAGAGATTCATACAAGCAATTTTTGGCTCTAGCATTTAAATGAATTTCTTTTTCCTCACTCGTGGTGGGTTTCTCGGGATTCTTGAGGGGTTTCATCCCGTCACGAGTGACTCTCCAAACACCTAGATCAACGGCCTCTAGGTAACAAGCCATTCTAGCACTATAATATGGGAAGTTAGTGCCGTCAAAGTGTGGTGGCCTATGGGTATCCATCCCTTCCTCTAAAAAGCGTCGGCTCTTTTAGCGGTGAAGCTAAAGCGTTTCAAATGAGCCAAACCTGCTCTGATACCACTTGTAGGAAACGGGTGACGCCTAAGAGGGGGGGGGGGTGAATTAGGACTTCTAAAACTTTTACTAAACTAGGCCACAATTAAATCCCTAGAGCAAAACCTATGCAAATAATCAAAACTAGAATGTGCAAACTAGGTTTAGTCTAAGTGTTGTTATCTCTACCGCAAAAGGCTAAGTTTCAATCTATACTAAATAAGTATGACTACAAGATTGAAACTTAAATGCTTAATATAAATGCGGAATGTAAAGAGCTAAGTAGAGAAGCAAACTCTCGTGGATGACGCCGGTATTTTTATCGAGGTATCCGGAACCACGCAAGGTCCCGACTAATCCTCGTTGGTGCCCCTACGCAAAGGGAAGCCCACGCGAGGGCCAAGCACCACGGTCGAGTAACTCCGTAGAGAGCCGCGGGCCTTCTCCACGCGCAAGTGGTGCTCCGCTTCCGGCTCCTCTCGGACGCTCCCCGCCGTCTCCACTATCGAGCTTCCGGCCGAAACGCCGCGGGCCTCGTTCCCTCCGGTACACGGTGGCGGCCGTGACACAAACGCGGTTGTCACGGTCTCGCAAGACTCTCGCCCCACTCGGTACAATTACAACGGCTCACGCAAGAGCCGAGGGGTTGTGTGGTTTTACAAAACTCACTCAACTAACTAGGATTCACCTAGAGCAAGCGCTAAAGCGGTCTAACTAACCTAAGCACTTCGCAAAGCACCTACACTAATCACCGAGTGATTCTATTAAGCACTTGGGTGTTTGAGCTCTTGGAAATATGCACTATGTGTATTGGTATGTTGCTTGGGCTCTCACACATGAGAATGGCCGGTTGGGGTGGTATTTATAGCCTCCAAGCCCCCAACTAGCCGTTGGACAGAAAGCAACAGCTTTCTGTCGTCGGGTGCACCGGACAGTCCGGTGCACACCGGACATCTACTGTTCAGTGTCCGGTGCTTGCCACGTCAGCCGACCGTTGGCGCCTGTAGCAGTCGACCGTTGGATCCGACCGTTGGATTCGACCGTTGCCGTCTGCCCGTTGGCACACCGGACAGTCCGGTGCACACCGGACAGTCCGGTGCACACCGGACAGTCCGGTGCTACAGCCAGAGAGCGCCTGTCTGTGGCCTCTCTGCGCAGACTGTCCGGTGCCTCACCGGACAGTCCGGTGCACACCAGACACCGATGTCCGGTGCGCCACCAGGCGCTGGCTGACAGCCCTTCTTGGATTTCTTCGCTGATTTCTTCGGGCTTCTTTGTTCTTGAGTATTGGACTCCTATGCATCTTTTTATGTCTTCTTTTGAGGTGTTGCATCCTCATTGCCTTGGTCCAATTCTCTTCGCATCCTGTGAACTACAAACACAAACACTAGAAAACTTATTAGTTCACGGATTGTGTTGTTCATCAAACACCAAAACTCAATTAGCCAAATGGCCCGGGTTCCATTTTCCTTACAGGCGGCGCGACGAACGGCGTGCAAGGGAGAGAGAGGAGAGTTTGAGAGAAAGAGGGAGCTCGGGTAGGGAGATAGGAGGGAGCTCGACGGGCTTTTATAGAGCGAGAGAGGAGGGGGCGAGGGAGAGCCAGGGAGGAACGACCGACATTCAACGCCATCAATAGCGGCAGCCAAAAACTCGGCATTGAGTGAGGGATGTGGGGGAGGGAGATCGGAAAACGGCGGTGGTTTTCGGCTTGGAGAAGACAAGCTGGTGCGAGCCAGGGCGTGGGGCGTCGAGGCGCAACGCGAGCGAGGCGCGGCCAAGCGCGGGCGTGCGGCGCGCATGGGCCAGGCGGCGGTGGTGCAGGAGGGAGGAGGAAGAAGAGGGGCCACGGGTGGGCCCCGCTGGTCAGTGAGAGAGAGAGGAGGGATGGGGGTGCGTGACTGATGGGCCTTAGTGGGCCAGTTTCCGCCGGCTAGGGTTACGGTTTTCTTTTTTTTCTTTTCTTTTCTATTTAAAAATAAAAATAAATATATTTAATAAAATTCTAAAAAACCATAATAATTATACCAAAATTATTTATAACTCAAATATTTATTTTTGACCAATATTTCTATATTAATTAATTGGATTTTCAATATAAAAGAAATTCTACTAAACATCCATAAATCAAATATGAGCAAACAAAATTACTCTAAATGCAAATAAAAAATAAAACATTTGAAAGAAAAATTCATTACCATGTTTACCATTAATAAACTAAATGCATTATTTTTAGTTGATGGTTTTGTAGTGTTACAATATGATAAGGCCTTCATAGGCAGCTGACTGGGGGTTTGCCACTAAACTAATCTAGAACCCATCAAAGTCTTGAAACTCATGAAAATCGTCCATGTTGCCTTCATCTTCTGCTGAACATTGGTTATAATGGGGACAACCTGAGGTTTGGTGTTTTAAAGCAAGGGTGAGTACACATCAACGTACTCAGCAAATGTCCCGTTTGGCTAAAGTAGACTAGCTATATGTGGAGTTAAGCTTAAAACAGTTGCTTTTAGTTGGTCAGACACTTATTACTAGTAGAAAGCCAAGTTTTACCAATAATCCCAAGTTATTACCCAAGTGGCACTCCCTCCAAGAGGAAATACCAAATACCATAAATATAATCATCATCACTAAACATCGTCATAAAGGATCCAGGGTTACTCTAATCAAAGGAGCTTCCAAGGCTGCTCATAACCGTGAGCACGACTGATGTACCAGTTTTTAATACTCTGCAGAGGTTGCACACTTTACCCACGAGTCATGATCCCTTCCCAGCCTGTGTTGTACAGACCCGATCTTCACTACCGATGTGAATGGCTAGGGATTCATTATGTAGCCTTTACAAAGATCCCCCTAGTGTGTAGCCGACCGTTAGGTTTGCCACTCGTACAAACACAGTACTCCTCCCTAAGGTGGGTGACTAACAAAACCAAATCGAATGAACCTCGGCACCCACCCTTAGCAGAGCAAGCACTATGCCCCGACCCCCATTGACCGCACAATGGCGAAGCCAACTACACCCCTAAGTTCCTCCAATTATTCAGCTAAGGGTGTCCCATTCCACCCTCATGGTTGTACTATTTTCCAGGGTGGTCATCCAATGAACTGGTCCTTACGGAGAGGTACTCGGGAAATAGCCTGAGTCCCCTAAAGTATCACATGTTCATCATCATAATCAAGATATCACCAACGTATCATAAATGTTCTCGTCATGTTCATTGATTAAAGTAAAGTAGTAGCATAATAATAATCATAGTAACCAATCCCAAAGGGTAAACAAGGATAGGAAAATAGAATACTAGTCAATCCTTAGGTTGTTCATGGTATTATGCGGGACAGTGAATTATAAAGTAAATAGGACATAATGGGTCAAATGATACTTGCCTTCACCAGGTTGCTGCTCAGGGAAGTCTCCTGCAAGAAACTCGGAAACCTCGGACTGCTCGTTATCTATGCAAAGCAATCATTCATTAAACACACTTATGGAATAACAAAAGAAATAGTACACCAAACATATGCAACAGAGTAAACACAGGTTCAGTGGAAAAGTACAAACACACAAGTGAACTGTAGTTCTTGGGTAGATTAATATACCTAGTGGTCTGTTGTTCTCTAACTTCTACCTATCTTAGTAGATTATTTACCTAACTATGTCTATCTTAGTGAATTTCTTATTTAGATAAAGTTATTTCAGGGTGGGACCATACATTAATTGAAATTAAATCTACAAAGTTAAGCACTTGAACATTCATTAGGGTTTCACTTTTATTTTACCTTTAATACATATTCTATAACCTTACAATAATCTAGAGACTAGCCACAAAATTGAGTCATGCAAACAGTGAATAAATATAAATTAAATAGATAGAGAATAAGATTATGAACATTTTGCAATTTGAACCACCCAATTTGGAGTTCATATGCAAAATATATTAAATTTACAACTTTCAGAATTTAAAACACTAAACTAAACCTATTTCTGTGATTAAAATAAAGTCCAGGGGTCTCTCTACAAGAAACTAGGGGCCTGGGCACAAGAAAACAGGACGATGAGTTGATTCTCAGAAACCCAAGGGGTTTCTTATCAAAATTTCCAAGTGAGAGGGTATCCTGCTCCCTCGGCCGTTGGATCTCAGATCAACGGCTGAGATTAGACTGGCGGGCGAGCGCGCGGGTGCAGGCGAGCACGCGCGGCTGACAAGTGGGCCAGGGCGTGTAGCGGACTGGGGATAGCAGTGTTGATAGGCCAGGCCCGACGGCAGGGGCGCGGGTGAGGGGAAACCCGAGCGGTTGAATCCCGAGATGACGGATAGGATTAGGTTTGATCTATTCAAATCCGGGCCATCTGATCTGAGATGGATGTCGGGGATCTAACGGCCAGCCTGAGCGAGGGCTTCCTGGCCGCAAGCGGTGGCGCCGCTTGCGCCACGGTGGAGGCCCACCAGAGACGAGGGCGATGGCACGCTGGGGGCCCCGGGGTGCCAGGAAGGGCTGAGGGAGGTTCGGGGGATTGTGGCGAACACGGTCGTGAGCATGGCAACAACGCTGAGGCCTCGGAAGGTTGCTGCGCATGGTAGGATGGCTCGGCGGTGGCACAACCTTGCTCCGACGAGCAATTGCTCACACCCAAGGGCAAGGAAGGGAGAATTGTGGGTAGGGGAAGGTTGGTTACCTCGAGAGAGATCTCCGGGACCCTTGAACGGTGGCCGAGTCACGGCGACATCTTGAGTTGACGGTGGCGGCACTCAGACTACATGGTGAAGGTCCGGTGAGCGCGGGCAGAGAGAACCGAAGGGGGAAGGGGCGAACCGAGGGGTGTCCCGGGTTGTTGACGTTGAGGTGAAGCTCACCAAGGCCATGAACACAGCGAGGACTCGACGGTGACCATGAAACGCGCTCGAGCCTAAGGCGGACGGTGGCGGTGTCTTCTTCGGCGCACGTGCGGTGAGAGGTGGGTGTGGGAGCTTTGCACGAGGGGTACAACTGAGGGAGGGGGGAGTGAGTGGGTGTGTGGGCTGCTAGAAATGGCCGGGGTGGGGCGGTCGCAGCCTCAGTGTGCGTTGTGGGCGCGGAGTCCACGGCGTGCGCCGCGTCGTGCGTGCGGACGGTTGGGGGGGACTGACAGGCGAGGCCCATGGGCCAGCGGGAGAGGGTTCGCGAGCGAGCGGGCAGTGCCGACAAGCAGGACTGGGCTGGCAGAGGGAGATGGAGCAACGGACGCGCGTGCGGGCTAGCGGAACGGCGCCGACATGCGGGTTCCATGTGGGTCCCTTAGAGAGAGCGGCGGGTGCGCGCGGGCGCGTTGGGCCGAAAAGGCTGAGGGAGAGGGCGTCTTGGGCTGTTTTGGCGTTTTCTTTTAATCTAAAATTTCTATTCCCTTTTTGTTTTTATTTTCTCTATTGAATTCAAATCCAACCAAACCACAAATTCAAATTTGAATATTTCAAACATGTGCATCAACCAAAAGCAAAGTTTAAGCTCAGCATGATGCAACAATTCATGTCTCCCCTAGGTTTTAATATTCTAAAGAAATAATACAGCTCTCAAATAAATATCCCAAATTCTATTAAAAGAAGAGAAAGGAAATCTATAGAGGTGAGAAAATGAGTAACACCTGAATTTGGTAGATATTCGAGAAGAAATTTTATACCCCCAAATTCATGGTGTTACAAACCTACCCCCTTAAAAAGAATCTCGCCCTCGAGATTCAGGGTTGGCTAGCAAAGAGCTTGGGTATTTGGCTTTCTGATCATCTTCTCTTTCCCAGGTTGCTTCTTCCTCTGAATGGTAGCCCCACTTGACTTTGCACATTCTGATGGTGCTTCTTCGAGTGACTCTATCTACTGTCTCCAGAATCTGAGTTGGCTTCTCGATATATGTCAGGTCTTCTTGAACTTTGTGGTCCTCGGTTGGTAGTTGCTCTTATGGCACTCGCAAGCACTTCTTCAGTGGAGACACATGGAAAACATCATGCACTGCTGACAGGCTCTCTGGTAGGCTGAGCTGATATGCCACTTCTCTATGTCTTACCTGAACCTGGTACGGTCCAATGTATAATCGGTGACACCTTTAGGTAAACATAATCTCCCACTTCGAAACTCAGCTCTCTTCTTCTGGTGTCGGCATAACTTCGCTGCCTGAATTGCGCTGTCTTCAGTTTCTCCCTAACCATCTAATATTCTCTTCGGCTTCAAGCAAAATATCTGGACTGAACACACGCCTTTCGCAGGATTGGTCCTAGTGCAATGGAGTTCGACAATTCCTCCCATAAAGTGCTTGGAACGGTGACATCTTCAAACTAGCCTGATAGTTGTTGTTGTAGGAGAATTCTACATAAGGTAGCCTCCTATCCCAACCTGACTTGTCCTGCAAAGCATAAGCCCTCAACATGTCTTCTTGGATCTGGTTGGTTCTCTTAGTCTGACCATCTGTCTACGGGTGATAAGCTGAACTAAACTTCAAATGCGTGCCCAAAGATTCATGTAGCTATTGCCAAAAATGAGAAGTAAACTGGGTTCCTCGGCCGGACACTATCTTCTTTGGTACACCAGGCAAGCATATGATCCGAGACATGTATAACTCTGCCAACACGACACTGTTGTAGCTAGTCTTAACTAGTATGAAATGAGTTGCCTTTATTAAGCGGTCCACTACTACCTAGATGGAGTCATAACCGGATTGAGTGCGAGGCAAACCAACTATAAAGTCCATCCCAATCTCATCCCATTTCCATTGAGGAATCTGCAACGACTACAACAAACCTACGAGCCTTTGACGCTCTGCCTTGATTCTCTAACAGCTATTGCATATGGCCACATACTCTGTGATCTCCCTTTTCATAATGTACCACCCGAATCTTTTTTTTCAGGTCTTGGTACATCTTCTCGCTGCCAAAGTGTATGGAATAAGTTGTTTTGTGGGCTTCCTTGAGAATCAGCTCTCGAATCGATTTGATATCAGGAACACATAGCTTATCTTTGAACCATACTACAACTTCCACATCTTCCCGGAAATCCTTGCCTTTCCCATCTAGGATTAGTTGCCAAATCTCATTGATCTTCTCATCATTCTTCTGGCCATCTTTGATATCTCATTCCAGAGTGGGTTCCAACTCAACTGTCACTCCCTGGGTGTTTTTAGAAATGCGAGACTCAGCCTATCAAATTTCTTTGCTAGCTCATATGGCATCAGACGAGCGACCATCATGTTGACTTGACTCTTTCTACTCAAGGCATTTGCAACCACATTAGCTTTTCCTGGGTGGTAATGTATCTCCAGCTCATAGTCTTTGATCAACTCCAGCCATCTTCACTGCCTCATGTTTAACTCTAACTGGGTGAATATATACTTAAGACTCTTATGGTCCGTGTAAACATCACACTTCTGCCCATATAAATAGTGCCTCCAGGTCTTCAATGCATGAACCATTGTTGCCAATTCTAGGTCATGTGTGGGAAATTCCTCTCATGAATCTTCAACTATCGGGATGAGTATGTAACACACTAGATGTTACTAGGGTCTCTGCTAGGCACCTTCACTGGCTTTGCCCTCACCAGTAGAGTAAGACTACAATAAGTGAAGCCATACTCAGGAACTAACACCATAAGTAAATGCCAAAGTATCATGAGCATCACTATAAATCTTCCTATAGTCATTAGCTAGGTAAAGTGAACCAAAAACCCTAATATGCCATACCTTGAGCAAAAGAAAAATCAAATGAGGAAACCTAAATGAGCCCTACTATCATGACTTGGACCAGTGACTTAATAGGGTAACATATCAAATTATTTCCTACAATTTAGACTATAAATCATCACCAAAAATGTTGGTTGAAGTTTCCCTAAACAACAACAAAAAGGAGAGAAACAAAGAATAAGTTCAGCACACTATTTTCTGGAATTTCAGACCCGAGTTCGAGTTTCCCCATGTTCAGCATGAAATCAACCCCAAATCTAATCACTCCAATTAACAAAATTGTGTCAAATTAACTAACCTAACCCCTGTCAGAAGGTGGCATTGGGATTCTTCGCCTGGACAAGACAAAACACGAGTTTTGCCTCATTTCTACCTTCCCTCACAAACCCAATTTGAACCCAAGATAACTTGGAGTTCCTGACACTAAACCCTTTGGGTTTTGCACCGTTCGATAGAAGGAAGTAAGGGGAGAAGATCACATAAAGAGATTTTGCCCAAATTCGGCCGGATTTGCAACCTATAGGCGTTTGAAAGTGACAAAACGCCACTAGCCAACCTGTTTGACCCCTGGTCTAAGCGATAGAGCCTATCAGCGGCCGCTCCACGCGCGCCAACTAGAGCCAAGACCCTGTTGCGCTCTTAGGTCGGGAAACACAGTGTCGCACGTGCACTCACGCCTATAAAGGCCGCCCATCCCGCGCCCTTCCTTCACTCCGCTGCTCGGTCGCTTCCTCACTGGAGAACTGACCGAGAAGCAAGAGCTCCGTCGCCTCCATTGCTGCCTAGGTTTGATCACGGTGAACCGCCGTACTTGGACACATGCCACCCCAACTAGAGCCCCACCCCATCCACCTGAGCTCCCCAAAACTCTCTAGAACACCAGCTAGAGCTCCCCCTCGCCAGAACTTCGATTTCACCCTCGCTGGAGCAAGAGTTCCGCCGGTGAGTGTGGACCCGCGTCCATAGCCATCCCCAACCAAATTCCTTTAGGGAATCATCTCCCCAGCATCCGAGAAGCTTGTCCACCAAAGGAATCGAACGCTACCAACGTCGACTAGCCGGAACACCTCCACCGACGAACTCCGACCGCCGGGGAACGTAGACCAGACGACTCCGACCATCACCAGTCGTCATCCAACCATCGGCGTGTTCATCAGAGCCTCCCCGACCTCCTGGGGTTCTGAATTGTTTCTAGCAACCTTAGAGGTTCTGAATTGTTTCCAGCAACCAAAGCAGGGGATTTTAGTAGCAGGTAGGAAGATGGGTGATCAGGCCACCCCAAAAGCAACAAGCACCCAACCGTTTCCCGCCCCCGCTCCGAGAAACAATCCACCTCCACAACAGCAGCAGTAGTAGCAGTTCTGACAGAGAAACAGGAACCGATGCTTCACATGTTGTAACCCTGACCACTACACCAAGTTTGTCCATGAAATCAACCAAGACCAATGCCAGCAATAGTTCTAGGGAAAGGGAAGAAACAAAAGGTACAAGTCAAGCAAGGAAGGCTAAATTTCACCACCCTGGAAGAATTACTCGAGAGAGCACCCATCATGACTGGTACTTTTTTAGTTTTTAATCAACCAGCATTAGTTCTTTTTGACTCTAGTGCATCACATAGCTTCATTAGTCCAAAATTCAGTGTCAATGTCAACTGCCCTTTTATCATACCCAATGGGCTTTTATGATTGCAACGCCAGGGGGCAAGGTTGCAACAAATCAACTAAACCATAACGTACCTATTCAGCTGAGAAGCAGGGTTTGCATGACCACCCTTCTCATTTGGGGGATGGATAATGTAGATATCATTTTTGGGAACTGACTGGATGACCCAACACAAAGTCGTAATGGATGTTGCAAACCGCGTCCTCAAAATCTTTTCCTTGACTTGCGAGAAATTTACATTATACTTACCCAACCAAGGATACGCTCGGTCATGTGCCTTTTCCATGATAGAGCTACTTTTGAAGAAAATCCTAGTGGTCTGTGAGTATGCAGATGTCTTTCCTGACGAGTTGGCGGGAATGCCACTAGATCGGGATATTGAGTTTGCCATAGAATTACAACCAGGAACTACACCTATCTCCAAGAGACCCTACAGAATGCCACCAACCGAGCTGGCATAATTGAAGAAACAGTTGCAAGAACTGCTGGACAAAGGATTTATCTGCCCATGTACTTCACCTTAGGGATGTCCAGCCTTGTTCGTGAAGAAGAAGGACGAGAGCTTGAGGTTGTGCATAGGTTACTGCCCACTCAATGCGGTGACTATCAAAACAAGTATCCTTTGCCTCGTATTGATGTTCTTTTTGACCAATTGGTTGGAGCTAAGGTGTTTTCCAAAATAGATCTTCGCTTTGGATATCATCAAATCAAGATCCAGACAAGTGATATTCCGAAGACGACCTTCTCAACCAGATATGGGCTCTATGAGTATATGGTAATGTCATTCGGATTGACCAATGCGCCCGCATACTTCATGTACCTGATGAACTAGGTATTCGTGCCTGAGCTAGACAAGTTCGTGGTGATCTTCATCGATGATATCTTAGTATACTCAAGAAATGATGAGGAACATGCTGGTCACCTACATATAGTACTCTAACACCTGAGAGAGCACTGCCTTTATGCCAAATTGTCTAAGTGTGATTTTTGGATAAAGGAAATTAGATTCTTGGGACACACTATTTCCCAGAAGGGAATTTCTGTTGATCCAGATAAGGTACAAGAGGTAACGAATTGGAAGCCTCCTATCACCGTTCGTCAAATTCAGAGTTTTCTGGGACTAGCTGGATATTACCGTCGATTCATTCCAGATTTCTCAAGTCGCGAAACCCATGACTGAGCTATTAATGAAGGGAGTAAAGTTTGAGTGGGGTCGGAAGTGCGAAGGGGCTTTTTATACCCTCAGACAATACCTGACTACCACACTAGTGTTAGCACAATCGGATAATGCCAAGCCATTCGAGGTGTATTCTGATGCTTCAGGTACTTGATTAGGTTGTGTTCTGATGCAAGACAACTGTGTCATCACCTATGCATCTTGAGCACTATGGCCACATGAGCAGGATTATCCTACACATGATTTAGAATTGGTAGCCGTAGTACACCCCTTAAAAATCTGGAGGCATTACTTGATGGGAGCTCGCTCCAACATCTATACCAATCACAAGAACCTCAAGTATATCTTCACCCAGGCTGACCTCAACATGAGACAAAGAAGATAGCTAGAATTGATCAAGGATTATGGCTTAGAGGTGCAGTACCACCCTGGAAAGGCCAACATAGTAGCGGATGCCCTAAGTCGAAAGCCACAATGCATTTGTCTGACTATGGATTCTCGTGTCAATACCTCGTGTGACGAGTTGGGTAAAATGAAGATTGAGGTAGTTCCTCCTGGTACTTTGGATTACATCTCCGTCGAACCAACTTGCTAGACCAAATTGTTATGGCCCAGCTCAGTGACAAGGGAGTGCAAATCATCAAGGAAATGCTTAACCAGAAGATTGAGAAGTAAAATTGTTTCCGCCAAGACAGTAAAGAAACATTGTGGTTTGAAGACCACCTGGTATTTCCTAAAAATGTAGACCTCAGGAGGAAAATTTTGGACGAGGCTCACCTCTCTAAATTCTCCATGCATCTAGGAAGCAACAAGATGTACCACGACCTAAAACCCCTGTATTGGTGGACAAGGACAAAGAGGGAAATAGCCAAGCATGTATCCGAGTGTGATACATGTCAAAGGATATAGGCAAGTCACCTAAAGTCGGTTGGTGCCTTGCAACCCCTCTCGAAACCTTCACAGAAATGGGATGATATCAGTATGGACTTCATTGTGGGTTTACCCAATACCTCTCGACCCCACGATGCAATCTCGATTATTGTGGACTGATTGACAAAAGTGACTCATTTTCTTTTAGTGCATACCACTGATAAAGCACAAAATTATGCGGAATTATACATCGACCGAGCTATATGTTTACATGGAATACTCCGGACAATAGTGTCTGACAGAGGAACCCAATTCGTAGCCAGATTTTGGGAACAACTACAAGAATCCTTGGGAACCAACCTGATAAGGAGTTCCACGTACCATCCTTAGACCGATGATCAAACAGAAAGGGTAAACCAGATCCTTGAAGATATGCTAAGAGCTTCTGAAATCCATTACGATAAGAATTGAGACAAGTGTCTCTCCTTAGCGGAGTTCGCATACACAATAGCTACCATTCCTTGTCTAAAGATGGCACCTATCGAGGCCTTATATAGAAGAAGGTGTCGAACACCCCTAAATTGGTCACAAGCCGGTGGGAGGGAAAGTTTTGGACCCGGTCTAGTACTAGAAGCCGAAAGAAAGGTCAAGATAATCAGAAAGAATCTAGAGGCTGGCTAGGCCAGGCAAAAGAGTTATCACGACAAAAGAAGAAAGCCCCTCCAGTTTGAAGTAGGAGATCATGTATATCTAAAGGTTTAACCCACGAAGGGAGTACAAAGGTTCGGGATTAAGGGTAAATTAGCCCCTCGCAACATTGGGCCCTATGCGATCATCGAGGAATGTGGACCAGTGGCGTACAAGCTGAAGTTACCACCGAAAATGTCCGCCATACACAACATGTTTCACGTATCCCAATTGAAAATGTGTATTCGGGTACCAACGGAAGACTTGGTCGAGCCGGAAGTGGAAATAGAACCTGACCTATCCTACCAAGAACACCCCTCAAAGATTTTGGACTGTAAGGAAAGATCCACCCGTGCAAAGGCAATCAAAATGTATAAGATCCAATGGAGCAACCATACGGAAGAAGTGGCTAAGTGGGAGACTGAGGATTATCTGAGCAAAAAATTCCCCGATTTTTGGCCTAAGGAAATTAGTACGTAATCATACCCTAGCTCCCCTAGTCTCTGATTTCAAATATAGAAAATATACTCTTAATGAAAATAGAAATAAGTTATGAAACTAAGTGGAAAAGGGTTTCCTTCTGAAGTTGCAAAGAGGATGACATTCGAAGAGCAGGTTTCCTTGAAAGCCTTAAAAAGATGACCTACACTACCCAAGCAAGCAGTTACCTTCCTCTTCACCCCTGAAGGGCCCTGACTCAAATCTCGGGACGAGATTCTTTTAAGGGGGGAGGGCTGTAACACCCTAGGTGTTACTAGGGTCTCTGTTAGGCACCTTCACTGGCTTTGCCCTCACCAGTAGAGTAAGACTACAATAAGTGAAGCCATACTCAGGAACTAAGACCTTAAGTAAATGCCAAACTATCATGAGTCATCACTATAAATCTTCGTATGGTCATCAGCCATGTAAAGTGAACCAAAGACCCTAAAATGCCATACCTTGAGCAAAAGAAAAATCAAATGAGGAAACCTAAATGAGCGCTACTATCATGACTTGGATCAGTGACTTAATAGGGTAACATATCAAATTATTTCCTACAAGTTAGACTATAATTCATCACCAAAAATGATGGTTTAAGTTTCCCTAAACAACCACAAAAAGGAGAGAAACAAAGAACAAGATCAACACACTATTTTCTGGAATTTCAAACCTGAGTTAGAGTTTCCCCGTGTTCAGCATAAAATCAACCCCAAATCTAATCACTCCAATTGACAAAGTTGTGTCAAATTAACTAACCTAACCCCTGTCAGAAGGTGGCATTGGGACTCCGTGCCTGGACAAGACAAAACATGAGTTTTGCCTTGTTTCTACCTTCCCTAACAAACCTGATTTGAACCCAAGATAACTTGGAGTCTGTTGGGGACTTGTTCTCAAATGCTTTGAATTAAGAACAAGGCAATGCAAAAACATTAAATATAAATGCCCTTCGTTCGCTGAA
The DNA here is from genome assembly GCA_029449295.1 of Zea luxurians. Lineage (NCBI taxonomy): Eukaryota > Viridiplantae > Streptophyta > Magnoliopsida > Poales > Poaceae > Zea > Zea luxurians. Next base: position 60,659,897 of record JAOPSE010000011.1, on the reverse strand, counting down.
GCATTACCTCCCTAAGGATTTAATGAACTTCGGACGAAGGTTGAGAATAAAACATTTACGAAGATGATATCTCCGTAATTATATTTACAAAATAATAAATAGTGAGAAATGAAATATAAAATATGAAATGAATTCACATATTTTATTATATGAATATTTAAGTACCAAAACATGATGTTTAAACACATTTATACCTTCGCCTTGACGGGAAATGATAATTCAAGCGTGATGTGCTCGTGATTACAAGAGCGCGTGAACAGTAAAGGAGTACTGTTCATCTATTTATAGGCACAGGGCGCAGCCTATGAGAAATTACAATCATGCCCCTTACAAAAGATTACAATTATAACTCAGACCCTTGTGGACTATGAAGTCATTTCATCTTTAAGTCGGTTCAAGCCTTCGTCTTCAGATACGTTATTGTACCGAAGCTTCATGAATGGTAGCTTCAGTACTACGTTCAAACGGGTTTGCTGAAGGTGTTTTTTCCTGCGGGACCTTCGGCAACGAAGCATGCCCCCAATAGTAGCCCGTTCGTGGTGCTAGATCGTTTTTCGTAACGAGTTTGATCCGTGAAAAAGTCTCTTAAGCTTCGGGTAGTCGAAGGTCCGAAAAACACCTTCCCTGAGCTCGTTGCCGAGAAACGATACAACTTCCGAGCGCGGAGTAGTCCCACCATGCATATTTACCTTCTCGGGTTTTGTGGCCCACCGTTCAGTGGGTGCGGGTGACTGTTCGTCCAGTGTAAGAGACTTGACGATTCACCTTTTTACCTGCAGCACTATATAAACATACAAGTAGGTGTAAAGTTACCACAACATTTATTGCAATTGCACTGTTTTGCTGCCAAAAATTTCACCATAGCCGAAGCTTGACCCTTGCACTCAAACGAAGCACCACTCCGGATTCTGCTTCGTCACAAGAAGAGCTTCGGAAAAAAGGTTATTAATTTCAAAAAACTTTAGGAATTCATAATCAAATGGCTAGATTGCGCTCCACTGCCAGGATTGAGCGTGAGGGAGACGAGGCCAAAGCCACTGAAACTGTTCCTATTTCCGAAGCAATGAGGCGGTTTGGGCTGGCAACATCAGAGGATGTATCTGCTGCCGAAGCAAAACAAGCTGACATTGTAGAAAATGAATCTGAGGATGAGTATGGTGCGATGCCGTCTAAACCTAGCCACCTAGAGTTTGGGAAGTCTACTATTACTGAGGGTGACATGGCTAAGTTATTGAAGCTAGGCTATTTCAGCGAAGACAAGAAGGAGCTAATTCGCTTCGGGGGAGAGGAAGTTACCCCGAAGCCCAAAAAAGATGAAGTGGTGGTTTTTAAAAGATTCTTCAAAGCAGGGTTAAGATTTCCCCTGCATGGGATGATTGCAGATGTGTTAGAGAGATTTGGAATTCACCTTCATCAGTTAACCCCTAACGCCATTGTTAGGATTAGTGTTTACATCTGGGCACTCCGAAGCCAGGAGGCAGAACCACTTGCCGAGGGTTTTTGCCGGGCACACGAGCTTCATTACCAGACAAAAGCTAGAGAAGACGGGTTGCATGATAATTTCGGCTGCTACAATTTTGCATATCGGAAAGATGCCAAGTATCCAGTTATCAGTTATCGTACAAAATGGCCAGCTAGCTGGAAGAGTGAATGGTTTTATGTCAAAGTGGATGAAAAGAAGGAAAAGCTGGTTCAGAGCCCTTTAAGGTTAACCTTCGGAGAAACTAGGCCTCAATGCACCATGAATCCAGATAGCCCATGCCAGATTGCACTGGGCGAATTTCGGGTTGTTGCGGAGCACATTGGCACCAGGGATCTAGTCCAAGAATTCTTAGCATTCGGAGTATTTCCAACTTTGAAGGAATGGGACATGCCGAAGCTGAAAGGAGAGAAGAAGAAGAAAGAGCTTGTTCGACTACCTTATCATTTCAAGTTTAAAAAACATTTTAAAACACCTTGCCAAGAGTGGTTGGATACAATTGAGGTTATGTGCAACGAGATCCTTGGCAACTATTCAAAGAAAGAAGATCAGTTAATGACTACGGTTTTCGGTACTCGTCCGAAGCAAAGAATGAATCGGGTGATGGATGCCTTGAATTTTGATTATCCTGACTATGAGTAGTTGGGCAAAGTTGCTGAAGGGCAGAAAAGAAAAAGAGTTGCCAGCGCTCTTGACAAAGACGGTAGCAAATTGGCTAAAAAGGACAAAGAAATTTCTGAGAAAAGAAAACTGAGTCCTGAGCCAAAGATACTGCTCCAAAGAAAAGAAAAGCTGCATCCCCGAAACCAAAGACGTTGGGCCAAGAGGAGGAAGCTCCTGCGACACCTTCTGCTGCCGAAGTGGAAGAGATTCTAAAGGTAATGACTGAACCTTTGCCTATCAAGCTAAGTCCGCTAGCGCCAGAACTGACGAAGTTTTTTCAGAAGGAAAAAGAACCTTCGGTAATAGAAAGTCCCGCTAAGCCGAAAAAGGAGAATTATCCAAGTGGCCGATGTCATTCATCAGACACCGCCACCGACATCGGCATCAAAAATACCATTTATTGAAAGCGATGGCACTACCGAAACCGCAGCCACCGGAACTGAAGCCACCGGAGCCGAAGCCACCGGAGCAGCCACCAGAGCCGAAGCCACCGGAGCCGAAACCGAGACCGCCGAAGATCCCAATCTAGAAACCACACTTGGTGATATTGTTAACATACTTCTAAAAAATGGCTGAGGAAGAAGCTGTTGCGGCCGCGGTGGACACGACAATTGAGAAGAGAAAAAAGCAAACTGAAGATACTTTGGAAGAGGAAAATTTCAATTTTCAAGATATACTGGGACAAGAGTTATCAGAAACTGAAAAAGAAGAGCTAAAGAAATATGCCGTATCCTGTGGGTACAAACCAGGGGCTCTGCTGTTTGGCGGAGTCAATGAAGGGAAACTAAGATGCCTTCGGAATCGAACCGAGGCCAAAGTTGTTAGGACTTTCTCAAAGAATGTTGGGCTACCGAAGATTGAGGCGGACCTCTGCAGGTACCATCGATAGCATATCGCCGGTAGCTTGTTCTATGCTAATTTCAAGGTAAAAACTCTCAACTTTTATTGTTTTTTGAATTAAGATGTTTTCTGACGAAGGTTGTTTTGCCAGAGTATATTACTAAGTAAAGTGCTGAGGATGCAACAAGATCTTGAAGACGAGAAAAACGAAGCTACCATCAAAGATCTAGAAAATAAAGTCGAAAGTTACGAAGCTGTTTTGAAGAAAAAGGACTTCGACATTCAAGAACTTGAAAATAAAGTTAAAGATCACGAAGCCGCCTTGGATAAGAAGGACTTCGTTATTCACTCTATGGAAGGTTCACTGGCCGAAGCTCAAGCCAAAATTGACAAATTAAACGGCGAATTACTCATAAAATCAGAAAAATCTGAGCAAGAAAAGAAGATTCTTGAAACAAGTCTCAAAACCGAAATTGAGAAAAATTCAAATTTGTAGAAATCATTAAAGGAGCTTTAGGAAAAATGTTTAGGTTTCGGCAACTGATGTGTGCAACGGCTGAAGGATGTGTTTTACTCAATTGGAGCCAGCTCTGATAAGTTTACACCTTCAGCTGAAAACTTGCCGAGCACCTTTGAATACATTGAGGGTGAAGTTGATGCACTTGACGAAGTTATCGCTGGGCATGCCAATTTCTGCGCCCTGTTAGCTTCTCGAGGCACGGCTACTGCTTTCCTGAAGGCTGGCTGCACGCACGGGAAAATTGTTAATAGGCCAAATTTCAGTTTGTCGCCAGCAGATTTGATTGACATCCCCAGCCTAGCTCGAAGCATAGGAAACAAATTTATGACCTAGATTTGGATAAACGGCGGGCGGCTGGTGACGAAGCTCGGAGCCATCTTAAGCCAGTGAGAAACTTATACTTGTTACTTTTACCTTCTCCTTGAACTCTCTCTTTTCTCATTCCGTTTTAATATGTACAGGATGATGAAGCTAAAGAATGACGAGCTGAAGCCTTAACAGATGTTCCGAAAGACTTTGCTGCATAAGATTCTAGAGAAAATTTTGTAATATGATTGTAAAGAAACTTATGTAAATTTGTGCGTACCTTGTAATATATCTTTTCCCCTTTGTCCGTGTACAATCTGCTTTGCTGTGGATGAAATTTTCTTTTTGAGCCATAGGTGAAAAACACCTTCCCTTCTTTTCGTACACAACAAAGCATAAAAATTTCTTCTTTCTATTTTTCTCCGAAGCTTTATCCTCATAGCCGGAGCATCTGCCTTTTCTGTATGATATGATGATAATGATCCTATGTATGTCTAAATGAATGTTTATGAATACAAATGTTATGATGTGATGTATCGTGCAAATGAATGTCCGGATATATATTCGAAACCATAATCATAGCCTTCATTCCCTTAGGAATGATTCAAATCTTTTTGCCGCTTATTTTTCGGCTTCACCATTTACTTTTCGGTGTATCAGCGCTGACTTTTCGCTGTAAGCCTCCCTTAGGAGCTTCTTCGCCTTTTACTTCGGCGGAATCAGCGTTTATTTTTCGCTGTAAGCCTCCCTTAGGAGCTTCTTCGCCTTTTACTTCGGTGGAATCAACATTTATTTTTCGCTGTAGGCTCTGCATTCCCTTAGGAACGACTTTTGAGCTTCTCCCTGTTTCCTTTTCTTTTTCCTTTGCACTCGATGGTGCGTTCTCAGCTTTTACATTTACATCTTTGGGGGATATTTGAAGCGTCCCAATCCTCTGGGACTCAAATGTGATACAATTACTAGTCCCAGGAGGCTAGTAAACACATTTATACATCAGATGATTACAGATCTGCTTAAACGATACAAACCTATAAAGGTGGCGAACAACTTTAAGAGTTGGTCCACAACTCGGGACATATCATCAGAGTTGGGCTGAAGCAGCCCGATATACGCAGTGAAGCAATTCAGCGGTCCAACAGCCACAGGCAAGGTTGGGAATAGTCGTAACTCTTACCCGATCTCCTTTTTCTGAAAAAAATAAATAAGCAAGGGTGAGTACAAACGTACTCAGCAGCCCACCTTCACCCGCGGAATGGGGAAATCAGATATAATGCATGGAATATGTGGAGCTCAAGATATTTTGCAGAAACAGCAATATTTTATGCAGAGTTGTTTTGAAAAACATTTTGTATTTTTGCAAAGCGCATCCTCTCCAAAAGGAACAGGAAGTTTTTTTTTCAGTATTATAATAAAATCCCCTGGACTAAACCATCCAGGCATCTCAGCAGTTTCCCACTGGTTTTCCTTTTCAAAAACCGCTACTGGACTTCCCGTCCACCATAGCTCACGGCTCAACCGCCGAACCTTTTAAAAACCACTTTTCTCAAACGCACCTCTTTTTTTGAAAACAAAACACTAATTATCATACCACACCAGACTCGTCCATTCCTGTGGACACAGACTATTCGAATAGGTTTTCAAACTCTGCGCAGAGGTGTACACTTTACCCACTAGTCCGGCTCTGCGATCTCAAGATCAATGAGATCCGAATCTGAATCTCTTTCTTTCCCCGCACGTCCTAACCTTAACGGTTATCCGGAAGGAGTCAGGCCACCACCATGTCCAAACCGGACAAAACTTTCCCCCTCCTTATCCTCCCGGTGCTCCCCAGCCTTCATAACCCTGGGGTTGGACCGTACGAGTTCAGATTGAGTGACTGCCCACACAGTCTCGAGTGGTTGTACTATTAAAGAGTACAGGTAGTGAAGATGACAAACCGGTCCTTATATGAGGGGACAATCCTTCTGCTCACGCCTAAACCAGCTGAGCCATCACCTTAGGCCCTCCCCTAAACCAGGGAGTCCCTGATCATCCCTACTCAAAGGTGATAAGGGTGAAAACCCTTCATCAAACACATTTTGAAAAGCATTTTCTTTTGGAAACTCACACCTTTCCTCAAATCATTTGTAACAAATATATCAGGGATTGATTGCGGCAAGCGGCTGGGTGGCCATAATAACTTGTCTCAAAATCATATCATGCATAAAATAACAGGCTAAGGGTTGTGGTTGAAAAATCATAGGTAATTTATGCATCAAAGGGATCCAGTGAGCTTGCCGTGCTTATTCGGCGAAGGGGGAAGGAGAGCTCGCGGAACTGGCTTCTGGCTCCACCGCCTGGCGTAGACTTGCAGATCTGGCCTCCACGAGATGGCACGAACGCTCCGATAACTATGCAACATGAACAAGCAAACATACAAACCAGCAAGTATACCAACAAATATTTAGTATAGTGGTCAGAAAAGCGATATATGGATGGGTAGAGTCTTGAGTAGAATCTATGTCATGTGGTGTTGTGATATTACTGGTGGTGGAGCGGAGGTGCTTACCAGGAGGGTGGACTGGAGGCAAAGCGACACTATGCGTGTAGCCGGCAGAGCGGAGTAACTGAGTGGGTGGGGTGTTTGCCTTGGCTGAGGGTGTTGAGTGTGTGTGGAGAGGGAGAGGGTAGCTGGGTGTATTTATAGCTGAGTGTAGGTGGTGTAGCACAGTGAAGTTCACTGTTGGTGAGAATAGTGACGAATGAATCGTCTGACTTGGTATGAACATGAGAGTTATAGGCAGAATATGGGACAAGAGTATTTTGGGAGTTTTCTGGAACATGAACCATGCTTAAGGGGTGACATGGCTGGATAGGGAATAGTTTGATAAAAATTTAGAAACGAGAATTATTGGAATCTGAGTTTGGGAGCCTGGTTCGAAGGAATCTCAAAGTTAAGCGTGCTCAACTCGGAGGAACCTGGGATGGGCGACCAGATGGGAAGTTCCCTACTGGAAGGAAAATCACAGTCACCGGAGTTCGTATGACTGGAATATGGGTCTGGCTGGTCTTAGGTGGACTGGACAGCATGATGTATGAGTAGTTGAAATTTGGGGTGATCGGCTAATCGATGAATAGTAACGATGAATAGTGGCGATGGAAAAGTAATTATAGATATCATCGATGAATAGTAACGATAATGAATAGTAATGATAAATAGTAACGATGATGAATAGTGTATGTGAATAGTAACGATGAATAGTAATGGTGAATAGTAATGGTGAATAGTAATGGTGAATAGTAATGGTGAATAGTGATAGTGAATAGTTCGTATGAACGAACGATGAACGATGAATAGGAACTATGAACGAACGGACGAACGATCGAATGATCGGACGAACGAACGAGCGGAATTTCGGCAGCATAACGACAGGAAAAGATTATTTGGACGAACGAATGGACGAACGATCGAATGATCGGACGAACGAACGATCGGAATTTCGGCAGCATAACGGCAGGACAAAGATTATCTGGAAGAACGATGAATAGGGACTATGAACGAACGATGAACGATGAATAGGGACTATGAACGAACGATGAACGATCGAATGATCGAACAAACGAACGATCGGAATTTCGGCAGCATAACGGTAGGAAAAAGATTATTTGGACGAACGAACGGACGAACGATCGAACGATCGGACGAACGGACGAACGAACCATGAACGATCGGACGAACGATCGAACGATCGGACGAACGAACGAACAAACTAAGAACAGGGGACGAACAATCGAAGAACGATCGAACGATCCTTGTGCTAGTGTGTGCTTGTGTGGAACATGGAGTGGGTGTGTGTGTGGGGGGGGGGGGAGAGAGTTGCCATGAAATGGCTTGGGGTGGGATGAGAGGAGGCCCTTGCCCCTCTATTTATAGCCATGGTGGGGGGATTAGGGGGAGGGATGAGAGGATTAGTGGGAGGATGAGATGATTAGTGGGAGGTTAGCATGTATTTGTCTTGTATAAGTGAGATTTGCTTGTAGAGCTCACCGTATGACACTGGAGGCATACGTATACGTATGGGCATGAGGAAAGTTATGAAGAAAATATTTGTAGGGACTTGAAAAATGATTCTGAAGGTATTTCTCAAGAGGAAAATACCTGGAGATATATCGGTGAAATATTTGGGCAGTATTTCTGGAAAGAACTTGAAGGGGATTACTCGGGAAATATCTGGGCGGTATTTCTGGAAACAAATTGAGGGTGATCACTGGGAAATATTTGTAGGATATTTGAGGAGGATTTTGGAGAGAATATAGACCACTATATTTTATTTGCTGATATCAACTCGCAAACAAACATTTTGAAATGAAATTTGAAATTCATTTTGAATTTAGAGGGAGTTTGAGAAAATTTCAGGATTTGAGTTTTTGGGATGCTACAAATCTACCCCACTTAAAAGGAATCTCGTCCTCGAGATTTGGCTTAGAAGGGTTATGGGTATAGCTTTACTTCAGCTACATATCTTCACTTTGCAACTCTTCGAGGAGATGGAACTTCAACAAAATCTGGCCCTTGAGGAGCATCCGGTTGCTGATTGCAAATGCTGATTCTGGCTACTCAAAGATCATCTTCAGGCTTCAGCTTTCGCTTGGCAGCTAGCTTATTGAGGAAGCATCGATGCCAACACGCAAACCTTTCTCTTGCGAACTCCCACATGGATTCCTTCCTTGATTGGTCTTCTGGTGCTTCATCAACAAAACTTGGGTAACCACTTCTCATCCAGAAACTTATAAGCTTCGATGATCTGGTCCTCCACAAGCTTACTACAGGCCTTCTTCTTTTTCTCCATGGTAGGAACCTTGCTGGAACACTACCCCACTTAAAATGAATGAGGGTAGATCTCTTGAATCTTGGGGATTTGAACTCCTTGAAGTACCTCATAACAAGGGTGTTACGGGGCCTTCTTCTGTTGTTGCTGCTTGAGCAGGCTGCAGAGAGATGACTGACACAGGGTTGATTCTGGGAGAACCTTCTTCTTATCTTCTCTTCACTATCTTCTTTTATCTTCTCACTTTTCACTGCCTCTTTCTTTCTCTTTGCTCTTCCCACTCGAGGATTCTATCAAAGAGTATTACTATCATACACTGGAGGAAACCAAAGACTATGAACCATGTGCAACAGTCTTCAACCCAAGAATCACCAAGCATTGTGATCTTAGGAGCTAGGGAGTGGAAAAATGGAGTTGCTTGTGATTTGGCAGAGGGGATTTATCTAGAGTGTGCTTTGAGCGAGGTGGGAGTTGAGGGGGCTGGTGGTGGGGGGGTTTATATGCGAGCGTTGGTGTTCGGTTGTGGAGTAGTGGTGATGGAGTAGGTGCTACGTGGCAACAGGTGCGACGGAGGGGAAGGGGGGCCTGGTGCCGGCGATGATGGCGGCGGTGGGTGTGCTGCAAAAGGGGGGTGGGCGGCGGTAGTGTGCTGCAAAAGGGGGGCGTGGGGCGGTGGTAGTGCGCATGGAGGCGGGCACGCGTGCGAGGGGCACGGGTGAGTGGTGGGGTCAATGACCCTGATGTTTGTGGTCTCTGGTTCCAAGAATCTTTGCCTCTCTGTATGGTAATAACTCCTTCTGTCCTCTTTTCCTGTTTACTTTGACTCAGGGGCAGTGCTTTGATTCTCACGGTCGGTCCTTTTGACTGAGCGGCTGGACTGGTTTCTTCTGTAGCTTGTTACAGGCTTCAAGGGTGAGCTTCCCGGTGTCTTCTTGGGTAAGGCACTTTTTTCTTCAGATGGGTTAAGATGAGAATGGAAGCATAAGGTAAGGATTAGCTCTAATTTGTGATCTATGTTTTTAGAGAAAACCTTTTTAAGAAAAACGAAAAGAAAACACACTAGCTCAGCAATGATAAGCACAAACAAATCAAATGTTTTGAATAAGGGAAGAATAGAGTTTTTCCAAAGCACGGGCTACTCAGATTCGGGGGCTAAGCATAACTACTATTGCTTGGCTCCTGAATTGAGAACTATGCTAAATGCAACTTATGAGCACTAACGTTAAAGCATCACATATGCACTCAAAAGGGGAGAAAACATCAAGCGAAATTCATTTTGAAATGCCCTAGGGGGCCACACAATTAGAGTTTTGCAAAACACGAGTCTACACGATTACCTCTCATACATGCAGGGTTCTAGCCAAAGTGAAGAAAAACTTCACTACCCAATGCATGCAGAGGACTAGGCATACTAACTTCAGATCTGGCAGCTTCTCTTCTGGCAAGGCTGACACACAACTTCAATCTGAGATATCTCCTGGATGGGTCAACAGGGAGCTGATGTTGATGACTTCTTCTAGCGGCGACTGAGATGGCAGGACAGGGTCGAACTCTTCTTCAAGCGGGACTGGCTCTTGTAGCTCCTCTGAGGGCGGCGGTGCTGGCGGGGTGCTTGCAGCTTCTTCCTTGACCTCAAGGGACGGTGCTGGAATCTTCTTCATGGTGAGGGGCTCAAACAACTCTGGCGGGGGATCTTGGGAGGATTCAGGGTGCTCTTGCTTATCCATAGCCTTAGGGGAGACTGGAATTCCTTCCAAGACTATGGCTCCTTCCGGGAGTTCCCAAGCCTTCTTCTCTCCTCTGATAGAGACCGGGTGACCTTCAAGAATCTGGGGATCTTCAGCTCTTATGGGTTGAACTAGGTTGGATGAAGCGAGCTCTTGGATCCGCAGGGCTCTACGTTGGTTATGGGTTACCAAGTAGGCCTCCATCAGCTTCTGGACATGCTCATCCTTGGCTTGCTTCAGGGCTTCAACAGCAACGACTTCACGACTTTCTAAGGCAGCTACACGGGCTTGAGCTGTGGTGAGATCCACATGGAGCTTACGGTTGAGCTTCTCTGCATCTTCTGCTCGGGCAATCATCTGACGGTGGTGCCGGGCTAAGAAATCATACTGGGCATCCAGGGTGAGCAGGTATGCAGTGAGGTACACGACTGTGGGGTCGTCCTCAAGCAGCTGCTGCTCTTCCAATGCACGCATCCTGGCCATCCAAGCGGGACGGTCTCTCTGAAAGGGCGGAAAGAATCTGAGCGGGGTGTCGGCCACTTCTTCTTCATAGATCTGACACAGGGCCCTCAATGCCTTGCGAGCGACGACTTGGCAGGTGTCTTTGAATCTGTGCCCAGCAGCAGTGATACTCCATTCCACATGGTGCGGACTGGATCCAATGTATACAGTCACGACACACTTCTCTGTGCCATGCTCGATGAATTCACGACCATCATACTCTGGCTGGCTCCTGATTCCGAGGCGGACTGTGCATGCTCTCAACAACTTGGGGAAACCATCTTCATTCTGGCAGAAGCTGGTTTGGCACTGAACCTCCATCTGACTTCTGAGAGAAGGAAAGGGGGAAAACATTTTTGAAATGAAGGGATGAGAGCAAGAATTTTTTTAAGAAAATAGTTTTGACTCAAAAACTTTTGATCAGGCTAAGGGTTACGTCCTGCGGCCAACCTAACAGCTCCGATACCACCTGAAGCGTCCCAATCCTCTGGGACTCAAATGTGATACAATTACTAGTCCCAGGAGGCTAGTAAACACATTTATACATCAGATGATTACAAATCTGCTTAAACGATACAAACCTATAAAGGTGGCGAACAACTTTAAGAGTTGGTCCACAACTCGGGACATATCATCAGAGTTGGGCTGAAGCAGCCCGATATACGCAGTGAAGCAATTCAGCGGTCCAACAGCCACAGGCAAGGTTGGGAACAGTCGTAACTCTTACCCGATCTCCTTTTTCTGAAAAAAATAAATAAGCAAGGGTGAGTACAAACGTACTCAGCAGCCCACCTTCACCCGCGGAATGGGGAAATCAGATATAATGCATGGAATATGTGGAGCTCAAGATATTTTGCAGAAACAGCAATATTTTATGCAGAGTTGTTTTGAAAAACATTTTGTATTTTTGCAAAGCGCATCCTCTCCAAAAGGAACAGGAAGTTTTTTTTTCAGTATTATAATAAAATCCCCTGGACTAAACCATCCAGGCATCTCAGCAGTTTCCCACTGGTTTTCCTTTTCAAAAACCGCTACTGGACTTCCCGTCCACCATAGCTCACGGCTCAACCGCCGAACCTTTTAAAAACCACTTTTCTCAAACGCACCTCTTTTTTTGAAAACAAAACACTAATTATCATACCACACCAGACTCGTCCATTCCTGTGGACACAGACTATTCGAATAGGTTTTCAAACTCTGCGCAGAGGTGTACACTTTACCCACTAGTCCGGCTCTGCGATCTCAAGATCAATGAGATCCGAATCCGAATCTCTTTCTTTCCCCGCACGTCCTAACCTTAACGGTTATCCGGAAGGAGTCAGGCCACCACCATGTCCAAACCGGACAAAACTTTCCCCCTCCTTATCCTCCCGGTGCTCCCCAGCCTTCATAACCCTGGGGTTGGACCGTACGAGTTCAGATTGAGTGACTGCCCACACAGTCTCGAGTGGTTGTACTATTAAAGAGTACAGGTAGTGAAGATGACAAACTGGTCCTTATATGAGGGGACAATCCTTCTGCTCACGCCTAAACCAGCTGAGCCATCACCTTAGGCCCTCCCCTAAACCAGGGAGTCCCTGATCATCCCTACTCAAAGGTGATAAGGGTGAAAACCCTTCATCAAACACATTTTGAAAAGCATTTTCTTTTGGAAACTCACACCTTTCCTCAAATCATTTGTAACAAATATATCAGGGATTGATTGCGGCAAGCGGCTGGGTGGCCATAATAACTTGTCTCAAAATCATATCATGCATAAAATAACAGGCTAAGGGTTGTGGTTGAAAAATCATAGGTAATTTATGCATCAAAGGGATCCAGTGAGCTTGCCGTGCTTATTCGGCGAAGGGGGAAGGAGAGCTCGCGGAACTGGCTTCTGGCTCCACCGCCTGGCGTAGACTTGCAGATCTGGCCTCCACGAGATGGCACGAACGCTCCGATAACTATGCAACATGAACAAGCAAACATACAAACCAGCAAGTATACCAACAAATATTTAGTATAGTGGTCAGAAAAGCGATATATGGATGGGTAGAGTCTTGAGTAGAATCTATGTCATGTGGTGTTGTGATATTACTGGTGGTGGAGCGGAGGTGCTTACCAGGAGGGTGGACTGGAGGCAAAGCGACACTATGCGTGTAGCCGGCAGAGCGGAGTAACTGAGTGGGTGGGGTGTTTGCCTTGGCTGAGGGTGTTGAGTGTGTGTGGAGAGGGAGAGGGTAGCTGGGTGTATTTATAGCTGAGTGTAGGTGGTGTAGCACAGTGAAGTTCACTGTTGGTGAGAATAGTGACGAATGAATCGTCTGACTTGGTATGAACATGAGAGTTATAGGCAGAATATGGGACAAGAGTATTTTGGGAGTTTTCTGGAACATGAACCATGCTTAAGGGGTGACATGGCTGGATAGGGAATAGTTTGATAAAAATTTAGAAACGAGAATTATTGGAATCTGAGTTTGGGAGCCTGGTTCGAAGGAATCTCAAAGTTAAGCGTGCTCAACTCGGAGGAACCTGGGATGGGCGACCAGATGGGAAGTTCCCTACTGGAAGGAAAATCACAGTCACCGGAGTTCGTATGACTGGAATATGGGTCTGGCTGGTCTTAGGTGGACTGGACAGCATGATGTATGAGTAGTTGAAATTTGGGGTGATCGGCTAATCGATGAATAGTAACGATGAATAGTGGCGATGGAAAAGTAATTATAGATATCATCGATGAATAGTAACGATAATGAATAGTAACGATAAATAGTAATGATGATGAATAGTGTATGTGAATAGTAACGATGAATAGTAATGGTGAATAGTAATGGTGAATAGTAATGGTGAATAGTAATGGTGAATAGTAATGGTGAATAGTTCGTATGAACGAACGATGAACGATGAATAGGAACTATGAACGAACGGACGAACGATCGAATGATCGGACGAACGAACGAGCGGAATTTCGGCAGCATAACGACAGGAAAAGATTATTTGGACGAACGAATGGACGAACGATCGAATGATCGGACGAACGAACGATCGGAATTTCGGCAGCATAACGGCAGGACAAAGATTATCTGGAAGAACGATGAATAGGGACTATGAACGAACGATGAACGATGAATAGGGACTATGAACGAACGATGAACGATCGAATGATCGAACAAACGAACGATCGGAATTTCGGCAGCATAACGGTAGGAAAAAGATTATTTGGACGAACGAACGGACGAACGATCGAACGATCGGACGAACGGACGAACGAACCATGAACGATCGGACGAACGATCGAACGATCGGACGAACGAACGAACAAACTAAGAACAGGGGACGAACAATCGAAGAACGATCGAACGATCCTTGTGCTAGTGTGTGCTTGTGTGGAACATGGAGTGGGTGTGTGTGTGGGGGGGGAGAGAGTTGCCATGAAATGGCTTGGGGTGGGATGAGAGGAGGCCCTTGCCCCTCTATTTATAGCCATGGTGGGGGGATTAGGGGGAGGGATGAGAGGATTAGTGGGAGGATGAGATGATTAGTGGGAGGTTAGCATGTATTTGTCTTGTATAAGTGAGATTTGCTTGTAGAGCTCACCGTATGACACTGGAGGCATACGTATACGTATGGGCATGAGGAAAGTTATGAAGAAAATATTTGTAGGGACTTGAAAAATGATTCTGAAGGTATTTCTCAAGAGGAAAATACCTGGAGATATATCGGTGAAATATTTGGGCAGTATTTCTGGAAAGAACTTGAAGGGGATTACTCGGGAAATATCTGGGCAGTATTTCTGGAAACAAATTGAGGGTGATCACTGGGAAATATTTGTAGGATATTTGAGGAGGATTTTGGAGAGAATATAGACCACTATATTTTATTTGCTGATATCAACTCGCAAACAAACATTTTGAAATGAAATTTGAAATTCATTTTGAATTTAGAGGGAGTTTGAGAAAATTTCAGGATTTGAGTTTTTGGGATGCTACAATATTGCTCTTATAGAGTTGAAATAAGAAAAAGAAAAATTACATGTTGTGGCCCCATTAAAAACCTTTCTCCCCCTTTGGAAAGGAAAAGGGTGCCACAAGAAAGAATAGAAAAAATTACATCAAGCTAAACATAATATCGCCGAAGCTCATCCGCATTCCATGATCTAGGAATGTCGTTGCCGTCCATATCCTTCAATCTGTACGAACCGGGTCTTGAAGAAGATACTACCAGAAAAGGTCCTTCCCACTTCAGCTGTAACTTGCCTACTGTCTCTGGGTTGGCTACTCTTCGAAGCACCAAATGTCCTGGCTCAATATTCTTTAGGCAAACCTTTCTATCACGCCATTTTATTGTTTTAGCTTGGTATTTATTGATGTTTTCCACAGCTTGAAGCCTGATCCCTTCTATGGCATCTTTTTCCATAGAATAATCAGCTTCAGCTTTGTCTTCTGCCGAAGCTACTATTCTTATTGATCCTGCTTGTGCTTCTTCCGGAGTTATTGCTTCGTCACCAAACAACAATTTGAAAGGTGTAAAACCTGTTGACCTTGATATTGTTGTGTTGTGGCTCCACACCACTTTGATTAATTCATCTGGCCACTTTCCCCTAGGCTGATTGAAGATTAACTTCATTATTCCTGTCATTATGATGCCATTAGCCCTTTCCACAAGTCCATTTGACTCCGGATGTCGAACTGATGCAAAATGGATCTTCGTGCCAATTTGTTCACAAAATTCTCTGAAAGCTTCGGAATCAAACTGTGTTCCATTGTCCATAGTGATGGCCTTCGGCACTCCGAATCGACAGACAATATTTTGCCAGAAAAACTTTTGAACAGTAACCGAAGTTATTGTGGCTAAAGGATTTGCCTCAATCCATTTAGAAAAATATTCCACTGCCACTACAACATATCTTAAGTTCCCTTGTGCTGGTGGTAGCGGACCTAACAAATCAAGGCCCCACCTTTACAATGGCCAAGTGGGTTGTATTAACTGGGTTAAAGACGAAGGTTGTTTTTGATCTCTTGCATATTTCTGACAGCCTTAGCACTTTTGGACTAATTCTGTTGCATCCGAAGCTGCCTTTGGCCAATAAAATCCTTGACGAAAAACTTTTCCCAGCAAAGGCCTAGATCCAATGTGAGATCCACACAGACCTGCGTGTATTTCTTTCATCAGCTCTATACCTTCGGTTCTGGATAAACATTTGAGCAATGGAGAACAGACTCCACGCTTGTATAACTCCCCTTCTATTATTACATATGGTCGAGCTCTTGCCTCTATTCTCTTGTTATAAGCTTCGTCATCTGAAAGAAAGTTACCCTGAAGGAAAGAGATGATCTCAGTTCTCCAGTCTTCACTATAAACAGGAGATATATTGAGGACTGCTCTTTCAAGGAGTTCAACCGAAGGTGCTTTTATCGTTTCGAAAAATACTTCCGAAGGTAAGGGCAGCCCCTGTGCTGCTGACTTGGCTAGCAAATCGGCATGTTCATTTTCTCCTCGAGGAATATTTTTGACAGAAAACCCTTCAAAGGAAGCTTCAATCCTTCGGACCATGTCTAAATATTTCTCAAGCTTTGGGTCTCTTGCCTTACAACTCTTGTCAATATGACCAGAAATAACCTGGGAATCAGTTTTAAGAACTGCCCTTCTAATTCCCATTGCCTTTAACTTCCGAAGACCCAAAAGTAAAGCTTCGTACTCAGCAATATTATTTGTGCAGCTGAAATCAAGTCTTGCTGCGTAGCAAGTTTTAACTTTGGATGGTGCGACCAACACAGCGGCTGCTCCTGCTCCGAAGGTTCCCCAAGAACCATCGCAAAATACTATCCATGCTTCGGCATCTTTACTCGCTTCTTCTTCCTGAGCCCCTGGCGTCCAGTCAGCAATGAAGTCTGCTAATGCTTGAGACTGAATCGAAGATCTATGCACATAATCAATGCAAAACTCGTTGAGTTCCGCAGCCCATTTTCCAACCCTTCCAGTAGCTTCTCTATTTCTCATAATATCCTTCAATGGTTGTGAAGAAGGCACAATTATATTGTATGCTTGAAAATAGTGTCGAAGCTTCCTAGAAGCCATCAAAACAGCATATAGCACCTTCTCCAATTCTGTATAATTTTTCTTTGATAAACTAAGAACTTCGGATACAAAGTATATTGGGGCTTGCTTTTTGACTTGCCCTTCAAGCTTCTCTTGGACAAGTGCCGCGCTTACCACTGAGTGCGAGGCTGCCACATATAACAACAGAGGAGCCCCTGACGTTGGTGGAGTTAACGTCGTGAGATCTATCAAATATTGCTTCAGCTCTTCGAAGGCTCTCTGCTAAACTGGTTCCCATTGAAAAACTTCGGCTGACTTCAGCACTTCGAAGAATGGTAAATTTCTCTCTGCTGATCTAGATATGAATCTGTTGAGAGATGCCAGTCTTCCTGTCAATCATTGAGCCCCCTTCTTTGTGCTTGGTGGTTCCATTCGAAGAATAACTTCAATTTTATTTGGATTAGCCTCAATCCCTTTTGTTGAAACTAGGCAACCAAGAAATTTCCCCTTCTTTACTCCGAAAACACACTTTTCTGGATTCAGTTTTAGACCGGCCTGTCTAAAATTAGCGAAAGTCTCTTGCAGATCAGCAATGTGATTTTCTTGCTTCGTGCTTTTTACAATAATATCATCGACATAAGTTAGCACATTTCTGCCTATCTGAGAATGAAGAACCTTTGCTGTCATTCTGCTGAAGCTTCCTCCAGCATTCTTGAGCCCCTCAGGCATCCGAAGGTAACAATATGTTCTGCTAGGGGTTATGAAGCTGGTTTTTGGCTCATCCTCCTTCATCCAAATTTGATGATAGCCTGAATAACAATCCAACAGACTCATAAGTTCTGATGAAGCTGCTGCATCAACTAGGGAATCTATCCTTGGCAATGGAAACTCATCATTCGGACAAGCCTTGTTGAGATCAGTAAAATCAATACACATCCTCCATTTGCCATTGGCCTTTTTTTACCATAACAGTGTTAGACAGCCATTCTGGATACATTACTTCTCTGATGACTCCGGCGCTGAGGAGTCTTTTTACTTCATTTCGAGCACCTTCGGCCTTGTCATTAGACATCTTCCGAAGCCTCTGCTTTCTGGGTCTGAAGGATGGATCAACATTGAGCGAGTGTTCAATAACATACCTGTTGACGCCACAAAGATCGTTAGCCGACCATGCAAAGACATCTTTGTTGTTGAACAAGAATCTTATTAGGGTTTTCTCTTGTTCCTCAGACAATTGAGATCCCAGCAGCACCTTCTGCTCTGCGATATCTTCGCATAAAAGCATGGGTTTCGGCTGATCGGCCAAAGCAGCCTTCTCCCTTCTGTACTTGTACTACTCACAAGCTTCAGCCTCATCTATATTGTGGATTGCCTTTGAATCAGTCCAATTCCCCTTGGCCTTTCTGGCAGCTTCCTGACTCCCATGAATAGCAATAGGTCCCTGGTTCGAAGGTATCTTCATGCAAAGATATGCTGGATGAAGAATTGCTTCGAAAGCATTGAGTGTTCCGCGACCAATGATAGAATTGTAAGGATACTCCATGTCGACAATGTCAAACACAACTTGCTCAGTCCTTGTATTGTTGATGAATCCGAAGGTCACTGGCATGGTAATCTTACCAAGCGCTACAATCTGTCTTCCTCCGAAGCCACAAAGAGGGTGCGTAGCATCATGAATCTTGTCTTCAGGCTCTTGCATTTGTTTGAAGGCCTTAGCAAATATAATATCCGCTGCACTGCCTATAACAACCAAAACATTGTGGACCAGAAATCCTTTGATCACACAAGAGATAACCATAGCATCATTGTGTGGGTAATCCTTGAGCTGAAGATCCTCTTGAGAGAAGGTAATTGGGATGTGAGACCATCTTGACTTGATGAAGGGTCCTTGTACCCCTACATGTTGTACTCTTCTTTGTGCCTCCTTCTTCTGTTTCTTGTTAGCCGACTCTGAGCATGAACCACCTGTTATCGGGAGAATCAGCTTTGGAGCCGAAGCAGTTCCAGCTTGGTTCTTGAACGAAGCCATCAGCTCAAAAAGTGGAAGTGAGTTCACCGGAGGTGGGCGCCAATGTTGGGGACTTGTTCTCAAATGCTTCGAATTAAGAACAAGGCAACACAAAAACATTAAATATAAATGCCCTTCGTCCGCTGAAGCATTACCTCCCTAAGGATTTAATGAACTTCGGACGAAGGTTGAGAATAAAACATTTATGAAGATCATATCTTCGTAATTATATTTACAAAATAATAAATAGTGAGAAATGAAATATAAAATATGAAATGAATTCACATATTTTATTATATGAATATTTAAGTACCAAAACATGATGTTTAAACACATTTATACATTCGCCTTGATGGGAAATGATAATTCAAGCGTGATGTGCTCGTGATTACAAGAGCGCATGAACAGTAAAGGAGTACTGTTCATCTATTTATAGGCACAGGGCACAGCCTGTGAGAAATTACAATCATGCCCCTTACAAAAGATTACAATTATAACTCAGACCCTTGTGGACTATGAAGTCATTTCATCTTTAAGTCGGTTCAAGCCTTCGTCTTCAGATACGTTATTGTACCGAAGCTTCATGAATGGTAGCTTCAGTACTACGTTCAAACGGGTTTGCCAAAGGTGTTTTTTTCCTGCGGGACCTTCGGCAACGAAGCATGCCCCCAACAGAGTCCCTGACATGAAACCCTTTGGGTTCTACACCATTCGATAGAAGGAAGTAAGGGGAGAAGATCACATAAGGAGATTTTGCCCAAATTCGGCCGGATTCGCGACCCTATAGGCATTTGAAAGTGACAAAACGCCACTGGCCAACCCATTCGACCCCTGGTCTGAGCGATAGAGCCAGTCAACGGCTGCTCCGCGCACGCCAACCAGAGCCGAGCCTGTGCCGCACACTCAGGATGGGAAACGCAGCGTCGCGCATGCGATCACGCCTATAAAGGCCGCCCATCCCACGCCCTTCCTTCACTCCACTGCTCGGTCGCTTCCTCACTGGAGAACTCACCGAGAAGCAAGAGCTCTGTCGCCGTCATTGCTGCCCAGGTTCGGTCACGGTGAACCACCATACCCAGACACACGCCACCCCAACCAGAGTCCCACCCCGTCCACCTGAGCTCCCTACAACTCTCCAGAACCCCAGCCAGAGCTCCACCTCGCCAGAACCCCGATTTCACCCTCGCTGGAGCAAGTGTTCCCACTACAAGAAACCCCTTAATCAATGACATACCAATTTCGTCATAATTAGCAAAAATCCATACAAAGCTAAAACTATGACGCTTTTTCATAACGTCATGTAATGGGCATCACGGTTTGCTATTTATGATGGTTCTTTAAAATTGTCATGGATCATATCAGTCTGTGACGTTTTTTAACCGTCGTAGAATGCCTTGAGCCCAAACAACCCAGCCCAAGCCCAGACTTAATGATGTAAATAAACGTCACAAATTGTTGACATGTAGGATAAAATTCGTCATAGATATCACTGCCACATGGCACATGTGCCAATATGGAAAATGATGTGGCATGCATGCTATCATCCTACATGGGCCAGGAGCTTGGTCCAATAACCTTATGAGAATTATTGCCCATTTATTTTTTTAGCATAACTATTTTAGCCCACTTGCTGATCCATTTGTAAAAGCAACCGATTACAATTTGTAATGATTTTAATTTTATTTTCCACAGTTGAAAATAATATCTCAACATCAATAATATAATAACATCACAAGTATAAAATTGCTAACCAATATCATTCCAACACAAATCAAGTTGCCATCCAAAGTCACTCCATCACAGTAATAACATAAGACTACAACACAAAACCTATATTGAACCTGACTTCACATACCACACATGCAACTAACGTGGTTGAATTTTACTAAACAAAAGTTGGAGCTTGGCATCCATGGCAGCTTGCCCCTTCTTCATCTCTGCTTCCATCTCAACTTGCCTCTTCTTCATGTCCTCTTGCTCCTTGATCCGTGACTCTTCTGCTTCATGCATTTGCTTTGACAATACTTCTAGTTCCTCTCGTTGGGTGTTGACAATAGATCGAAGAGCACTATTTGCTCTCTTCTCTACTTCAAGTTGTGCTTCGATATTTCTTACACTAGACCTAGGATAAGCACTTTGTATCCCCACATTTTGAAGGAACAAATTTTTCTTTGTATTTTGAGCAAGTACATCAGCAACAACTTCAGTCACAGACATTTCTTATTCACCTTCTGTTGGTGTAGACCACTTGTTTTCTATTTTAGTCTAGCATGCAAGAAACAAACATGGTTATAGATCAAGAAACCATAAGCATTCAATGAGAACTTTTTATTATAACAATCTTACTATAACTTGTTGAACAGAAGATGAATAGCATTTCTTTATCTTGCTGTAGTGACACTCCTTAAATAAATCTAGTGCATCAGGTTCTTGATCAATGTATTTATCTCCCTGGTATAAATACATTCATAGCAATAAAATTCTCTAGAAATAATGAACTTATATTTGCAGTCATATCAGCAATAAGTTCTTTGATCACAACAATGTTCATGTCTATACAAACAAGAATAGAACAACACTTATTCAGAGAACTAAGACCACAACCTGTAACGGAACAACACTTATTCACATCACATTGTTTAATTTCTACTAAAATATTTTGCTCACTAGAAACTAAGAACATGTGAAACTAGAAACACAATCTAGAACAACAGATAGATTAGTCTCAAGAACAAATTTGCAACACATGAAGGAATGACTGCAATAGTATACGCACTTTCCTCATCCATAAATCCTAAGACTACAAGTAAACACACAACTTACCAAATTTTCTACATGAACCATGTAGCTACGAGAGCCAGTTGTTTGATGGAATTTAACTTTGGATCAATTCTCTTTGTTTTTTGAGATGTCTCCTACATCAATTATAGAATACATGTAAGGCACAAGTTTTACACAAGAATTCAGATTTTGGGAAGATACATACCACTTTTTTTGGACTCTTCCAATACTCCACAAGTTCATTCCACTCTTCATCAGTCATTGATCTGATTGGAGATTTTTTTGCCACTAGATGTAGCGGAAAAGGATCAAAGTACTTTTTCTTGAGCCAGTATCGTTGTTGTTGAACCGCACTCTTCATCATCTGGGAACAAGCCTTTTGAACTGGTGCATCACTTGTGTTAATGTCAAACTTTGCCTATTCAAGTAATACAATATGTTAGACATTCACTTGTGTCGATATCAAACCTTGAGGGTAACTAAATATAAAAAAATGAACGAGAAGTAACATCATAGATAATCTGAATATGTCAATGTGGATGAAAATGAAGAATGTAAAGCTACCATGTAAGAACGGTGATATTGAACATCGATTCAAAATGGTATAAAACTACAATCTGAGATAATAATTCAAAATGATGGTACATTAAAGAGAACTATAGTGTAAGAATGATGCTATTTGAACATCAATTCAAAATGGTGCAAACTACAGTCTTAGATAATCATTTAAAATGATGCTACATTAAAACAATGGTGAAGAATATATGCAAGTAAACAAGACCAAATCTGATTAGTGGTGGATCACTTACACTAAGTTTTCCTGTAAATAGCTTGAATAGGCCTGAATGGTTCTTGTAATCCTTCCAATGTTTGAACATTGGCACATGGTTCCTCACAGCAATGTTGCATTCAGTTGCAAACTTAGCAGCAACAAGTGGTGCCATAGGCCTTACCTTCCCTTTAGGAATAACAACTTGCAACTTTCCACGTAAAGCTCGGTTAATTCTATGAAGACCATGTCCCATATTGATTCCCCTTTCCCACCGATCATTCTGACCTAGTTCTAAATCTATAGAAAAGTACAAATTATTGAGATGGATAGAACATGGATCCAAGATATGAAAGCAATGGTCAATTAATAAGTAAAACTAAAGAGGTAATTTGGAAAATGACCTCCGTTCGACATCTGATTAGTGTCATCAACTTGACCTCCAATCGTCCTGTTATTATCAGCTAGGGCGTCCACATTATCTAAAAGATGGCAGACATAAGAATACATTCATTATCCAATAAAACTAATAGAATGACAGTTATAAATCATCACCTTCATTGCCCGTAGGGTTCTTCCCATCAAAAGGAGCAACATGACCTTCATTGGTCATGTTAGTGTTCTCATCCAAATGGGCATGGCCATTAGCTGAAATAAATTAAAGTCAGTGAGTGCAGTTACCATACAATGAACACCAACAGAATAGCTAAGAAACATAGTAGTTGAACTTGCCTTCAACTATACCCTGTGTGTGGTAATCAATGTTGTGCCTTGGTGTAAGAGTTGCATCAGGTTGAGCAATATTTTTCTTTGACCTTGTAATTCTAGTAGTTTCTTGCTGCGCAAAAGCTCTCTTAGAGCAGAGCTTGATTGCACCAAGAGATTTATCAGTAGTTCTTATGTTACATTCCTTTGAGCCCTTCATGAAATGAAAGTATGAGTCGATTAATAAAGACAAAAGATATACTTAGCAAGTAAAGATCAGTTTATTCTTAATAAGAAAGGGGAATACCACCTTAACATTGTCATCACCAGTCTCATCTTGTGAAATATCATAATCAGACTCAGAGTCCTCACTATTTCTATGACTTGGCCTATTCCTCTGAGAAATAGAATTTGTGCTTGCAAGCATGCTTGATAAAGCAGGGATTCCTAATTGTTGTAGCCTTGAATTATTCCTCATACATTGTCTTAGACGCAGTTGTTCGTATGGATGCAATGGTGGTTATAATTTAAGAGAAAATAGGGAAATTCATTTCTTACGTAACAGAAATTTACAACTTATGCTTCACACAAATAGGAAATATATTGAACAAAAATGAGTTGAGGACTGCACCTGATAGCTGAGGTCCATGTGGCCTTTTGACTCCAACCTTCTCACGACCAGGAGGCATCTTTGTGCTGATGTTCCTAGGGCTGTGCCACCAATGGATTTTCTTCCTAGGAAAATGAAACAACAAATTTCAATAGCAGAAAATTGGATATTTCATTTAGGATAAATTTTAGTATCAAGGAATCTGAAAGTGGACAGGACAACATGTAACAACAATTTCATTGAGCGGAGAGTGGGCAGCAGCAATCCTGCCGTGTAGAAGTGATAAAAAGTTGAGGTAACGACTGCAACACTAACTCAATCGAACATGGTACCCAGTAGGATTTGACTCACAACTACAGAAGCATTCAAGAATGGATTTTCTTCCTAAGAGAATATACCAACAAATTTCATTAGCAAAAAACTGGACATCTCACTCAAGATAAATTTTGGTTCTTGAAAATAGACGACACGTAACAATCAATTTCATTGGACAGATAAACAATTAACCTATGTGTGCGCCAGCATGGGCACCTCCTCCTCTGCCTTCGGGATAGCGAACGCTGCGCGGAACTCCTCCCGTCTCCGGTCTGGGAACCACCGCTGTGGGGAGGTGGCGGCTGCTTTTGGAAAACCTAATTATTTGAGAGGAGGTAATATATATATATATATATATATATATATATATATATATATATATATATATATATATATATATATATATATATATATATATAGGAATAGATAGTATAATTACTTGAGAATGCCATGGCATGCGCTGTCGGTGAAAATGTATGCGGGATTTAAAGGTGGGATAATGAAAATCTTATACTTGCTCATTTTGCATATATTAAATTAATGTTGAACTATACGGTCTAGCAGAGTATTCGAATTGTATTGTGTAGATTTTTGGCGAACTACTTTTTTATGTGATTTGGTAGTCTGAGTAGTGAGTACTAGAATTGACCAAAATTTTTATCATTAAATATTCAAACAAGGCACTTCGATTCTTACGTAGCTGCAACTACATTTTTTTTCCAAAGCACTTGGATTGCAAATATAACCCACATAAAAAGGCAATTCAATTTGCCAACAAAAATATTCAAATTTTGCCAACAAAAAGTAGCATAAGAGCATCAGCATAATTGAACAAGATCTGAACTCAACATGACCATTATTCATAAAACCATGATCTGAATTGAACATGGTCCATCCAAATAAATATTTCAAGTTACATTCACAACTAAATGGCAGAAAAAACTACAGCTTATCCAAATAAATATTACAAGTGCATTTCACAACTAAATATCAATAGTATCAGCTATTCGTCATCACTGTCAACATCATTTGTAGCACCTTCTTCGGCTTTGCTGCAATACTCCAAAATTGTATCGTCATCATCATCTTCTTCTTCACTATCACTCCCATACACTTTTTGGCCTTTTCTTGTACCAATTGAGCAATTTCAGCAGCTTCAAAAATAAGACCTTGTTCATCATCTCTACTTAAAGGCTTCTCATATATATTATCGGAAACTGTTTGTCGACTAGCATTCTCTTCACAACACTCATTTTCTTGATATGTAGGAGCATTATGTTGTGCAACATCATTTTCACTCACATTATAAAGATGTCTATGGTCAAATGTCTGAACAACATGCCAATTTTTACCCAATTTTGTGTCTGCCAATAGAAGACCTTCCTAGTTTGAGTGGCTAGAATATAGGAATCATTCTTGTACCATAGACTTCCAAAGTTGATGCTTTTAAAAAAGCCATCATCTTTAAGCTCAGTCCTCCTGTCTAGTTTAAACCAGTCGCATTTAAACAAAACTACTGATCTCTCATCAAAGTTATGCTCTAACTGAATGATCTCTCTTAAGGTTCCAAAAAAATCAATTTCTTGACCGTTATGAGTACCTTGTGTCATTACTCCACTATTTTGTGTCTTTCGATGCTTGTCGCGGTCACTAGTGTTAAACCGCACACCATTCACTATGCATGAGGAGTATTTTCGAACTCTGAAATCAGGACCACAAGCCAAGGAAAATAGATCATCATCAACCTCTTCTTGATTTATATTCCGCATTCTGAGGATCTGCCACATGCAACACATAAATCAGATTCTATAGTGCAAAAATAGCATAAAAAGATATGGATTAAAACTAACATGGGTTCTGAACCAAGTCTGGAATACTTGTCGCAATGTTCTTTCAATGTTAGGCATGCCATCTCTCTCTAATTCATCTCTGAACATTCTGCAATTTGGAAAAAAAGATAACATGTGTTCAATCCAATGATGGCCAGTAAAAAGTACAAAGATAGTAAAGGGCATACCTCATATATTTGTCAACCTGACTACAATTGTTTAGAACATACCATACCATTTGATCAATGGCACTATCATCATACACTAGTTCAGCCACAGAGGTAAAATTAACTGCATGCCCAAAAACATCAACACTATAGGCTTCCTCATTAGAAAACCATTTATTTCTTGGTTCCTGATTAAATTTTGTTTCGACATCATCCATGTATTTAGAGCAAAATGTCAAGCACTCATCCGCAATATATGCCTCAGCGATTGAGCCTTCCGGTCATGCCCTATTCCTCACATAGCGCTTCAAAGTATACAATCACCTTTCAATTGGGTACATCCAACCATAATGCACAGGACCTCGCAATAATGCCTCATCAGGTAGATGCACAGCTAGATGCACCATCACATCAAAGAAAGCTGGGGGAAATATTTTCTCGAGCTTCACCAAAATTATTGGAATTTCTTTCCTCATTTTAGCCAACACATCCTTTTTAAGAGTTCTGCTGCACAATTCCCTAAAAAATTTCCCCAGATCCGCTAGTGCTTCATAAATATCCTTGTCCAAAAATCCTCTCATGGCAGCTGGTAATATTCTTTGCAAAAGAATGTGACAATCATGTGTTCTAAGCCCTTGTAATTTGGTTCCCTCAGCATTTAAACATCTTGATATGTTGGATGCAAATCCATCTGGAAACTTCTCCTCCCGCAAAAAATCACAAAAGGCCTTCTTATATTCTGTGGGCAAGGTATATCTTGCATAAGGCATCTCACATGAATCTACATTCCCTCTAAAATGCAACTCCTTTCTAATACCCATATCTTTCAGATCAAGCCTAGCTTTAGTTGTATCCTTTGTCTTCCCAGGTATATTGAGAATAGTCCCAATCAAGTTTTCACATATGTTTTTCTCAATGTGCATGATATCAAGATTATGTCTCAGTTTCAAATTCTTCCAATATGGTAACTTCCATAAACTAACCATCCGACTCCAAATTACCACATGATCCTTGTCCAAATTAGAATGTTTCCTTTTCCTACTTCCTTGTTGCTTCGAGGCCTAACATGTTTGACTCTCTCCAATTCAGCCATCAACTCTTCTATAGAGAATTTACTTGGGGATCATTGCTTTCATGAAGACCAACAAATTCATTATTTTTGCGCAAGCGATGTCCCACGGGAAGGAAACAAAAATGCCCAAAATAACCAATTTTGCTCCTTAGGCTGTATGAAAGAGGTTGCTTGTCACAATGAATACATGCAAAAAACCTTTTGTTTTACGCCCTGAAAGAGTGCTCAAAGCTGGATAATCGTGGATGCACCATAAAACTGCAGCACATAGGTTAATTTTTTGTCCAGTTAGAGCATCGTAAGTAGGTACACCTGTCCAAAGCTCAAGTAAATCTTTTATAAGAGGCTCTAAAATCGAAGTCCTTTCCAGGTGATGTAGGACCAGGAATAAGTAAAGCCATCATGAAATTTGACTCCTCCATGCACGCCCAAGGTGAAAGGTTGTATGGCACAACAAGTACAAGCCACATGCTGTATTTAGTGTTTTTTCAGAAAATGGGTTAAACCCATCAGTTGCTAAGCCAAGTCTAAGGTTTGTGGCATCTTTTGCAAAATTTGGATATTTTCTATCAAAATCTTGCCATGCCTCACCATCAGCTGGGTGACTCATTTCATTTTCCTTAGGATTTTGCTGCAACTTGTGCCACTGTGCTTGTTCTGCTATTTCTTTGTTCACAAACATCCTCTGTAGCCTAGGTATCAACGGAAAATGGTGTAACACTTTCTGTGGAATCTTCTTTCCTTCAACATCAACCCATTTTGAGAGACCACAAATAAGGCAATTGTCAAGCTTGCTATATTCTTTTCTGAAGAGCACACAATTATTATAGCACACATGTATTGATTCATATCCAAGACCTAATTTCTTTAAAATGCTCTTTGCTTCATAATATGATTTGGGGAGTGTATTGCATTCTGGGAAAGCATCACCTAACAGTTTTAATATTGTAGAAAATGCGGAGTTGCATATCCTATACAATGACTTCATATAAAGAAGCTTTACCACAAAGG
The DNA here is from genome assembly GCA_029449295.1 of Zea luxurians. NCBI lineage: Eukaryota > Viridiplantae > Streptophyta > Magnoliopsida > Poales > Poaceae > Zea > Zea luxurians. The sequence goes on along the minus strand of JAOPSE010000011.1, from coordinate 60,631,767 downwards.
ACAACTTCGAAAATTTCATACAACTTGGATAAAGTTGACGCTTAGCCTCTTTCATCACCGATTTAAAAAATGATTCCTTGTCATTAGGTTCTGGATCATTCTCATTTTCATTGTCTTGTTTATCTTTCTCTGCGCTGTCTAGGTCTTGTAACAACCCATTCAAATTATCATCATCATAGCTGTTGTCCTCAGTCATACCTGACTCATTTAACAAACCATACACATCAAGGTTCTCTCCATGATGAATCCATCGAGTATATGTACTTTCCATGCCATTGATCAATATATGTCTCTCCACAAGAGCTTGATGTTGGTTCTCTTGATTAAGGCATCTACTACATGGACATAAGATTTCTTCATCCTCTCCAAATTTCCCATGAATGAAGCTCATAAATTCTTTGACGCCATTTATATATTCATGAGAAAATAGTCTAGCATGCACCCAACTTCTATCCCTCTAAACAATCATGCAAAGAAACATAAATTAGCAAGTATGTTCGTAGATAATAAAGCTAATTACAAGTATAAGTCAATAAATTACAAAAAAAATGCCTTGGTTGTTCAATGTTGTTGAGGTGCAGAATAAGGGGCCGAGATAGTGCAACTCACATCGATGTGGAAGGCTGCAGAAGCTTGGCCACTGGTGCCTGCTCACGCTGTGAAATTGGATATGCGGTAGCAGCATTTATGACTTTGCCCCTAGCACAATAGCTGACAGTGCTATGAAATTACCAATAACAACAGAGTGTATAAACAGGCAAAATCAAGTTGGCCCATGGGGAGCTAGGAGCATGTACCTCGGTTGCTAGAACTAGGCCACCAACACACGCACAACCGCACTACCCTGCCTCCGTAGTGCCCCACCGCACCAAGATCTGCGTCTCACCGGAGGGTGGAGGGAGCTAGGCGAGGCCGCGAGCAGGAGGCGATGCTGGCCGGACCGTCAGCTAGGAAGGACGAGCAGCGACGGTGCAAGTCGATCTGGCGCGCAACTGCACGAAGGAGAAGGGATTGGGGGCGAGGTCCTGAGAAACTAGCGGAATAACAAAGCAGCGGCATTTTCTTCTCGATTGGATCTGGGCAGACAACATAAGGAACATTATAAATATTTACACAAATGCACATAAAAATCCCATCATGTCCTATTCTATGTTGTAGTGGTTCATGGCACATATCTAATAGTATGATATGAGGTCCTGAGTTCAAAACCCAACAAATCCTAACTTAATTTTTTTACTCTACTCTAACTCAGTTTTTTATACTCTAATTTTTATTTTTTAAGAATGTCCCATAGGTTGGTTCGACAAGCACATCATATAAAAAATTATATATGTATATAGTTTTTTACTCTAATTTTTTAAGAATGTTATGTGTGTATTGGTTTTTTACTCTAATTTTTATTTTTTATAAGAATTTCCTTTAGGTTGGTTCGATCTGCACATAAAAATATTATATATTTTTTAGTTTCATTTCTTTATTTTTCTCTTTATCTAAAAAAACAGTAAACATATAATGAATCGAATATTATATGGTCCAATCTTACACTCTAACGCACCATGATAAATTAAAATTCGTCACCATAGATTGAAAATTATATGACATTTCATGCAATCAGATTATGACGATTTCAAGTATTCCGTCATAAATTACGGGCCTAGTAGCCCACCATTGTAAGTCTATGACAAAATACAATAATCGTCATACATGGTATTGTATTTGTGACAATTTGTAAATACGTCATCACAAATTTGTCATAAATTAAAGGATTTCTTGTAGTGGAAGCAGGGATCTCGGGTTTAGATTCCAGAAAGCCAGGGGGTTTTCTGTTAAGCATAAGACTCAGAGGAATAATGTCTGGAGGACCTTCTGATAATTACAAAGAGGAGGAAAACCTAGGGACCCCAACGCTAAATGGTCGTTTCTGAAATCCTTTAGAAAATTAAATTCAAATATACAGAGAACTTGTAAAATTCATAATTGGAGAAATATTTGAGCAAATTCAACCAAACAAATTTTATTGGTTTTGTATGAGTTGAACTTTAGATGAAAAATAAGAAAACCCCTAGTCTAGTAATGTTTCTGGAATTTATTATTTAATTTTGATCTTAAGCATTTAAGTTAAGATAATGGTAAAAATAGTAGGACCTATGCACTGAGGTTAAGAAAATTTTGGTAACTACTTGACCATTGATAAAGCACTACAAAAATACTAACCACCTCAGAACACCAAGGTAAGTGGGACAAACAAATGAATCTAAAGCCAAGTTCGACTCAACTTCGTCTCCACCTTAGAGTCTAGGACCAATCTACACTACAATAGACGCCCAAGATGCATTCGATCTCTGATTAGGTTGGGCTTTATATGGATGGAAAGATAAGGATATAAGTTTTTCAACCCAACTAGAACCACCTTAAAATTTATCCGGAGTCAATGGGAATTGTTGAAACAAGTAAGCGTTCAGATTCTGTTTGGGTGCTGTGACACCGTCTGTTGGACTGCTGGGCCGTGTATCATGTTGGAGCCCATTAGGGGTACCACCAGGGGTTGTGCACACCCCTTACCTCTATTTTAACAACAGCCAACACCACATTAGGGTTTGGGTTTTGCTTAGATCATATATATCATCGAACAATGTCATCGTTCATCGGTTTGTGAGACCTCACCTCGTGATCAATGCAGTTTTGATTGTGTTCTTCCTGTTCTTGCTTGTGTTCTTGATTGCGCTTGCAGGGATAAGCCTTCATGGCGAGGTCACTCCTGTGTTACTGGTGATAACAAATGGGGCAGTGGTGTAGTGATTGCTAGGATCCATTCGCTCGGAGCCTTGGATCATCAATGTCGAGATCTCCACCCAATCAAGTTATCATACCTCATGGAAGATCAGGCCTCACCATTCTATCAAAGGTAAAGCGTTCATGCTTAAAATGCGATAAGACTGGTCTTTATTGCTCAATGTCATGATAATGAGAATGACCAGGTACAAGAAAAAAGGGAAGGAGTAGAAGAAATTCTATAGAAAGACAAAGGAAGAGGCACATATTAGCAACGAATGGGACTCAGATTGCTCCTCATCTGACTCCGACGATGAAGGACTTGCTGCCTCTGCCTTCGACAAGTCCTCCCTCTTCCCCAACGAGCATCACACTTGCCTCATGGCAAAAGAGAAGAAGGTACGTACTCGTGATACCCCTAAGCATACTTCTTCTAGTCATGAGGAATGTGATGATGTAGATTATAGAAATCTTTTTAAGAGCTTAGATAGATCTAAGGTAGATAAAATCAATGAATTGATTGATGCTCTTAATGAAAAGGATAGATTGTTAGAAAAACAAGAAGATCTACTTTATGAGGAACAATATAAAGTAGAGGAAGTAGAAAAGTCTCTTGCTTTAGAAATGAAGAAGAATGAAATGCTTGCTTTTGAATTATCTTCTTGTTATTCTTGTATTACTAGCCTTAAGAGTTTAAATGATGATTTAAATGCTAGAATAGAGAAATTAAGTGTTACAAGTTCTTTCGTTGAACATGTTTTAATTTGTGCAAAATGCAAAGATCATGATTTTAATGCTTGTAGTAATCATGCTTCTACTGTTGCAAAATTAAATGTTGAGATTGCTCAATTAAATGTTCAACTTAAGAATTGCAAAAATGAAGTAGAGAAGGTCAAATTTGCTAGGGATGCCTTTACCATTGGTAGACATCCCTCCATTAAGGATGGACTTGGTTTCCAAAACGGAACCAAGAACACTAAGAGCCAAAAGGACCAACTTCACAAAGAAGGGAATGAAACGTATGGCTAATAGTGTGCATTCGGTTGATGGAAAGAGAAACCATGCTTATTTATATTCTCATGTTAAGAGTACTTCTCATAATGCTTATCATATTACTTGTAATGATAGTTTTACTCCTCACACTATGTTTGCTTCATCTAGTGGTTTCGGTAGGAGTAGAACTAGGCGTCATGCTGCTTCTCATGTGCCTAAGGATAGGAATGCATCTCATGGACCTTCAATTCTATTTCTCACTTTTGATGCATCTTATGTAATTCATTGTAAGAATGATTGAGTTGTTTCTACAAATGTGGGACCAAAATGCAAGAAATGTAAGACTTGCATTTGGATTCCCAAAACTTATGTAACTAACCTCATAGGACCAACACAAGTTAGGTACCTAAAGCTGGATCATCGATAGTGGATGCACAAACCACATGACGGGGGAGAAGAACATGTTCACTTCCTACGTCAAGAACAAGGATTCTCATGATATGATCATCTTTGGAGATGCGAATCAAGGCAAGGTAATGGGATTTGTAATGTCTTTTTGGTAGAATCACTTGGATATAATTTTCTTTTCGTTAGTCAGTTATGTCACATGGGTTACAACTGTTTATTTACAAATGTTGATGTAACTGTCTCTAGAAGAAGTGATGGTTCCTTAGCATTTAAAGGTGTGTCTGATGGCAAGCTTTACTTAGTAGATTTTACTAAAGAAAATGTCGATCTAGATGCAAGTTTACTTGCTAAGACCAACATCGGTTGGGTTTGGCATCACCGTCTAGCACATTTTGGGATGAAGAACCTTCATAAGCTTCTAAAGGGAGAACATGTGTTATGGCTAACCGATGTCTGTTTTGTGAAAGATAGACCTTGTGCAGCATGCCAAGCAGGTAAACAGGTGGGAACAAGTCATCCAAGAAAGAATGTGATGATGACACCAAGACCACTAGAACTTCTCCACATGGATCTCTTCGGGCCCATTGCTTACCTTAGCATCAGTGGAAGTAAGTATGGTCTAGTAATTGTTGATGACTATTCTTGCTTCACTTGGGTATTCTTTCTATAGGATAAATTTGAAACCAATAAACCCTCAAGCGCTTCCTATGACAGGCTCAAAATGAGTTTGAGCTAAAAGTAAAGAAGATAAGGAGAGATAATGGATCTGAGTTCAAGAATCTTCAAGTGGAAGAATATATTGAGGAGGAAGGCATCAAGCATGAGTTCTCCACTCCCTACACCCCGCAACAAAATGGTGTAGTGGAAAGGAAGAACATGATGCTCATTGACATAGCGAGGACGATGTTGGGAGAATACAAGACGCCGGAAAGGTTTTAGTCGGAAGCCGTGAATACAGCTTGCCATGCCATAAATCGTCTCTATCTTCATCGCCTCCTCAAGAAGACGACATATGAGCTACTTGTGACGGAACCTCACAAGTAATTAGGCCCACCTACAGTTGTCCTTGTCCAACGGACCTCAGACAACCCTATAGGTGCCCCTGAACTACTTGACAAGCTCGGTATCTATCCTTACCTTTCCAGGAACGTCTCACCTGTCTTGCAGACATTACAGAACATCGGAGATAAAGAAATGCGGAAGAGATTACATAACTTACATTTATTGAAAAGTAAGATCATGTTGTTTATTACAGACCAGGAATATATAACGAGTGCAGAGTAATATTATTACACATATCAAGGGAGGCAAAAACTCCTCCCGACAGTTATTGCACAAGAAGTCTTAATGGAGGATCCTTTCCTCCCGCACTTCACTCTTGCTTATCTTCATTAGGAACCACCCTGGTACAGAAGCAACAGAAATCTGCTACTTCCTCACCTAAAAACAACGAGGGAATAAACCCTGAGTATGGAATTACTCAGCAAGTCTTACCTGACTAAGGAAAAGACTCTCAAGGGTATGCTGGGTAAATAGGAATCAAGGGGAGGCTTTAGCAAGAATCAACTTAGATACTTTTGCAGAAATAGCTTACTAAGGTGAGTCCTTACTTTCAATCTTTTAATGCCATGTTAAGTATTAATAGACTTTGTTTGCCTCTAGTCTAATTTCATCATTTCATCAGTACAACATTATTTTTATCCATACTGTTCACATCCTGACTCTAGGTTGCAGGGAAGTGACCAAGTCTTCATAACCGCGAAGGTACGGCGATCCGAATCGATTATACTCAGCTGAGGATCTCCAATCACACGACATATGTAGCACTTAACCCTTGCATATGTCAACCCGCCACCGGGGTTCTTAAGACCAGATCAGGTTCACGCAAACCGAGAGCACAGATACACCACCGTCCAGCCTCTTGCCACGGTGGGTAGACACTACTCCCGCCACCGCTCCACGCCCATTTCGTGTTATCTTATTCTGGCCTTAGTCTGCCCGAGGCAAGGCTTACCCATGACGAGGCATGTGACCAGTTAAAGGGTCCTCGATCAGCACGCCTACATACACGTTCAATCCTTAATCAACCTGGGTAGAACATCACCTGTTCCTAACCCAGGTCTCGATTTAAGTACTTCCATCCTTAGGATTGTTTCTATTCCTTAGGATGAAAAGAGCATCACAGGGAACTTTGCAGTAAGATCCCACCATTGCTCCAAAAGAAAATATTCTTGCAGGTAGAAGTCATCTTTCCTCAGGATAACCCCTGAGCTAGGTAGTACAGCAAAAGACAACCTCTATCCACAAGACCTAAGCAGGGCTAAGCATTTTTGTAAAACAATTTTGATACTTCACCAGAAGTATCCATAAAGGTGTGGATATCAAGGAAAGCAATGCATCAAAAGGTTCCAAGCAATTCCTATGAACTTAATGCACATTTCACTTGACTTAAGATGAAAAGTATTTAAAAACACAAGGAAAGGGGTTGCATGCACCGGGGCTTGCCTTCGTTAACAGGTGAGTCTGGCTCGGATCCGCAAATATCAAAGTAGAAGCAGTTTCCTGCTAGAGAATCCGAGGGTGGTGGTGTCCTTTCTTCGGTGACTTCCACTTCTTCTTCACGTTCTAATCATAACCATACATATGTATAAGAATAAATGCCATGGGATGCTCATGAGGGTGCAAAGATAATATAAACTTATTATCTAAGTCTTGAATACAACTTTCCTTCACGGTACTCCGAGAACTTAGGGTTTCCGGAGTCAGTAAAGGAGTTCACAGGGCAGGGGGGGATGTTTTGGGGTTTGGTGATCAAACAAGGTCCAATTCAACCTAAACTCTACCCAAGGCTTCTAAATAATATGAGGAGTTCATATAAAAATTTTGAGCATTTTTGGGATTACAACTTATCTTTTAAAAATCCAAAACCACTACTTAGAACTACTTTAAATGCCTTAAAATTCCTTATTTAACCTAAAAATCACAAAACTATTTTTATTAAATTCTAGGGAAAATAATGAACCTAGGAAAATTGGTTTCATAATTTTACCATTTTTCTACATTTTTTTATAATTGTTTTGGCTCTGGAGTAAAAAGAAAAAGAAAACAGGTGAATAGTACTGGGCTGATTTCAGCCCAGTGGCCCAGCTAAAGGGAGAAAGGCGCCCGCACGCGCCCGCGCCCTGGCAGCTTTGCAGAAAGGGCCTTGAGTTTCAGAACAACCCGAAGTAGATCCGTAGCACTATTCACTGAGTCGCTGACGCTTTACACCGAGCCCCCTTGGTTTCTAATTCTTTGCACGCCCACGTCCCCGACGACGGCAGCGCGGGGAGCACTCCGGCGAGCACTTGTACCGGCCGATTGGGGCCATGGCTGGATTCTCTGAGCAACCGACACCAAATTGGATCTACCCCGAGTATTTCCCCTAACCCAATTGCACGAATGGCGACCTATTAAGCTCTGTCCGCGTGAACCGAATAGGTGGCGGACAGATGAATGCATTCCCGGTGATCTAGAGCTATCCCGTCCCAATTGGCAGTTCGGTCAGCATCACTAAGTGACAAGAGTACTCGAACAAAGGAGAAGGAGGGATGAACTGACCTAAAATGGGCTGGCCGCGGTGAGCTTGATTCTACGGTGGCGGAAACCCGATTTGGGGCGAACGCGAAATTCCCGAGCTCCGGCGAACGATTGTGGCTAATTGGCGGTGGCTGGTTAGCTGATAACCCTACGGAGCTGGTCACGGGCTCAATTTATAGGAGGGCAAGGCGGTGGCCAGTGAATTTTGGGAGGACGCGTGGCGGCCGGAAATGAAGAAGACGGTTGCAGTGAATACGTGTTCCACGACGTGGCAGTAACTCCGGTGATCGACGGGAAGCTAGAGGAGGTCACGACGATGCGGTGGAAAGGCTAAGCCACGAGGCGCACGGCTGGGAGGCGGCGGTCACCGGTGAGTAAATCCGTTCAGCCGCAAAGAGGAAAAGAGAGCCACGGGGAGTCACGGGAGTGATCTCCAGCTCACCGGCGGTGATCTCCAGGCATTGTCCACTGACCCTGAGCACTAGTCGGGCCGGCGGTCGCACGAATCGCGGCGGCAATCAGTCGCCGGCGGTGAGCAAGCCGCGCTGGCGTTCTAATCCTATCAGGCTACTGTACCATGGTGAACACCCTATCAGAGCACCTGACAGCCAGAGTTGAGGGTCGATTTTCTCCAAAATTCCTATGGTAACACAAGTTAATCTTTACAGCAAACTTGTAGAGCATTATACCAACTACAAACTTGCTATGGCAACCATAGGTAGATTTCCACTGGATCATGCTCAGAATTTAGCTTGAAGTCGATGCTAGTCCACTGCTAGTCTGAAAATTCAGACCATAACAGCCTGACACTCCAACTTTAGGCTCATTTAGCTCAGAATTCTTCATAACAACTATGCTCACTCTCTTAAGCAAAGTTGTTCTCCTTTAATTGCTCTACAAATTTGGTGTGGTGACCTAGGGCAAATATCCTAGAATTTAAAAGATACAAGACTCCAAAGTTGAGCCAATATCACTGAAATCAGACTTAGGCATTTGAGAAAGAGTGTGGCTCTTTTGCACATAAGTCCAAATCTCAGGGTTCAACTTGCAAACTCACATATTTGTGACCCAAATGACTTAAGATACCTATTTAACTTGTTTTTTTGCACTTTAGTCCAGAAGTGGACTAATTTTGCACATAGGTCCCTGGGTTTTAGTTTTAGGGTTTTTCCAGGGTTCCAATTAGGGTTTCTGGGATTTCAGGGGTTTAAATGTGATTCAACTCTGTGTCTGGGGATATTTTATGACTCTTTCCCTAAAGTCTTTAGGTTTTCTCATCTTGGGTTAGGTTTTACCCCTTTATTCCCTATTTAGGGTTAGGTTTCCTATCCAGGGTTCTATTTGCAAAAACACTTAAGCAATACAACTTGTTTGAAATTTTTGCCTAGTGAATGCACTCTAGGTGTGTCAAACATATGCAATGTCAATGCTTATGATGCCATGCTCAAGTTTTAGTTACAGTAACACCAGGGGTGTTACATCCTTCCCCCCATAAAAGAATCTCGTCCCGAGATTTAAAGTCCTAGGCTAAGTAATGGAAAAGGAAATGCTTCACATTTGTATTTCCTTATTTTTGGTACAAGGCAGGGGTGGTGTGGGGGTTCATTCCTTTATTGCAATAACCATATACACTTTACAAATTACATGAGGCTAGAAAGCCTGGGAAATTCTTATTCAAGAAGTCTTGAGTTTCCCACATAGCCTCTTCCTCAGAATGTTGGTTCCATTGTATCTTGTAGAACTTGAGAGTCTTTCTTCGGGTAACCCTGTCCTTTTGATCCAGAACTCGAATGGGATGTTCCGAGTATGTTAAATCTGGTTCCAGGACAACATCTGTCACTTCAATGGTTCGATCGGGAACCCGAAGACACTTCTTCAATTGCGACACATGGAACACATTATGGATAGCAGACAGAATTTCGGGGAGTTGCAATCGATATGCCACTGGTCCACATTGCTCAAGTACCGGAAATGGACCAATATACCTAGGTGCAAGTTTCCCTTTAACCCCGAATCGCGATACACCCTTCATTGGTGAAACTTTCAAGTAGACATAATCGCCTACCAGAAAGCATAAGGGTTGTCGTCGTCGGTCTGCATAACTCTTTTGTCGAGTCTGAGCTTTCTTCATATTATGAATAATTTTCTGAACCTTTTCTTCGACCTCCTTTACCATATCAGGCCTAAAGAAGTACCTTTCTCCAGGTTCAGACCAATTTAGCGGAGTTCGACACCGTCGCCCATATAAAGCTTCAAAAGGTGCCATCTTGATACTTTCTTGATAACTGTTATTGTATGAAAACTCCGCTAAGGGCAAACATTCATCCCATTTCTGTGAGAAGTCCAGAACACATGCCCGCAGCATATCCTCAAGTATCTGATTGACCCTCTCAGTCTGTCCACTTGTTTGAGGATGATAGGCCGAACTGTGGAGCAATTTGGTACCCAAGGATTTATGAAGTTCTTCCCAAAACTTGGATACGAACTGAGGTCCACGATCCGACACTATAGTTTTTGGAATACCATGCAAACTGAGAATACGGCCAATATATAATGCTGCATAAGTGGCCACTGTATATTTGGCCCTAACGGGTAAGAAGTGGGCAATCTTTGTGAGTCGATCAACGATAACCCAAATAGAATCATACCCTTTGGCCGTCCTGGGCAGTCCCACAATAAAGTCCATACTTATGTCTTCCCATTTCCATGTTGGGATTGGCAAAGATTGTAATGGACCAGCAGTTTTCATGTGTATGGCCTTGACACGTCTGCAAGTGTCACACTTAGCCACATAGCGTGCAATTTCGATCTTCATCTTTGTCCACCAGTAATGTTGCTTCAAATCGTGGTACATCTTAGTGCTTCTGGGATGAATAGAATAACGACTAAGATGTGCTTTATCAAGAATTTGCTGGCGGAGTTCTTCATTCTTTGGCACTACTATGCGGTTTTTAAACCATAGCACACCCTGATCGTCTTCTTTGAAACATTTGGCTGTTCCAGCCCTTATTTTCTCCCGTATGTGCTTCATGCCCACATTATCCCTTTGAGCATCAACTATTCTTTGCAAAATGATTGACTCAAGCTTTAGCTGATTCAGAGTCCCTTGTTGGATCATCCCCAGGTTTAACTTTTCCATCTCCTGACATAAAGTGTTGTCAGAGGTCTTTACCATAAGACAGTGGCAGGAAGCCTTACGGCTTAGTGCATCTGCCACCACATTGGCTTTGCCTGGGTGATAATGGATCTCCAGTTCATAGTCCTTAATAAGCTCAAGCCATCGTCTTTGCCTCATATTTAATTCTGACTAGGTGAAGATGTACTTCAAGCTTTTATGATCTGTATATATATGACAGATATTTCCCAGCAGATAGTGACGCCAAATTTTTAGGGCATGAACCACAGCAGCTAGCTCCAGATCATGAGTTGGGTAATGCTCCTCATGTCGGCGCAACTGCCTTGAAGCATATGCAATTACTCGGCCCTCTTGCATTAATACACAGCCGAGTCCACTGCCAGACGCATCACAATATACATCAAAAGGCTTAGTGATGTCCGGTTGAGCCAATACCGGAGCAGTGGTTAATAATGTCTTCAATTGCTCAAAGGCTTCATTACACTTAGAAGACCAATTGAACTTAATGTCATTCTTCAATAAACTTGTGATTGGCTTCACAAGCTTAGAAAAATCTGGTATGAATCTGCGATAATATCCAGCTAGTCCAAGAAAACTCTGGACTTGGTGAACAGTGGTTGGGGGTTTCCATTCCAGAATATCTTTGACTTTGCTAGGATCTACCGCAATTCCTTTGGCCGATAACACGTGCCCCAAAAATTGAATTTCCTCCAGCCAGAACGCGCACTTGCTGAACTTGGCATACAGCTGATGTTCCCTCAGGCGCGTCAATACAATCCGTAGATGCTGAGCATGCTCCTCTTCATTTTTAGAATATATCAAGATATCGTCGATGAAGACCACCACGAACTTGTCCAACTCGGGCATGAACACCGAGTTCATCAAATAGGTGAAGTGGGCAGGAGCATTTGTGAGCCTGAAAGACATTACCAGGTATTCAAACAATCCGTACCGCGTAGTAAACGCGGTCTTCGGTATATCCTCGGGCCGAATACGGATTTGATGATAGCCCGACCTGAGATCAATTTTGGAAAATACCCTCGCCCCAGTCAGTTGATCAAATAAGATGTCGATCCTTGGAAGAGGGTACTTATTCTTGATGGTGACCTCATTCAGGGGTCGATAATCCGCGCACATTCGCAAGGTTTGATCCTTCTTTTTAACAAAAATGGCGGGGCAACCCCATGGAGACGAGCTTGGCCGGATGAATCCCTTATTCAGTAGATCTTGTAATTGAATCTTCAATTCCGCCAACTCATTAGGGGGCATACGGTACGATCTTCGGGAGATGGGAGCCGTACCGGGCTTTAGCTCAATTACAAATTCTACATCTCTTTCAGGGGGCAGTCCAGGCAAATCTTCCGGAAATACATCTGGAAACTCACATACTACCGGAATGTTCTTGATCTCCGGTACAATGGCTTCATATACTCTACCAGAAGTTTTGGCTGGATTGGTTACGGGGAGAGACAAAAGAATCTCTTCCTGATTATACCTCAACCTGACGGTTCTGAGTTCAGTGTTGAGAATTGCCTTGTGTTGGGTTAACCAATTCATACCCAAAATTACATCTATATCCTGGCCTTTCAGAACAATCATGTTAGCAGGAAAGTTCCGTCCGGCCATTGTTACTGGCACTTCATAGGCCACTTCTCGAGTAAAAATATGTCCCCTAGGTGAATGAATTTTAAATCCCTCTTTTGATTCATGGCATGCAATTTGATGTTGCTCCACAAATTTCTTGCTAATGAACGTATGCGAAGCACCAGAATCAAAAAGAATAATTGCAGGGTGACTGGCCACGGGAAACGTACCCATCATCACCGGCTCTCCTTCCGGTGTAGTGGCCACTTGGGTATAGTATACACGCCCCGTCTTCTTTGTATTCTTCCGCACAGTATTTCCCTTGGACTGAGTTGATTTCCCAGATCCTTGCTAAGCATTTGATTGATTTTGCTTGGGATATGGGCAGTCTTTGATGAAATGTCCAGACTTGCCGCAATTGAAACACCGGTTGAAGAGCTAGGCAAAGCAGGGAATCGAGTGCCTGGGGCACCCGGCTGATTTGGGGGAGTGGGGGTATTGCTGGGGCGAATAATAATTGGCTGCTTGAAAGGGAATGCAGGTGGACTAGAAAAAGTGCGATTTTGGCTAGATGGCCGGATGACAAACCGTTGCCTCTTCGCCTGGCCCTGAGTAGGCTTCTCACCACCGAATCCCTTGCTCTTCCCAGAACTTGCGTATTTTGCTTCAACAGATAAGGTTGTACTGATAGCCTTTCCATACGTGAGATCTATACATGTGGCCATCTTTCGCTGCAACCGGTCATTTAGACCCCTCATGAAGCAGTTCTTTTTCTTTAAATCGGTATTCACCTGGTCGATAGCATACTGCGACAGGTGATTAAACTTGTTGAGATACTGATTGACGGTATCTCCTCCTTGTTTCAGCTTCATGAATTCCTCTTGTTTCATATGCAGCACACCTTCGGGTATGTAGTGCTCACGGAAGGCTGCTTTAAATTCTCCCCAAGTGATTTGATGGTTGACAGGTTGAATAGCCACAAAATTTTCCCACCAGGTACTGGCAGGGCCACGTAGTTGCTGTGCTGCGAATAATGGCTTCTGCGTTTCTGAACAATGGAGAAGACCAAACTTTTGTTCAATAACCCGTATCCACTCGTCGGCTTCCAACGGGTCCTCTGCTTTGACGAATAGGGGTGGACGGGTTTCAGAGAAGTCCAGATAGGTGGTTTCACGGGGGCCTTGCTGATAACCCCTTCCTGCCTGCTGCTAGAATTGCTGTTGACCCGCCATTTCCCTAAGGAAGCGGGTATTGTCTGCAGTGGCGTTTACCAAGGCGGCAATCGCCTCGACCAACGTGGGAGGAACCGGAGGTGGATTTGGGGTGACATCCCTACCCCAGAAGTTCCTGCTGCGTCCTGTCCTCGAGTCCTGGTCGGCATCTGAGGCAAAGAACATAATATGCCAGAGAAACCTTCCATTTTACATTACTATAAAAAGTAATGATACAGACTCGATTTTACATAACAGGATACATTACCCATTATACAAAAGTTCAACCTATTATACAACTTACTATTTCTACTTTTACAACTACATTACTACTCCTACTTATTCTTGGTAGCTTCATCGTCAGGGGTGGGAGACCATACGTCGACCAGCCTCAAAGAAGGAGGGGGCCTAAAAAGGTCTAACTCTCCACCAAGCGCTTCGCCCGCAGTGTGCGAGGTTCCGGCTTCAGACCTGACGGGATCCGCAGGGACATTTAGGTGTAATTGCGAATACAGTACATGAACTTCTTCATGTAAAGTATTGCAATATACCTGCAAGTTATCAATAGCAATGCTAAGTTCGTTGACTCATGCTCGAGCCTTTGCTTCCTTAGCTAAAGCTACCGAACGAGACTGCACTGCCCAATCAAGTGCCAAATCTCGGTCAGCTAGTTGATCTTGCAGGGTGCGGATGTAACTTCTTAAATCATTTATTCGATCACCGTCCGCAACCCATAGATTAGTCCTTCGTTGTAACTCCGCTTGGAGTTGATTCACGCGAGCTTCGAGATCACCAATAGGATCGTTGCTCCCGCTACTGCTGTCTTGCTCCCGTGGGGCAAGTTGATGTCGGGGCACACCGATGGATCCAGTATGCTTACGTGCCGTTTTCCTTGTACGTGGCGGCATTTGCTAAGGGGAAAATTGTAATACCCAATTTGTAAGGAAATATAAGGAGAAATAGTGTTTCCTTTATCTATATATGTGTTATCTCTATTCACCATCCCATGTGAACACCTCACTTAAACAAATAAATAAATAACAAAAGACCCTAAAAAAATAATTCATGCATCATGCTGGGATTTTATTTGGTGTGCATTTTGTGACAACATAAAATGCCAAGAAATATATTAAAGCTCAAAGTGGAATTTAAATTCGAAAAAGGAATTCCAGAATTTAGAAAAGAGAAGCAAACAAATATTATGCGATATAAAAATATAAATAAAATATATAAATATATCTCCAAGTTGGTAATTTTGATGGTGCAATATAATCTGGGAATAAATTTGTCACAAGTTTGAATTGAAGCTAAGCATTTAAATTTGGGTTTGAAATAGAGAAGAAAAGAGGAATTACAATATAATACAAAAATAAATTTATAAATAGATAAACTTATTCCACAATGATTTATTCAAAATACTCAGAAATTTTAGTATAAGTTCACCACAAACTTGGAATTCAAATTGAGCTTTAAAATAATTTTTTTTTTAAAAAAAAGAGAACTATACTACACGTGGGCCCAAGACTTGATTTCGGCCCACTTCAGTCAATCTACCGCGTAGCCTAGCCTGATACCCTATCCCGCTCAGCCCGTGCCGTGTCACTGCGTCGATGACATGCGGGACCCACGGACCAGCGTCTCGCGGTGCGCTTGGACTCACCCCATTCAGCCGAGACGCTTGCACGTGGGATCGGTTGTCAGGTCCGTCGTCTCCGCGAAGAGCACGGATGCATCAACGGAATCCCGGACAAATCGCCCCAGCTGGCCACGATCTCCCTCTCTGTCACATGGACCCGGGCGGACAGCCGCTTGACCAGGTTTCCTCCGCCACTGACGCGTGGGCTCAAGGCCACTGTAGATCTTCCCCAACAATCGCGGGGCACTGACGGAGTACCGGCCATGGCCGAGATCCCCGTTGGAGCCCGCTGACTTTGCAACTGTCCGCCTCGCCTCGGCTACAAGTACGGACGACCTGCCGCGCTTGCTAAGGACCCGTTTTCGCCGCACTACGAGCCCAAACCCTATCGCCGCCGTGCGCCGGGTGCAGAGGAAGCCGCCACCGGTAACCCGCCTCTATACCAACTCCCCACCTCTGGCGCACCGCCAATCGGAATTCCCAAGTCGTAGTGAAGCTTCCCGTGGCGCTGTCGGGAGGGATCGGTGACCGCGCAACCATTTATTGCTCACCGGTGTGTGCAGGGTATCCTCAAGCCGCCTGATCTCGTGGGCAGCTCACCGATCCATCATCACCCAGGTAAATAGCGCTCCAATACTCTACCCATGTCAGTAGCTTCGTGTTGGACCATCCGGGGTTGCGAATGGGGCACCAGGGCGCCGTGTCGGATGTCTCCGGTGGAACCTCCGCCGTGGGTGACGGCGGCGCCGCCGGACTCCCGGTCGGGATTGGGGGCGCGCGCGCGTGGCCGTTGGATCGGGTGCGTGCGACTCTGATTAGATTGTGTAGATACCGCTTCGGTTGTAGATCCGAGCCGTCGATCCTCCAATGTATGCATCAGATTAGATTTAGGTACTTTAAATCGTGACCGTGGGATGTTGATCGGACGGTCACGCGGATGTGGGGTTGGTTCACACGTGATCCATTCCTGGCCTCTGGATCTAATCTGGACGGCCGAAAATCAATCATACCCCTTCGCGGGTACTTTTGTTAAAGAGTCCCTGAAGAAATCACAAATCAACCCGCCGTCCTCAGGCCTGTTTCCCTGAGTCTAGGGAATAATTGTAGACTAACCCCTGCGTTTTCTGATAATTGAGGCCCTGTCCAGAGAACTCGAAAACCAGAGAATATAAATGGAAAATAGATTTTTAATATGAAAATAATTACTAGAATTTGATAAATTCATATTAAATTCATTTTAGCTCCAAATTAATCCATTCCACTTCCTATAATTTTGTAATATTATTGTCTATTATTTAGTGTCTCTGTTTTGACATGAAAACAGTTAGAAAATTAATTTCTCATCTAATCCTACTTTAATCACATTAAACCTTAGGAAATTCATAACTTGAATTCTATAACTCCAAATTTAGTGATTCCAGTTCCTATAATCTCATTTTAATGTATAGATTTTTACTGTATATTTTAATTGCATGTTTGATGTGATGTTAATTTATGGTATACCATGTATGTATTGTGTTGATGCGAGTAGACGAGCAAGCCACTGTGGATTCTGAGGTTCAGTAAGTAGAAGTAGCTGAGCAGGAGCTCATTGAAGGCAAGTTGTGCCCTTGATCACTTACTTTTCCCAGCCATGTTCTTATTAATTTTAATGATCTGCATAGGTTAATTTTGATGGGATCCTTTAGGTTACCCCAGTTTTGGTTATCTTTATACCTTGTTCACCACTGAAATATTTTTGGGTAGTACTTGCTATTGCTTTATGTGGATTGGGTATGGAGAAACACTACTCATGATTATCCTGTTATTATCTTGTTATTATTACTGTTCATGTTAAGATCATTAAATTAATGGGAACATGGAGCGACCACCCGGGAAAACAGTGCTACCACAAGGGTTTAATGGGATGCCCTTGGCTGATTAACTAGGAAAGCTAGGGGAGGGCTACCTTACCCAAAAGGGGCAAGGGGCAGTAGGGAAGTGGTCAGTGTAGGGAGGTCCTTGTTTGACTTTGCTGCGATGGCGGTCAGGCAAGAACCCTGCACTGGAGCTTCCTATAAACTGTAGCGGGTAGTCTGAAGCTAGTGGAACTTTGTAAAGGCCTCGTAGTGTTACCCTGCCTCGCCTCCTCGGTAGAGGTGTATGGGATTGGCCATCTCTTGGCAGATGGGTAACATGACTTGTGGGTAAAGATGCGCAACCTCTGCAGAGTGTAAAACTAGTATACTAGCCGTGCTCACGGTCATGAGCGGCTCGGACCCTCACATGATTAATGATGGAACTTAAATTTAATTGGACATTTGCATCGCATTTGGGATTATTTTACTATTACTTTTCTTTATCATTATTAAGGTTTGGTATTTACTTACACTTAGTAATTGCTAATAAAATTTTGACCAACTTATAAAAGCAATGCTCAGCCTCAACCTCTATTTCATTGATTAGCCTTACACTTCATGAACTCCCACCTTTGGTGAGTTCATGCCACATTATTCCCCACGACTTGTTGAGCTATGAACGTATGTGAGCTCACTCTTGCTGTCTCACACCCCCCACAGGAGAAGAACAGGTGATCGAAGTGGAGCCGCCTAACACTGATGCATTTGACTTGATCTAGGTGGCGTTTCTCAGTCGACATTGGCGCTGACGATCCTTAGTTTGTTTTATATTTATTCTTTTATTTTGTAATAAGTCTTCCGCTATGTAATAAATACTCTGATGTTTTGTGACATTTATCTCTATACACTCTGTTATTATATGTGTTGTCTTCTTGGCGCATGTATGAGATGCACCCGGCTTTGTCCTTTAAAACCGGGTGTTACAGAAGTGGTATCAGAGGGAATGTTGACTGTAGGACGAGACCTAGATAGAAATGGACAAACCCTTTCCTACTTACCTTACTCTGTTTCATTCTATACTTATCTCATCTTGATCTCGTCTCACCTTTTTGCTATTTGACTCTGATCATTCTTATCTTTTCTACTCTAAGACAAGAAGGATTTCACGCCTTGGAATCCTACACTTATGGTCTTTTCAGAGATAGGGAACCTCAGACGAAAATAAAACTATTTTCTCTATTTTAAAAATGTTGGTTGATTGTTCTGATGAAAAATGTCTGATTTGCTTCTTTGATTGATTGAAATATTATATATGGACATCTTAGTATGTGCCAGCATAAGATAATAAATTAGCTATGGTAGGTAAAACATTAAACTGCTTAGCTAATAAATCCCCCAAAGTAACATGATTAGTAATTACTGCCTTGTCTACTATTGTCTTACCTTATGTATCTAACTCAGATGGTCAATACCAGGAAAGGAAAGATTATCACGCAACAGCAAACAGAAATGAATCCTCCAAATCCTTCACCTGTTGAAATCGATCAAGTGATTGCAGCCCAAAGACTGGTAATACAACAATTGACAGACATGGTGACCGAAATGCAAAACCAGATAAGACAAGAACGCGAGGAAATACGTCAGGCCCGTCTGGAGATACATCAAGAAATAAGGCAATCACGGTTGGAGAGACAACGACAACAACCACCATCTCCACCACCACCAGCTCCACCAAGCTACATAAACATATATATAAATTACTACTATTTGTAAGATCTACATGTTCCTTTAGTTAGTATTCGGTATGATACTATTTTAGGAGGAATAAAAAGGTCTATTTGACACCATGCGTCGCTAATAAAATTATGCGTCATGCTGAGATTTTGGTTTGTGCATATGTGTTGGACAATATGAGAAAACCCATGAGAGTAATTACACCTAAAGGGCCTGTTGAGGCGAATCAAATGACACATAGATTGACATTGACCATTATGGGTAGAGAATTTGGAGCTACTGCTATAACATTAGAGTCAAGCAGTATAGATCTGATCCTTGGTATGTCATGGCTGAGATAGGCAAAGGCCGTTATAGCATGTGGTAGAGGTACCGTAGAACTCACTACCACTAAAGGAGAGAGATTTCAAGTTAATATTGCAGTAACCTCCTCATCCATGCGTGCAATGTTCTTTATACCTGAGGAGTTTGTTGGTGACAACATCCGGGTGGTTAGAGATTTTTCGGATGTCTTTCCAGAGGAGTTACCAGGGATGCCACCTGATAGAGAAGTTGAGTTTGTTATTGATCTCTTACCTGGAACCGCCCCTATTTCTAAACGGCCATATAGAATGTCCGTAGAGGAGTTGAAGGAACTAAAGAAGCAGTTAACTGAGTTACAAGAGGCTGGTACATTCGTCCGAGTTCCTCACCGTGGGGAGCACCGGTACTGTTCGTACAGAAGAAGGATGGATCACAAAGAATGTGTGTGGATTATAGATCTCTTAATGATGTTACGGTGAAGAACAAGTATCCATTGCCCCGTATTGAGGATTTGTTTGATCAGATGAGAGGAGCTAGAGTATTCTCGAAGATTGATCTCCGATCGGGATACCACCAGATGAGGATTAGACCATCGGATATTCCCAAGACGGCTTTCTCGACTCGATATGGATTATATGAGTTTACTGTTATGTCGTTTGGATTAACTAATGCACCAGCTTATTTTATGAACTTGATGAATAAGGTGTTTATGGAGTATTTGGACAGATTCGTCGTGGTGTTCATCGACGATATTCTTATCTATTCTAAGAATGAAAGTGATCATGAAGAACATCTAAGGTTGGTGCTACAGAAGCTGCGAGATAATCAACTCTATGCTAAGTTCAGCAAGTGCGAGTTTTGGATTGACAAGGTGCCACTCCTTGGACATACTATTTCTAATGGAGAAATAGCAGTGGATCCTGCTAAAGTGAGGGAGATAATGGAGTGGAGAGTGCCCACTACAGTTACTGAGATTTGGAGTTTCGTGGGACTAGCAGGATATTATCGGAGATTTATTGAAGGATTCTCTAAGATTGCCAAGCCTATGACCTCGCTTTTGAAGAAAGGAAGAGAATTCAAGTGGGATGAGAAATGCCAAGAAAGCTTTGATCAATTGAAGGAGAGGCTAATGTCGCCACCAGTATTGATTATGCCAGATCTACAGAAGGGATTTGACATTTATTGTGATGCATGTGGCCAAGGACTTGGATGCGTGCTCATGCAAGAAGGACATGTGATTGCCTATGCATCTCGTCAGTTGCGGAAGCATGAACTGAACTACCCCACTCATGACTTGGAACTGGCTGCCGTTGTGCATGTGCTTAAGATTTGGAGACATTATATTAGGGAACCAAGTGTCAAGTATGCACGGATCATAAGAATTTGAAGTATATATTCACTCAGAAGGATCTCAACCTTAGGCAACTTGGTTGGAGCTTATTAAGGATTATGATTTGGAGATTCACTATCACCCGGGCAAGGCGAATTTGGTTGCAGATGCCTTGAGTCGAAAGGAACATGTTCATTCAGATGTTGTTACCCAGCTACCTGATGTGGTTGTTGGAGATTTCAGGAGACTTAACCTGGGGATAGTTGCTCACACTAAAGGAGTTATTATGGATGTGGAACCTACCTTGGAGCAAGAAATCCGCAGAAGGATAGATTGGTGATGCTAAAATACAAGAGATTAAGGATCTGATTACTGAAGGTTGAGGTTCAGAATTCACGGAAGATGAGCAAGGCACCGTATGGTTCAAGGACAGGATATGTGTTCCTGATATTGAAGGCCTTCGTGAGACTATTTTAAAGGGAGCCTATGACTCGGATTATTCTATTCATCCTGGTAGTACCAAGATGTATCAGGATTTAAAGCAGAAATATTGGTGGTATGGATTGAAGAGAGATGTGGCTGCACATGTGGCTATGTGCGGTGCGTGTCAAAGAGTTAAGGCTGAACACAGAGACCAGCTGGACTACTGTACCCATTAAAGATACTGAATGGAAGTAGGAAGAGATTGGTATGGATTTCATTACTGGATTGCCTCGCACCTCGAAAGGATACGATTCTATATGGGTTATTATGGATAGACTGACCAAAGTGGCTCATTCCATTCCGGTCAAGGCTACTTATAAGGGATCTTAATTGGCAGAGCATATATGGCTCAGATTGTGTCTCAACACGGTATACCGAAGAAGATCATTTTGGATAGAGAATCACAGTTTACCTCCAGAATTTTGGAAAAGTTTTCATGAGAATACGGATGCGAAGTTGAATTTTAGTTTGGCCTACCTTAGACTGATGGACTGACCGAAGGGACTAACCAAGTACTGGAAGATATGTTGAGAGCTTGTGCCCTTCAGCATGGTAGTAGTTGGGACAAGAGTCTACCTTATGCTGAGTTCTCATATGATAATAATTACCAGGCCAGTCTGAAGATGTTACCGTTTGAGACTCCATATGGAAGGAAGTGCAGGACTCCTCTATATTGGGATCAGACTAGAGGAAGACAGTTCTTTGGACCTGAACTTATTCAAGAGGCAGAAGAACAAGTCCGTATAATTCAGAAGAATTGAGGGTAGCTCAGACCTGGCAAAAGAGCTACGCAGGTAATAGAAGAAGACCACTGGAATTTGAGGAAGGAGACTATGTGTACCTCAAGGTGTCACCACTTCATGGAACGAGGAGATTTAAAGTCAAGGGCAAATTGTCCCCTCGCTTTATTGGATCATTTTGAGTTTTAGGCGAGTTGGAGAGATGGCCTATCAACTCGAGCTACCTGATAATCTATCTGATGTGTATAATGTAATTCATGTGTCTCAACTTAAGAAGTGTCTCCGTGTCCCTAAGGAATAGTTACCAATGGATGAGCTTAGTGTTCAGGGAGATTTAACTTACACGGAGTATCCTATCAAGATTCTTGATACGTCGACTCGAGTTACAAGAAATAAGGTTATAAAAATGTGCAAAGTGCAATGGAGTCACCACGGATAGGACGAAGCTACTTGGGTGAGAGAAGAAGAGCTCCGTATAAATTTTTCCCATCTTTCCTCTAGACCTTCTTAAATCTCGAGGACGAGATTCTTTTTAAGGGGGGTAGGATTTGTAATACCCAATTTGTAAGGAAATATAAGGAGAAATAGTGTTTCCTTTATCTATATATGTGTTGTCTCTATTCACCATCCCATGTGAACACCTCACTTAAACAAATAAATAAATAACAAAAGACCCTAAAAAAATAATGCATGCATCATGTTGGGATTTTATTTGGTGTGCATTTTGTGACAACATAAAATGCCAAGAAATATATTAAAGCTCAAAGTGGAATTTAAATTCGAAAAAGGAATTCCAGAATTTAGAAAAGAGAAGCAAACAAATATTATGCGATATAAAAATATAAATAAAATATATAAATATATCTCCAAGTTGGTAATTTTGATGGTGCAATATAATCTGGGAATAAATTTGTCACAAGTTTGAATTGAAGCTAAGCATTTAAATTTGGGTTTGAAATAGAGAAGACAAGAGGAATTACAATATAATACAAAAATAAATTTATAAATAGATAAACTTATTCCACAATGATTTATTCAAAATACTCAGAAATTTTAGTATAAGTTCACCACAAACTTGGAATTCAAATTGAGCTTTAAAATATTTTTTTTTAAAAAAAAGAGAACTATACTACACGTGGGCCCAAGACTTGATTTCGGCCCACTTCAGTCAATCTACCGCGTAGCCTAGCCTGATACCCTATCCCTGCTCAGCCCGTGCCGTGTCACTACGCCGATGACATGCGGGACCCACGGACCAGCGTCTCGCGGTGCGCTTGGACTCACCCCATTCAGCTGAGACGCTTGCACGTGGGATCGGTTGTCAGGTCCGTCGTCTCCGCGAAGAGCACGGATGCGTCAACGGAATCCCGGACAAATCGCCCCAGCTGGCCACGATCTCCCTCTCTGTCACATGGACCCGGGCGGACAGCCGCTTGACCAGGTTTCCTCCGCCACTGACGCGTGGGCTCAGGGCCACTGTAGATCTTCCCCAACAATCGCGGGGCACTGACGGAGTACCGGCCATGGCCGAGATCCCCGTTGGAGCCCGCTGACTTTGCAACCGTCCGCCTCGCCTCGGCTACAAGTACGGACGACCTGCCGCGCTTGCTAAGGACCCGTTTTCGCCGCACTACGAGCCCAAACCCTATCGCCGCCGTGCGCCGGGTGCAGAGGAAGCCGCCACCGGTAACCCGCCTCTGTACCAACTCCCCACCTCTGGCGCACCGCCAATCGGAATTCCCAAGTCGTAGTGAAGCTTCCCGTGGCGCTGTCGGGAGGGATCGGTGACCGCGCAACCATTTATTGCTCACCGGTGTGTGCAGGGTATCCTCAAGCCGCCTGATCTCGTGGGCAGCTCACCGATCCATCATCACCCAGGTAAATAGCGCTCCAATACTCTACCCATGTCAGTAGCTTCGTGTTGGACCATCCGGGGTTGCGAATGGGGCACCAGGGCGCCGTGTCGGATGTCTCCGGTGGAACCTCCGCCGTGGGTGACGGCGGCGCCGCCGGACTCCCGGTCGGGATTGGGGGCGCGCGCGCGTGGCCGTTGGATCGGGTGCGTGCGACTCTGATTAGATTGTGTAGATACCGCTTCGGTTGTAGATCCGAGCCGTCGATCCTCCAATGTATGCATCAGATTAGATTTAGGTACTTTAAATCGTGACCGTGGGATGTTGATCGGACGGTCACGCGGATGTGGGGTTGGTTCACACGTGATCCATTCCTGGCCTCTGGATCTAATCTGGACGGCCGAAAATCAATCATACACCTTCGCGGGTACTTTTGTTAAAGAGTCCCTGAAGAAATCACAAATCAACCCGTCGTCCTCAGGCCTGTTTCCCTGAGTCTAGGGAATAATTGTAGACTAACCCCTGCGTTTTCTGATAATTGAGGCCCTGTCCAGAGAACTCGAAAACCAGAGAATATAAATGGAAAATAGATTTTTAATATGAAAATAATTACTAGAATTTGATAAATTCATATTAAATTCATTTTAGCTCCAAATTAATCCATTCCACTTCCTATAATTTTGTAATATTATTGTCTATTATTTAGTGTCTCTGTTTTGACATGAAAACAGTTAGAAAATTAATTTCTCATCTAATCCTACTTTAATCACATTAAACCTTAGGAAATTCATAACTTGAATTCTATAACTCCAAATTTAGTGATTCCAGTTCCTATAATCTCATTTAATGTATAGATTTTTACTGTATATTTTAATTGCATGTTTGATGTGATGTTAATTTATGGTATACCATGTATGTATTGTGTTGATGCGAGTAGACGAGCAAGCCACTGTGGATTCTGAGGTTCAGTAAGTAGAAGTAGCTGAGCAGGAGCTCATTGAAGGCAAGTTGTGCCCTTGATCACTTACTTTTCCCAGCCATGTTCTTATTAATTTTAATGATCTACATAGGTTAATTTTGATGGGATCCTTTAGGTTACCCCAGTTTTGGTTATCTTTATACCTTGTTCACCACTGAAATATTTTTGGGTAGTACTTGCTATTGCTTTATGTGGATTGGGTATGGAGAAACACTACTCATGATTATCCTGTTATTATCTTGTTATTATTACTGTTCATGTTAAGATCATTAAATTAATGGGAACATGGAGCGACCACCCGGGAAAACAGTGCTACCACAAGGGTTTAATGGGACGCCCTTGGCTGATTAACTAGGAAAGCTAGGGGAGGGCTACCTTACCCGAAAGGGGCAAGGGCAGTAGGGGAGTGGTCAGTGTAGGGAGGTCCTTGTTTGACTTTGCTGCGATGGCGGTCAGGCAAGAACCCTGCACTGGAGCTTCCTATAAACTGTAGCGGGTAGTCTGAAGCTAGTGGAACTTTGTAAAGGCCTCGTAGTGTTACCCTGCCTCGCCTCCTCGGTAGAGGTGTATGGGATTGGCCATCTCTTGGCAGATGGGTAACATGACTTGTGGGTAAAGATGCGCAACCTCTGCAGAGTGTAAAACTAGTATACTAGCCGTGCTCACGGTCATGAGCGGCTCGGACCCTCACATGATTAATGATGGAACTTAAATTTAATTGGACATTTGCATCGCATTTGGGATTATTTTACTATTACTTTTCTTTATCATTATTAAGGTTTGGTATTTACTTACACTTAGTAATTGCTAATAAAATTTTGACCAACTCATAAAAGCAATGCTCAGCCTCAACCTCTATTTCATTGATTAGCCTTACACTTCATGAACTCCCACCTTTGGTGAGTTCATGCCACATTATTCCCCACGACTTGTTGAGCTATGAACGTATGTGAGCTCACTCTTGCTGTCTCACACCCCCCACAGGAGAAGAACAGGTGGTCGAAGTGGAGCCGCCTAACACTGATGCATTCGACTTGATCTAGGTGGCGTTTCTCAGTCGACATTGGCGCCGACGATCCTTAGTTCATTTTATATTTATTCTTTTATTTTGTAATAAGTCTTCCGCTATGTAATAAATACTCTGATGTTTTGTGACATTTATCTCTATACACTCTATTATTATATGTGTTGTCTTCTTGGCGCATGTATGAGATGCACCCGGCTTTGTCCTTTAAAACCGGGTGTTACAAAAATTTATTAGTACAATTCTTAGCATGATGCATGAATAAGTACAGAATCAACCTAAGTCGATTCAACCTTCTATATATTGCACTCTTCCTATCTGGTCCTTGAAATAAACTCTTCAGAAATGCTTAGGTAAGAAGAGAAGCAATTTTCTAGATAAGTCTTAGAAAATCCTTTTGAAGATGCCACATAATATCTGTCAAGAAGGGCTACGCTCCGATACCAGCTGTGACGGAACCTCCCAAGTAATTAGGCCCACCTACAGTTGTCCTTGTCCAACGGACCTCAGACAACCCTATAGGTGCCCCTGAACTACTTGACAAGCTCGGTATCTTTCCTTACCTTTCTAGGAACGTCTCACCCGTCTTGAAGACATTACAGAACATCGGAGATAAAGAAATGCGGAAGCGATTACATAACTTACATTTATTGAAAAGTAAGATCATGTTGTTTATTACAGACCAGGAATACATAACGAGTGCAGAGTAATATTATTACACATATCAAGGGAGGCAAAAACTCCTCCCGACAGTTATTGCACAAGAAGTCTTAATGAAGGATCCTTTCCTCCCGCACTTCACTCTTGCTTATCTTCATTAGGAACCACCCTGGTACAGAAGCAACAGAAATCTGCTACTTCCTCACCTAAAAACAACGAGGGAATAAACCCTGAGTATGGAATTACTCAGCAAGTCTTACCCGACTAAGGAAAAGACTCTCAAGGGTATGCTGGGTAAATAGGAATCAAGGGGAGGCTTTAGCAAGAATCAACTTAGATACTTTTGCAGAAATAGCTTACTAAGGTGAGTCCTTACTTTCAATCTTTTAATGCCATGTTAAGTATTAATAGACTTTGTTTGCCTCTAGTCTAATTTCATCATTTCATCAGTACAACATTATTTTTATCCATACTGTTCACATCCTGACTCTAGGTTGCAGGGAAGTGACCAAGTCTTCATAACCGCGAAGGTACGGCGATCCGAATCGATTATACTCAGCTGAGGATCTCCAATCACACGACATATGTAGCACTTAACCCTTGCATATGTCAACCCGCCACCGGGGTTCTTAAGACCAGATCAGGTTCACGCAAACCGAGAGCACAGATACACCACCGTCCAGCCTCTTGCCACAGTGGGTACATGCTACTCCCGCCACCGCTCCACGCCCATTTCGTGTTATCTTATTCTGGCCTTAGTCTGCCCGAGGCAAGGCTTACCCATGACGAGGCATGTGACCAGTTAAAGGGTCCTCGATCAGCACGCCTACATACACGTTCAATCCTTAATCAACCTGGGTAGAACATCACCTGTTCCTAACCCAGGTCTCGATTTAAGTACTTCCATCCATAGGATTGTTTCTGTTCCTTAGGATGAAAAGAGCATCACAGGGAACTTTGCAGTAAGATCCCACCATTGCTCCAAAAGAAAATATTCTTGCAGGTAGAAGTCATCTTTCCTATGGATAACCCCTAAGCTAGGCAGTACAACAAAATACAACCTCTATCCACAAGACCTAAGCAGGGCTAAGCATTTTTGTAAAACAATTTTGATACTTCACCAGAAGTATCCATAAAGGTGTGGATATCAAGGAAAGCAATGCATCAAAAGGTTCCAAGCAATTCCTATGAACTTAATGCACATTTCACTTGACTTAAGATGAAAAGTATTTAAAAACACAAGGAAAGGGGTTGCATGCACCGGGGCTTGCCTTCGTTAACAGGTGAGTCTGGCTCGGATCCGCAAATATCAAAGTAGAAGCAGTTTCCTGCTAGAGAATCCGAGGGTGGTGGTGTCCTTTCTTCAGTGACTTCCACTTCTTCTTCACGTTCTAATCATAACCATACATATGTATAAGAATGGATGCCATGGGATGCTCATGATGGTGCCAAGATAATATAAACTTATTATCTAAGTCTTGAATACAACTTTCCTTCACGGTACTCCGAGAACTTAGGGTTTCCGGAGTCAGTAAAGGAGTTCACAGGGTAGGGGGGACGTTTTGGGGTTTGGTGATCAAACAAGGTCCAATTCAACCTAAACTCTACCCAAGGCTTCTAAATAATATGAGGAGTTCATATAAAAATTTTGAGCATTTTTGGGATTACAACTTATCTTTTAAAAATCCAAAACCACTACTTAGAACTACTTTAAATGCCTTAAAATTCCTTATTTAACCTAAAAATCACAAAACTATTTTTATTAAATTCTAGGGAAAATAATGAACCTAGGAAAATTGGTTTCATAATTTTACCATTTTTCTACATTTTTTTATAATTGTTTTGGCTCTGGAGTAAAAAGAAAAAGAAAACAGGTGAATAGTACTGGGCTGATTTCAGCCGAGTGGCTCAGCTAAAGGGAGAAAGGCGCCCGCGCGCGCCCGCGCCCTGGCAGCTTTGCAGAAAGGGCCTTGAGTTTCAGAACAACCCGAAGTAGATCCGTAGCACTATTCACTGAGTCGCTGACGCTTTACACCGAGCCCCCTTGGTTTCTAATTCTTTGCACGCCCACGTCCCCGACGACGGCAGCGCGGGGAGCACTCCGGCGAGCACTTGTACCGGCCGATTGGGGCCATGGCTGGATTCTCTGAGCAACCGACACCAAATTGGATCTACCCCGAGTATTTCCCCCAACCCAATTGCACGAATGGCGACCTATTAAGCTCTGTCCGCGTGAACCGAATAGGTGGCAGACAGATGAATGCATTCCCGGTGATCTAGAGCTATCCCGTCCCAATTGGCGGTTCGGTCAGCATCACTAAGTGACAAGAGTACTCGAACAAAGGAGAAGGAGGGATGAACTGACCTAAAATGGGCTGGCCGTGGTGAGCTTGATTCTACGGTGGCGGAAACCCGATTTGGGGCGAACGCGAAATTCTCGAGCTCCAGCGAACGATTGTGGCTAATTGGCGGTGGCTGGTTAGCTGATAACCCTACGGAGCTGGTCACGGGCTCAATTTATAGGAGGGCAAGGCGGTGGCCAGTGAATTTTGGGAGGACGCGCGGCGGCTGGAAATGAAGAAGAAGACGGTTGCAGTGAATACGTGTTCCACGACGTGGCAGTAACTTTGGTGATCGACGGGAAGCTAGAGGAGGTCACGACGATGCGGTGGAAAGGCTAAGCCACGCGGCGCACGGCCGGGAGGCGGCGGTCACCGGTGAGTAAATCCGTTCAGCCGCAAAGAGGAAAAGAGAGCCACGGGGAGTCACCGGAGTGATCTCCAGCTCACCGGCGGTGATCTCCAGGCATTGTCCACTGACCCTGAGCACTAGTCGGGCCGGCGGTCGCACGAATCGCGGCGACAATCGGTCGCCGGCGGTGAGCAAGCCGCGCTGAATTTCTAATCCTATCAGGCTACTGTACCATGGTGAACACCCCATCAGAGCACCTGACAGCCAGAGTTGAGGGTCGATTTTCTCCAAAATTCCTATGGTAACACAAGTTAATCTTTGCAGCAAACTTGTAGAGCATTATACCAACTACAAACTTGCTATGGCAACCATAGGTAGATTTCCACTGGATCATGCTCAGAATTTAGCTTGAAGTCGATGCTAGTCCACTGCTAGTCTGAAAATTCAGACCATAACAGCCTGACAGTCCAACTTTAGGCTCATTTAGCTCAGAATTCTTCATAACAACTATGCTCACTCTCTTAAGCAAAGTTGTTCTCCTTTAATTGCTCTACAAATTTGGTGTGGTGACCTAGGGCAAAGATCCTAGAATTTGAAAGATACAAGACTCCAAAGTTGAGCCAATATCACTGAAATCAGACTTAGGCATTTGAGAAAGAGTGTGGCTCTTTTGCACATAAGTCCAAATCTCAGGGTTCAACTTGCAAACTCACATATTTGTGACCCAAATGACTTAAGATACCTATTTAACTTGTTTTTTTTTGCACTTTAGTCCAGAAGTGGACTAATTTTGCACATAGGTCCCTGGGTTTTAGTTTTAGGGTTTTTCCAGGGTTCCAATTAGGGTTTCTGGGATTTCAGGGGTTTAAATGTGATTCAACTCTATGTCTAGGGATATTTTATGACTCTTTCCCTAAAGTCTTTAGGTTTTCTCATCTTGGGTTAGGTTTTACCCCTTTAATCCCTATTTAGGGTTAGGTTTCCTATCCAGGGTTCTATTTGCAAAAACACTTAAGCAATACAACTTGTTTGAAATTTTTGCCTAGTGAATGCACTCTAGGTGTGTCAAACGTATGCAATGTCAATGCTTATGATGCCATGCTCAAGTTTTAGTTACAGTAACACCAGGGGTGTTACACTACTCACCGGTAATAAACCCAACGTTTCTTACATTCGTGTATTTGGGAGCAAATGCTACATCTTGGTAAAGAAATGTAGGCATTCAAAGTGTTGGGGGCCTTCGTCTTCCGAAGGTCCTCAAAAACATGATTTAACAATGTTTGCCAAGTGTAATGTATGTACAGGTACCTTCGGACTTGGAATAACACTATACACAATATGAAAAGCTTGGTCAAGATGAAGGTTGATGCTGCTCCGAAGCTACGCGCAAAGGAGCTTCGGCTCAGCGGTAGGAAAAGGAACCGACTTAAAGGGAAAAAAGCTATCTAGTCCTCGTTGGATTGTCCTTAAGTCAATAGTAAACATAAAGGCCATGAATGTAATTTTACACAGGCTGCGCCCTGTGCCTATAAATAGATGAACAGTACCCCCGTACTGTTCACGCTGACTTGTATTCACTCGTGCGTCACGCTTGGACTTTTACCTTCTGTCAAGCCAAAGGTACAAATGTAATTCAATATTGTTTCTATTTACCCATGATAATAAAAAGAAGAGATATTAATAATATCCTATGATTATTCATGTTGCCTCTTATATTTCATATGCTTCTTCTTTCATTAAGATATACTGTGATGATGAAGATATGTCCTTCGTGACCTTCGTCTGAAGATCATTATATCTTAAGGGAGATAATGCTTCGAAGGACGAAGGGTATTAACCTTTAACATTTTGTGTTGCCTTGTTCTTAACTCATAGCATTTGAGAACAAGTCCCCAACATAAAGTTTGCTCCCAAAGCTATTGAAGGGTTTTTACTTGGTTATGACTGAAATACAAAGGCATATAGAGTCTTCAACAAATCTTCGGATTTAGTTGAAGTCTCTAGTGACATTGTATTTGATGAGACTAATGGCTCTCAAAGAGAGCAAGTTGATCTTGATGACATAGATGAACATGAAGTTCCGACGACCGCAATAAGGACTATGGTGATAAGCGATGTGCGAACATAGGAACAACAAGTGCAAGATCAAACTTCTTCCTCAACTATGGTGTGACTCTCAACTCAAGATGAGGAACAGCGGAATAGGTACCACAGGCGCCACAGACATGGATCCAAGGGGAGCACAAGAATAAGAAGGAAGAGAGAAGGAAGGAGTACCACAGGCACCTACAACCCAGGTCCGCACCAACATTGAAAGAGATCATCTAGTGGATCAAATTCTTGGTGACATTAGCAAGGGAGTAACCACTCGTTCACATATTGCAAATTTTTATAAGCACTACTCTTTTGTTTCTTCTATTGAGCCTTTCAGGGTAGAAGAAGCCTTGCAGGATCTGGACTGGGTGTTGGCCATGTAAGAGGAGCTCAACAACTTCAAGAGAAATGAAGTATGGAGTTTGGTGCCACATCCAAAGCAAAATGTTGTGGGCACCAAATGGGTTTCGCATCAAACAAGATGAATATCGAGTGGTGACAAGAAACAAAGCAAGACTTGTAGCAAAAGGTTATGCTCAAGTCGCAGGTTTGGATTTTGAGGAACTTTTGCTCCTGTAGCTAGGCTTGAGCCTATTCGCATACTACTAGCCTATGCTACTCACCATTCCTTGTAGCTCTTTCAAATGGATGTGAAGAGCGCTTTCCTCAATGGGCCAATCAAGGAGGAGGTGTACGTGGAACAACCCCCTGGCTTCGAGGATGACAGGTACCCCAACCATGTGTACAAACTCTCTAAGGCACTCTATGGACTTAAGCAAGCCCCAAGAGCATGGTATGAATGCCTTAGAGATTTCCTTATTTCTAATGCTTTCAAGGTCAGGAAAGCTGATCCTACTCTTTTCACTAAGACTTGCAATGGTGATTTTTTATATGCCAAATATATGTCAATGACATAATATTTGGTTTTACAAATCAAAAGTCATGTGAAGAGTTTAGCAGGGTTATGACATAGAAATTTGAGTTGTCCATGATGGGAGAGTTGACTTACTTCTTCGAATTTCAAGTAAAGCAATTCAAGGAAAGAACATTCCTCTCTCAAACAAAGTACATCCAAGATATAATTAAGAAGTTTGGGATGAAGGACGCAAAGCGTACTAAGACGCCAATGGTAAATGACGGACACTTGGACCTCAATGCGGGAGGTAAGTCTGTAGATCAAAAGGTATACCGGTCTATGATAGGATCTGTGGCAGAACCTCCCAAGTTATTGGGCCCACATGCACCTATCCTTGTCTCAAAGACCTCAGACGGCTATGCATGTGCACCAGATAACTTAACATGATCCATCCGATTGCCCCAAGGACATCGGATAAACCACTTTCAACCAGAACCGCGGGATTAAGTAACACAAATCACACACACCAATATTTTTGCAGTGGAAATCTTATTACCAAATTTTACAAGTTACAAAAATTTTATATTATTTTATCGGAGTGGTTACAAAAGTATAAGTTTGAAATATATGCTAGCTCAAGTGACCATCCTCAGTAAGAAGATAAAGACGGGGTATACTTATATAAGAAGGCCGAGCCCACCGACACTTAACACCATTGTCAGCAACACAAAACTATAACCTGAAAACAATAGGGAATAAAACCCTGAGTATGGAATTACTCAACAAGACTTACCCGACTAAAGAAAAGACTCTCAAGGGTATGCTAGAATTGGGAATCAAGGAGAGGCTTTAGCAAGAATCAACTTAGATACTTTTGCAGAAATAGCTTACTAAAGTGAGTCCTTACTTTCAATATTTTAACGCCAAATTAAGTATTAATAGACTCTGTTTGCATCTGGTCTAATTTCACCATCTCATCAATACAACATCATTTTTATTCATGAAGTTCACATCCTGACTTAGGTTGTAGGGCAGTGACCAAGTCTTCATAACCACGAAGGTACGGCGATCCGAATCGATTATACTCAGCTGAGGATCTCCGATCACATGACATATGTAGCACTTAACCCTTGCATATGTCAACCCGCCACCGGGGTTCTTAAGACTAGATCAGGTTCATGTCAACCGAGAGCACAGATACACCACCGTTCAGCCTCTTGCCACGGAGGGTACACGCTACTCTCGCCACAGCTCCACGCCCATTGCGTGTTATCTTATTCTAGCCTTAGTCTGCCCGAGGCAAAGCTTACCCATGACGAGGCATGTGACCAGTTAAAGGGTCCTCGATTATCAAGCCTACATACGCATCCAATCCTTAATCAACCTGGGTAGAACATCACCTGTTCCTAGCGCAAGTCCCGATTTAAGCACTTCCACCCTTAGGATTGTTTGTGTTCCTTAGGATGAAAAGAGCATCAAAGGGAACTTTGCAGTAAGATCCCACCATGCTCCCAATGAAAATATATTCTTGCAGGTAGAAGCCATCCTTCCTCAGGATAACCCCTGAGCTAGGCAGTATTGCAAAAGACAACCTCTATCCACAAGATCTAAGCAGGGTTAAGCATTTTTGTAAATCATATTTTGATACTTCACCAGAAGTATCTATAAAGGTATGGATATCAAGAAAGGCAATGCATCAAAGGGTTCCAAGCAACTCCTATAAACCTAATGCACATTTCACTAGACTTAAAGTGTGCAAAAATTATTTAAAAACACAAGGAAGGGGTTGCATGCACCGGGACTTGCCTGAGTAACACGAGGTTAGTGTTGTTAGGTGACATCCGCTTGACGAGTATTCTTTGACCGAGCACTTGCTTGATTTAACCATCTTCAGGTTGGTTCATCAGCTTCATCTTACGGATTAGCCCGCGCTTGGGATCGACTTGGCTCATCTTCCGCATCGCGTGATTAATTAACGTACCTGAATGAAATGCATTATGCATATGAATGCATATAGACAGGAATATCATAAATATAAATAGTGCTATACGATAGTGTATTAAACACCTAGTGGCGAGGCGTTGTACAATCTTACACGGAAACACTAGTTATTAATATATGACTACGCGCTTTAAATACGCTTCTCGAACCTAACGCAAACATCACGAACCACAAACTATACACATGAAATACAATTAGCCTAATCATAACTTATCAATTAATTAATTAAGTTCTAAACTTATCCCTTGCTTTATAAATTATTCTACATCTTTATAAGTGATTAAAATATTTCATCAACACACATGCCTACTAAAATTCTACTCGGTACACTAGTTTAGCTAATTGACTCAAATAGCGAAATAACTTGCCATACTGAACCTGGCTTGATAATTGCAAAGATCGCGAAGTCACGAGAGTTCCGTGACTCACGCAATTTACCGAGCATCTAATGAGCATCGCACTAGCACATTAATTTATTCAACGATAGAACTATTCTGAATAATTCATCAGCTATTATGCATAAGTCCACTAAATTAAATATTTCATTTATCTTGCATTTTAGATCTAAGGGGTACCATATTACGCGGTCATTTCACACGATTACGTTATCAGAGGTGTTGAGGTACTTTAGCAAACATCTAACACAGACACGACGCGTCTGCTAAACACGAGAATTATTACGACTAATAAATCTAGATAATCTAATTTGATTAACCGAAATAATAAATCGGCTTACCAATACTGATTTGATTCGATATCCGCGAGGGCGATGACGGTTTTCCAGTTTAGATATTTGGTTGAGTCCCAAGAGAGCGCTTACAGGCCTCGCCTCTCTCGAACATCAGGGACTTCTCATCCAAAGCAGGTCCGACTTCAAGCTTGCGAGAACGTCGACAGTCTCTGAATAAAATCTTTGATCGAACCCTTGGCGAGCATTAAACTAAGCTTCACTTCGACGACAACCAGATCGATATCGGAACTCGACGGCAGCGTAACACCACCACAAGATGGAGGCAAACTGGCTACGACGGCTTAGGACATGTGCGGAGGCTGACAGCAGAGGACTTCGCGATGGGTAGCGAGACTCGACGGCGAACGACGCGACGACGAACTAAGTCATGGCGAGATTGACGACACGACGGAAATTAAAGTTGAGCGAGCCGAGAGGGCACGCTGACGAGCAGAAAGCCGCGCGAGCACTGGATAGGGAAAACGACGATATTGTCGCACATAGTGCGAAGACGAACGACGCGGCGACGAGGACCTAGGATGTGCGACACACGACACGCAGTCAGCCTGTCGTGCGACCGAGCGACGACGACAAGACAAAGGAAACAGAGGCGCACTTGACCGACAACTAAAACCCACGAAAAAACCCAACCACGCAGACGCGGCCAGGTACTCGGCAACGCAGCGACTGCGAGCTGGAGCAGAGGGTAGGGCCGAGAACGACGGCGATCTCTGATTGACATTGTGTCGAACACCCAGAGCACGCCGAACCAAATAGACGACGTCGCAGCTGGGGCTGCGTAGAAAAACTCGGCTACCAAGGATGCAGACGCACGCCGGCGAGCTGAAGAGAGCCGCGACTTGCGACAGCGAGCAGAGCGCAGTCTGAGCTGGGCCGAGCAGGAGACGACGGAACACTGTACGCGTGTCTAGGGAGAGAACAGAGGGAGCAGGGGCTAGGGACGCGCAGTGAAGCCGCTCGGCTGAGCGTTGGGCATGGGCGTGGCCGAGCAGGCAGCTCCGGCGAGCAGAGCACAGGGGAGGGAAAGAAGATGCAACCATGGGCGAGCTCGGCTGGAAGGGGACTCCGGCCATGGGTGGAGCCGAGGAGCCGGTGGAGACGCCGATAGGATGAAGATGAAGGAGCTCCGGCCATGGAGCAGCGGCGCACGGCACCGGGGCGAGCAGAGAAACGAGAGGGAGGACTTGGCTGTGGCCAGGGAGATCCGAGAGCTAGCAGGACGGAGGGAACTTGAGACCAATCGCCGGCCAGTACGGAAGCAGGGACGCCGGCATGGAGGAGCTTGACGAGGCGCTGGGCGTGCGTCGCGAGCAGACAGACGAGCTCCAGGGAGCCGCGGCCATGGCTGGGGACGCCAAACGCCATGGGAGCTTCAGCAGGGAGGAACAGCCGGGCGCGCTGAGCTCCGGGCAAAACCCCAGGGCGCGGCCAGGAAAACAACAGGGGCACGGTGGCCATGGGAAGTAGGGGAGAGACGTAGAGATGCTGCGAGGCCACATCCACCAGAAGATAGCCATCGGTCAGGAAGAAGATAAGGCTTCGTGTAACGACGGTTGGAAAGAAAAAATCCTAGAGGGCGGCTGGGGAGATAGGAACGAGAGATTTTTTTTGTTTTGTTTTCTTTTTTTTATTTCTTTAAAGAATTTCGTAGATATTTTGAAAATACCAGATATTTCGAATCTCGATTTTAAGCGCTGTACACAGGCCGACACGGTACACGAATACACATTTCGTTCCATGAATTAGCGAATCAAATTGATCGCTAATTACTCGCTTTCAGTTATAATTACATTGGTCTGGGTTGTTTCGGACTGAAAACTATATTTGCAAATTCCAATTAATGTGGAGTCGAATGACAATTTATCTCCGAAGTTTTGAATCCGGCGAGAACAACAGACCGAAATAAACTAATTTCGGATTGATAATTTGTTCTACGTGATTCGACCGAAATTAGCCGAAACCATGTCGGCTAATGCACACATGATTTCGTCGCTAAAACAACGTGCTAAAGAATGAATAAAATCGTAACCTCACGCAAGATTTCGTGTGATTCGAATTATTTTACCCCGAATATTTTAGTCGTCAAGTTCCAACTAATTTGCTCGGGATAAAAATCATCTGAGTGAGTCGGACTTCCGAATTCGTATTCGCGCGAGCGATGAATTTTAAATACTCATCGGACGCACCGATTTTTAGAACAACTACGCTCCGAACAGCACGAAAATTTAGGAAGAGCCCGGATTAATAAAACTAAAAACAATGTCGCACTCGCGACAAACGGAACAGATGCGATATTAAAATCGCGATAGGCGAAGATGTTTAAAATTTAAAATCTGTTTTATCCACTGATATTGCGTGCTTAAATTCATACTCGTTGTCGAGCGGAATATAAACACTAGGGGTGTTACAAGATCCTTGCTTTATCATTATGCAAGTAGACCGGACATATGTGCTAGATTTCAATCTGATCCCAAAGAATGTCACCTTGTGGTTGTGAAGCATATTCTTAGATATTTAGTTCATACGCCTTACATCGGGCTCTAGTATCCTAAGAGGTCTACCTTTGACTTGATTAGATACTCAGACTCTGACTATGACGAGTGCAAGGTTGATAGGAAGAGCACATCAGGGACTTGTCAATTTCTAGGAAGGTCTCTGGTGTCTTGAAGTTCAAAGAAACAAACTTTAGTTGCCCTATCCACCATCGAGGTGGAGTATGTTGCTGCAGGCCAGTGTTGCATGCAACTACTTTGGATGAGGCAAACCCTCCGAGACTTTGGCTATATTTTGAGCAAAGTCCCACTCCTATGTGATAATGAGAGTGCAATTCACTTGGCGGATAATCCCGTTTAACATAGCCACACTAAGCACATAGACATCTGACATCACTTTTTGAGAGATCACTAGAAAAAGGGAGATATCGATGTTTGCCACAGTAGCACTGATCTCTAGCTAGCCGATATCTTTACCAAGCCTTTAGATGAGAAAAGGTTTTGTAAGCTGCGTAGTGAGCTAAATGTCTTAGATTCATGGAACTTGGATTGATCTAGAGCACATATGTTTTTATGTATTGATCATGTCATTATAAGTTTCATTATGCATTTATGGTGTTCATTGCCTTCTTATTTTTAATTCACAATTTTTGGTGAAGCAATGAAGTTTTCTAGGCCACTAGTTCCTCTGTTTTGGTGCTTAATGCCAAAGGGGGAGAAATTAAGGCCAAAGAAACTGGATCAACTACCACTTGTGAATTTTCAAAAATTATTATGTTAGTATGTCTTTTGATCAAAATTCTCTTATTGCAAAACTACTCTCTTGTGGTGGAGAAATTTGATTATGGGAAAATGGGGAGTTTTTGGCTTTTGATCAAAACCAGTCTTGAAAAATGTTTTGATTTTCCAAAATAGTGTTTTTGACATAGAAGTAAGAAAATGAATTTGTATTGCGAAAACAAACCAAGTGGTGGCAGAATGATCCAAATATGCCAAATCCTATGACAATTCTATTGGTATTTGATTTGACTTCAATTTCCAAAAGTTGTCTCATAATTGGGTATGTTAGTGCTTTTTAAGTTGCTTTTGATGTGTTAGCATGAATCGCCAAAAAAGGGGGCACTGAAAGGGAAATGTGCCCTTGGGCCATTTCTATTTTGTTTTGGTGATTAAATGCTCAACACATTGTGTTTAGACTAACATCATCTTGTATGAGAAATAAGTATAGGTAGTTAAAGCAAATTGAGAAAAAGGCACCTTTGAGCTTGAAAGTGGGCATAAAACAAAATTCATATGGTTCCAATTGGAAAAGGTATGCTCCGAACACTTAGTCAATTGTTTTGGGTACTAATCATCTTTGTACAAGTGCTAGGGACTTTATGAAGTCAAGTCAAAAAGAGCAAAAGAGAATTGGAATGTAAAAGAGAGAATTGGACTGGTCTGCGTAGCACCGGACGGTCTGGTGCCACCCACTAGACAGTCCGGTGTACGGTCCGGCCGAACATGCCACTCTCGGGAAAATCAAGACCACGTCGGCTAGAAATCATCGGACAATCCACGCGGACCGCCGGACAGTCTGGTGTGCCAGTCGAACAACGGCTAGTTGACACGTCGGCCGGAGCCAACAGTCAACTGGTGCACCAGACAGTCCGGTGCCACCTACTGGATGGTCTGGTACCCCCCAGAAGAGGAAATCAGCCAATCAGGAGATAAGTTGACGTTGCACTGTGCAGTGTACGGTGTGCACCGGACAGTCCGATGCACCCGCGGACAGAAGGCAACCATGGCCTTCCAAATGGAGCTCCAACTGCTCCTAGGTCCCTTAGAGATATAAAAGGACCCCCTAGGTTCCATGGAGCTGTACAGAAGCATTCCTTGAGCATGCCACAACTCTAAGACCTCGTGACCATGCTACTATTTCAATAGATTAAGATTTGAGCGAGTTTTTGAGCTGTAACTCCATTGTGTTATTTTGTGCGCTCTTTTCTTAACTCGTGTGTGTGTTGTTGCTACAATTTATGTTCTTGTGTGTGTTTGTACTCCCTCCTTACTCTTGTGCCTTGATTGAGATCATTCGTGTAAGGCATGAGAGACTCTAACTTATGGAGATTCCTCACCAAGGTATTTGATATAAGGAAGAACAACCTGATACTCAAGTTTGATCTTTGGATCACTTGAGAGGGGTTGAGTGCAACCCTTGACCAAAGGAGATCACCACAACGTGGAGTAGGCATTGGCCGAACCACGGGATAAAATCGTCGTGTCTCTTGTGCAGTTTCTTTATTACGATTGTTGTCTTCCAAGAGTTCTCATATTTCACTTGCATTATTTTTTCTAAGTTTAATACACATATCCAAGGAACAATCAAGTGAAGAATTCTCTTCTCCTTGTAACACCCAAAATCCTATTTTTTGGGGTATAAAAAGGTTTCCAAAGAATTTGAGATAAAATGAATTCTATAAATGATTTCCTTCCTTTATAAAACATATCTCTTTAATTTAGATAAATAATAATAAGTAGTAAATGTTGAATTGTGGAAGAACCTTTAAAATTACATTCAAAATAGTGTTTCTTAATAATGTGTGTACCTCACATTTTAAATATATTTCTAAATAGGTGAATAAAATAATCCTTATAAATATAACTTACATTCATGATGGGGTTTTTATTTGAACACTTAATTATGTTGTAAGGTTGAACTCTATCTGAATTTAAACTGAAATGTGAATTTGAAGTATAAGTTGAAATTGAGAAATAAAAAGGAAAAAGAAGAGGAAAACAGTAAAAGAAATGGCACTAGCGCTTACCATGGGCCGATTTCCCCCTCTCTCAGCCCAATTAAACATCCACGCCAGTCGGCCCATGGTGCTGGCCCACGTGCACCGACATTGGGGTCCTGCTGGAAAGTCGCTCATGCCTCCACCATGTCACGCGCCGATAGGTGGGCCACCTGTGCTGCCACTCAGCGTGCGGGGGCGCCATGCTTAACACTGTCACCACTAGGCCCGCTTGCCAGTCGTTGTCGCTGTGCTCGCGCGCGCTTTGGCCGACTACCATTGCCTTAGGTCCCACACATCAGTCCCCAGGGTGCCCTGTAGATCTTCCTTGCCCGCGATAACACCGCCGTAACCACTACGCCGACGTCCGCGGCTCCAGCTGGCACAACGACCCCCCAAATACCTGGCTGGCTCATCCACGCTAGGATATAAACCTTCCCGGGGTCTCGCCCACATTGCTCTATCACAATCGCAAACCATCCATTGCTATCAACGGTGCTCACGGTCATGAGCGGCTCAGACACTCACATGATTAAATTATGGAATTAAATTTAATCTGTCATTTGCATTGCATTATGGGTGTTATTATTTATTATGATCTCTTATTTATTTGGGTTGGTATCTACTTAAACTTAGTAATTGCTAATAAAATTTTGACCAACTCTAAAAACAATGCTCAACTTTAACCATCTCCTTTGGTAAGCCTTACATTTCACATGAGCCCCCACTGTAAGTGAGCTCATGCACATTATTCTCCACAACTTGTTGAGTGATGAACGTATGTGAGCTCACCCTTGCTGTACTCACATCCCCCTAGGTCAAGAACAGGTACCGTAGGATGAGGAGCATGAAGGATGTCATGATGAGTTCATGAGAGGTCTAGGCCGTTGTCTTCCAGTCAACTATGGTTGCTGGATCGTCGTCTTCATATGATGCTATTATATAGCTATTTTGTATAGAACTCTTATTATATAGTAATGATGTGACATTTGTTTCTGTACCATGAGTCATCATATGTGTGAGACTTGATCCTAGCACACATTTGATTCGCGCCTGGATTTGCCCTTAAATCCGGGCGTGACACTCCTCTCTACCTCTAC
Source organism: Zea luxurians (assembly GCA_029449295.1). Classification (NCBI taxonomy): domain Eukaryota; kingdom Viridiplantae; phylum Streptophyta; class Magnoliopsida; order Poales; family Poaceae; genus Zea; species Zea luxurians. The sequence continues at coordinate 60,590,742 of JAOPSE010000011.1, read as the reverse complement.
TCATAACAACTTGGTTTTTATTTTCACTCACACTCATTATAAACCAACTTTGTCTTGTTTAGAGTTGGTTTTCGCTGGATCACCTATTCACCCACCCTCTAGGTGCTCTCACTTATGCACATGTGTCAAAATGCAAACTTGCTATGATTCTATAGTTTATGTTGCTTTGGTTTGTGTTGGCATCATTCACCAAAAAGGGGAAGATTGTAAGGGAAATGGCCTTAACCATTTTCTATAATTGATTTTGGTGCTTGACGACCATCATAAATCTTGTGGGCTAACTAGTTTGCCTAGTTGATTAATTCTCAGGTGCATAAGTCTATCTATCTCAATTCTAAGTCGACTGTCTAGAATATCGTAGATTATTCTGAACAGGAGAAGGTTTTTGAAGAATTCACCTGTGCGCAGACCTTCTGGGCCCTTATGGTGGTCATCTGCGACACCAAGGTGTGCCTTGGATAGGAACTATGCAAAACTTGCATTTACACTACAGACTGTCCGAAGGAGAAGAGAGCACCATCCGAGACCAAGCTCAGACCGTCTGGCCTCAGGCGTGGACCATCCGCCCATTGAAAACCAGAAAAACCTGATGGTGATGAGTTCAGGAAAATGCATTTTTAGCGTCCTCGCGGACTGCCCAGGGTGCACAGCCGGACCATCCGCGACTGCATTATCTGACATTTGACGATGCATTTTATGCACTTATAGCCCTTGATATAGCTGATACTGCTGATCGTTTCATATCCAGCCATTGATGTACAGGGGCGGGCCGTCTAGAGGAAGAGCGCGGACTGTGGCAGAACCTCCCAAGTTATTGGGCCCACATGCACCGGTCCTTGTCTCGAAGACCTCAGACAACTATGCATGTGCACCAAATAACTTAACAGGATCCGTCCGAGTGTCCCAAGGACCCCGGATAAACCACTTACAACCAGGACCGCAGGATTAAGTAAACACAAATCACACACCAACATTTTGCAGCGGAAATCTTATTACCAAATTTTACAAGTTACATCAAGTTTACATTGTTTATCAGAGTGATTACAAAAGTGGTTCAAAGAAATAAACTTTGTAATGCTATAAATTGTTTATAAGTTTAAAATATATGCTAGCTTAAGTGACCATCCTCAATAAGAAGTATAGAAGAGTTACTTAGACTTATAAGAAGGCCGTGCCCACCAGCGCTTAACACCAATCACAATCGAAGTGACTCACAACCTGCAGCAACAATAGGAATAAAACCCTAAGTACGCAAGTACTCAGCAAGACTTACCCGACTAAAGAAAAGATTCTCAAGGATATGCTGGCTTGTTGGGAATCAAGGTAAGGCTTATCAAATCTCAAAGACTCATTTTGCAGAAGAGCTTACTAGTAATGAATCCTTATGCCAAAATTTTACTTCACAAGTTAAGTACTTTTCCTGAATCTAGATTTGCCTAATCTAGAGCATTCACTTGTCCTGGTCTAGCTTTCTTTTACCCAAATTCTTATATTACTTATAAACTACGATGAGTGGTCAGAGGGTAGGTCTCCATGACCGAGGAGCAACGACGATTCGAACAGATTATACCCAGCTGGGGATCCCTAACCACACGACATATGTAGCACTTAAGCATTGCATATGTCAACCGTCCCCACAGATCCTCCACAACGTGAACCGGTCCATGCTACCCAGGAGCACAGTACTCCTCCATCCAGCCTCTAGCCAGGAGGGTACACGCTACTCCCACCATCTCCCATGCCCAGTGTGCGATTATCTTTTCACGTATGGAATAGCCAGGTTCAGGCTTACTGGAGCATGTGGCTAGTTGCAAAGTCTCCACCACAACAAGCCTACATCGAATGGTCCTTAATCGACACAGACGAGCGAACTTTCCTGCTCAATGTCTGGTCTACATTACATATTATTTCCCAAAACTTGATACCTGAGAGAGGTACCCTACTTGCATGATGAAATCATCGCGGCCACAATGGCTTCATGATCACAAGTCATTTTATTTCACAAACTCCCATATCCCGTGTTACACATCATCTTATAAAAACAATCCTAATTAATAAGCAGGGCTAAGCATCACTAAATTTTCATAAAACGGGTATTAGGGTTGTTTAATCAAGGAAGGAAATGCATCAACTGTTTGATCACACAACTCCTATCACCTAATGCATCATTCAAGGTGATAAAACTTTTTAAAACAGAAGGAGGTGGCAAATGCATGGTATGACCAAATTGCATGGTTAACACGAATTGGAATTAGCACCTAAGTTAAATTTAAAAATTTGAATTCAAATGAATTAAGAATAAAATGGGAAAACAGAAAATAAAAAACAAAAGAAAAAGAAAAAAAACTTACCTGGGCCAGACTCCCTCCAATTCGGCCCACTCAGCTTCATCTCCGCGTGACCCATCTCGCGCGCGTGCACCGGTCAACTGACGGGTGGAGCCCATGGGTCGGTTGAACGGCGCGCACACCACTTGCTGTGATGTCACCGACGGGTGGCCCCCTTTTGTCATCCTGGCCACGGACCTTCGCTCTGGAGCGCCGCGCTTTCGCTGGGTCATGTCCGTGAATCTAGCTCAAAATCCGGGTGTGGACTCCAACGAACCCCACGTAACTACCGTCGGGAGCTCCGGGCTATAAGACTCGTGTATCCGCAGCTCCAAATCCGCCCTTGCGCACAGTTCTCGCACTCCAAACTCCATTGGTGGCTCGAGGGAAAGGGAGTGCACAATCCTCGGGTTGCCAGCTCAGACCGCATTTCGCCGTCGGGGTTCGCCGTGGTGGTCCACCCAGGTGTGGCGGGTCAATTCATCGCGGTGCGGAGCGGAATCACCGACTGTGGCACCGGGAAATTCGTCGCCGCCGATTCACCACCTTCGTCGTCCGTGCATTTCCGGTGCCAGTGACCTCTACACGGCAATCGTCGGTATAAACTACTTGCGCATATTCATTTTTGTTTCTGGTAGGCGTAGCAATGAGGATTTTAGGGCTTCACGCAACAGCGTCGTGGTTTGCCTCTCGGCCATGGCGCCACCGTGGTGCCTGTTCACAGGAGGGGAAACAGAGAAAGAGAACGGGGCGTCCTGTGCCGTCGATCTCAGGATTAGCGGCAGATCTGACCAGGCGTACCGCTTCGGATAGGATTAATAAGAGTCCTTGGATGTTGATCGGACGGATCCGACTGACCGCGCCTGTTTAAAATCCTCGTCGTAGGTTTGTGATCCATCGGCCACCAATGCTACCGCTTCGGTATAGTGTAGGCTTAATCGGTACCGTTTGATTCGGATCCAACGGATGCGATTCCGTACCGGTTCGCAAGAGTAATGATTTTATCTGGCGCGCCCGTATCTAATCCAACGGCTCTGATCGGTTGATACCCCTTCGCAGGCTTGGTTTTACATTTTGGCCCCTCTGCTTTTATATAACCAACCGGCAGTCCATTGTAATTGTTGACTGTGTCTCGGGTTTATTGTTCTGAGTCCCCTGGCCTTTTATGAATTTGATGCCCAGTCTAGTGCCATGATAAACTGAATAAAGGAATTAGAAAATATGTTTTTATTATATAAATAAGTGCTAGAACTTATAAAATTCATAGAAAATTCATCTCTACTCCAAATTACTTCATTCCAGTTTCTAAAATTTTGTAATTTTATTCTCTACCACTTAGAGTATCTGTTTTGTCATGAAAACAGTAAGAAAAATAATTTCTCACGTAATCCTATTTTAAGCACATAAAACCTTTGAAAATCCATATCTTAAAATCTATAACTCCAAAAATTATGATTCCTATTCCTAGGTTTTTATTTTAATGTGTAGATTATTACTGTGTATTTTGTTTATATGTTTGGTGTGATGTTAATTTTCTCCATATAATGTGCTTATTTGTATTGTGGCGAGTAGAAGAACCAGTGACCGAGGATCCAAGTGAGCAGCAGATAGAAGTAGCTGAGCAGGAGCTTTGAAGGCAAGTTGTGCCCTTGACCACTTTTTACCCAATAATGTTCTTTAATGTCATTTATCCATGCATAGGTTAATTTTGATGGGACCCAATAGGTCACCCTAGATTGTTTATCTCATTACCTTGTTTACCCCTGAATCACTTGGGTAGTTTGCTATTGCTTTACATGGTTTTGGGATAATCATTTATTATATCTATGTTCCAATTCTTTTGTTATTCTATTTATGTTCATGTCAAGATCATTAATGTTAATTGGAACATAGAGCTTAACTTGAGAAACACGTGCCACCACAAGGGTTTAATGGGACGCCCTTGGCTGACTAATTAGGAAAGCTAGTGGAAGACTACCTTACCCGAAAGGGGCAAGAGCAGTAGGGGAGTTGCATACAAGGAGGTTCTCGGGTTGATTTAGCTACGATGGCGGTCAGACTGGGGATTCTTGCAAGTGCTCTTCCCATAAACTGTAGCGGGTTTTCAGAAGCTAGTGGAACTTTGTAAAGGCCTCGTAGTGTTGCCCTGCCTTGCCTCCTAGGTAGAGGTGTATGGGAGTTGTGATCCCTTGGCAGATAGGTAACGTGACTTGTGGGTAAAGGGTACAACCTCTGCAGAGTGTAAAACTGGTATACTAGCCGAGCTCACGGTCATGAGCAGCTCAGGACACTCTGAAGATTAATTTATGGAACTTAAATTCAATTTGTCATTTGCATTGCATGAGTTTATTATTAATTTTGTTCTATTACTTTATTAAGGTTTGGTATTTACTTACACTTAGTAACTGCTAATAAAATTTTGACTAACTACTTAAAAGCAATGCTCAGCTTTAACCTCTGTCATTGATTAGCCTTACACATCACATGAACTCCCACCTTTGTGAGTTCATGTCCACTGGTTCCCCACAACTTGTTGAGCTATGATCATGTGTGAGCTCACCCTTGCTGTCTCACACCCCCCCACAGGAGAAGAACAGGTGGTTCAGGAGGAGCCACAAGGCGAGGAGTTCGATCTGATCTAGGTGGCGTTTCTCAGTTGACATTTGGTGCCGACAATCCTTAGTCTGTTTTATATTTATCTTTTATTTTGTATCAAGACTTCCGCTATGCAATAAATACTCTGATGTTATTGTGACATTTATCTCTATACACTCTGTTATTATGTATGTTGTCTTCTTGGCGCATGTATGAGATGCACCTGGCTTTGTTCCTTAAAGCCGGGTGTGACAGAAGTGGTATCAGAGGAAATGTTGACTGTAGGACGAAAGCTAGATGGAAATGGACAAAACCCTTCACTACTTACCTTACTCTGATTCTTTCTACACTTATCTTGATCCTGTCTCACCTTCAACTATTCTACTCTGATCATTCTTACCTTCTCTACTCTGAGTCAAGATGGATTTCACACCTTGGAATCCTACACTTATGATCTTTTAAGATAGGGAACCCAAGACAAAATCAAAACTATTTTCTCTATTTAAAAATGTTGGTTGATTGTTCTGATGATAATTGTCTGATTTGCTTCTTTGATTGATTGAAATATTATATATGGACATCTTAGTGTGTACCATCATAAGGTAATGAATTAGCTATGGTAGGTAAAATATTAATCTGCTTAGATAATAAATCCCCCAAAGTAACCTGATTTGTAAATACATGCCTTGTCTACTATTCTCTTACCATATGTATCTAACTCAGATGGTCAATACCAGGAGGGGTGGTGGAATTGATTTACCTCCCAGACGACACATTCAGAGGATATTTAGACAACCCCAACCACAACCAGCAGAGATGAATCCTCCTAATCCTCCACCTGGCGGAGTTGACCCATTGATTGTAGCTCAGATGAGGATGATGCAACAAATGGCGAACACTATGGCAGATATGCGCGCTCAGATGCAGCAAGAACGCCAGGAGATGCGCCAGGAAAGAGAAGAGATACGCCAGGAATTACGCCAGGAGCGAGAAGAGATACGCCAGGAGAGAAGGGCGCAACAGCAGCTGCAATAGCAACTACAACAACAACAGCAACAGCAGCAACAACAACAAGTACCATTGCCTCCAACACCACCACCAGTTCCACCCCGTGATAAGCATCGGGAATTCATGAGTCATAAGCCACCGACATTTGCAAGCTCTCCTGATCCACTAGACACAAATGATTGGCTAAAGTCCGTAGAGAAGATGTTGAACATTGCTCAATGCACTGACCAGGAGAAGGTTTTGTATGCTTCTGGACGTCTGACAAGTCCTGCTGCTGACTGGTGGGATTCATATATTGTTGCCCACGATGCTACTGATACTATTACTTGGGCAGAGTTCAACACACAGTTCAGGAATTATCATATACCTGCTGGATTAATGAAGATTAAGAAGAAGGAATTTCTATCGCTGAAGCAAGGAAGTATGTCAGTCAGCGAGTACCGCGACAAGTTTATCCAGCTATCCAGGTATGCTCCAGATGAGGTTGCTGAAGATGAGAGGAAGCAGGAGCATTTGATTGAAGGACTCAATGGACCCCTGCAGTATGCTCTAGTGGCACATACATTCCCATCATTTTAGAGGCTGCTCGATAAGGCTCTAGCTATTGAACACAAGCATGTTCAGCTGGGAGATTTGAAGGGGAAAGCTATATCTCAAGGACAAGGAAGCAGCAGTGTTCATCCTCGCTACAGTTCACCCCAGGGCACACCAGTTCGCACTAGCGGAGGCCAGCGCCCAGTTCAGCAGTCACCACAGAGGACTCCACCAACTCGTCAGGCTACCCCCATTAGCACCCCGACGAAGTTTTTAGGACAGAGTGCAGGCACTACTTGTTTCAAGTGTGGGAAGACTGGACACTATGCAAATGTCTGCCCACAGTGGATTGCTACTACTCCAGTTCAGAATAAGCAGCAGACTCTAGGATCTGGCAAGGGATTCTCTATTTCCAGAGTTAATCAAGTCAGCGTTGATGCTACTCCTGATGGTGCCGACATCGTACTTGGTATATTTTATGTCAATGCAATTCCTGCAACCATATTATTTGATTCTGGTGCTACACATTCATTTATGTCTGCTCGATATGCCAACACAAATGAGATACCACTGCTAAATATGAGAAAACCAATGATAGTAATTACACCTAAAGGGCCTGTTGAGGTAAATCAAATGACACGTAGATTGACACTAACAATTATGGGGAGAGAATTTGGAGCTACTGCTATAATATTAGAGGCAAGCAGTATAGATCTGATCCTCGGTATGTCATGGTTAAGAAAGGCAAAGGCCATTATAGCATGTGGTAGAGGTACCGTAGAACTCACCAGCCCTAAAGGAGAAAGATTTCAAGTTAATGTTGCAGTAACCACCTCATCCAAACGTGCAATGTTCTTTATACCCGAGGAGTTTGTTGGTGACAACATCCATGTGGTTAGAGATTTTCCGGATGTCTTTCCAGAGGAGTTACCAGGGATGCCACCTAATAGAGAAGTTGAGTTTGTTATAGATCTCTTACCTAGAACTGCCCCTATTTCTAAACGTCCATACAGGATGTCTGTAGAAGAGTTAAAGGAACTTAAGAAGCAGTTAACTGAGTTACAAGAGGTTGGGTACATTCGTCCGAGTTCCTCACCTTGGGGAGCGCCGGTCCTGTTTGTACAGAAGAAGGATGGATCACAAAGAATGTGTGTGGATTATAGATCACTTAACGATGTTACTGTGAAGAACAAGTATCCATTACCCTGTATTGAGGATTTATTTGATCAGATGAAAGGTGCAAGGGTATTCTCGAAGATTGATCTCTGATCCGGTTACCATTAGATGAGGATTAGGCCATCGGATATTCCCAAGACAGCTTTCTCGACTTGTTATGGATTATATGAGTTCACTGTTATGTCATTTGGACTAACTAATGCACCCGCTTACTTTATGAATTTGATGAATAAGGTGTTTATGGAGTATTTTGACAGATTCGTCGTGGTATTCATCGACGATATTCTTATCTATTTCAAGAGCGATAGTGATCATGAGGAACATCTGAGATTGGTGCTACAGAAGCTAAGAGATAATCAAGTTTACGCCAAGTTTAGCAAGTGCGAGTTTTGGATTGGCGAGGTGCCATTTATTGGTCATATTATTTCTAATGGAGGAATTTCAGTGGATCCTGCTAAAGTTAAGGAGATAATGGAGTGGAGAGTACCCACTACGGTTACGGAGATTCGGAGTTTCTTGGGACTTGTTGGCTATTATAGGATATTTATTGAAGGATTTTCTAAGATTGCTAAGCCTATGACCTCGCTTCTGGAGAAGGGCAGAGAATTTAAGTGGGACGAGAAGTGCCAAGATAGTTTTGATCAATTAAAGAAGAGATTGATGTCGCCACCAGTGTTGGTTATGCCAGATCTACAGAAGGGATTTGATATTTATTGTGATGCATGTGGCCAAGGATTAGGATGTGTGCTCATGCAAGAAGGACATGTGATTGCCTATGCTTCTCGTCAGTTATGGAAACATGAATTGAACTACCCCACTCATGACTTAGAATTGGCATCCGTTGTGCATGCACTTAAGATTTGGAGACATTATATTATGGGAACCAAGTGCCAAGTGTACACAGAACATAAGAGTTTGAAGTATATATTCACTCAGAAGGATCTCAACCTTAGGCAACGCCGTTGGTTGGAGCTTATTAAGGATTATGATTTGGAGATTCACTATCACCCGGGCAAGGAAAATTTGGTTGCAGATGCCTTGAGTCGAAAGGAGCATGTTCATTCAGCTGTTGTTGCCCAGCTACCTGATGAGATTGTTGAGGATTTCAGGAGACTTAACCTGGGGATAGTTGCTCACACTGAAGGAGTTACTATTTATGTGGAACCTACTTTGGAGCAAGAGATCCGCAAAGGACAGATTGGTGATGCTAAAATACAAGAGATTAAGGATCTGACTACTGAAGGTCGAGGTCCAGAATTCACAGAGGATGAGCAAGGCACTGTATGGTTCAAGGACAGGATATGTGTTCCTGATATTGAAAGCCTTCGTGAGACTATATTGAAGGAGGCCCATGACTCAAATTACTCTATTCATCCTGGTAGTACTAAGATGTATCAGGATTTGAAGCAAAAATATTGGTGGTATGGATTGAAGAGAGATGTGGCTGCACATGTGGCTATGTGCGATGTATGTCAGAGAGTTAAGGCTGAACACCAGAGGCCAGCTGGACTATTGCATCCACTGAAGATACCTGATTGGAAGTGGGAAGAGATTGGTATGGATTTCATTACTGGATTGCCCCGCACCCAGAAAGGATATGATGCTATATGGGTGATTGTGGATAGATTGACTAAAGTGGCTCACTTTATTCCTGTAAAGCCTACTTATAAAGGATCTCAGCTAGCAGAGTTATATATGGCTCGGATTGTGTGTTTACATGGAGTACCAAAGAAGATCGTGTCTGATCGAGGATCATAGTTTACCTCAAGATTTTGGAGAAGCTTTCATGAGAACATGAATACAAAGTTGAATTTTAGTATAGCTTATCACCCTCAAACTGATGGACAGACTGAAAGGACTAATCAAGTACTGGAGGATATGTTGAGAGCTTGTGCCCTTCAGCATGGAGGAAGTTGGGATAAGAGTCTACCATATGCTGAGTTCTCATATAATAATAGTTACTAGGCCAGTCTAAAGATGTCACCTTTTGAGGCTTTATATGGGAGGAAGTGCAGGACTCCCCTATATTGGGATCAGACTGGAGAAAGACAGTTCTTTGGGCCTGAACTAATTCAAGAAGCAGAGGAACAAGTTCGTATAATTTGAGAGAATTTGAGGGTAGCTCAAACCAGGCAAAAGAGCTATGCTGATAATAGAAGAAGACCACTGGAATTTGAGGAAGGAGATTATGTGTACCTCAAGGTGTCACCACTTCATGGAATGAGGAGATTCAAAGTTAAGGGCAAATTGTCCCCTCGCTATATTGGACCATTCTTGATCTTTAGGCAAGTTGGGGGGATGGCATACCAACTCGAGCTACCTGCTAGTCTATCGGATGTGCATAATGTGTTCCACGTGTCTCAGCTCAAAAAGTGTCTCTGTGTCTTTGAGGAACAGTTACCAATGGAAGAGCTCAGTGTTCAGGGTGACTTGACTTACACGGAGTACCTGATCAAGATTTTGGACACTTAGACTCGAGTTACAAGAAATAAGGTGATAAAGATGTGCAAAGTGCAGTGGAGTCACCATGGAGAAGATGAAGCTACTTGGGAAAGAGAAGAAGAGCTTCGCATAGATTTTCCCCATCTTTTCCCTCGTTCCTCCTAAATCTCGAGGACGAGATTATTTTTAAGGGGGGTAGGATTTATAATACTCATTTTTTAAGAAAAGTCTAGAAAGAGAAATTATATTACTTTATAACTATATGTGTTATCTATGTTTCTCATTTAATGTGAACACCACAATTAAACAAAAAAATAAGTGACAAAAGATACCCAAAATAAAACTTGCATCATGCTGAGTTTTTACTTGATTGTGCATTTGTGTTTAATAAAATAAATGTGTCATTAATAGCATGTCAATGGATCCATAGAATTTAAACTCTAACTTGAAAATAAAACCATGAAAATAGGGAGAGAAAGGAATATTATTAAATACAAAATAATATTATAATTAAATAACTTCACCATCTGTGGTATGACCAAATTGCATGGTTAACACAAATTGGAATTAGCACCTGAGTTAAATTTAAAATTTTGAATTCAAATGAATTAAGAATAAAATGGGAAAATAGAAAATAAAAAACAAAAGAAAAAGAAAAAACTTACCTAGGCCAGACTCCCTCCAATTCGGCCCACTCAGCTTCATCTCCGCGTGACCCATCTCGCGCGCATGCACCAATCAACTGACGGGTGGAGCCCATGGGTCGGTTGCACGGCGCGCGCACCACTTGCTGTGCTGTCACCGATGGGTGGCCCCCTTTTGTCATCCCGGTCGCGGACCTTTGCTCTGGAGCGCCGCGCTTCGGCTGGGTCATGTCCGCGAATCTAGCTCAAAATTCGGGCGTGGACTCCAACGAACCCTGCGTAACTACCGTCGAGAGCTCCGGTCTATAAGACTCGTGCATCCGCAGCTCCAAATCCGCCCTTGCGCACAGTTCTCGCACTCCAAACTCAATCGGCGGCTCGGGGGAAAGGGAGTGCACGATCCTCGGGTTGCCAGCTCGGACCATGTTTCGCCGTCAGGGTTCATCGTGGTGGTCCACCTGGGTGTGGCGGGTCGATTCGTCGCGGTGCGGAGCGGAATCACCGACCGTGGCGCCGGGAAATTCGTCGCCGTCGATTCACCACCATCGTCGTCCGCGCGTTTACGGTGCCAGTGACCTCTGCGTGGCAATCGTCGGTATAAACTACTTGCGCATATTCATTTTCGTTTCTGGTAGGCGTAGCAATGAGGATTTTAGGGCTTCGCGCACCAGCGCCGTGGTTTGCCTCTCGGCCATGGCGCCACCGCGGGCGTGGTGCTCCGCCGTGCCTGTTCACCGGAGGGGAAACGGAGAAAGAGAATGGGGCGTCCTTTGCCGTCGATCTCAGGATTAGCGGCAGATCTGACCAGGCGTACCGCTTCGGATAGGATTAATAAGAGTCCTTGGATGTTGATCGGACGGATCCAACTGACCGCGCCTGTTTAAAATCCTCGTCGTAGGTTTGTGATCCATCGGCCACCGATGCGTACTACTTCGGTATAGTGTAGGTTTAATCGGTACCGTTTGATTCGGATCCAACAGATGTGATTTTGTACCGGTTCACAAGAGTAATGATTTAATCTGGCGCACCCGTATCTAATCCAACGGCTTTGATCGGTTGATACCCCTTTGCAGGCGCGGTTTTACATTTTGGCCCCTCTGTTTTTATATAACCAACCCACGGTCCATTGTAATTGTTCACTGTGTCTCGGGTTTATTGTTCTGAGGCCCCTGGCCTTTTATGAATTTGACGCCCAGTCCAGTGCCATGATAAACTGAATAAAGGAATTAGAAAATATATTTTTATTATATAAATAAGTGCTAGAACTTATAAAATTCATAGAAAATTCATCTCTACTCCAAATTACTTCATTCCAATTTCTAAAACTTTGTAATTTTATTCTCTACCACTTAGAATCTCTGTTTTGTCATGAAAACAGTAAGAAAAAAATTTCTCACTTAATCCTATTTTAAGCACATAAAACCTTCGAAAATCCATATCTTAAAATCTATAACTCCAAAAATTATGATTCCTGTTCCTACGTTTTTATTTTAATGTGTAGATTATTACTGTGTGTTTTGTTTATATGTTTGGTGTGATGTTAATTTTCTCCATACACTGTTCTTGTTTGTATTATGGCGAGTAGAAGAACATGTGACCGAGGATCCTGGTGAGCAGCAGATAGAAGTAGCTGAGCAGGAGCTCATTAAAGGCAAGTTGTGCCCTTGACCACTTTTTACCCAATAATGTTCTTTAATGTCATTTATCCATGCATAGGTTAATTTTGATGCGACCCAATAGGTCACCCTAGATTATTTATCTCATTACCTTGTTTACCCCTGAATCACTTGGGTAGTTTGATATTGCTTTACATTGTTTTGAGATAATCATTTATTATATCTATGTTCTAATTCTTTTGTTATTCTATTTATGTTCATCTCAAGATCATTAATGTTAATTGGAACATAGAGCTTAACTTGAGAAACACGTGCCACCATAAGGGTTTAATGGGACGCCCTTGGCTGACTAATTAGGAAAGCTAGTGGAAGACTACCTTACCCAAAAGGGGCAAGAGCAGTAGGGGAGTTGCATGCAAGGAGGTTCTCGGGTTGATTTAGCTGCGATGGCGGTTAGACGGGGGATTCTTGCAAGTGCTCTTTCTAGAAACTGTAGTGGGTTTTCGGAAGCTAGTGGAACTTTGTAAAGGCCTCGTAGTGTTGCCCTGCCTCGCCTCCTAGGTAGAGGTGTATGGGAGTCGCGATCCCTTGGCAGATGGGTAACATGACTTGTGGGTAAAGGGTACAACCTCTGTAGAGTGTAAAACTGGTATACTAGCCGAGCTCACGGTCATGAGCAGCTCAGGACTCTCTGATGATTAATTTATGGAACTTAAATTCAATTTGTCATTTGCATTGCATGGGTTTATTATTAATTTTGTTCTATTACTTTATTAAGGTTTGCTATTTACTTACACTTAGTAACTGCTAATAAAAATTTTACCAACTACTTAAAAGCAATGCTCAGCTTTAACCTCTGTCATTGATTAGCCTTACACATCACAAGAACTCCCACCTTTGTGAGTTCATGTCCACTGGTTCCCCACAACTTGTTGAGCTATGATCATGTGTGAGCTCACCCTTCCTGTCTCACGCCCCCCCCCACAGGAGAAGAACAGGTGGTTTAGGAGGATCCACAAGGCGAAGAGTTCGATCTGATCTAGGTGGCGTTTCTCAGTTGACATTTGGCGCCGACGATCCTTAGTTCATTTTATATTTATCTTTTATTTTGTATCAAGACTTCCGCTATGTAATAAATACTCTGATGTTATTGTGACATTTATCTCTATACACTGTGTTATTATATATGTTGTCTTCTTGGCGCATGTATGAGATGCACCTGGCTTTGTTCCTTAAAGCCGGGTGTGACAAGGGGCTTGCCTGGATTAACACTACGTTAGTGTTTGTTAGGTGACGTCCACTTGGTTACCATCCTTTGTTTTGGCACTTGTTCAGTTTATCCATCTTCAGGTTCGTCCATCCGCATCAGCTTGCGATTTAGTCCACTCGTTACGTCATCTTGGGGTCGACTTGGCTCTTCTTCCGCATCACATGATCAATTATCGTACCTAATTGAAATGCATGATGCACATGAATGCATATAGGCAGGAATAGCACATGACTAATTATCACCATACCGAAGAGGATTAAATATTTAATCGCAAGGCATCAGAACTTTCGTAAGTAAATCCTATATACCTATGACTCGCTAGCACAATAATCACGTTTGCACGATTTAATCGGGCTAGCTCAAATCTCAAGAAAACAATAACCATAGACACAACCCGTAAACGCCTAAGCTAGGTAATCATCAACTGACTAACGAAACATAGGCTTAGCCTTTTCGGACACCTAAATTCAGGATACGAATAGAAGCAACCTAACCAGCTCCCTTTTTCCGGTTAACTCGCATAACACACTAACCGAATAAAATATCAAGAAAATGCTAAACTATTTTCTCATACTACTACGCATCGTACACCAACTAATTAAAGCATCATGCTATTTGATCTAGCTGGTATAATATTATTAAATAATAAAGTGTTCCGAAAAACTAAAGACTTAATAATTTAAATATTTAAAGTATTTGCGTGCACTATTCACTATGAAGATTTCAAGTTTTAGTTGTAACCGGCTTATTTATATTACTTATGTTTAGACACTCAGAACAACAATCACCATCTTATTCAAGACAAAAACTGATCACTAAAGCAGAGCATTGACTTCATCAAACAAACACCATTTGACATGAGCAATACAGAAAACGCCTACCACTAAAACATTCATAGGATGGATGGAAGCAATTTATTTAATTGTCTAAACTTCTTTTCCAGACTCACTTGCATATCCTACCAACTAATTATAATATCTCGATTTACTAACTTCGGACACCAAATATTCAGACTAAGGATGACAACAAGTTAATTAATTTCTTAATCAACAAGATTTTGCGCAAGCATCAAGGAAGCAGTATACTGGACATAAGAAATTCTAAAAATGCCTACCAGTGATTGGAAAAAAAACTTTTCTGTTACGTAATCCTCCTCATTAGAATTCTCAAATGCCAAGCTTAATCTGTACCGCTTCAAGGTGTCCACTTTGCCATCCCAGTTGCGATGACAACCACCATACAAATCTGTTTTGACATCCAAATTTTCAAGCATCTCGAGGGCTTGCAAACGAAAGTTCCGTGCACCACAGTTAGAAATAAAGGCTACAGCAAGAGCTTCTTCAGTCTTTGGAGGCACAGGTGCCACAACATCATATTCAGCCCATGAAGAGTAGCCAACTGGGACATCTGAAGAAAGGCTGATTGTCATCACAATCTTGTACCCTCTCCCTCGGGCCACATCAATACTATTCATTGAATAATATTGAGATGATTCCATCGATCTGAGGATACCCTCTATAGAAGAATCTGGTGCAATTCCAAAAGTAGCATCAGGTGTCTTACTGGCAGAAAAGAAAACCAAATTCACAACCTACGTAGCATTTACTCTAGCCCTAGGTTGTGCCACCAACAAGCACGGGATCCCTATCAACGTCACGGTCGTAGGGCCCGACATCCTCCCTCTCGAACCGCTGCTCGCACCGCCGAGTCTCTTCACCCTCGCTGTCACCGCCTGACCATGGGACCGCGCCCGGACCCATGGCTTCACCCCAATGGGAGGAGCAGTGGTAAAAGGAGGTGGTGCGGCTCTCGACCACCTCAATGTTCTTCGCCATGTCGAGGCGGCCGAGGAAGGCGATCTTGGCAAGGAAGGTGATGCCTATGAGGAGTGGCAGCCAGCACCTCCATCGCCGCCGCTGGCCCGCCACAACGCCAGCTCGCGCGAGGACTCCCTGAGCCCGACGCCTGCGCGCACCAACCACTAGACGAGAGAGGGAGCCGAGGACGAGCGCCAAGAAGGGGATGAGGTGAGGGCGGCCGGGCTGGAGCAGAGAAGCAGGGAGGAGCTCAGAGCTGGGCAGCTGAGCGCCATGGGCGAGGATCTCCAGTCACGAGCACGAAGAAGCGGCGCTTGAGGGAGGAGACGGAGGGGAGGCGACCAGCGCGATGACCACCAGAGGGACTTGCGCGCGCGGGAGCTCCGCGGCGCCGGAGCTGGAGCAGGGACGCACCGGGGAAGAGCGACAGCAGGGAGAGCGCGCGGCGTGAGGGAGTTCAGGGAGACAGGCGAACTGAAGATGGAGGCCGATCAGGAATGACTTCAGGAAAAATTCCAGCGCGGTGGAGAGGATATTTGGAGGGAGGGTGGTGTAGGGATAAGGACGCGCGCTCCAAAAAATCAGGGTTGTAGCTGGAGTAGATTTTTCCATTTTTTTTAATTTCTTCTCTTTTTTACAGGAAAATCGTAGATATTTTGGATCCCGATTTGGAATCACAGATATTTCAAACGGTTGGATTATTAGCGATGCATAATGAGTCAACGGTACCTATGATACGGTTTGCTTTAATTGAAACTGTTGGGGGCCTTCATCTTCCGAAGGTCCTCAAAAACATGATTAACAATGTTTCCCAAGCATAATATATGTATAGGAACCTTCGGACTCGGGATGAAGCTGTGCACAATATGGAAAGCAGGATCGAAACAAAGGTTGAACCAGCGCTGAAGCTGCGCGCAAGGAAGCTTCGGCTCAATAGCAGAAAGAGGAACCGACTTAAGGAGGAAAAGGCTATCTAGTCCTTGAAAGACTGTTATTAAGTCAGTAGTGAATATGATGGGCATGAATGTAATTTTACACAGGCTGAGTCCTGTGCCTATAAATAGATGAACACACGCTAACTTGTTCTCGCTCGTGCATCACGCTTGTACTTTCATCATCTGTCAGACAGAAGGTACAAATGTAATCCTATGCTATTTTAATTCATTCATGATTATATAATAAAAGATATATTATGATGTTACATAATATATGTTATCTCTCATGTTTCCTATGCTTCAGCTTTTATTGATATATGTGGTGACAATGAAGGCATATTCTTCATAACCTTCGTCTAAAGATCATTATATCCTTAGGGAAATAATGCTTCAAAGGACGAAGGGCATTAACCTTTAACCTATTTTTGTGTTGCCTTGTTCTTAATTCATAGCATTTGAGAACAAGCCCCCAACATTGGTGTCCACCTCTAGTGTACTCACTTCCACAACCTTCGGCAAAGCATTGACCTTTCGTCATGCCGCCGAAGAAGATAACAGCACTAGGGGCTGCTGCACTGCAGCCACTGGACACAAACAAGGAGACTCTCTCTCTCTCCAAGAGGCTCGAAGCCAGAAGAGAAAGGCCACCAGTCCAACATTCCAGGAGGAGGAGCTGGACCAAGAGATTAGGGACATGGAAATCATCCATCAACAAGTGCAAAGGAAAAAAGAGAAGATGGCTCGACTGGCTGATCTTCAAAGGAAGATCGATGAAGCTACTGAGGAAGTGCGTCATCTTGTTCAAGATGACCAAGACCGATGGCCTCAACACAGGGAGCTTCGTCAAAAGGGCTTATTCAACGAAGATGGATGGTATGATGATTTTAATCATGATACCTTTACTTTTGATGATGCTTCTCCCTTGGCAGCAGAATTGCAGGCTATCCCATGGCCACAATCCTACAAGCCACCCTAGCTACCCATGTATGATGGGCACTTGGACCCAAAGTAATTTTTGATGAGCTATGAGGCAACAATATCCTCATATGGAGGCAATGCAGCTGTCATGGCAAAGTCCTTCGTCATGGCAGTCCGGAACGTAGCCCAAACATGGTATTCTTCTCTCTGGCCAGGGTCAATCACGTCATGGCAGAAGCTCAAGGATATGCTGATTACCAGTTTCCAAGGCTTTCAAATGAAGCCAGTCACAGCTCAGGCTTTGTTCCAGTGCACGCAAGACAATGAGGAATACCTTCAGGCATATGTTCGAAGGTTCTTGCGACTAAGGGCACAAGCGCCCACAGTGCCCAATGAAATTGTCATTGAGGCCATGATCAAGGGTCTTCGGCCAGGACGTACGGCTCAATTCTTCGCCAGAAAGCCCCCACAAACTTTGGAGAAGCTGCTTCAGAAGATGGATGAGTATATCTGGGCTGACAACGACTTCCGCCAAAGAAGGGAGGAAGCTTACAGATTCTCTGAGATGATTAGGGGCTTTAGAGGAAGAATCCACCGTAGGCATGTCAGATCAATCCACAACTCCAGTCAGAATGACGATAAAGGAAGCCAGCTTCAGAGGCCACAGTACACCTCATAGTCTTCAGGGCAGCAGCAAAGCTCCTTCAGGCCGCCAGCTCCAAGGGGTAGAGGCGCCAAGGGCTTCAGAGGAAGATATGGGGATCAGCCTAGGAAAATATATTGCCTATTCTGTGGTGAGGACAAGGGCCATACTACAAGAATGTGCCAAATCACTATTCTGAAGCAAAAGGAGATCGCAGAAGCCCAAGCTCGGTAGAATCAGCCGAAGCAGGTCTTACACACTGCTTCGTGCCACTCTCCCTACATACCAGAATATGTGGGCAATCATCCTGCAGCCTCTGTTGCTACGGCTAGCCATTCACAGGCTTCTTGGCCTCAGATTCCACCACCACCACCACTGGAACCTACACATTCCCGAAGCCAACAGCTAGGAGGGCACCAGCACTCTCAACAACAACGCGAATTCAGGGAGGAATCCGAAGCTCGTACAGTCAATAGTACTGTGCCAGAATCAAAGCACATTTATTGAGCAATATCCTCCCTCTAAAATGCTTTTATGTTCTATGTCATTTTGTTTCTTAATAAGGAACAAATAATGTAAATCTAGTTTTAAATTCTTGTAATAATTTTTTCTTCTATCGAGATGGAATATATCCTCTTCATAGACTTACGAAGCTCAAAAGTCGTTCCTAAGGGAGCGCAGCGTAAGTTTTGCCGAAGCTACAAAAAAGTCGTTCCTAAGGGAGCGCAGTGTAAGTTTTCTGCTCAAAAGTCGTTCCAAAGGGAATGCAGAGCCAAATACCACCGAAATATAAGGCAAAGAAGTTCAAAAGTCGTTCCTAAGGGGATGCAGAACTTATACCGCCGAAATAGAAGGCGAAGAAGTTCAAAAGACATTCCTAAGGGGATGCAGAACTTACACCGAAAAATAAACGGTGAAGCCAAAAAATAAACGGCAAAGAGATTCCAGTCGTACCTAAGGGAATAAAAAGATTGTGTGTTCCAGTGTGGGAGTGTGAGTATGTGTCTTCGGTATCATTATCATTTTGCATAATATCATCATATTATTTCGTATAGCATCACATCATACATCATATTGCATCAACGACACAAGAATGGAATACGGAGCCGATTTTCGGAAAATATTCTGTCAAAGTTACACGAAGTAAGCTTCGAATTACAGCTTCGTCAGCCTGCACATGAAAGAGGGATCTCTCTTTACGAAGCATGAATATCTTTATTTGTACGAACCACGGATTTTCTTTCTTCACGAAGAATGAAAAGAAGGGAAGGTGTTTTTCGCCGAAGGCTCAAAAACCGTATGTATGTAAGTTTCATGCATCGTAGAGAAATAAACTACAATAATTTACATATTCGATCCAAAGTTATACACATCAAGTATTACAGCTTCGTCACAATAAAAGCACAATGTTCATTCTAGTATCTCTTGCATTGACCATTTAAAAATATTTTTACAGTAAAGTGCTAGTCTTCTTTCAGGACTTTCTCCTCAACTTCATTTAGCAATTTATTAACGACTTCGTCAACAATGGATTCAGCTATATTAATGATCTCCAGTGCTTCCTTCGTTTCTGGATCAGCCAGGGGATCGAACAGTTCTGGTGGTGGAGATAATTCAGCTGAAGTGAGAAAAAATAATCAGTTCGAAGCCACAGCAACAAATGCCGAAGATGAACATCAAAATATATTACCTATACGTTTTTCACGCTCTGCAGCTTCTTCAGCTTGTCTCGCTTCTACCCGGGCGTCATGGGTGTCTTTTTCACTTTTCTTTATAATTTCAAGAGCCATCTCTCGGCCGCCATTCACCCAGACATCATTATAGAATTTTCCGCCCATTAAGGTCGCTTCAGCCGAAGGATCCTTTGTGTCATCTGTGGAGAAGGTAGCTTCAGCCTGGGCCATGGTCTTGATGTGATCACATCCTGCCTTCTCCAAGATAGCTGAAATCCCCCACGCACCGAAAAAGGCACAGACATCCCCGCGATCACTTAATATTTCTTCAAAGGTCTTGGCTTCCCCACTTATCCATTCAATAACACCTTCGGGGTCGCCTCGTATGAAGTTTTCTTTAGTAGAATAGGCACCCATGTTGGCGAAACTACCTTTTATTTTCTTCACGCACTCCAAGGATTTTTCAAAGAATCTTTCCTTGGATGTGTGAAGTTCTTCAACATTTTTCTCTAAATGATTTTTCCAATATTCACTGATATCTCGGCTAGCTTCTGCGAGTGCGCATTGTTCTTTAGCTTCTACCAGCTGTTTCCGAAGGTTTTCAATTTTAGCCTTTTGTATTTCAGCCTAAGCCTTGAAACTAGTTTCGTCTTCTTTCACTTTGTTTACCAATGAAATTAAAATCTTATCTTTTTCAAGACCTTTGTTTCTTAATTCGATAACCTCTGAACGAAGGTTGTTTAGAGCCATCGTATAGCCTTCATCTTCAATATCTTTCTGTGCCCTAAGCGCATTGCTAAGAATTATTCCCTGTAAGAGGGGACAGAATTGAGTAAAGCACAAAAAATATTTCATTTTTAAATACAAAATTAGCTTTTATACCTTTATACTATTTTATGCTAGGCTGTCAGCAAGTTCGTCCTTCGATAAAATCAAAAGACCGTCTTCCAGCTTCGGGAATCCGATGCTTTTACCTATCTCCCGGCGAACGAATATTTCTTTGTTATCCGGGAGACAGTACAAAAAATCTTCTTCGCCACTGCCATTAAAAACTAGCGCCCCCTTTGGATATTTCAATTTTTGGGCATAATGTAGTGCTTCTAATATTTCTTCTTGGGATAGTACCTTTCCCGAAGCATGACGAATAACGTAGTCAAGACTTTTGTTCAAAGCTTCAGGAGCAGGAGCTTCGATTTTTTTAGTTGCAATCCGCTCTGTTGATTTTTTTCCTTGGGGTCAGCAGGCTCCATCTCGGTGGGCGCTCAAGGCCCAGCTTTGGTTTCAGCCTGAATTGTTGCAGTTTTGACTTCTGCCTGCTTAGCACCAGCTTCAGGTCGCGCTTTTGCAACTTCGGCAATTTTCCTTGAGGGAGCGAGACTCAAGGTTTTTGTTGTTTCCAACACAACATCCAGCACATTCGCCATCCTTCTCCTCTTAGGAGTTGCGGCGGAACCCTTTTGCACCTTCGGCACTGTTGCCTCTGTTGGAGGGCTCAAAATCTTCGGCATTTTTGTTATTTCTTCAATTTTTGGCCCTTCAGCCTTATTAGCCTTCGTCTCAACTAGCTCAGCTAAAGGTAACTTCAGCATTACAGCCGGCTCTTCAGTGCTCTGCGCAGACAGAACAGTTTATTTTGTTTCGGTAGCTGAAGAGGCCCTTTCGCCAAATTCAGGTATCGCGGCAGGTGAAATGTAACACGGCCGGTGAATCAGAACCTTCATCTTCTTGCCCTTCGGTTCAGCTGTGATCGCCAAAGCGGCAACTTTTCCCGAAGCAGCAACCTTTCTTTTTACCCCTTGCCCTCGCAGTGGGTAACAATAGTCAGGGTATACGAAGCCAATAGCATCGAATACCCTATTCAACCTTTTCTTATTCCGACCTCCGAAGGCTACAGACAAGGCATTATCCTCGGTCTTGGAATACGCCCCAAGTAACTTGTCGCTAGTAGTTTCAATGCACTTCAGCCAGTCATCATTTGGTTCATCAAACTTATCCCCAAACCTGAAGGTATACTTCAGCCGGACCAAACCACCTTCGTTAGAGTCAGTGATGGTCTCCTTCGGCATTTCCTAGCTTTCTACAAGCGGCCATACTCTGAAGGCTATATGTCCTTGAATTAAATCTCTTGTGCCAATAAAGGAGCAAACGGTGCTGAAGGCCTTCTAACACGCTTCGGTGGCATCAGATGGGGCGCATGATGATTTCTTTAATGTCTTCTCTTGCCTTTAACTCATTCTTCACATAAAACCACTCTTCCATCCAGGCTCTGGGCCATCTCTTCCGAAACGTTGGCACCGGGTGGCTTGCGTTAGGGCGAGCAATAAATCCATAACAACCGAAGTTGTTGTGGTACTGTTCTTTGCCAGTAGCTTTTGTCTCATATAAGAGTTCGTGCATACTACAGAAGCACTTCACGCTTGGCTCTAGCCCCTGGCTCCTCATAGCCCAGACAAAGATCCCCATCCTCATTATAGCTTCGAGGGTGATCTGGTGAAGGAAGATCTGATAGATCTTCAGGACTTCAACTACAAACTTGCTCAAAGGAAACCGGAGACCTGCCTTGAAAAAGCTTCGAAAAATAACAACTTCATTTTCCTCAGGGGCAGGGGCGGTGTTGTCTCCGCCAACTCTCACGAGAGATATGTCTCGAAAGTACATTCCTCTCATGTTGTCAAGATGACTCTGTTTAATCGTTGATTTTCCGAAGACTGTATGGCTTGGTCGCCAGGGTCGATCTTCAGAATGTTCGTCTCCACTTTCCACATCATAGCTATCGCTGTCACCTGTATCTTCAGATAAACCTTCCAGTATCTCTTTAGTAATCTTCTCTGTGTTTGTCTTTGCCATCGATTCAATAAATCTAGCAATATAAGGATCCATAGCCTTCTTCTCCTCAAACAGCTTCGTCTCTTCAGTCAGCTTCGTCTCCGTAACAACCTTCTTTTCCTTGGTCATTTTTTCCTCAGACATGGTGAAAACACGACTTTAAACCGAAGCTCAAAAAGCTTGAAAATCTAGCGAGAGCTAGTAAGCAAGAGCTAAAAGTTTGAGAAAAATAATCCAAATGGCAGAAACAGTGTATCAAATGATGCTGGTGTGAGTTCATATTTATATGCCTAGCACGCTACAACTTGGAGGGCCCCGCCTGTCATTGATTGTTGCTATTCTATCAAAGGGAAGGTGTTTTTTCAGACCTTTGGCTTAAGGCCTTCGTTCACATCGCAGTCTGAATTCGTTATTATAACAAATTAATACTACGAGGGGCTACTGTTGGGGGCCTTCGTCTTCCGAAGGTCCTCAAAAACATGATTAACAATGTTTCCCAAGCATAATATATGTACAGGAATCTTCGGACTCGGGATGAAGTTGTGCACAATATGGAAAGTAGGATCGAAACGA
The DNA here is from genome assembly GCA_029449295.1 of Zea luxurians. Lineage (NCBI taxonomy): Eukaryota > Viridiplantae > Streptophyta > Magnoliopsida > Poales > Poaceae > Zea > Zea luxurians. The sequence goes on along the minus strand of JAOPSE010000011.1, from coordinate 60,567,745 downwards.
AGGTTGAACCAGCGCCGAAGCTGCACGCAAGGAAGCTTCGGCTCAATAGCAGAAAGAGGAACCGACTTAAGGAGGAAAAGGCTATCTAGTCCTCGAAAGACTGTTATTAAGTCAGTAGTGAATATGAAGGGCATGAATGTAATTTTACGTAGGTTGCGTCCTGTGCCTATAAATAGATGAACAGTACTCTCGTACTGTTCATGCTGACTTGTTCTCGCTCGTGCATCACGCTTGTACTTTCATCATCTGTCAGACCGAAGGTACAAATGTAATCCTGTGCTATTATTATTCATTCATGATTATATAATAAAAGATATATTATGATGTTACATAATCTATGTCATCTCTCATGTTTCCTATGCTTCGTCTTTTATTGATATATGTGGTGACAATGAAGGCATATTCTTCATAACCTTCGTCCTAAGATCATTATATCCTTAGTGAAATAATGCTTCAAAAAACGAAGGGCATTAACCTTTAACCTATTTTTGTGTTGCCTTGTTTTTAATTCATAGCATTTGAGAACAAGCCCCCAACAGAAACCAAATAGGATTCATCTGAATCTTATTTATTTTGGCGAAACAAATTTCAGACATCCGGGTTTTGGTATTAGGATTTGGGCGTGGTCTAATTTAGTCAGACCAAAATTTTATTGGTGACAATAAATGAGACAAATAGGATTAAACTGATTTCGGCTCTAATAATTTGTTCCGAAAACTTTATTCGTTGAGTTCTAAATAATTTTTTGGGGATAAAATCATCAGAGTGGGTCGAGCTTCCGAATTCGTATTCGCGCGAACGATGAATTTTTAATAATCACCGGACGCACCGATTTTCGGAATAACTATGTTCCGAACATCACGAAAATTTAGAAAGAGCCCGGATAAATAAAAACAATGTCAAACTCGCGACAGATGAAATAGATTAAGACTGAGAGACTGTTATTCACCGCTATCATGTGTTAAAGTCCACAGTCGTGGCCGAGCAGACGATAAACACCTGGGGTGTTACAGCCCTCCCCCTTAAATGAATCTCGTCCCGAGATTCGAAGCGAAAGATTTTTAAGAGTAGAGAAGTATGTAACCCGTGTCCATATCAGTGGTAATCATAAGGTAGTTCCAAGCAAAGGCGAATGTCTCAGGGTATTGTTTCTCTAGTGGACATAACATGTATCGCCTTAGGCTAATTTAGAGATGTCCACCAATAGAGACGTTGTCTGCCAGAGGAACACATAAGGTTCCATGTGTGCAGTTTGCTTTTTCTGATGACATTGTACTATCTGAGTCTGTTGGGAGAGCGGTAGATATGCGACTTTACCCAAACAGGATTAGTTGCAACCTCTTGGGTAAAACACACACAAAGAGGTTTACCAACAAGTGGTCACAGTAAGTTCATAGCACATGAGACAGGTGTGGTTGTCGAACAACATCACAGTTAACTCATGTTAGCCAGAGAATCCAAGTCCAAGATGGTAATGGAGACTCAGGGAAACATCAATGAAGGTTATCTTTAAATGTTGGCTTCACAATGAACCAACCTCATCATGCACTAGTGCGACTCCGCCCAATCACATGAAATGCGATCGAGGTGCGACTAGAGTGATGATTAGGTGGTTACTGGCCGACTTAATCTTGATTCTTGAAAGTACTTCCTTAAGATGGGTTGAACCAAAATGAGTTTAGATAACTCGATAAAACAATCTCTAAACTCAATCTTTGTTCATAAAGCAGTTACAAGTTAGTAAAACCAACTTGTTGAACTACTTTTGACGTTGAGTAGGTCCTCTTATTTTCCATCGGCAATCCAATGGTCGAGAGTTCACTTTTGTTATAGGAGATCATGCACTTGAGTAGAAATCCATTTGGTCATGTTCTTCATTAGTTTCTTCATGCGAGATGATCTGACTTGGTTTAGGAATACATGGATTAAATAGGAGAGCGAATGAACAAACTCCTGCATTTCAGCAACATGGAAAGTCAATCTCCATTTTGAGAACTAATCAGTTGTCTCTCAATACTAAAAAGCTTCAAGGCTTCAACTTTACACAAAGGACGTAAAGGGAACTTGTATAAGTAGTCGCCACCAAAGTCAAGGGATAAGAGACCACACATGAAAGTGGTATGCCCGTTTGATCCAACAGAGATGATAGATGTTGCTTGATCACTTGACAAACAACATAGAAATTGTTTCAAGGGAAATGTTTATGGAGGATCACACATCAGTGTAGTTCCACAATGGATCATGACCAGAGACCTTGATACCAACATGCGCCAAGCAGCATAACCTTGTGTGTATAGTCATAAGGGGCTCTCAGTTTCGCTGCGGCATCATAAGTCCTTAACCATGACACAATTACAAAACTGGCACCAATAATGAATCCCATGTGGTAAATCTAGATTGTGCCAAGATAACACATTGATATAGTCTCATAATGGATTACAACTACTAACCAAGATACCAGCGTGCCGAGCAGCACAACCGTGTGTGCGCGCACACAGAAGGCCCTCAGTTTCATCGCGACACCGTCAGTTTTAGTCATAACGCCATTATCAAACATAACCAATAAGAAATATCACGCGGCACAAATAGACTGGGCCAATATGACAATATACAAAAGAGACCCCACCTGTAAGAATGATTACAAGTAGAGAGCCAAATAGATCATGGCCCAATGAAATGAACAAGGCATGGCCATAACCTAAACTTTATGAGAGAAGTACAATGGGAGACTGTTACTTCAGCCCCAAGCATATTTCTATGCCCATCGCAGAGATCACAAGGGTCAATGATTAGTATCCAATTAGATACGGAGGGAAAGTAATCATAAGATTAAGTTGGTATGCCTTCGATAAATATGGGAAAACCAAAGGCATCAAACTTAAGAAAATGATCGGACATGTCTTTCCTAGGTTAGGTTGATAAAGCAACATGGCAATCCTTAAGAACAGGCAAACTAGATAAGGGACATCAGCTTGTGCCGATCGAACAAGGGCATGATCTAGGATGGAAATATAACAACCAAAACGTCATGGATGAAATAGTAAGAACATGGACTCAAGATCCTAGCTTTAAGCTCATGCACATCTTGTGTTGCATAAAGAAATTATCCAAACATCCATTTGCATGAGTTTGGTCATGGAGGGATAAAGAAAAATTCAAATTTTGGGTCATGGTTCACTAAATAAGAACATAGCCTAGTTTTGGGTTTAGGCAAACAGATCACCAACCTTCTATTGGCACATCAAGTACAAGAGCAAACACATATAACATCTAAATAGATTATCTAAAGAACGGAGGACAACTATTTCATTAGGGTTCATAATACAACATTACACCACATTATCTACCATCACTGGTTACTGGAATAAAGGTGAGAACAGCATTTTGATGCACAGGTGACAAACACGATGCAACAATCAAGATGCATGCTCGTTCTATTCATCCTCACATGTTTTGCCAACATAATGTGGCGATAGCGTTCTATCTCGGTGGCATACATACGACTCTCTTGGTATTTTGCTAGTCGTCAGCTACACATACGTTTTCAAGGTTAGTGTACCTGCAGAAAATTCCATCACAGCTCAATTTCCCATGATGCAGTTCACACATGACAGTTTATCACAATTTATACTCCATATATTTCTATATGGAGACCAGCTCTTCATTAAGCGCCGAGCCACGCATAGGCGTCGTTGCCACACTTTAACCATAGGGCAACTCATTATAGTAACTCACCTTCTTACCTGAGCGTAGTTGCGTCGTTGCAAGTACATTACACTTCTCAATATTCCCATGTTTGTATACCCGTACACATCCATGGGGTACTGAATTCCCAGAAAAGTAAATACTCCACATCGCAGCTTTCGTATATACATATGTAGAACATGTATATAGTCAAGCGCCACAATTAAGCACTCCCCTAGACCGACGTTTGTTCGGTATGCTCTCACATCTCACCTTACCTAATCGTCGATCCATTCAAAACTGAATGGCCTCAAAAATAACATTACACATGTATGCAATACCCCCAGTTGTGGGTTAGTGGTTTTGAACTAAGCCACCTGATAGTCCTTAACTTAGGGCTTAACAGAGGATGTCGCTAGCATTATAGTTTTCAAATCTGTAGTTTTTCAAAACCAAACAATGTGTTTAGTTAGAAATAGGTTTTCCAAAAACCAAAACTTTGTTTTGAAAATACGTATGTGACCATATATACTTAATCTTGCTCCGATACTAGCTGTGGCAGAACCTCCCAAGTTATTGGGCCCACATGCACCTACCCTTGTCTCAAAGACCTTAGACGGCTATGCATGTGCACCAGATAACTTAACAGGATCCGTTCGAGTGTCCCAAGGACCCCGGATAAACCACTTACAACCAGGACCATAGGATTAAGTAAACACAAATCACACACCAACATTTTGCAGCGGAAATCTTATTACCAAATTTTACAAGTTACATCAAGTTTACATTGTTTATCGGAGTGATTACAAAAGTGGTTTAAAGAAATAAACTTTGTGTTGGGGGTATGCTTCGTAGCCGAAGATCCTAAAAGAGGAAAACACCTTCGGCAGATCCTTTCAGAAGCAGCGTCGAAGTTATCACCGATAGAGCTTCGGCACAGTGACAAATCTCAAGACGAAGGGGGCGAACCGACTTAAAGATGAAATGACTCAAAGACCCATGATGTTTTGTGTCAATATTGTAATTGATTATAAAGGGCATAAATGTAATTTTACATAGGCTGTGTCATGTGCCTATAAATAGATGAACAGTACCCATGTACTGTTCAGGCAATCTTGTAATTGCTGACGCATCACACTGGAATTATTGTTTTCCGTTAAGGAAAAGGTATAAATGTACCCAATATCGTGTTTTAATATTCAGATCCATATAATGAAATATAGGAATAATGTTATCTGTTTCTGACATATGTTTTACATGTTATACTTCATTTTACATTGTTGTATAAGTCTAATTACGAAGGTATGACCTTCGTGATATTTTGCCCGCGACCTTCGTCCGAAGTTCATTAAATCCTTGGGGAGATAATGCTTCAGCGAACGAAGGGCATTAACATTTAACATTTTTATGTTGCCTTGTTCTTAATTCATAACATTTGAGAACAAGTCTCCAACATTGGCGCCCACCTCCGGTGAACTCACATCCACTTTCTGAGCTAATGGCTTCGTTCAACAACCAAGCTGGAGCTGGTTCGGCTATGAAGCTGGTGCTCCCGATAACAGGCGGATCGTGCTCAGAACCGGTCAACAAGAAGCAGAAGGAGGCACAGAGAAGGGTACAGCATGTCGGTGTGCAGGGACCCTTCATCAAGTCAAGATGGTCTCACATCCCAATTACCTTCTCCCAACAGGACCTTCAGCTCAAGGATTACCCTCACAATGATGCTATGGTTATTTCTTATGTTATCAAAGGGTTTCTGGTCCACAATGTTCTGGTTGATACAGGCAGTGCAGTGGATATTGTATTTGCTAAGGCCTTCAGACAAATGCAAGAGCCAGAAGATAAGATTCATGATGTTACACACCCTCTCTGTGGCTTCGGAGGAAGACAGATTGTAGCACTAGGCAAGATCACGATGCCAGTGACCTTCGGATTTGTTAACAACACCAGAACTGAGCAAGTTGTGTTTGATATTGTCGACATGGAGTACCCCTACAATGCAATCATTGGTCGTGGAACACTCAATGCTTTCGAAGCAATTCTTTATCCAGCATATCTTTGCATGAAGATACCTTCAGATCAAGGACCTATTGCTATTCATGGGAGTCAGGAAGCTGCCAGAAAGGCTGAAGGGAACTGGACAGATTCAAAGGCAATCCATAGTATAGATGGAGCCGAAGCTTGTGAGTAGTACAAGTACAGAAGGGAGAAGGCTGCTTCGGCCGATCAGCCGAAGCCCATGCTTTTATGTGAAGATATTGCAGAGCAGAAGGTGCTGCTGGGATCTCAATTGTCTGAAGAACAGGAGAAAACCCTGATAAGGTTTTTGTTCAACAACAAAGATGTCTTTGCATGGTCAGCCAATGATCTCTGTGGTGTTAACAGGGATGTCATTGAACACTCGCTCAATGTTGATCCATCCTTCAGACCCAGAAAGCAGAGGCTTCGGAAAATGTCTGATGACAAAGCCGAAGGTGATATTTTGCCCGTGACCTTCGTCCGAAGTTCATTAAATCCTTATGGAGATAATGCTTCAGCGGACGAAGGGCATTAACATTTAACATTTTTATGTTGCCTTGTTCTTAATTCATAGCATTTGAGAACAAGTCCCCAACACTTTGCAATGTTAAAAATTGTTTATAAGTTTAAAATATATGCTAGCCTAAGTGACCATCCTCAATAAGAAGTATAGAAGAGTTACTTAGACTTATAAGAAGGTCGTGCCCACCGGCGCTTAACACCAATCACAATCAAAGTGACTCACAACCTGCAGCAACAATGGGAATAAAACCCTAAGTACGCAAGTACTCAGCAAGACTTACCCGACTAAAGAAAAGACTCTCAAGGATATGCTGGCTTGTTGGTGAGAGCACCTAGAGGGGGGTGAATAGGTGATCCTGTAAAATCTTAAAACTTATAGCCACAAAACTTGGTTAAGTGTTAGAAAGATAATACCAAGTAACTATAAGGCGAGCTCTTGCGAATACCAACAATCACACAAAAAGCAATCACAAGAGACACGTGAGTTATCCCGTGGTTCGATAAGTACAACACTTGTCTACCTCCACGTTGTGGCGTCCCAATGTACGAGGGTTGCACTCAACCCCTTTCAAGTGATCCAATGATCAACTTGAATACCACGATGTTCCTTTCTCTTATGACTTTTCCCGTTTGCGAGGAATCTCCACAAGTTGGAGTCTCTCGCCCTTACAACAAATATCAATGTGAAAGCACCAGAGTAAGGGAGGGAAGCAACACACACAAATCCCAGCATTACGCACACACACACAAGCCAAGACTTGAGCTCAAATGAAACGCAACAAGTTCACCACTAGAATGGAGCTCAAATCACTAAGAATGTCAATCGAATGTGTGAAGATGGAGTGTGGGAGTCTTAGAATGTTTAAAGTATGCTTGGTGTCCTCCTCCATGCGCCTAGGGGTCCCTTTTATAGCCCCATGGCAGCTAGGAGCCGTTGGAAACAATCTAGGAAGGCAATTCTTGCCTTCTGTCGGGTGGCGCACCAGACAGTACGGTGCACCACCGGACATCCACTGTTCATAGTCCGGTGCAGATTGCTTTCCTAAATTGGAGTAGCCGACCATTGCAGAAATGGAGTCGTTGGCGCACCGGACACTGTCCGATGCACACCGGACAGTCCGGTGCCCCCTGCCGACCGTTGGCGCGCCCACGCTTCACGCAATGATTGCTCGGCCGACCGTTGGCTCGGCCGACCGTTGGCTCACCGGATAGTCCGTTGCACCACCGGACAGTCCGGTGATTTTTAGCCGTACGCTGTTGACTCTTTCCCGAGAGCGGCGACTTCGCCGCAGACGACCCACCGGACAGTCCGGTGCACCACCGGACAGTCCGGTGATTTATAGCCGTACGCCGCCGTCGAGACACGAGAGTAGGTTGTTCATCGAGACTGGTCCTGGCACACCTGACAGTCTGGTGCACTCAGACCGAGCAGCCTTTTGGCTGTACATAGCCAACTTTTCTCCAAAACGATTTCTCCTGTTTCTAGCACTTAGACATAATACATTAGTCTTCAAAACAATGTACTAAGTCTAGAAACATACCTTTAATCTTGATTTGCACTTCTTGAGCCTTTGGCACAAATATCACTCAAAGCATTTGTGTGTAGCACTTAATCACCAAAATCTTATAGAAATGGCCCAAGGGCACATTTTCCTTTCAATCTTCCCCTTTTTGGTGATTTATGCCAACACAACAAAAAGCAACTAAAAGAAATGCAACATCAATGCAAATGAGAACAAAAATTTTGTTTTTGATTCAAATTTGGCATATTTGGATCATTCTTTGCCACCACTTGGTTTGTTTTTGCAAATCAAACTCAATTTCCTATCTCTAAGTCAAATTCACTTGTTGAGGCATAGAGAAAGGTATTCCAAGAGAAATTGATCAAAGATTCAAAAACTCCCCCTTTTTCCCATAATCAACCATTCTCCCCACAAGAGACCAACTTTTGACAATAAGAGTATTTTGACAAAACAAAAGCTCTAACTCTGCTATTTTCAAAATTCTCAAGTGGTAGCTGATCCATTTCTTGCTTTGGCCTTAATTTCTCCCCCTTTGGCATTAAGCACCAAAATGGGATCATTATTGTCGGCGTTCCGAGACCGGGGGGTCCCCGAGCCGACGAGTGAGAGTGCCGCGTGCCCCAGCCCAGATGGGTCGAGCGCGTGGGCGAGCGCGAAGGGGGGAAACAGAGAGAGAGGTCGGTGGCCGGAGCCGGGTCGTGAGGGAGTCGGAGAATTCCCGCGGCCTTCGTGTTCGTCCCGCGCCCAGGTCGGGTGCGCTTGCAGTAGGGGGTTACAAGCGTCCGCGCGAGGTGAGGGGAAGCGAGCGGCCCCAAGAGAGAGAGCGCCTGCCCCTGCCCTTCGTCCCCGCGAGGCCAACCTTTTCTAAGAAGGCCCTGGTCCTTCCTTTTATAGTCGTAAGGAGAGGATCCAGGTGTACAAGATGGGGGTGTAGCAAGGTGCTACGTGTCTAGCGAGAGAGAGCTAGCGCCCTATGCACATGCCAAGGTGGCAGCCGGAGAGATCTTGGCACCCTGTTGGTGTGGCGTCGTGGCTGTTGGAGGAGTAACGGAGCCGGACGGGGGGACAGCTGTCGGAGTGGCTGGGCCCTTTGCTGACGTCCTCCTGCTTTCGTAAGGGAGCTGAGAGTCGCCGTCGTCATGGTCTAGCGGGGCGCCATCATTTGCCTATCTGGCGTGGCTGGCCAGATGGGACGCCGGTCTTGTTCTCTGCGACCCAAGTCGGCTCAGGGCAGGGTGATGATGACGCTCCCTGTTGACGTGGCGGTCTCGTGTCCTAGGTCGGGCATCGTGGAAGCTCCTCCGAAGCCGAGGTCGAGTCCGTCCTGCAAGACAAAGGCAGAGTCCGAGCCTTGGTCGGGCGAGGCGGAGATCGTTCGGCAGAGGCCGAGGCGGGGTCCGAGCCCTGGGTCGGGCGAGGCGGAGTTCGTCGTCTTCCGGGGCCTTAGCCCGAGTCCGAGCCCTTGGGCGGAGCGGAGTTCGCCGTCTTCCGGGGCCTTAGCCCGAGTCCGAGCCCTGGGGTCGGGCGGAGCGGAGTTCGCCGTCTTCCGGGGCCTTAGCCCGAGTCCGAGCCCTGGGGTCGGGCGGAGCGGAGTTCGCCGTCTTCCGGGGCCTTAGCCCGAGTCCGAGCCCTGGGTCGGGCGGAGTCTCCTATGGTGCCTCTGGCGAAGTCTGGTCGCCCGTTGGTCTTACCTTTTGCGTTAAACGCCCCGGTGACTCGGTCGGTTGGCGCGGTGATTTAGTCAGGGTTTCTTCTTATCGAAGGCGGGGCCTAGGGCGAGCCGGAGATGCGTCTGCCGTGAAAGAGGAGGCCTCAGGCGAGACGGAGTCATCTTAGGGTCGGCTGCCCTCGCCCGAGGCTAGGCTCGGGCGTGGCGTGGTCAAGTCACTCGTATGGACTGATCCCTGACTTAATCAAACCCATCAGGCCTCTGCAGCTTTATGCTGATGGGGGTTACCAGCTGAGAATTAGGCGTCTTGAGGGTACCCCTAATTATGGTCCCCGACAGTAGCCCCCGAGCCTCGAAGAGAGTGTTAACACTCGCTTGGAGGCTTGCGTCGCACTTTTTTGCAAGGGGACCAGCCTTTCTCGGTGGTACTTTGTTCCGGTGGGTGCGCGCGAGCGCACCCGCCGGGTGTAGCCCCCGAGGCCTTGGAGGAGTGGTTTCACTCCTTCGAGGTCTTAATGCCTTGCGTAATGCTTCGGCTGGACTAGCGGTTCCCTCATGCGAGCAGGGCGTAACCCAGGTGCACTGTCGGGGCCCAAGTTCTCGGGCTGGTATGTTGACGCTGTCAACGGTTCGGCCGGAGCCGGGTTTGCGAGAGCAGCCCCCGAGCCTTCGCACGGAGCGAGAGGACGATCAGGGACAGACTCGACTTTTTATATACGCCCCTACGTCGCCTTTCCGCAAGGAGGAGGGGGGGAGTGTGCCATGTTACCCTCGATGGGCACCGAACATGGTGTCTCCGGTGAGCTGCAATCGGGTAATCCGAGTGGACGTCCGTGCCCCGTTCGTTGGGGGTCGGCTAGGGGCCCGGAGGCACGCCCAAAAGTACCTGCGGGTGATCTGCCGGACCCGGTCCCCTAGCGACGGGGTCCGAGGGCTCGTTGCCTCCCTCCGATGGGATTCCGTTACAGAGTCGTTCCCGCTGGTCTCGGAAATGTCCTAGGGTACCTCGGGAGCGCAGCCCGAGCCTTGGTTATGTATCGAACGTACCCCTGGTCATCCCTCGCTCGGCGTCTGAGGCGACTGTGAACCCTTCGACAGGCCAGCCTTCGAACCCCTGATCAGTAGGGGGCACGGAGCCCGAATAGCCTGAGGCGGTCGCGAGTCCTTTCGGGGGCCGACCTTCGAACCCCTGACCAGTAGTGGGTGTCGGGCCCACGCGATCTGAGGCGGCTGTTTGAACCCCTCGGGGGGCCAGCCTTCGAACCCCTGATCAGTAGGGAGGCTCGGAGCCTAGTTCCTTCACGGGGAAGGATCCCTTTGGGGTTATCCCCCTTCTCGGTCCCTGTTGCAAGAGATAGAGAAAGAAGGAAAAGGGAAAAAGGGTTCGAAATTGAACGTCGTGGCATACCTTTTTCGGCGTGGTCGTTTTGGCGGAGGCGAAGCGTCGCCAGCTGCCCCTGCCAGAAACGTCACCTGTTTCGCCGCGAAGTTAATGCGCCGGGGTAAGCGGTCGGCGAAGCTGCCGTTGCGTGCGCGAGTCGTTCGAGGAACGGCTGTTTTGCTTCGCGTTTTTTGAACCCCGCGTCCGGTTTAGGCGGTACGTTGGAACCGTCTCGACCTTGGCCTTTATGTGCCCCGGAGAGGGTCCAGTGACGGTTCCCGACTTCACTTTTCGCCTTCTTCTCAGGTTTTTCGCAGCCTGAGAGATCTAGCCAGGAAAAGGAAACTGCCCTCCCCTGTCCTTCACGCCGCCACCCCTTCTACCTTGGCGATGGCTGACCGGGTGACCATCCTCTCGCCGCGCGACCCGTGGCCCCTTTCCACGGTGACGGCGGGTGACCTGGAGGACCTCGTCGGCGAGGGTTTGCTCCGCCCCCTCTCCGATAAGGAGCGGCCGGAATGGATCCCTCCCGCGGGCGGAGCCGCTCCATCCCCCCCGCCGGGGTATGTCGTGAGCTTCATCTCCTTCCATGAGCGGGGATTTGGAGTGCCGTCGAGCCGCTTCATGCGGGCCATCCTGTTCCACTACGGGGTGGAACTGCACAACCTCACCCCCAACTCCATCGCGCAAGCCGCTATCTTTGTAGCGGTGTGCGAGGGGTATCTGGGGATCGCCCCCCATTGGGATTTGTGGACTCACCTCTTCTTTGCCGAGCTTTTTGCTTCGTCGACGGGGGAGAGGAGGGTCCGTGCGGCGGTGCGGGCCGGCGGCTGCACCCTATTGCTGAGGCAGTCGCGGTCGTTGCAGTATATTCCTGCCGTCCTTTCACCCTCAAACAAGGGTTGGCAGCGCCGGTGGTTCTACCTCCGGAACGACGGAGGGTCGCTCCCGCCGTTCTCTCAGCGAGTTGTCACCGCCGCCCCCGACGCCTGGCGTCACGGGACTCCACACGAGAGGCAGAAGAAACTCGAACCTCTTCTCCAGGCCCTGAAGGCGTTGCGGGAGGAAGGGCTCACCGCCGCGAGAGTGGTTGCCGCCATCCATCGCCGGAGGGTGCTCCCCCTGGCGGAGCGGCGGTTGTCGCTTTGGGAGATGACCCAGGAGGCCGACTGGGAGGGGTCGCGGATGTCCCCTTATCCTCTTCCCCACGACGCCCTCTACCGGCGGGTATCGGTCGCGATGGGGAAGCCGGACCCCCACGCCCTCTCCCAGCCTCGAATGCGCCCCGACCAGGGGTGCGTCGCTCTGGTGAGTGCTCGTCCCTCCCTTCTTCACATGCCGGGTTGCTCCTGATTCTCACTATCGGTTTTCTTTCTCCCCTTCTTAGGAGGTGGGGCGGCACAAACCCTCCCTGCCGCCGGTCCCGGAGGACGCGGTGGGTCGGGCGGCAAGGCGGGTCGCCGCGGAGGAGGAGAAGAAGAAAAAGGATGCGGAGAAGGCTCGGGCCCGCAGGCGGAGGCGGGCTCGAGACGCCCTAGAGAAACGCCGTCGCCAGCAGGAGAGGGAAGGGCTTCCCAGGGAGCTGTCGCCGGAGACGTCCGATGATGACGACGACGTCGACGACGAAGAGGAGGAGGACGACATGGCCGCCCGTCTCGGCTTTAGCCCCGGCTTGGGATGTGGCCGGGGGTCATCGAGCCAGCCCCCGAGCGGGCCTACATCATCGGTCCCTGGAGCCGAGGTGCCGGATCCCCAACCTGAGGAGCGGGGGCAACCCGAGAGGGTTCTTGACTCCTCGGCTGGGGGAGCTGACGCCACTCCAGGGAGCCGGGCCGAGGGGTCCGTTCTTCGGGAACCGTCGCCCGTGCCGGCAGCATGGGGGAGCGGTCCTCAGGTTGCCATGGCGGCGCCTGGGCAGTCCGCCTCCCGGGCCTCAGGGGCGTCCGAGGCGAGGGCGGCGCCGGGGCTGTTGGTGAAGCGGACCTCGGCGGTGGTTCCAGGAAGCGGGAGCCAAGAGACCTCCCCCCAGACACCGTGGATCATGATCCGGAGCGGGTAGGTACCTTGGAATCTCTCCGTCCCGGCGCTTCATTCATATGTCTGGGCCGTGATTTTCCCTTTCTTATTTTCTTCAGCAAACGGAGCCATGGCCCTACCGACCTGGCGCCTCGGAAGGCCCTCAAGACGGCGTTGGTCCAGGCAGCTGGCGCCACCTCGGGCCCGGCCGCTCAGCCGACCCTTTCGCAGGGTGCTCCGCCGCACGGGGCTCAGGCGTCGCATGTTCTGGGGGAGCAGGTCCCCGAGGCGGGCTCCTCTGCCGAGGTGGCCATCGTGACCGGGGAGGCGGCCCGCGCCGATGCGGTCCCGAGCTCGCCAGCCATGTTGGCCATGCCGGCGTCTGCCGCTACCGCAGCTGGCACCGTCCCGGTCGGAGAGCGTACGGTCGCCGCCGACGTCGGGACGGCCGCGGCGTCGGCGGCCGGAGCCTCGGAAGAGGTGGGCGCGGACGCACAGTGCTCCCAGGCGGGCGGCAGCCTTGTCGCTGTGGGGCAGAGCCCCGAGGCCCGGGGCCAGTTGCTCCGATTCCGGACCCGTGAGGCCTCGGGCCCTATCTTCGTTCTTGACGACGAAGAGGAGGACCAGTCCTGGGACGAGCTCCGCAAGCGTGCGGAGGCGTCGGTGGGGTTGCTCCGATCGTCGCTGGAGGTTCTCTGCGGGGACGTCCCCAAAATCCTTCAGGTAATGGCTTCAGGCATACCTTCTTGTTTCTGCGAGTGAGGCGTTTGCCGTGATATTTTGTTTTCCTTTCCAGGATCTGACGGACCGGAGCGCTGCCAAGTCGTCGTTCATTCGCCGCGAGGCCGTCGTCTGGGGCTCGCTGCGGTCCCTGAGGACTTCGCTCGCCGGGGCTACCGCGCGCCTCTCTCAGCAAGACGCTAAGATAGCGGACCTCCAGCTGCTCTGCGCTGACCTGAAGGCCGAGGCGGCGGCAGCGCGCACGGAGGTGCTACAACGGCGGTCAGAGCTCGCCCAGGTTGCCGAGGAGCGGGACCAAACTCGGAGCCAGGCTGCCGAGGCCGAGAGCCGGGCCAAGATCCTTGCGGCCGATCTGGCCGCAGCCCAAGTCGCAGCCTCGGAGCAGCACGTCCGGGCCAGAGGTATGGCTCGACCGTTCTCGGTTCTCAATCTTATCCGTTTCTTCCGCTTGGGTTTGAGGTCTTTCTTCTGGTTGTTCGCAGAGCTCGAGTCTGCCCTCGACGAGTCTGCCAAGGCGCTTGCCGAGGTGCTCGACGGGGCTGCTGAGCAAAGGGAGGCCGATCTCGCGGCTATGTCCGAGGCCGTCTCGGAGGTCTATCGGAAACTCGGTCCCGGCGACGTCCCTTCAGGGAGCTCTCCCCAAAGCCGTCTTCAAGCCCTAGGTGATTACGCGCGCGGTAAAGTCCGCGGGGCGCTGCACCACGGCGTCAGGCGGGCCTTCGCCGTGCTCGCTTCCCACTACGTCGTGGACTTGGAGCGGGTCAGCGAGGGGTACTGCCTGCCTGACGAAGACGAGGCGGCCCTGGCGGAGGTTCAGCGGCTCGACGCGGTCGCTGCGGGTCCGAGCGCGGCGCTGGCGACCGTCTTCGAGGCGGAGATTCTTCCTCCTGCGCCGCCGCCGGAAGCGGAGGTGGACCTTACCGACGGCGGGGGCGGAGTTGAAGGCGCGGCTCCTGCCCGAGGCGACGCCTGATTTTAGTTGGGACAATTTCTGTTGGATGTGTGATTTGCCGCGGCCGCTGAGGCCTGAACATTTTACTTCTTCTTCCGTGAAGTCATGCTCCTTTTTGTTTTGATTTTCGCGCCTGGCCCGTAGTGTCGACAACAGGGCGATTTCCTGAGCTGGGTCCTTTTTCGTGGCAAGCGACGAGTGAGATGTCCCTAGCCCGGAGGCATAGGTGTTCCCTGGCTCAGTCGGTCTCGCCATTTACTCGTACCCAAGTTCGCTCCTCGGGACCCTGCTTCTGACGCATCCGGGAGAATGCAAAAAACCCTTCTTGACCGAAAAAGAGTTTTTCTGGCGCGGAACGGTACGTTCAAACTCGATGAGAGGGGTTCCCCCTTTCTAGCCCCCGAGGGAGGGTCGGGCTCTGCCGGGGCGAGGTCGACCCTTCCTTGATGACCGATTTTTATGTGTGAGTGGGAAAAGGGCGCAGCCCCCGGGCATCGTTCGTGCTGAGGCCGTTTGGCGAGTCAAGCTCCTGCCCAGATATCTGGCGAGTGCTCGGCGACATCCCTCGGTATGCCGGGCATACCCGAGGGTCCCCACGCAAAAATGTCGACGTTTGCGCGAGGAAAATCGACGAGTACTGCTCCTCATTTGGGGCCGAGTCCAGAACTGATCCGGACATGCTTGGAGGCGTCGCCATTGGCGTCGAGAGGGACGTCCTTGACCGTCTCCGCTGGCTCGAAGTTGCCGGCATGTCGCTTCGCGTCCGGCACCTCTCGGGAGAGGCTTTCCAGGTCGGCAATGAGGGCCTCGGACTCGGCGAGGGCCTCGGTGTACTCCACGCACTCCACATCGCATTCAAATGCGTGTTCGTACGTGGGGCCGACGGTGATGACCCCGTTGGGGCCTGGCATCTTGAGCTTCAGGTAAGTGTAGTTGGGGATGGCCATGAACTTCGCGTAGCATGGCCTTCCCAACACTGCGTGGTAGGTTCCTCGGAACCCGACCACCTCGAACGTCAAAGTCTCCCTTCGGAAGTTGGAGGGTGTTCCGAAGCAGACAGGGAGGTCGAGCTGTCCGAGGGGCTGGACGCGCTTCCCGAGAATGATCCCGTGGAAGGGCGCAGCGCCTGCTCGGACGGTCGACAAGTCGACGCGCAGGAGCCTGAGGGTCTCGGCGTAGATGATGTTGAGGCAGCTGCCTCCATCCATCAGGACCTTGGTGAGCCTGACGTCGCCGATGACGGGGTCGACGACGAGCGGGTACTTCCCCGGGCTCGGCACGTGGTCGGGGTGGTCGTCCCGGTCGAAGGTGATGGGGTTGTCGGACCAGTCTAGGTAGACTGGCGCCGCCACCTTTACCGAGCAGACCTCCCGACGCTCTTGCTTACGATGCCGAGCCGAGGCGTTTGCCGCATGCCCTCCGTAGATCATGAAGCAATTGCGGACCTCCGGGAATTCTCCTGCTTGGCGATCCTCCCTTTTGTCGTCGTCGTGAGCCCTGCCACCCTCTGCGGGTGGCCCGGCCCTGTGGAAGTGGCGCCGAAGCATGACGCACTCTTCGAGGGTGTGCTTGACGGGCCCCTGATGGTAGGGGCACGTCTCCTTGAGTGCCTTGTCGAAGAGGTTAGCACCTCCGGGGGGCTTCCGAGGGTTCTTGCGCTCGGCAGCGGCGACAAGGTCTGCATCGGGAACGTCGCGTTTCGCTTGCGACTTCCTCCTGCCTTTCTTCTTGGCGCCGCGCGGAGTAGACGCCTCGGGAGCATCTTCCGACGGGCGCCCCTGGGGCTGCTTGTCCTTTCGGAAGATGGCCTCAACCGCCTCCTGGCCGGAGGCGAACTTGGTGGCGATGTCCATCAGCTCGCTCGCCCTGGTGGGGGTCTTGCGACCCAGCTTGCTCACCAGGTCGCGGCAGGTGGTGCCGGCGAGGAACGCGCCGATGACATCGGAGTCGGTGATGTTGGGCAGCTCGGTGCGCTGCTTCGAGAACCGCCGGATGTAGTCTCGGAGAGACTCTCCCGGCAGTTGCCGACAGCTTCGGAGGTCCCAGGAATTCCCGGGGCGCACGTACGTGCCCTGGAAGTTCCCGGCGAAAGCCTGGACCAAATCTTCCCAGTTGGAAATCTGCCCCGGAGGCAGGTGCTCCAACCAGGCACGAGCGGTGTCGGAGAGAAACAGGGGGAGGTTTCGGATGATGAGGTTGTCATCGTCCGTCCCACCCAGTTGACAGGCCAGGCGGTAGTCCGCAAGCCACAATTCCGGTCTCGTCTCCCCCGAGTACTTCGTGATAGTAGTCGGGGGTCGGAATCGGGGCGGAAACGGCGCCCGCCGAATGGCTCGGCTAAAGACCTGCGGACCGGGTGGTTCGGGCGAGGGACTCCGATCCTCCCCGCTGTCGTAGCGTCCCCCACGCCTGGGGTGGTAGCACCCTTTCGTCGAGGCGTGCCCGACGGTCGCGATGAGGGTGCTCGTCGCCGAGGTGGCCCGGGGCCGCAGGCGCGGTGTTGCGCGTGCGCCCGGTGAAGACCGAGGCTTCCCGCGTGAGTCGGGAAGTCGCGGCACGAGGTTCCGAGGGGTATCCCTGCCTTCGAGAGGCAGAGCTCTCGGCCCGCCGGGCCGCAGCGCCTTCCAGGAGATGCTTGAGTTCTCCCTGGATTCGCCGAACCTCGGTGGTTGATGACTCCGGCATCGCGTGGAGGAGCATTGCTGCAGCGGCCAGGTCCTGACCGGTTCCGCCGGATGCGGGAGGCGGTCTGTCCCTGGCATCGTTGGCGATGCGGTGCTGGAGACCTTGGGGCAGGTGACGTATTCCTCCGGCCGGGGGCTGGCTCGCCCACACCTGCCCGATGTTCTGGCGGATTGCCTCGAGCGCTCCTGCTCCCTCATCGAGCCCGGCCTGCGCCCCGCGGACTTGCTCGAGCTGTGGGTCGTGACCCCCCGCCGGAACGGGGACCACAGCTAGCTCCCGCGGGATGTCGGCGCGAGGCGCTGGCCTAGGGGGATCACCATCCTCCGGCGTGCCGAGACAGCCGCCTCCGGAGGGATCCCCTAACTCGATGTGGAAACATTCGCGACTCGGGCCGCAGTCCTTGTCGCCGAGGCTACGGCTGCCGTCGGAACAGTCGGAGAGGCAGTAGTCACATGCGGTCATGAAGTCCCGCATGGCACTAGGGTTGCCAGATCCGGAGAAATCCCAGCAGATGCTGGGGTCGTCATCTTCCTCGGACCCAGAGGGTCCGTAGGTCGAGACACCCGTCAATCGGTCCCAAGGCGACCGCACATGAAACCCCAGAGAGGTTGCACTCGCCTCAATGTGAGCGCCCGCCAAAGCGAGATCGCCAGGCGGGCTGAGGCCGAGTCGAAATGATGAAAGATGGGTAGCAGTCGGTACCTTTTTGTTGACGAGGAGCGATGAAGTCACGTCGGGGGCAGATCGCGTCGTCGTCTTGGGTACGAGGGCGACGTCCTGCAGGCCCTCCGTGAGCGTGCTGGCGTCGTCCACTTGCTCGGAGTCGACGTGTTGCGGGGGGATGGCGCTCGCGTTTGCCTTGAACGCGAGGGCGACGCTTGGCGTGTCCTCCGTTGAGGCGCCGGGGATGTCGATTTGCTCGACAGCCGTCGGAGCGCGATCTCCCGCTCGGCCCCGGTTGCCCCGCCTCCTCCTCCTCCGATGGTGAGGGAGAGGATGGGGCGAGCTCGAAAGTTGTCCTTCCCCCACGCGGGAAAGACGTCGTTGATTCCGCCGCCGGCGGGCGGGCTGTCCGCCATCAATGTCGCCGTCGCGCGGCGGTGGAAGGAGTACCATGTCGTAGTTGCCGTCGAGAGACATGAACTCGAGGTTCCCGAAACGGAGCACCGTCCCGGGTTGAAGAGGTCGTTGGAGATTGCCCATCTGGAGCTTGACGGGAAATCGAACGTCAACACGCAGCAGGCCCCTACCTGGCGCGCCAACTGTCGGCGTTCCGAGACCGGGGGGTCCCCGAGCCGACGAGTGAGAGTGCCGCGTGCCCCAGCCCAGATGGGTCGAGCGCGTGGGCGAGCGCGAAGGGGGGAAACAGAGAGAGAGGTCGGTGGCCGGAGCCGGGTCGTGAGGGAGTCGGAGAATTCCCGCGGCCTTCGTGTTCGTCCCGCGCCCAGGTCGGGTGCGCTTGCAGTAGGGGGTTACAAGCGTCCGCGCGAGGTGAGGGGAAGCGAGCGGCCCCAAGAGAGAGAGCGCCTGCCCTGCCCTTCGTCCCCGCGAGGCCAACCTTTTCTAAGAAGGCCCTGGTCCTTCCTTTTATAGTCGTAAGGAGAGGATCCAGGTGTACAAGATGGGGGTGTAGCAAGGTGCTACGTGTCTAGCGAGAGAGAGCTAGCGCCCTATGCACATGCCAAGGTGGCAGCCGGAGAGATCTTGGCACCCTGTTGGTGTGGCGTCGTGGCTGTTGGAGGAGTAACGGAGCCGGACCGGGGGACAGCTGTCGGAGTGGCTGGGCCCTTTGCTGACGTCCTCCTGCTTTCGTAAGGGAGCTGAGAGTCGCCGTCGTCATGGTCTAGCGGGGCGCCATCATTTGCCTATCTGGCGTGGCTGGCCAGATGGGACGCCGGTCTTGTTCTCTGCGACCCAAGTCGGCTCAGGGCAGGGTGATGATGACGCTCCCTGTTGACGTGGCGGTCTCGTGTCCTAGGTCGGGCGTCGTGGAAGCTCCTCCGAAGCCGAGGTCGAGTCCGTCCTGCAAGACAAAGGCAGAGTCCGAGCCTTGGTCGGGCGAGGCGGAGATCGTTCGGCAGAGGCCGAGGCGGGGTCCGAGCCCTGGGTCGGGCGAGGCGGAGTTCGTCGTCTTCCGGGGCCTTAGCCCGAGTCCGAGCCCTTGGGCGGAGCGGAGTTCGCCGTCTTCCGGGGCCTTAGCCCGAGTCCTGAGCCCTAGGGTCGGGCGGAGCGGAGTTCGCCGTCTTCCGGGGCCTTAGCCCGAGTCCGAGCCCTGGGGTCGGGCGGAGCGGAGTTCGCCGTCTTCCGGGGCCTTAGTCCGAGTCCGAGCCCTGGGGTCGGGCGGAGCGGAGTTCGTCGTCTTCCGGGGCCTTAGCCCGAGTCCGAGCCCTGGGTCGGGCGGAGTCTCCTATGGTGCCTCTGGCGAAGTCTGGTCGCCCGTTGGTCTTACCTTTTGCGTTAAACGCCCCGGTGACTCGGTCGGTTGGCGCGGTGATTTAGTCAGGGTTTCTTCTTATCGAAGGCGGGGCCTAGGGCGAGCCGGAGATGCGTCTGCCGTGAAAGAGGAGGCCTCAGGCGAGACGGAGTCATCTTAGGGTCGGCTGCCCTCGCCCGAGGCTAGGCTCGGGCGTGGCGTGGTCAAGTCACTCGTATGGACTGATCCCTGACTTAATCAAACCCATCAGGCCTCTGCAGCTTTATGCTGATGGGGGTTACCAGCTGAGAATTAGGCGTCTTGAGGGTACCCCTAATTATGGTCCCCGACAATTATCGGCCCTTAAACCCCATTGCCTCACCAAAATCTTCAATTAAGAGTAAAAGGCAATAAGAGCACGGAGATGAACATGGAGTAAATTACCCTCTCATCGGAGTGCAGTGGAAGTCTTGCATGGTCCAAGTTCACCTTTTCCCTTTCAATCCACCTTTGAGACTAAATTAAGAAAACTCAAGCACATGGTTAGTCTCAAAGGGTCAAGTTGTAGCATTTCTCCCCCTAAGTATGTGCATCATTCACACATGGACTTGTGAGGTCCGGGGATCCCTTGCACAACTTGAGCACCATAAGTAAGCAATAAAATGCATAATGGAACATGATCAAGGCATAAAACACATGTATGCTATAGATCAATCCAAGTTCCGCGAATCTAAGACATTTAGCTCACTACGCAGCCTGCAAAAGGTCTTCTCATCTAACGGCTTGGTAAAGATATCGGCTAGCTGGTTCTCGGTGCTAACATAAAACACTTCGATATCTCCCTTTTGCTGGTGGTCTCTCAAAAAGTGATGCCAGATGTCTATGTGCTTTGTGCGGCTGTGTTCAACAGGATTGTCCGCCATGCGGATAGCACTCTCATTGTCACATAGGAGTGGGACTTTGCTGAGATTGTAGCCAAAGTCCCAGAGGGTTTGCCTCATCCAAAGTAGTTGCGCGCAACACTGTCCTGCGGCAACGTACTCGGCCTCAGTGGTGGATAGGGCAACGGAAGTTTGTTTCTTAGAACTCCACGACACCAGGGACCTTCCTAGGAATTAGCACGTCCCTGATGTACTCTTCCTATCAACCTTACATCCAGCATAGTCGGAGTCTGAGTATCCAATCAAGTCAAAGGTAGACCCCTTTGGATACCAGATCCCGAAGCAAGGCGTAGCAACTAAATATCTAAGAATTCGCTTAACGGCCACAAGGTGACACTCCCTCGGGTCGGATTGAAATCTAGCACACATGCATACGCTAAGCATAATATCCGGTCTACTAGCACATAAATAAAGTAAAGACCCTATCATAGACCGGTATGCCTTTTGATCAACGGACTTACCTCCTTTGTTGAGGTCGACATGCTTGTCGGTTCCCATTGGAGTCTTTGTGGGCTTGGCGTCCTTCATCCCAAACCGCTTGAGCAAGTCTTGCGTGTACTTCGTTTGAGAGATGAAGGTGCCGTCCTTGAGTTGCTTCACTTGGAACCCAAGGAAGTAGTTCAACTCGCCCATCATCGACATCTCGAATTTTTGAGTCATCACCCTGCTAAACTCTTCACAAGACTTTTGGTTAGTAGAACCAAATATTATGTCATCGACATAAATTTGGCACACAAATAGATCACCGTCACAAGTCTTAGTAAAAAGAGTCGGATCGGCTTTCCCAACCTTGAAAGCATTAGTAATTAGAAAGTCCCTAAGGCATTCATACCATGCTCTTGGGGCTTGCTTAAGTCCATAGAGCGCCTTAGAGAGCTTACACACGTGGTTGGGGTACCGTTCATCCTCAAAGCTAGGGGGTTGCTCTACGTACACCTCCTCCTTGATTGGCCCGTTGAGGAAAGAGCTCTTCACGTCCATTTGGAATAACCTGAAAGAATGGTGAGCAGCATAGGCTAACAAAATGTGAATCGACTCTAGCCTAGCCACAGGAGCAAAAGTCTCCTCAAAGTCCAAACCTGCGACTTGGGCATAACCTTTTGCCACAAGTCGAGCCTTGTTCCTTGTCACCACCCCGTGCTTGTCCTGTTTGTTGCGAAACACCCACTTGGTTCCCACAATGTTTTGCTTGGGACGTGGCACCAGTGTCCAAACTTCATTTCGCTTGAAGTTGTTCAGCTCTTCCTGCATGGCCAACACCCAGTCCGGATCTAGCAAGGCCTATTTTACCCTGAAAGGCTCAATAGAAGAGACAAAAGAGTAATGCTCACAAAAATTAGCTAATCTAGAGCGAGTGGTTACTCCCTTGCTTATGTCACCCAAAATCTGGTCGACAGGATGATTCCTTTGAATCGTCGCTCGAACTTGAGTTGGAGGGGCCCGTGGTACTTCTTCCTCCTCAACTTGGTCTTCTTGTGCTCCCCCTTGATCACACGCCTCTTCTTGAGGAACCTGTTCATCATCTTGAGTTGGGGGGTGCACCATTGTTGAGGAAGAAGGTTGATCTTGCTCCTGGTGTTCCTGTGGTCGCACATCTCCAATTGCCATGGTGCGTATTGCGTCCATTGGAACATCATCCTCATCTACATCATCAAGATCAACTTGCTCTCTCGGAGAGCCATTAGTTTCATCAAATACAACATCGCTAGAGACTTCAACCAAACCCGATGATTTGTTGAAGACCCTATACGCCTTTGTATTTGAGTCATAACCTAGTAAAAACCCTTTTACAGCTTTGGGAGCAAATTTTGAATTCCTACCTTTCTTCACTAGAATGTAGCATTTACTCCCAAATACACGAAAATATGAAATGTTGGGTTTGTTACCGGTTAGAAGCTCGTATGACGTCTTCTTGAGGAGGCGATGAAGGTAGACCCGGTTTATACCGTGGCAAGCTGTGTTCACAGCTTCCGACCAAAACTGCTCGGGCGTCTTGAATTCTCCAAGCATCGTCCTTGCCATGTCTATAAGTGTCCTGTTCTTCCTCTCTACCACACCATTTTGCTGTGGTGTGTAGGGAGCGTAGAACTCGTGCTTGATTCCTTCCTCCTCAAGACACTCCTCCACTTGAAGGTTCTTGAACTCGGACCCGTTGTCGCTTCTAATCTTTTTCACCTTGAGCTCAAATTCGTTTTGAGCTCGCCTTAGAAAGCGCTTGAGGGTCCCTTGGGTTTCTGATTTATCCTCCAAAAAGAATACCCAAGTGAAGCGGGAAAAATCATCAACAACAATAAGACCATACTTACTTCCCCTGATGCTAAGGTAGGCGACGGGTCCGAAGAGGTCCATATGTAGTAGCTCCAGAGGTCTTGATGTAGTCATCACATTCTTGTTGTGATGAGTGCTTCCCACCTGTTTACCTGCTTGACAAGCTGCACAAGGTCTATCTTTTTCGAAAAGCACATTTGTTAGACCTAACACATGTTCTCCCTTTAGAAGTTTGTGAAGGTTCTTCATCCTAGCATGTGCTAGACGGCGATGCCATAGCCAGCCCATGCTAGTCTTAGCAATTAAACATGCATCTAGACCGGCCTCCTCCTTCGAAAAATCAACTAAATAGAGTTTGTCGTCTAGTACACCCTTAAAAGCTAATGAACCATCACTCCTTCTAAAGGCAGACACATCTACATTGGTAAATAAGCAATTGTAACCCATATTACATAATTGACTAACGGACAACAAGTTATACCCGAGCGATTCAACTAAAAACACATTAGATATGGAATGCTCGGATGAAATAGCTATCTTTCCTAGTCCTTTAACCTTGCCTTGATTCCCGTCACCAAATATGATTGAGTCTTGGGAATCTTTGTTCTTGACGTAGGAGGTGAATATCTTCTTCTCCCCCGTCATGTGGTTTATGCATCCGCTGTCAATAATCCAGCTTGAGCCCCCGGATGCATAAACCTGCAAGGAAAATTAGGCTTGGGTTTTAGGTACCCAACTCTTGTTGGGTCCTACAAGGTTATTAACAATAGCCTTAGGGACCCAAATGCAAGTTTTATCTCCCTTGCATTTTGCCCCTAATTTCCTAGCAACCACTTTCTTATTTTTACATGAATGTACAAAATCAGTGTTGCAGGCATGAAAAACAGTGGTAGATCCATTATACACTTTCCTAGGAGCATGAGACACAAAATTCCTCCTAGGCCTACCATTAAAATTGGAACTCGAAGCAATCATGGCATGTGAGTCAAAAGCATTATAACTCCTATTAGCATTTCTAGAAAATTTCCTATCACTATAGATAAAAGCATGATTCCTTTGAGCATTCCTAGTCATAGGGGCCTTTCCTTTGTCCTTGGCGGAGATGGAAGCCCTTTGACTTGTTAAGTTCTTGGCTTCCCTTCGAAAGCCAAGCCATCCTTAATAGAGGGACGTCTACCAACAGTGTAGGCATCCCTTGCAAATTTTAGTTTATCAAAGTCATTTTTGCTAGTCTTAAGTTGGGCATTAAGACTAGCCACTTCATCATTTAATCTAATTATGGAAATTAAATGTTCACTGCAAGCATCAACATTAAAATCCTTACACCTATTGCAGATCACAACATGCTCTACACAAGAACTAGATTTATTTGCTACTTCTAGCTTAGCATTTAAATCATCATTAATACTTCTTAAGCTAGCCACAGTCTCATGACAAGTAGATAATTCACAAGAGAGCATTTCATTCCTTTTAACTTCTAAAGCAAGAGACTTTTGCACACTTACAAATTTATCATGCTCTTGATATAAAAGATCCTCTTGCTTTTCTAAAAGTCTATCTTTTTCATTCAATGCATCGATCAGCTCATTAATCTTTTCTACCTTAGCTCTATCTAATCCTTTGAACAAGCTAGTATAGTCTACTTCATCATCACTAGAGTCCTCATCAATAGAAGTAGAGTACTTAGGGGTTTCTCTAGTTTTTACCTTCTTTTCCTTTGCCATTAGACAAGTATGGCGCTCGTTGGGGAAGAGCGATGACTTGTTGAAGGCTGAAGCAGCGAGTCCTTCGTCGTCGGAGTCGGACGACGAACAATCTGAGTCCCACTCTTTGCCACGGTGCGCTTCGCCCTTCGCCTTCTTGTAGGCCTTCTTCTTTTCCCTCTTCCCACTTTTCTCTTGTTCCTGGTCATTAGTATTGTCGGGACAATTTGCTATAAAATGACCAACCATACCACACTTGAAGCAGGAGCGCTTTCCCTTCGTCTTGCTCTTGTTGGGATGCTCCTTGCGATCTTTTAGCACCGTCTTGAAGCGCTTGATGATGAGGGCCATTTCTTCCTTGTTAAGCCCGGCCGCCTCAACTTGCGCCACCTTGCTAGGTAGCGCCTCCCTGCTACTTGTTGCTTTGAGAGCAACGGTTTGAGGCTCGTGGATTGGCATTGGGCCATTCAATGCCTCATCAACATATCTTGCCTCCTTGATCATCATTCGCCTGCTTACAAACTTTCCGAGTATTTCCTCGGGCGTCATCTTGGTGTACCTAGGATTCTCACGAATAGAGTTTACAAGATGAGGATCAAGGACAGTGAAGGACCTTAGCATAAGTCGGACGACGTCGTGGTCTGTCCATCTCGTGCTTCCATAGCTCCTTATTTTGTTGACCAGGGTCTTGAGCCTGTTGTACGTTTGGGTTGGCTCCTCCCCCCTGATCATTGTGAACCTTCCCAGTTCGCCCTCCACCAACTCCATCTTGGTGATCATAGTGACGTCGTTCCCCTCATGCGAGATCTTGAGGGTGTCCCAAATCTGCTTGGCGTTATCCAAGCCGCTCACCTTATGATATTCTTCCCTGCACAAGGATGCTAATAGAACAGTGGTAGCTTGTGCATTTTTGTGAATTTGTTCATTGATAAACATGGGATTATCCGTACTATCAAAATTCATTCCATTTTCTACTATCTCCCATATACTTGGATGAAGAGAGAACAAATGGCTACGCATTTTGTGACTCCAAAATTCGTAGTCCTCTCCATCAAAGTGAGGGGGTTTACCAAGAGGAATGGAAAGCAAATAAGCATTAGAATTACGCGGAATACGAGAGTAATCAAAAGAAAAGTTTGAGTTGACCGTTTTCTTTTCTCGTTGTAGTCGTCGTCTCTTTGGAAAGAAGAGGACTCATCGCTGTCGTAGTAGACTATCTTCTTGATGCGCCTCTTCTTCTTCTCGTCCTTCTTCTTGTGACTCGAGCCAGAGTCAGTGGGCTTATCGTCTCTTGGCTCGTTGAAGACGGATTCCTTCTCTTTATTGTTGACCACCATCCCCTTTCCCTTAGGATCCATCTCTTCGGGCGATTAGTCCCTTTCGTGAAGAGAACGGCTCCGATACCAATTGAGAGCACCAAGAGGGGGGTGAATAGGTGATCCTGTAAAAACTTAAAACTTATAGCCACAAAACTTGGTTAAGTGTTAGAAAGATAATACCAAGTAACTATAAGGCGAGCTCTTGCGAATACAAACAATCACACAAAAAGCAATCACAAGAGACACGCGAGTTATCCCGTGGTTCGACAAGTACAACACTTGTCTACCTCCATGTTGTGGTGTCCCAATGGACGAGGGTTGCACTCAACCCCTTTCAAGTGATCCAATGATCAACTTGAATACCACTGTGTTCCTTTTTCTTATAACTTTTCCTGTTTGCGAGGAATCTCCACAAGTTGGAGTCTCTCGCCCTTATAACAAATATCAATGTGAAAGCACCAGAGTAAGGGAGGGAAGCAACGCACACAAATCCCAGCAATACGCACACACACACAAGCCAAGACTTGAGCTCAAATGAAACGCAACAAGTTCACCACTAGAACGGAGCTCAAATCACTAAGAATGTCAATCGAATGTGTGAAGATGGAGTGCGGGAGTCTTAGAATGTTCAAAGTATGCTTGGTGTCCTCCTCCATGCGCCTAGAGGTCCCTTTTATAGCCCCAAGGCAGCTAGGAGCCATTGAAGCAATCTGGGAAGGCAATTCTTGCCTTCTGTCGGGTGGCGCACCGGACAGTCCGGTGCACCACCGGACATCCACTGTTCACAGTCCGGTGCAGATTGCTTTCCTAAATTGGTGCAGGCGACCGTTGCAGAAATGGAGCCGTTGGCGCACCGGACACTGTCCGGTGCACACCGGACAGTTCGGTGCCCCCTGCCGACTGTTGGCGCGCCCACGCTTCACGCGCAGATTGCGCGGCCGACCGTTGGCTCACCGGACAGTCCGGTGCACCACCGGACAGTCTGGTGCACCACCGGACAGTCCGGTGCACCACCGGACAGTCCGGTAATTTTTAGCCGTACACGGTTGACTGTTTCCCGAGAGCGGCCACTTCACCGCAGACGACCCACCGGACAGTCCGGTGATTTATAGTCGTACGCCGCCGTCGAGACCTGAGAGTAGGTTGTTCATCGAGACTGGTCCTGGCACACCGGACACTGTCCGGTGCACCACCGGACAGTTCGGTTCACCCAGACCGAGTAGCCTTTTGGCTGTACATAGCCAACTTTTCTCCAAAACTATTTCTCCTATTTCTAGCACTTAGACATAATACATTAGTCTTCAAAACAATGTACTATGATGAGTGGTCCTGAATCTAGATTTGCCTAATCTAGAGCATTCACTTGTCCTGGTCTAGCTTTCTTTTACCCAAATTCTTATTTTACTTATAAACTATGATGAGTGGTCGGAGGGTAGAGTCTCCATGACCGAGGAGCAATGACGATTCTAACCGATTATACCCAACTAGGGATCCCTAACCACACGACATATGTAGCACTTAACCCTTGCATATGTCAACCGTCCCCATAGATCCTCCACAATGTGAACCGATCCGCGCTACCCAGGAGCACATTACTCCTTCGTCCAGCCTCTAGCCAGGAGGGTACATGCTACTCCCACCATCTCCCACGCCCGGTGCGCGATTGTCTTTTCATGTATGGAATAGCTAGGTTTAGGGTTACCAGAGCTTGTGGCTAGTTGCAAAGACTCCACCACAACAGGCCTACATCAAACAGTCCTTAATCGACACATATGGGCAAACTTTCCTGCTCAACATCTGGTCTACATTACATATTATTTCTCAAAACTTGATACCTAAGAGAGGTACCCTACTTGCATGATGAAATCATCGCGGTCACAATGGCTTCATCATCACAAGTCATTTTATTTCACAAACTCCCATATCCCGTGTTACACATCATCTTTTAAAAACAATCCTAAATTAATAAGCAGGGCTAAGCATCACTAATTTTTCATAAAACGGGTATTAGGGTTGTTTAATCAAGGAAGGAAATCCATCAACTGTTTGATCACACAACTCCTATCACCTAATGCATCATTCAAGGTGATAAAACTTTTTAAAACAGAAGGAGGTGGCAAATGCACTAGGGCTTGCCTAGACTAACACTACGTTATTGTTTGTTAGGTGACGTCCACTTGGTGACCATCCTTTGTTTTGGCACTTGTTCAGTTTATCCATCTTCAGGTTCGTTCATCTGCATCACCTTGTGAATTAGTCCACTCGTTACGTCATCTTGGGGTCGACTTGGCTCTTCTTTCGCATCACATGATCAATTATCGTACCTAATTGAAATGCATGATGCACATGAATGCATATAGGCAGGAATAGCACACGACTAATTATTTCCATACCGAAGAGGATTAAATATTTAACCGCAAGGCATCACAACTTTCGTAAGTAAATCCTATATACCTATGATTCGCTAGCACAATAATCACGTTCGCACGATTTAATCGGGCTAGCTCAAATCTCAAGAAAACAATAACCATAGACACAACCCGTAAACGCCTAAGCTAGGTAATCATCAACCGACTAACGAAACATAGGCTTAGCCTTTTCGGACACCTAAATTCAGGATACGAATAGAAGCAACCTAACCAACTCCCTTTTTCTGGTTAACCTGCATAACCACACTAACCGAATAAAATATCAAGAAAATGCTAAACTATTTTCTCATACTACTACGCATCGTACACCAACTAATTAAAGCATCATGCTATTTGATCTAGCTGGTAAAATATTATTAAATAAGAAAGTGTTCCGGAAAACTATAGACTTAATAATTTAAATATTTAAAGTATTTGTGTGCACTATTCACTATGAGGTTTTCAAGTTTTAGTTGTAAGCGGTTTATTTATATTACTTATGTTTAGACACTCGGAACAACAATCACCATCTTATTCAAGACATCTAACTGATCACTAAAGCAGAGCATTGACTTCATCAAACAAACACCATTTGACACGAGCAATACAGAAAACGCCTACCACTAAAACATTCATAGGATGGATAGAAGCAATTTATTTAATTGTCTAAACTTCTTTTCCAGACTCACTTGCATATCCTACCAACTAATTATAATATCTCGATTTACTAACTTCGGACACCAAATATTCAGACTAAGGATGACAACAAGTTAATTAATGTTGGGGGCCTTCGGCTTCTGAAGGTCCTCAAAAACATGATTTAACAATGTTTCTGGAAGTATAATGCATGAACAGGTACCTTCGGACTTAAGTTGAAACCACAGCGTGAAGAAGCACGAGAAGGAGTACGAAGGATAGCACGAAGCCGAAGCTGTGCGCAGGAGAGCTTCGGCATGGTAGCAGAAAAGGGAAACCGACTTAAAGATGAAAAGGCTATTTAGACCTCGATGGACTACTATAGAGTTATTAGCAAATGTAAAGGGCATGAGTGTAATTTTACTATGGGCTGCGTCCCGTGCCTATAAATAGATGAATAGTAACTCCATACTATTCACGTTGACTTGGCATCGGTCCTTGCATCGCGCTGGTACTTTTACCTTCTTTCAAGTTGAAGGTACACTTGTAATTTGATATTGTTTCTATTTTTCCATAGTAATAAAATAAAAATGAGATAATGATGATATATGACCGCTTATATTATTTTTTATGCTTTATATGATTCTTTCTTCATCCTTATATGTTATGTTGACGAAGGTATGCCCTTCATTACCTTCATCCGAAAATCATTATATCCTAAGGGAAATAATGCTTCGAAGGACGAAGGGCTTTAACGTTTAACGTTTTATGTGTTGCCTTGTTCTTAACTCATAGCACTTGAGAACAAGTCCCCAACATTGGCGCCCACCTCCGGTGAACCCTTTTTCGACCACCTTCAGCAAGCATCGACCTTCGTCATGCCACCAAAGAAAGCTTCGGCAACAGGGGCTGCCATTCTGCAGCCGCTGGACCTGAACCAGGAGACCCTTTCTCTTCAGGAAGCCCGAAGCCAGAAGAGGAAGGCCACTAGTCCAACACCACAAGAAGATGAGTTGGACCAGGAAATCAGGAATATGGAGATGCTTCATCAGCAGGTCCAGAAGAAGAAGGAGAAGATGGCTCGGTTAGCTGACCTGCAAAGGCAGATTGATGAAGCTACCGAAGAAGTGCGTCATCTTGCTCAAGATGAGCAGAATCAAAGGTCGTACCACAGAGAATTTCACCAAGAGGGCTTCTTCAACGATGATGACTGGTATGAGGATTTCCATCATGGAAATTTTGCTTTTGATGATGCTTCTCCTCTGTCAGCAGAACTGCAGGCTACGCCCTGGCCCCTGTCTTACAAGCCACCCTAGCTCCCCATGTATGACAGACACTTAGATCCAAAGTAGTTTCTAATGAGATATGAAGCAACTATATCTTCGTATGGTGGCAACACTGCTGTCATGGCAAAATCCTTTGTCATGGCAGTCAAAAATGTTACACAAACTTGGTACTCCTCTCTTCGGCTAGGAACAATCACATCATGGCAGAAGTTGAAGGACATGCTGATCACCAGTTTTCAAGGGTTTTAGACGAAGCCGGTTACCGCTCAAGCCTTGTTCCAGTGCACGCAAGACCAAGAGGAATACCTCCAGGCGTATGTCCGAAGGTTCTTGCGTCTGAGGGCACAAGCGCCAACAGTGCCCAATGAAATTGTCATTGAGGCCATGATTAAGGGGCTTCGGCCAGGACCTTCAGCCCAGTACTTTGCCAGGACCTTACAGGTTCTCCGAAATGGCCTGGGGCTTCGGAGGGAGGATCCACCCTAGGCATGTCAGGTCAATTCATTCCACTCAGAATGACGACAGGGGAAGTCAACAACAGAGGCCACAATATTCTTCCCAGGCTTCGGGGCAGCAACAGAGCTATCCTCGGCCCCCAGCTCCAAGGGGCAGGAGCGCCAGGGGCTTCGGAGGAAGGTTTGGGGATCAGCCTAGGAAAATTTATTGTCTATTCTGCGGTGAGGACAAGGGCCACACTACCAGGATGTGACATGTCACCATCCAGAAACAGAAAGAGATAGCAGAAGCTGCAGCCCAACAGAGCCAGCCGAAGCAAGTCATGCATACTGCTTCGTACCACTCGCCGTACATTCCAGAGTACGTGGGTAACCATCCTGCAGCCTCTGTTGCTTCGGCAAGCCAACCTCAGGCATCTTGGCAACAGCCTCCACCCCCACCACCATTGCAACGAGGCCAGTAGCCAGAACGGAGCCAGCACATTCATCAGCAACGAGACTTCAGAGAGGAGTCCGAAGCTCGCACAGTCAATAGTACTGTGCTAGAATCGAAGCACATCTATTAGAAGATATCCTACTTCTGAAATAGTTCTGGCATTCGTTATCATTTTTCTTCTTTAATAGAGAACAATCGTTAAAGGCTTAAATTTTTTCCTGTCGTTTTCAATTTCTTGTAATAGATTCGTTTTGGTCATAGTGGAAATACATCTCTTTTACAGACTCATGAAATCCAAAAAATTGGTGAAGCACGAAAGTTGCTCTCAAGAGGGAGCGGGGTTCATAATCACATTACAAGTTTTGCCGAAGCAATAGAAAGTCGTTCTAAGGAACGCAATGTAAGTCTGCCGAAGCAACAAAAAGTCGTTCCTAAGGGAGCACAGTGTAGGTTTTCTGCTCAAAAGTCGTTCCAAAGGGAATGCAGAGCTTACAGCGAAAAATAAACGCTGATTCCGCCAAAGTAAAAGGCGAAGCGCGAAAAGTCAACGCGAATACCGCTGAAGTAAAAGGCGAAGAAGCTCCTAAGGGAGGCTTACAGCGAAAAATAAACGCTGATTTCGCTGAAGTAAAAGGCGAAGAAGCTCCTAAGGGAGGCTTACAGCGAAAAGTCAGCGCTGATACACCGAAAAATAAGCGGTGAAGCCGAAAAATAAACGGTAAAAAGATTGTGTGCTTCATTGAGGGAATGGGTGTGTATCTTCGGCACAAATACCATTTTGCATAGCATAACATCATTACATCATTTTGCATAGCATAACATCATACATCATCTTGCATCAATGGCGCGAGAAGGGGATTCAATGTTGATCTTCGGGGATTGATTCAAAAAAGCAGTGCCAAGGCACAACATAAGTATTGAAGAAGTATAGCTTCGTCAAACTCTAAAATGAAAAGGTGATCTATTGCTTACGAAGCATAATGATTTTACGAAGATCGGGTGTTTTTACGAAATATGGATGTTCTTCACAACGCATGAAAAGAAGGGAAGGTGTTTTTTCGCCGAAGGCTCAAAAACGGTATGTACGTAAGGTTTCATGCATCGTAAAGAATTCAGTTACAAGCAGCTTAAATATTGCATTCAAAATTATAAAAATACTACGCACTTTGTTCAGCAAATATTACATTACAAATGTTTTTACAATAGAAGCTATTCTTCTTTTAAAACTGCTTCTGCAGCTGCATTCAGCAGTCGATTAACAGCTTAGTCCAGAATAGCTTCGGCCACTTTAGTAACTTCATCTTCTTTTTCTGCTTCTGGGTTGGCCGTCAACTCGAGGGGCTCTGGAGGAGGAGATAGTTCAGCTGCGATATAAAACATAAATAAGTCCAAAGTCGCAAAATTAGTAAATAAAGTTAAAAGTTATTAAGTAATACCTATTCGCCTCTTAAGTTCCGCCGCTTTCTCAGCTGCCTTCGTCGCTTCTTTTGAATCATGGGAATCTTTTTCACTCTTTTTTATCATCTCGTGCGCCATCCCTCGGCCGCCATTCTCCCAGATGTCAGTAAAGAATTTTCCGCCAATTAAGCTTGCTTCGGTCGAGGGATCTTTTGTATATCTTCAATAGATAAAGTAGCTTCGGCTTGAGCCAAAGCTTTCACATGATCGTAGCCTGATTTCTCTAAAATAGCTACGATTCCCCTGGCACCCAAGAAAGTGCAGATATCCCCGCGACCACTCAAAACTTCTTCAAAAGCTTCAGCTTCGTTATTGATCCAATCAATTGGGCCTTCAGGATCACCCCTTACGAAGTTGTCTTCGTTAGAAAATGCGCCAACATTGGTGAAACTAGTTTTTATTTTCCTAACACACTCTATAGACTTTTCATAGCACCTCTCCTTGGATGCACGAAGTTCATCAACTGTTTTTTGTAAGTGGTTCCTCCAATATACACTAATATCTCGATTAGCCTCTACAACACCGCATTTTTCTTTAGCTTCGAATAGCTGTTTCCGAAGATCTTCGATTTCGTATTTTTGAGCTTCAGCTTGGGCTTTGGAAGCAACTTCATCTTCTCTTATTTTGTTCAACAATGAGTGTAATATTTTATCTTTTTCAAGACATTCGTTCCTTAGTTCAATCACTTCGGAACGAAGGTTGTTCAAGGCTATGGTATACCCTTCATCTTCGGCACTTTTTTGTGCCCTGAGGGCGTTGCTAAGAATAAGGCCCTGCAAAAATGCGGTATTAAGTGTAAGCAAATGGAAAATTTTGTTTTTAAATACAAAAATCTAATTTTCTCACTTTTAAACTATTGTATGCTAAGCTGTCGGCCAACTCATCTTTTGATAACACTGAGAGCCCATCTTCTAGTGTAGGGAAACCGAAGCTCTTGCCCATCTCTCGGCAGACAGAAATCTCTTTGCTGTCTGGGAGACAATACAAGAAGTCTTCTTCCCCGCTGCCGTTGAATACCAGTGCCCCCTTTGGATATTTCAATCTTTGAGCATAGAATTGAGCCTCTTGCTTTTCTTTTTCAGATAATCTTTTTCCCGAAGCATGTCGTATAATATAATCAGGAGCTTCAGATGATGCTTCGGGAATAGGAATGGCGGTTTTTCCAGTCAGAATTACTTCTGTAGCTTCCTTCTCTGTCTTTTCTCCGATTTCCAAGGATTTCTCCTTGGCGGGCTCTGAAGGCCCAGCTTCGGTCTCGACATGGACCTTGGCAGCTTCGGCCTCAATGTGTGTTTCCGAAGCTTCGGCAGCTTTCTTCGGAGTAGAGCTTGAAGTTTTTATTATTTCTAGCCTATCTAATAAGTTGACCATTCTCTTCCTCTTAGGGGTCGTCGAAAGATCCTTTTGTGCCTTCGACATTGTCACCTCTGCCGAAGGACTTATTACTTCCAATATTCTTGTTTTCTCAACCTTCATCTCTTCAATGTTAATGGCCTTCGGCTCATCTGATTTGGCTAATGATGCCTTTGGCGATACAGACGGTTCAATTTTCTGCGTAATCGCAGGTTTCTTACCTTCGGTCACCGAAGAGGTCTCACCGCCAAAGTCAGGCACTATGGCCGGTTCAATATAGCGTGGTCGATGAGTAAGGACATTCACCCTTTTCCTCTTTGGCGCGGGCTCGCTCGGAGCAACTGAAGCATCATCTCTCCCGGGACCTCCACTTTTTCTTTTTTGCCCCCGGGGCGGGTAACGGTAGTCAGGATACATGAACCCAAGGGCATCAAAAACTCTGTTTAGTCTCTTCTTTTTCCGGTTCCCGAAGGCCGCAGATAATGCGTTATCTTCTGCTCTGGAGTACAACCCAAGCAGATCATCGCTTGTAGCTTCGACGCTTTTCAGCCAGTCATCGTCTGGCTCGATAAACTGGTCTCTAAACCTAAAGGTATATTTTAGTCGAACCAAACCACCTTCATGGGGATTGCTGAAGGATTCTTTTGGCATCTCCCAGTCGGCTAACAATGGCCATATCCTGTAGGCCACGTGCTCTTGAACTAAGTCCCTTGTCCCGATGAAAGAGCAGACTAAGCCGAAGGCCTTGCGACATTCTTCGGCCGCTTCATCAATTTCTATCTTCGGTTTCCGGAGCCCGAAGCGTTGCCAGATAGGGCGCATGATTATATCTTTAATGTCTTCTCGTGCCTTTAAATCATTTTTTACATAAAACCATTCTTTCGTCCAGTCTCCGGGCCATCTCTTCCGAAAAGTCGGTACTGGGGAGCTTGAGCCAGAACGAGCAACGAAGCTATAGCAGCCGAAATTGTTATGATACTGTTCTTTACCCCAGGGCTTCGTCTCATATAACAGTTAATGCATACTGCATAAACTTTTTGCATTTGGATCCAAGCCTTAACTCCTTAAAGCCCACACGAAGATTCCCATTCTTATAATAGCTTCGGGGGTAATCTGGTGAAGGTAAATCTGAAATATCTTCAAAACCTCGACTACGAAGCTGCTCACAGGAAGCCGAAGCCCAGCCTTCAAAAAGCTTCGGAAGATCATGACTTCATTCTCCTCTGGAGTAGGACAAGTCTTCTCTCCGTCATCAGCCCTCATAATAGACATATCCCGAAAGTATCTCCCCCTCATGTTGTCAAGATGGCTTTGTTTAATAGTTGATTTTCCAAAAACTGCATGGCTCGGTCGCCAGGGTCGATCTTCAGAGTCTTCCCCGCCGCTCTCCACATAATAACTGTCACTATCACTAGTGTCTTCAGACAAACCCTCCAAAGTTTCCCTAGAAATCTTCTCTGCATTTGTCCTTGCTATTGATTCAATAAAGCCAAAATTCATCTCCTCAGAAAGGCTCAGCTTCGGTTCAGTGATAGCTTTCTTATCCTCAGACATCTTCGAAAGTGCTGAGAAAAGTACTCTCAAAGCCGAAGCTTAAAAATTTAAAAAGCTAAGCAAGTGTTGATGTGCAAGAGCTAAAAATTGAGTAAGCAAGAGCAGATGGCGAGAAAGCGTGCCAAATGAGCTCATGGTGTGCTCTTATTTACACGCCTGGTGTGTTGCGTGCTGGAGGGCCAGCTTGTCAGTGGCTGTTGCTATTCTAGCAAAGGGAAGGTGTTTTTTCGTACCTTCGGCTCAGGGCCTTCGTCCTTGTCGCAATCTGAATTTATCATTCTAACAAATTAATATTGCGAGGGGCTACTGTTGGGGGCCTTCGGCTTCCGAAGGTCATCAAAAACATGATTTAACAATGTTTCTGGAAGTATAATGCATGAACAGATACCTTCGGACTTAAGTTGAAACCACAGCGTGAAGAAGCACGAGAAGGAGTACGAAGGATAGTGCGAAGCCGAAGCTGTGCGCAGGAGAGCTTCGGCATGGTAGCAGAAAAGGGAAACTGACTTAAAGATAAAAAGGCTATTTAGACCTCGATGGACTACTATAGAGTTATTAGCAAATGTAAAGGGCATGAGTGTAATTTTACATGGGCTGCGTCCCGTGCCTATAAATAGATGAACAGTAACTCCGTACTGTTCACGTTGACTTGGCATCGATCCTTGCGTCACGCTGGTACTTTTACCTTCTTTCAAGTCGAAGGTACACTTGTAATTTGATATTGTTTCTATTTTTCCATAGTAATAAAATAAAAATAAGATAATGATGATATATGATCGTTTATATTATTTTTTATGCTTTATATGATTCTTTCTTCATCCTTATATGTTATGTTGACGAAGGTATGCCCTTCATTACCTTCGTCCGAAAATCATTATATTCTAAGAGAAATAATGCTTCAAAGGACGAAGGGCTTTAATGTTTAATATTTTCTGTGTTGCCTTGTTCTTAACTCATAGCACTTGAGAACAAGTCTCCAACAATTAATTTCTTAATCAACAAGATTTTGCGCAAGCATCAAAGAAGCAGTATACTGGACACAAGAAATTCTAAAAATGCCTACCAGTGATTGGAAAAAAAAATTCTGTTACGTAATCCTCCTCATTAGAATTCTCAAATGCCAAGATTTACCTCATTAGAATTCTCAAATGCCAAGCTAAATCTGTACCGCTTCAAGCGTCCACTTTGCCATCACGGTTGCAATGACAACCACCATACGAATCTATTTTGACATCCAAATTTTCAAGCATATCGAGGGCTTGCAAACGAAAGTTCTGTGCACCACAGTTAGAAATAAAGGCTACAGCAAGAGCTTCTTCAATCTTTGGAGGCACAGGTGCCACAACATCATATTCAGCTCATGAAGAGTAGCCAACTAGGACGTCTGAAGAAAGGCTGATTGTCATCACAATCTTGTACCCTCTCCCTCGAGCCACATCAATACTATTATTTGAATAATATTGAGATGATTCCATCGATCTGAGGATACCCTCTACAGAAGAATCTGGTGCAATTCTAAAAGTATCATCAAGTGTCTTATAGGTAGAAAAGAAAAACAAAATTCACAACCTACGTAGCATTTATTCCGGTCCTTAGCTGTGCCACCGACAAGCACGAGATCCCTGTCAACGTCGCGGTCGTAGGGCACGGCGTCCTCCCTCTCGAACCGCTGCTCGCACCACCGGGTCTCTTCGCCCTCCCCGTCGCCGCCTGACCACGGGACCGCGCCCCGACCCACGGCTTCACCCCAATGGGAGGACCAGCGGTAAAAAGAGGTGGTGTAGCTCTCGACCACCTCGACGTTCTTCGCCATGTCGAAGCGGCCGAGGAAGGCGATCTCGGCGAGGAAGGCGACGCCTACGAGGAGAGGCAGCCAGCACCTCCATCGCCGCCTTCGGCCTGCCACAGCGCCAGCTCGTGCGGGGACTCCCTAAGCCCGACGCCTGCACGCACCAGCCACCAGACGAGATAGGGAGCCGAGGACAAGCGCCAGGAAGGGGATGAGGTGAGGGCGGCCGGGCTGGAGCAGAGAAGTAGGGAGGAGCTCGGAGCTGGGCAGCCGAGTACCATGGGCGAGGATCTCCAATCACGGGCACGAAGAAGCGACACTTGAGGGAGGAGACCGAAGGGGAGGCGACCAGCGCGACGGCCACCAGAGAAACTTGCGCGCGCGGGAGCTCCGCGGCACCGGAGCTGGAGCAGGGACGCTCTGGGGAAGAGCGGCAGCAGGGAGAGCGCGCGGCGTGAGGGAGCTCAGGGAGAGAGGCGAACTAGAGATGGAGGCTGATTTGGAACGACTTTAGAAAAAATTCCAGCGCGGTGGAGAGGATATTTGGAGGGAGGGCGGCGTAGGGATAAAGACGCACGCTCCAAAAAAAAATCAGGGCTACGGCTGGAGTAGATTTTTCCATTTTTTTTAATTTCTTCAATTTTTTTAACAGGAAAATCATAGATATTTTGGATCTCGATTTGGAATCACAGATTTTTTATACGGTTGGATTATTAGCGATGCATAATGAGTCGACGGTACCTATGATACGGTTTACTTTAATCAAAACTAAATAGGATTCATCTCAATCTTATTTATTTTGGCGAAACAAATTTCAGACATCCAGGTTTTGGTATTAGGATTTGGGCGTGGTCTAATTTAGTCAGATCAAAATTTTATTGGTAACGATAAATGAGACAAATAGGATTAAACTGATTCCGGCTCTGATAATTTGTTCCGAAAACTTTATTCGTCGGGTTCTAAATAAATTTGTTTGGGGATAAAATCATCAGAGTGGGTCAAGCTTCCAAATTCGTATTCGTGCGAGCGATGAATTTTTAATAATCACCGGACACACCGATTTTCGGAACAACTATGTTCCGAACATCACGAAAATTTAGGAAGAGCCCAGATAAATAAAAACAATGTCGAACTCGCGACAGACGAAACAGATTAAGAAGACAGAGAGACTGTTATTCACCTCTATCACGTGTTAAAGTCTGCACTCACGGCCGAGCAGACGATAAACACCTGGGGTGTTACACGGACCGCATACGGCAGAAAAGGGACAACGACTAGGAAGTGGTTGGTAGCTATAAATACAACCCCAACCACCTCCATTAAAGACATCCAAGCATTCCATTCATCTACATTGAATACAAGAGCAAGCATTTCATCCCAAGACATATTCAATGCTCCCAAGCTCCTCCAAGTGCCATATTTGTGACTAGTGATCATTAGTGATTAGTGTCTTGGAAAGTCTAGAGACAGTGTGATCTTGTGTTTTCTTGTTACTCTTGTTGCTTGGTTTTCTTAACCGTGCTTTCTTCATCTCCTTATAAACTCTCAAATGACTTGTAAAGCTTGCTAGAGACACCTAATTGTGTGGTGATCCTTGTGGGGTCTAAGTGACCCTCGAGATTAAGAAGAAGCACTCAACCAGTCTAAGTGACTGTTTGAGAGAGGGAAAGGGTTGAAAGAGACCTAGTCTACGTGGCCTACTCAACGGGGAGTAAGTTCTTTGGAATCGAATCTCGGGAAATAAATCATTGTGTTCATTTCATGGATCATTATCTTATGATTTGATTCTTCCTCTCCCCTCTCTCTAAGTTCTCTTGCTTACAATCTTTTTGAGTTAGCTCCCAAAGTTATCCACATGGATTGAGCAACTCATAGCAAGAAGAACTCTCTTCCGCACTCCGATTTTCTTATTACTCATTTCTAATCCTAACCCCAGGTGAAGTTCGTGTTCAAAGTTTATAATTTTTAGGTTTCGCCTATTCACCCCCCTCTAGGCGACTTTCACCTCAAGGAATGCATAATGACAAGCATGAGTAGTTCGAGTTAGCCCCTAATGAGCAGTAGATGTAGCAATTGGATCAAGATGTGCAAATTAGCTTTCAATTTTCTGACCTTGAAGATATGCAGTCATCAGACAGTTCAGTGGGTAACTGTAACACCCAGTCCACTCCCGGACTGGCGGTACTTACTCTTGGTAGCCCTCAAGGATCATAGACCATCCCCATAGACCAACACGAGTCTTTTGTGTGCACTTTGTCCTCACTCATGCGCACCCAAGAAGACTTCCCAGTCGATCACCAATCCCATGATTAATTTAGGCCAAGCATGCTTAACATAAAGGTTTTTTGAGATAGGCTTCTGAAAAAGAAGATGCACCTTGTTGGTATGAGTACTCTATTAATTCTATTAAGCCTTATGTCAGGATATCACCATCCACTGGGGCCATGATATTACATCAAGGGCTTCAGGTCTTCATGCCAATGCACCCTCCCAACCCGATTATTGCCTACGAGGAGGATGTCAACATGCTGCTAGAGCATGAAATTTAGGTGTTGCAGGTCCTGGCCTTACCAGTAGTAGTCCAACAGGGTCTCTTCAAAGAGCAAGCAACTGGTGATCAAGTGCAAGAGGTTAACATACAAGATCAGACAGTGGGTATCCAAGTGCAAGAGGGAGTTGATCAAGACCAGGAGTTTGATGGTCATGTGCATGGTCATGTTAATGAAGAAATCTTGTTGGATGGGCAGTTGAATGCAGCATGCATGCAGTGGCAAGGATTTTTCTCTTGGGACATGCATGGTCGTATTTATAATGAGCACATGGCTAGTAAGATGCTTCTTGCATGGACCAGTTCTATTTTAGGAGCAGACGCTGTCGCACCCGGATTTAAGGGCAAACCCGGGCGCGAATCAAATGTGTGTTAGGATCAAGTCTCACACATATGATGACTCATGGTATAGAAACTAATGTCACATTTTTGCTATATAATAGAAGTTCTGTACAAAATAGCTAAATAATTACATCATAAGCAGGCAACGATCCTCCACAACCATAGTTGACTATGAGACGACGGCCTAGACCTCACAAACTCATCTCAACATCCTTTATGCTCCTCATCTTGGTGGTACATGTCCTTGACCTAGGGGTGTGAGTACAAGAAGGGTGAGCTCACATACGTTCATCACTCAATAAGTGTGGCAAATAATGTGCATGGTCTCACTTACGGTGGGGGCCCATGTGAAATGTAAGGCTTACCAATGAAGATGGTTAAAGCTAAGCATTGCTTTTTAAAGTTGGTCAAAGTTTTATTAGCAGTTACTAAGTATAAGTATGTACCAACCCAATTAAATAAGAGATCAAAATTAATAATAAATCCCATAATGCAATTCAAATGACAAATTGAATTTAATTCAATATATTAATCATGCGAGAGTCCTAAGTCGCTCTTGACCGTGAACACGGCTAATATACCAGTTTTATACTTTGTAGCGGTTGCGCCCTTTACCCACAAGTCGTGTATTCCATCTAGCCAGGTTTTGCAAGGCCCTTAGACACTTCCAATGTGAATGGCTAGGGATCCACTATGAGGCCTTTCCAAAGTTCCACTAGCTTCAGAAAACCCGCTACGATTTCGTGAGAAGAGAGATATAGGAATCCCTCGTCCAAAAAACCATCGTAGCATGATTGACCTAAGAACCTCCCTATACCGACAACTCCTTTACCGCCCTTGCCCCTTTCGGGTAAGGTAGTCCTCCACTAGCTTTCCTAATTAGTCAGCCAAGGGCATCCCATTCCACCCTTGTCTCAAGTTAAGCTCCATATCCTAATTAACACAATAGTCTTATCATGAACAATAATTAAACCAATGGTAACAATGGAACATGATCCTAATTCAGATTTAATATTAATCCCAAAACCAGGTAGAGCTATAGCAAGTCTACCCAATAGTTCATTTGTTTGCAAGGTGTGGGGTAAACAAAACTAGGGTAACCTATTAGGTCCCATCAAATTAACCTGAGCATGTCACATTGATTAACAAGAACATTATTGGGTTAAGAAGAGTGATCAAGGGCAC
The DNA here is from genome assembly GCA_029449295.1 of Zea luxurians. NCBI lineage: Eukaryota > Viridiplantae > Streptophyta > Magnoliopsida > Poales > Poaceae > Zea > Zea luxurians. The sequence continues at coordinate 60,526,459 of JAOPSE010000011.1, read as the reverse complement.
AACTTGCCTGTGACTTGAGATCCCAGGTACTTCACACTTGTTGCTATACTACTGGTTAAAATTATACCACATGATGGTTCATAGAGTTGGCACATGAGATCTGCGGCCACAGTAGATCCCCACCGATAAACGCACACGCCTAAGTACCTACTCTGACTGTCAGATCGATGGTCAATGACCTAGGCCCTGAGCGAACCGGTATCCAGCGCTTCTAATCCCAGGCGCCCGATGGAGATCCAACGGTCCAGAGGCCATTCTCCCCACTCGCCCGCCGCCCGCGGTGGCGATACCCAATCGCGGCGGCGCCATGGTCGGCGAGAGACACATCGATGAACCACTGTACTATTCTCCAATACCAACAATACTACTGGATGATAGAGGGGTAACGAAATAGGCTAGGTGGTTTCTTACTAGAGAACATCATTGTAGTGGTGCTGTTCACGGTGAGGGCGGATCCCCGGCTCAGATCTCCTCCGGCTAGCAATTTAGTAGGCTCCATTTTTTTGCACCGTACGTCGCTAGTTTGAGCTTCCACAGGTCTGTAGCAAGCCCTAGCACCCTTTATCAGAGAGATTCTACGACAGATTGACCGGGTCAGCGATGGCAGCCAGCAACCCCCCACAAACCCTCCCCCTCTCGCTCTCTGGTGTTTCTCGGCAGAGGTTTCTATGGTGTGGCTCTTGTGCTAGGCATATGGATGGCTTAGGAGCGCAGTTTAGGATTTATACACCCGATGATCCAACCGAACCCTGGATTACCGGTGAGTTTTGTTAAGTCAGTGCCTAATTTCGCGTTCTGTTTGTGGAGTGCACGGGTGAGGATTGGGGACGCCTAACGGACGAACATGGCATGGGACCCACGTGCGGTAGAGATTCTGAGCAGCATGGGCATGTTGTTGTGACTTCTACGAGGAACATCGGAGCAATGTTCAGCTCGGAGCGAGGACGAAGTGGATCTGACCACTAGGACCCACCCATCGGCTCCACTGTGAGGGTACAAGCACACAGAGGCTGCCCCACTAGGCACACACATCAGTGAAAACAGGCGTACCTGCGCAGCAGACTGCTTGGCCAAGGCCAGGGCAAGGGTGAGGCGAGTTGGGCCGAGTAGGTGAAACTGGCCCAGCGTGGCTTTTTCTTTTATTTTTTTGTTTTCTATTTTTTTGTTTTTGTTTTTTCTCTTTTATTTTGGATTCAAAATTACATCTGTTCTGATTAACGAATTTAAATACAACTAACGAATAAATCCACATGAAATGAGATATTTTTATAGATATACTTTCTATATTAATTATTTCATTCCTATCATTTTAGGTAATTGTAGTCCATTTGTGTTTCTAATATATGCATGCACAAAACTAATATATTAACAAAATAATCTATAATCCATAATCTCTATTAATATATGATTTATGTTTCTAAACATATATTTCATAAAAGGAATTATTTCCTTTATGAATACACACTTTTATTCTAATATGTGGTGAATGTTCCTAAATGAAAATTTTCTACATAGGTTAATTTAATTCATATAAGGTTATTTTATTTACCCTCTTATTTGAAAAGACATTTATTTAAATTATAGAATGAATTTACCCAAAATAGGATTTTGGGTGTTACAAATTCTATCCCACTTAAAAACAATCTTGTCCATGAGATTAGTAGGAAAGGGATGTAGAGAGGCAATGTTTTGTTTTAGTGTCTAGCTTTTTTCTTGCAAAATTGCAAGCTTTACATCTAACAGAATTCAACACTTATCTCAAAATATATGCACAATCAAGAATATAAGCATGATGCATAACATAAGATTAAAACACAGGTTAAAATAGACATTATTATTATTTCTAAAATATTATAGAACTAGCTACTTCTTAGGGTCTTATTTAGGTCTTACAAATACTACCCCTTAAAAATACTCTAATTTTGTTGCTCATTTCCTTCTTCACTGGCTTCCTCGACTTCTCTTGGAACCTCATCCAGGTCTTCGGGTCCTTCAGGATCAGCTTCTGCTTCCACATGGTTAAATTGACCTCGATTGACTGATAAGGATTTGCTTTTACCTCCTGAGACCTGACCTTGCTTCATCGGAGCTAGAATAGAGTAAGTAGCCTTGTTGGGGTAGTAGTAGACATAATGTCCAGCCTGCCCACACTTAAAGCATGACCTGTTTGTGGATGCATTAGGAGCAATCAGTCCCACTAGGGTGCTTGCTTGTGGAGTAGTTTGGACCTATTGAGATGGTTGTCCAGGACTTCCACGAGCAGGTGTGCCTTGTGGTGTAGCATAACGGGGACGAGTACTACTTCCAGCCTATCCCTGATTAGTAGCCATACTTTTCATCTTGCCTAGCTCAACTCGTTTGTTTTCCTGAGCTATAGCCTTGTCCAGCAGTTTCTGGAAGGATGGGAATGAGTGGGATATCAGTTGGTATTGGAGTGACCCGATCAATCCCTCAAGAAATAGTTCATGCTTTTTCTCGTCATCTTCAACTTCCCTAAGGAGAGTTGGATGAATTTGTCTCTCTATTCACTTACTGACATGCCTCCATGTTTGAGGGATAGAAACTCCTTCTTAATCTTCATAAGACCATCAAGAATGTGGTAGTTCCTAAATTTGGTGGAGAATTCTGCCCAAGAAATGGCATCAGCAGCAACATGGGTTGCGCAGTATGCATCCCACCAATCCGCAGCGGGGCCGGTGAGGTGACCCGATGCATGTAGCACTTTCTCCCTGTCAGTGCACTCGGCTATGTTAAGCATCTTTTCTACGGACTTCTGCCAGTCATCAGCCTGTAGTGGGTGTAGATGATGGAAAAAGTGGGTGGCTTGTGGGTAATGAATTCGTGATGCTTATCCCTAGGTGGTGCTGGTGGTGGTGGAGGTGGTGGCTAGTGGCTACCATAGTGTTGGCTATTTGTTGTAGCAGTTGAATTTGAGCGGCAACCACGACATCAGTCCCAGCAGGCGGGGGATTCAGAGGAGGATTCATTTCCGGTTCTGGATTAGCTACTGTCCTTCTTCAACGAATACGTGTAGGTAGATTGACACCTCCCCCCTCTTGGTGTTAACCATCTATGTTAGATACATAGGGTAAGATAGTTTTGCAAGAGAAACAACTTAGTAGGTGGAACAGATAGCCTAGTAGCTGGTCACAAGCTGAAGGAGCTTAGGCAGAATTTTGGTTTGTTGTTTTGTGTCTAGGTTGGGATACTGTGCTTATAAGATGAATCTCCAAGGTTAAGATAGAATCTGTTAAGATGAGATGGATCTGTGATGCTAGATACATTTTAATGGGGGATAATCTAGGTTGTCTAATTATCTTATAAACATTTTTATGCATATATGTATATGCAGATGCAATTGTGGATATTACTCCACAATTCATCACACTCAATCAAAGAACCAAATCAGACATGTATCATAAGAACAAGCATTCAAGCGCATAGATACCTATAAAAATAGTTTTGTTTTTATTCCTAAGATTAGGTCTCCTAATCCTAAGGGTCACTTTTGGTACAGGATTTCAAAGTGTGAAATCCACTTTTGTCTTTAGAAGAGAGAAGATAAGAGTAATCAGAGTAAAGCAGTAAATATGAGATTGGATCAAGGAAAGTATATAAAGAATCAGAGTAAAGGTAAGTAGGTAAGGGTTTTGCCTAGTTCTATCTAGGTTTCATCCTACAGTCAGCATTCCTCTTATACCACTTCTGTCACACCCGGATTTAAGGGCAAACCAAGGCGCGAATCAAATGTGTGCTAGGATCAAGTCTCACACATATGATGACTCATGGTACAGAAACACATTTCACATTTTTACTATATAATAGGAGTTCTGTACAAATAGCTAAATAATTACATCATATGCATGCAACGATCCTCCACAACCATAGTTGACTCTAAGACAACGACCTAAACCTCTCACGAACTCATCGCGACATCCTTTATGCTCCTCAACTTGGCAGTACCTGTCCTTGACCCAGGGGTGTGACTACAACAAGGGTGAGCTCACATACGTTCATTGCCCAACAAGTTATGGGGAATAATGTGCATGAGCTCACTTACAGTGGGTGACCATGTGAAGTACTGTAAGGCTTACCAAAGAAGATGGTTAAAGATGAGCATTGTTTTCAATGTTGGTCAAAGTTTTATTAGCAGTTATAAAGTATAAGTAGATTCCCAATTAAATAAGAGAACAAAATTAATAATAAATCCCACAATGCAATGCAAATGACAGATTAAATTTAATTCCATAAATTAACGTCACACCCGGATTTAAGGGGCAAACCAGGTGCGTCTCATATGTGCGCCAAAGAAGAACAACACATATAATGACCAAGTGTATAGAGATAAATGTCACAAACTTTATTACATAACGAAAGTGCCTTACAAAAATAAATGATAACAAATAAATCGAACTAACATTATTTCCTCGGCGCCATTAAGCTGACTGGGGCTCATGTGAAGTGGAAGGGTGATCAACAAATAATGGTTAAAGCTGAGCATTGCTTTTAATAAGTTGGTCAAATTTTGTTAGCAGCTACTAAATGTAAGTAAAGACCAACCCTAAGTAATAAGAGATCAAAATTAATAATAAAGCCACAATGTGATGCAAATGACAGATTAAGTTTACTTCCATAAGTTAATCAAGCGAGAGTCCTGAGTCGCTCTTGACCGTGAGCACGGCTAGTATACCAGTTTTACACTCTGTAGAGGTTGCACATCTTTACCCACAAGCCATGCTACCCATTTGCCATGGGGTCTAGAAGTCCCGTTCATCTCTACCGAGGAGACAAGGTAGGGTAGCACTACGAGGCCTTTCCAAAGTTCCACTAGTTCAAGAAAACCTGCTATGGGAAGAAGGAAGCAAAGGAATCGCTTGTTCGGAAAGCTAAACAGACAATTCGACCCAAGAATTTCCCTATACTCTGCAACCATGCCTCCCCACTTGCCCCTTTTAGGTAATGTAGTCTCTCCCTAGCTTTCCTAATTACTTGGCCAAGGGCGTCCCATTCCACCCTTGTGGTAGCACTGTTATCTCAAGTTAAGCTCCATGTTCATTTTAACAACATAATCTTATCATAAACATTAACGAATAGAATCACAATAATAAAGCATGATAATGAATCATATTAATCTTAACACTCAAACCCACATAGAGCAATAGCAGATGCTACCCAAAAGTTCAGTGGTAAACAAGGTAGAAAGTAGAGGAAACTAGGGCGACTTATTGGGTCCCATCAAAATTAAGCCTAAACATGCCAAAGTGATTATAGAGAACATTATTGGGTAAATAAGAGTGGTCAATGGCACAACTTGCCTTCAACGAGCTCCTGCTCAGATTCTTCTGCCTGCTGAGCTCTTTGCTTCTCAATCACTTGCTCGTCTACTCGCAACAATACAAACATAGATTGCATAGGAGAAATTAACAACACATCAAATAGGAGAACATAATGCATAATAGTGATGTACGCATCGTAACAAGATCCTAGATTTGAGAACCACTAAATTTGGAGTTACGGTTATAAAGTTATGATTTTCTAAAGGTTTAGGTGCTAGACATAGAACAAATTAAGTGCATGATTTTAACCATAGGTTTCATAGTAATATAACATTACTAGATGATAAACAATATTAATATGACTTTAATGCAACTAGAATGAGCCAAAAAGGAGTTAAAATGAATTAATTATGGATTTTACAAGGTTATGGAATTATTTCTATACTAGAAATCATTTTCGATATTAATTTACTATTTTCCTGATTGCCTATGGAATGAGGACACAAATATTTGAAAGCTCAGGGATCAACTTGTAAATTTCGGGACCTCTATGTGATAATCCTAACACCTTGTGGATGGTGGGTTAATTCTGCAAAATTACAAGGGCTCTTTGTACATTCTCTCGACTAAAAGGGTATGCTCGCATCCCAGCTGCTCGATCCTGACTGATCGGCCCAGATTAGAAGCTGAGGGGCACGCGACACCGGCAAACGGATTCGAGATCAACGGTTACAAAATCCCGACACTCCCTGACCGCCCAACACCGGATCGACCACTGCGATTAACCCCTACTAAACCGGTATCCAGCGCTAATCGGGACCCTAGATTCAATGATCTACAGTCAAGCATCCTCTCCTCTCCTTTCCCCATCAAGCAGACACCAGGCGGTGGTGCGCGACGAGGGGGTCACGGCCTAGCGCCCAGGGCCCCTAATTCTCCCCTCTGCAAGGTGACTCATGGCGAGGGAACAATGGCAAACCACAGGGAGGGGTTATTTTCTCCGATGGGGTTGAGTATGACTCCGACCACGGTGAGGATGATCCGGTGGCGAATCCAAACTCTGGTGAGGAATTATCTCCCGGCTTCGTACCCATAATTACTAATCCTGTCGGTCCTACCCCATCCTCAGATGTGCCAAAGGGTGTGGGCGACTCATTGGAGGTAGAGATGGCCGCAATGAGATCGTCCTCTATAAGGGCGACTCCGCTGCTTCCGCGGAGGTCGGCGAAGGCTGCGCTATCCCATGGCGACCTCGTGGACAAAACTACCCAAAACCACCTTACCGGGCATGCTTTCTATTGCCCGGACCGGTTCGCAAGACCAGGCCGGCGACGAACGCAAGAGTCGTCTACAGCGGCGAACCTCTCATGCTCCCCCTCTTCTCTCTATGTTGGTTTCCGCAATGGGTTCAAGGCGACGAAGATGGAACCTTCGGGGCTCTATAGGCACGCGGACTCCAGGGAGAGCGATCCCCAGATCACGGTGCTAGCTGGTGAGGCCCCCGTAGCCAGCCACGTGACCTGCGCATGGGCTGTTACGCGCCGGTGCCAGGAAGATACACAGTAATTCCTGAGATCCTAACGTGCGGGTCCCAATCACCAGTGCCATGGTGCACAACTCTACGAGGGCACGGAAAGGCTAGACATCGGGCCCATGGTCAGCGGCAGCAGCAGATTCGCGCACGCGCGCGAGAGAGCGCGCAAGAGAGAGTGGCTAGCGAACCCGGGCCGATCGACACGTCGGCGCAAGGCAGCGGCACAGCAACAAGGCGGGGGTTACTAGGTCAACGACTGAATTTGGCCCATGTACCGAATAGTCCTTTTTCTTTTTTTCTCTTTTCTGTTTTTATTTTCTTTTCCCCTTTTGAACTAATTTCAAATTTCTATTTTTAAATTCAAATTCTAGTTTGGAGTCACCTTGTATATTTACATATATGCATGTGTCAAATAAAGGAAGAAATCCATCTTCATTAAATATTCTAACACCCTTATTTAATGTAATTTGGGTATTACAATCCTACCCCCTCAAAGAAATTTCGACCTCAAGATTAAGATGAACCAGGGAAAAGAATGGGAAACTCTACTCGTAAGTCTTCTCTCTCCTAGGTAGCTTCGTCTTCTCCATGATGGCGTCATTGTACTTTGCACATTTTAATCACTTTGTTTCTCGTAACTTGGGTCAAGGTATCAATGATCTTGATAGGATGTTCGGTGTAGGTTACATCACCTTGTACACTAAGTTCTTCCATAGGCGACTATTCCTCTGGGACCCGAAGACACTTCTTTAGTTGAGATACATGAAACACATCGTGTATATCTATCAAGTGAGTGGGTAACTCAAGTTGGTAGGCCATCTCCCCAACTCGCTTTAGGATCTTGAAAGGCCCAATAAAGCTAGGGGACAACTTTCCTTTGACCTTAAACCTCCTCATACCCCGGATTAGTGACACTTTTAAGTATACGTGATCACCCTCTTCAAATTCCAGTGGTCTCCTTCGGGTATCCACATAGCTTTTTTGCCTCGACTGTGCTATCCTCAAAGTCTCCGGGATAATTCGAACTTGTTTTCTGCTTCTTGAATAGTTTCTGGTCCGAAGAACTGTCTCTCTCCAGATTGATCCCAATACATAGGGTTCTGCACTTTCTGCCATATAAAGCTTCAAACGGGGACATCTTCAGATTGGCTTGGTAACTGTTATTGTAAGAGAATTCTGCATAGGGTAAACTCTTGTCCCAATTGCCACCATGTTTAAGATCACAAGCTCTCAACATATCTTCTAGTACTTGGTTGGTTCACTCGGTCTGGCCATCAGTTTGGGGATGATAGGCTGAGCTAAAATTCAGCTCTGTGTCCATACTCTCATGAAGACTCTTCCAAAATCTTAAGGTGAACTGAGATCCCCAATCAGAAAAAATCTTCTTAGGTACACCATGTAGGCACACAATCTGAGACATATATAATTCTGCCAACTGAGAGCCCTTATAGGTAGTCTTGACCGGGATAAAGTGAGCCACTTTGGTTTATGTATCCATGATCACCCATATGGAGTCATAACCTTTCGGGGTGTGATGTAACCTAACTATGAAATCCTTACCGATTTCTTCCCACTTCCATCCGGGCACCTTTAACGGGTGTAGCAGTTCAGCTGGCCTCTGATGTTGAACCTTTACCCTTTGACATACATCACATACTACCACATGTGCCACGACATCTCTTTTCAGACCATACCACTAGTACTTTTGTTTTGGGTCTTGATACATCTTGGTACTACAAGGATGAATGGAGTAGGCTAAGTCATGAGCTTCCCTCAGTATGGTTTTACATAGACTATCAATATGAGGAACACATATCCTGTTTTTGAACCCGATTGTGCCTTGTTCATCATCTGTGAAGTCTGGACCTCTTCCTTCTACCATCAGGTCTTTGATCTCTTGAATTTTAGCATCACCGACCTGACCTTTTCGTATCTCTTGCTCCAAGGTAGGTTCCACTTCTATAGTAGTTCCCTCTGCGTGAGCAGCTATTCCCATGTTGAGCCTTTCAAAGTCTTCTACTGACTCATCAGGTAACTGAGTAGCTATAGCTGCATGAACATGTCCCGTCTGACTCAAGGCATCCACAACCAAATTCACCATGCCCTGATGATAGTGAATCTCAAAGTCATAATCCTTGATGAGCTCTAGCCAACGGTGTTGCCTAAGGTTTAGATCTTTATGGGTAAAGATATACTTGAAGCTCTTATGATCAGTATAGACTTGGCACTTGGTCCCCATTATTTAATGCCTCCATATCTTGAGAGCATGCACTACGGCCGCCAGTTCTAAATCATGAGTGGGGTAGTTTAGCTCATGTTTCTACAACTCGCGAGGTGTGTAGGCAATGACATGTCCTTCTTGCATAAGAACACATCCCAAGCTCAGGCGGCATGCATCACAAAATATGTCAAATCACTTCTGCAGATCAGGCATTACCAACACTGGAGGTGACATCAACTTAAACTTCAGCCGATTGAAACTCTCTTGGCAAGCATGCGTCCACTTAAACTCTTTTCCCTTCTCCAATAGTGAGGTCATAGTCTTTGCTATCATGGATATAATGAAATATTAACCCAATACCATATAAAGCAATAGCAAAACTACCCAAGTGATTCAGGGGTAAACAAGGTAAACAGGATAAACAAACTAGGGTGACCTATTGGGTCCCATCAAAATTAAACCTATGCATTGAATAGTGTTAATAAAGAATATTATTGGATAAAAAAGTGGATCAAGGGCACAACTTGCCTGGCACTTGAGATTCCAGTTACCAGGGTGATTCTTCAGATCCTCGAAACCTCACGCTAGTCGTAGCAATACAAACAAACATGGTATAGAAAAAATTAACATCACACCAAACAAAAGAACAAATTGAATAATAATGATCTACATGTCGCTACGAGATCGTGGGATCGAGAACTACTAAGATCGGAGTTACGGTTAAGGAGTTATGATTTTATATAGGATTTATGTGATTAAAATATTAAACTATATTATAAATTGGTTAATACAAATCATATAAGAGGTTATTCTATAAATAATTATCTCAACTTTAATCTAAATCATAAATTAACCATATTGATCATAGTTTAGTAAATAATGATGAACATAAGTTAAATAAAGATCTAATCATAAAATAATGAGACATGATATAATAATTGGTGTTATTGCATAGTAAATATTTATACGAGACTAACGCAACTTGAACAGATCAAATCGGAGTTAAAATGGAGGAGTTATGAATTTATTAAGGTTTTATGTATTTGATATAAGATTAATTAGGAAATAAATTTTAAATTGGCTTTCATGTCAAATCAGTGGCACTATTTGATAAACAATAATATTATAGAATTATAGAAATTGAAATGTACTCATTTTGACTTAATATGAATTTTCCATGAATTAAATGGGTTTCTGCAATTATTTTTAAATCCAAAATCAATTTATATACTCCTTTTTTCCTATTTTCTTTATTTCCTGGACTGCGCCTCAATTTCTATAAAAGAAAGGGTCACTGGAGCAAAATTACCTAAGACTTAGATTACAACCGCCAGGATTGCGGGTTGTTTTCCCCGAACCCCGAGGGCTCTTTTACAAAACTGTGAATGCGAACAGGTACGGGCCAGCATGAGCCGTCCGATTTGATTCCATGGCTCGGATTAGACATTGGTTAGATTGAAACGGTGCGTCATGGCAACCGCAAGATCTAGAATCCACGATCGTGAATTAACGAATCAGGAGCCCATCCTGACCGCTCGTTTATCGATCTACGTCCCCAATTCACCTTAAGCAAAGCGCTTCCTCCGATCTAATCCAGACCGTTCATCGTTAAATCAACGATCTAGAATGGCAATCCAAATGGATAGCCCAAGCTCTAATCATGGCCGCACACCTTACATCCTATGGCTGACAGCCTTCTTCTCCAACGCAGCGCCTGTGCTGGCACATCTCGACAACCCTGCATAATTAGCGACGGGGCATGTACCCCCGCCGATTCCTCGCTACAGACCGTCATAGCCTAGGCGCTACAACCCGATACCGCTGTAAGCCGAACTGTAACGCCCCGAATTTTGCAGTTGAATTTTTTCTTTTCTTCACTCGCCAAATTCGGGCGTTACCTTTTCTTTTTCTTTTTCCCCTCACTAGACCTTGACTTTTTCCAAAGTTTTAGCGGGATTCGGTTTGGAATTCCCGTGTAAAGAAAAACCCTAAAATTGTTTTATGTTGTTTGATGCACCATGCCGAGCTATGCATTCTTTGATTGTTTGAAAGTGCAAATGCATTCATCTAGGAAGATCGGATTTCGAAAATAAGGAGAAAACCTTTTCTTTCTTTTTCTTTTTCTTTCTCTCTCCTCTTTTTCTCTCTCTCCCGCGCCGTGGGCCGTCCCTGGCCGGCCCAGCCGCCCCCCTGCGCGCCCCCCTCTTGGGCCTTAGTTGGCCCAACCGCCCCCACCCCCCTCCCCTTTTCCCCTTACCCCTCTCTCTCTCCCTCCCTCTCTCCCATTCTCTCCCTAGCCGCCGCCCTCTGCCCTAGCCGCCGCCCCTGCCAAGCTCGGCCGCCCCGCGCCCCCCGTCGCTCGGCCGCCCCGTCCCCGTCTCCGGTGAGGCCCTCCCCTCCCTCTCCCCTCTCCCCTCCTCTCCCCCTCCCCGTCCGGCCATGGCGCGCCCCCAACCGCCCGCCCCGGCCGCCCCCCTGCTCGGCCGCCCTGCCTGGCCGCTGGCGCGCCCCCGCCCCCCCAGCCGGCCCCGGCCGCGCCCCGGCCGGCCCCAGCCGCGCGCTGGCCGCGCCCTGGCCGCTGGCCGTGCCCTGGCCGCCCGCCTGGCCGCGCCCCGCCCCTGCGCACCCGCCGGCCCAGCCGCCGGTTCAACCGCCCCCAGGGCCGGTTCAACCGCCCCGGCTCAGCCGCCCCCCCCCCCCCCCCCGCGCTCGGCCGCCCCTGTTCGGCCGGCCTAGCCGCCGGTTCAACCGCCCCCAGGGCCGGTTCAACCGCCCCCCCTTTTTTTATTTTTTATTTTTATTTTTTTATATTATTTATTTATTTTGTTTTACTTTCTGTTATCATAGTTATTTTATTTTAGGTAGGCTAATCATTGTTCATGTTATTGAAATAGGAAGCTTAATTTAGAATTTCGTTGCGCTAGTTGATTCATTTAGTTAGTTGTTTATCTCGTTCAATGTTGATCAACTTAAAATGACTAGGTTTCCATTAGTGTATATAACAGAATTCTTTTGTTAAGAACCAGTTGTAACTAATCATTAGTGCATAAACTTTAACCCCCTGCGAGACCTTTCCCCGTTTCTTTCTAACCATAACAAATGCGATATCGAATGTCATACTTGATGCATATTCGCTTTACTTGTTCCCTTGTATGGTGTACTGTTCTTTTGTATTAAATATGTGGATGTATGTATGTTTGCGCTCGCATAGAGAACGATCCGGTCGAAGAGCCCGAGGAATTCGCAGGAGAAGCCCCTGAGCAGCAGTCGGTTGGTGGAGGCAAGTGTCCTTTGACCTATTTCTGTCCTATTCATTCTTTAATTCACCTCCCGCATTACACATTTATACCTAAGGATTGACTAGCTTTTGTTATCCATGTCCTTGTTTACCTATTTGGGTCGGATTATTACTGCTTAGTCTGATACTATTGCTCAACTCTAATCAATGAACATGATGTGATTATCTATGATACGCTGTTTTCCCTTCTTATTTATGATTATATTTGTGACCTTCAAGGGGACTCGAGTGGTTTCTCGAGTGCCTCTCCGTAAGGACCTGTTCAATGGATGACCGCCCGGGAAAACAGTGCAACCATGAGGGTGGAATGGGACGCCCTTAGCTGAATAATTAGAGGAACCGGGGTGTAGTTCGCTTAGCCGTTGTGCCGTCAATGGGGCTCGGTGTATGCGGCTCGCTCTGCCAAGGTTGATTTGTCCCTTGGGGAGGAGTGCGGTACATTTAGGAAACCTAACGGGTGGCTACAGCCCCGGGGAATCTTTGTAAAGGCTACGTAGTGAGACCCTGCCTATTCACCTTGGTAGTGTTTAAGGGTTTGATCGGCCCGAGGCAAGAGGGAATCACGGCTTGTGGGTAAAGTGCGCAACCTCTGCAGAGTGTTATGAAACTGATATATCAGCCGTGCTCGCGGTTATGAGCGGCCAAGGGAGCTCCAGAGATTAGTGATACTTGATCAGAGACATTTTGGTACAGGTGGCAATGAGATTGATGATTCTGATTATGATTATGGTGCTGGTAAGTGGTATTCTTTCCGTTTGGAAAGGATACATTGGGCTAATAACTTGGGTTAATGTTAAAACCTGGCTTTCTACTAGTAAGTAATAACCTGACCAACTAAAAGCAACTGCTTGACTTATCCCCACATAAAGCTAGTCCACTACAGCCAAACGGGATACTTGCTGAGTATGTTGATGTGTACTCACCCTTGCTCTACACACCAATCCCCCCCTCCAGGTTGTCAGCATTGCAACCACTGCTCAGGAGAAGATGAAGCTGTGGAAGGAGACTTCCAGGAGTTCCAAGACTACGACGAGTTCTAGGCGTGGGTTAGCGGCAACCCCCAGTCGGCTGCCTGTGAAGGCCGCGTTATCTACGTTTCTTTTCCGCACTTTGATTGATTGTAAGAACTATATGGACGTCTCAGACGTATGATGTAATCGACTATTATTTCCCTTTTAATACTATTTGAGCACTGTGTGATGATGTCCATGTTATGTAACTGCTGTGTACGTGAATAACTGATCCTGGCACGTACATGGTTCGCATTCGGTTTACCTTCTAAAAACCGGGTGTGACATAAGTGGTATCAAAGCCAGGTTGACTGTAGGATCGCTAACCTAGAGTAAAATGGTCGTTCTAAGGACTATAGACCTCTATCCCTGCCTTGACTTTGGTATCCCTTCAAAAGTTGGTCCTACTGACCAAACCTATGTTCTACTATATATTATACCTTGCTGAAAATTATGTTTTATTCTGATCCTTCATTTATTTATGATTCATTACTTGCTGGTCATATTAATTCTGTTCTCACCCTTTTGCTTGCGATATCTTTTGTAGATGGCTCGTCTTAGACACACTGCACGAAAGTCCGTCATCCCCTTCTTACCCTCCCGCCTTGCTGAGCGTCCGCTTCGCCGTCCCGTGGCCGGACAGTCCAGCCACTTGGAGAGAGTGCACCACCGCCTGCATGAGGAGCAGGAACGTCGACGACAGGAGCAGCAGGGCTCTTCCTTCTCGCTCCAGCAGGAGATAGAGTCTGTGAGGAGCTGCTCCCCTGTGCTTCCCCTGGAGGCGCCCCCTGCACCACCACTGGGCGCCCCAGCTTCTGGAGTAGCTGCTGGAGGAGACCCAGACGATGGAGGTGGCGACGACAGCTTGAGCCACGACATCAACTTCTCTGCTGACCATGAGCCGGAAGGATGGGTTGCTCGACCCATCACTCGCGACGCTGCTCGCGGGTGTCACTTCCACGACGCGCTCGACACCCTGCTACGTTGGGCACTTGACCGGCGTACTTGGTCCATCGAGTATCGCTGTGTGGTCTACCAGCATAGTCGCGGGGTCTACCCGGACCGCTGGGAGGCGACCTGTTTGGTGCGCCGTCCGGAGAACAGTCTCCAGGGCGCGGAGGCTTGCTCAGAGCACTATTCTATCTCTGAGCGGGACTCAGCTGAGGCAGCCATGCAGGATGCTGCACGGCGTGCGCTTTCGCACTACTGCTCGGTTCTCGGTGGGGTAGCTGACGGTCTCGACCTGAAGTATTACCCCCGCCGTCCATCTGGCAGCACAGGAGGCGTGATTGTTTCACCTGCCGGTGAGGACAATCCTAGGTTGAGCAGCACAGTCAACCTAGCCGCCGTGCTAAACACGGAGCTGGACCATGCACTAGACGAGCTGAGTAGGGCTCGTGCTGAGATCGCCCTGCTGCGGGCTGAGCGCGCGGAACGTCGTCACTTGGATGATGGTTCCCCCGCTCCCGTTGGGACTCAGCACCCGTACCGCTCGCCTCGGCGTGGACTCCAGTCTTATGGCAATCCCGACTGCAAGACCAAGATAAATCTAGAACCATAGATCGTTAGAGTTGGATCCTGTAATTAATACAAAATATATATACATAGAAGCTTCAGTCTTAGCGTTAGTCTCGGTCTTAGTTAGTCTTAGTTAGACAGGGTAGTTTGCTATATCCTGTGCATTTATGTTTGTCATGATGAACTATGTTTGGTTTGGATCTTTGTAATGACTGTCACCAGAGTGTGGGTATCCCCTGCATTTTGGTTTACCTATTATGTTAATGGAGTTAGTTATGTAGTTGGGAAACCCTTTATTCTACTTTCCTCTTTATCTGAGAAGCTGTGTGGTCTGTGTTGGAGATCAGTGAAGATGCTCATCTGTTCAGTGCTGTTGGAGAATTCTATACTCTTTTCTTATGCTGCAAGATTTGCCAGATCAGTTCTGATGCGTGGTTGCGTTCTGCAGATGTCAGAGAACAGGCGCAGAGGAGGAAGGCGTGCTCAGCAGGAGCAAGCCGCTCCGCAGGATGAGGTGCCTCAGCAGCAGCACCTGCCACCCCCGCCCCCGATGTCGATCGAGCAGATGTTTCTGATGCAAACTCAGGCAGTTCAGGCCATCGGTCAGACTCTGGCCGCCATTCAGCAGCAGCAGCAGCAGCAACAGCAGCAGGCTCCACCCCAGCCTCAGATGCCTCAGATGCCCAGAGACAAGCGTGCTGAATTCATGAGAGGTCATCCCCCAACGTTTGCTCACTCTTCTGACCCCATGGATGCTGAAGATTGGCTGCGCACTGTGGAGCGGGAGTTGCATACCGCTCAGTGTGATGACAGGGAGAAAGTCTTGTATGGTCCCCGTCTGTTGAGAGGAGCAGCCCAATCATGGTGGGAGTCTTACCTCGCCACCCATGCCAACCCCGATGCCATCACTTGGGAAGAGTTCAGAGGTAGCTTTCGTCAGTACCATGTGCCTGCAGGTCTGATGACAGTGAAGAAGGAGGAGTTCCTGGCCCTTAAGCAAGGGTCATCATCTGTCAGTGAGTATCGAGACAGGTTTCTGCAGTTGTCTCGCTATGCTCCTGAGGATGTCAACACCGACGCCAAGCGACAGTACCGTTTCTTGAGAGGCTTGGTCGACCCTCTTCAGTACCAACTGATGAATCATACCTTCCCGACATTCCAGCACCTGATTGACAGAGCAATCATGACAGAAAGGAAGCGTAAGGAGATGGAGGACCGTAAGCGCAAGATCAGTGGACCCCAGCCTGGAAGCAGGAGTCGTCCTTGTTTTTCAGGCAATCAACCTCAGCAGTTCAGGCAGAACCAGCGTCCACCTCAGCAGCATCAGCAGCATCAGCAGCGTCAGCAGTATCAGCAGTTCCAAAGGCAGTATCCTCAGCACCAGTACCAGAATCGTCAGAGCAATCAGTCAGGAGGCCAGTTTCAGAGGCAGAATCAGCAGACACCTCGTCTTCCTGCCCCCGCAACTCAGCAGAACAATCAGGCAGCACCAGCTCAGGTTGGAAACAGAGCATGTTTCCACTGTGGAGAGCAAGGCCATTGGGTGATGCAATGTCCGAAGAAGGCAGCCCAGCAGCAGTCAGGCCCCAATGCCCCAGCAAAGCAGAATGTGTCCCAGCCTGGAGCAGGCAACCGCCCTCAGCAGCGCTATAATCACGGAAGATTGAATCACTTGGAGGCTGAAGCAGTTCAGGAGACCCCCGGCATGACAGTAGGTATGTTCCCAGTCGATTCCCATATTGCAGAAGTGTTATTTGATACTGGAGCAACGCATTCTTTTATTACTGCATCATGGGTAGAAGCACATAATCTTCCAATTACTACCATGTCAACCCCCATTCAAATTGACTCAGCTGGTGGTAGAATTCGAGCTGATAGCATATGTTTGAATATAAGTGTGGAAATAAGGGGGATAGCGTTTCCCGCTAACCTTATAGTAATGGGTACTCAGGGAATAGATGTCATCCTAGGGATGAATTGGCTAGATAAGTATCAGGCAGTTATCAGTTGTGATAAAAGGACAATCAAGTTGGTGTCCCCACTAGGAGAGGAAGTGGTGACCGAGTTAGTCCCGCCTGAGCCAAAGAAAGGAAGTTGTTATCAGATGGTTGTCGATAGCAGTGAAGCAGACCCAATTGAGAGTATCAAGGTTGTGTCTGAATTCCCAGATGTGTTTCCAAAGGACTTACCGGGTATGCCACCAGAGCGGAAAGTTGAGTTTGCCATAGAGCTTCTTCCTGGAACCGCCCCTATCTTTAAGAGAGCTTACAGGATATCTGGACCAGAGTTGGTTGAGCTTAAGAAGCAGATTGATGAGCTGTCAGAGAAAGGCTACATCCGGCCAAGCACCTCGCCTTGGGCCGCCCCTGTCTTGTTTGTGGAAAAGAAAGATGGCACAAAGAGGATGTGTATCGATTATCGAGCTTTGAATGAGGTCACGATCAAGAACAAGTATCCCTTGCCCAGAATAGAAGATCTGTTTGACCAGTTGAGAGGAGCCAATGTGTTCTCCAAGATTGATCTGAGGTCAGGTTATCATCAGCTCAGGATCCGACCTTCGGACATTCCGAAGACGGCATTCATTACCAAGTATGGTTTGTATGAGTTCACAGTGATGTCTTTTGGTTTGACCAATGCACCAGCGTTCTTTATGAACTTGATGAACAGTGTATTCATGGATTATCTCGATAAGTTTGTGGTGGTATTCATTGATGACATTCTGGTTTATTCTCAAAGTGAAGAAGAACATGCAGATCATTTGAGGATGGTATTGCAGAGATTGCGAGAGCACCAGTTGTATGCAAAGTTGAGCAAGTGTGAGTTCTGGATCAGTGAAGTCCTGTTCTTGGGTCACATAATCAACAAAGAAGGATTGGCTGTGGATCCGAAGAAAGTGGCAGACATTCTGAACTGGAAAGCGCCAACGGATGCTCGAGGAATCAAGAGCTTCATTGGAATGGCCGGATATTATCGGCGATTCATTGAAGGGTTTTCGAAGATTGCGAAACCAATGACAGCGTTGCTAGGCAACAAGGTTGAGTTCAAGTGGACCCAGAAATGTCAAGAGGCCTTCGAAGCGCTGAAAGAGAAGTTGACAACAGCGCCTGTCCTAGTCTTGCCTGATGTGCACAAGCCCTTCTCTGTGTACTGTGATGCTTGTTACACAGGTTTGGGATGCGTGTTGATGCAAGAGGGAAGAGTTGTGGCTTACTCGTCCCGACAGCTGAAGGTTCATGAGAAGAACTACCCAATCCATGATCTAGAGTTGGCAGCAGTGGTTCACGCACTGAAGACATGGAGGCACTATCTGTATGGACAGAAATGCGATGTTTACACGGACCACAAGAGTCTGAAGTACATATTCACTCAGTCAGAATTGAACATGAGGCAACGAAGATGGTTAGAGCTGATCAAAGACTATGAGTTGGAGATCCATTACCATCCAGGCAAAGCAAACGTAGTGGCAGATGCTTTGAGCAGAAAGAGTCAAGTCAATCTGATGGTCGCTCGTCCGATGCCTTATGAGTTGGCCAAGGAGTTCGACAGGTTGAGTCTCGGATTTCTGAACAATTCGCGAGAAGTCACAGTTGAATTGGAACCTACCTTGGAGCGAGAAATCAAAGAAGCGCAGAAGAACGATGAAAAGATCAGTGAGATTCGGCGACTGATTCTAGATGGCAGAGGCAAAGATTTTCGAGAAGATGCAGAAGGCGTGATATGGTTCAAAGACCGCTTGTGTGTTCCCAATGTCCAGTCCATTCGGGAGTTGATTCTCAAGGAAGCTCATGAGACAGCTTATTCGATTCACCCTGGCAGTGAGAAGATGTATCAGGATCTGAAGAAGAAATTCTGGTGGTATGGAATGAAGAGGGAAATCGCAGAGCATGTGGCTATGTGCGATAGTTGTCGAAGGATTAAGGCAGAGCACCAGAGACCTGCTGGATTGTTGCAACCGTTGCAGATCCCTCAGTAGAAATGGGATGAAATCGGTATGGATTTCATAGTCGGATTGCCTCGCACTCGAGCCGGCTACGATTCTATTTGGGTAGTAGTGGACCGTTTAACCAAGTCAGCCCACTTCATACCTGTCAGGACCAACTACAGCAGTGCCGTATTGGCAGAACTGTATATGTCTCGGATCGTTTGTCTTCATGGTGTGCCAAAGAAGATAGTGTCAGACAGAGGAACGCAGTTCACCTCGCATTTCTGGCAGCAATTGCATGAAGCCTTGGGCACACATCTGAATTTCAGTTCAGCTTATCATCCGCAGACAGATGGCCAGACCGAAAGAACCAATCAAATTCTCGAAGACATGTTGAGAGCCTGTGCGCTGCAAGATCAGTCCGGATGGGACAAGCGATTGCCTTATGCAGAGTTTTCAAATAACAACAGTTACCAGGCCAGTTTGAAGATGTCACCATTTCAAGCGCTTTATGGAAGGAGTTGCAGAACTCCGTTGCAATGGGATCAGCCTGGAGAGAAGCAAGTGTTTGGGCCAGACATTCTGCTTGAAGCTGAAGAGAACATCAAGATGGTCCGAGAGAATCTGAAGATAGCGCAATCGAGGCAGCGAAGCTATGCAGACACAAGGAGAAGAGAGCTGAGTTTTGAAGTCGGAGACTTTGTCTATCTGAAAGTGTCACCGATCAGAGGAGTCAGAAGGTTCGGAATCAAAGGCAAGCTAGCACCCCGCTACATTGGTCCATACCAGATCCTCTCAAAGCGTGGAGAAGTGGCCTATCAGCTCAGTCTGCCAGAAAATTTGTCAGCTGTGCATGATGTCTTTCATGTGTCTCAGTTGAAGAAGTGCTTGCGTGTGCCAGAAGAGCAGTTGCCAGTGGAAGGTCTTGAAGTCCAGGAGGACTTGACCTATGTTGAGAAGCCAGCTCAGATCCTTGAGGTTGCAGATAGAGTCACCCGAAGGAAGACCATCAGAATGTGCAAAGTCAGATGGAATCACCACTCTGAGGAAGAAGCAACCTGGGAGCGTGAAGATGATTTCATGGCCAAGTACCCAGAGCTCTTTGCTAGCCAACCCTGAATCTCGAGGGCGAGATTCTTTTAAGGGGGATAGGTTTGTAACGCCCCGAATTTTGCAGTTGAATTTTTTCTTTTCTTCACTCGCCAAATTCGGGCGTTACCTTTTCTTTTTCTTTTTCCCCTCGCTAGACCTTGACTTTTTCCAAAGTTTTAGCGGGATTCGGTTTGGAATTCCCGTGTAAAGAAAAACCCTAAAATTGTTTTATGTTGTTTGATGCACCATGCCGAGCTATGCATTCTTTGATTGTTTGAAAGTGCAAATGCATTCATCTAGGAAGATCGGATTTCGAAAATAAGGAGAAAACCTTTTCTTTCTTTTTCTTTTTCTTTCTCTCTCCTCTTTTTCTCTCTCTCCCGCGCCGTGGGCCGTCCCTGGCCGGCCCAGCCGCCCCCCTGCGCGCCCCCCCCTCTTGGGCCTTAGTTGGCCCAACCGCCCCCACCCCCCTCCCCTTTTCCCCTTACCCCTCTCTCTCTCCCTCCCTCTCTCCCATTCTCTCCCTAGCCGCCGCCCTCTGCCCTAGCCGCCGCCCCTGCCAAGCTCGGCCGCCCCACGCCCCCCGCCGCTCGGCCGCCCCGTCCCCGTCTCCGGTGAGGCCCTCCCCTCCCTCTCCCCTCTCCCCTCCTCTCCCCCTCCCCGTCCGGCCATGGCGCGCCCCCAACCGCCCGCCCCGGCCGCCCCCCTGCTCGGCCGCCCTGCCTGGCCGCTGGCGCGCCCCCGCCCCCCAGCCGGCCCCGGCCGCGCCCCAGCCGGCCCCGGCCGCGCCCCGGCCGCGCCCTGGCCGCGCCCTGGCCGCTGGCCGCGCCCTGGCCGCCCGCCTGGCCGCGCCCCGCCCCTGCGCACCCGCCGGCCCAGCCGCCGGTTCAACCGCCCCCAGGGCCGGTTCAACCGCCCCGGCTCAGCCGCCCCCCCCCGCGCTCGGCCGCCCCTGTTCGGCCGGCCCAGCCGCCGGTTCAACCGCCCCCCCCTTTTTTATTTTTTATTTTTATTTTTTTATATTATTTATTTATTTTGTTTTACTTTCTGTTATCATAGTTATTTTATTTTAGGTAGGCTAATCATTGTTCATGTTATTGAAATAGGAAGCTTAATTTAGAATTTCGTTGCGCTAGTTGATTCATTTAGTTAGTTGTTTATCTCGTTCAATGTTGATCAACTTAAAATGACTAGGTTTCCATTAGTGTATATAACAGAATTCTTTTGTTAAGAACCAGTTGTAACTAATCATTAGTGCATAAACTTTAACCCCCTGCGAGACCTTTCCCCGTTTCTTTCTAACCATAACAAATGCGATATCGAATGTCATACTTGATGCATATTCGCTTTACTTGTTCCCTTGTATGGTGTACTGTTCTTTTGTATTAAATATGTGGATGTATGTATGTTTGCGCTCGCATAGAGAACGATCCGGTCGAAGAGCCCGAGGAATTCGCAGGAGAAGCCCCTGAGCAGCAGTCGGTTGGTGGAGGCAAGTGTCCTTTGACCTATTTCTGTCCTATTCATTCTTTAATTCACCTCCCGCATTACACATTTATACCTAAGGATTGACTAGCTTTTGTTATCCATGTCCTTGTTTACCTATTTGGGTCGGATTATTACTGCTTAGTCTGATACTATTGCTCAACTCTAATCAATGAACATGATGTGATTATCTATGATACGCTGTTTTCCCTTCTTATTTATGATTATATTTGTGACCTTCAAGGGGACTCGAGCGGTTTCTCGAGTGCCTCTCCGTAAGGACCTGTTCAATGGATGACCGCCCGGGAAAACAGTGCAACCATGAGGGTGGAATGGGACGCCCTTAGCTGAATAATTAGAGGAACCGGGGTGTAGTTCGCTTAGCCGTTGTGCCGTCAATGGGGCTCGGTGTATGCGGCTCGCTCTGCCAAGGTTGATTTGTCCCTTGGGGAGGAGTGCGGTACATTTAGGAAACCTAACGGGTGGCTACAGCCCCGGGGAATCTTTGTAAAGGCTACGTAGTGAGACCCTGCCTATTCACCTTGGTAGTGTTTAAGGGTTTGATCGGCCCGAGGCAAGAGGGAATCACGGCTTGTGGGTAAAGTGCGCAACCTCTGCAGAGTGTTATGAAACTGATATATCAGCCGTGCTCGCGGTTATGAGCGGCCAAGGGAGCTCCAGAGATTAGTGATACTTGATCAGAGACATTTTGGTACAGGTGGCAATGAGATTGATGATTCTGATTATGATTATGGTGCTGGTAAGTGGTATTCTTTCCGTTTGGAAAGGATACATTGGGCTAATAACTTGGGTTAATGTTAAAACCTGGCTTTCTACTAGTAAGTAATAACCTGACCAACTAAAAGCAACTGCTTGACTTATCCCCACATAAAGCTAGTCCACTACACCCAAACGGGATACTTGCTGAGTATGTTGATGTGTACTCACCCTTGCTCTACACACCAATCCCCCCCCTCCAGGTTGTCAGCATTGCAACCACTGCTCAGGAGAAGATGAAGCTGTGGAAGGAGACTTCCAGGAGTTCCAAGACTACGACGAGTTCTAGGCGTGGGTTAGCGGCAACCCCCAGTCGGCTGCCTGTGAAGGCCGCGTTATCTACGTTTCTTTTCCGCACTTTGATTTATTGTAAGAACTATATGGACGTCTCAGACGTATGATGTAATCGACTATTATTTCCCTTTTAATACTATTTGAGCACTGTGTGATGATGTCCATGTTATGTAACTGCTGTGTACGTGAATAACTGATCCTGGCACGTACATGGTTCGCATTCGGTTTACCTTCTAAAAACCGGGTGTGACACGAACGATCCCAGCTTCCACCTCGACCATGCATGGAATGACGATGAAGGAGAGAAGGTAAGTTCGGGTGGTGCCGTACCGATGGTTTGCCCGAACATCGGGGCTTCCGATGAGCGCTCGCGTGCTGCCCCCAAGAGCACGAACTAGTCGCTGGGCGACCCGTGGATCCCACACGGCGTCACGATGAGATGTTCATGAGGCAACGATGGGAAGAAGTGGCGGCTCGATCTAGAGGACAAAGGGAGTCGTGCCTTAAAGGCCGAGTAGAGAGCTCAATCGTGAGGTTCGCAACCACTTCCGGCAGAAACGGTGCGCATGGTTAGAGATCCGATCTCCACGGACTGAGCTCGAAGGCGTTGCTGACCGGCGGAAGTGGGGCTGGCGCGCGCGCAGTTGTTGTCGCTCCCGATCATAGCGGTGAATGAGCGGCAGCAGGAATAGGGTCACGTTCGGTCAGCCTCGACCAGGAAGAGGAATAGTGGAGGAGTGGTTCCCACATGCAGAGTAATCCAGCGCGTGGCGTGGACACGGAAGAGGAGCCGAGCGCTGACTGGGTTGGCACATATCGGCTGACAGGATGGTCTCCAGAATCGGCCAGATTCGCGCGGCTATTTCGCGGCATGCGCACGACGAAGAGGATAATTCGTGCCGGGCTGTTGCGATGGAGGGGAACAAGCTGACACGGATGGTCCACACGGCAGTGACATAGATGCGGTTCTGGTTGGTTGTGCTGTGCGGGGTGCTTTTCGGCCCAGCAGACGAAGTGGAGGCGCGACTGAGACATTAACTGGGCCAGAATTGCGTTGTTTGGCCCAATAGCACAATTTTCATTTTTTCTACTCTATTTCAAATTCATATTTCAAACTCTAATATTCGAACTTCAACTTGAGTTATGGTTCCATCACAAATGTTAAGTGCACAAAATAAACTATTCATTCGTATCAAATAGTACTTTTATTTATTTATATTTTATTTATATTTATTTATCACTCCCTTATTTCTTCATGTCATTTGTTTTCTTTTTGTTTTCCTAAGTGGTAAGTTGGGTCTAAATTCCAAGTTTGGCAATAACATATCTTCATTAATATTATTTTTATTGTTTATACATGCAACATCACATAAACTCCAACATGATGTACATTTTATATATTTTTTTAGTTATTTGTTGACCTACATAAGGTGTTTTCATGTTGTGATGAATTGAATGCAAAACAATTAAGGAGACAACTCTCCATTCTTAAGTTTTACAATTAAGGTATTACAAATCCTACCCCCCTTAACAGAAATCTCGTCCTCGAGATTTGTAAGAAAAGGGTGTATAACTATGTTACCTCAAAGCATATGCACTAACAAAATCTCAGCATGATGCATAATTTATTAGCAACACATGGGGTCAAATAGACCTTTTTATTCCTCCTAAAATAGTATCATACCATTTACTAACTAAAGTAACATTTAGATCTCACAAATAGTAGTATCGTATATATATGTTTATGTAGCATGGTGGAGCTGCTGGTGGTGGTGGAGGTTGTTGTTGTCGCTGTCTTTCCAACTGTGCTTGCCTTATTTCTCGATGTATCTCCAGCCGGTCCTGACGCATTTCCTCGCATTCTTGTCTTATCTGATTTTGCAATTCGGTAACCATGTTTGCCATTTGTTGTATTATCATCATTTGGGTGGCAACCACTAGGTTGATTCCAACCTGTGGAGGATTTGGAGGATTCATTTCTGTTTGCTGTTGCATGATAATCATCCCTTCCTGGTATTGACCATGAAAGTTAGAAGCATATGGTAGGATAGTTTTCCAATGGAAAGTATTTGGTAAGCAGAGTGAATAGGCTAGTAGCTGGTTATGATCTGAAGATCCTTTAGCAGGGCTTAATCTTTGTTTTATACCAAGCATGGGATAACTAGTCGTATAAGGTGAATGTCTAAAGGTACGATAGAATCTGCCAAGATGGGATAGATATGGGTGAGATAGACTACATGATGTAAGTCAAAATTTTTGTTTGATGTTAGGTGCGGATAGATAATTAATCAATTCATCATGACACTATTGGTTGGGTTAGCTCTTATACTCATGGTTGACTTGGTCTAATGTACTTGATTAAGTTAACACCTGGCTAGTAGGGTCCAAATTCCACTAATCTGTTTAAGCAGACCATATTAGATTAGATCACACTAGATTCCATAATCCTATTTAAGAATGTTATTTAGTTAAGCATATCGAGCTGACTTTATCTTTATGAAATTCTTGTGTATATATATATAGTGGAACTTTCAATTAGTATTTTTTATACACCTAAAATTTTCATGCCATTAACAGGTGTGGCATAGAGAACAAGGGTACATCAGATTTTAGTATTAGGTAAGTGTTGACATAGAATGAGTGTACTATGGCATAATCGAGCTTCCTTTGGGGGTCTGAATTAGGGAACATCAGTCGTGGTGTTAGATGCCATTAACCGAGTTGGGATAATAATTGCGGCTACACAGGGTCGGTAGATTTGAACAAAGTCTCACTTCGCTTTTGGGATGAATGAGTTGGGCAACCTACCACATAGGCTAGTTCGTGGTTTCATAGACAAGTTGGTCTAAGACACCAATTAAGGTTTAAAGCCCATTTATCAGAATATAGTCTCATCTATATTACCAGTATTAACTGACTTGTCTGAGTAACTTCCTTTAGATTAGATCATGTCAGATTAGGTAGGGTTTAGGTTATATTGGATATAACTAGATTAGACTAGTTTGAGTTAGATAGATCTACCAGGGTAGAATATATATTATTAGGATATGTTATAATCTTTTGAGATAGGAGGGATTATATGATGTAGGTAAGTCAAATTCTCTGTCGGTTAAAACAGAGGGATTATGCAACTATCGGGTGGTTAGGGTAGTTGCATATGGCCAGGTTGGACTAAGACTCCAATTTAGGTTAAAACATATTTACAAGAGTAGGATCCAATCTTATTTTATGAGTATTATCTAACATGTTTGTCCATTAGATTAGATCTGATCAGATTAGATGGGGTCAGAATTAAATTGGTGTGATCAGATTAGACTAGATAAGATCTACTTATTTTATTTTGGAATAGATCATGTTTGTTACACTATTATGAGACAAGCAAAGTGGTTGGGGATAAGTATGCTCATTAGGACAAGATGAGTATCTAAGAATAAGATAGAATCTTTTGAGATTAATTAGATCTATTAGGATAGTATAAATCTTTTCGAGATAAGATGGGTCTATTAGGATAAGAAAGAATCTTTTAAGATCAGAGAGAATCTTTTAAGATAAGATGGATCTATTAAGATAAGAGAGCGTCTTTTAAGATAAGAGGGGTCTATATAATATCTTATATTATAAATTTTAGTAATATTTTCCCTTATATCTAGGCGTATATGCAGATGCAATTATGGACATTACTCAACAATTCATCACACTCAATCAAAGATCTAAATCAAACAAGTATCATAAGAACAAACACTCAAGCATATAGAAACCTATAAAAATAGTTTTATTTTTGTTCCTCAGAGTAGGTCTCCTATTCCTAAAGGTCAGTTTAGGCACAAGATTTCAAAGTGTGAAATCCACATTTGTCTTTAGAAAGAAAAGGTAAGAATAATCAGAGTAAAGCGAAAATAGATGAGAAAAAAATTAGAAAAGGATTAGAGTAGCAAAGGTAAGGTTAATCAGAGTAGAACAGTAGAAGATGAGACTGGATCAAGAAAAGTGTAGAAAGAATCAGAGTAAGGTAAGTAGATAATGGTTGTCCAGTTCTATCTAGGTTTCGTCCTACAGTCAACATTCCTCTGATACCACTTCTGTCACACCCAGATTTAAGGGACAAAGCTGGGTGCATCTCATACATGCGCCAAAGAAGACAACATATATAATAACAGAGTGTATAGATATAAATGTCACAATATAA
This sequence comes from Zea luxurians, assembly GCA_029449295.1. Lineage (NCBI taxonomy): Eukaryota > Viridiplantae > Streptophyta > Magnoliopsida > Poales > Poaceae > Zea > Zea luxurians. The sequence goes on along the minus strand of JAOPSE010000011.1, from coordinate 60,499,846 downwards.
TCAGAGTACTTATTACATAGCGGAAGTCTTACAAAATAAAAGATAAATATACAAGGATCTAAAATCCATCCTTGGCGCCAGAAAGTCAACTGGGAGATGCCACCTAGATCGAATCAAACTCCTCTTTGTGTGGCTCCTCTTGAACCACCTGTTCTTCTCCTATGGGGGGGTGTGAGATAGCAAGGGTGAGCTCACACATGATCATAGCTCAACAAGTTGTGGGGAAACCAGTGTGCATGAACTCACCAAAGGTGGGTGTTCATGTGATGTGTAAGGCTGATTAACAATAGAGGTTAAAGCTGAGCATTGCTTTTAATAAGTTGGTCAAATTTTTATTAGCAGTTACTAAATGCAAGTAAATACCAAACCATAATAAATAATAGAACAAAATTAATAAATAATCCCATGCAATGCAAATGACAAATTGAATTTAAGTTCTATAAATTAATCATGCGAGAGTCCTGAGCTGCTCTTGACCGTGAGCTCGGCTAGTATACCAGTTTTACACTCTGCAGAGGTTGTACCCTTTACCCACAAGTCGTGTTTCCCATGTCGCCAGGGTTTGCAAGGCCCTTAGACACTGACGAGGTGAATGGCTAGGGATCCACTATGAGGCCTTTACAAAGTTCCACTAGCTTCTGAAAACCCGCTACAGTTTATGGGAAGAGCACTTGCAAGAATCCCCCGTCTAACCACTATCGCAGCAAAATCAACCCGAGAACCTCCTTGCATGCAACTCCCCTACTGCCCTTGCCCCTTTCAGGTAAGGTAGTCTTTCACTAGCTTTCCTAATTAGTTAGCCAAGGGGTCCCATTCCTCCCTTGTGGTGGCACGTGTTTCTCAAGTTAAGCTTCATGTTCCAATTAAAGATAATAATGATCTTGACATGAACATAAATAAAATAACAGAATAATTGGAACATGGATATAATGAAATATTAACTCTATACCATATAAAGCAATAGCAAAACTACCCAAGTAATTCAGGGGTAAACAAGGTAAATAGGATAAACAAACTAGGGTGACCTATTGGGTCCCATCAAAATTAAACCTATGCATTGAATAGTGATAATAAAGAATATTATTGGGTAACAAAAGTGGATCAAGGGCACAACTTGCCTAGCACTTGAGATTCCAGTTACCAAGGTGATTCTTCAGATCCTCGAAAACTTATGCTAGTCGTAGCAATACAAACAAACATGGTATAGACAAAATTAACATCACACCAAACATAAGAACAAACTGAATAATAATAATAATAATCTATGCGTCGCTACGAGATCGTGGGATCGAGAACTACTAAGATCGGAGTTACGGTTAAGGAGTTATGATTTTATATCGGATTTATGTGATTAAAATATTAAACTATATTATAAATTGGTTAATACAAATCATATAAGAGGTTATTCTATAAATAATTATCTCAACTTTAATCTAAGTTATAAATTGACCATAGATCATAGTTTAGTAAATAATGATGAACACCTTAACAAGACTAACCAACAAAAGTTAAAGAAAGATATAATCATAAAATATTGAGACATGATAAAATAAATGGTGTTATTTCATAGTAAAAATTTATAGGAGACTAACACAACTTGAACGGATCAAATCAGAGTTAAAACGGAGGAGTTATGAATTTAATAAGGTTTTATGTATTTGATATAAGATTAATTAGGAAATAAATTTTAAATTGGCTTTCATGTCAAATCAGTGGCACTATTTGATAAATAATAATACTATAGAATTATAGAAATTGAAATGGACTCATTTGGACTTAATATGAATTTTCCATGAATTAAATGGGTTTCTGCAATTATTTTTAAATCCAAAATCAATTTCTAAACTCCTTTTTCCTATTTTCTTTATTTCCTGGACTGCGCCTCAATTTCTATAAAAGACAGGGACACTGGAGCAAAATTACCTAAGACTCAGATTACAACCGCTAGGATTGCGGGTTGTTTTCCCCGAACCCCGAGGGCTCTTTTACAAAACTATGAACGCGAACGAGTACGGGCCAGCATGAGCCGTCCGATTTGTTTCCACGGCTCGGATTAGACATTGGTTAGATTGAAACAGTGCGTCATGGCAACCGCAAGATCTAGAATCCACGATCGTGAATTAATGAATCAGGAGCCCATCCTGAGTGCTCGTTTATCGATCTACGTCCCCGATTCACATTATGCAAAGCGCTTCCTCCGATCTGATCCAGATCGTTCATCATTAAATCAATGACCCAAATCGGCAATCTGACTGGATAGCCCAAGCTCTAATCCTGGCCGCACACCTTACATCCTATGGCTGACAGTCTTCTTCTCCAACGCAGCGCCTGCACCTGGCGCATCCCGATGACCCTGCACAATTGGTTACAGGGCACGTACCCCCGCAGATTCCTCGCTACAGACCGTCACAGCCTAGGCACTACAACTCGACACCGCTGTACGTCGAATGATCCCAGCTTCCACCCCGACCATGCATGGAATGACGATGAAGGAGAGACGGTAAGTTCGGGTGGTGCCGTACCGATGGTTTGCCCGAACACCGGGGCTTCCGATGAGCGCTCGCGTGCCACCCCTCAAGAGCACGAACCAGTCGCTAGGCGACCCGCGGATCCCACACGGCGTCGTGACGAGAAGTTCGTGAGGCAACGATGGGAAGAAGTGGTGGCTCGATCTAGAGGACAAAGGGAGCCGTGCCTTAAAGGCCGAGCAAAGAGCTCAATCGCGAGGTTCGCAACCACCACCGGAAGAAACGGTGCGCATGGTTAGAGATTCGATCTTCGCGGATCCAGCTCGAAGGTGTTGCTGACCAGCGGAAGTGGGGCTGGCGCGCCCGCAGTTGTTGTCGCTCCTGATCATAGCGGCGAATGAGCGGCAGTAGGAATAGGGTCGCGTTCGGTCAGCCTCGGCCAGGAAGAGGAATAGTGGAGGAGTGGGTCCCACACGCAGAGTAATCCAGCGTGCGGCATGGACGCGGAAGGGGCGCCAAGCGCTGAATGGGTTGGCGCATATCGGCTGACAGGATGGTCTCCAGAACCGGCTAGATTCGCACGGCTATTTCGCGGCATGCGACGACGAAGAGGATAATCCGCGTCGGGCTGTTGCGATGGAGGGGAACGAGCTGACACGGATGGTCCACACGGCAGAGACATAGGTGCGGTTCTGGTTGGTTGGGCTGTGCGGGTGCTTTTCGGCCCAGCAGACGAAGTGGAGGCGCGACTGAGACATTAACTGGGCCAGAATTGCGTTGTTTGGCCCAATAGCATAGTTTTCATTTTTTTCTACTCTATTTCAAATTCATATTTCAAACTCTAATATTCAAACTTCAACTCGAGTTGTGGTTCCATCACAAATGTTAAGTGCACAAAATAAACTATTCATCCGTATGAAATAGTATTTTTATTTATTTATATTATATATATATATATATTTAGCACTCCCTTATTTCTTCATATCATTTGTTTTCTTTTTATTTTCCTAAGTGGTAAGTTGGGTCTAAAGTCCAAGTTTGGCACTAACATATCTTCATTAATATTATTTTTATTGTTTATACATGCAACATCACATAAACTCCAACATGATGTACATTTTATATATTTTTTAGTTATTTGTTGACCTACATAAGGTGTTTCATGTTGTGATGAATTGAATGCAAAACAATTAAGGAGACAACTCTCCATTCTTAAGTTTTACAATTAGGGTATTACAGCCCAAAACTTTCCTCCTAGAATTGTTACTTCTATTTTATGACTCATATATGTTGCCTCATAAGGTCGTTTAGGTGTGATGAGTATCATAGGTCAATGCATAGAAAGGTAAGGTAGACTATTTGCATTAACATAGCGAGCAGATATGAATGAATGTGAAGCTCCAAAATAAAAAAGTATAGAAGTTGGCATGAAATTAATGAAGAACGTACCAATGATGATGTTAGAACCATCAGCAGTAGCTTCAGTATTGATTTGATTAACCTTGGCAATATTATATCCACGGTTGGTAGCTGGAGTCTGAGTCTGCTTGCCCTAATTACTGCCTCGAGCTGAAGTGTTGGGGTTCCTCTTAGGACAAACATTGGCGTAGTGCCCAACCTCGCCAGACTTGAAGCAGGAAGAGCTAGTAGTAGTATTCTGGCCAGCAGGTCTCGTCGGGGTGCCAGTGGGGGCAGCCTGACAAGGACATGGAGTCTGAGGCATAGCCTGAGGTGTGTGCTGAACTGGGTGCTAGTGAGACTCTGCCCTCTTCCATGACGAGCTGGTGTACCCTGGGGTAGAGCATAGCGAGGACGGATGCTGCTGCTCCCCTAGCCCTAGGTGATGGCCTTCCTTTTCATCTCACCAAGCTAAACACGTTTGTGTTCAAATGCTATGACCTTGTCTAGAAGCTTCTAGAAAGATGGAAAGGTGTGAGACACCAGCTTGTACTGGAGTGGCCCAATAAGTCCCTCCAGGAACTACTCCTGCTTTCTCTCATCTTTAGCAACTTCCTCTGGAGCATACCTTGATAGTTAAATGAATTTATCTCTGTATTCATTCACTGTCATATTCCCCTACTTGAGGGAGAGGAATTCCTTCTTCTTGATCTTCATTAGCCCAGTAGGAATATGATAATGCCTGAAATTATTGGAAAACTTAGCTCATGTGATGGCGTCAGCAGCGGCGTGGCAGCACAATACGAATCCCACCAGTCTGCAGCGGGGCCAGTGAGGTGACCCGATGCATAGAGGACCTTCTATCACACCCGGATTTAAGGGATAAAGTCGGGTGCATGTCATATGTGCGCCAAAGAAGAACATCACATATAATGACAAAGGGTATAGAGATAAATGTCACAAATATCATTATTACATAGCGGAAGTATCTTACAAAAATAGATGATAACAATAAAGCGAACTAAATATTATTCCTTGGCGCCATAAAGCTGACTGAGAGATGCCACCTAGATAAGCTCGTACACTTCATTGTAAGCCTACTCCTAGACCACCTGTTCTTCTCCTGTGGGGGGTTTATATATCGCAAGAGTGAGCTCACAAAAGATCATAGCTCAACAAGTTGTGGGGAATAATGTGCATGAACTCACCAAAGGTGGGAGCTCATGTGAAGTGTGAGGCTGATCAACAAATAATGGTTAAAGCTGAGCATTGATTTTAATAAGTTGGTCAACTTTTATTAGCAGTTACTAAATATAAGTATATAATAACCAGAGTAATAATAGATTAAATTAATAATAAACTACAATGCGATGCAAATGACCAATTAAATTTAATTTCATAAGTTACTCATGTGAGTGTCTAAGCCGCTCATGACCATGAGCACGGCTGATATACCAGTTTTACACTATGCAGAGGTTGCACATCTTTACCCACAAGTCATGTTACCCATCTATCAAGGGGTCATGATTCCCATACACCTCTACCAAGGAAGCGAGGTAGGGTAACACAATGAGGCCTTTACAAAGTTCCACTAGCTTTTGAAAACCAACTACAGTTTCTTGGGAGCGCAGCATAGGAATCCCCAGTCTAAAAAGCCATCGCAGCAAAATCATCCCGAGAACCTCCCTATACCAACCACTCCTCTACTGCCCTTGCCCCTTTCGGTTAAGGTAGTCCTCCACTAGCTTTCCTAATTAGTCAGCCAAGGGCGTCCCATACCACCCTTGTGGTAGCACTATTTTCCTGGGTGGTCGCTCCATGTTCCAATTAACATAATGATCTTGTCATGAACATTAAATAACAAATTGATAATAAAAGCATGATCATGAATATTGTGTATCTTAACACCCAAAACCACATTAAGCAATAGCAGGTACTACCCAAAAGTTTAGTGGTAAACAAGGTATAAAGATAGCCAAACTAGGGTGACCTATTGGGTCCCATCAAAATTAACCTATGCAGATCATAATGATTAACAGGAACATTATTGTGTAAATAGAAGTGATCAAGGGCACAACTTGCCTTCAACAAGCTCCTACTCAGTAGTTTCCACCTGCTGTGCCTCTGAGTCCTCAGTCACTTTCCTGTCTACTCACAACAATACAAGCAAACATGGTACAGGAGAAATTAACATCACACCAAACATGAGAACATACTGCATAATAATATTCTACGCATCGTAACGAGATTGTAGGTTCGAGAATCACTAAATTCGGAGTTACGGTTAATGAGTTACGATTTTCCGAAGTTATTAAATGTTTAGTATAGAATAAATTAAGTAGATAATTTTAATCTATGTTTCATGACTAAACAGAGTTACCGGGTGATAAACAATATTAATACAAAATTAATGCAACTAGAATAGATCAAAAAGGAGTTAAAATGAATTTCTTAAGAATTAAACTAGGTTTTATAATTATTTTTATACTAAATATTCATTTTCCGGCTTATTTATTAACCTTGGTATTTTATTTGGACTGCGGACGTAAATGCCAGAAACTACAGAGTTCACTATATAAAAGTCAAGGCACTATTTTAGTTTATTTACACTAGTAGTGGACGACAGGTTAATTCGGTAATTCAACAGGGTAACCGTCAGATCCAGAATTCACAACCGAGATTTAATGAATCGGGAACCCATCCCGATCGTTCGCTTACAGATCTACGCCACAGGTTAACCCACGCGAAATGTTTTCCTCGATCAGATCCCGTGCATCCACCATGGATCCAACGGCGCACACACATCATCAATCTCCTAGCCACCGGAGGTGGCGGCGATCAGACAGCCGCAGCGGCAGGTCCACCGGAGCGACCCTGAACGGCAACCCTGACCCCAAAGACCTCACCTGGAATGCACCAAACATTGCCTCGGAAGTTATGGATTAATAGATGAGCACATACCGACGATCGACTGTGCAACAATCCCTGGCCACAGCGCTCCGCAAAACAACGGCGGTGGAGTGCAATGGCGAGAAATTCCGCGAGCAAGAGGCCGCCTCCACACAATCACCGGCCACCGAGCGGTTCGCCGTGATGCGCCCGCCACACCCCAACCCAAATCCTCGGTGTTGACGGCCCACACTGGCAGCGCGATTGATTCCACCGCGCCCTCTCCCTCCCACGAATTCGCTCTGTTCTCTATCTCCGGTGTTCAAGTGGTCTGAAGGTGGGCACGAATGAGGAGGGGGAAAAAGAGGTGCATGGATCCTTTTTGTAGCTGACCTGAGATGGCTACCTGATCAACAATCGCCCGTGAGCTTCGCGGCGAATTTGTTGCACTAGCCGGAGTTCGCCGCGGAGTATAGAACAGAAGCGCGATGATACTGGCGAGTGGATCCTGGCCATCAACATAAGGAAAACCCACGTCCATAGCATGCGCGAGACACGGACAAGCGGGTCCCGCATGTCAGCCGCGGGGCCATCGGCGTTGGGCGCGCGCAGGGGGTGAAACTGGGCCGGTAGTGGGCCGAGTTGGGCATTTGGCCTAGGCACAGGTACGTTTTTCTTTCTTTTTTATTTTATACTTTCTGTTTTGTTTTCCTTTTATTATTTTAAATTTCAAATTTGAATTCAAATCTTATTGTGAATTTTTCACTTAAATTAAATGTACAAATCAAAATAAATACCAGCATGAATGGATATAATTATTTATTTATATCTTTTTGTTTGTAGTATAGTTTTCCCTTCTTTTTCTTTTCTATGTCATTTTCAACTTCTAACTTTCAATTTAGGTTAGTCCTATTTTCAATATTAATATATTTTTATTACTATTATCATTAGTAGTAAATGTCCAAACAAATAAACTCCAGCATGATGCATAGATCTGTTGCTTCATTTGTTACTTTGCTCACTTTAAATATGCTCCTTAATATTCATTATGGATAGAAGGCAATACATATAAGAAGATTAATACCACTCTTTTATTATCCACAAGTTGGGTATTACAAATCCTACCCCCCTTAAAAAGAATCTCGACCTCGAGATTAAGATGAACTAGGAAAGAGGTGGGGAAAATGTACTAGTAGCTCTTCTTCTCTCTCCCAAGTAGCTTCATATTCTCCATGATGACTCCACTGCACTTTGCACATTTTGATCACTTTACTCCTCAGGACACGAGTCAAAGTATTAAGGATCTTGATAGGATACTCAGTATAAGTCAGATCTTTTTGAACACTCAATTCCTCCATAGGCAGTTGCTCTTCTCGTACTCTGAGACACTTCTTCAACTGGGATACATGGAAGACATCATGTACATCCGCAAGATGGTCGGGTAGTTCTAGTTGGTAGGCAACCTCCCCCACTCTCTTTAGGATCATGAAGGGTCCAATAAAGCAAGGGGACAACTTCCCTTTAACTTTAAATCTCGTCATACCCCAGATCGGTGACACCTTCAGATACACGTGATCACCCTCCTTGAATTCTAACTGCCTTCTCCGGGTATCTGCATAACTTTTCTGCCTTGACTACGTAGTTCTCAAGTTCTCCCGTATCAACCATACTTGCTCTTCTGCCTCTTATATAATTTCTAGCCTAAAGAACTACCTTTCACTAGTTTGATCCCAATACAGAGGAGTTCTGCACTTTCTATCATATAAAGCTTCAAACGAGGACATCTTTAAACTGGCCTGGTAACTGTTATTGTAAGAGAACTCCGCATAGGGTAAACTCTTATCCCAACTGCCACCATGTTTAAGAGTACAAGCTCTTAGCATATCTTCTAGTACTTGGTTGGTTCTCTCGGTCTGCCCATCAGTTTAGTGATGGTAGGCCTCTTTAGTTAGCCTGTCCATAATCACCCAAATAGAGTCATACCCAGTAGATGTGTGGGGTAGACTAACGATGAAGTCCATACCAATTTCTTCCCACTTCCATTCAGGTATCTTAAGCTGGTGTAGCAAACTGACAGGACTCTGATGTTCAGCTTTCACCCTTTGGCAAACATCACACAATGCTACAAGTGAAGCAACATCCCTTTTTAGGCCATACCAGCAATACTTTTGTTTCAGATCTTGATACATCTTGGTATTGCCGGAATGAATGGAGTAGGCTGAGTCATGTGCTTCCTTCAATATGGTTTCACGAAGACTATCAATCTCAGGGACACAAATCCTATTCTTGAACCAGATTGTACCCTGCTCATCTTTTGTGAAGTCTAAACCTCTACCTTCTGACATCAGATATTTGATATCTTGAATTTTAACATCACTGATCTGACCTTTACGTATTTCTTGTTCTAGGGTAGGTTCCACTTTGATGGTAATCCCTTCAGTATGAGCAACTATTCCTAGATTGAGCTTCTCAAAGTCTTCTACTAACTCATCGGGTAACTAGGCGACAATAGCTAAATGAACATGCTCCTTTCGACTCAAGGCATCTGCAACCAGATTCGCCTTGCTCGGATGATAATGAATCTCCAAGTCATAATCTTTGATGAGCCCCAACCAATGACATTGCCTAAGTTTGAGATCTTTCTGAGCGAAGATATACTTTAAGCTCTTATGATCAGTATAGACTTGGCACTTAGTCCCCATAATATAATGCCTCCAAATCTTGAGAGCATGTACTACTGCTGCTAGTTCTAAGTCATGAGTGGGATAGTTCAACTCATGTTTCCGCAACTAGCGAGATGCGTAGGCAATGACATGTCCTTCTTGCATAAGAACACATCCCAAGCACTGGCGGTAAGCATCACAATATATGTCAAATCCCTTCTGCAGATCTAGCATAACCAACACTAGGGGTGACATCAATCTAAACTTCAGTTGATTGAAACTATCTTGACATTCACGAGTCCACTTAAACTCCTTTCCCTTCTCCAATAGTGAGGTCATAGGGTTCGCTATCTTGGAGAATCCCTCAATGAATCGTCGGTAATAGCCTGCGAGTCCCAAGAAACTCTAGATCTCAGTAACTGAGCTTGACATATTCCATCCTACTATCTCTCTCACTTTAGCAGGATCCACCGATATTCCTCCATTAGAAATGATGTGCCCAAGGAATGGTACTTCATCAAGCTAGAACTCACAATTGCTATACTTGGCATAGAGTTGATTATCCCTTAACTTCTATAGCACCAATCGCAGATGTTCCTCATGATCACTATCATTCTTGGGATAAATCAGAATGTCGTCGATGAATACCACGACGAACTTATCCAGATACTCCATGAACACCTTGTTCATCAGATTCATGAAGTAGGCTGGTGCATTAGTTAAGTGAAATGACATGACCGTGAACTCCTATAGACCATATCGGGTAGAGAAAAACATCTTGAGAATATCAGAAGGCCTAATCTTCATTTGATGGTAACCCAATCTGAGATCAATCTTCGAGAATACCCTGGAACCTCTTATTTGATCAAATAAATCTTCAATATGAGGTAAAGGATACTTATTCTTGATTGTAACATCATTAAGTGATCTATAATCCACACACATCCTCTACGAACCATCCTTATTATGTACAAACAAGACTGGTGCTCCACAAGGTGAGGAACTCGGACGAATGTACCCTACCTCCTGTAACTCTGTTAGTTACTTCTTAAGTTCTTTTAATTCTTCCACCAACATCCTAAATGGCCTCTTGGAAATAGGAGCAGTTCTAGGTAAGAGATCAATAACAAACTCAACTTCCCTATCTAGTGGCATCCCGGGTAACTCCTCTGGAAAGACATCTGAGAACTCTCTAACCACACGGATGTTTCTGCCCACAAATTTACCATCTACTAGATTTATGGCGGGTCTGGTGGAGGGGGTTATGGTAATCTTGACTTCGAATTTCTCTCCTTTTGGACTGGTGAGTTATACGGTTCTCCTAGCACAATGTATAACTGCCTTTGTTTTCCTTAACCAAGACATACCAAGTATCAGATCTATACTGCTTTTCTCTAATACTATAGGCATAGACCAGAATTACCTTCCCATGATTGTCAGTGTTAATCTGTTAGTCATATAGTTTGCTTCAATAGGCCCTTTAGGGGTTATTACTATCATGGGTTTTTGCATATTTTGAAGTGGTAACTCATTTGTGTTGACATTAATATGGAGATGCCTGCAGCCTGACAAGCGATGTGCCATCACAGAGTTTAATGCGCCCCGTCCACTCCGCTGGCAGGCGAGGTGACGGCTCAGCATTTAATGTACCCTTTCTCTGCTCCTCTAGCAGGCGACGACCAGGACACCCTACAGGTGGCATGCCTGTCCAATCAGACAGCGGGCGTACGCCCATACCACTGCGCACGCGCCGTGGTCATCATGACTTGTATGTTGCGAGGGAAACTTCTGCTGCAAGCCAATGCTACGGAGATCACAGATATCAGGGAACGAGGAGATTGCACTGGATAAATGGCTCCAAGTACTACACTCGTTTTGTCCCTGGGCCCACATGTCGGGGCTCAGTATCCTTGTATGTGCCCCCTTGAACTATAAAAGGGAGGGCACACTACGTTACAAAGGACACACACTCACTCAGACTCTCAGACCCAAGTTATCCAATACACAACTCAAGCTCACGAGCAATACAACTCACAGTGGAGTAGGGTATTACGCTCCGGCGGCCCAAACCACTCTAAACTCTTGTGTGTTCTTGTGTTCATCCAAAAAGTCTCACAACAAGCAGAACGCTTAGCCCCCCTCCTCATCTTAGGATTTAGGGCGGGTGCACTCTGCCACCCGGCCGGAGATTTCCTCTCCGACATTTGGCGCGCCAGGTAGGGGGCTAAGCTTGAGGTTTTAGCTTGTTTACTTGCTCAGCATGATGGTGCAAATCGTGGAGCACCGCGCCGAGACTTCAGTGGATTTCCTGATGGAGGAAGAAGCTGCTTCTTCCATGCCACTGGTTGCCAACCGCCCAGTGCCAGACACTGCTGCCGTGCATGTTGCGCAGCAGCATACAGCTACGCAGACATCCCGGACTCTCCCTAGGACAGCTCTAAGAGCGTTGTCGGCAGCCAGGGAGTTGTTACGCCACCCCCAAGCTCCATGGCCTCACCGGGGGTCATGAGGCAATGGCGTGAAGACGTCGACCGGCTGCTTGGAATGGTGCACTTCGGCTCGACCAGGTCGAGGCCGCGATCATCCCGGCACCAACATGAGGCTTCAGCATCCGTGCGCTCACCCTCGGTGAAAGCAACACCGACTGAAGACCTGAGGGCAGAGCTCAGCCGCCGGCGCGTGGCGGAAGACGCTCCAGTCTCTCAGGAGAAGTCTAATGACCTGTGTGCAGAACTCAACCGCAGGCGAGCGAGCGAAGATGCCCGCGTCTCACTAGAGAGGACGCGAGAGCGCCGACACAACATCGAGGGCCGTAACCTCGATAAAGACTTCGCCACAGTAGCACCACAGACCCCAGTGGGCGCTCGGTCCTAGGCGGGTGTCCCATTGGCTGGCGTGGGGTGCGCCGCTCTCGTAGATCATCTCTGAGCGGCGTCCTGGCCATCCAAGTTCCGGTCGCACTTGCCGGAAAAGTACGACGGTACGTCAAACCCGTCTAAATTCCTGTAAGTGTACGTCACGGCTATCACAGCAGCAGGTGGAAACAACGTTGTGATGGCAACATATTTTCACGTCGCCTTGTCTGGGCCCGCCCGGACTTGGCTCATGAACCTTGCCCCAGGATCAGTCTACTCCTGGGAAGAGCTCTGCGCACGGTTCACAGCGAACTTTGCCAGCGCTTACCAACAACACGGCATGGAGGCCCACCTCCACGCAGTAAGGCAGGAGGCCAGGGAAACCCTCCAGACATTTATCTCCCGTTTCACCAAGGTGCGGGGTACTATAGGCCTGTTTGGTTCACTGACTAACTTGCCACACTTTGCCTAACTTTTCTGCCTAAGGTTAGTTCTTCAATTCGAACGCCTAACCTTAGGCAAAGTGTGGCGCAGTTAGCCACAAACCAAACAGGCCGTATACCTCACATCTCTGACACGCCAGGGCCGCTGAGGGCCCCGCGTGGCACTCGGCGCCACGGACCGGAGCCGCCCAGACGGGTGACTCGGGTGCCATCGCTCAGGACGGCAAAAAGAAGAAGAAAAAGAACCGCAGCTATGAGAAGCCGTGCTCCGCCACTCTGGTCGTTGCAGTTGCGACTGGAGGTTGGGGCGACCGCAAAAAACGCCCATGGCCGCAGAAGGGTAACAGCGGCTCATGCCCTGTGCACCCCAATGGTCATCACAGCCCCACGGAGTGTCGCGAGATCATCGACCTCGTGAAACGTGTTAGCGCGCGGCGCGAGCAGTCTTCCGGGGATGGCTCCCCACCTCGTCGCCGACCTGGCAAGGAAAGGGTCGACGACAATCAGGTGGCCATGGCTGAACCGGACCTTGGGTATCAGTCACCTGAAGGGATCCTAAAGGATGTTTTCACTATAGGCTCCAACTCCGGCGACGACAACTAGACGGGCCACCAGGGGGCCCCGTACTCCCTAGTCTGCGAAGCCGAAGCCTGCCTTCCCCCGAAAACCCTTCTGGGCTCCTCATGGGTCCAACCTTTTGATGAACCTATGCAGGGGCAAATACAGCGCAAGGACAAGGACTCCATCGGCGAGCTCAGATGTCAAGCGGCAACCCGAAATGCACTTTGAAGCTCGGCGCCCATACACAACGGCCAACGGTTCGTGCATAGTAGGGAGCCTAGGGTTAGGACCTAGTCCTATGGCGAGTACCGAACCAAGAAGGGGTCCGCAATCTCTCCCCCAGCTGGGAGGAATCTCTCAAGGTGACGGAAACATGCCAGCCCGGGGGGTGCCCGCCTTGCTATAACTAAAGGAGCATCTCTTCATAACCTCTGGAGCATCTATGTAAGTTTTTCCCATAGAAGCAAGTCCGAGGGGTTAAGTTTTTCTTCTTTTGTAGTTAGGCCTCGCATACGCGTACGCCAGCCCAGTAAGGTCCGCCCACATAAACCCAGCTTATTGGTTTACACCCGTGCATGTCGAATTATAAAAAGGAGATTTACCCCCTCAGATCTGCTTCTGTGATAGCTTTATCTTCCTGCTCCACAGCTTTATCCTACAGTTTCCGGGTATTATTTTTTATCTAACCCACACGTACGGTTCCCATCTGTCCTGACATGATGACACCCGGATTGAGCAGCCAGGCTTGTAGATTAGGACCCCCTTACGAAAGCTGGGAGGTCCGATAGCCTGGGGGCTGGTTCTAGAGAACGGGGGCTCGTTCCATGGGGTGGTCCGGATCAGTGTAGCCACTTAGCCTAGTCCCGTACCGTAAGCCTGCTCTGACTACCACTCTGTGACGAGTACCTTAGTATTTGGAGCTATAGTTTTGTGGGTCCGACAACCTGGGGTCCGGCTCCAGAGAATGGACACTCGTCTCCTGGGGTGGTCCGGAGCCGAGTAGCCGCTTAGCCTGGTCCCGTACCTTAAGCCTGCACGCTCCACCACTCTGCGGCGAGGGTCCTAGTATCTAGAGCCACGATCCAGGGGGTCCAAACACGCAACTTGGCCTCCCGGACTAAGTACTGCATGTCCCGGGCATGAATCAAAGGATGGCTAATGTCAGACGGGGAATCCTACGAGTGTGCTACTAACGCTTCCTAGCTAAAGCTGTGTACAGGCCCAGGTCCCGGTGGGGGCTGCCTCCTAGGGTTGTTGCCAACTCTTTCAGGTACGCTGGTATCCAACCTCGACACATCGAGCCTGCATCCCAGGGGGGCCAAGTACCAGGGAGGAGTCGACAACATCACACACAACAGAGACAGGTGGTACACAGATAAGTGATAATACTACTTAATAAATAGTACTCAAAAAATATATTACAAAAGTAAAAATTATTATATTTGCCTTCAAGCGGAGTCCTAGCACCATTTCTACAAGTGTAAACTACTCAACGCCAATAGGATTGTGCTGGAAGCTTGCGGACGCTGTCCTCACGGAATTCTCCTGAGCGACTTGCCAACAACAGTGCCCACCTTAACGTGTGCGCCAAAGCAGAGAGGACCTCGCCCCTGTCTTCCTACGGGGGTGACAACGAGGCCATTAAAGACAAAGAGTTGGGTGCACGGCGGCTGGCGGTGCTGGTGGTCTGGCCGGCGGCGGCGACCACCTCTACACCAGCAGCTTGCCAGTGGCTCGCCAGCGGCAGCAACGACCTCTGCACCAGCAGCTCACCAGTGGCTCGCTAGCGGCGGCGACCACCTCAACGTGCTCTCCATGGCGAAGAGGCCCTCGCTCCCATCCCCTTATGGGAGTGAGGACAAGACCATCCAAGCCAAGGGGCAGGAAGCCCGGCGGTTGGTGGCACTTGCGGGCTGGCTGGCACCGCGTAGCCGAAGTTTGCCTCCTCCGCAAGGCTGGTGAACATCCTTCTCCTCCAAATGCTAGAGGAAGAAGCGGGTCACCAGCCCATGCGGAAGGCAGGACCCCAACTTGGCTCGTCTTCTACCCCAGTGAGGATGATGAACATCCTTGAAGCTCAGGGCAGGGCGAGACCGCAGCCCGGCTCGCTTCTCTCCACCACAAGGCTGGTAGTCATCCTTGTAGATGACCACTGGTGGGAGACTGCAGCCTGGCTGCATGATGAAAATCCTTGAAGCTGAGCGATGGCAGAAGGGCGCCGGCCCCCATGAGATCGTGCTCCTCCAGCAACAGCAAGAAGAAGGCGAGATCGGCAGTGCCATCGCACAGGAAACAAAGAGCACGAGCTCCCCGATGGCGAAATCGCCGAGAGGGAAGACACTAGCGCGGATCCTTGCACCGAACATCGACGCGCCCCATCTAGACAAGCGGCGCACCGGGACAAGCATCCACTCGGTCTAAAGGCGCTTGGGGTGAACCAGCAAGGCCATGGCAACTACGGTGGCGTAGAGCAAAATCTCGAAGGCAAAGGGGCACAGCGAGAGGAACAGAAACAAGGCGTGGCTGTTACCTGAGGAGTGAACCCCTTTTTAAAAGAAGTTTCCTCTAATAGCGCCCTGAAAGGCCGCAAAAAGTCCCCCCCGACACACACCGGAGCACCTAGCCTATGATACGGGGGCCTGACCCCATAGGTCATACGGCCGGCACAACGACCTCCTGGTGCGCAGAGGGTGACCCATCATGCGGGGAACGATTCGCCGTGCCTCTTCAACTCCGCCAAGGGCAGCGGTCCAGCTTCTGACACGGAGGCCTGGGTCCAGGAGTCATACTCCTCGGGTGTTGACCAACGTGTGAGGAGAAGGCGAACCGCCGCGTGAGGAGCACGCCACCTATGGAAGTGTGCCCTTTCATCTCCGCTGAAACCAACAGCCCAAGCTCTGTCGCGAGGGCCCGGGCCCGCAGGTTACCCTCCATGAGCACCAGTTCCTGGGTGCAGGGAAGATGAACCGCCACTTGCACCAGTACCGTGCCTCCTCAGGGCCACCGCGGAAGTCAGGGAAGATGGATTTTCAAAGCTATATGCGGCGGTATCGAGGCGCCCCGCGCATGGCCCAATAAAAGCTATCTAGCGCGAAGATCACAGGACAGTCAGCCGCGGGAACAGGCGCGCTGGTTGATATGACCAATGGTGGGCTGGTAGCACGAGCACGCCGAGTTAATGCAACACACGCAGAAGAGGCGCCTCGGTCGCTGGTCATACCAAGTTGACGCAAGATACAAGCTTTGGCCCCACCTGCAGGCTCGTATCCTCCCCTGAGGCGGGCCCGGGGGCCACTGTCGGTACCATGGATCAAGGGTACCCCCTATTACTGTGTCAAGGCGCAGTCCCCGTGTGGCTACCTCTTAGCCACGTGGTAGTAAGGCTGTATCTGTGACTAAGGCGTGCCTCAGCCCAACCAAGGGCGGTTGCTCAGGGCCCACAGCGGCGCCCGGCCTCACCACTAGGGTAGGACCGGGACCGCCACGTGTCCATCATGGTGGAATACTCCTGGGCATCTGTAGTAAGTCCGGACCCCCATGGGAGTGTGCCTAAGTTTGCGGGCAGGACTCCTAGGGGAGGTCCGAGACCTCCACGTATGCGTACTAGGCCCCTAAGGTGGGAGCCGGTCCCCTTCGCAAGGGGTCCAGACCACTCACGGTGGGGTCCCGGTGCACCAGGACAGAAAATGCTTAAGCCCTAGCCAAAGGCTAGGCAGGGGTCCGGCGCTGGCATGTGCCTAGACCCCATCATGTACGGCTCAGCTCCCCGCCCAGGCGGAGACCCAATGCTGCCACGTGGCCTTCTGCCCGTGATGTAAGCCAGTGGGCTAAGCCTGATGTAAGGACTACGTGCCGTGGGCCGCGCCGCGCATCGCACGCTACGCTATCTCAGTATTTAATATAGAGGATGCCCACAGCCTGACAAGCGATGTGCCATCACAACGTTTAATGCGCCCCGTCCACTCCGCTGGCAGGCGAGGTGATAGCTCAGCATTTAATGCACCCTCTCTCTGCTCCTCTGGCAGGCGACGACCAGGCCACCCTACAGGTGGCATGCCTGTCCAATCAGACAGCGGGCGTACGCCCATACCACTGCGCACGCGCCGTGGTCATCATGACTTGTACGTTGTGAGGGAAACTTCTGCTGCAAGCCAATGCTACGAAGATCATAGATATCAGGGCACGAGGAGATTGCACTGGATAAATGGCTCCAAGTACTACACTCGTTTTGTCCCTAGGCCCACATGTCAGGGCTATGTATCCTTGTATGTGCCCCCCTTGAACTATAAAAGGGAGGGCACACTAAGTTACAAAGGACACACACTCACTCAGACTCTCAGACCCAAGTTATCCAATACACAACTCAAGCTCATGAGCAATACAACTCACTATGGAGTAGGGTATTACGCTCCGACGGCCCGAACCACTCTAAACTCTTGTGTGTTCTTGTGTTCATCCAAAAAGTCTCACAACAAGCAGAACGCTTAGGCCCCCTCCTCATCTTAGGATTTAGGGTGGGTGCACTCCACCACCCAGCCGGAGATTTCCTCTCCGACAGAAGTTGTTCTCAACCGGGGGATTCTCAGCTTGTGGCACAACTTCTTATTCGACTACAACTTCTTCATTTTCTATACATAACAATACATATACATAAATGCTTATGTGATGCTATGAATATGCAGTTATAATAGAAACACACTAAGTTGTATCTTGAATACAACTTCCCTTCACGGTACACACTAGTCACTAGGGTTTTCTGAGTTAATATTCTATTAGGCTTAGGCAATTATACCTTAGAAAGCTAGTGTATTGGGTTTGGGACCAAACAATGTCCAAAGCATGTCAAATTCTACCCAAGGGCTTTAATCATCAGACTAGGCTTACCCAAAAAAATTTTATTATTTTTGGAGCTACCAAATTAATTCTAAAATTCTAAAAGGCTAGGTTTAGGCATCTTTAAATGCTAAATAATTCCAGGTTTAGACTAAAAATCTTGAAACTATTTTCATTAAATACTAGATGAATTTAGGAGTCTAGCAAAAATGGTCCCATAATTTTACCATTTTTCTAGAATTTCTTAGAATTCTCCAAGTCTGGCAGAAAAAAAGAAAATGGAAAATGATGAATAGTACTGGGCTTAATCTAGCCCGATCCGGCCCACGCCTAGGTAAAACACGCCCACGCGCGCCCGCGCTAGTCATTTTGCGTAGAAGTCCCCGGCTATTCAAAAAAATCGGTAAAGAGCCTGCGACACTGTTTCTCTGTTTCACTGACATTTGCGCATAAACCCTTGTACTTCTATTCCTTCTCCAATTCAACCCCTGGTGATGGCGAGCTCGCCTGCCGGCCATCTCTCGCGGGAACTCGCCCCAAATGGTGATGCCTGACAATACCAAGCACTCGATCGGAATCCTCGAACCCAGGCGAGCCTAGACCACGCTCTAATCGAGCTAATCCGACCCTAGATTCTCCTACCTACGACGACGGCAAAAAATTGAGGGCGGGCCGAGTCGTTCCCGGTGATGAGGTGTAGTAGCGTTCAAATTCTAAGTATGGGAAGCATTGTCACACTGAAAGGAAGCTAGAACAGATCGCAATTGGGCTAGAACTACCTTGGAAGACGCTGGCCACGGAAGAGCTCTTCTCGGCAGCAAGTTTGGCTGATTCGGGGCAAAACCAAAATTCTCGGTCTATGGTGGTTAATCAGAGGCGAGAGTGGGTGTTCTGGGTTCATAATAAGCTAACGGATCTGATTGCACCCTTAATTTATAGTATCCGCAAGTGGTGGTTCCGAATTTGGAAGAGAGAAGCTGGCGGCCGGAGAGGGGGTGAGTCACCGGCGCGAACTACCATGCGTTCACCGGGGCAATGTCTCAAGCGATGGACAGGCTACCTACGACGGTTTACTGTGACATGGTAACACGTCTGAGTTCGTGGTGTCCAAGCGGCAAGCGGCAAACTCCGGCGAGGGTCATCTCGACTGGCCATAGGGCAAGTGGGTACGGCGGCCAGCTCACGGCCTAATCCGCAGTCAAGATCTTTTCTCCATCGGTCGTTATCTGCACCCAGAGTGCAGGAATCATAACACCGGTGAGGATCGCGGCGCACGCCCACCGGCGGTGATAGGTTCACTGAATCCACGATCTGGTTCAGTTATTGTACCATCATGTTCCTCATCAGACGTTCTGACAAAGCAAATTGGAGAGCTTTGTTCTCAATTTTTCATGTAACAACCTACTAATCTGTCTGTAGCAAAGTTGATCTCCTACAAATTAGCTTTGGTTTTTTTATAGCAATCTTAATCAAACATCCATTGGATCTTACTCAAAATTGCTCTCAAAGTTTGTCCCAGTTCACTGTCAGTCGAAATTCAGCTTCAGGGTTGACTGACAGCCTGACTTTAGTCCATTTATCTCCCATTTTCATACAGCACCAATGCTGAGTCTCTCAATCAAACTTGTACCCCCTATAGTACCTCTACAAACTTGTTGTAGTGACATAGGGCAAAATCTTTATGGATTAAGAAATACAAGGCCCCAAACTTGGACTCATCACACTAATTTTTCAGAGTTAAGCCACATAGAGGCTCTTGAGGCTTTTTCAATTAAGTCCAAATTATTCCACATTACTTGAAAATCTTCCAATGTAAAAGTTGTTTAGCTTTTGATACTTTACCACTTTGATATATGTATTTTGGTCCAAAAGTGTATAGAAATTGAAATCACTCCATAGGGCACCAATTAGGGCTTTCTAGGGTTCCTCTTAGGATTTTGTGCACTCTTAAGGTTTGTGTGCCACTCAATTTCATCAAACTTAGTCTCTTGTGAACATTTCCAATAACTTTTGAGGTAATACTCAATTTGGCTCACATTCACCCATATACCCTAGTCCCATGGTTAAGTACCCTACCCTAAGGTTAAGAACACTTCAAGTCACCACATCACACTTGTTTTAAAGTTTTAACCTAGTGGATGCATTCTAGGTGTAACAAACATAATGACATGTCAATGTATATGATGTCATGCTCAAATTTTAGTTCTGGTAACACCAGGGGTGTTACATGCTGGCTTTTGGGAATCAAGGTAAAGTTTTACAAGATTCAAAGACTCTTTTGCACAAAAGCTTACTATGAGTGGATCCTTAAGAATTCATTTTACTTGTCAAGTTGAGTAAAGTTACCCGCATCTAGAGTTCTTTCTATCCTAGATCAAACACTTGCCCTACACTAGATGTCTTTTATCATCCCTTCAGTTCACTGGATTGCTATGTGTAGGGCAGTGACCAAGTCTTCATGTCCGAGAAGTAACGGCGATCCGAATCGATTAATACCCCACTGGGGATCTCCAACCACACGACATATGTAGCACTTAACCCTTGCATATGTCAACTCGCCACTGGGTTTCTCAAGACCAGAATGGGTTCACGCCAACCGAGAGCACAGATACACCACCGTCCAGCCTGTTGCCACGGAGGGTACACACTACTCTCGCCATTTCTCCACTCCCATTGCGTGGTGGCCTTTCTGGTATTGGTCCGACCAAGGCAAAGCTTACCCATGATGAGGCATATGGCCAGTTAAAAGGTCCTCGGTCAGCAGCCTACATCGACTCGGTCCTTAAGCGACTCAGACGGAGACACTACACCGAGACATCCTTCTCGTGCAAGTCACCCGCCCGGTCTCGTCTTTATTATTTAAAACCCAAAGTTTGGTACCTGGTAGAGGTACATCTTATCAGATGTTGAACCCATCACAGTCGTGATGGATCCACCATCATCAGTCTTTTCTTTGTAAAAGTTCCCATCCAGTGTGAAGCATCACCTTTTTTAAAAAAAACAAAACATTTTGTTTTTCTAAAGCAAGGCTAAGCATCATAAAAATCCTTTTCATAAAATGGTATCAAGGAAGGGTAATCCATTTTCCAAGGAAGGAAATGCATCAACTATTTAGCACACAACTCCTATCACCTAATGCATCATATAAGGTGATAAAGATTTTAAAACAACAAAGAAAGGGGTAAATGCACCGGGGCTTGCCTGGAATAACACTAGGTTAGTGTTTGTTAGACGAGACTTGCTTGCCGATCATCTCTTAGCGGAGTACTTGCTTGATTTATCCATTTTCAGGTTGATCCACCCGCATTATCTTGTGGAGTAGCCCACCCGTTACATCATCTTGGGGTCGACTTGGCTCATCTTCCACATCACGTGATCAACTAGCGTACCTAATGAGATGCATAATGCACATGTATAAACATAAGAAGAACTAGCACAATGCTAGACATTGTTACACGATAGTGGATTATACACTACTAACAAGTCATTAGAACCAATCATAAGAAACGCTAGCTTTCGATATAAGACTAACTATAACATTCATGCTTCTTCTGCTTATCCGATGCTAGCTCAAACATCACGAAACCTTAAACCTTGTACGAGTCCTATATTTTCCTTAGCTAGCGCATAACACCGAAAGACTAACAATATTCAGACTCCCATTATTGGACACCCAGAGTTATAGTATGTGCAGGAACAATTTAACTAACCTTTTAAATCATGGTTCTAGATTAGTTTGAATTACATACTAATTAAATAGGACATTACACTATTCGCTCTAATGGATAAAACATTATCAAATAACATAGCATTTGATAAAACTACATTCTCAACAACTTAAATATCGAGAGTACTTATGTACACTGGCCATTATGAAATTCTCGGGTTTTACTTAAGATCGACTTCAAGCATCGACGAAATACATCCAGAGCAATTTAATCAACATCTATCTGCCAGACCTTAGAAACACTAGTCCTATAATTTGTATTATTAATTCGGTCATATAATTAAGATATGTCTACCCTTACCCTTCATATGAATCGCATCTAAAATCCTGATTTCAACACACGTATGCTAAATCAAGAAAATCATCGTGTTCAACAATTTAGCTAGCAGGAATAACACATCAGCTTACCATGACCGGATCGACCTGATACTTGTACGAACGTCGAATAAAACTTGGGTTCAAACATTTTGCCGAGCACCACGGTGGGGCAGGGGACGACACTAGCCAACCACAAACGTGAGGATGAGGCAAGGTTGATGAAGAACTTGATGATAAGGACGAGCAGCCAGGAGAGCGTCTGAGCATGAGGGAGAACACGTCCCGGCGAGCCTGGTCGATGGCGAGCAACGTGGTAGATTCCAAGCATGGAGCTGTAGGGGCGCACGTCCAACGAGCTCGACGAAGCGACGATAGCAGGGATCAAGCGTGTGATAGGAGGCGATGATTGTGCGGCACGATGTCCACAGACGTGAGCTGGAGCAGCGAAGACAACATCCACCAGCTGAAGGGCGCACTGGAGACCCAGGCGGAGCTAGAGAGGTTTGACGACGACGACTCAACAAGAACAGCGATAGCACGGATGTGGTTGCTGGGCATGAGGACCTCGACGGAGCACGTCAGCAACACTGCAGCAACGACGAGTCGTGGCTGCCGAAGCTAGGACCGAGCGAGTTAGAGGAACAGGGGGTAGGGGCGCGGTCCGAGCTCCATGGCGACGCGGCAAGGAGACATGCACAACCGGCTGATGGTAGAGGGCGGCTGGGTGCCATGGGAGATGGGGCGCGCGCATCCTGTGGCTAGAAGGAGGCGACCATGTGAGAAAGGAGCTAGGTGTAGGGAGCTACGCGCGTGGGAGCAGAGCACCGAGAGGGAGCGGGCGGCGTCAGGGAAGGAATTGGCCAACATATTCATGCGGTCCGGTTGCTGGCGAAGGGATGAGTACACTAGTCATGAATGATGAGAAAAATCGGAGGGAGAGAGAGAGAGCGGCGTGAGATGAGAGATATTTTCCTTTTCTCTTTTTTTACTCGAAAATTTAAATAAACACATAAATATCAGCCGGAGATCGAGGCTAGAATTTGGAAAGATGTAAGAGAACCAAATTAAAATGATTTTGGTTACAATATTTTAATCGGTGTTAGATTTAATTGAAATTAGGCGAACCTCCCCCGCTATCCAAATATTCAATTAGAGAACAATTCGACTAATGAGCTGGCACATTATTTTTCTCGAACAGCACATAAACAGACAGATCCAGAATAATATCGGCTTCAATACTTCAGATGATATTTGATTCAGCTGAAATCAGACAAATATTTATCTGCCATTTGAACCTATTTGATTTCTCTGTCGAGGATAATTTGTTGGAAACCAACCATGATTATAAACCTGCAGACACGATGTCTCGCTTGACGAGAGGGGACTAAATTATTTGGCACTTAAAACTTTAGTCGTCGAGTTCTATTTAATCTATTTGGGATGAAATCGGAGGACTGGACTAAATTTTCAAATTTGTCTTTGCGTGAGCGATGAATTTTAAATAATCACCAGACTCGCCGATTTTCAGAACAATTATGTTCTGAACATCACAAAAATTTAGGAAAAGTCCGGATAGATAAAGATAAAAACGATGTTGAACTCGCGACAGACGAAACAAATTAAAACAGAGACAGATACGATATTAAAATCGTGATAGACAAAGATGACTAGAATTCAGTGACCATTTTATTTACTGATATCCCGCGCTTAAGTCCATACTCACGGTTTACGTACAGTAACACCTGGGGCATTACAGCCCTCCCCCTTAAAACAATCTTGTCCCGAGATTCGGAGCGAAAGACTTTTAAGAGTAGAGAAGCATGTAACTCCTATCCATATTAGCGATAGCATAAGGTAGTTCCAAGCGGAAGCGAGTATCTCATGATGTTGTTTATCTAGTGGATATAGTGTGTATCACTTTAGGCCAATTAGGGATGTCAATAGAGACGATATCTGCCAAAAGAACACATAAGGTTCCATGTGTGCAGTTTCCCTTTTTCTGATAACACTGTACTATCTGTACTATCTGAGTCTATAGAGCGAGCAGTAGATATGCGATTTTATCCAAATAGAACTAGATGCAACCTCTTGGGTAAAACACACAAAAAGAGGTTTACCAACAAGTGGTCATCAGAAATTCATAGCACATAAGACGAGTGTGGATGTCGAACAACATCACAGTTAACTCGTGTTAGCTAGAGAATCCAAGTCCAAGGAAAATGATAGAGACTCGAAAAATCACCAGCGAAGGGATCTATAGATGTTGACTTCGCGATCAATACACTTTTTCAAGCACTAAACATGGATCAACTTAATCACACATGTTAGAAAATCACATGTGAGGCGATCGAGACATAACTAGAACTGTGGTCATGCTGTTACCAGTTAGCTGAGGATGGCAAAGTACCTCGGCTAACAATGTAGAGTTAAGATGCATATGCTCATAATCTAATCCAATATGGCACAAGATCTACGCATATGTTCATAACCTTCACTTGATCTTGATAAGGGTTTCCTCAGGATAGACTGAACTAAAGTGAGTTTAGACAACTCGATAAAACGATCTCTAAACTCAACCTTTGTTCATTGGGCAGTTACAAGTTAGTAAAACCAACTTGTTGAACTACTTTTGACATTGAGAAATTTTGTCTTATTAACCATCGGCAATCCAATGGTCGAGAGTTCACATTGGTTAACAAGAGATCATGCATTTGGGTAGAAATCCATTTGGTTAGGTTGTTCTTCCGTTTCTTCATGCAAGATGAACTGACTTGGTTCAGGAATACAGGGATTAAATAAGAGAGCGAATGAACAAACTCCTGCATCTCAACAGCAGGGAAAGTCAATCTCCATTTCGAGAACTAAACAGTTGTCTCTCAATACTAAAAAGCTCCAGGGCTTCACCTTTTCAACAAAGGATGTGAAGGAAAATTGTACGTGTGCAGTCACCACCAAATTCAAGGAAAATGAGACCACACAAGAGAGGAGTGAATATTATCACACGATTAGACACAAATAGGTTCCGATTTCGATGGAGACTTATGAATTAGTAGAAAACTCGTTAAGGAACACATCAAAGTGGTATGCTCTTTTGATCCAACAGAGATGATAGATGTTGCTTGATCACTTGACAAACAACACAAAATTTGTTTTAGGGGAAGGTCCATGGAAGATAACACATCAGTGTAATTCCATAATGGATCATGACTAGAGACCTCGATACCAGCATGTGCCAAGTAGCATAACCTTGCATGTACATTCACAAGGGGCTCTCAATTTCGCCGTGGCACCATAAGTCATTAACCGTGACACCATTACTGAACTGGCACCAATAATGAATCTCACGTGGTAAGAATAATTTGTGCAAAGATAACATATTGAGATAGTCTCATAATGGATTATGACTACTAACTGTGATACCGGCACATGCCAAGTAGCGCAACCATGTGTTGATCACCCACATGAGGCCCTCAGTTTCGTCGCAACACCATCGGTGTTAGTCAACACCATTACCAGATGTAACCAATAAGAAATCTCGCGTGACACAAACGTGTCACACCCGTTTCCATGGGCAGAGCCGGGTGCATAGCATATGTGTGCCAGGATCTATTTCCACACATATGTTGACGTCACAAGTGTAATATATCAAAAGAACAATGCATAAGAGTGTAAATAACGATTATATTAACATATTACACTTCGAACAGACATAGTGTCTTAACCTTTATTCATCAAAGTACAGCGAACATGGACATCCATCCACAGGAAGATGACCGGGGGTATCGCTAGACTAGCATCCATGGAGTTCAGCATCATATCTTCATCTGCAAACTTCTGATCAAAATTAAGCAAGGGTGAGCTCACTTATGGTCGGGGCTCAGCAAGTGGGGGAAAAACTAATGCAGGTTTAACAAGGTGAGGCTAAGGTTGAGCAGTAAGCATTTTAGTTGGTCAACATTTTATTAACAACACCTGTCTTACTAATAAGTGTGAATCACAAGTATTCCCATTAAACAAAGGTATAAGAGTATATAAAAAACACTTAAGTGAAACCACTTAAGCAAACCATTGGTAGATCATCGGATCTCGATTTATTTCCATCTTCAAGTTCAATTATCATGTGAGGAGTCCAGGCTGCTCATAACCGTGAGCACGGCTGATATATCAGTTTTACACTCTGCAGAGGTGGCACATCTTTACCCATGAGTCGCGATTCCCTTCTAGCCCGGGTTAACTAGACCCGTATTCACTTCCGAGGTGAATGGCCAGGGTTTCACTACGAGGCTTCTCCCTAGAGTCCTCATTACGCAAATGCTGGAAATGGTCAAACTGCATAAGGCACACCTACCGTAACCAACTTATAGTCCAGACTACAGGGTAAAGCTTTGGGAACTATGCCCGTATCCAATCTGCCTGAGCCGGAACTATAAGAGCTTGCCAGATGCCCCCGTTCCTGTCGTCCACGACCAGCACCCAACATAAGACTTCCCTAGTTATTTAGCCAAGACCAGAGCCATGATAGTTCTCATGGTAGCACTGTTTTCCCGGGTGGTCACTCCATGTTCCAATTAATATGCAATGATCTTGTTTAACCATCGGGTTAACAATATAAAGTAAACTTACCATTTTGGAACATTAATATCACAAACCGGAGTGACTGCATAAAGTTAAGTTGTAGCAATAGCATAGCTACTAAGGTAAAGTATAATTCCCAGGTTTGATCAAGGAATAAGGTTGGAAAGGTTTTCTAAATAGGTAACCCGTCAAATTATGCATATATATCCAAAAGAATAAACTTTATTAAATGTATTGTTTGGGATCAAACAGAGTATGCAGAGGGAGAAGTCCACTTGCCTTGCTTATTGAAAACTCGAGGTTCTTCCACGAAATATATCTTGATTCTCAACTACTAGATCAACCACTGAATATCACACAAACAAACAAGAAGAACAAACAACATTCAATAACATACAACATTCACCATACGTAAAGCTAAAAGAAAGCCTAACGAAAAGAGCGTTCGCTTTTCAAAAACGTTATACGCAAGGGTTATAATAAAAAGATATTCTTTTCAAAAAGGTGTGATCTATACTTTATAAAACAAGGCATGAGCTTAAAATATATTAATTAAAATATACAAATATTTGGTTCACCAAATTAATATTTTATAAAGCGTCATGCGTGATATGTCTAATATTAAGGGTTTATAAGACGATAAAACACGTTATAACGATGTTAAACCTTTTTAACCTTTTTAGAAAAGATAAATATTATATATCTAAGGTTAATGTGTTATGAAATACATTGTTAATTTATGAAGCATTATGGAACCTATAATTCATTGTTAAACCTATCACTTATGATAAATTAAGATATAAGTCTAAATAGATTTTATGTGAAAAGGTCATTATTATTAAACACCTATTTATGGAAAGTTATGATATATGCTTTAATGAACTTTTATGTAGAAGAAAATGAACAAACAACTATATTTCATTTTTATTAGAAAGTACATGTCCTATATTCTTTGTTAAGAAAGCTATATACAAAACAAATATGTAAACTAACATTTAATTATAAAAAGGACATGAACACTAATTTTCTTTATTTTATCCTTTAGGGACCACTAAATGATATATAAAAATAATATGGATTCAATGTGATGAGATTAATCACGCTTACATTACTAGTTATGGACAAATTGAAACGTAAGTCTAATTATTAAATTGTGAGAAAATATAAATAATCTATTGATTATATTTAGTTTCAGTTTAGGAACATATGACCTAAATCATTTGAAATGAATATTATATTCATTGGTATATTATTAACTACCATTTTAGTTATAACGGTGTGAGCACTTAATTAAGCCATTATTAGAAAAGTTATATGACATAATTCTATTGTAAATCATATTATTATGGGTACTTAAACATCTATAACGAACCTTATTAAATCAAAATCATGATGTCTATTAAAAAAATCATTTTAAAGTTAGAAACAAATTATCTAATTCTTTAGTAAGAAACCTACATTTATCAACATACTATCAATTTCTTTATTAGAAAATATAAGCGCCTAATTAAGTCATTTTTAATATTATTATAAATTCTACTCTTTCTGTTTTCTTCTTTCTTTTCTTAATAGAATTTATACGTATAACTAAAAATTGTTTATTTAATTCCTCTAACATTAATATACTAAGAATTAATTGTAGATTACTAAATAATACTTTTAATAACATAATCATGGTTATTATGACATAAATGAGCATTTTACTATTCTAACTAATTAAGTGCTATACTTATGAATTTATTTATCATGAATAGTAAATATATTTTTATCTGACTAACATATGTGGCCTCGTAATGACTTAACCAATTCATAAAAATAAACTAATTATTACCTAATTATTTATACTATGAATAGTGATCTCCTTTTAGTTTTGTCTTTTCTTTCTAAAAGAAAAATGTCATTAATAAACAAAACATCTAATAATACATTAAACCGCTATTTATACTATAGTATTTGTATTGTTATAAATTTTATACCGCTTACTAATTATATGTTAAGAAGAGTTTTTATTATCTATTTAGTGAGTTCAAATGAACTTATGGATATAAAGTTTTAGACAAATTCGTCATAAACAAAATTAACTAAGATATTATTTATCTAAAACACATGTTTCTACCCAATTTTGTCATACTTCTTTTAAATCCTAAATTCTAAAACAATTGGAAACAAATAATATGAATGATGTTAATATACTAATTCATCGCGAATACTAAAAATCAATCGTTCGCATACATGAATTCCAAATCATAATATTCCAAAACACAACAAATAATTACCAAATTCATGAATTAATTCAAACTGTAATTTTGGAGTTAATAAAAACATTTGGATTGTTTTCAACCTTGTGGTGAATGGATGGATTTGATCACGGTGAGGCGAGGCGTTTGGACGACAAGGCGCGGATGGTCCAGTTGGTGTGCTGCGTGGTCGCGTCGACGGCGGACGGTGTAATTCCGGCGATACGTTTGGACGGCGGGGCGCGAACTCCGGCGAGGCTCCACGGATGGCGAACGGCGTACGGCGCGCAAGCACGGACAACGATGAGCCAGACAGCAGCTCGACATGGCGACGAGGGCGAGTGGCACGGCAGCATCAGTAGAGCACGAAGTGGAGGCGAGCAGAGGCTGCGCAGGGGTGGAGGCTTCAGCGCAGGCTCGGCGAGGGGTCTCGGCGGTAGTTCTTGGTACGAAAGGGAGGAGCAGGTGCGGGCTTGACGTGACGCGACGCGAGGCGATGTCGGCCAGAGCAATGAGGGAGGAGGCAAAGTGGAACTTGGTGGGGAAGTTTCAACAGCACGGGACACAAGGCTTCCTAAAATCGAGCTCCGATGGGCAGCAATGGTGTGCGTGGGTGAAGAAGTTGAGCAGTGAAGATGGGGCCAGGAAGAGAAAGGGGAGAGGTGCTGGGCTTTTATAGGGGAGGAGAGGTGGAGGATTAGTGCCGAATTAATCACGAATTGAATTACTAATTGAAGCATCGTGTGATGGAAAATAGAAACGAACGTCGGAATCTCCATTAATGAACACGAAAGAAAACTGCCGAGCGGCGATGGCACGACTGTTGGCGCGTGCGCTGGCTGTGGTGTGGCGTAGGCCCGGGGAGGCGAGGGGCCGCATGACGTAGTGTGTGGTGGCAGGTGAACCGGCAGCAAGGTGAATCAACGCTCAGCGGACAACGCAACAGTAGTTGGACTAACAGGAGCTGAATGACAGGAGGAAGAAGCCATTGAGCTGACGCGTGGGTTCCACAAGCAAGAAAGACATAGGGAGGGAGAAGTGTCCACCCGTGACTAAAGGGAAGTGGAGCAAGAAAGAAAAAAAACAAAAAAAAGATGGACGGGAGACGTTTTGGCCTGGACGAGCATTTCATTGTTGTTTTTTTTCTTTTTAAAATTTCTAAATCGTTGCATTATAAAAGCAGAATATATATATATACATACATATATATATATATATCCAAAATTGATATTAATCCAAAATATTATTAACCTAAATAATATATATGTTTTCAGAAAAAAATTATTTAACAACTTATTACATTTTAAGTTCCCATGCTAATAATTAAATCTGAATAATGTATATACATATATATATATATATATATATATATTCGAAAACAGAATAGTTTCACAATTATTATCAAAATGCATACTTTTCAAAAATATTATTTTAATAATTCTTTGTCATTTTATAAAATAAGATTTTCTTCACAAGATTAAATCCAAAAGTTAGATTTGAAATTCAAATCAAACAACTTCGACATGAATGCAGCAAACACTTAGCAAAATTTTATCTAATCAAGAAATTCTTCAAATTATATATATCAAGGTTTCCTTATTTGAAAACATAAATATTTTTCCTTTCTACTCAAATTTAATAATTCAAATAGGGTTGTTTGCAGTTGCTAGATTTAGGGCGTTACAAAATCTACCCCCTTAAAAAGAATCTCGTCCTCGAGATTAGAGAAGGCTAGCAAGAAAACAATGGTGATATACGGTTATTCGCAGGTTCTTGGTTCACATTGAACTCTTCTAAACTTAAGGAACTTATTGTTTCTTTGCTCCGCAATGACTACAAATCAAGCGATCTTCATCATCGTACTTATAACTGGTTGGTCTTCTGAATTATTGTTTGGGTCTTGCTTCATCGTCTTCTTCTTTAGTTGGTCTAGACGCTTCTTGGGGCATTCGCGAATAATATGTTCTTCATTTTTGCAGTAGAAGCAAGCACCTCTTGCTTTGAGTTCTTTGCGAGACAACTTTGCTTGACCAACAGGTGATGAGGGATGATTGGGTGTCTGTATCTTATATAGCTGAGTCTGACTTGATTCGTCTATTTGGGTATTCATGTGTTTCGGGGCTTTTGCCTGTGGTTGAGGTGGACTACTCATGTATCCAAAGATTTTCCTATTCCTTTTGTTGTTCTTCACAACGTTAGTAGAAGTTTCTATGTATTTTTGTTCATATTCCATGTCTGGAGTCTGAGATAGCTTTATCTCGGAGGTGTCCAATAGTGAACTTTTCTCAGGACAGTTACGAAGGTAATGATCTTCACGTCCACATAGATAGCAAGCTTTTCTTGCGGTTATTTCTTAACTTTTTCCATGTTTCCACTTTTGTTTCTTGGACCTAATGTGACGACGAGGCTGAAACTGTGTGTAAGTAATAGTCCATCCATCAATGTAACACTCATGTGTTTCTTCTTGGGGCTGGGCATCCTTGTGATGTTTCCTTTTTGGAAAACCTGGTAATTCATCGTCTGATAGTGCATTTGCTATTCTTGGGGAGACCATTGACTTTTTATGCTAGAAAACAAAATCTGGTTCTTTTGTTTTGTAGTTTCGCTTTCGTTTGTACTGATCTGGCGACAAGGAATTCCATAGTACTCGCAACAACAACATGTTCCAAGATCATTTGTCTGTTGGTGTGCATCCTTTTGTGTTTGTTCATCAGTTGTTTCATTTCTAGTGACGTTTGACTTGCCAACACTTGTTGGTATGAGGAGGTGAGTTGAGATGCTTTCTGTATTATCAGAGCTTGTGCATGTAATAACTTCTCTAAGTCAACTATCGAGGGTGATGTTGTGGTTGATGTCATATGGTTATCGACAGTCTGCTCATGTGCTATAAATTCTGCTAAATCAACTTGTTGGAGTCTAGCTACCACTTGAGATGTTGCTTGCAGAAACTGTGCATGCGCCTTCTTGAACTGTTCCATCTGAGACTTAGCTGGAGGAGTTGCCAACACAATGTATTCTTTGCACTTAGTGACATCACTTGTAGTTGACATTCCAAGGTCTGACATCTGTATGGGTATGGAAGAATGGAAGGGATGAAAGGGTTGAGTAAAGACAGATTATAAAGAGCAGAGAAAACCCATTTATCTAAGGTTTTTCCTAGCTAATTGATGCCATTGTGGACAAAAGTCACACAATACACCAACAATCATTTCAAAGAAGCAAATCAAACATGAACACAAAGGACAATGAATTCAAACATACCAGCACAACACAATCCAATTCTACGCATTCAACCAAAACAAAAGGTGAGACAAGTTTTGGAATAAGAAAGATATTATAACATCAAGGAGTTGGGTAAGAATTATCAAGGAGTTAGACAAGACATATTTGTTGGTGGCCAAGAGTGAAATAAGATAACCATGAATTATTAAAGTGAGGATAAATGATACAACCAACGATATGAAGTGAGTTAGGGAGAGAACTTTATCAAGGAGACAAAATGGAGAGGCATAGGTTTAATATATCAAGGTAGATATTGCGCAAGAGTGGCAATACAATGGCACGAAAGCAAAAGTATAAGAATTCAATAGGGAGAAAGCATTATCAAGGAGAAAAGTAGAGAGGCAAAAGTTTAATATATCAAGGTAGATATTGCCTAAGAATGGCAATACAATGGCAAGGAAACAAAAGTATAAGAAGTCAAGGGTTTTATAGCAATATTATGGATTAGAAAACCACTATAATATAATGTCGTCTTTACCGATCTAGTCGAAAATCTTAATACTAAAGAAAAATCCTACCAACCTAACCAAGAAGTCAAATACTAGATCCAGGGGATCCATAACAAAACTTCTTGCAGAGTGGGGATAAGACAGAGAATAGGGCATCGTCGACAACTTCGAAAAAGTTTCTTATGGCAAACTTCGCTTCAAGTTCCTCAATCCTAGCTTGATCATCTTGCAATGCTTCTCATTAGAACCTTCTGATAGACGAAGAATCAGACAAGAAGAGTTGAAAATAAAAGAGACGAGGTTTGATATAAAGTAAGTTTTTATGAAGCAAAATATATCATGCTTTGAAACACTGACTGGGCTTTCCATTTCTAACTAATCTAGCGACCTACGGTCACATTGCTTTGATACCACTTCTGTCACACCCGTTTCCAAGGGCAGAGCCGGGTGCATAGCATATGTGTGCCAGGATCTATTTCCACACATATGTTGACGTCACAAGTGTAATATATCAAAAGAACATTGCATAAGAGTGTAAATAACGATTATATTAACATATTACACTTCGAACAGACATAGTGTCTTAACCTTTATTCATCAAAGTACAGCGAACATGGACATCCATCCACAGGAAGATGACCGGGGGTATCGCTAGACTAGCATCCATGGAGTTCAGCATCATATCTTCATCTGCAAACTTCTGATCAAAATTAAGCAAGGGTGAGCTCACTTATGGTCGGGGCTCAGCAAGTGGGGGAAAAACTAATGCAGGTTTAACAAGGTGAGGCTAAGGTTGAGCAGTAAGCATTTTAGTTGGTCAACATTTTATTAACAACACCTGTCTTACTAATAAGTGTGAATCACAAGTATTCCCATTAAACAAAGGTATAAGAGTATATAAAAAACACTTAAGTGAAACCACTTAAGCAAACCATTGGTAGATCATCGGATCTCGATTTATTTCCATCTTCAAGTTCAATTATCATGCGAGGAGTCCAGGCTGCTCATAACCGTGAGCACGGCTGATATATCAGTTTTACACTCTGCAGAGGTGGCACATCTTTACCCATGAGTCGCGATTCCCTTCTAGCCTGGGTTAGCTAGACCCGTATTCACTTCCGAGGTGAATGGCCAGGGTTTCACTACGAGGCTTCTCCCTAGAGTCCTCATTACGCAAATGCTGGAAATGGTCAAACTGCATAAGGCACACCTACCGTAACCAACTTATAGTCCAGACTACAGGGTAAAGCTTTGGGAACTATGCCCGTATCCAATCTGCCTGAGCCGGAACTATAAGAGCTTGCCAGATGCCCCCGTTCCTATCGTCTACGACCAGCACCCAACATAAGACTTCCCTAGTTATTTAGCCAAGACCAGAGCCATGATAGTTCTCATGGTAGCACTGTTTTCCCGGGTGGTCACTCCATGTTCCAATTAATATGCAATGATCTTGTTTAACCATCGGGTTAACAATATAAAGTAAACTTACCATTTTGGAACATTAATATCACAAACCGGAGTGACTGCATAAAGTTAAGTTGTAGCAATAGCATAGCTACTAAGGTAAAGTATAATTCCCAGGTTTGATCAAGGAATAAGGTTGGAAAGGTTATCTAAATAGGTAACCCGTCAAATTATGCATATATATCCAAAAGAATAAACTTTATTAAATGTATTGTTTGGGATCAAACAGAGTATGCAGAGGGAGAAGTCCACTTGCCTTGCTTATTGAAAACTCGAGGTTCTTCCACGAAATATATCTTGATTCTCAACTACTAGATCAACCACTGAATATCACACAAACAAACAAGAAGAACAAACAACATTCAATAACATACAACATTCACCATACGTAAAGCTAAAAGAAAGCCTAACGAAAAGAGCGTTCGCTTTTCAAAAACGTTATACGCAAGGGTTATAATAAAAAGATATTCTTTTCAAAAAGGTGTGATCTATACTTTATAAAACAAGGCATGAGCTTAAAATATATTAATTAAAATATACAAATATTTGGTTCACCAAATTAATATTTTATAAAGCGTCATGCGTGATATGTCTAATATTAAGGGTTTATAAGACGATAAAACACGTTATAACGATGTTAAACCTTTTTAACCTTTTTAGAAAAGATAAATATTATATATCTAAGGTTAATGTGTTATGAAATACATTGTTAATTTATGAAGCATTATGGAACCTATAATTCATTGTTAAACCTATCACTTATGATAAATTAAGATATAAGTCTAAATAGATTTTATGTGAAAAGGTCATTATTATTAAACACCTATTTATGGAAAGTTATGATATATGCTTTAATGAACTTTTATGTAGAAGAAAATGAACAAACAACTATATTTCATTTTTATTAGAAAGTACATGTCCTATATTCTTTGTTAAGAAAGCTATATACAAAACAAATATGTAAACTAACATTTAATTATAAAAAGGACATGAACACTAATTTTCTTTATTTTATCCTTTAGGGACCACTAAATGATATATAAAAATAATATGGATTCAATGTGATGAACGGATTAATCACGCTTACATTACTAGTTATGGACAAATTGAAACGTAAGTCTAATTATTAAATTGTGAGAAAATATAAATAATCTATTGATTATATTTAGTTTCAGTTTAGGAACATATGACCTAAATCATTTGAAATGAATATTATATTTATTGGTATATTATTAACTACCATTTTAGTTATAACGGTGTGAGCACTTAATTAAGCCATTATTAGAAAAGTTATATGACATAATTCTATTGTAAATCATATTATTATGGGTACTTAAACATCTATAACGAACCTTATTAAATCAAAATCATGATGTCTATTAAAAAAATCATTTTAAAGTTAGAAACAAATTATCTAATTCTTTAGTAAGAAACCTACATTTATCAACATACTATCAATTTCTTTATTAGAAAATATAAGCGCCTAATTAAGTCATTTTTAATATTATTATAAATTCTACTCTTTCTGTTTTCTTCTTTCTTTTCTTAATAGAATTTATACGTATAACTAAAAATTGTTTATTTAATTCCTCTAACATTAATATACTAAGAATTAATTGTAGATTACTAAATAATACTTTTAATAACATAATCATGGTTATTATGACATAAATGAGCATTTTACTATTCTAACTAATTAAGTGCTATACTTATGAATTTATTTATCATGAATAGTAAATATATTTTTATCTGACTAACATATGTGGCCTCGTAATGACTTAACCAATTCATAAAAATAAACTAATTATTACCTAATTATTTATACTATGAATAGTGATCTCCTTTTAGTTTTGTCTTTTCTTTCTAAAAGAAAAATGTCATTAATAAACAAAACATCTAATAATACATTAAACCGCTATTTATACTATAGTATTTGTATTGTTATAAATTTTATACCGCTTACTAATTATATGTTAAGAAGAGTTTTTATTATCTATTTAGTGAGTTCAAATGAACTTATGAATATAAACTTTTAGACAAATTCGTCATAAACAAAATTAACTAAGATATTATTTATCTAAAACACATGTTTCTACCCAATTTTGTCATACTTCTTTTAAATCCTAAATTCTAAAACAATTGGAAACAAATAATATGAATGATGTTAATATACTAATTCATCGTGAATACTAAAAATCAATCGTTCGCATACATGAATTCCAAATCATAATATTCCAAAACACAACAAATAATTACCAAATTCATGAATTAATTCAAACTGTAATTTTGGAGTTAATAAAAACATTTGGATTGTTTTCAACCTTGTGGTGAATGGATGGATTTGATCACGGTGAGGCGAGGCGTTTGGACGGCAAGGCGCGGATGGTCCAGTTGGTGTGCTGCGTGGTCGCGTCGACGGCGGACGGTGTAATTCCGGCGATACGTTTGGACGGCGGGGCGCGAACTCCGGCGAGGCTCCACGGATGGCGAACGGCGTACGGTGCGCAAGCACGGACAACGATGAGCCAGACAGCAGCTCGACATGGCGACGAGGGCGAGTGGCACGGCAGCATCAGTAGAGCACGAAGTGGAGGCGAGCAGAGGCTGCGCAGGGGTGGAGGCTTCAGCGCAGGCTCGGCGAGGGGTCTCGGCGGTAGTTCTCGGTACGAAAGGGAGGAGCAGGTGCGGGCTTGACGTGACGCGACGCGAGGCGATGTCGGCCAGAGCAATGAGGGAGGAGGCAAAGTGGAACTTGGTGGGGAAGTTTCAACAGCACGGGACACAAGGCTTCCTAAAATCGAGCTCCGATGGGCAGCAATGGCGTGCGTGGGTGAAGAAGTTGAGCAGTGAAGATGGGGCCGGGAAGAGAAAGGGGAGAGGTGCTGGGCTTTTATAGGGGAGGAGAGGTGGAGGATTAGTGCCGAATTAATCACGAATTGAATTACTAATTGAAGCATCGTGTGATGGAAAATAGAAACGGACGTCGGAATCTCCATTAATGAACACGAAAGAAAACTGCCGAGCGGCGATGGCACGACTGTTGGCGCGTGCGCTGGCTGTGGTGTGGCGTAGGCCCGGGGAGGCGAGGGGCCGCATGACGTAGTGTGTGGTGGCAGGTGAACCGGCAGCAAGGTGAATCAACGCTCAGCGGACAACGCAACAGTAGTTGGACTAACAGGAGCTGAATGACAGAAGGAAGAAGCCATTGAGCTGACGCGTGAGTTCCACAAGCAAGAAAGACATAGGGAGGGAGAAGTGTCCACCCGTGACTAAAGGGAAGTGGAGCAAGAAAGAAAAAAAACAAAAAAAAGATGGACGGGAGACGTTTTGGCCTGGACGAGCATTTCATTGTTGTTTTTTTTCTTTTTAAAATTTCTAAATCGTTGCATTATAAAAGCAGAATATATATATATACATACATATATATATCCAAAATTGATATTAATCCAAAATATTATTAACCTAAATAATATATATGTTTTCAGAAAAAAATTATTTAACAACTTATTACATTTTAAGTTCCCATGCTAATAATTAAATCTGAATAATGTATATACATATATATATATATTCGAAAACAGAATAGTTTCACAATTATTATCAAAATGCATACTTTTCAAAAATATTATTTTAA
The DNA here is from genome assembly GCA_029449295.1 of Zea luxurians. Lineage (NCBI taxonomy): Eukaryota > Viridiplantae > Streptophyta > Magnoliopsida > Poales > Poaceae > Zea > Zea luxurians. The sequence goes on along the minus strand of JAOPSE010000011.1, from coordinate 60,462,050 downwards.
TAATTCTTTGTCATTTTATAAAATAAGATTTTCTTCACAAGATTAAATCCAAAAGTTAGATTTGAAATTCAAATCAAACAACTTCGACATGAATGCAGCAAACACTTGGCAAAATTTTATCTAATCAAGAAATTCTTCAAATTATATATATATCAAGGTTTCCTTATTTGAAAACATAAATATTTTTCCTTTCTACTCAAATTTAATAATTCAAATAGGGTTGTTTGCAGTTGCTAGATTTAGGGCGTTACAAAATCTACCCCCTTAAAAAGAATCTCGTCCTCGAGATTAGGGAAGGCTAGCAAGAAAACAATGGTGATATACGGTTATTTGCAGGTTCTTGGTTCACATTGAACTCTTCTAAACTTAAGGAACTTATTGTTTCTTTGCTCCGCAATGACTACAAATCAAGCGATCTTCATCATCGTACTTATAACTGGTTGGTCTTCTGAATTATTGTTTGGGTCTTGCTTCATCGTCTTCTTCTTTAGTTGGTCTAGACGCTTCTTGGGGCATTCGCGAATAATATGTTCTTCATTTTTGCAGTAGAAGCAAGCACCTCTTGCTTTGAGTTCTTTGCGAGACAACTTTGCTTGACCAACAGGTGATGAGGGATGATTGGGTGTCTGTATCTTATATAGCTGAGTCTGACTTGATTCGTCTATTTGGGTATTCATGTGTTTCGGGGCTTTTGCCTGTGGTTGAGGTGGACTACTCATGTATCCAAAGATTTTCCTATTCCTTTTGTTGTTCTTCACAACGTTAGTAGAAGTTTCTATGTATTTTTGTTCATATTCCATGTCTGGAGTCTGAGATAGCTTTATCTCGGAGGTGTCCAATAGTGAACTTTTCTCAGGACAGTTACGAAGGTAATGATCTTCACGTCCACATAGATAGCAAGCTTTTCTTGCGGTTATTTCTTAACTTTTTCCATGTTTCCACTTTTGTTTCTTGGACCTAATGTGACGACGAGGCTGAAACTGTGTGTAAGTAATAGTCCATCCATCAATGTAACACTCATGTGTTTCTTCTTGGGGCTGGGCATCCTTGTGATGTTTCCTTTTTGGAAAACCTGGTAATTCATCGTCTGATAGTGCATTTGCTATTCTTGGGGAGACCATTGACTTTTTATGCTAGAAAACAAAATCTGGTTCTTTTGTTTTGTAGTTTCGCTTTCGTTTGTACTGATCTGGCGACAAGGAATTCCATAGTACTCGCAACAACAACATGTTCCAAGATCATTTGTCTGTTGGTGTGCATCCTTTTGTGTTTGTTCATCAGTTGTTTCATTTCTAGTGACGTTTGACTTGCCAACACTTGTTGGTATGAGGAGGTGAGTTGAGATGCTTTCTGTATTATCAGAGCTTGTGCATGTAATAACTTCTCTAAGTCAACTATCGAGGGTGATGTTGTGGTTGATGTCATATGGTTATCGACAGTCTGCTCATGTGCTATAAATTCTGCTAAATCAACTTGTTGGAGTCTAGCTACCACTTGAGATGTTGCTTGCAGAAACTGTGCATGCGCCTTCTTGAACTGTTCCATCTGAGACTTAGCTGGAGGAGTTGCCAACACAATGTATTCTTTGCACTTAGTGACATCACTTGTAGTTGACATTCCAAGGTCTGACATCTGTATGGGTATGGAAGAATGGAAGGGATGAAAGGGTTGAGTAAAGACAGATTATAAAGAGCAGAGAAAACCCATTTATCTAAGGTTTTTCCTAGCTAATTGATGCCATTGTGGACAAAAGTCACACAATACACCAACAATCATTTCAAAGAAGCAAATCAAACATGAACACAAAGGACAATGAATTCAAACATACCAGCACAACACAATCCAATTCTACGCATTCAACCAAAACAAAAGGTGAGACAAGTTTTGGAATAAGAAAGATATTATAACATCAAGGAGTTGGGTAAGAATTATCAAGGAGTAAGACAAGACATATTTGTTGGTGGCCAAGAGTGAAATAAGATAACCATGAATTATTAAAGTGAGGATAAATGATACAACCAACGATATGAAGTGACTTAGGGAGAGAACTTTATCAAGGAGACAAAATGGAGAGGCATAGGTTTAATATACCAAGGTAGATATTGCGCAAGAGTGGCAATACAATGGCACGAAAGCAAAAGTATAAGAATTCAATAGGGAGAAAGCATTATCAAGGAGAAAAGTAGAGAGGCAAAAGTTTAATATATCAAGGTAGATATTGCCTAAGAATGGCAATACAATGGCAAGGAAACAAAAGTATAAGAAGTCAAGGGTTTTATAGCAATATTATGGATTAGAAAACCACTATAATATAATGTCGTCTTTACCGATCTAGTCGAAAATCTTAATACTAAAGAAAAATCCTACCAACCTAACCAAGAAGTCAAATACTAGATCCAGGGGATCCATAACAAAACTTCTTGCAGAGTGGGGATAAGACAGAGAATAGGGCATCGTCGACAACTTCGAAAAAGTTTCTTCTGGCAAACTTCGCTTCAAGTTCCTCAATCCTAGCTTGATCATCTTGCAATGCTTCTCATTAGAACCTTCTGATAGACGAAAAATCAGACAAGAAGAGTTGAAAATAAAAGAGACGAGGTTTGATATAAAGTAAGTTTTTATGAAGCAAAATATATCATGCTTTGAAAGACTGACTGGGCTTTCCATTTCTAACTAATCTAGCGACCTACGGTCACATTGCTTTGATACCACTTCTGTCACACCCGTTTCCAAGGGCAGAGCCGGGTGCATAGCATATGTGTGCCAGGATCTATTTCCACACATATGTTGACGTCACCAGTGTAATATATCAAAAGAACATTGCATAAGAGTGTAAATAACGATTATATTAACATATTACACTTCGAACAGACATAGTGTCTTAACCTTTATTCATCAAAGTACAGCGAACATGGACATCCATCCACAGGAAGATGACCGGGGGTATCGCTAGACTAGCATCCATGGAGTTCAGCATCATATCTTCATCTGCAAACTTCTGATCAAAATTAAGCAAGGGTGAGCTCACTTATGGTCGGGGCTCAGCAAGTGGGGGAAAAACTAATGCAGGTTTAACAAGGTGAGGCTAAGGTTGAGCAGTAAGCATTTTAGTTGGTCAACATTTTATTAACAACACCTGTCTTACTAATAAGTGTGAATCACAAGTATTTCCATTAAACAAAGGTATAAGAGTATATAAAAAACACTTAAGTGAAACCACTTAAGCAAACCATTGGTAGATCATCGGATCTCGATTTATTTCCATCTTCAAGTTCAATTATCATGCGAGGAGTCCAGGCTGCTCATAACCGTGAGCACGGCTGATATATCAGTTTTACACTCTGCAGAGGTGGCACATCTTTACCCATGAGTCGCGATTCCCTTCTAGCCTGGGTTAGCTAGACCCGTATTCACTTCCGAGGTGAATGGCCAGGGTTTCACTACGAGGCTTCTCCCTAGAGTCCTCATTACGCAAATGCTGGAAATGGTCAAACTGCATAAGGCACACCTACCGTAACCAACTTATAGTCCAGACTACAGGGTAAAGCTTTGGGAACTATGCCCGTATCCAATCTGCCTGAGCCGGAACTATAAGAGCTTGCCAGATGCCCCCGTTCCTGTCGTCCACGACCAGCACCCAACATAAGACTTCCCTAGTTATTTAGCCAAGACCAGAGCCATGATAGTTCTCATGGTAGCACTGTTTTCCCGGGTGGTCACTCCATGTTCCAATTAATATGCAATGATCTTGTTTAACCATCGGGTTAACAATATAAAGTAAACTTACCATTTTGGAACATTAATATCACAAACTGGAGTGACTGCATAAAGTTAAGTTGTAGCAATAGCATAGCTACTAAGGTAAAGTATAATTCCCAGGTTTGATCAAGGAATAAGGTTGGAAAGGTTTTCTAAATAGGTAACCCGTCAAATTATGCATATATATCCAAAAGAATAAACTTTATTAAATGTATTGTTTGGGATCAAACAGAGTATGCAGAGGGAGAAGTCCACTTGCCTTGCTTATTGAAAACTCGAGGTTCTTCCACGAAATATATCTTGATTCTCAACTACTAGATCAACCACTGAATATCACACAAACAAACAAGAAGAACAAACAACATTCAATAACATACAACATTCACCATACGTAAAGCTAAAAGAAAGCCTAACGAAAAGAGCGTTCGCTTTTCAAAAACGTTATACGCAAGGGTTATAATAAAAAGATATTCTTTTCAAAAAGGTGTGATCTATACTTTATAAAACAAGGCATGAGCTTAAAATATATTAATTAAAATATACAAATATTTGGTTCACCAAATTAATATTTTATAAAGCGTCATGCGTGATATGTCTAATATTAAGGGTTTATAAGACGATAAAACACGTTATAACGATGTTAAACCTTTTTAACCTTTTTAGAAAAGATAAATATTATATATCTAAGGTTAATGTGTTATGAAATACATTGTTAATTTATGAAGCATTATGGAACCTATAATTCATTGTTAAACCTATCACTTATGATAAATTAAGATATAAGTCTAAATAGATTTTATGTGAAAAGGTCATTATTATTAAACACCTATTTATGGAAAGTTATGATATATGCTTTAATGAACTTTTATGTAGAAGAAAATGAACAAACAACTATATTTCATTTTTATTAGAAAGTACATGTCCTATATTCTTTGTTAAGAAAGCTATATACAAAACAAATATGTAAACTAACATTTAATTATAAAAAGGACATGAACACTAATTTTCTTTATTTTATCCTTTAGGGACCACTAAATGATATATAAAAATAATATGGATTCAATGTGATGAACGGATTAATCACGCTTACATTACTAGTTATGGACAAATTGAAACGTAAGTCTAATTATTAAATTGTGAGAAAATATAAATAATCTATTGATTATATTTAGTTTCAGTTTAGGAACATATGACCTAAATCATTTGAAATGAATATTATATTCATTGGTATATTATTAACTACCATTTTAGTTATAACGGTGTGAGCACTTAATTAAGCCATTATTAGAAAAGTTATATGACATAATTCTATTGTAAATCATATTATTATGGGTACTTAAACATCTATAACGAACCTTATTAAATCAAAATCATGATGTCTATTAAAAAAATCATTTTAAAGTTAGAAACAAATTATCTAATTCTTTAGTAAGAAACCTACATTTATCAACATACTATCAATTTCTTTATTAGAAAATATAAGCGCCTAATTAAGTCATTTTTAATATTATTATAAATTCTACTCTTTCTGTTTTCTTCTTTCTTTTCTTAATAGAATTTATACGTATAACTAAAAATTGTTTATTTAATTCCTCTAACATTAATATACTAAGAATTAATTGTAGATTACTAAATAATACTTTTAATAACATAATCATGGTTATTATGACATAAATGAGCATTTTACTATTCTAACTAATTAAGTGCTATACTTATGAATTTATTTATCATGAATAGTAAATATATTTTTATCTGACTAACATATGTGGCCTCGTAATGACTTAACCAATTCATAAAAATAAACTAATTATTACCTAATTATTTATACTATGAATAGTGATCTCCTTTTAGTTTTGTCTTTTCTTTCTAAAAGAAAAATGTCATTAATAAACAAAACATCTAATAATACATTAAACCGCTATTTATACTATAGTATTTGTATTGTTATAAATTTTATACCGCTTACTAATTATATGTTAAGAAGAGTTTTTATTATCTATTTAGTGAGTTCAAATGAACTTATGGATATAAAGTTTTAGACAAATTCGTCATAAACAAAATTAACTAAGATATTATTTATCTAAAACACATGTTTCTACCCAATTTTGTCATACTTCTTTTAAATCCTAAATTCTAAAACAATTGGAAACAAATAATATGAATGATGTTAATATACTAATTCATCGCGAATACTAAAAATCAATCGTTCGCATACATGAATTCCAAATCATAATATTCCAAAACACAACAAATAATTACCAAATTCATGAATTAATTCAAACTGTAATTTTGGAGTTAATAAAAACATTTGGATTGTTTTCAACCTTGTGGTGAATGGATGGATTTGGTCACGGTGAGGCGAGGCGTTTGGACGACAAGGCGCGGATGGTCCAGTTGGTGTGCTGCGTGGTCGCGTCGACGGCGGACGGTGTAATTCCGGCGATACGTTTGGACGGCGGGGCGCGAACTCCGGCGAGGCTCCACGGATGGCGAACGGCGTACGGCGCGCAAGCACGGACAACGATGAGCCAGACAGCAGCTCGACATGGCGACGAGGGCGAGTGGCACGGCAGCATCAGTAGAGCACGAAGTGGAGGCGAGCAGAGGCTGCGCAGGGGTGGAGGCTTCAGCGCAGGCTCGGCGAGGGGTCTCGGCGGTAGTTCTTGGTACGAAAGGGAGGAGCAGGTGCGGGCTTGACGTGACGCGACGCGAGGCGATGTCGGCCAGAGCAATGAGGGAGGAGGCAAAGTGGAACTTGGTGGGGAAGTTTCAACAGCACGGGACACAAGGCTTCCTAAAATCGAGCTCCGATGGGCAGCAATGGCGTGCGTGGGTGAAGAAGTTGAGCAGTGAAGATGGGGCCGGGAAGAGAAAGGGGAGAGGTGCTGGGCTTTTATAGGGGAGGAGAGGTGGAGGATTAGTGCCGAATTAATCACGAATTGAATTACTAATTGAAGCATCGTGTGATGGAAAATAGAAACGGACGTCGGAATCTCCATTAATGAACACGAAAGAAAACTGCCGAGCGGCGATGGCACGACTGTTGGCGCGTGCGCTGGCTGTGGTGTGGCGTAGGCCCGGGGAGGCGAGGGGCCGCATGACGTAGTGTGTGGTGGCAGGTGAACCGGCAGCAAGGTGAATCAACGCTCAGCGGACAACGCAACAGTAGTTGGACTAACAGGAGCTGAATGACAGGAGGAAGAAGCCATTGAGCTGACGCGTGGGTTCCACAAGCAAGAAAGACATAGGGAGGGAGAAGTGTCCACCCGTGACTAAAGGGAAGTGGAGCAAGAAAGAAAAAAAACAAAAAAAAGATGGACGGGAGACGTTTTGGCCTGGACGAGCATTTCATTGTTGTTTTTTTTCTTTTTAAAATTTCTAAATCGTTGCATTATAAAAGCAGAATATATATATACATACATATATATATCCAAAATTGATATTAATCCAAAATATTATTAACCTAAATAATATATATGTTTTCAGAAAAAAATTATTTAACAACTTATTACATTTTAAGTTCCCATGCTAATAATTAAATCTGAATAATGTATATACATATATATATATATATTCGAAAACAGAATAGTTTCACAATTATTATCAAAATGCATACTTTTCAAAAATATTATTTTAATAATTCTTTGTCATTTTATAAAATAAGATTTTCTTCACAAGATTAAATCCAAAAGTTAGATTTGAAATTCAAATCAAACAACTTCGACATGAATGCAGCAAACACTTGGCAAAATTTTATCTAATCAAGAAATTCTTCAAATTATATATATCAAGGTTTCCTTATTTGAAAACATAAATATTTTTCCTTTCTACTCAAATTTAATAATTCAAATAGGGTTGTTTGCAGTTGCTAGATTTAGGGCGTTACAAAATCTACCCCCTTAAAAAGAATCTCGTCCTCGAGATTAGAGAAGGCTAGCAAGAAAACAATGGTGATATACGGTTATTCGCAGGTTCTTGGTTCACATTGAACTCTTCTAAACTTAAGGAACTTATTGTTTCTTTGCTCCGCAATGACTACAAATCAAGCGATCTTCATCATCGTACTTATAACTGGTTGGTCTTCTGAATTATTGTTTGGGTCTTGCTTCATCGTCTTCTTCTTTAGTTGGTCTAGACGCTTCTTGGGGCATTCGCGAATAATATGTTCTTCATTTTTGCAGTAGAAGCAAGCACCTCTTGCTTTGAGTTCTTTGCGAGACAACTTTGCTTGACCAACAGGTGATGAGGGATGATTGGGTGTCTGTATCTTATATAGCTGAGTCTGACTTGATTCGTCTATTTGGGTATTCATGTGTTTCGGGGCTTTTGCCTGTGGTTGAGGTGGACTACTCATGTATCCAAAGATTTTCCTATTCCTTTTGTTGTTCTTCACAACGTTAGTAGAAGTTTCTATGTATTTTTGTTCATATTCCATGTCTGGAGTCTGAGATAGCTTTATCTCGGAGGTGTCCAATAGTGAACTTTTCTCAGGACAGTTACGAAGGTAATGATCTTCACGTCCACATAGATAGCAAGCTTTTCTTGCGGTTATTTCTTAACTTTTTCCATGTTTCCACTTTTGTTTCTTGGACCTAATGTGACGACGAGGCTGAAACTGTGTGTAAGTAATAGTCCATCCATCAATGTAACACTCATGTGTTTCTTCTTGGGGCTGGGCATCCTTGTGATGTTTCCTTTTTGGAAAACCTGGTAATTCATCGTCTGATAGTGCATTTGCTATTCTTGGGGAGACCATTGACTTTTTATGCTAGAAAACAAAATCTGGTTCTTCTGTTTTGTAGTTTCGCTTTCGTTTGTACTGATCTGGCGACAAGGAATTCCATAGTACTCGCAACAACAACATGTTCCAAGATCATTTGTCTGTTGGTGTGCATCCTTTTGTGTTTGTTCATCAGTTGTTTCATTTCTAGTGACGTTTGACTTGCCAACACTTGTTGGTATGAGGAGGTGAGTTGAGATGCTTTCTGTATTATCAGAGCTTGTGCATGTAATAACTTCTCTAAGTCAACTATCGAGGGTGATGTTGTGGTTGATGTCATATGGTTATCGACAGTCTGCTCATGTGCTATAAATTCTGCTAAATCAACTTGTTGGAGTCTAGCTACCACTTGAGATGTTGCTTGCAGAAACTGTGCATGCGCCTTCTTGAACTGTTCCATCTGAGACTTAGCTGGAGGAGTTGCCAACACAATGTATTCTTTGCACTTAGTGACATCACTTGTAGTTGACATTCCAAGGTCTGACATCTGTATGGGTATGGAAGAATGGAAGGGATGAAAGGGTTGAGTAAAGACAGATTATAAAGAGCAGAGAAAACCCATTTATCTAAGGTTTTTCCTAGCTAATTGATGCCATTGTGGACAAAAGTCACACAATACACCAACAATCATTTCAAAGAAGCAAATCAAACATGAACACAAAGGACAATGAATTCAAACATACCAGCACAACACAATCCAATTCTACGCATTCAACCAAAACAAAAGGTGAGACAAGTTTTGGAATAAGAAAGATATTATAACATCAAGGAGTTGGGTAAGAATTATCAAGGAGTTAGACAAGACATATTTGTTGGTGGCCAAGAGTGAAATAAGATAACCATGAATTATTAAAGTGAGGATAAATGATACAACCAACGATATGAAGTGAGTTAGGGAGAGAACTTTATCAAGGAGACAAAATGGAGAGGCATAGGTTTAATATATCAAGGTAGATATTGCGCAAGAGTGGCAATACAATGGCACGAAAGCAAAAGTATAAGAATTCAATAGGGAGAAAGCATTATCAAGGAGAAAAGTAGAGAGGCAAAAGTTTAATATATCAAGGTAGATATTGCCTAAGAATGGCAATACAATGGCAAGGAAACAAAAGTATAAGAAGTCAAGGGTTTTATAGCAATATTATGGATTAGAAAACCACTATAATATAATGTCGTCTTTACCGATCTAGTCGAAAATCTTAATACTAAAGAAAAATCCTACCAACCTAACCAAGAAGTCAAATACTAGATCCAGGGGATCCATAACAAAACTTCTTGCAGAGTGGGGATAAGACAGAGAATAGGGCATCGTCGACAACTTCGAAAAAGTTTCTTATGGCAAACTTCGCTTCAAGTTCCTCAATCCTAGCTTGATCATCTTGCAATGCTTCTCATTAGAACCTTCTGATAGACGAAGAATCAGACAAGAAGAGTTGAAAATAAAAGAGACGAGGTTTGATATAAAGTAAGTTTTTATGAAGCAAAATATATCATGCTTTGAAACACTGACTGGGCTTTCCATTTCTAACTAATCTAGCGACCTACGGTCACATTGCTTTGATACCACTTCTGTCACACCCGTTTCCAAGGGCAGAGCCGGGTGCATAGCATATGTGTGCCAGGATCTATTTCCACACATATGTTGACGTCACAAGTGTAATATATCAAAAGAACATTGCATAAGAGTGTAAATAACGATTATATTAACATATTACACTTCGAACAGACATAGTGTCTTAACCTTTATTCATCAAAGTACAGCGAACATGGACATCCATCCACAGGAAGATGACCGGGGGTATCGCTAGACTAGCATCCATGGAGTTCAGCATCATATCTTCATCTGCAAACTTCTGATCAAAATTAAGCAAGGGTGAGCTCACTTATGGTCGGGGCTCAGCAAGTGGGGGAAAAACTAATGCAGGTTTAACAAGGTGAGGCTAAGGTTGAGCAGTAAGCATTTTAGTTGGTCAACATTTTATTAACAACACCTGTCTTACTAATAAGTGTGAATCACAAGTATTCCCATTAAACAAAGGTATAAGAGTATATAAAAAACACTTAAGTGAAACCACTTAAGCAAACCATTGGTAGATCATCGGATCTCGATTTATTTCCATCTTCAAGTTCAATTATCATGCGAGGAGTCCAGGCTGCTCATAACCGTGAGCACGGCTGATATATCAGTTTTACACTCTGCAGAGGTGGCACATCTTTACCCATGAGTCGCGATTCCCTTCTAGCCTGGGTTAGCTAGACCCGTATTCACTTCCGAGGTGAATGGCCAGGGTTTCACTACGAGGCTTCTCCCTAGAGTCCTCATTACGCAAATGCTGGAAATGGTCAAACTGCATAAGGCACACCTACCGTAACCAACTTATAGTCCAGACTACAGGGTAAAGCTTTGGGAACTATGCCCGTATCCAATCTGCCTGAGCCGGAACTATAAGAGCTTGCCAGATGCCCCCGTTCCTATCGTCTACGACCAGCACCCAACATAAGACTTCCCTAGTTATTTAGCCAAGACCAGAGCCATGATAGTTCTCATGGTAGCACTGTTTTCCCGGGTGGTCACTCCATGTTCCAATTAATATGCAATGATCTTGTTTAACCATCGGGTTAACAATATAAAGTAAACTTACCATTTTGGAACATTAATATCACAAACCGGAGTGACTGCATAAAGTTAAGTTGTAGCAATAGCATAGCTACTAAGGTAAAGTATAATTCCCAGGTTTGATCAAGGAATAAGGTTGGAAAGGTTATCTAAATAGGTAACCCGTCAAATTATGCATATATATCCAAAAGAATAAACTTTATTAAATGTATTGTTTGGGATCAAACAGAGTATGCAGAGGGAGAAGTCCACTTGCCTTGCTTATTGAAAACTCGAGGTTCTTCCACGAAATATATCTTGATTCTCAACTACTAGATCAACCACTGAATATCACACAAACAAACAAGAAGAACAAACAACATTCAATAACATACAACATTCACCATACGTAAAGCTAAAAGAAAGCCTAACGAAAAGAGCGTTCGCTTTTCAAAAACGTTATACGCAAGGGTTATAATAAAAAGATATTCTTTTCAAAAAGGTGTGATCTATACTTTATAAAACAAGGCATGAGCTTAAAATATATTAATTAAAATATACAAATATTTGGTTCACCAAATTAATATTTTATAAAGCGTCATGCGTGATATGTCTAATATTAAGGGTTTATAAGACGATAAAACACGTTATAACGATGTTAAACCTTTTTAACCTTTTTAGAAAAGATAAATATTATATATCTAAGGTTAATGTGTTATGAAATACATTGTTAATTTATGAAGCATTATGGAACCTATAATTCATTGTTAAACCTATCACTTATGATAAATTAAGATATAAGTCTAAATAGATTTTATGTGAAAAGGTCATTATTATTAAACACCTATTTATGGAAAGTTATGATATATGCTTTAATGAACTTTTATGTAGAAGAAAATGAACAAACAACTATATTTCATTTTTATTAGAAAGTACATGTCCTATATTCTTTGTTAAGAAAGCTATATACAAAACAAATATGTAAACTAACATTTAATTATAAAAAGGACATGAACACTAATTTTCTTTATTTTATCCTTTAGGGACCACTAAATGATATATAAAAATAATATGGATTCAATGTGATGAACGGATTAATCACGCTTACATTACTAGTTATGGACAAATTGAAACGTAAGTCTAATTATTAAATTGTGAGAAAATATAAATAATCTATTGATTATATTTAGTTTCAGTTTAGGAACATATGACCTAAATCATTTGAAATGAATATTATATTTATTGGTATATTATTAACTACCATTTTAGTTATAACGGTGTGAGCACTTAATTAAGCCATTATTAGAAAAGTTATATGACATAATTCTATTGTAAATCATATTATTATGGGTACTTAAACATCTATAACGAACCTTATTAAATCAAAATCATGATGTCTATTAAAAAAATCATTTTAAAGTTAGAAACAAATTATCTAATTCTTTAGTAAGAAACCTACATTTATCAACATACTATCAATTTCTTTATTAGAAAATATAAGCGCCTAATTAAGTCATTTTTAATATTATTATAAATTCTACTCTTTCTGTTTTCTTCTTTCTTTTCTTAATAGAATTTATACGTATAACTAAAAATTGTTTATTTAATTCCTCTAACATTAATATACTAAGAATTAATTGTAGATTACTAAATAATACTTTTAATAACATAATCATGGTTATTATGACATAAATGAGCATTTTACTATTCTAACTAATTAAGTGCTATACTTATGAATTTATTTATCATGAATAGTAAATATATTTTTATCTGACTAACATATGTGGCCTCGTAATGACTTAACCAATTCATAAAAATAAACTAATTATTACCTAATTATTTATACTATGAATAGTGATCTCCTTTTAGTTTTGTCTTTTCTTTCTAAAAGAAAAATGTCATTAATAAACAAAACATCTAATAATACATTAAACCGCTATTTATACTATAGTATTTGTATTGTTATAAATTTTATACCGCTTACTAATTATATGTTAAGAAGAGTTTTTATTATCTATTTAGTGAGTTCAAATGAACTTATGAATATAAACTTTTAGACAAATTCGTCATAAACAAAATTAACTAAGATATTATTTATCTAAAACACATGTTTCTACCCAATTTTGTCATACTTCTTTTAAATCCTAAATTCTAAAACAATTGGAAACAAATAATATGAATGATGTTAATATACTAATTCATCGTGAATACTAAAAATCAATCGTTCGCATACATGAATTCCAAATCATAATATTCCAAAACACAACAAATAATTACCAAATTCATGAATTAATTCAAACTGTAATTTTGGAGTTAATAAAAACATTTGGATTGTTTTCAACCTTGTGGTGAATGGATGGATTTGATCACGGTGAGGCGAGGCGTTTGGACGGCAAGGCGCGGATGGTCCAGTTGGTGTGCTGCGTGGTCGCGTCGACGGCGGACGGTGTAATTCCGGCGATACGTTTGGACGGCGGGGCGCGAACTCCGGCGAGGCTCCACGGATGGCGAACGGCGTACGGTGCGCAAGCACGGACAACGATGAGCCAGACAGCAGCTCGACATGGCGACGAGGGCGAGTGGCACGGCAGCATCAGTAGAGCACGAAGTGGAGGCGAGCAGAGGCTGCGCAGGGGTGGAGGCTTCAGCGCAGGCTCGGCGAGGGGTCTCGGCGGTAGTTCTCGGTACGAAAGGGAGGAGCAGGTGCGGGCTTGACGTGACGTGACGCGAGGCGATGTCGGCCAGAGCAATGAGGGAGGAGGCAAAGTGGAACTTGGTGGGGAAGTTTCAACAGCACGGGACACAAGGCTTCCTAAAATCGAGCTCCGATGGGCAGCAATGGCGTGCGTGGGTGAAGAAGTTGAGCAGTGAAGATGGGGCCGGGAAGAGAAAGGGGAGAGGTGCTGGGCTTTTATAGGGGAGGAGAGGTGGAGGATTAGTGCCGAATTAATCACGAATTGAATTACTAATTGAAGCATCGTGTGATGGAAAATAGAAACGGACGTCGGAATCTCCATTAATGAACATGAAAGAAAACTGCCGAGCGGCGATGGCACGACTGTTGGCGCGTGCGCTGGCTGTGGTGTGGCGTAGGCCCGGGGAGGCGAGGGGCCGCATGACGTAGTGTGTGGTGGCAGGTGAACCGGCAGCAAGGTGAATCAACGCTCAGCGGACAACGCAACAGTAGTTGGACTAACAGGAGCTGAATGACAGAAGGAAGAAGCCATTGAGCTGACGCGTGAGTTCCACAAGCAAGAAAGACATAGGGAGGGAGAAGTGTCCACCCGTGACTAAAGGGAAGTGGAGCAAGAAAGAAAAAAAACAAAAAAAAGATGGACGGGAGACGTTTTGGCCTGGACGAGCATTTCATTGTTGTTTTTTTTCTTTTTAAAATTTCTAAATCGTTGCATTATAAAAGCAGAATATATATATATACATACATATATATATCCAAAATTGATATTAATCCAAAATATTATTAACCTAAATAATATATATGTTTTCAGAAAAAAATTATTTAACAACTTATTACATTTTAAGTTCCCATGCTAATAATTAAATCTGAATAATGTATATACATATATATATATATATTCGAAAACAGAATAGTTTCACAATTATTATCAAAATGCATACTTTTCAAAAATATTATTTTAATAATTCTTTGTCATTTTATAAAATAAGATTTTCTTCACAAGATTAAATCCAAAAGTTAGATTTGAAATTCAAATCAAACAACTTCGACATGAATGCAGCAAACACTTGGCAAAATTTTATCTAATCAAGAAATTCTTCAAATTATATATATATCAAGGTTTCCTTATTTGAAAACATAAATATTTTTCCTTTCTACTCAAATTTAATAATTCAAATAGGGTTGTTTGCAGTTGCTAGATTTAGGGCGTTACAAAATCTACCCCCTTAAAAAGAATCTCGTCCTCGAGATTAGAGAAGGCTAGCAAGAAAACAATGGTGATATACGGTTATTCGCAGGTTCTTGGTTCACATTGAACTCTTCTAAACTTAAGGAACTTATTGTTTCTTTGCTCCGCAATGACTACAAATCAAGCGATCTTCATCATCGTACTTATAACTGGTTGGTCTTCTGAATTATTGTTTGGGTCTTGCTTCATCGTCTTCTTCTTTAGTTGGTCTAGACGCTTCTTGGGGCATTCGCGAATAATATGTTCTTCATTTTTGCAGTAGAAGCAAGCACCTCTTGCTTTGAGTTCTTTGCGAGACAACTTTGCTTGACCAACAGGTGATGAGGGATGATTGGGTGTCTGTATCTTATATAGCTGAGTCTGACTTGATTCGTCTATTTGGGTATTCATGTGTTTCGGGGCTTTTGCCTGTGGTTGAGGTGGACTACTCATGTATCCAAAGATTTTCCTATTCCTTTTGTTGTTCTTCACAACGTTAGTAGAAGTTTCTATGTATTTTTGTTCATATTCCATGTCTGGAGTCTGAGATAGCTTTATCTCGGAGGTGTCCAATAGTGAACTTTTCTCAGGACAGTTACGAAGGTAATGATCTTCACGTCCACATAGATAGCAAGCTTTTCTTGCGGTTATTTCTTAACTTTTTCCATGTTTCCACTTTTGTTTCTTGGACCTAATGTGACGACGAGGCTGAAACTGTGTGTAAGTAATAGTCCATCCATCAATGTAACACTCATGTGTTTCTTCTTGGGGCTGGGCATCCTTGTGATGTTTCCTTTTTGGAAAACCTGGTAATTCATCGTCTGATAGTGCATTTGCTATTCTTGGGGAGACCATTGACTTTTTATGCTAGAAAACAAAATCTGGTTCTTCTGTTTTGTAGTTTCGCTTTCGTTTGTACTGATCTGGCGACAAGGAATTCCATAGTACTCGCAACAACAACATGTTCCAAGATCATTTGTCTGTTGGTGTGCATCCTTTTGTGTTTGTTCATCAGTTGTTTCATTTCTAGTGACGTTTGACTTGCCAACACTTGTTGGTATGAGGAGGTGAGTTGAGATGCTTTCTGTATTATCAGAGCTTGTGCATGTAATAACTTCTCTAAGTCAACTATCGAGGGTGATGTTGTGGTTGATGTCATATGGTTATCGACAGTCTGCTCATGTGCTATAAATTCTGCTAAATCAACTTGTTGGAGTCTAGCTACCACTTGAGATGTTGCTTGCAGAAACTGTGCATGCGCCTTCTTGAACTGTTCCATCTGAGACTTAGCTGGAGGAGTTGCCAACACAATGTATTCTTTGCACTTAGTGACATCACTTGTAGTTGACATTCCAAGGTCTGACATCTGTATGGGTATGGAAGAATGGAAGGGATGAAAGGGTTGAGTAAAGACAGATTATAAAGAGCAGAGAAAACCCATTTATCTAAGGTTTTTCCTAGCTAATTGATGCCATTGTGGACAAAAGTCACACAATACACCAACAATCATTTCAAAGAAGCAAATCAAACATGAACACAAAGGACAATGAATTCAAACATACCAGCACAACACAATCCAATTCTACGCATTCAACCAAAACAAAAGGTGAGACAAGTTTTGGAATAAGAAAGATATTATAACATCAAGGAGTTGGGTAAGAATTATCAAGGAGTTAGACAAGACATATTTGTTGGTGGCCAAGAGTGAAATAAGATAACCATGAATTATTAAAGTGAGGATAAATGATACAACCAACGATATGAAGTGACTTAGGGAGAGAACTTTATCAAGGAGACAAAATGGAGAGGCATAGGTTTAATATACCAAGGTAGATATTGCGCAAGAGTGGCAATACAATGGCACGAAAGCAAAAGTATAAGAATTCAATAGGGAGAAAGCATTATCAAGGAGAAAAGTAGAGAGGCAAAAGTTTAATATATCAAGGTAGATATTGCCTAAGAATGGCAATACAATGGCAAGGAAACAAAAGTATAAGAAGTCAAGGGTTTTATAGCAATATTATGGATTAGAAAACCACTATAATATAATGTCGTCTTTACCGATCTAGTCGAAAATCTTAATACTAAAGAAAAATCCTACCAACCTAACCAAGAAGTCAAATACTAGATCCAGGGGATCCATAACAAAACTTCTTGCAGAGTGGGGATAAGACAGAGAATAGGGCATCGTCGACAACTTCGAAAAAGTTTCTTCTGGCAAACTTCGCTTCAAGTTCCTCAATCCTAGCTTGATCATCTTGCAATGCTTCTCATTAGAACCTTCTGATAGACGAAAAATCAGACAAGAAGAGTTGAAAATAAAAGAGACGAGGTTTGATATAAAGTATGTTTTTATGAAGCAAAATATATCATGCTTTGAAAGACTGACTGGGCTTTCCATTTCTAACTAATCTAGCGACCTACGGTCACATTGCTTTGATACCACTTCTGTCACACCCGTTTCCAAGGGCAGAGCCGGGTGCATAGCATATGTGTGCCAGGATCTATTTCCACACATATGTTGACGTCACCAGTGTAATATATCAAAAGAACATTGCATAAGAGTGTAAATAACGATTATATTAACATATTACACTTCGAACAGACATAGTGTCTTAACCTTTATTCATCAAAGTACAGCGAACATGGACATCCATCCACAGGAAGATGACCGGGGGTATCGCTAGACTAGCATCCATGGAGTTCAGCATCATATCTTCATCTGCAAACTTCTGATCAAAATTAAGCAAGGGTGAGCTCACTTATGGTCGGGGCTCAGCAAGTGGGGGAAAAACTAATGCAGGTTTAACAAGGTGAGGCTAAGGTTGAGCAGTAAGCATTTTAGTTGGTCAACATTTTATTAACAACACCTGTCTTACTAATAAGTGTGAATCACAAGTATTTCCATTAAACAAAGGTATAAGAGTATATAAAAAACACTTAAGTGAAACCACTTAAGCAAACCATTGGTAGATCATCGGATCTCGATTTATTTCCATCTTCAAGTTCAATTATCATGCGAGGAGTCAAGGTGCTCATAACCGTGAGCACGGCTGATATATCAGTTTTACACTCTGCAGAGGTGGCACATCTTTACCCATGAGTCGCGATTCCCTTCTAGCCTGGGTTAGCTAGACCTGTATTCACTTCCGAGGTGAATGGCCAGGGTTTCACTACGAGGCTTCTCCCTAGAGTCCTCATTACGCAAATGCTGGAAATGGTCAAACTGCATAAGGCACACCTACCGTAACCAACTTATAGTCCAGACTACAGGGTAAAGCTTTGGGAACTATGCCCGTATCCAATCTGCCTGAGCCGGAACTATAAGAGCTTGCCAGATGCCCCCGTTCCTATCGTCTACGACCAGCACCCAACATAAGACTTCCCTAGTTATTTAGCCAAGACCAGAGCCATGATAGTTCTCATGGTAGCACTGTTTTCCCGGGTGGTCACTCCATGTTCCAATTAATATGCAATGATCTTGTTTAACCATCGGGTTAACAATATAAAGTAAACTTACCATTTTGGAACATTAATATCACAAACCGGAGTGACTGCATAAAGTTAAGTTGTAGCAATAGCATAGCTACTAAGGTAAAGTATAATTCCCAGGTTTGATCAAGGAATAAGGTTGGAAAGGTTATCTAAATAGGTAACCCGTCAAATTATGCATATATATCCAAAAGAATAAACTTTATTAAATGTATTGTTTGGGATCAAACAGAGTATGCAGAGGGAGAAGTCCACTTGCCTTGCTTATTGAAAACTCGAGGTTCTTCCACGAAATATATCTTGATTCTCAACTACTAGATCAACCACTGAATATCACACAAACAAACAAGAAGAACAAACAACATTCAATAACATACAACATTCACCATACGTAAAGCTAAAAGAAAGCCTAACGAAAAGAGCGTTCGCTTTTCAAAAACGTTATACGCAAGGGTTATAATAAAAAGATATTCTTTTCAAAAAGGTGTGATCTATACTTTATAAAACAAGGCATGAGCTTAAAATATATTAATTAAAATATACAAATATTTGGTTCACCAAATTAATATTTTATAAAGCGTCATGCGTGATATGTCTAATATTAAGGGTTTATAAGACGATAAAACACGTTATAACGATGTTAAACCTTTTTAACCTTTTTAGAAAAGATAAATATTATATATCTAAGGTTAATGTGTTATGAAATACATTGTTAATTTATGAAGCATTATGGAACCTATAATTCATTGTTAAACCTATCACTTATGATAAATTAAGATATAAGTCTAAATAGATTTTATGTGAAAAGGTTATTATTATTAAACACCTATTTATGGAAAGTTATGATATATGCTTTAATGAACTTTTATGTAGAAGAAAATGAACAAACAACTATATTTCATTTTTATTAGAAAGTACATGTCCTATATTCTTTGTTAAGAAAGCTATATACAAAACAAATATGTAAACTAACATTTAATTATAAAAAGGACATGAACACTAATTTTCTTTATTTTATCCTTTAGGGACCACTAAATGATATATAAAAATAATATGGATTCAATGTGATGAACGGATTAATCACGCTTACATTACTAGTTATGGACAAATTGAAACGTAAGTCTAATTATTAAATTGTGAGAAAATATAAATAATCTATTGATTATATTTAGTTTCAGTTTAGGAACATATGACCTAAATCATTTGAAATGAATATTATATTCATTGGTATATTATTAACTACCATTTTAGTTATAACGGTGTGAGCACTTAATTAAGCCATTATTAGAAAAGTTATATGACATAATTCTATTGTAAATCATATTATTATGGGTACTTAAACATCTATAACGAACCTTATTAAATCAAAATCATGATGTCTATTAAAAAAATCATTTTAAAGTTAGAAACAAATTATCTAATTCTTTAGTAAGAAACCTACATTTATCAACATACTATCAGTTTCTTTATTAGAAAAATATAAGCGCCTAATTAAGTCATTTTTAATATTATTATAAATTCTACTCTTTCTGTTTTCTTCTTTCTTTTCTAAATAGAATTTATACGTATAACTAAAAATTGTTTATTTAATTCCTCTAACATTAATATACTAAGAATTAATTGTAGATTACTAAATAATACTTTTAATAACATAATCATGGTTATTATGACATAAATGAGCATTTTACTATTCTAACTAATTAAGTGCTATACTTATGAATTTATTTATCATGAATAGTAAATATATTTTTATCTGACTAACATATGTGGCCTCGTAATGACTTAACCAATTCATAAAAATAAACTAATTATTACCTAATTATTTATACTATGAATAGTGATCTCCTTTTAGTTTTGTCTTTTCTTTCTAAAAGAAAAATGTCATTAATAAAAAAAACATCTAATAATACATTAAACCGCTATTTATACTATAGTATTTGTATTGTTATAAATTTTATACCACTTACTAATTATATGTTAAGAAGAGTTTTTATTATCTATTTAGTGAGTTCAAATGAACTTATGAATATAAACTTTTAGACAAATTCGTCATAAACAAAATTAACTAAGATATTATTTATCTAAAACACATGTGTCTACCCAATTTTGTCATACTTCTTTTAAATCCTAAATTCTAAAACAATTGGAAACAAATAATATGAATGATGTTAATATACTAATTCATCGCGAATACTAAAAATCAATCGTTCGCATACATGAATTCCAAATCATAATATTCCAAAACACAACAAATAATTACCAAATTCATGAATTAATTCAAACTGTAATTTTGGAGTTAATAAAAACATTTGGATTGTTTTCAACCTTGTGGTGAATGGATGGATTTGATCACGGTGAGGCGAGGCGTTTGGACGGCAAGGCGCGGATGGTCCAGTTGGTGTGCTGCGTGGTCGCGTCGACGGCGGACGGTGTAATTCCGGCGATACGTTTGGACGGCGGGGCGCGAACTCCGGCGAGGCTCCACGGATGGCGAACGGCGTACGACGCGCAAGCACGGACAACAATGAGCCAGACAGCAGCTCGACATGGCGACGAGGGCGAGTGGCACGGCAGCATCAGTAGAGCACGAAGTGGAGGCGAGCAGAGGCTGCGCAGGGGTGGAGGCTTCAGCGTAGGCTCGGCGAGGGGTCTCGGCGGTAGTTCTCGGTACGAAAGGGAGGAGCAGGTGCGGGCTTGACGTGACGCGACGCAAGGCGATGTCGGCCAGAGCAATGAGGGAGGAGGCAAAGTGGAACTTGGTGGGGAAGTTTCAACAGCACGGGACACGAGGCTTCCTAAAATCGAGCTCCGATGGGCAGCAATGGCGTGCGTGGGTGAAGAAGTTGAGCAGTGAAGATGGGGCCGGGAAGAGAAAGGGGAGAGGTGCTGGGCTTTTATAGGGGAGGAGAGGTGGAGGATTAGTGCCGAATTAATCACGAATTGAATTACTAATTGAAGCATCGTGTGATGGAAAATAGAAACGGACGTCGGAATCTCCATTAATGAACATGAAAGAAAACTGCCGAGCGGCGATGGCATGACTGTTGGCGCGTGCGCTGGCTGTGGTGTGGCGTAGGCCCAGGGAGGCGAGGGGCCGCACGACGTAGTGTGTGGTGGCAGGTGAACCGGCAGCAAGGTGAATCAACGCTCAGCGGACAACGCAACAGTAGTTGGACTAACAGGAGCTGAATGACAGGAGGAAGAAGCCATTGAGCTGACGCGTGGGTTCCACAAGCAAGAGAGACATAGGGAGGGAGAAGTGTCCACCCGTGACTAAAGGGAAGTGGAGCAAGAAAGAAAAAAAACAAAAAAAAAGATGGACGGGAGACGTTTTGGCCTGGACGAGCATTTCATTGTTGTTTTTTTTTTCTTTTTAAAATTTCTAAATCGTTGCATTATAAAAGCAGAATATATATATATACACATATATATATATCCAAAATTGATATTAATCCAAAATATTATTAACCTAAATAATATATATGTTTTCAGAAAAAAATTATTTAACAACTTATTACATTTTAAGTTCCCATGCTAATAATTAAATCTGAATAATGTATATACATATATATATATTCGAAAACAGAATAGTTTCACAATTATTATCAAAATGCATACTTTTCAAAAATATTATTTTAATAATTCTTTGTCATTTTATAAAATAAGATTTTCTTCACAAGATTAAATCCAAAAGTTAGATTTGAAATTCAAATCAAACAACTTCGACATGAATGCAGCAAACACTTGGCAAAATTTTATCTAATCAAGAAATTCTTCAAATTATATATATATCAAGGTTTCCTTATTTGAAAACATAAATATTTTTCCTTTCTACTCAAATTTAATAATTCAAATAGGGTTGTTTGCAGTTGCTAGATTTAGGGCGTTACAAAACGGATTGAGCAAGGTGACAGTATACAAAGAGATACTCCACCTATAAGAATGGTTACAGGTAGAGAGCCAAATAGATCATGGCTCGATGAAATGAACAAGGCATGGCCATTACATAAATTGATTGATGAGGGAGTATGATGGGAGACTGTCACTTCAGCCCCAAGCATATTTTTATGCCCATCGCAGAGATTACAAAGGTCAAGGATTAGTATCTGAATAGATACGGAGGGAAAATAATCATAAGATTAAGTTGGTATGCCTTCGATAGATATGAGGAAACCAAAGGCATCAAACTCAAGAAATTGATCGGACATGTCTTTCCTAGGTTAGGTTGATAAAGCAACAATACAATCCCCTAGGAGAGGCAAAATAGAATAGAGACATCAACTTGCACCAACTGAACAAAGGAATGGTTTTGGAAGGAGACATGACTCGAGATTCTTGATTTTAAGCCCGAGTACACTTTATGTCCAACAAAGAAATTAACTAAGCATTCATTTGCATGAGTTTGGTCATGGAGGGATAACAGAAAATTCAAATTTGGGTCATGGTTTACTAAATAAGAACATGGCCTAGTTTTGGGTTTAGGCAAACAGGTCACAAACATTCTATTGTCACATCAAGCACAAGAGCAAACACAATTTGCACTAATGGTCAAATTAAGAAAAACTGGAAGCCATCTAAACACGTATCTCTAGGACACCATATTATTTACAATCACCAATTTTGGAATAAAGGTGAGAACAACATTTTGGTGCATAGGTGACAAACACGATGCAACAATCAAGATGCATGCTCGCCCTATTCGTCCTCACAAGTTTTGCCAACATAATGTGGTAGTAGCGTTCTATATCAGTGGCACACTTATGTCTCTCTCGGTATTTTGCTAGTCGTCAGCTACACATACGTTTTCAAGGTTAGTGTACCTGTAGAAAAATCCATCACAGCCCAATTTCCCATGATGCAAGATCCACACATGAAAGTTTATACTCCATATAGTTCTATATGGAAGCCAGCTCTTCATTAAGCACCGAGCCACGCATAGGCGCCGCTGCCACACTTTAACCATAGGGCAGCCCATTATGGTAACTCACCTTCTTACCTGAGCATAGGTGTGTCGTTACAAGTACATTACACTTCTCAGTACTCCCATGTCTGCATACCCATACACATCCATGGGGTACTGAATCCTAGAAAATTAAATACTTCATATCACAGCCTTCACATATACATATGTGTAACATGTATATAATCAAGCACATTTTTATGCTCTCCCCTAGACCGACGTTTGTTCGGTCATGCTCTCACATCTCACCTTGCCTTGAACGTCGATCCATTCAAAATTGAATGGCCTCAAGAATAACATTACACATGTATGCAATATCCCCCAGTTGTGGGTCAGTGTTTTGATCTAAGCCACCTGGTAGTCCTTAATTTAGGGCTTAACAGAGGATGTCGCTAGCATTATAGTTTTTCAAATATGTTTTTCAAAATCAAACAATGTGTTTAGTTGAAAATAGGTTTTCCAAAACCAAGGCTTTGTTTTGAAAATATGTATGTGACCTATTATACCTAATCTTGCTCTGATACCAGCTGTGGCAGAACCTCCCAAGTTATTGGGCCCACATACACCTGTCATCGTCTCAAAGACCTCAGACGGCTATGCATGTGCACCGGATAACATAACAGGATCCGTTCGAGTGTCCCAAGGACACTGGATAAACCACAAACAAGCAGGATCGCAAAATTAAGTAAACACAAATCACACACAACATTTTGCAATGGAATTTCTTTATTACAAAAAGTTATAGGTTACAACATTATATTTATCGGAGTGATTACAAAATTGATTCAAATAAATAAACTTTGAAATGTTATAAATTATTTATAAGTTTCAAATATATACTAGCTCAATGACAATCCTCAATAATAAGTATAGAAGAGCTACTTTAACCTATAAGAAGGTCATACCCACTGGCGCTTAACACCATCCACAGCAACATGAATCTAGTACCTGCAACAACATGTGTTTGAAAACCCTGAGTACGAAGTGTACTTTCGCAAGTCTTACCCGTCTAAGGAAAAAGACTCTCAAGGATATGCTAGCTTTTGGGAATCAAGGTAAAGTTTAACAAGATGCAAAGACTCTTTTGCAGAAAAGCTTACTATGAGTGGATCCTTAAGAATTCATTTTACTTGTCAGGTTGAGTAAAGTTACCTGCATCTAGAGTTCTTTCTATCCTAGATAAAACACTTGGCCTACACTAGCCGTCTTTTTATCATCCCTTCAGTTCACTGGATTGCAACGTGTAGGGCAGTGACCAAGTCTTCATGTCTGAGAAGTAACAGCGATCTGAATCGATTAATACACAACTGGGGTCTCCAACCACACGACATATATAACACTTAACCCTTGCATATGTCAACTTGCCACCAGGTTTGTCAAGACCAGAATGGGTTCACGCCAACCGAGAGCACAGATACACCACCGTTCAGCCTTTTGCCACGGAGGGTACACGCTACTTTCGCCATCTTTCCACTCCCATTGTGTGGTGGCCTTTCTGGTATTGGTCCGACCGAGGCAAAGCTTACCCATGACGAGGCATATGGCCAGTTAAAAGGTCCTCGGTCAGCAGGCCTTCATCGGCTCGGTCCTTAAGCGACTCAGACGGAGACACTACACCGAGACTTCCTTCTCATGCAAGTCACCTGCCCGGTCTCATCTGTATTATTTAAAACTCAAAGTTTGGTACCTGGAAGAGGTACATCTTTTCAGATGTTGAACCCATCACGGTCGCGATGGATACACCATCATCAGTCTTTTCTTTGTAAAAATTCCCAGCCAGTGTGAAGCATCACCTTTTGTTTTAAAACAAAACATTTTGTTTTTCTAAAGCAAGGCTAAGCATCATAAAAATCCTTTTCATAAAAGGGTATCAAGGAAGGGTAATCAATTTTCCAAGGAAAGAAATGCATCAACTGTTTAGCACACAACTCCTATCACCTAATGCATCATATAAGGTGATAAAGATTTTAAAACAACAACGAAAGGGGTAAATGCACCGGGGCTTGCCTGGAATAACACTAGGTTAGTGTTTGTTAGACGAGACTTGCTTGCCGATCATCTCTTAGCCGAGTACTTGCGTGATATATCCATTTTCAGGTTGATCCACCCGCATTATCTTGTGGAGTAGCCCACCCGTTACATCATCTTGGGGTCGACTTGGCTCATCTTCCACATCACATGATCAACTAGCGTACCTAATGAGATGCATAATGCACATGTATGAACATAAGATGGAACTAGCACAATGCTAGACTTTGTTACACAATAGCGGATTACACACTACTAACAAGTCATTAGAACCAATCATAAGAAACGCTAGCTGTCGATATAAGACTAACTATAACATTCGCGCTTCTTCTGCTTATCCAGTGCTAGCTCAAACATCACAAAACCTTAAACCTTGTACGAGTCCTATATTTTCCTTAGCTAGCGCATAACACCTAAAGACTAACAATATTCAGACTCCCATTATTGGACACCTAGAGTTATAGTATGTGCAGGAACAATTTAATTAACCTTTTAAATCGTGGTTCTAGATTAATTTGAATTACATACTAATTTAATAGGACATTACACTATTCACTCTAACGGATAAAACATTGTCAAATAACATAGCGTTTGATAAAACTACATTCTCAACAACTTAAATATCGAGAGTACTTATTTACCCTGGCCATTATGAAATTCTCGAGTTTTACTTAAGATCGACTTCAAGCATCGACGAAATACATCCAAAGCAATTTAATCAACATCTATCTGCCAGACCTTAGAAACACTAGTCCTATAATTTGTATTATTAATTCGGTCACATAATTTAGATATGTCTACCCTTACCCTTCATATGAATCGCATCTAAAATCTTGATTTCAACACACGTATGCTAAATCAAGAAAATCGTCGCGTTCAATAATTTAGCTAGCAGGAATAATAGATCAGCTTACCATGACCGAATCGACCTGATACTTGTACGAACGTCGATGAAACACGGGTTCAGACATTTTGCCGAGCACCACGGTGGGGCAGGGGACGACACTAGCCGACCACAAACGTGAGGATGAGGCGAGGTTGATGGAGAACTTGATGATAAGGATGAGCAGCCAGGAGAGCGTCTGAGCGCGAGGGAGAACATGTCCCGGCGAGCCTGGTCGATGGCGAGCAGCGTGGTGGATTCTGAGCATGGAGCTGTAGGGGCGCATGGCCAACGAGCTCGATGAAGCGACGATAGCAGGGATCAAGCGTGTGATAGGAGGTGATGATTGTGCGGCACGACGTCAATAGATGCGAGCTGGACGACGAAGACGACAACCACCAGCTGAAGGGCAAGCCAGAGACCAAGGCGGAGCTAGAGAGGTTTGACGACGACAACTCAGTAAGAACAACAATAGCATGGATGTGGTTGCTGGGCACGAGGAGCTCGACGGAGAACATCAACAACACTATAGCAACGACGAGTCTTGGGTGAGCGTCGCGGCTACCGAAGCCAGGACCAAGCGAGCTGGAGGAACAGGGAGCAGGGGCGCGGTTCGAGCTCCATGGCGACGCGGCAAGGAGACAGGCGCAGCCAGCTGAAGGTAGAGGACGGCTAGGCGCCATGGGAGATGGGGCGCGCGCGTCCTGCGGCCAGAGGAAGGAGACGGCCATGGGAGCAAGGAACTGGGTGCAAGGAGCTGCGCGTGTGGGAGCAGAGCACCGAGAGGGAGAGCGGCGTTGGGGAAGGTATCGGCCAGCACATTCATGCTGTCAGGTTGCAGGCGAAGGGATGAGTACACCGGTCATGAGTGGTGAGAAAAATCGGAGGGAGAGAGAGCGGCGTGAGATGAGAGATATTTTCCTTTTCTCTTTTTTTACTCAAAAATTTAAATAGAAACATAAATATTAGCCGGAGATCGAGGCTAGAATTTTGAAAGATGTAAGAGGACCAAATTAAAATGATTTTGGTTACAATATTTTAGTCGGTGTTAGATTTAATTAAAATCAGACGAACTTCCCCCTCTATCAGAATATTCGATTTGAGAACAATTCGACTAATGAGCTAGCGCATTATTTTTCTCGAACAGCACGTAAACAGACATATCCAGAATAATATCGGCTTCAATACTTTAGATGATATTTGATGCAGCTGAAATAGGACAAATATTTATCTACCATTTGAACCTATTTGATTTATCTGTCAAGGATAATTTGTTGGGAACCAACCATGATTATAAACCTGTAGACACGATGTCTCGCTTGACGAGAGGGGACTAAATTATTTGGCATAGAAAACTTTAGTCATCAAGTTCTATTTAATCTGTTTGGGATGAAATTGGAGGACTGGACTAAATTTTCAAATTTATCTTTGCGCGAGCGATGAATTTTAAATAATCACCAAACTCGCCGATTTTCGGAACAATTATGTTCCGAACATCATGAAAATTTAGGAAAAGCCCGAATAGATAAAGATAAAAACGATATCGAACTCGCGACAGACGAAACAGATTAAGACAGAGACTTATACGATATTAAAATCATGATAGACAAAGATGACTAGAATTTAGTGACCATTTTATTTACTGATATCCCATGCTTAAGTCTATACTCGTGGTTTACGTACAGTAACACCTGGGGTGTTATAGACTCCCCTCCCCGGGATCGACGGTATGAACATCGATAGGAGGATATGTGCGGAGTCTCTGCGCTTACTCCTTGTCTCCAGGCTATCCAATGGCCTCCTAACTTCAAGGTCTCCAACGTCGACAAGTACGAGCCTAAGCAGGACCCGGGAGGCTGGTTGGCCGTCTATACGATCGCTGCCCAGGTTGTTGGGGCAACAGAGGATGTCATGACGACGTATTTGCCCATTGTCCTAGGGCAGGATGCGCTACAATGGCTCCGATACCTACCTCGACACTGCTTCGATGACTGGGGTGACTTCAGTTGCCGGTTTATCGTGAACTTCTAGTCTCTCTCTGATAAACCGTCACAGCCATGGGGCCTCAAATTCATTAGGCACCAAAATGATGAGACTCTCCGATCGTTCCTCAAAAGATTTCAAATGATTAGGAACCGCATCCCCGAAGTCGCTGAGGTGGCTATGATTGAAGACTTTTATTGAGGATCCAACGACTCGGCCTTCGTCCGAGCCATAGTTCAAAAGGCACTGGCCACCTCCGAACAATTATTCAGGGAGGCAAATATCTACATCACCACGGATGAGTGGGCCCAGGGCCTCATCGGAGGCACAAAATCAGCACCACCTGCACTACGGTGGGATACGAACCAGCAGCCCGAGAAGCGCTGGGAGAAAAGGCCCGCGAGGAGGTGCACACCGTCGTGCCACCTGCCGCTCGAGCCCGCGGCACACCCCGCGGAGGAGTGCGAACACTGGATGAGATCCTCGACTCCTAGTGTCTATATCACAAGGACATGCATCACACCCTGCGAAACTGCAGAGACTTCAAAC
Source organism: Zea luxurians (assembly GCA_029449295.1). Classification (NCBI taxonomy): domain Eukaryota; kingdom Viridiplantae; phylum Streptophyta; class Magnoliopsida; order Poales; family Poaceae; genus Zea; species Zea luxurians. The sequence continues at coordinate 60,433,097 of JAOPSE010000011.1, read as the reverse complement.
ACTCCGTCGGACATGGCCGACCGTTCCAGCCACTACCACCTCCCCCGCCACGAGGAGAGCCTAGCGAGCCTAGGCAGCAGGAAGAGGGGAGGGGTGGAGCTTTCCCGTGCGTTGATAGGGAGGTCAATGTCATATTCAAAGGCCATGGAGCAAAAGAAAGTAGGAGACAACAAAAGCTCAATGATCGGCAGGTCCTGGTGGCAACAACTAGTGCTCCAGCCCCTTACCGATGGTCGGAACACGCGATAACCTTCAGCCGAGCTGATCAATGGCTTAACTTTGATCACCCTGGAAAATATCCGCTACTCATTGATCCTGTAATCCGAGAAAGTCGGGTAAAGAAAGTGTTGGTGGACGGGGGAAGCAGCATCAACGTCACCTTCCCACGGACACTCAAGGCCCTGGGATCGCCATCGAGGACCTCACTGAGTCAGATACTCCCTTCTTCGGCATCGTGTCGACCGAAGGGGAGTACCCCGCTTGGACACATCTACATATCTGTCACCTTTGGAACCCCAGAGAACTATATAACCGAGTTTTTGAGGTTTGAGGTGGCGCGCTTCGACTGCGGGTACAACGCTATCATTGGAAGACTAGGACTGGCGAAATTCATGGCTATTCCACACTACCCATACATGATACTCAAGATGTCAGGACCTCAGGGGATTATCACCATGCGCGCAACTTCCAAGGCACCACAGAATGCTTACGGGGTGCCATCCAAACGGTTCTCACTGCCGAGCCCCGGTAGCCCTCCCACACAGGCTAGCGGCAGACTGGAGGATGAAAATTTCACGATCCCTTCGAATGAAGCTCAGTCTACGACCTCTATGCGACCGACTAAAGAAACTAAAAGGATCAACCTAGGATTCTCTGATGAACGCAAGACTGTAATTATCAGCTCCAGCCTTGACGACAAATAGGAAAGTGCGCTCGTCCAGTTCCTGCAAGACAATCAGGATGTATTCGCGTGGCAACCTGCAAACATGTCGGGAGTCCTATGAGAACTGGCCGAGCACAAACTCAAAGTATGTCCTTAGGCAAGACCAATCTGATAGAAGCTGCATCATTTTACGCCTGACAAGAGAGAAGCCATCCGCGCAGAGTTAACTCGCCTAGTGTCGGTAGGGTTCATTAGAGAAATACTGCATCTAGAGTGGCTAGCAAACCCCGTTCTTGTACTCAAAAAGAATAAAATTGATTGGCGCATGTGCATCGACTATACCGATCTCAATAAGCACTGCCCGAAGGATCCCTTCGGACTCCCTAGGATAGATCAGGTAGTTGACTCGACTGCTGGCTGCTCTATGCTCTCCTTTCTAGACTGCTACTCTAGATATCATTAGATCAGTCTAGCAAAGCAAGGTGAGGAGAAGACTGCATTCATCACACCGTTCAGAGCCTTTTGCTATACCTCCATGTCGTTTGGCCTCAAGAACATAGGAGCGACTTACCAAAGGGCCATCCATACATGCTTAGCCGACCACTGGGGCAAGCGAGTGGAGACTTATGTTGATGATGTGATCATCAAGACAGAAAACTCAGACAACTTCATCAAGAATTTGCAACAGGTCTTCAACAGCTTGAGACGCTATCGATGGAAACTAAACCCAGAAAAATGTGTATTTGGAGTGCCAGCTGGAAAGCTAAGTGGGTTTATCGTCAGTCATCGAGGAATAGAAGCAAATCTAGAGAAGATTGAGGCCATTATGAGGATGGAGCCACCGCAATCACAGAAGAAGGTGCTAAGGCTCAAAGGATGCATGGCAGCGCTAAGTAGATTCATATCAAGGCTAGGCAAGAAAGAAATGTCATTCTATAAATTGCTCAAGAAGGTGGATAAATTTCAGTGGACCACAGAAGCGCATGAAGCCTTGGATACACTAAAGAAGTTCCTGACCTCACCACCAGTGCTCAAGCTACCATGCTAAGCTACATCCGATCAGCGGGTCAAGGATCTTCTGCTATATATTTCCTGCACGACTCACGTGGTAAGCACCGTGTTGGTAGTCGAGCGGGCAGAAGAAGGGCACGCATACCTAGTGCAACATCTGGTTTACTTTATCAACGATGTCCTCGGTCCCTTAAAGATAAGGTACCCTCAAGTTCAGAAGCTATTATATGCAGTACTTCTAACTGCTCGCAATCTCTGGCACTACTTTGACGACCACAAAGTCATAGTAGTCACAGGATTTCCAATAGGCGATATACTTCACAACAAGGAAGCTGTTGGGAGAACAGCCAAGTGGGCATGTGAACTCGGACCTCATCATATAGAGTTCTGACCTCGCATGGTGATAAAGACTCAGGCACTGGTTGACTTCGTATCAGAGTGGACTGAGCACCAGGTACCGGAAAGCCCAGAAGTTGTTGAAATCTGGAAATGTACTTTGATGGCTCGCTGAGACTGCAAGGAGCAGGGGCAGGGATTCTCTTCATCGCTCCTAGAGGTGAACAACTCATGTATGCACTCTAGCTCTTGATTCCAGCATCCAACAATGTCGCAGAGTACGAGGCACTGATCCATGGACTAAGCATCACTGTTTCACTCGGCATCAAGAGATTAATGGTGTACGGCGACTCACTGGTGGTCATAAGCCAAGTAAACAAAGACTAGGATTGCTCAACCGACTCAATGAACAAATATTGCATAATGGTACGGAAGCTGGAGGACAAACTCAAAGGATTAGAATTCCACCATGTGGAAAGAGATCGCAACGCAGCGGCGGATGCACTATCGAAGCTGGGGTCCAGTTGGGCCCAAGTTCCACCTATGTTTTTCATCCATGAAATACAGCAACTGAGTGTCACCATAGATTAGATGGAGGAATGCTACATTCTGAGTCAGGCAGAGGCAGATCCTAATGACTGGAGAGAGCCAATCATCAGATACATAAGAAAGGAGGAAGAACCAGATGACAAGGCTGTGATGGAGCGCATCGCGAGACAGTCAGCTCACTATACCATTATAGGGGGCTTACTATACATAAGGGGTGCAGGGGGAGTCTTCATGAAATGTATTCACTCAGCTACTGGAAAGCAGTTGTTGGACGAGATCCACGCTGGGCAATGTGGCGTACATGCAGCGTCACGAACTCTGGTAGGAAAAGCTTTCAGGTCTGGGTTCTACTGGCCAACAACGAAGAATGATTTAGCTGAGTTACTCCAGAAGTGCGAGGCGTGCCAATTCTTATCGAAGCTGTGACAGAACCTCCTAAGTCATTAGGCCCACCTACAGTTGTCCTTGTCCAACAGACATCAGACAACCCTGTAGATGTTCCTGAATCACTTGACAAGTTCGGTATCTTTTCTCATACCTTTCCAGGAACGTTTCACCCATCTTGCAGACATTACAGAACATTGGAGATATAGAAATGCGGAAGCGATTACATAAACTTACATTTATTTGGAAAGTAAGATCAAGTTAATTATTACAGACCAGAGTTATAAAATGAGTGTTGAGTAGTATTATTACAATACCAAGGGAGGCAAAAACTCCTCCCGATAAGTTCTTACATAAAAGTTTCTTATGGAGGACCATGTCCTCCCGTAGCTTCACTCTTGTTTTTCTTCATTTGGAACCACCTTGGTACAAAAGCAACAAAAATTTGCTGCTTCCTCACCTAAAAACAATGAGGGAATAAACCCTGAGTATGGAATTACTCAGCAAGTCTTACCTGACTAAAGAAAAGACTCTCAAGGGTATGCTGGTTATAAGGGTGTCAAGGTAAGGTATCTCAGGATCAAAGACTCTGTTTTGCGTAAATGCTTACTAAGAGTGGATCCTTAAAAATCTAGTTTTATTGTCAAGTTAGGGAAACTTACCTATATCTAGAGTTCTTGCTAACCTAGTTCAAACACTTGTCCTGCACTAGCCAGTTTCTCTTCAACCCTTCATCTTCACTGGATTGCTACGTGTAAGTCAGTGACCAAGTCTTCATAACCGCGAAGGTACGGCGATCCGAATCGATTATACTCAGCTGAGGATCTCCAATCACACGACATATGTAGCACTTAACCCTTGCATATGTCAACCCGCCACTAGGGTTCTTAAGACCAGATCAGGTTCACGCAAACCGAGAGCACAGATACACCACCGTCCAGCCTCTTGCCACGGAGGGTACACGCTACTCTCGCCACCGCTCCACGCCCATTTCGTGTTATCTTATTCTGGCCTTAGTCTGCCCGAGGCAAGGCTTACCCATGACGAGGCATGTGACCAGTTAAAGGGTCCTCGGTCATCAGGCCTACATCGAGACGGTCCTTAATCGACTCAGACGGAGACACTACACCGAGACTCTCTTCTCGTGCAAGTCACCCACCCGGTCTCAGCTTAATCATTTAAACCCCAAAAACTTGGTACCTGGCAGAGGTACATCTTTTTCGATGTTGAATCCATCACGGCCGTGATGGATTCACCATCAAGTTTTACTTTCAAAAACATCCCACCCACTTTGCCACACATCTTTTGTAAAACAAAACCTTTTGTTTTGCTAGAGCAATACTAAGCATAGTAAAAACCTTCTGTAAAACAGGGTATCAAGGAAGGTAATCAAGATCAAGGAAGGTAATGCAGGAATTGTTTAAGCATTCAACTCCTATCACCTAATGCATCCATCAAGTGAGAAAGATTTTAAAAACATCAAGGAAGGTGGCAAATGCACCGGTGCTTGCCTTCGTTAGTAGGTGAGTCAGGCTCAGGCCCGCAGATGTCAAAGTAGAGACAAGTCCCTGCCTGAGATTCCAAAGGTGGTGGTGTCTTCTCTTCGGTCACTTCGATCTCTTCTTCTTTTTCTAACATAATCATATATATGTATATATATATAAGAATGAATGTCATGTAATGCCCATGAGAGTGCAAAGATAATAAGAATTTATTATCTAAGATCTTGAATACAATTTTCCTTCACGGAACTCCGAGAACTTAGGGTTTCCAGGAGTCAGTAAAGGAGTTCCCAGGGCAGGGGTGGGGGTTTCGGGTTCTAGTTAACAAACAAGGTCCAAATCAACCCAAACTCTACCCAAGGCTTCTAAATAATGTGTAGAGCTTATATAAAAAGTTTGGACATTTTTGGAATTACCATTTATCTTCTAAAAATCCAGAACTAATGTTTTAAACTACTTTAAATGCCTCAAAATTCCTTATTTATTTTTAAAAAATCATGAAACTATTTTTATTAAATACTATGGAAAATAAGAAGTCTAGGAAAATTGGTTTGACAATTTTAGGATTTTTCTACAATTTGTAACATATTTTCAAAGCTCTACTAAAAAAGAAAAAGAAAAAGTTGAAACAGTGATGGGCTGGTTTCAGCCCAGGTGGCCCAATGCAGAGGGGAAAACGCGCGCGTGTCCGCGCCCGCGCTGGCGTCTTTACAGAAAGGGCCTCGGGGTTTTTGCTAACTGGAGATGAGTTCGGTCACTGTTACGCTGAGTCGCTGACTGTTTGCGGAAAAGCCCTCCATGTTCTAATCCTTCGCGAGGTGAGGTCCCCGACGGCGTCGCGTGCAACCGAACTCCGGCGAGCTCCTGCACCGGCCAAACAAGGCAACGACTAGGGCTCCCAAGCGACTAACACGGAATTGGACCCATTCCAAACCTTTCCCCTAAACTAATTTCACTAATGACCAACTAGTTAACTCTGGCCACGGTGACCGAGAAGGTTGCGGATGGATGAAGGTGTTCCCGGCGATGGGTAGTGATCCATTTCAATTGAACGGGTCGAGGGGTTTGTGGGGTGCCTACGTATGCTAGAACAAGCATCAGAGGGACTTGAGCTAACCTGAATCGGGCTGGCCGCTGCAAGCTGTTCTTCACGGCGGCGGAGACCGAATTTGGGGGGAATTTGAAATTCGCAAGCGCTGGTGAATGATCGAGGATGGGAGTGGGTGCTATGGCTTCGGGATGATCTAGCGCAGTTGCACGAGCCATCAATTTATAGGAGGCTTAGGCGGTGGTGCGTAATTTAGTCGGGCAGTGTGGGTGGCCGGAGATAAAGAAGAACATCGTCGTCGCGATTTCGTGTCCTCCGTCGTGGCAACCTCACCGGCGATGATGAGACAGCGATAGGGAGTCACGATGATGCGACGGGGGTTCTCGGATACGTGGCACAAGGCCGTGCGATGGCGGTTCACCGGTGAGCTTATCTACTCAAGCCGCGAGGCAGAGGGGAAGTACGGCAGGGGGTCACCGGAGTGGCGTCCAGTGCATGGCTTTTACCGGGCGACCTTATCTTGTCTCCGGCGACGTGAATCACAACCGCGGTGGCGTGAATCACGGCGAAGATCAGTCATCGGTGGTGAGAGTCCTGCGCGCGATCTAATCTGATCCCGGTACTGTACCATGGAGAACTGCCTTCAGATAACCTGACAGACCGTTTTTTGAGCTTGATTTTCTCTTAATTCCCAATGACAACTCATCCCAAGCTCTGCAGCAAAATTGTAGAGCTATAAACCAGCAATAATTCGACTATAGGGATTGAACTCATTTGAGCACTAGATCAAGGTTGAATTCAAACCCAAAGATGGCTCTGTTACACTGAAGATCTGAATTTCAGAGTGGAACCAGCATGACAGCCAGACTTTAGGCTTAATTATCTTCAATTTATTCTTAGCAACTGAGCGCACATTCTTAAGCAAAGTTGTTCTCCTATGATTGGTCTACAACTTTGATGTGGTGCCCTAGGGCAAAAACCCTAGTATCTGAAAGTTACAAGGCTCCAAAGTTGAGCCAACCACACTAAAGTTCAGACTTAGAATGAAATAGAGGTCAAGTGGTACTTTTTGCAAATTAGTCCAAAACTTGGGTTTGGCTTGTAAATCTTCCCAAATGTGAACCATGTGACTTTATATGATTTAACATAGTAGTTTTTACACTTTAGTCCAAATGTGCACAATTTTTACACATAGGCCCCTAGGGTTTAGACTTAGGGTTTTCTAGGGTTCAAATGGGGATTTTCAGTACCTCAGGGGTATAAATGTGATTCAAGTTCATTTTTGGGAATATTTTATGACTATTCCCCTAAAGCTTTTAGGTTTTCTTAATTTGGTTAGGTTTTATCCCCCTTTAATCTCTATTTAGGGTTAAGTTCCCTATCCAGGGTTCTATTTGCAAAATGCTATAACAATACAACTTGTTTGAAATTTTTACCTAGTGAATGCACTCTAGGTGTGTCAAACATATGCAATGCCAATGTTTATGATGCCATGCTCAAGTTTTAGTTGTAGTAACACCAGTGGTGTTACATCCTTCCCCCCATAAAAGAATCTCGTCCCGAGATTAAAAGTCCTAGGGTAAGTAATGGAAAAGGAAATGTGTCACATTTTTATTTACTTATTTTTCGTACAAGGCAGGGGTGGTGTGGGGTTCACTCTTTATTACAACAACTAAACACACTTTACAAATTACATGAGGCTAAAAAGCCCAGGAAATTCTTATCTAAAAAGTCTTGAGTTTCCCATGTAGCCTCATCTTCAGAATGTTGGTTCCACTGTATCTTATAGAACTTGAGAGTTTTTCTCTGGGTAACCCTGTCCTTTTGATCCAATACCCGAATGGGATGTTCGGAATATGTCAAGTCTGGTTCAAGGACAACATCTGTCACCTCAATGGTTCGATCTGGAACCCGAAGACATTTCTTCAATTGTGACACATGGAACACATTGTGTACAACAGACAAGGTTTCGGGTAGTTGAAGTCGATACGCCACTGGCCCATATCTTTCAAGTATAGGGAATGTACCAATGTACCGGGGTGCAAGCTTCCCTTTTATCCCGAAACGCGATACACCCTTCATTGGTGAAACCTTCAGGTAGACATAGTCCCCTTCAAGAAAATACAAGGGCATTCGCCGTTTGTCTGCATAACTCTTTTGATGAGCTTGGGCTTTCTTCATATTATGAATTATTTTCTGAACCTTTTCTTCGGTCTCTTTCACCATATCAGGCCTGAAGAAGTACCTTTCACCAGGTTCAGACCAATTTAGCGGAGTACGACATCGTCGTCCATATAAAGCTTCAAAAGGTGCCATCGTGATACTTTCTTGATAGCTATTATTATATGAAAACTCCGCTAAAGGCAAACATTCATCCCATTTTTGTGAGAAGTCCAGAACACATGCCTGCACCATATCTTCAAGTATTTGATTAACCCTCTCAGTCTGTCCACTTGTTTGAGGATGATAGGCCGAACTGTGGAGCAATTTAGTACCCAGGGCTTTATGAAGTTCTACCCAAAATTTGGATACGAATTGAGGTCGTCCACGATCCGACACTATAGTCTTTGGAACACCGTGCAAACTGAGAATGCGAGCAATGTATAATTCCGCATAGGTAAGAACCGGGTAAGATGTCTTGACTGGCAGAAAGTGAGCAACTTTTGTGAGCCGATCAACAATAACCCAGATAGAGTCATACCCCTTTGCGGTTCTGGGCAATCCCACAATAAAGTCCATACTAATGTCTTCCCATTTCCATGTGGGTATTGGTAGAGACTGTAATGGACCGGCAGCTTTCAGATGTATGGCCTTGACACGTCTGCAGGTGTCACATCTAGCCACATAGCGTGCAATCTCGATCTTCATTTTTGTCCACCAATAATATTGTTTCAAATCTTGGTACATCTTAGTGCTTCCGGGATGAATAGAATAGCGACTAAGATGTGCTTCATCAAGAATTTGCTGGCGGACCTATTCATTCTTCGGCACCACCATGCGGTTATTAAACCATACAATGCCTTGATCATCTTCTTTGAAACATTTGACTTTTCCAGCCCTTATCTTCTCACGAATGTGTTTTATACCCTCATTATCCCTTTGAGCATCAATTATCCTTTGCAAGATGACTGACTCAAGCTTTAGCTGACTCAGGGTTCCTTGTTGGACCATTCCCAGGTTTAGCTTCTCCATCTCCTGACATAATGTATTGTCAGAGGTCTTCACCGTAAGACAGTGATAGGAAACCTTGCGGCTAAGTGCATCTGCCACTACATTGGCTTTGCCTGGGTGGTAATGAATTTCCAGTTCATAATCCTTAATAAGCTCAAGCCATCGCCTTTGTCTCATGTTCAACTCTGACTGGGTGAAGATATACTTCAAGCTCTTATGATCTGTATAAATGTGACAGATATTACCAAGCAGATAATGACGCCAAATCTTCAGGGCATGAACCACAGCAGCTAGCTCCAGATCATGAGTTGGGTAATGCTCCTCATGTCGGCGCAACTGCCTTGAAGCATACGCAATTACTCGGGATTCTTGCATTAATACACAGCCGAGACCACTGCCTGATGCATCACAATACACATCAAAAGGCTTAGTGATATCCGGTTGAGCCAATACCGGAGCAGTGGTTAATAATGTCTTCAATTGTTCAAAAGCTTCATTACACTTGGAAGACCAATTGAATTTAATATCATTCTTCAATAAACTTGTGATTGGCTTCACAAGCTTAAAAAAATCTGGTATAAATCGGCGGTAATATCCAGCCAGTCCAAGGAAACTTCGGACTTGATGAACAGTGGTTGGGGGTTTCCACTCCAAAATGTCCTTGACTTTGCTGGGATCTACCGCAATCCCCCTGGCAGATAGAACATGTCCTAGAAACTGAATTTCCTCCAGCCAAAACGCGCATTTGCTGAACATGGCATACAACTGATGTTCTCTCAAGTGCGTTAACACGACCCGTAAATGTTGGGCATGCTCCTCTTCATTCTTGGAATAAATTAAGATATCGTCTATGAAGACCACCCCAAACTTGTCCAACTCGGGCATGAACACCGAGTTCATCAAATATGTGAAGTGGGCAGGAGCATTGGTTAATCCAAAAGACATTACCAGGTATTCAAATAACCCATACCGCATAGTGAACACGGTCTTTGGTATATCCTCGGGCCGAATACGGATCTGATGATAGCCCGATCTGAGATCAATCTTGGAGAATACCCTCGCCCTGGTCAGTTGATCAAATAAAATGTCAATCCTCGGAAGAGGGTACTTGTTCTTGATAGTGACCTCATTCAGGGGTCGATAATCCACACACATCCGTAAAGTTTGATCCTTCTTCTTGACGAATATGGCTGGACAACCCCATGGTAACGAGCTTGGCCGGATGAATCCTTTCTCAAGTAGATCTTGTAATTGAATCTTCAATTCTGCCAACTCATTTGGAGGCATTCGGTATGATCTTCGAGATATGGGAGCCGTACCGGGCTTCAACTCAATTACAAACTCTACATCCCTTCCAGGTGGCAATCCAGGCAAATCCTCTAGAAAGACATTGGGAAACTCGCATACTACCGGAATATCCTTGATTTCCAGTATAATGGCTTCATAAACTCTGCCAGTAGCTTTGGTTGGAATGGGGATAAACAAGAGAATTTCTTCTTGATTATGACTCAACCTGATAGTTCTCTGATCAGTGTTGAAAGTTGCTTTATGTTTGGCTAACCAATTCATGCCCAAAATGACATCTATGTCTTGGCCTTTCAGAACGATCATATTGGTAGGAAAGTCCCGTCCGGCCAATGTTACGGGCAATTGATAGGCCACTTCTCTAGTAAAGATTTGTCCCCCAGGTGAGTGAATTTTAAACCCCTCTTTTGATTCATGGCATGAAATGCGATGTTGCCCCACAAATTTCTTGCTAATGAATGTATGCGAAGCTCCAGAATCAAAGAGAATGACTGCAGGATGATTGGCCACGAGGAACGTACCCATCATTACCGGCTCTCCGTCCGGTGTAGTGGCCACTTGCGTATAATATATGCGTCCCGTCTTCTTGGTATTTTTGCCCATAGTATTTCCCTTGACTTGAGATGAATTCCCAGATCCTTGCTGATTATTTGACTGGTTCTGCTTTGGATAGGGGCAATCCTTGATGAAATGCCCAGATTTGCCACAATTGAAACATCCAGTCGACGAGCTGGGCAGAGCAGGGAATCGAGTACCTGGGGCAGCCGGCTGACTTGGGGCAGTGGGGGCATTATTGGGACGAATAAATATTGGTTGCTTAAAAGGGAAGGAGGGTGGACGAGAGCGATTCTGGTTGGTAGGCCGGAGAACAAACCGTTGCCTTTTTACCGGGCCCTGACTAGGCCGGTCACCTCCAAATCCCTTAGATTTTCCGACACCTGCATACTTCGCTTCTACTGCCAATGCTATACTGACAGCTCTTCCATAAGTAAGATCTATGCAGGTTGCCATCTTTCTTTGCAGTCGATCATTTAAACCTCTCATAAAACAATTCTTCTTCAGATCGGTGTTCACTTGATCGATTGCATATTGCGACAAATGATTGAACTTATTGAGATACTGATTAACAGTATCCCCTCCTTGCTTCAGCTTCATAAATTCTTCTTGCTTCATGTGAAGGACACCTTCTGGGATATAATGTTCGCGGAAGGCCACCTTGAATTCTTCCCATGTTATCTAATGATTGGCCGGTTGAACGGCAATGAAATTTCCCCACCAAGTGCTAGCAGGGCCGCGCAGTTGCTGGGCTGCGAATAAAGGCTTCTGGGTTTCAGAACAGCGCAGAAGTCCAAATTTTTGCTCGATAACCCGAATCCATTCGTCGGCTTCTAATGGGTCTTCGGCTTTGACAAACAGTGGTGGACGTGTCTCTAAGAAGTCCAAGTAAGAGGTTTCACGGGGGCCCTATTGATAACCCCACCCGCCTTGTTGCTGAAACTGTTGACCCGCCATCTCTCTCAGAAAATGGGTATTATCCGCGGTTGCATTTACCAAGGCGGCAATCGCCTCGGCAAGTGTGGGAGGGACAGGAGGTGGATTTGGGGTAGTCTCCCTCCCACTGGAGGTTCCAGTTGCATCTTGTGATCGGGTCTTGGATGACATCTGTGGCAACAAACATTTGAAAGCAAATATAATATGCCAAAGACAAAACCATTTAATTTACATTACCAAAAAGAGTAATGTTATAGACTCGATTTTATACAACAGGAGTACAGTACCCATTATACAATAGTACAACCTATTATACAATACACTACTTCTTTTTCTACTACTACACCACTATTCCTGCTTTTGGTTGCTCCTGGTAGCCTCGTCGTCGGGTGTGGGAGACCATTCATCGACCAGCCTCATAGAAGGAGGGGGCTTAAAAAGGTCTAGCTCACCACCAAGCGCTTCTCCCGCAACGTGCGAGGGTCCAGCTTCCGACCCGACAGGATCCGTAGGTGCACTGGGGTGTAGTTGCGAATACAGTACATGGACTTCCTCATGTAGGGTATTGCAATACACCTGCAGATTGTCAATGGTAGAGCTAAGTTCTTCGACTCAGGCTCGAGCCTTTGCTTCCTTAGCCCAAGCCACTGAACGAGACTAAACCGCCCAGTCAAGCGCTAAGTCTTGATCAGCAAGCTAATCCTGCAGACGGCGGATGTGACTTCTTAATTCGTTTATTCTGTCGCCATCCACGACCCATATGTTCGTCCTGCGTTGAAGCTCCGCATGAAGCTGATTTACTCGGGCTTCAAGATCCCCAATAGGATCATTGCTTCCGCTACTACTATCCTCATCCCGTGGGGCAAGTTGATGACGAGGTACTCCAATTGGGCCAGTTGACTTGCGCGCGGTCTTCCTCATGCGTGGCGGCATTTCTCTAGGGGGAGAATTTTATTAGTATAATTCTTAGCATGATGCATGTGTAATTACAGAACCAACCTTAGTTGATTCATACCTTCTATACATTGCACTCCTCCTATCTAGTCTTTCATATAGATTCTTCAGATAAAAGGGATAAGAATGGAAGAAATCTTTCTAGGTAAGTTTTTAGAAAATCTTTTTGAAGATGCCTCATAATATCTGTAGAGAAGGGCTTTGCTCCGATACCAGCTGTGACGGAACCTCCCAAGTCATTAGGCCCACCTACAGTTGTCCTTATCCAATAGACATCAGACAACCCTGTAGATGTTCCTGAATCACTTGACAAGTTCGGTATCTTTTCTCTTACCTTTCCATGAACGTTTCACCCGTCTTGTAGACATTACAGAACATCGGAGATATAGAAATGCGGAAGCGATTACATAAACTTACATTTATTTGGAAAGTAAGATCAAGTTACTTATTACAGACCAGAGTTATAAAACGAGTGCTGAGTAGTATTATTACAATACCAAGGGAGGCAAAAACTCCTCCCGATAAGTTCTTACATAAAAGTTTCTTATGGAGGACCATGTCCTCCCGCAGCTTCACTCTTGTTTTTCTTCATTTGGAACCACCTTGGTACAAAAGCAACAAAAATTTGCTGCTTCCTCACCTAAAAACAACGAGGGAATAAACCCTGAGTATGGAATTACTCAGCAAGTCTTACCCGACTAAAGAAAAGACTCTCATGGGTATGCTGGTTATAAGGGTGTCAAGGTAAGGTATCTCAGGATCAAAGACTCTGTTTTGCGTAAATGCTTACTAAGAGTGGATCCTTAAAAATCCAGTTTTATTGTCAAGTTAGGGAAACTTACCTATATCTAGAGTTCTTGCTAACCTAGTTCAAACACTTGTCCTGCACTAGCCAGTTTCTCTTCAACCCTTCATCTTCACTGGATTGCTACGTGTAAGTCAGTGACCAAGTCTTCATAACCGCGAAGGTACGGCGATCCGAATCGATTATACTCAGCTGAGGATCTCCAATCACACGACATATGTAGCACTTAACCCTTGCATATGTCAACCCGCCACTAGGGTTCTTAAGACCAGATCAGGTTCACGCAAACCGAGAGCACAGATACACCACCGTCCAGCCTCTTGCCACGGAGGGTACACGCTACTCTCGCCACCGCTCCACGCCCATTTCGTGTTATCTTATTCTGGCCTTAGTCTGCCCGAGGCAAGGCTTACCCATGACGAGGCATGTGACCAGTTAAAGGGTCCTCGGTCATCAGGCCTACATCGAGACGGTCCTTAATCGACTCAGACGGAGACACTACACCGAGACTCTCTTCTCGTGCAAGTCACCCACCCGGTCTCAGCTTAATCATTTAAACCCCAAAAACTTGGTACCTGGCAGAGGTACATCTTTTTCGATGTTGAATCCATCACGGCCGTGATGGATTCACCATCAAGTTTTACTTTCAAAAACATCCCACCCACTTTGCCACACATCTTTTGTAAAACAAAACCTTTTGTTTTGCTAGAGCAATACTAAGCATAGTAAAAACCTTCTGTAAAACAGGGTATCAAGGAAGGTAATCAAGATCAAGGAAGGTAATGCAGGAATTGTTTAAGCATTCAACTCCTATCACCTAATGCATCCATCAAGTGAGAAAGATTTTAAAAACATCAAGGAAGGTGGCAAATGCACCGGTGCTTGCCTTCGTTAGTAGGTGAGTCAGGCTCAGGCCCGCAGATGTCAAAGTAGAGACAAGTCCCTGCCTGAGATTCCAAAGGTGGTGGTGTCTTCTCTTCGGTCACTTCGTTCTCTTCTTTGTTTCTAACATAATCATATATATGTATATATATAAGAATGAATGTCATGTAATGCCCATGAGAGTGCAAAGATAATAAGAATTTATTATCTAAGATCTTGAATACAATTTTCCTTCACGGAACTCCGAGAACTTAGGGTTTCCGGAGTCAGTAAAGGAGTTCACAGGGCAGGGGTGGGGGTTTTGGGTTCTAGTTAACAAACAAGGTCCAAATCAACCCAAACTCTACCCAAGGCTTCTAAATAATGTGTAGAGCTTATATAAAAAGTTTGGACATTTTTGGAATTACCATTTATCTTCTAAAAATCCAGAACTAATGTTTTAAACTACTTTAAATGCCTCAAAATTCCTTATTTATTTTAAAAAAATCATGAAACTATTTTTATTAAATACTATGGAAAATAAGAAGTCTAGGAAAATTGGTTTGACAATTTTAGGATTTTTCTACAATTTATGACAGATTTTCAAAGCTCTACTGAAAAAGAAAAAGAAAAAGTTGAAACAGTGATAGGCTGGTTTCAGCCCAGGTGGCCCAATCTAGAGGGGAAAACGCGGGCGCGTCCGCGCCCGCGCTGGCGTCTTTACAGAAAGGGCCTCGAGGTTTTTGCTAACTGGAGATGAGTTCGGTCACTGTTACGCTGAGTCGCTGACTGTTTGCGGAAAAGCCCTCCATGTTCTAATCCTTTGCGAGGTGAGGTCCCCGACGGCGTCGCGTGCAACCGAACTCCGGCGAGCTCCTGGACCGGCCAAACAAGGCAACGACTAGGGCTCCTAAGCGACTAACACGGAATTGGACCCATTCCGAACCTTTCCCCTAAACTAATTTCACTAATGACCAACTAGTTAACTCTGGCCACGGTGACCGAGAAGGTTGCGGATGGATGAAGGTGTTCTCGGCGATGGGTGGTGATCCATTTCAATTGAACGGGTCGAGGGGTTTGTGGGGCGCCTACGGATGCTAGAACAAGCAGTAGAGGGACTTGAGCTAACCTGAATCGGGCTGGCCGCTGCGAGCTGTTCTTCACGGCGGCAGAGACCAAATTTGGGGGGGAATTTGAAATTCGTGAGCGCTGGTGAATGATCGAGGGTGGGAGTGGGTGCTATGGCTTCGGGATGATCTAGCGCAGTTGCACGAGCCATCAATTTATAGGAGGCTTAGGCGGTGGCACGTAATTTAGTCGGGCAGTGCGGGTGGCCGGAGATAAAGAAGAACATCGTCGTCGCGATTTCGTGTCCTCCGTCGTGGCAACCTCACCGGCGATGATGAGACAGCGATAGGGAGTCACGATGATGCGACGGGGGTTCTCAGATACGTGGCACAAGGCCGTGCGACGGCGGTTCACCAGCGAGCTTATCTGCTCAAGCCATGAGGCAGAGGGGAAGTACGGCAGGGGGTCACCGGAGTGGTGTCCAGCGCATGGCTTTTACCGGGCGACCTTATCTTATCACCGGCGACGTGAATCACAACGGCGGTGGCGCGAATCACGGCGAAGATCAGTCATCGGCGGTGAGAGTCCCGCACGCGATCTAATCTGATCCCGGTACTGTACCATGGAGAACTGCCTTTAGATAACCTGACAGGCCGTTTTTTGAGCTTGATTTTCTCTCAATTCCCAATGACAACTCATCCCATGCTCTGCAGCAAAATTGTAGAGCTATAAACCAGCAATAATTCGACTATAGGGATTGAGCTCATTTGAGCACTAGATCAAGGTTGAATTCAAACCCAAAGATGGCTCTGTTACACTGAAGATCTGAATTTCAGAGTGGAACCAGCCTGACAGCCAGACTTTAGGCTTAATTATCTTCAATTTATTCTTAGCAACTGAGCTCACATTCTTAAGCAAAGTTGTTCTCCTATGATTGGTCTACAACTTTGATGTGGTGCCCTAGGGCAAAAACCCTAGTATTTGAAAGTTACAAGGCTCCAAAGTTGAGCCAACCACACTGAAGTTCAGACTTAGAATGAAATAGAGGTCAAGTGGTACTTTTTGCAAATTAGTCCAAAACTTGGGTTTGGCTTGTAAATCTTCCCAAATGTGAACCATGTGACTTTATATGATTTAACATAGTAGTTTTTACACTTTTGTCCAAATGTGCACAATTTTTGCACATAGGCCCCTAGGGTTTGGACTTAGGGTTTTCTAGGGTTCAAATGGGGATTTTCAGTACCTCAAGGGTATAAATGTGATTCAAGTTCATTTTTGGGAATATTTTATGACTATTCCCCTAAATATTTTAGGTTTTCTCAATTTGGTTAGGTTTTATCCCCCTTTAATCCCTATTTAGGGTTAAGTTCCCTATCCAGGGTTCTATTTGCAAAATGCTATAACAATACAACTTGTTTGAAATTTTTACCTAGTGAATGCACTCTAGGTGTGTCAAACATATGCAATGCCAATGTTTATGATGCCATGCTCAAGTATTAGTTGCAGTAACACCAGTGGTGTTACAGAAGCAGTAACATCTACCCGCGCAATAGTTGCAGACTATTCCTATGACCTGGTCGTTTGCATGCTGGGGACTAGACATGATTGGGCCCTTCAAGAAAGCTCAAGGGGGATATACACATATACTAGTTGCCATTGATAAATTTACAAAGTGGATAGAATACAAACCCATCGCCTCTTTGACCTCAGCAAAGGCAGTGGACTTCATTCAAGAAATAATGTTTAGGTTTGGAATACCTAACAACATCATTATGGACCTAGGATCTAACTTCACTAGCTCAGAGTTCTTTGACTTTTGTGAGCAGAGGAACATCTAGATCAAGTATGCATCAGTGGCACACCCAAGAGCTAATGGGCAGGTGGAAAGAGCCAACGGGATGATACTCGATGCATTCAGGAAAAAGGTGTTTGACAAGAGCGAGAAACTCGTAGGCAAATGGATCAGGGAACTACCATATGTAGTCTAGAGCCTGCGGACCTAGCCAAGCCGAGCTTTACATGGAAACACCCCATTCTTCATGGTGTATGGGTCGAAGGCAGTGTTACTAGCAGATCTGATCTTTGGAGCACCCAGATTAACATTTAAAAGCATAGCCGAAGCAGAAGCAACCAGGCTAGAGGATATGGACATACTAGAGGAAGAACAGCTAAATGTGGTCATTCAGTCGGCCAGATACCAGCAGACCCTAAGGCATTATCACGACAAAGCAGTGCGGCATCGATCCTTCACAGTGGGAGATTTGGTCCTCCATCGAGTGCTGACGGGAGAAGGACGGCACAAATTGTCACCACCATGGGAAGGGCCATTCATCGTTGCAGAGGCTACCAGCCAGGATCCTACCGGCTCACTCAAATGGAGGCATCAAAGTGGGAAATTCGTGGAATATTGAGCACCTCAGGAAATTCTATCCATAGCAACGCCTCAAAGCTCTTGGGGACGAATTGTACTTTGTAAGCAGAAGGTTTCATTATCAATAACGCTTCCATGTTCCAAGGCATACAAGTTCTTGATCAACAACTAAGCTAGCTCGGACTCAACTTGAAATAGACGCGACACTCTTAATGACTTAGGGTGATCAGTATACTCTACTAACGAAGCAATCGGCTTAAGTCAGAAACGCCTTAAGTCGGTGCGACATGCTCACGCTTACACGACTTAGGGTGATCACTATACCCTGCTAACGGAGCAATTGGCTTAAGTCAGAAATGCCTTAAGTCGGTGCGACATGCTCATGCTTACACGACTTAGGGTGCCCACTATACCATGCTAACAAAGGTCATCGGCTTAAGCCTGACATGCCTTAAGTCGGTGCGACATGCTCATGCTTACAGGAATAGGGGTGATTACTATACCCTACTAACGAAACAATCAGCTCAAATCAGGAACGCCTCAAAGTAAAACAACATGCTCATATATTCGAGGGTGGTCTCAACACCCTGCTAACAGAGCAATCAGTTCAAGCATAGTGTGGTTACATGCACATGAAATCCATGATACTAACTCAACGAAAAGTATTTTCTCATCCGAACGAATCACTCTGCAGGAGCATTTCTACAGGAAGCCTCGCCAGCAGGAGTAGCAGAGGAAGAAGGTTTGCTCACGCCAGCAGGTGCAACGAGAATGTCGGCAACAATGTCCTCAAGCACCACAACACCTGGCCTTTTCATTAGGATTCGCCCGGCACAGACAGCCTTGTCCATGGCTTTGTCGCACATCGCTTTCATAACAACATGGTCATCCTCTAAGGCCATGATGTTGTGATGAGCGGCTTCTAGCTCTTGCGTGACAAGTTTCTTTGAGGAGCGGAACTCCTTGATGATAGAATCCTTCGAGGACAGCAGCTTACCAAGTTGTGACACTTTAGTCTGGGAAGCTCTCAACTCATCCCTGTGATGGTCCAGGTCCAACATAGTAAAGCGATGGCTTCTCTCTAGGATAGTCAAGGAATTGCTAGCATCACGATATAATTTATGCAGATTGTCACGAGAAGCAAGAAGCGTTCGCCTCTCCTCCTACAGGCAAGAAAAGCACTAAGCATCGAAGCAAAGGGGGGCAAAACAGAAGCAGTCAGGAAAATCTACCTCATGAGCCATCTTCTCTGAATCAAGTTGGGCATTCAAGGAAGAATTCAAGGTCCGAGCGCTGTCCAAGAATGCAGAAACCTGGTTCAGATCAGCTTGACTATGGGTATACCTTTCCTCAGCATCGGAATACCGTTGAGTCAGAGCTGGCAAAGCAACAGGAAAAATAGAATATGTAAAACAAGAGAAGCAATAAATAGTAAAAGGAAGTTGCAGACCCACTAACCAATGTTGGAGGCCTTTAGATCATCTATTTGCCTTTGAAGCAGGAGAGGTTTCCACTGCATCAAAGATGAAACTTGATTGGGGACAGGAGTGCCACAAGATTTCAACCGGGCAGATACAGAGTTGAGGACATTCTACAAGCTCAAAAGTTAGCAAGAGAACCCGATTGTCAACGTAAATAATGAAAGGCAAAGATTGGCTCACCTGGAGGTTAGAAAGAAATAATGGAAATCCCTTAGCTGGAGGTATTAGTGCACTGTCTGATGATGGATTGTTGACAGGGACAATGGTGAGAGTATTACTTAGGGGGACCTCAGCCCTGACAGCAGACGGCAGATTCCCAGTATTTGGGTCAATGACCTCTAAGGTGACCAGACCGACAAGAGCAGTAGAAATATTCATCACCATAGGTCCCTTAGATTGAACCAGGGGTGATCTGACGTGAACATCCATGGAGGCAGCCGAAGGAGAACCAAGCTCGGCACCCTTGGGGGCTAGGTCATCCTCAGGACCACCCTGGGGGGCTGGGTTATCCGTAGCAGCACCTTCAGAAGCTGAAGCACCCTTAGTCGTATCCATAGGAGCTGGGCAACCCTGGCTAGCAACGTCAAGAGCCGGTGTGCCCCCATGATCTAGACCGCCCTCCAAGGTCGAAGAAGCGTGAGAAACCGTCCGGGTTATCTCCTGCCCGATGGGATTACCAGCTAAAGGGACGTCATCCAGGACCTCTGTATGGATGACATAACTTTTCAACCTCAAGAGGCTCTAAATAAGGTCTTCAGGGATAATTTCCTCTAATGCATGGTCAATGGCAGACATTGTCAACCCCTGGAGACTAACTAGTCCTGATAAAGCCTGCATTGGGATGTCACTGTTCCTACTGCTGCGGCTATTCTTGCGAATCAAAGGGACCTCTTCCTCTTCCTCTTCTTCATCCTCGTCAAGCATAAGACCACCAACTCTGACACCATCACAACCTCCAATGTCGTCCTCAAGGATGGTGCTTGTCGGGCCACCACCGAGTACTGAGGTCATAGGATCAACATCCAGTTCCAAGCCTCACGACCAGCAAAGTCTTCTCTTTCTTTTCTTCCCCTCGGCAGGCACGGCTGGATGGCTCGTCTGACGCAATCGTTTGCGACGAACACTTCTAGGACTCTGAAAAACTCCATCCTCGCTAAAGCCATGTCCAGTCGCAACAGTCACCGACTTAGTACGGGCAGAGTCAGACGACTCACCCGCCAGCATACTAAGAACAGCATTCACCTCAGCCTCATCAGTGGTTGTCAGCATCTAGAGATGGGTCTGTCTCTCCTCTTTAGGGAGATTCCATAATGGAGCAATGAAAGCCTCAATATCCTCTAGGAGGGTCGCACTCTATGACCCGGACTGCCATCTTGAACAGGAGGGTTGGAGACGAACTCAGAAAAGGGGATCTGTGGAGGAAGATTCTATGTAGAATAAGATAAAGGAGCAGCAGCATTCAAAATCTTGTCTCTCAGCATCAAATCAATGCAGCTCAGTATGTCTTCTTCAGGAATCCATCTATTGATAATTCGGGTAGGGTCATTGACCCCAGTATACAGATAGGCCGGGTAAACTCTATCTTTCATAGGTTGAATATTTTTTAAGACAAAATTAGCAACAACAGCTTCAGCAGTCAAGCCTTTGTCTTTCAATGCACATATTTCAGCAAGCAGCACTTTGGACTCAGCAAGTTCTGAATCTGTAGGAGCTTCTGTCCAGCTGGGCGTTCGAACATCAGGCTGCCTCCCTGATCGGGGAGGGAGAGACTTGTTGTGGTTCTCCGTGGTAAACCACTCGAGGCACCATCCCTTGATATTGTCCTTCAAAGGGATATCGAGATATTCAACCTTCCTGCCTCAGCGAAGTTCCAGGCTAGCAAAGCCAACAAGCTGATGCTGTCCTCCAGCCATCCCGAGCCGACAGTGGTAGAGATACTTCCAAAGCCCAAAATGAGGAAGAATTTCAAGGTAAGCTTCACAGAGGTAAACAAACACGGCAATTTGAAGAACGGAATTGGGGTTTAAGTGGATAAGATTTAGAGAATAAAAGTCAAGAAGGCCGCGGAAGAAAGGAGAAGCTGGCAGGGCCAGTCCTCGGATGAGAAATGGCACGAAGATAACAGCTTCATGGGTGTCCTCCGTCGGAACGATAACCCCGCGCCAGATTTGCCAAGAACACAACTCTTTTGGTGGAAGAACACCAGTTTCGACAAGGTGCAGAAGGTTAGCCTCGAAAATAACAGACATGTGGTTACTGGTGAATGGAAGTTGGCTATTGGGATCGATTGGCGGGATGATCAGAACAGCAACGCTCTGTCTCTTCCTCTTGGGAGCCATCATGGTCTCTCAAACGATGCGGGTGGATTCAGGAACCCAAGAAATGGGAAAGCGGTGGAGGAAAAAGCGAGAACTAGGGTTCAAAATTCAAGGGGATACGTCAGTAGAAGTATGGGTTGGCGCAATAAGTCGGGCGTAAAGCGGCAGACTGTAACTCGGGAAAAGTTGAAATCGTAGAAAAGCAAGCATCACTAGGGCATTACCTCTAAAATGCTAGCGAGCCACCAGATGCGTGGGCAGGGCATATGGCAATGGATCAGCAAGGAACTGCGTCTTCATTCATAGGGGGAGACCATTACAAACTCGAGACCGACTCATCCTGAGTCGGCCTCTTCACCCCTCGGTCATTATATCACATTACATTAAACTATGCTACACTACTAACTAACACTACCTTATTCTACTACTACTTAATACTACTACTATTGCTACCTATACTAATATTTACACCAGCAGCATTTTGCCGCCGGACTTGCCGTCGTCGTCGCCTTTGCCGTCGTCGTCGCCCTTGCCACTGTCGTCGCCCTTGCCGTTGCCCTCGCTGTCACTGTCATTGTCGCCGTCGCCCTTGCCATCGCCATCTTCACCGTCGTCGTCGCCATCGCCCTTGCCGTCATCATCGCCGCTGCTGCCGTCATCCTCGTCGCCATTGCGCTCACCGTCGCTCCACTCCTCAGAGTCGGAGGAGTCTTCCACTTCCTCCGAGGAGGTCTCC
The DNA here is from genome assembly GCA_029449295.1 of Zea luxurians. Taxonomy (NCBI): domain Eukaryota; kingdom Viridiplantae; phylum Streptophyta; class Magnoliopsida; order Poales; family Poaceae; genus Zea; species Zea luxurians. The sequence continues at coordinate 60,410,823 of JAOPSE010000011.1, read as the reverse complement.
TCCGAGTCGTTTGACCCATCGAGCCCAGCACGCTCGATGGATCGCCAGTACGCCTAGGCGGCGGTGGATAGCCCCATGGAGTCGTCGGAGTCCTCGGACAATGACACGGGGACGCTAGAGTGGGCGGCCGATCATACTTGAAGGAAACTTCCTCCAAGTACACCAAGTCACCAAAGTCCTCCAAGGGTGGACTCGGAGGATGCTTGCGCTTGCCGTCATCGCGGCGAGGCCATCCCTTGCCCCTCTTGCCTCTGCCCATGGTCGTGCAGAAAGTGGGGAAGCGAGGGAGAAGAAGAGAGCAAGTGATCAAGGGCGAGTGAAGAAAGCAGCCAGGGCAAGCGGGCTATTTAAAGAGGCCGATGGGTGACTGTCCACTTCCTACCCCGCTCACCGTACAGTCACAAGAATTCAATAAGCAATTCAAGTCGCCTAAAAATGAGTCAGGCAACTGATGTCGTTTCATGTAGCACGACACTGGTTGGACTCAAGTCAACTACTCAGGCAAATGATTACACCCCTCCGTCACATCAAATTACTTCATTAGGACAACGCGACAAACATCTTTCGCGGGGTAGACACCCCTTGGGCACACCCATTGGGTGTATCACCCGAAATCTTCAAGATTTTCTAAAGAAGTGATACTCAAAAACTATACACAATGAATGTACCGTGACAAAAAGAGGAGATCGGCTGAAACGGGAGGATGTCCAAATGTTGTTACTAAAGCGCAATTCCAATCAATAGAAGCATTAAAGTACAGGGCGGAGTGGTGTCCAACCGAAGGCCATTTGTTTCAATCAGCCAGATGTCCAACTTGTCACCGATCAAATTGATTCCAGACCTAACAAGGCATGGACAGATGGCATCACCTGGTTATTCTGAAAATGATTTCAAAAGCATAAAGATGAAGACCTTTGAATGGATTACTTCTAAAATCCACTCAAAGCTCAGGGGCTACACCAATTGGGTGCACCTTCAGTGCACCCAACAGATTCACAATACCTTGAAGCCAAATGTTGATTTCAAAAGCATAAAGATGAAGATCTTTGAATGGATTACTTCTAAAATCCACTCAAAGCTCGGGGGCTACACCCATTGGGTGCACCTTCGGGGCACCCACAGACTCATAATACCTTGAAGCCAAATGATGATTTCAAAAGCATAAAGATGAAGGCCTTTGAATGGATTACTTCTAAAATCCACTCAAAACTTGGGGCTACACCCATTAGATTCACAATACCTTGAAGCCAAATGCTGATTCCAAAAGATGAAGACCTTTAAATGGATTACTTCTAAAATCCACTCAAAGCTTGGGGCCTACACCCAATGGGTGCACCTTCGGTGCACCCAACATCAGTACAAAGAGATCAAGCCATGCTACGAACCCACAGGCAGGACCAGGAACCTTTGAGTCGATTATTTCAAAATCAACTCAAAGATTGGGGGCTTGTGGGGGACAAATATCCCCCAGGTCCACTAGAAGGCGAAAACCCTTATCTAGGGCCACAAACCAGTCGCCCCACAAAGTCATCTCATCGTGGGCCGGGCAATGACTACAATTGAAATGGTCCGACCCAAGAAGGCAATGTGATCACGCCTGGATCGTTCATGGATTGTGCGTAATCTTAAGGGAGCCATCTGTCTTTCCCGCGCCTGACGCCCTCTAACGCCAGAGACAGATCGGGACGAAGCCATCGGGTTTTCCTTAAGATAAGCCAAGTTAGTTCGCTATTTGCTAAGAGATAAGCTAGAAGAGTGTGATCAGCGTGTGCATAGGGAGTGCCCCACGGTCGTATATATAAGGCCTAGGGGGAACCCCATCATTTTCATCCGATTAGCAACTCCCCATTCGGGAAACGCCACATGTAAACACACCACACATACAAAGCCACCCTAGGAAGTACGGTATTACGCCTCTCAAAGCGGCCCGAACCTGTAGAAAATCGCCCGACTCTCTCTCGTGTTTCTGGCATGAACCATCGAGCTATGATCAGCAACACCGTCCAACCCAAAAGAACCACGAGGGTACCCTCGGGTGTGCGGTCGGACACTAGACACCGACAGCTATCGTAGCAAAATCAACTCGAGAACCTCCCTACATGCCTACTCCCCTACTGCCCTTGCCTCTTTTGGGTAAGGTAGTCCTCCACTAGCTTTCCTAGTTAGTTAGCCAAGGGCGTCCCGTTCCACCCTTGTGGTGGCACGTGTTTCTCAAGTTAAGCTCCATGTTCCAATTAACATTATTGGTGACTTGTCCTTAAATGCTATGAATTGAGAACAAGGCAACACAGAAATCGTTAAACGTTAAACTCCTTCGTCCTTCGAAGCATTACTTCCCTTAGGATATAATGAGTTTCGGACGAAGGTTTTGAAGGACATACCTTCACGAGCATAACAAATAATGAAAAGGGGATTCATATAAAGTATGAGAAATAACATAAATACTTAAATATTACTATTAGCTCATTTCCATTTTTATTATTATAATAATGAGAACAAATTATAAATGTACCTTCGACTTGAAGGAAAGCAAACGTACAAGCGTGACGCAAAAGTGAATGCCAAGTCAGCGTGAACAGTACGGGAGTACTGTTCACCTATTTATAGGCACGGGTCGCAGCCCATGTAAAATTACATCTAGGTCCTTTGCTTTTGATAATAACTCTATAATAATCTATCGAGGTTTAGATAGTCTTTTCCTCTTTAAGTCGGTTTCCTCTTTTCTGCCATCATGCCGAAGCTTCCTTGCGCACAGCTTCGGCTCTGTTCCATCCTTCGTTCTCTTTGTGTTTCTTCATACAGCAATTTTGACTTGTCCAAAGGGTTCATGTCCGAAGGTACCTATTCATGTATTATACTCCAGAAACATTGTCAAATCTTGTTTTTGAGGACCTTCGAAAGCCGAAGTCCCCCAACAGTAGCCCCTCGCAATATTAATTTGTTAAGATAATAAATTCAAATTGCGATATGGACGAAGGCCCTAAGCCGAAGGTCCGAAAAAACACCTTCCCTTTGCTAGAATAGCAACAACCACTGCCAAGCGGGCCCTCCAGCACACAATACACCAGACGTATAAATAAGAGCGCACCACTAGCTCATTTGGCATGCTTTCTTGCCATCTGCCTTGCCTGCTCAAACAACACTTTGCTTACACACACTTGACCAGATTTTTTTTTAAATTTTAAAGCTTCGGCTTTGAGAGCACTTTTCTCAGCTCTTTCGAAGATGTCTGTAGATAAGAAGACTACCGCTGAAACGAAGCTGAGCCTTTTTGAGGAGATGAATCTTGGTTTTATTGAATCGATAGCTGTAATACCTAAAAATGTATTCAAAGAAAGTAGAGTTGATCCCCCTTCAATGTTTTGCCATCTACTCATTTCAACATGGAACATCCTAATTGGGTGAACAAATAACTAATAAAAATACTCCAAGCATCATATTGGAGTTTTATTTGTGCATTGAATAAAGATGATAGTAATTTGAGAAATTTTGAATTCAACCCAAAGAAATAATTTAGGAAGTTAGAAATAATATATAGAAGAGAAAGAAGAAATACTATGGAGCACAAAATAAATTCATAACTAAATAAATTCATCCCACTGATATGTTCAAAGCTGAATACTTAAATTGAGTACGAATTCTTTTGCTAAATTTGAATTCAAATTTTAGATTTGAATAATGTTTGAACTTGTAGTTGGCAATAAAACAGAAATTAGAAGCAGGAAAATAATTATGTGGAGCAACATGACCAAAAGTAATTACTTGTGTGTAGGGTAATAAACAAATAAATAAATAAAGTAAAATGAATACTACCTCACTTGTTGGTTTATGATTTTGAATATTAAATTTGAAACCAGAGTAAAAATTTGAATTTGGAAATGGTTCAAAATAAATAGAAATGGAAGGAAAACAGAAAATAAAAAAAAAAAGGAATCACCCACCTGCACCTGGGCCGAAACCACCTCTGCTCGACCCACCTCACCTCTCTCCACGCCGCCTAAACCCCAGGAGATCGGCGCCGACACCCGGGACCCACTGGTCGGCGCCTTCCTCCTCTCAGCCGTCGTTGCTCGGCTCCCTGGAACTCGGGCCCGCGCGTCAGCTCTCTCCCTCTCCCCGTGTAACAGAACCCGAGTCCGTGGCCGGCTGTACACAGCGGCCTCGCGTAACGACCGCCGCCCCCATCTCGGTGGATTCGTGGCTGGGGGATAAAAGCCGGGGCCATCTCCCTATCTCTCCACGTCTACAACCCCGCCAACTAGCAGAGCGCCATTACCAGGGAAGAGAATTGGAGCTTCAGAAGGGGGGCGGAAGGAAGGAGAAATCCGCCGTGTGCTGTTTCCCCGTTTGTGCCAGTGCTAGAACTTCGACTGTGGTCGGGGGGCTTCGCCGGGACGTTCGGGTTGCTTGCGCGGTACCGTTGAGGTCTGAAATCGACTGGAATCGCCGGAATTCATCGCTGGTGTCGATTCTCCGCCGCACACCGTGGCTAGTGCGTTACCCGCAAAATCTCTGGTATGTTCTCCCTCCATGAGATTCGACTTCGTTTGCCCATCGCGTTGCACCAGGGAGCACTGGGGTCGGTGAATCGGGTCCCTGGGCATGCTGCTCGCTGGAGGGCGCCGCCGCGGTGGGGCATGGCATCGCCCAGCTCGGACTGGGGTAGAAGAGAGCGTTAGGGCCGTTGGATTACCGATGGGCGGTCACAACTAAATCTGGGCGCATTGGTTCGTCCAGTTGTGTTGTAGCCGTCCATCATGGATCGGGCGAACCTGGATTGATTTTCGCTGCATTGAATCCGAACCGTGGATCCGCCATCGACCGAATCTGGGCCTATCTCTGGTTATCATAGATCACAGCCATTAATCGTGGATCGGACGGATCCTATTGCTTATCGTTTCATTTAAAACGCGATCTAATCCGGGCCGCTAGATATGGATCGGGCGGCTCTGGGTGCCCAATACCTCTTCGTGGTGGCGGTATTGCATAAGAGCCCCTGGGTTTAATGAGAATCAACCTGCCGTCCTTGACTGGAGCACCTCTGTGTCTTGGGCATTTTTGCGCTCTAAACCCCAGTTTTTCCTGTTATTGAGGCCCAGTCCAGTCAACTCGAAATTAAGATAAAAATAAAATAGAAATAGATTTTTAATGTATAGAACATGTTTAATTTGTAGAAAATGCATATGAACTCCAAATTGGTCCATTCCAGTTTCTAAATTTTCATAATATTATTGTCTACTCTTTTGTGCCACTGTTTTGGCATGAAAGACTCATTTAAATTTATCTAATACTTAATCTTGTATTAAGCACATAAAACATTAGAAAATCCATAACTTAAAATCTATAACTCCAAAATTAATGATTCCTGTTACTAGGATCTTATTCTAATATGTAGATTATTATTATGTATTTTGTTTACATGTTTGGTGTGATGTTAATTTTGCCTATACACTGCTTGTTTGTATTGCTACGACTAGCGTGAGGACACGTGTCATCTGAAGATCATCCTGGTACCTGGAATCTCAAGTCCGAGGCAAGTTGTGCCCTTGATCACTTCTTTTTACCCACTCATGTTCTAATTAATCATAATGATCTGCATAGGTTAATTTTGATGGGACCTAATAGGTTACCCTAGTTTGTCTATCTTTATGCCTTGTTTACCACTAAACTTTTTGGGTAGTACTTGCTAGTGCTATATGTGGATTTGGGCATTGAGATACATATTATTCATACTTTTGTTATCAATTGTTATTTACTGTTCATGATAAGATCATTATGTTAATTGGAACATGGAGCGACCACCCGGGAAAATAGTGCTACCACAAGGGTTTAATGGGACGCCCTTGGCCGATTAATTAGGAAAGCTAGTGGAAGACTACCTTACCCGAAAGGGGCAAGGGCAGTAGGGGAGTGGTCAGTGTAGGGAGGCCCTCGGGAGGATTTTGCTGCGATGGCAGTCCTGCAAGGGATTCCTGCTAGGGAGGCCCTCGGGAGGATTTTGCTGCGATGGCGGTCCTGCAAGGGATTCCTGCATTGGAACTTCCTATAAACTGTAGCGGGTTTTCTGAAGCTAGTAGAACTTTGTAAAGGCCTCGTAGTGTTGCCCTGCCTCACCTCCTCGGTAGAGGTGTATGGGATTGGCCGTCTCTTGGCAGATGGGTAACACGACTTGTGGGTAAAGATGCGCAACCTCTACAGAGTGTAAAACTGGTATACTAGCCGTGCTCACGGTCATGAGCAGCTCGGACCCTCACATGATTAATTTATGGAACTAAATTCAATATGTCATATGCATTGCATCGCAGGTGATGCTGTTACTTTTGTTCTACTACTTAATTGGGTTGGTATTTACTTATACTTAGTAATTGCTAATAAAATTTTGACCAACTTTAAAAGCAATGCTTAGCTCTAACCATCCTCTTTGGTAAGCCTTACACTTCACGTGAGCTCTCACCTTTGGCGAGTTCATGCATATTATTCCCCACAACTTGTTGAGCTATGAACGTATGTGAGCTCACTCTTGCTGTCTCACACCCCCCCCCCACAGGTCAAGAACAGGTACCACAGAATGAGGCGCATGGAGGATGCTGCGAAGTGTTCGTGAGAGGTCTAGGCCGTCGTCTCCCAGTCAACTTTGGGTTGCTGGACCGTTGTCTCCTTATAATGTAATTATTTATTTATTTTGTACAGAACTCCTGTTATGTAGTAAAGATGTGACATTCGATCCTGTGCCACTATACATCATATGTGTGAGACTTGGTCCCAGCATACCTGGTGTTTATGTTCGCGCCCGGGTCTTGGTGCCCCTAAAACCCGGGTGTGACAGAAGTGGTATCAGAGGAATGTTGACTGTAGGACGAAACCTAGATAGAACTGGACAATCAATACTTACTTACCTTACTCTGATTCTTTTCTAAGCTTATCTTAATCTTTTTCTCATCTATTTCCGCTTACTCTGATTATTCTTATCTTTTCTTTCTAAAAGACAAATGTGGATCTTACACTTTGAAATCCTGTGCCTAAAGTGACTTTAGGAATAGGATACCTAATCTTAGGAACAAAAACAAAACTATTTTTTTATCTATGCACCTGAATGTTTGTTCTTATGATACTTGTTTGATTTGGATCTTTGATTGAGTGTGATGAGTTGTGGAGTAATGTCCACAATTGCATCTGCATATACACATAAGTATAAAAATATATTTATAAAATAACTAGACAACTTAGGTTATCCCCATTGGAACATATCTAGCTTAAGAGATTCATCTTATCCTAAAAGATCTCATTCCAACCAATTCATCTTATCTTAATAAGATTCTCTCTTATCTTAATAGATTTATTCTATCTTGAAAAGATTGTATCTCATCCTAATAGATCTAACTGATCTCAAAAGATTCTACCTTATCCTTATGGATTCATCTTGCCCTAATTAGCATATTGATCCCACTCTAGAATAACAACCATGAGATAATCCAAAATTTACTTAGATATTAACCGGTCTAATCTAGTGATATCCAACCTAATCTAGATTTTATCTAATCTATTATGATCTAATCTAGAGTAAGTTACTTAATGCTGGTACAAGAGATAAGTCCATACCCCTCATGCACTTAAAAATAAACTAGTGCCTTAAACCCACTCAGCCACATGCATGAGATCTGATCCAACCAATAGAGCCATGATGAATGGTATAACCTTTCTATTCCCACCTAACAACAAACAAACTTTTAACCTACATCTTGTAGTCTATCTCACCCATATATATCTCTCATCTTGACAGATTCTATCTTACCCTTGGATATTCACCTTATACGGCTGGTTACCCCAATCTGGACATAAAACAAAGATTAAGCCCTACTAAAGAATCTTCAGATTATAACCAACTACTAGCTTATTCATTCCGCTTATTGAATAATTTCCTTTGCAAAACTATTACCATATGCTTCTAACTTTCATGGTCAATACCAGGAAAGGAAAGATTATCACGTAACAGCAAACAGAAATGAATCCTCCAAATCCTCCACCTGTTGAAATCGATCATGTGGTTGCTGCCCAAAGACTGGTAATACAACAATTAACAGACCTGGTGACCGAGATGCAAAATCAGATAAGACAAGAACGCGAGGAAATACGTCAGGTCCGCCAAGAAATAAGGCAAGCACAGTTGGAGAGACAACAACAACAACAACAACCTCCACCACCACCACCAGCTCCACCAAGCTACATAAACATATATATAAATTATTATTATTTGTAAGATCTAGATGTTACTTTAGTTAGTAGATGATATGATATTATTTTAGAAGGAATAATAAGGTCTATTGACCCTATGTTTTGTTAAAGAATTATGCCTCATGTCGAGATTTCTTTGTTTGTGCACATGTTCCGATAACAATATGAGTATACATCCCTTTTCTTACAAATCTCGAGGACGAGATTATTTTTAAGGGGGTAGGATTTGTAATACCTAAAAATGTATTCAAAGAAAGTAGAGTTGATCCCCCTTCAATGTTTTGCCATCTACTCATTTCAACATGGAACATCCTAATTGGGTGAACAAATAACTAATAAAAATACTCCAAGCATCATATTGGAGTTTTATTTGTGCATTGAATAAAGATGATAGTAATTTGAGAAATTTTGAATTCAACCCAAAGAAATAATTTAGGAAGTTAGAAATAATATATAGAAGAGAAAGAAGAAATACTATGGAGCACAAAATAAATTCATAACTAAATAAATTCATCCCACTGATATGTTCAAAGCTGAATACTTAAATTGAGTACGAATTCTTTTGCTAAATTTGAATTCAAGTTTTAGATTTGAATAATGTTTGAACTTGTAGTTGGCAATAAAACAGAAATTAGAAGCAGGAAAATAATTATGTGGAGCAACATGACCAAAAGTAATTACTTGTGTGTAGGGTAATAAACAAATAAATAAATAAAGTAAAATGAATACTACCTCACTTGTTGGTTTATGATTTTGAATATTAAATTTGAAACCAGAGTAAAAATTTGAATTTGGAAATGGTTCAAAATAAATAGAAATGGAAGGAAAACAGAAAATAAAAAAAAGGAATCACCCACCTGCACCTGGGCCGAAACCACCTCTGCTCGGCCCACCTCACCTCTCTCCACGCCGCCTAAACCCCAGGAGATCGGCGCCGACACCCGGGACCCACTGGTCGGCGCCTTCCTCCTCTCAGCCGTCGTTGCTCGGCTCCCTGGAACTCGGGCCCGCGCGTCAGCTCTCTCCCTCTCCCCGTGTAACAGAACCCGAGTCCGTGGCCGGCTGTACGCAGCGGCCTCGTGTAACGACCGCCGCCCCCATCTCGGTGGATTCGTGGCTGGGGGATAAAAGCCGGGGCCATCTCCCTATCTCTCCACGTCTACAACCCCGCCAACTAGCAGAGCGCCATTACCAGGGAAGAGAATTGGAGCTTCAGAAGGGGGGCGGAAGGAAGGAGAAATCCGCCGTGTGCTGTTTCCCCGTTTGTGCCAGTGCTAGAACTTCGACTGTGGTCGGGGGGCTTCGCCGGGACGTTCGGGTTGCTTGCGCGGTACCGTTGAGGTCTGAAATCGACTGGAATCGCCGGAATTCATCGCCGGTGTCGATTCTCCGCCGCACACCGTGGCTAGTGCGTTACCCGCAAAATCTCTGGTATGTTCTCCCTCCATGAGATTCGACTTCGTTTGCCCATCGCGTTGCACCAGGGAGCACTGGGGTCGGTGAATCGGGTCCCTGGGCATGCTGCTCGCTGGAGGGCGCCGCCGCGGTGGGGCATGGCATCGCCCAGCTCGGACTGGGGTAGAAGAGAGCGTTAGGGCCGTTGGATTACCGATGGGCGGTCACAACTAAATCTGGGCGCATTGGTTCGTCCAGTTGTGTTGTAGCCGTCCATCATGGATCGGGCGAACCTGGATTGATTTTCGCTGCATTGAATCCGAACCGTGGATCCGCCATCGACCGAATCTGGGCCTATCTCTGGTTATCATAGATCACAGCCATTAATCGTGGATCGGACGGATCCTATTGCTTATCGTTTCATTTAAAACGCGATCTAATCCGGGCCGCTAGATATGGATCGGGCGGCTCTGGGTGCCCAATACCTCTTCGTGGTGGCGGTATTGCATAAGAGCCCCTGGGTTTAATGAGAATCAACCCACCGTCCTTGACTGGAGCACCTCTGTGTCTTGGGCATTTTTGCGCTCTAAACCCCAGTTTTTCCTGTTATTGAGGCCCAGTCCAGTCAACTCGAAATTAAGATAAAAATAAAATAGAAATAGATTTTTAATGTATAGAACATGTTTAATTTGTAGAAAATGCATATGAACTCCAAATTGGTCCATTCCAGTTTCTAAATTTTCATAATATTATTGTCTACTCTTTTGTGCCACTGTTTTGGCATGAAAGACTCATTTAAATTTATCTAATACTTAATCTTGTATTAAGCACATAAAACATTAGAAAATCCATAACTTAAAATCTATAACTCCAAAATTAATGATTCCTGTTACTAGGATCTTATTCTAATATGTAGATTATTATTATGTATTTTGTTTACATGTTTGGTGTGATGTTAATTTTGCCTATACACTGCTTGTTTGTATTGCTACGACTAGCGTGAGGACACGTGTCATCTGAAGATCATCCTGGTACCTGGAATCTCAAGTCCGAGGCAAGTTGTGCCCTTGATCACTTCTTTTTACCCACTCATGTTCTAATTAATCATAATGATCTGCATAGGTTAATTTTGATGGGACCTAATAGGTTACCCTAGTTTGTCTATCTTTATGCCTTGTTTACCACTAAACTTTCTGGGTAGTACTTGCTAGTGCTATATGTGGATTTGGGCATTGAGATACATATTATTCATACTTTTGTTATCAATTGTTATTTACTGTTCATGATAAGATCATTATGTTAATTGGAACATGGAGCGACCACCCGGGAAAACAGTGCTACCACAAGGGTTTAATGGGACGCCCTTGGCCGATTAATTAGGAAAGCTAGTGGAAGACTACCTTACCCGAAAGGGGCAAGGGCAGTAGGGGAGTGGTCAGTGTAGGGAGGCCCTCAGGAGGATTTTGCTGCGATGGCAGTCCTGCAAGGGATTCCTGCTAGGGAGGCCCTCGGGAGGATTTTGCTGCGATGGCGGTCCTGCAAGGGATTCCTGCATTGGAACTTCCTATAAACTGTAGCGGGTTTTCTGAAACTAGTGGAACTTTGTAAAGGCCTCGTAGTGTTGCCCTGCCTCACCTCCTCGGTAGAGGTGTATGGGATTGGTCGTCTCTTGGCAGATGGGTAACACGACTTGTGGGTAAAGATGCGCAACCTCTGCAGAGTGTAAAACTGGTATACTAGCCGTGCTCACGGTCATGAGCAGCTCGGACCCTCACATGATTAATTTATGGAACTAAATTCAATATGTCATATGCATTGCATCGCAGGTGATGCTGTTACTTTTGTTCTACTACTTAATTGGGTTGGTATTTACTTATACTTAGTAATTGCTAATAAAATTTTGACCAACTTTAAAAGCAATGCTTAGCTCTAACCATCCTCTTTGGTAAGCCTTACACTTCACGTGAGCTCCCACCTTTGGCGAGTTCATGCATATTATTCCCCACAACTTGTTGAGCTATGAACGTATGTGAGCTCACTCTTGCTGTCTCACACCCCCCCACAGGTCAAGAACAGGTACCACAGAATGAGGCGCATGGAGGATGTTGCGAAGTGTTCGTGAGAGGTCTAGGCCGTCGTCTCCCAGTCAACTTTGGGTTGCTGGACCGTTGTCTCCTTATAATGTAATTATTTATTTATTTTGTACAGAACTCCTGTTATGTAGTAAAGATGTGACATTCGATCCTGTGCCACTATACATCATATGTGTGAGACTTGGTCCCAGCATACCTGGTGTTTATGTTCGCGCCCGGGTCTTGGTGCCCCTAAAACCCGGGTGTGACAATAGCAAGGACAAATGCGTAGAAGATTGCTAGGGAAACTCTGGAGGGTTTGTTTGAAGATACCAGTGATAGTGACAGCTATGATGTGGAGAGCGGCGGGGAAGACTCCGAAGATCGACCCTGGAGACCAAGCCATGCGGTTTTTGGAAAATCAATTATTAAACAAAGCCATCTTGACAACATGAGGGGAAAATACTTTTGGGATGTGTCTGTTGTGAGGGCTGGCGATGGAGAAAAAACTTGTCCTACCCTAGAGGAGAATGAAGTCGTGATCTTTCGGAGCTTTTTGAAGGCTGGGCTTCGGCTTCCTCTTAGCAGCTTCGTGGTCGAGGTTTTGAAGATATTTCATATCTACCTTCACCAGATTACCCCCAAAGCTATTATAAGAATGGGAATCTTCGTGTGGGCTTTAAGGAGTCAAGGTTTGGAACCAAATGCAAAAAGTTTCTGCAGCATGCATGAATTGTTATACGAGATGAAGCCCTGGGGTAAGGAACAATATCATAATAATTTCGGTTGCTATAGCTTCATTGCTCGTTCTGGCTCAAGCTCGCCAGTACCGACTTTTCGGAAGAGATGGCCCGGAGACTGGACAAAAGAGTGGTTTTATGTAAAGAATAATTTAAAAGAACGAGAAGACATCAAAGATATAATCATGCGCCCTATCTGGCAACACTTTGGGCTCCGCAAGGCTTTCAGCTTAGTCTGCTCTTTCATTGGGACGAGGGATTTAGTTCAAGAGCACGTGGCCTACAGGATATGGCCGCTGCTAGCCGACTGGGAGGTGCCAAAAGAGTCCATCAGCAATCCCCACAAAGGTGGTCTGGTTCGGCTAAAATATACCTTCAGATTCAGAGACCAGTTTATCGAGCCAAACGACGACTGCTGAAAAGCGTCGAAGCTACAAGCGATGATCTGCTTGGGCTGTATTCCAGAGCAGAAGACAACGCATTATCTGCGGCCTTCGGGAACCGTAAAAAGAAGAGGTTGAACAGAGTTTTCGATGCCATCGGGTTCATGTATCCCGACTACCGTTACCCGCCCCCGGGACAAAAAAGGAAAAGTGAAGATTCCGGGAGAGATGATGCTTCGGCTGCTCCAAGTGAGCCTGCGCCGAAGAGGAAAAGAGTGAAAGTCCTTACTCATCGACCACGTTATATTGAACCGGCCGTAGTGCCTGATTTTGGCGGTGAGAGCTCTTCGGCGCCCGAAGGCAAAAACCCTGCGATTTCGCAAAAAAGTGAACTAGCTGCAATGCCGAAGGCATCAGCAGCCAAATCGGATGAGCCGAAGGCTATTAACATTGAAGAGATGAAGGTTGGGAAAACGAGAATATTGGAAGCAATAAGTCCTTCGGTGGAAGCTGGAGTGCCACAAGCTCAGAAGGGTCCAGTTGTGACCCCCAAAAGGAAAAGGATGGTTAATGTTTTGGATGTACTGGAGACAATAAAGTCTTCAAGCTCTACGCCGAAAAAAGTTGCCGAAGCTCAAAAAGTACAAATTGAAACAACAGCCTCTGGAGGCGAAATTACAAAGCACCAGACTGAAATCAAAACTGGACCTTCAGAATCTGCCAAAGGAAAATCCTTGGAAACCGAAGGAGAAAATAAAAAGGAAACTTTAAAGCAGATGCTGTCTGAAAAAACTCTTTCTTCCACTCCCGAATCATCTTTCAAATTGCCTGATTATATTATGCGACATGCTTCGGGCAAAATACTATCTGAAGAAGAAAAACGAGAAGCTCATCATTATGCCCAGAAATTAAAATATCTAAAAGGGGCGTTGATATTCAATGGCAGCAGAAAAGAAGACTTCTTGTATTGTCTCCCAGACAACAAGGAGATCTCTGTCTGCCGGGAGATGGCAAGAAGCTTCGGATTCCCAACTCTGGAAGATGGGCTTTCAGTTTTGTCAAAAGATGAAATAGCCGACAGCTTAGCATATAACAGCTTAAAGGTGAGAAAATAAACTTTTTGCGTGGTTAAAAATTCGCGTGTTTATTTCTTGATATCACATTCCTTTTGCAGGGCCTTATTCTCAGCAATGCTCTAAGAGCGCAGAAAAGTGCTGAAGACGAAGGATGTACCATGGCATTGAATAACCTTCGTTCCAAAGTGATTGAGCTGAGGAACGAAGGTCTTTAGAAAGACAAAATTTTACATTCATTTCTTAACAAAATAAAAGAGGACGAAGCTGCTTCCAAGGCCCAAGCTGAAGCCCGGAAGTGCAAAATTGAAAATCTTCAGAAACAGCTGGCTGAGGCGAACCTAAGGTGTGCAACTGCCGAAGCTAACCTTGAAGTCAGCGACTACTGGAAGAATCATTGGGAGAAAGCCACTGCAGATCTTCGGTCTTCAAAAGAAAAATGTTATGAAAAATACATGAAATGTGTGGAAATAATTAAGAGTAGTTTCACCAACGCCGGCGCATTTTTGAATGAAAGCAACTTCGTACTAGGAGACCCCGAAGGTCCGATCGACTGGATCAACGGCGAGGCCAAAGCTTTTGAAGAAATTTTGAGTGACCATGGGGACATATGCGCCTTCTCGGGTGCAAGGGGGATGGCCACTATTTTGGAGAGAAGAGGCTGCGATCATGTGAAATCCTTGGCGCAAATCGAGGCCACCCTATCTACTGAAGATATAAAAGACCCCTCGGCTGAAGCGAGCTTGGTTGGTGGAAAATTTTTCACCGACATCTAGGAAAATAGCGGTCGGGAGATGGCTCAAGAAATCATAAGGAGAAGTGAAAAAGGTATTCACGATACTAGAAAAGTGGCAGAGGCCGCTGAGAAAAGTGCGGATCTCGAGAGGCGAATAGGTATTGACTACTAACTTTTGACTTTATGTTGTAATTTTATGACTTCGGACTTATTTATACTTTGCAACACAGCCGTACAATCTCCTCCCCCAGAGCCCGCCGAGCCATTGGCGGACCCCAAAGCTAAGGGGGATGACGACATTAGAAATATGGCCGAAGCTATTATGGATAAAGTTGTTGATCAACTACTAAACGAAGTTGCAGAAGTAGTTTTAAGAGAAGATTATCTGTTATTGTAAAGCTATTTGGAATGCAATATTTGCTGGACAATATGCATAATATTTTGTATTTTGAATGTAATATATGAACTGTTTATGATTCAACTCTTTACGATGCATGAAACTTTACGTACATACCGTTTTTGAGCCTTCGGCGAAAAAAACACCTTCCCTTCTTTTCATGCTTCGTAAAGAACATCCATATTCCGTAAAAATATTACAGTTTCCGAAAAAACATCTATGCTTCGTGAACAATGGATCTCCTTTTCATACCAAAGTGACGAAGCTATATTTCTTGAAAACCTATTTTGTGCCTTTGCACTTCTTCGAAACGATCTCTGAAGCTCAATAATGTGGGTCAACATTGTGTACCTTTCCGAAGATCCATATTGTACCCCCTTCTTGTGCCATTGATGCAATATGATGTATGATGCTATGCTATGCGCATGATGTGATGATGATATGCAAAATGATATTCGCGCCGAAGGCCCACACACATTCCCCAGTGGAGCACACAATCCTTTGGTCATTTTTTGGTTCATCAGCGCTGACTTTTCGCTGTAAGCCTCCCTTAGGAGCTTCTTCGCCTTTTATTTCGGCAGTATCAGCGTTTATTTTTCGCTGTAAGCCTCCCTTAGGAGCTTTGCCTTCTATTTCGGCGGTATCAGCGTTTATTTTTCGCTGTAAGCCTCCCTTAGGAGCTTCTTCGCCTTCTATTTTGGCGGTATCAGCGTTTATTGTTCGCTGTAAGCTCTGCATTCCCTTTGGAACGACTTTTGAGCAGAAAACTTACGTTGTGTTCCCTTAAGAACGACTTTTGTTGCTTCGACAATAACTTGCAATGCATTCCTTCGTGAAAACCTTTAGAATTCCGTCAATGTTTGAAGAAGATATATTCATCATGATAATGACAAAGCTATTACAGGAAATTGAAAACAACAAAAGAACTGAATTTTCAATGCTTGTTCTTTATTGAAAAGATGAATGATGGCAAATGTAAAGGCTGTTTCTGAGGTAGGATATATCTTAGTAGATGTGCTTTGATTCTGGCACAGTACTATTGACTGTGCGAGCTTCGGACTGCTCCCTGAAGTCTCTCTGCTGGTGACTGTGTTGTCTCCCTTCTGGCTGCTGGCCTTGGGGATAAGCGGGTTGCATTGGTGGTGGAGGTGGGGGCTGTTGCCAAGATGCCTGAGGTTGGCTTGCCGAAGCAACAGAAGCTGCAGGGTGGTTGCCCACATATTATGGAATGTATGGTGAGTGGTACGAAGCAGTATGCATAACCTGCTTCGTCTGACTCTGTTGGGCTGCAGCTTCTGCTATCTCCTTCTGTTTTTGAATGGTGACATGGCACATCCTGGTGGTATGGCCCTTGTCCTCTCCGCAGAATAGGCAGTAAGTTTTCCTGGGCTGATCCCCAAACCTTCCTCCGAAGCCCCTAGCGCCTCTGCCCCTTGGAGCTGGGGGGCCGAGGATAGCTCTGTTGCTGCCCCGAAGCCTGAGAGGAATACTGCGGCCTTTGTTGCTGGCTTCCCCTATCGTCACTCTGAGTAGAATGGATAGACCTGACGTGTCTAGGGTGGATTCTCCCTCCGAAGCCCCTGGTCATTTCGGAGAACCTATAAGCTTCCTCCCTCCTTTGCCGAAAGTCATTATCTGCTCTGATATATTCGTCCATCTTCTGAAGCAGCTTCTCCAGGGTCTGAGGGGGTTTTCTGGCAAAGTACTGGGCTGTAGGTCCTGGCCGAAGCCCCTTAATCATGGCCTCAATAACAATCTCATTAGGCACCGTTGGTGCCTGTGCCCTCAGTCGTAAAAACCTTCGGACATATGCCTGAAGGTATTCTTCATGATCCTGAGTGCACTGGAACAAAGCTTGAGCAGTGACCGGTTTTGTCTGAAACCCTTGAAAGCTGGTAATAAGCATATCCTTCAGCTTTTGCCACGATGTGATTGTTCCTGGCCGAAGAGAAGAGTACCAGGTCTGGGCAACATTTTTGACTGCCATGATGAAGGACTTCGCCATGACTGCAGTGTTGCCACCATATGAAGATATGGTTGCTTCGTAGCTCATCAGAAATTGCTTCGGGTCTGAGTGTCCGTCATACATTGGGAGCTGGGGTGGTTTGTAAGATGGGGGCCAAGGTGTAGCCTGCAGTTCAGCTGACAGAGGAGAAGCATCATCAAAAGCAAAATTTCCATGATGGTAACATCATACCCGTCTTCCTCGTTGACAAAGCCCTCTTGGTGAAACTCTCTGTACTGGGGCCTCCGGTTCTGTTCATCTTGCGTGACATGACAAACCTCTTCAGAGGCTTCGTCTATCTGCCTTTGCAGGTCAGCTAGCCGGGCCATCTTTTCTTTCTTCCTTTGCACTTGTTGATGCAACATCTCCATATTCCTGATTTCTTGGTCCAAATCGTCCTCCTGAAGCGTTGGACTGGTGGCCTTCCTCTTCTGGCTTCGGGCTTCTTGAAGGGAAAGAGTCTCCTGGTTCGGGTCCAGTGGCTGCAGAGCAGCAGCCCCTGTTGCTGAAGCTTTCTTTGGCGGCATGACGAAGGTCGATGCTTGCCGAATGGTAGTCAAAAAGGATTCACCGGAGGTGGGCGCCAATGTTGGTGACTTGTCCTTAAATGCTATGAATTGAGAACAAGGCAACACAGAAATCGTTAAACGTTAAACTCCTTCGTCCTTCGAAGCATTACTTCCCTTAGGATATAATGAGTTTCGGACGAAGGTTTTGAAGGACATACCTTCACGAGCATAACAAATAATGAAAAGGGGATTCATATAAAGTATGAGAAATAACATAAATAATTAAATATTACTATTAGCTCATTTCCATTATTATTATAATAATGAGAACAAATTATAAATGTACCTTCGACTTGAAGGAAAGCAAACGTACAAGCGTGACGCAAAAGTGAATGTTAAGTCAGCGTGAACAGTGCGGGAGTACTGTTCACCTATTTATAGGCACGGGTCATAGCCCATGTAAAATTACATCCAGGTCCTTTGCTTTTGATAATAACTCTATAATAATCTATCGAGGTTTAGATAGTCTTTTCCTCTTTAAGTCGGTTTCCTCTTTTCTGCCATCATGCCGAAGCTTCCTTGCGCACAGCTTCGGCTCTGTTCCATCCTTCGTTCTCTTTGTGTTTCTTCATACAGCAATTTTGACTTGTCCGAAGGGTTCATGTCCGAAGGTACCTGTTCATGTATTATACTCCAGAAACATTGTCAAATCTTGTTTTTGAGGACCTTCGGAAGCCGAAGGCCCCCAACAAACATAATAATCTTATCATGAATAGAAATAGATAATAATAAAGAATGACCATGTGTAATAGTTATCTCAACACCCAAAACCATATATAGCAATAGCAAAGACTACCCAAAAGTTAAGGGTAAACAAGGTGTAAAGATGTCCAAACTACGGTGACCTATTGGGTCCCATCAAAATTAAGCCTATGCATGATAAAATGATTATAGAGCACATTATTGGGCAAAAAAAGTGGTCAAGGGCACAACTTGCCTTCAATGAGCTCCTGCTCAACAACTTCTACCTGCTAAACACTAGAATCCTCGTCCACTGGCTCGTCTACTCGAAGCAATACAAACAGACATGGTATAGGAGAAATTAACATCACACCAAACATGAATACAGAATACATAATAATAATCTACGCATCAAAACGAGATTGTAGGAACAAGAATCACTAAATTCAGAGTTACCAATTTTAAGTTATGATTTTCTAAAGTCTTTATGTGTTTGGTACAAAATAAATTAAGTGATCAGTTTTAATATGGGTTTCATGCTAAAATAGTGTTACTAAGTGATAAACAATATTAATACAAATTATAGCAACTGGAATGGCTTAACAAGGAGTTAGAATTAATTTTCTAGGAATTAAACAAGTTTCTACAATTATTTTTACATTAAAAACCCTTTTCAGGATGAATTTATCTATTTTATTCCATATCGGGACCACGTGCAATATTAATGAAAACTGAAGGGATTAATCTGAAAATTCCTGGGCCTCTGCGTAATTGCTTTATAACTGACTAGGATCGCGGGTTGGTTTTAGGAAACTATGAGGGTTCTTTTGCAAAACGTACTCGGCCGAAGGGGTATGGAGCTACCCGGCCATCCGATCACACTCTAGTGGCCCTGATTAGATCTACTCCGTGGATAACTGATGCGTGTCCAGAACGTTTAGATCCTGATCCTACGGTCCAAATGGACCCGGCACCTATCCGAGTTCCAACCCTTCGATCCGAGATCAACGGCTGACAGCAGCCTCGGCCAAAATGTTACAGCCGACTTAATCTCCGTCATTCCTGGCCGATTTAAAGGTGTACATGCATCGTCGCCTTCCTTCGCGGTCATGAGCGGTGGCGCCACGCAGCCCACGGCGGGGACTCGCCGGCGAAGTCAAAGACGACGCCCTCCCTAGCCTAAGAGGTATCGGACACAAAGGTGGGTGACTCCCTGGGATCCAAGCGATGAGAACTCCCAATCCCCGTGCGCGGCGACCAACACAGCGTGTAAGACCACGGTGAGCACCAATTCCTAGATCCGGCGCAACAATACTCTCCCCCCTTAACCTACTCGTGGTGTGCGGAATTTAGTGCATCAAGGGCGGAGCATCGTACCTAAGATGTGAACGATGATGGCGCCGATGGCTCCCTCGCGCGGCCCCTACAGTGGCGTGCAATTGCTGCCGAATACGATCTCCCCAGCGCACGCCTAGTCACCGCGGAGCGCCCCTCGCGAGACCCGCACCTTCCTCTCGTGGTCGATCGACAACCACCGCGATGATATGCAGCAGCGACACCCCAGATCTGCTCGTCGGCAGTAGTGGTTACGGCGGCGGCTATAATCCAACTCAAGATGAAGGCCTCACAAGCGGACCCCCCGGGGATAGCTATAT
The DNA here is from genome assembly GCA_029449295.1 of Zea luxurians. Lineage (NCBI taxonomy): Eukaryota > Viridiplantae > Streptophyta > Magnoliopsida > Poales > Poaceae > Zea > Zea luxurians. The sequence continues at coordinate 60,390,885 of JAOPSE010000011.1, read as the reverse complement.
ACCCTAGGTAAACGGGTGGGCGGTTACGGCTGTTACGCCCGCGCGACGATGACCCTGCACCACGGATTCGCCGTAGACTGAGCGCACAGCGCGCTACGGAGTTCGGATGGTGGGGGAAGAACGCTGGCAACCCAGGCCCACGAGTCAGGGATGCGCGCAACCACGACATGCACAGGGATTCTGCCCCAGGGCCCTAACGGTCGACGCGCACGGTCACAGGTTGGGCTGCACGGTGGTAGCGATAGTGGGCCGGATCGGAGATTTGGCCTAGTCGAGCGTTTCTCATTTTCTTTTTCTTTTTCCTGGTTCCTTTTCTTCCTATTTTGTTGAATTTCAAATTTGAGTTCGAATTTGGTTGTGAGTTTTCATATTTGGGATAAATGCACAACTTCCAATCACAGCATATTAAGGATATATTTAGCTATATAATTATTTTCTTTTATATAGAACTTTCTTTCCTTTCCTATTCTCTTTATTTCAAATTGCTAGATTTAGGCACTAATTCACTTTTATTATTATTACTATTATTAAATGCACAAATATATAAACTCCAGCATGATGCATATGTTGTTTAGTTGGCGTTAGTCAGTTAATCCCTTTAAATGTGGTTGTTATGTTATAATAAATAGAGGCAAAACACTTAAGGAAATCATCTCCTTGCATAAGATTTACAAATTTGGGTATACACCAACCGCCCGATCCCGACTGATCGGCCCAGATTAGAAGTCGAGGGGCACGCGACGCCAGCAAACGGATTCGTGATCAATGGTTACAAAATCCTGACACTCCCAGACTGCCCAACACTTGATCGATCGTTGCGATTAACCCCCGTTGAACCGGTATCTAGCGCTATTTGGGACCCTAGATTCAAAGATCTATGGTCAAGTATCCTCCCCTCTCCTTTCCACATCAAGCATACAATAGGCGGCGGTGCGTGACGACGCACGGCGGTGCCATGGCCGGAGGTCATGGCCTAGCGCCCAGGGCCCCTAATTCTTTCCTCTGCAAGGTGATTCATGGCAAGGGAACAATGGCGAACTACATGGAGGGGTTATTTTCTCCGATGGGGTTGAGGATGACTCTGGCCACCGTGAGGATGATCCGGTGGTGAATCCGATCTCCGATGAGGAATTATCTCCCGACCCGATCCACAATTCCTAATCCTGTCGGTGTAACGCCCTGAATTTGGAGGCATAAATTTTCTTCTCTAATATTCACCAAATTCAGCAATTGCTCTCTTTTTCTCTTCCTGTTTGCTCCTTCCTCCTATTTTCAACGCAATATAGAGACTGATGTTCATATCGCGTGTAACCAAAACCTAAGTTGGTATTGTTGTTGCATCATGTCGGAGCATATTTATTTTGTCTGATGTTGTGCCTAGGCGTGCGTTCGTCTAGTTTTGGTTTTTGATTCGTGGATTGATCTTGATTAGAAGTAGATGAGAGCGAGTAGAGGGTAGTCGGCCCGGCCCGCGGCCCAGCCCTAGGCGCGCCCAGGTGCCCCATCTCCCCTATGCACCCCCTCCCCCTCATCTCTATTTCCCGCGTAGTAACCTCCCTCTCCCTCTCTTCCATCTCTCTCCACCTCTCTCCCTGCCCTAGGGTGGATCTTGGTGAGCGGTTGCTACCGTTCGTCGAGCCCGCGGTGAGCTCCCCTCTCTCTCCTTCCCCTAGCCGATCCCCTCCCTGTGTAGCCCCACCCCGGCGTGCGGCCCCTGCCCGGTAGCCCGGCTCGGTGCGGATGTGGCCGTGGCGCGCGCGGCCCCGATGGGGAGGCCAGGGATCGGTGCGGGCGCGGCCGTGGCGCGTGGCCCCAGTGGCACGGCCAGGGCATGGGCGCGGCCTCGGGCGTGGCTTACATGCAACTCGGCACGGCCCCGGTGCGCGGCCCTGCCCCCGGCACGTGCCGCCCCTGCCCCGTGCGCGCAGCTCTAGCACGCATAGTAACATTTTAAATTCAGTTTAATTCATGTGTTGTGATGTGTCGTGCGCTTCGTCGCACTACAATCCATTTTAATTTCTGTTTAGATCGTGTGTGGTGTCGAGCGCTTCGCCGCACGACAATCCGTTTTAATTTAAATTTAAATTATGCGTTGCATCGCTCGCTTCATCGCGAGACAAATTTTTTATTTCCATTTAGGTCGTGTGTTGTGTCGCACGCTTCGTCGCGCGACGATTTCTTTTAAATTTACCTAAGATCACGTATAATAATTAAGGTGCGTAGTGTAATGACTATTAATCAAATACTAAACTAATTAGGATCTAGTGCTAATTTTATTTATGCATAGCGTCATTGTTAATTAATGTGATTATGTTTAAACCAGTATTTTAATCCATAGCTGCTTAACGTAATTGTCTCTCGAACGTAGCCTTGACCATTGTAATTTCTTTCTCGCATAATCGTAGATGCAAGTTCTGCGCCACGCATCTGTTTAGTTTTATACTTTATTGCATGGTGTATTGTTTCTTTCTATGTTAAGATTGTGTAATGTATGTTTGAACTCGTATAGATAATGGTCCGTTGGCGGAGTCCAAAGGAGTTGCAGGCGAAGACCCTGAGCAGCAGCTGGTTGTTGAAGGCAAGTGTCCTCTGACCTATTTATGTCCTACTCATTTTATAATTCACTCCCCGCATTTACACAATTTATACATAAGGATTTACTAGTTCTTGTTTATCCTGTCCTTGTTCACCTATTTGGGTTGGATCATTTTTGGATTAGCTCTATGCTAGCCCTTTACTCTAATCAATGAACATGATAAGATTATTTATGATACAATGTTTACTTTTGATAATGATGATGGCATTGTGACATTTAAGGGTGGTCGAGTAGTTTCTCGAGTGCCTCTCCATAAGGACAGGTTCGTTGGATGACCATCAGGGAAACAGTACAGCCATGATGGTGGTATGGGATGCCCTTAGCTAATTAATTAGAGGAACTGAGGTGTAGTTTGCTTCATCGTCATGCCGTCAATGGGGCTTGGTGTATGCGGCTCGCTCTGCCGAGGGTGGTTTGCCCCTTAGGGAGGAGTGCGGTACATTTAGGAAACCTAACGAGTGGCTACAACCTCAGGGAATCATTATAAAGGCTACATAGTGAAACCTTACCTATTCACCTTGGTAGTTTTTAAGGGTTTGATCGAACCGAGGCAAAAAGGAATCAGGGCTCGTGGGTAAAGTGTGCAACCTCTATAGAGTGTTATAAAACTGATATATCAGTCATGCTCACGGTTATGAGCGGCCTTAGGAGCTCCTTTGATTAGAGATACTATGATTACATATGATGATGAGGATAATTATGGTTTTGATGATTATGATTGTGGTTCTTATTTCTGGTATTCTTTCTGTTTGGAATGAGTACTTTAGGGTAATAACTTGGGTTTAATGCTAAAATCTAGCTCTCTACTTGTAATAACTACCTGACCAACTAAAAGAAACTGCTTGATCTTAAACCCACATAAAGCTAGTCCACCACAGCCAAACGGGGCAATTGTTGAGTATGTTGTTGTGTACTCACCATTGCTTTACAACACCAAACCCCCCAGGTTGTCCACATTCAACCACTGCTCCAGAGAAGATGAAGTCGTGGTGCAGGATTTCCAGGATTTCCAAGATTATGATGAGTTCTAGGCATGGGTTAGCAACAAACCCCCAGTCAGCTGCCTATGAAGGCCGTGTTTAGCTACATTCCGTGTTTGCGCTTTGATCTGTGTTAATGAATCTATGGATGTCTTGGGTATCATGATGTTATCAAACTATTACCTCTTTTAGGTTATTAATTGAGCACTATGTGATGATGTTCGGTTATGTAACTATTGTGTACGTGAATGGTTCGCATTCGATTTGCCTTCTAAAACCGGGTGTGAAAGTCGGTCCTACCCCATCCCGCATATGTGCTAGAGGGTGTGGGCGACTCATCGAAGGTAGAGATGGCCGCAATGAGATCGTCCTCAGCAAGGGCGACTCCGCTGCTTCCGTGGAGGTCGGCGAAGGCTACGCTATCCCGTGGCGACCTTGTGAACGGAACCACCCAAAACCACCTTCTCGGGCACACCTTCTATTGCCCGGACCGGTTCGCAACACCAGGCCGGCGGCGAACGCAAGAGTCATCTGTGGCGGCGAACCTCCCCTGCTCTCCCTCTTCTCTCTCTGTTGGCTTTCGCGATGGGTTCAAGGTGACGACGGCGGAACCACCGGGGCTTTATAGGCACATGGACTTTGGGGAGAGCGATCCGCGGATCACAGCGCCAGCTGGTGAGGCCCCCGCAGCAAGCCACATGACCTGCGCATGGGCTGTTACGCGTCGGTGCCAAGAAGATATATTGTAATTCCTAAGACCCTGATGTGTGGGCCCCAATCGCTAGTGCCACGACGCACAACGTCGCGATGGCACCGAGCGGCTGGACATCAGGCCCCACGATCAACGTCAGCTGTTCATTCGCGTGCGAGAGAGAGAGAGAGGCTGGTGAACCCGGGCCCACACGTTAGCGCAAGGCAGCGGCACAGCAACATGGCGGGGGTTACTAGGATGACAGCCGAATTCGGCCTAGGTGCCGAATAGTCCTTTTTCTTTTCTTTTCTTTTCTATTTTTATTTTCTTTCTCCTTTTGAACCAATTTCAAATTTCTATTTTTAAATTCAAATTCTAGTTTGGTGTCACTGTTTAATTCAAAAATGTGCAACCAAATTCTAGCATGAATAAATATTTTTATTATATTATATATTTTTTCTTTTCTATTTATTAAAGACTTTATTCCATGTAACCTTGTATATTTACATATATGCATGTGTCAAATAAAGGAAGAAATCCATCTTCATTAAATATTCTAACACCCTTATTTACTGTAATTTGGGTATTACAATTAATCATGCGAGAGTCCTAAGTCGCTCTTGACCGTGAGCATGGCTGATATACTAGTTTTATACTCTGTATATGTTGCGCCCTTTACCCACAAGTCGTGTATCCCATCTAGCTAGGATTTGCAAGGCCCTTAGACACATCCGAGGTGAATGGATAGGGATCCACTACGAGGCCTTTACAAAGTTCCACTAGCTTCAGAAAACCAGCTACGATTTTGTGAGAAGAGGGATATAGGAATCCCTCGTCCGAAAAGCCATCGCAGCATGATCGACCCGAGTACCTCCCTATACCGGCAACTCCTCTATTGCCCTTGCCCCTTTCGACTAAGGTAGTCCTCCACTAGCTTTCCTAATTAGTCAGCCAAGGGCGTCCCATTCCACCCTTGTGGTAGCACTGTTATCTCAAGTTAAGCTCCATGATCCAATTAACACAATAGTTTTACCATGAACAATAATTAAACCAACAGTAACAATGGAACATGATCCTAATTCAGATATAATATTAATCCCAAAACCATGTGGAGCAATAGCAAGTCTACCCAATAGTTCATTTGTTTGCAATGTGTGGGGTAAACAAAACTAGGGTAACCTATTAGGTCCCATCAAATTAACTTGAGCATGTCACATTGATTAACAAGAACATTATTGGGTAAAGAAGAGTGATCAAGGGCACAACTTGCCTGTGACTTGAGATCCTAGGTACTTCACCAAATTGGTCTTCGGGTTTCTCGTGACCTCACTACTACTTGTAACAATACACACAGATAGACAAGGAGTACATAAATATAATAGTACACCAAACATGAGAAAACAACCGCGTAATAATATTCTACGCGTCGCTACGAGAGTGTAAGTTCGAGGATCACTAAAATCAGAGTTACTGTCAGTAAGATATGGTTTTCGGAAGATTTTCGTGATTAAATAATAAAAACTAAATTCTATGTTGATTAATGTAAATTATATGAGTGAAGATATTAAATAGATAACTAATTCAACTTTACTCTAAGTTATAACTTGAGCAGGGATCATATCCTAGTTTGGTTATAATTATGAATAGATTAAGAAAGATTATTCTACTAAAACATAGGTTATACAATATCTATTTATAAATGTTATGGGACAAATAATATTGCTACTGTGTAGGCAATTTTATTATGAAACTAACGCAACTTGAACGGATCAAAACAGAGTTAAAATGCATAAAATATGGTCAAAATTATTCCTATATTTAAAAATCATTTTCTATATTTAATTTTATAACTGAAACAGATCATATCAGTTCTAATATTAGTTTTAATATGGATTATAACTGAAACAGACTATGGGTGGTTTCTCTCGAACTTCGAGGCCTGTAATGAAATTCTCCTAGAGCGTCTGCATCCTTGGACACGTGTTGCTATGCTACTAGCTGAAATTATGCCGCACAATGGTTCACAGAGTTGGCACATGATATCCGTGGCCGCGGCAGATCCCCACCAACAAACGTGCGCGCCTAAGTACCTACTCTGACCGTCAGATCAACGATCAACGGCCTAGCCCCCCGAGCCAACTGGTATCCAGCGCTTCTTAACTCGGGCGCCCGATGGAGACCCAATGGTGCAGAGGGCATTCTCCACATACGCCCGCCGCCCGTGGCGGCGATACCCAATCGCGGTGGCACCATGGTTGGCGAGAGACACCTCGGCGATCCACTGCACTGTCTCCGATACGAACGATACTACCAGATGATAGAGGGGTAACGAAACAGGCTAGATGGTTTCTTAACGGAGAATGTCGTTGTTCACGGTGAGGGCGGATCCCCGACAGAGATCTCCTCCGGTGAACAATTCAGCAGGCCCTAAGTTGTTTTTGCGCTGGACGTCGCTACTTCGAGCTTCCACAAGTTCGTAGCAAACCCTGGCACCCATTCTCCCGCTGATTGATCGGGTCAGCGACGGCGGCCAGCAGCCCCTCCCCCCCCATGGACCCTCCCCCTCTTGCTCTGTGGTGTTTCCCGGCGGAGGTTTCTATGGTGTGGCTCTTGTGCTAGGCATATGGATGGCTTAGGAGCGCAACTTAGGATTTATACACCTGATGATCCAACCGAACCTCGGATTACCGGTGAGTTTTGTTAAGTCGATGCCTAATTTCACGTTCTGTTTGAGGAGTGCACGGGTGAGGATGGGGGACGCCTGACGGACGGACATGGAATGGGACCCACGTGCGGCAGAGATTCTGAGTGGCATGGGCGCGTTGTTGCGTCTTCTACAGGGAAAACCGGAGCAGCATTTAGCTCGGAGCGAGGACGAAGGGGATCCGACCACTGGGACCCATCCATTGGCTCCACTGTGAGGGTACGAGAACACAGAGGCTGCCCCATTGGGCCCACGCATCAGTGAAAATAGGCGTACCTATGCAGCAGACTGCTTGGGCAAGGCCAGGGCAAGTGTGAGTGGGCCGGTAACGTGGCGAGTTCGGTCGAGTTGGTGAAACCGGCCCAGCGTGGCTTTTTCTTTTTTCTGTGTTCTATTTTTTCCTTTTTCCCTTTTTCATTTTGTTTTGGATTCAAAATTACATCTGTTTTGATTAACGAATTTAAATGCAACTATTGAATAAATCCGCATGAAATGAGATATTTTTATAGATATACTTTCTATATTGATTATTTCATTCCTATCATTTTAGGTAATGGTAGTCCATTTGTTTAAATAATATGCATGCACACAGACTAATATATTAAGAAAATATTCTATAATCCATAATATCTATTAAAAGATGATTTATGTTTGTAAACACATATTTCATAAAGGAATTATTTCCTTTAAGAATACACACTTTTATTCTAATATATGGTGAATGTTCCTAAATGAAAAATTTGTACATAGGTTAATTTAATTCATATAAGGTTATTTCATTTACCCATTTATTTGAAAAGAAATTTATTTAAATCATAGAATGAATTTACCCAAAAAAGAATTTTGGGTGTTACAGACGCCGACATCAAGGTACTAATTCCGAAAGTATGGGTTGGGTTCTTTATTCAGAGGCTAATGGCTTGGGTACCTTTGAATGGGCCAAAAAGTTCCTTTGTTTGGATGCTCCGTTGGCCCTCATGGAGTCCGACACAGATTCAGTTTCTATGACAATTCTAAAAGCTTGTCCTTCAGTCTTTGCTGCTTCACTTGGGCAATGCCCTAGCTCACAAATCAAGAGGAAAGAGGTTGCCTTAGTATACACTGAGGTGACGAGAATTTCAAGGATCCGTGAGAAGTCTGGTGGATACAAGCATGTTGCTACATTGTCCATATGTTGTTCCACGTGTGCGGCCCCATCATTCAACCCCAGAATAATCAAGAAGCTCAAAATTAAATTCTGCAAAATAGCTGATGGGGTGCTCACTTCAAAGGGGCTCAATGCAACAAATGCAGCTGATGGTGTCATACAACGTCCTCAACTATGTGACGAAGCTACCTTATCACAGAATGCCTCCAACAAAAAATCCAAGAGCAAAGCTCGGAGCAAGAAAAGAAGCCAGATATGTGGGCCTAAGATCTCAATGCAGAACTAGGGAGTCAAACCCTCCCTTGCCGCTGATGTTATGCAAGCTGGTAGTATTTTTTCTTCCCAATAAATCATCATCATGATAATGTTAAAATGGATCCTTTTGTGTTACTCTTGTCTGGGCTGGACGTTGCCATATTTTGGATATCTTAGTTCCTTGGGCAGAGGTTTTCCGCATGTCTAAGTTTATAAGTAACATGTTAAATGATGGGATATTCCATGACATATTAATGGTTGTTTCTGTTAATCTGGATATTTTATGGGCTTATTTTGGCATTTGTATGGCCTCTACTACGTAGTTTTCAAATTCTTCTTCCACTTGGTTAATCAACGGCACAAAACAATAGAGATTGGAAAATCTTGATCCATAATATTAGAGGGATCAACGCTCTAAAAATAGAATTCTATTAGGAGAAGAATCACCGAAACAAAGTCTGACATCATCTGTCTCCAAGAAATGAAGTGTGAACATTTTGATGATGCATATATTCAGAAATTTTGCCCTAGATACTTAGATGAATTTTGCTATCACCCATCCATAGCATCTTCGGGAGGCATAATCACTATCTGGCAAGGTACTGAATTCTCGGGTGAATTAATATCTGATAATGGCTTTACACACTCCATCAAGTTTTGTTATAAGCTCAGAAATCAAAAATGGACCCTCTGTAACATATAGGCTCCCTGCTCAAACAAGGGAAGAACAACATTCTTAAATTGGTTTTTTGAACATCCAAATACCTCCAAATAAGACATGGATTTTTCTAGGTGACTTCAATCTAATACAACATCAAGAAAACCACAGCAAACCTGGTGGCAATGTCTAGAACATGCTTGATTTCAACTTATCAATTAATCGCTTAGGTGTCTAGGAAATACCATTGCATGGGTCATCGTACACTTGGTCAAATAAGAAACAACACCCCTTGATGGAGAAACTAGATTGGTGTTTTGTTTCTTAGGAGTGGATAGACCAGTTTCTAGGTACAAAAGCTAGTTCCCTTTCCAAAGATGTGTTGGATCATGTCACATGGGTGGTTCAAGTAACAACTCAGGTTCCTAAGCCAAAGACTTTCAGATTTAAAAATTATTGGCTGCAGCATGAGACCTTTTATTCAGTCTTGCAAGAGGTGTGGTCCCAACCTTTGTGTCAATCGGACCCTGCCAGGAAATTAATGGAAAAATTCAAAAGGGCTAGAAAAGCTTTAAAGTAGTGGCACAGAAACCTCCCTAGCATCTCCTCATCTATTGAAAATATTAAGCTTATTATACAATTCTTCAACATAGTTGAAGAAGTGAGAGATTTCACCTTGCAAGAATGGAACCTTCACAACATCTTGATGCAAAATTTGTAGATTTTTCTAGAGCAGAAGAAAGCATACTGGAAATAATGAGGGAATATCAAGTGGGCCGCACTGGGGGATGCAAGCACGGAATTTTTTCATGTCAATGCCACGATCAGGAACAAGCATAATTCAATTGCAACGCTGTAAGACGAAGTTGGAAATATGGCTCTGGACCATAACACAAAAGCTAAGGTTTTGTATGACACCTACAAAGAAAGTCTAGGTTGCACAACCCATAGTAGGATGGTATTCAATTTACAAAACATCATTGAAGCGCCATTGGATTTGAGCAGCCTAGAAATCCCCTTCATAGTAGAGAAAATCATCTCTATAGTAAGTGGTCTTCCGAATGGCAAAGCCTCTAGCCCAGATGGGTTCAACACTGATTTTCTAAAAAAATGTTGGCCTATCACATCAATTGACTTCTATGCTTTATGTCATGGGTTATATGCTGGGAATATTTTCATGCAAAGTATAAATGGATCTCAGATAGTCTTGCCCCCCAAGAAATCTTGTCCCGTGACAGTTAGTGACTATCACCCTATCTCACTTCTCAATTCTAGTGCCAAACTTTTAACTAAGCTTCTAGCCAATGGGTTGTAGAAAGTCATCACCATACTCATACATAGGAACTAGTATGGATTCATCAAAGACCGCACCATTCAAGATTGTCTAGTCTAGGCCTTCGAATATATATTTTGTGTAAACAATCAAAACAACAACTGGTGATTTTGAAGCTGGACTTTGAGAAAGCTTTTGACAAGCTAGAGCATACAACATCATGGATATTCTGAAACATAAGGGCTTTGGCTCAAAGTGGATCAATTGG